>JASFXZ010000005.1:19513404-20815904 GCA_032209605.1 Mactromeris polynyma
AATGTTTTACATCATACATGAAACACTCTCAATGACTACATTCTGGGTTTCAACCAGTACTCATGCCTAATGCAGGGGCCATCAACACTGTTGAAGAAGCTTGCCTATGGCAGACATTGAAACCATGACCTTTGCATAAGGATTTCGACATGGCAACTCCATACCACAATGCCATCCTGATTCATATGAATATTAAATGCTTTCAAAATTGAGCATTACCAAATGGAATAAAAAAATTGAGTACCTATTTAATGTCATTCCACCATTTGCTGTATCAGCGATACTTGACTGAGCCGAGTACATTGTATCATCATCATAGAATGATTGAAATGATGAAGCAAAGGACTTAAAACTTTCAACAGAGCCCAGCTGAAAAAATCAACAACAAGTTTAGGCATTAGATGCTTATTTCATGATAGCACCTCATTCATTGAGGTCTGCTTACAACTATTCACAGGTCAGTGTAATTCCAGTCATCAGATGCATTGTTAGTAAAGAAAGTTGATAGCAATAGTCAGACATAGTTACACCACCATTCATAGTGGATAGGTTTTTAGGACATAACAATAACACATATAATTACAAACAATAGGCTATGTTAGAATATATATGACAGAATGTCAGTGTGATAAGTTTCTTTTACAAGACTTGAATAAGAAGGTCCTATAGAAAAGTCAGTTGGGTCAGTAGGTTTAGAATATGACCTGGTGATAACCAAGGCAATAGGTAAACAGTATTAATTAAAGCAAAAGAATCTCTTAGCAACAGCAACTCCATCTGGACAAATTTAACAATGGTTAAATTAGAATTATACCTTCATTCAGTTGAACATACGTCACAAATTTAACAAAAAAAAGAAGAAGAGTATTATGTAGATTTACTAACTGTTTAGTGTGACATTCATCCTTGGTACCCAGGCTATTCATAACATATATGCTTTGTTATGTATAATCTAGGTACCGAGGATGTGTGAGAGTAGGAGACTCAGCAAAATCAAAGTATGACTACTAATGTCAGCCTTTTTCAGAACGAAAACAATATTTCCCTCTTTGGTTATTGTAAATTACCATTTTCTTACTCGACCAAATGAATTTTCACATGACAAGTCAAACCGCCAGACATATTTGGTGATCTCTGTACCGAGATCTAAATCAACAATGTATTATATATGGCAACAAACTTGACAAATAATATCAAAAGAGTAAACCTACAGAATGAAGACCAGCATGGTGTGCGGAACAGTATGAAATCTTTTTTCTTGAACAACAAACACCTTTAGGACTGAAAACAAAAATAAACAAACATGTCTTGAAGTTCTTTAATTAATCAATTAACTCTGATTTAAAAGTTAGTTCATAACAGTGGATTTTTAATCACTCCAAAAATAAAATATTGCCTTCTGGTTTACTTGCATCTTGTTCAAAGATTGCCAAGACCATGATAGAATGTTGCATGAAGCTAGAGCTCAGGACCCTAATGGTCTACCCTTGTACCACATTATACACCTCCCTGACATAACAGGTATGTTAAGCTAATGATACACATGTAATTCTACCATTTACTTCACATTCTTACAGAACAATTAATTGATACATTAAAACAAATGAGGCACCATGGGTTGGTCATAGTGAGAAATGTCTTGCATACTGCTTCCATGAATCATTTATCAGAGCGTATTCATAAAATACAGGTACAAGAAATGTGATATATTTCACCATACCTATTAAAAGTAGACAGAAAGTTAGCACCCACTGTATTGCTTCCAAAGCACAATACTCCACTATCTGGAACTGCAATTATAGTAAACTTGAATTCAAATTATTAAAATGATATTTAAAAGTACAAATAATATATAAAAGTTGTCCTAATACAAAACTGATTTTTTTATCACTGCAAAAATGATTTAAAGTACCCAATATAAATGATATGTCACAGTATTATCACACAGAATTCCTAGAACACAGATTTCATTTTTTACAAACATGAATGCTAGCATCAATGTCCAGGTCAGTCACATTTATTAATAATGCCACCAGTCTATTTATTGAACAACAGATAGTCACTTCATAAATACATGGATTTAGTTAGAAGCTTTTCTTCAGCTTTAAGACTGTACTATCATACTCAATGAGAACAACACACTTCTCCATGTTACAAAAAAACAACAACAAGTTCTATAGAGGATAAATGCATTAAATAAACGAAATAATGCTCCACTTATATCAGCAAATATTTTGAACATTTCAGGTCAAGTATTATTTTCTTCATTTTCTTAAATAGGCACCATATACATGTAACTGTTGCAGATTCCCAAGTTAACATGGTTTAAATATGTCATGTTGTGAACAGAGCTTAAACTCACCCAAAGAAGCCATATCAAGTTCATCCACATATATACTAGCAAGATCTCTCTGTAGAAACTGCAAAATCAAACATAGCATTTGTACTCTTGTCATGTATTTCAAAACTAAAGGTTCAGAAAAGACAAAGTACAAACTATGGATGTTAAATTTAAAATCTGTTCATTATCAACATTCATACAATTAGACCCAATTGGTGGCGCAATGGTAGTGTTTGCCAGGGTGCAGAAGGCTGCATGTTTGATCTCAGGTTCCATTTGACCCTGGATTTGACTATTTGACCCCTGGTTTTCCAAAGACCACATTTTGACCCCAAGGATTCTGGCTGAAATGTCGATTTTCCTCTAAATAGTAGGTAATTTGGCTATAAAATGGTAAAACCTCGTTAAACATTATCAAAATGACCCTTGAGATTCAGCACCTAGTGGAATCCCCTGGCTGTGACATGCTGAAGTCACTAAAAGTGATACAAGTAACTGCCAGTGCTTGGTATTATAAGGGCAGTACTAAGACTTGTTGGCCTAGTGTAAGGTTAATGAGACAATGTGTGATATCATGTCATGTATCTACAGAATGGTACCACAGGGTGGCATCAAATAAACAAGTAGATACAGTCTCCATATAGCTGACTTATTGTTGGTGTAATGTAAAACCCATCATACACACACATCTTTGATAAATGTATAATCAACTAGAATTCTGAATTTACCTCTCTAAATGCTCGAAGTTTCTGAAGACCCTCTTTGGCACCCCACGAGCATAACTCATGCAGGCCTCGTAATGACCGATCAAACCTCCGTTTTCCACGTATTGTGCTGACATCAAGTACCTTTGGCTGTTATAGAAATGTAACATTTATAGAAGAGTTGCAAGTATAATATTTAAACATATTGCACACATTTCAAGTCAACATAGTGCTTTCCAGTATTAAGTAAAATAACAGAATATTACTTAATTAATGCAAAATTATTAATTTCCAGGACACCAACTATAACATGATATCTAGAATAAAACTCTTAAGCTAGGCATAAATGCAAAATAGGATATAGATCAATGTATCCTGAATTCAAGAGCTATTTGTTTAATGTTATTTATTTTACATGGATAGTGAAACAAACAATTGCAACTTGTACTAATCACTCTTGTCTAATGCTTCATAGGTTTCTAACCAGCACTTGCACCTAACTAAGGTAAATGTATTGTGAAGGCTGTTGAACAATCTTGTCCTATGCTGGATTTAAAAACATGACCTTTGGATCAGAAAATTAGTGCTCCACACCAATGCCACTGTGCCACCTTTGCAGGCTTGTTGAAGCGATACACAATGGCATTTGTTTTCATTTAAGCTCAATGACACAGAATTGAGGTTAATAAACATGCAAATATCAATTTTTGCCCCAGGGGAGGGGGGGGGGGGTGGTAGGCTGACCTAGGGAAATTAGACAATTTGCCATATTTTGGGTCTTATTCCCCTCCCTAGAGCCAAGCATTTTGTCTGAAACTGCCGGAATCTATTAAAAATCTACTCCAAGTGTTTTTCCCGCACCCAGAATCATTTGTCGTGTCAAATTTCCACCTGTCAGGAATTGTCTTCTGTATCAAGTACCGTGTAACCCCAGCACACCACCTTAGGGCAAAACATTGATAAGTGCATTATACTGTTTGAAAAGAGTTAGAACTAAAAATTACACAAATGACCTTTAGTTATTACCTTTTGATTTTTGCATTTACTGAACAAACTAAATATAGGTGAAGTTCTGTCTGAGCAGGAGCCGGCTGAATTAGATAAAGTAAAGGAATGAGCTGAATTTGATAGAGTTCATAAACTAACTGAACTAGATAAAGAATATGTTGAATTTGATAGAGTTCATAATCTAACTGAACTAGATAAAGAATATGTTGAATTTGATAGAGTTCATAATCTAACTGAACTAGATAAAGAATATGTTGAATTTGATAGAGTTCATAAACTAACTGAATTAGATAAAGAATATGTTGAATTTGATAGAGTTCATAATCTAACTGAACTAGATAAAGAATATGCTGAATTTGATAAAGAACAGGAACCACCTGATCCACATAAACAATAAGAATCTGCTGAATTAGAAAAAAATTAAATCCAAACAAACAACGTTAAATAAAACTAAGAAACTGACATAAAAGTAAAACAATAAACTAACAATAATGAGATTTAGTAAGTGCACATAACAACTTCTAATAACAGGAACATTTGACAACATGTATTAGCCCATACTAATAAAGTGATTGCACAATAGAAATTACAATGTCATCCTAGCACTCTGATGCCTATCAATGATAACTATCAGCAACTTGATTAATAAATATAAAGGATAAAATATTTCATTGTAATACAGACGCATAGAGTAACAAAGATCCCTTACATAATTCTCTCTCAGCAAAATGATCCTCCCTTGATTCGAAATCTTTCAGACTTGAGGAGTCACTGTCATCTTGCTGTTGCTGTTTATGACTTTTAAGTTCTCTCTCATATGATTGAAACCTCTCAGAGAGATCAGTATCTGACTGTAAAAACATTTAACATACATAAATATCAATACATTCCAAGAGGTTTTTCACATGTGTGCAATATGATGCATTTCTGAGGAGAATTTCGACAACTCTTGACGGACTCCCTTAAAGTAGCTTTTGTTAGAAAGATAAATTATTCATGCTAAGAAAAATTTAGTAGTGCATATCAAAATGTACATGTGTCCAAATAAATGCTGTGTTGCAGTAAACTGAACCCCTAAATGACCTATTATAAATGTTGAGTAGTGTAAACACTCAAACACATTTCTTATTGGTCATTCCACATTTCTGCATTTTATAATTTTGATAGAAATCCTTATAGGTCGACTTTTTTGTACAATCATGTGTGAATTTTGGATGGGTAAGAATGAAGTAAAACAAAGTTAGTCAATTTATATTTCTCTGAATTTATTTTGAAAAGTATGATAATATTAAAAGTGACCAATAAGAAAAGCAGTTAAGTGTCATACACTATGTTTGAGTGAAGTATATCAATCCAGATATTGATCAGAAACCCTCTGTACAATGGCATCCACCCACCACTACATTCCATCCAGAATCTAACACAATCTAATAAACAGACTTTTCGTAAACCTATTAAAAACAAATTTGCAATGAAAGTGGAGAGCTAACCATTTTTCACAGTATCGAATGCTGTACATACCAGAAAGACATAATCAGTCAAGACCAATGATGATTTTGATGTCCAGGTAAATACAAACAAATAGGCTTCGCAATATTTGTTGTTAACACAACTGGCATTACTCAACACTAGAAGGGAACATCACAGAATATAGTTACCTGTAGCAATGGTTTCAGATTTGAGAGAATATCCTTCACCTCTTCCATACTTTGTCTCAGAGTATTCAGTGCGTTGAGAAGGTCATTGTCAGCTTGAGGTGAACTCTGGGTACGACTTTGAGAAATCAACAAATGTGCTACAATGAATGTCAACAAAATAGGTTTGTTAATATCACACTTAAGAAATACACTCAAGATTTTTCAACTGCTTGTATAAGTGTCCTTGAAAAACGTTATGCTGTCAATTGTTAAAATGAAAAATAAAATAAAAAATGACAGAGACAATGGAGGAAACTGTAAAATAAAATTTCAACAAAAATCACACAAATGAAATATTTGGGCTTAGATAGCAGAAAATTTAATTTGGTTCGCATATAGGAAGGTCATATAACGCCTGCACATTTCTGTCAAAAAAACTTTTTATCTAGAAAAATTATCATTCAGAGTATTACATTTTGAAGTTTCTTACAATTGCCTAATAGTTTTCATAGCAACCTAATTTCCTTTCTTTTTGAAAAAGACTTTTTAGCCCAAAAAACCGATTTCGAGTGAACTTTTACACAGTGTTTATATCAAGGTCATATCCAATGCAATATATACATACTGCCAGCTTAACAAACAATCAACAAGATAGAGGGCTGGTGTAATCAAAATCTCTAAAAAAAAGTTTGTCAGAGAAAGGAGGAAATACCTTTTGTATAACTGAGATCTTCTTGAAACTTCTCCAGATCCCTCATGAATACAAGTCTATTACCATACTTCATCAGTCGAGCAACCTATAATACAGAAGTAGATAAACTATAGACAAGAATGGATCAAATAGAAACAACATGGAACCATACAAACATAATTCTGCCTGTCTGGAATTGAAGTGCAACAAACATTAATATATTGAATTTGTAATCTACATTAAGATTATGTGAGTGAATAGTGTATGAAGTTGTCTGCATACTGTGACTTCCACCTTTTTTCAAAAGGCCTTTCACTATTCCAATCCAATTTGAACATATCATTTCAAACCATTATAGTTGTCACAGTCCTTATGATATTAATCCCATACAGTACAAGGTATTACTTCATCTTCGACTTATCAATGTATAATGCGTATATTATACAGACCACGCACATGCTTATACATACCTTTTTCATTTCAGTAGATATTTCTTCATAACATTTCATTATTTTCCTAAAATGTAAAGATACAAGTGTACATACATAAACTATGTTTCGATTTCAGCCTTATTTAGATATTATTTCAATTTCTAAATTTAGATCATATCTTACACGCTTACGAGTTTCGGCGCATAGGCTAGAAGTTGAGTCGGGAAGATGGCAAAAACCGGTTAAAGTACCATTTCATGACCGTAAATGTAAATCTTGTGACATCTTGGAAGATGAATTTCACTTTGTTTTAGAATGTCCCCTGTATCATACCTTAAGAAAACAGTACATTAATAAATATTACTGGAAAAATCCAAATGTTTTAAAATTTGCAGAACTCCTAAACAGCGAAAGTAATTGTACAATAAAAAGATTATCATTGTTTGTTTATAAAAGTTTTGAATTGAGATCGCAAATATTTTTCTTATAATAATCCTAATTCTCCCAGTGTCAACTATCTTCTGTTATTTATTTATTAAACTACCAATTTACTTTAAGTTAGTAAATACTTTTTAAAAAGTAAATACACGCGCATGTTATTAGATGTATGTACGTAATTATGTTTGTAAACTTATGTATTGTAAATCACCATTGACATGTTGTATTTATTGTATTGTATTTATTCATGTGAAATGATGGGCTAATTGCCTTTTTTTCTGAATAAACTTATCTATCTATATAACTTAACAGTAAGATTCTAATTGTTTAAATCTCACAAAGAACGAAGAATAACATAATATTTGTTGAACAGAGAGGTGCAAAAATCATACGTAATATATTGTGTATTATAGGTGTCATGATATGCCTGAAACGTACCACAATACAGTCAAACCTGTCTGTAAAGACCACCCATGGGAACAGCAAAATGTGGTCTTTGTTTACAGGTGGTCTCTATTAACAGATTAAATATCATTGAAAATGGTCTGATGGGAGATACAATTAGTGGTCTTTGCAGACAGGTTTTGCAATAGTGGTCTTTGTTCACAGGTGGTCTTTAACACAGGTTTGACTGCATATTGCAATAGCAGCAATACATGCTTAAGCTAAAATAAAACAGTTATCAATCTCAATTGTTTTAGTTTTTTGCTAGTAGATTTCATGACTTGAAATAATAAGCTAAAACTAAACAGTGAACATTTTCATTTCAGTTTTTGACTAATTTGAGATTTCATAATTAGATAATTTCATACTTTTTGAGTTTGTAGTCATTAACTTTGTAGCTGACAGAAGAAAAAACATATCGCAAAATAAGGACACCATTGTTCATACAGAACAGTTTTCAAGGACTTTTTCAAGTACTTTCTTCCGCATGTTCAAGGACTAAAAATGTTGATTTTCTCAGAATAGAGAAGAAAGAGGGTTAAGTGTATTTTTCAAGTTCATCTCTCTGAGATGACCATCACTACAGCACGGATAAAATTACACAGCATGAGAATTACTTTAAGAGGGCATAAAACCTGTTGATTACCATACTGTACTGTATTACCATACTATCGCCTACTTGAAAATAGCTCGGTCATTCTTTCGCCTTTTTTCATCATTGTTGGTATGTTTTTTTGTCCTTTTTATATTCGCAGCAGAAGAACTCAAGGGCAGTTAACCAAACTTTATTTGTTTTTTTTCCCCATCAAATTCAAGGACTTTTCAAGACCTGTGCGAACCTTGGATACGTTCATTTCATATCATGGCTGCATACTGCAATATACTGATATATTGTGACACCCATGCTGTGTATTCAATGAGGTGAAAGCAAACTTGGTCTTTCTGCATATAATTAAACAAGCAGATAGGCTTGTTCAGCTTTCACCCCTCGATACATACAATTATACTTACAGTGGGTCAGCAGTCACATAGCTGATACAGAATGGTCTCACATAACCTCTGGCTTGAATATCATTCAATACAATATGATGTATCTGAAATAGAATATATGAACTCCACAAAAAAGTGAAATAAGAGTTGCTACTTATAACAAACCAATGATAGTGTCGGGTAACAAACAACACAATAATATTTTCTCCTGGAAGTAAAACAGTCTGTCTAGGTGCAATGCAATTAAAGGTACACATTTAAGCAACACATATACAGGAATAGATGCACTATCTGAACATAGGCATGGAATTTCTGATTCATAACAAAACTATCTTTTTTCTAATATATCTCACACAGTTATGATATCTTTATACCAAACTATTGCTAGATTAAAACCATGTCAGGCTATGCCAAATATTACAAGTAAATGTATGCACAAACACAATGGTTGCTAAAAAATAGCATAGACAAAGCCTACACAGGCTTTATTATGAATAATATCTTAACAAGATTTTTACACTAGCTCAATTATTAATCATAGCATAATCACGTTAAATTTCTGTTTTACACTGCAAATGATGATAATTAAAATGAAAAATGCCTCTCTGTCAGGTGCACATCAGACTGTAACACATGACATCAAGCAATGAAATTAATGTTACTTCATCTCACATATAGTACTTGTACAAATAAACAGTGAATATTTTTACATACAAAAGCATGAGCATCTGTTTCGGGATCTGTCATAACAACCTGGGCATCTTCAGTCATTTCAAATCCTCTGTAAATGAGTAAATGAAATGTAACTATACAGTTTATCAAAGTAACAGGAGAAATTTAAACTGTAAAAATATAAACTATCGGTGTTTGTCATTCAAAAACGTCTATCCTCAAGATCTTTGTAATAAGGGGCAGTTGTAGAAGAGTAGACTGGTAATGGTACATGTATATATATTGTTATGTAAAGTCTTCTTTTATTCCGATCAATTAAAATAAATTCTCTGCACAAATATGTGAATATAAGAAAAGCTAAGAAAAATATAAGTTGTTTAAATATACCAGTACGTACATATGAGGGCTGTCCCAAAACAATGTGTAAACTTAAAGAATTCTGTAATTGTTACACATGTATACAAGGAAACAGACTAAATTCAACA
Organism: Mactromeris polynyma; assembly: GCA_032209605.1. Lineage (NCBI taxonomy): Eukaryota > Metazoa > Mollusca > Bivalvia > Venerida > Mactridae > Mactromeris > Mactromeris polynyma. The sequence continues at coordinate 19,523,246 of JASFXZ010000005.1, forward strand.
CTTAAAGTGTCTATCATTCAGTAACTGATGTTGGTAATAGTATCAGGTCCAGTAAGAGCAATTTGATAAAAGATGGTTAGCAATTTCAGCAACCCTGTTTATTTTCTCTCAATATTAGAAAACTAAGTTAAGCTAGTAGATTTTGATCAAAAATCTTAAAAAGGATTACATAAACAAATGCAAACTTTCTATTATATCACATCAAAATTTATAGTTTTGGAATAGGTGTTGCTATACTCAGGTTTCACTTAATCTTTAAGTAGGAGGGAAATCACCAAAAGTAGGACAGGACCTGGAGGGGGGTTACTCCCTTATTTATGATCAATCATGCAAGAAAAGTAAGTAGCTGGGTGATGACACTTCAGTAATTTTACTTTTATTTTCATAAATTCAGATTCTCAACTCATAATTTTTAATTTCCAAGACTGTATAATTAACAAATGGATAAATACATACTCAACAATGGAAGACTGGTGGTCCACTGCCAGAATTTTCACTGAGAAATCATTCTGATTGAAATTCTGTCCTCCATCTTTAGGAATTACAATCTAAAAACATTCACAAACATATCACACACATACTGATACAGTCAATGGTGTAATAGTGTTACAAGGGTTGGTTGCATCATGGAATACATTGAGGTTCTTTGATTCATATAATAAGGGTATTATATATAATAATATATAACAGGATAATGCATTCAATCAATATTACATTTGTTTAATGTATACTTTCCAAGAATTATATAATCTAAAATCTGCACGTAGTCTAATTAAAAACATGATGATTGAACTGTACAGTTACAAAATTGAAATACATAGCAATTTCAGACAGAATAAATGAAACTATATTTGAAACAATACTACATATTCAGCCTACTTTCAACATCAATAAATCATAGGTATTTATATCTCAGTAAATTTTATGAAAGCATGTTGATAACAATCATTGCTGAAACTACAGGAACCTTTTTAGTGATTAAATTTATATAGCTGTGTGCAAATTTAATTGAGTTTGATAAATACAAACTGTAGCTAGTAGCTAGAAATGTGTCCCCCACTTTACTGAATCATGGTGTAACTCAGCTACTACTAGATTAAATACAATTGAAATTCCCTAGGCGCACAATTTCATGTCATAACTAATATATACATAGCTATAAAGTTTGAAGACAGCAGGTCCAATAGTTTCATAATATATGAATGACGCAAGTGGGACGGATGGATGGACAGACAACGGTAAATCTAAGGCCCTCAACATAATTGTGAGGGCACTAAAATGACACAATCAAAGCTTTACCACTGGTCTCGGCCCTTCTTGTTCTGAAAACTCAGCAATCAAAATAAAATCTTCTAAGCACTGGGTACTGCCATTGTGACTTGTATGTAACCATGGTGACTGGTAAGAAAACTTTGGAAACAAATAATCCAAAGTATCTGGAGATTTGTCCTTATTTTTCAGATTCTGATTTTCAAACTGAAAGTTGATTTGTGCTGCATCTGCACCAAACATGCTTGTTTTCAGTGTAGACAAACCACAGTGCTGGATACCATAGCTATCACTGTAAAGCAAGACAAACATTTGAAGTTAGACAAGTTTTTGTAATAAGGCAAATAGCTGCTTTTATATGAAGTGGCAATATGAAATGAGTGCTGCTGTACGATTTCCAACCTCTTCTGTAAGTGACATCATTTCAAGAAAACGCATGTGTTGTCAAAGTTTGCAAGCAGGAAACAACATTTACTCCAAATGGTCACTTCGTTTTCAGATTGCCATATGGGGCAAATATTATGTCACATGTTACGTTTTCTGAAACTGACGTCACTTACAGAAGAGATTGGAAATCGTACAGCGGTGCTCAAATAATGATAGTCTCAACATCAAAAACACCTAAATCTGGAATAAAAACAAAAAGTGAAGGGGGTTGTAATTTGTTGGCAAGTAATTAAGTGAAGGGGGTTGTAATTTGTTGGCAAGTAATTAATGGAGTGTAGAACAAGTACCAAGAAATCATTTTCTGTCTCAATATATGCATAGCATGCTCTATTCAAACCCCCACACTTATCCATAAAGTGGATTATCGATGCCTAAATGCATAGAACTGCATTATTGTCAATTCTTACTCTCTGAGTATATAATAAATTCCACCCAACATCCCATATGTAGCTGTGTCTTCTGGCTAAATCTGTTGAAGAAATTTTACTTTTGAACACTTGAGTACTTTGTGTCAGTATTGAAAAAGTTTTTTGTGAGCACTAGCAGATACAAGGGGGAGGCATGCGCCAGGTGCACCCCCCTAAAATTCCCCAACCTTACATGTACGTCTGAGTATAAATACGAAAATATTCAAGAGATCTTTAATAATAAGATTTTCAAATGAGCCATTCTGATTTGTTGTAGCATTAAAAACAAGCAATAAAACACAGTCATTGCAGTTTTATAAGGCTTGAGCAAAACCAAAAAATGACCAAAAAGTTACGCCCACTCCTAAGACCAATCCTGGATCCGCCCCTGTATATCGTTGGTCCAGTCCATTATAGACTAGTACATTACAAGAGTATGCACCAGGACCGTGCTAATATTTAACACATATTGAAATTGAAGAAATTGAGGCAGGTGTAAGAAAAAGGATTGTTCTGTTGGACTGAATAAATGTTGTTATCAAAACGGGTCAACATCACCCTGGTGTATCATGTATGCAGAGAAGAGTATCAAGTTCATGTGATAAGCCGACGAAACTAAAAAGAATGTAGATCCAACTGTTACGTGAGTAAGGAAAATAATGGACCAATGTGTGGATAGCTTCAGTCATCCAGGTACAGACAAGCAAAATGAGTAAGCAGGGACAGTATATGAAATTAAACAATTACAGTATAAAAAACTATAATGCTTGCAACACGGAGACCGATTTAATTAGTAGGAATTCCAACCATTCACTTTATTTCTTCTCCATGTGAATATGTATATTTCATGCATTACAAATCATCTCGGAAAATTGCATTTATGATATTAGAAAATGCACACATGTGTAAATATTTCGGATACACAATTATGTCCGAAAACATGTAAGTTATATAAACATTCATCAACTCATAAATAACAAAATGATGTCATATAAATCGCACCTTAGTTCTTTCTTATAATGAACAACGTAGTAAGAACTGACTAACTTTGATCGTAAAATAATATGCCAGTATATAAGTTATTGTGAGTAAAATTGCACATTTATACTGCGAATGCACACTGAAATGCTTCCTGTTGTGGCTATACGCGAATATTCGTATATTATTATTATTGTAGTCTGGGGGATTTTCTGTACGCATAATACCCTGATATTGCTATAAGTACATGATTGACATATTTTATTTAAAAGTATGCTGAGTAATGTAACTAATTATCATAATGCGACATGAAGTATGAACCATTTGACATATGGCGGGAAATTTCGGATGTATACATCTCATGGGAATTAGGGACCATTTGATATAATAATATTAAAAATAATAACAACAATAAATAATGTATTGGGTAATTTTATGATATCTAGGGGTGTAACGCTCATCAGTTTACTAGAAATTGTAGATATATCTATGTTTGTAAACTAATCCGTAAACTGGAAATTAACTGTGTCCTAGATTTTGACACTTAAGGTATGTAATGATGACGGCTGCTAAGAGAGATTTTGGTTCCTTTCATTCGTCAAACGTACAGGAATTGTTGAACCTCGATGATGTAAGTTATGTTTCTATCAGTCGCACAATTAATATGACTATACTATGCATGTACAGAGGTTTCTGGTCAACTCGTACCTTGGTGAACGCGTACCTTAGTTAACTCGTACCTACATTTTTTAAACTGTTATTATTAAGAGTTATTCTTTTTAAAATTAAGTTTAACTGTATTTTCCTGTATTATTTGAACAATTTTGAACAGTATAACTATACTGCAAATGTTTGTCGGTACTTATTATGCGGTAGTTGGTCATTCAAACAATTATTAATAGAGTAAGTCTGTTTAAAGGAAGCTTTTCCTGTATTGTGTGGCTCAATTATGACCAGTGTAAACATATCAAAATAGCAGAGAAACGTTTATCATTACTTAACAGACGGCAGCTAATACAAGTTGGTCAACTCGTACCTTCGTAATTCAAGTCATACTCTAAATTAGAATCTATTCATACAAAATGCACAAAATACTTAATTAATCTTATTGTAGAATCCTTACGGTGTAATGTTTTTCATGACGATGTTTTATGCATTAAAAAAAAAGTATTTGTTTGGCATAACCCTACATACTTAATTGCTGGGTATGGTTATGTCAAACCAACACATTTTAGTCATTAAGTCTTACAAGATAAAGACACTTTAAAACAAACTTGAGTAATATGTGTAGGATTTTAAATGCATTCATTAACAAATATATAATAATTCAATGATAAATACCACAAACAAAATATTTACATAACAGTAAATACATGTATACATGTAAAAGATTGTGCGCTTTTAAATGTACTGAGTTAAATCCCGGCCGTCCTAATTCTCGTGTATAATATTGAAAGATATTGAATATATTACAATTTAATTTTATACTTTCAAAATTATACAAAAAATCTATTAACATCATTATGCTAATTAATGTGTCGTTTGACATGTATAATTACACGTACATTTCTAGGAACAAACAATCTTCATAACGACAAACTATACAACCAAATGCACCTATTGAAGTATTGATGAATATCATTTTCCGAGACTTCCTCTGCAATAGCTGATGTCAATCCTAAATGATATCTGAAAATAAAACTATAACAATTATGCATTAGTATATGTATACAGCTTAAAGTAATAAAAAAGTAATACAAAATTGATAGGTACAAGTTGACCAAAACAGGTACGTGTTGACTTAGGGAGGTATGAGTTGACCAAAGAAAAGGTATGAGTTGACCAAATTTGGTACGAGTTGACCAAGGTATGAGTTAACTAAGGTACGAGTTGACCAGATACCTGTACAGATGTATAGATATGTAATCCTGTAAAGAGGTCACATGAAGCCAGTACCCCAGGAAGTTGCGGGGCATTAACCCATAAGGGCCAAAACCCTAAGAGCCCAGGTGTTGTCTCACCGTACGAACCTGCACAAAAGTTTTGAATGTTTTTGCATCCATAGGGGCTCTGTGTCATGGAGCCCATGGCTGAAAGTTTAGCTTGTCCAAAATAATGGACATGGTCCTTTTGCCATGATAAACATTCATTATTTTGTTATTATACCTTCACTGCATGTAACCTACATAACTGAAAAATGTTAAAATTTGAAATATTTAAGTTTTGTGTTATTTATAGGACTAACAAATAAGCAAGCACAACTTTCATGCCTCGGGTCAGATGAGAGGTCTTAGTTTTAGTTCTGGCTTCCATGATGATAGAATTATGGTTGTTTACTTTGTATTACTATACATGTGCATCCCTGATTAAATTATGTCCGTGTTTGACTTCCGTCTTCACTGTTGTCCCCCTACCAAACACCATGGAATATTGTTGGTCTAAAAAACACAAACCATTTGTAGATATGGTCTTAATATCATAAAATGACATTTGCAATCACAAAAACTTTATTTCTCTTACATATAAAATATTATTATAATGACAGTGAGTACATTTTATGATGATTTTAGTGTATAAAATAATATATGTTATATAATTATTATGTAAATACATGTATGTGTGATTTTTTATATTTGGTAATAAAATCATTTCAATAATAAAAGCTTTATGATCATGATATAAGTATTGATTTGTTTCAGAAAGATTATACTCCACCAGTATTTCCATTTAGATGTGAAAAGTTTGATAACTACCTCAAAGATCCTCCACAATTTGGAAAAGAAATAAGAAAGACACATTTCCTGTTAGAGGTACTGTGATGTATTGGAGACAGATGTGTGAGAAAGTTATATGTCTCTCGTTAACATGTTTGAAGTTTAAGTGTACAATGAATTTTCAAAAGTAAGATCGCAATTGATTTTGAATAGAGTCATTGCTCCTATTAATGATGTAGTTGGTCTGGTTATCGAGTTAATATGTAGAAGAAGTATTTGAAACTGGTCGATGAAAGAAGGGTCTTATTAATAAAGTGATTTTAATTTTGAGGCGGACTTCAAGCGAGGTTTTACTGTATATATGATATTTAATAGATTAATTTGTGTCACAGAAATTATACAGATACGCAAAGTCACCCTCTACGTTTCGAGTGTTCAGTGTAAGACCATACTAACTCCTATATAAATACATAGAAGTTGGGATAGTCTTGCGCTGAAACCTCTATTTGATCACTTCGATTAGGCCATCCTTAAAAAATTGTTTGTTTACGCAGTTACGTGCCCGACTCATGAAAAATGCTGCGACTCATTTGATTTTTTCAGGTTCATCAATGAAAATTTCTTTTCCGGTCTTTTATATATTTCATTACTAAACTAACAAAAAAAACCTTCCTACTAAACTAACAAAAAAAACCTTCCTACTAAACTAACAAAAAAAACCTTCCTACTAAACTAACAAAAAAAACCTTCCTACTAAACTAACAAAAAAAACCTTCCTACTAAACTAACAAAAAAACCTTCCTACTAAACTAACAAAAAAACCTTCCTACTAAACTAACAAAAAAAACCTTCCTACTAAACTAACAAAAAAAACCTTCCTACTAAACTAACAAAAAAAACCTTCCTACTAAACTACCAAAAAAAAACTTCCTACTAAACTAACAAAAAAAACCTTCAGACTTACTCACTGTTAAAATTCTGGGTCGCGTTACTGCAAACAAATTTTTCAAGGATGGCCTTATTATAAAGTGTTTGTACCTATTGGAGGGACAGGTGTAAAATAAAAGCAAGTATATTTTTGCCTGCTACCAACTTGAGTCACTGTCAAGTGTATATAGATTGATATATTCTTTATGTAAATTTCAGGATGAGAGTGTATTTTTAAATCATGGAGCATTTGGTGGAGTGTTGAAAGATGCTCTAGACATTGCCCAGGTAAAGTCGGTTTATATTTACTTTAGAACAGTTCTAAACAACCTTAAGTTGGTCAGCCAATGAACGCATGTTTTGCAAACATTTGACCAACACACAGTGTGTACACAGATATAGTATTCTCACTTTTGAATCGATAGTACACTATATATGCATGTTTTAATTTGATACATATGACACACTTTAGATATTTAAGTTATTGACACATATATATGTGGTAAATTTATTTGAGACTTATTCATATTTGTAGCTAAGTTCAAGGATAAAAGCCTGGAGTTTGGTCTCAATGTTAAATACCAGTTTTGCGACTCTATTCCTTGTCGTAACAGTCCTGTTTCTCATGAATGTGACCATTTATATTTGGAACATGTTATAACAGTGAAAACAATTCATTGTAGAAATACCAGATATGGACTGAGAGACAACCATTGAGATTTTATGACAGAGAATTGTTACCACGTCTGGTACATGTCACCAGAAGGATTGCCAAATTTGTCAGTAAGATTGATTTAATCCTAGGTTCAAGTGTAACATTTGCAGAGAAATTGTTATGCATGGTGATAAGGGACTTATGTTATTTACGACTCAACACTAGATTCAAGTATAAGTTGTATACAATAACATATGCTGATACATTGCTATTTATGATACTAATTATAGACTTACCAGGGCTCTAGAAATCTACTAGCCTGACATAACAGACAAGTCTTAATGCTGTATTCAAAATATATAATCTATTTTATCACATAACTTGCACTCCAGGAGTGGCATAAAGCAGTGACATAAATATCATATGTAACTAGTTACATAAATAGCCAGCGTGACGTCACTTATGACGTTATAGATGGCCAGTGTGCCGTCACTTTAAATGACAGCATAGTGTTTACAATTGTTCTGAATTTCGGCATTTATTAAAAATATTGTTTATTTAAAGATTTATGGTGTTATGTGATAAATAGAATCTTACATTCGTGCTTATTTGATATTGTTTTTATGAAACTCGTCGACTGAAATGAATATGACGCTCGGCAGAGCCTCGCGTCATATTATTTGAGTCGACTCGTTTCATAAAAACAATATCACATCAGCACTCATATAAGATCCTCTATATACAAGTGGTATAATGAATCAAAGATTATGGTGCAATTTTGTATATTAAATGTAAATATGAAAATATTGGGGTTTGCCGAAGTAAATTTTTATTTGTCCTAGACTTCGAGCAAGTGGGTTTATGTTGATGACTGTACTTGTGTACTATGAATACATTATAGAATTTTACTGTTATATTTTAGATTGTGATCCAAGGGACATAGTTCTGTTAGAGAATGCTACCACAGCTCTCAACACAGTAATACAAAGCATACCTCTACACGCTGGAGATGTTGTGTTTATATTTAATATCACATATGGTAAGTATTTGTTAACATAATAACAGTGTCATAACTAATAATATAGATCACTATTAGTTTGTGAGTGTCTGTTTTTTGTGCAAAATTTTGCAATGTTCATAAGTGGGTTATCACCCTTTTTATATGAAACCTGTATTAGTGACCCAAAAGTCTATTTTCAGGTATCTACATTTTCTAGCAGATATATTTTTCAACTTTTATTTAATACCAAAAGTAATAAAATCGGACATCTACTTTTCTTTTTACAGCGACTCCAATTATTAAGAACAAAATGCAAAAATAAGCTACAAAATGATGACGTCGCATCAGAATGTACATAATTGTTAAAAAAATATTCTGATCTTTAAGTGGAAAAAACAAATTATGCAATATTTCCTCATTTGTTTAATTCTAAGATTAATTTTAAGCCATCAAAACATCTTCGGAGAAGGCGCTTAGTTTTTATCGTCAAAACTTTGATTGGAAAATACTCGACGCCAAAACCAAAGCCACTAATACAAGTTTTGTCATGGCAGCGCTCATATACTATAGAAGAGACAATGACCTCATTACAATCTCCTGTGGGAGTGATCTTATTGCAGTTTGTATATTACCATTGTAGGAGCTGTAAAGAAAATGTTGAAGTGGAGATGTGAACAGACAGGAGCTCAGTTACATGAGGTGAATGTGGAATTTCCAATCTCAGGCCAGCAACAAGTATGAAAAAAATACAGTAAAACCTCATTTTAAGATGACCTCAATAATAAGACCACCTCAAAGTTAAGAACACAATTTTCATGTCCATTTGCACTGTATTGCTCTTCATTCAATCTCAATATTGAGACCACATCAATATTAAGACCATTTTTCAAGGGTCCCAATGGTGGTCTTATTATCGAGGTTTTACTGTTATTATGAAACATTTACAACACTGTTAAATCTTATGTATTCATTGATGTTGTAGAAATTGTGTGTTGAAGGCTCATATCGTACAAAGTGAAATAACAATTCATTGTCGTGATAAAAAACTGATGCAATATTCCAATGGCACACACAGGGTCAGTTGTTCAGGAGTGATTATGTTAGAGTGCTGTTATTATTTGGCTGCTGTTGTGTGGCTTACTGAATTGATCATATCGTTAACTGTGCCATGTATGACATACTTGCAATTCCAAGGAAATTACTACTGTTGTAGGGGTAAACATGCATTTGTTTCAAAATTAATTCTTGAGACTTCAATGTTATTTACCATGTTGTCTATCAAAAGAAACTTTGACAATAGCCCCGGCCTACGTGTCTCTACTTTGACAATAAGCGATTGTTTAACACTGATCACTGAGAGAATTTGGTATAAAATGTCTTTCCTCTGGTTCCAAGCCTGCAATGTTTTATTTCATACTGGTTTGTATTGCAATAGGGTACCAAACTTGGTTTGTTATTTGAGTGGGATGACTCTGTAGATGGAACATTTAAAGCTGGGTACCATGCTGTATTGAATGGTAACAGGGTACCAAATTTTTTATTTTAGTTGATTGACTATGTAGATGAACATTTAAAGTTGGGTACCATGCTGTATTGAATGGTAACAGGGTACCAAATGTGTTGTATTATTTCAGCTGATTGACTATGTAGATAACCATCTGAAGCCAGGAACCAAACTTGTTGTGCTGGATCATATACCAAGTAATACTCCATTCATCATGCCAGTAAAGGAGATAATTCAGATATGTAGATCAAGGTATGCAACTCTTCCATTTTTAGCTCATATGAGCGCTTGTGCTATTGAAATAATTGTGGTCACCAGGCGTTCGTCTTCGTCATCACCATTTGCTTCAAGCAACATCTCTTGCTGAACCACTTGGTCAGTTGAAACAAAATGTCATTAAAATTATCCATAACTGGTTCTATTTTGTAGTTTTTGTGGACAGGACCTATTGGCTGCACATAGGGGCCATTAAGGGTTAAAAACAAAAAAATCTTCTAATGACAGATCATTAAACGTTGTAAAGATTTTGAATCATTTTCTCTCATATGTATCTTGGGTGTAACTCTACCAGGGTTGTCACAAATCATAGCTACCAGGGATGGGACTGGTTTTCGTTGTATGGCTCTTGTGAAGTTTAAAAATTCTCTTGTAGGAAACTCCTGGATAGATTTACAATGGATTGTTTTGTATGTTCTTGGGTGATCCAATATTACGATTTTTAAGATTTTTAAGATTCATAAAAGTCATTGCACATAGGGCTAAGACCTTTCTTTCCTTGTTTGTATGTTATGGGAACTTTCAAATATTCCTGTCTGTATTAATGCTTGTTTTTAATACAGTTGTATTGTAAGAGTTAGTCCCCTTTGATACTTGAATTTTTTAACTTGTTCAAGTTGCTATGAGTCATTTCTGCGTAACAGAGATTTTTATCATGTTTTTTTTCTCAATCAAATACAATGTAGTAGTCTGTTTAGAAAATATCCTTCATCCTATTTGTATTTATAAAATGTATGAAACATAAATGTTTTCACTTATAGTAGATTATTATACAGCTGTTTATCTTATATTATGTTCGTTTGTAACTTGTATTATCATGATTACTTGAGGAACATACTGATATATAATTAGTTTCTTACAATTCAGTCACTGGTAATGTACTAGAATAGCTTATTGTAATGTACTCTCAAAGCCCGTTTTTCTACTTTATTCATAATCATTTATTCTGTAATTGGTTGTCGGGTGTAAAGGCCAATCTTTGTTCATTAAGTTAATATCAATATTCAATATCTGTTCAATAACAGACGAGTATATTGCTAATTTTAACTCGTAGACCTCGAATATATACTTACCTTTTTACATCCTTGTCTGTTTACTTCTAAATCAACTATGTGTGTACTTGTAGGAATGTTCCAGTGCTGGTAGATGGAGCTCATGCCTTGGGTTCTCTCCCTTTGGACATTACCTCCCTTGATCCGGACTACTATATTACAAATGCTCACAAATGGTTCTGTTGTCCAAAAGGTGTGGCACTTATGTATGTAAGGAGAGAGTTACAGCCCTTGACTCGACCACTGATTATCTCCCATGGTTTTGGATCTGGGTTTAACTCAGAGTATATATGGGCAGGTATGTTGTAAAAACTGAGTGAAGAAAAGACAACTTGTTTGTTCGTTGTCAAAAGTTGTGAAGTGCAAATGTACTCAAGTTTTTACTTGGTGGTCTTCGTATTTATTGAGATTTATTTTTGATGTAATAGGAATAAGTCAAGAAGCATGTGAATGGATTAAAAAAATGAATGTTTCAAAGTGGGTGCAATGAGTGAAAATGATCTTTAAGACACGCAGTTTTCACTGCTCAACCCCCATTCACCAACCAAGAGTGCCTAGTTGATTTTAGTGTCAAAAGGTTTTTGGTATCCTTTTTGATAGCATTCGCACTATGGTATTACATAACAACTAAATTAAGACTGTGAACATGTTCTGATGCTTACCTGTTTCTATATTTACTTGATCCAATTCAAATACAAGTAAACAAATTGTTATGTCTGAGTTGGATCTTTGTATGAAATTGCATTTTCCCTTGAATGAAATAATCTGTCTGGTATGTGAGATACTGGTAAACAAATTTTGTAAACAAGTTATAAAAAGTAATAGAAAAATGTAAAATCTGTTCATATGAAATCTACCGTTTTAGTGCTCCTATAGACCAAAATGGTTTTATGATGTTAGATTGATGAAATTGACATATTTGATCCCTGTCTCGTTATGTTATGACAAAATGATCAATTTATCACTTTCAATGTAAAAGTATTCATGAAATCTTCATGGACTCATTAGCCATCCTTGAACATTTGATTGAATTTTGTTCAAAGGTTGTGGGTTTGAATTTGGCCATTAGCAAAATTCTTTGCATTTCCTGAATTCTGCCGGAATATTGGTTTGAAACCCAGGAAGCAGTCATTGAAGAGTCTGGCACTCTACTCCCCAGACCACTTAGCCCTAAAACCACCATATGTACTGTCTCTTGTGGCTTAATGCACAGGAATTGATCATGAGTTCTCTCCCTTTATTCCTTCTAGACTTCCCTCCCTTTATCCCTTCTAAAGTATATGTACATATAGTACGGTACTATATATACATATACTATAGAAGGGATACAGGGAGAGAACTCTAGAATGGATAAAAAGGGAGATAATCTAGAATGGATAAAGGGAGAGAACTCTAGAAGAGAACTGATGACACTCTCCAGTGGTTTAATATGCTTATACTGTTGGACAGTCATGTTTTATTTAAATGCTGATTGTTTCAATAAACTTATATTATATGTTTTATGTATGTGGTCTTCCCTGTTGTGTAATAGTCACTTTGTTATAACAAAAATAATAAATTTATCACATTTATTCTAAAGCCATGTATGAAATCCTGTCAGACTTGTCTGCATAGTTAAGAGGTTATTGGTTTGAAAATTGTAAACAGAAAATAAAGTTCCAAAATAACAACTTGTATGACCTCATACCAATTATTTTAGGTACACATAATGTTATTCACTTAGTTGATTATTTGTCTTTAATTCAGATGTAGTCCATGTTACAACAGATTTATAAATATATGAAAGATCTTGACATTAACAAAGTTATTTTTAGCTCTGTTCAATTTTTATTATCATGGACATAACATTGGTTCATGTAAAATAAAGGAAAGCGTGTTAATCAGTCAGATAAATAGTGTATTACATCAGCTGCAAGTTCAATGTCTGCGTAATAAAAAAAAAGTTGCAATAAGGTATGGTGTGGTTAATATGTAAAGTACATTTTTTTTCTCTGGACCTTGGACAATTTTGTTTTGGTCTAAATTTTGCAGCAGATATTTTACTATATTATATTTTACAACATAAACCTTAACTGTCCAAGAATACCCTATGCAAGTTCTTGCTATATCAAAATAGAAAAAAAATCAATCAGTGTTAATTGATATAAATATACATTATGTACAATTTCATATTTTATTTATAAAAAGAAAATAGCCATTAAGACAATTTATCACATAACTTGCACTCCAGGAGTTGCATAAAGCAGTGACATAAATATCATATGTAACTAGTTACATATTTAGCCGAAATCACAGCACTATTTAAAGTCTATTTAAAGATTGAAAACAATCTATTTATGGTGTTATGTGATAAATAGAATCTTACATTTGTGCTTATTTGAAATTGTTTTTATGAAACTCGTCGAGTGAAACGAATATGACGCTCGGCAGAGCCACGAGTCATATTCAGTTGACTCGTTTCGTAAAAACAATATCAAACTAGAGCTATCACTGAAGGTGATTAATACCCCCACAATACCGCTTTGTCAGACATATTTTTGATAAATTCAAAGATGGCCGCCAGTCAAGACAATGAAATTATCTATCACTATCTATCACTACAGGACCACAATCAGAATGTGCCGACAATATACACAACTAGGCTTGGTAGAAATAATTCATGGAAAACCATGTTATGTGACATGACGGAACAAGTGGTGATTCCCATATAGCCCCCATTGCATATTTTGAAGTGGGGTTATAATAAGAATTGTGTACATTTTAATATTTCGGAGGTGATATGAATACCACAGTATGGGAGTCAGGTCAAAATCAATAAAATAGAAAAAATGAACAGTAATATATAGCACTTTGTCACAAAGAAATATAATGATACATTCGACTAGAGTATGAACTAGTAACACCAATATATTTGATTTTAACTCCCAAGATCTGAACATTTTGCATTCAAATTCGAACAAATATAGCAACAAAGCGTATTAAATTGATACAATTTATATTCGCAATCAAGACATTTTGTTCCATTGTCCTTGACTGCAGTTTCACAGATTTAATCAAATAATCAAACTACCTGGATATAACATTATATTATGCCTTATTTCAATGGATTTTAAAAGAAATCCCGTTATTTTCACTGAAAGGCGAGTCTTCAACAACAAAAACAAACCATTTGCTAGTATCTGAATGTAATAAACCAAAAATGCTGCCAACAGAACAGTAAGAACTAATCAACAGTTCCTGTGAAATAAAAAACTGAACTTGTATAGAATTGCTCACAAAAAGCTGGGCAAAATGGAACTAAATCAATGCAAAATATATCAAACAATATGCTAGAAATAACAGTTATTTTCACAGAAAGATAAGTCGTTTACAACTAAAAACAAACCATTTGCTAGTAAGTGAAAGTAAGAGAAACTATTTTTAGTAACAGTGACCTTGACCTTGGCCCCACCAGCCCCAATATCGAACTTGACCTGTATCTTCTGATGTTACACCTGTGTACCAAAAATTTTTCAAATCTCTCTAGCCTTTCATGAGTTATCGTCCGGAAACCATGAAAACCGACAGACCGACCGACCGACCGACAGACAGACAGACCGACCGACAGACCGACCGACCGACCGACAAGCTCACTCCTATATACCCCCTCAAACTTCGTTTGTGGGGGTATAATAAGCACTCATGTAAGATCCTCTATTTATTTAACATATACTTGTATATACATTTCAACATGTTACTATTTACTTATATTTGCTTCACAGCTATTTATAAATGTTTATTGGAAATCCCCCCAAAAAAAACCCAAATTAAATTTTGGAATGATAACTTGATGTATTGAGTTTAAATATATTGTTCAGTAATGTTATCCCACTTGATAAGCATGACAAACACGTATGATAAAGTATCAGTACATTTGCATGATAAGACTCATGTTAAATGAATGATGTAAACACTATTTTGGTTTCTTATTGAGGAGTGTATTGTTTGTTAATTATTACACATTTTTAAGGTATAAAAATACTGCATTGCATTCTTATTAAATCTATGAATCATGTACAGAAAAACCTCAATAAGACCACCTTTGGGACCCTTGTAAACTGGTCTGTATACCGTAACACTGTATACATGCTACATGGACAGTTCTAAACCTGTGTCCAGCTACTATTTACAATTTGTCTGTTACCGTTGGTTGATTGTTCATTGATGACTGTTGATATTATTGTCTGGTAGTGTTGCCAGTATTTTCATTTGAATTTTCCCCCAAAATCACAGGCTTTGACTTATTTTTTTCAGAGCACTAGCTTGTATGGGCAAGTTGCTTGGCCAAACCACTAGCCTGACATCATTCTTACTAGCCCAAACATAAATTTAACTCGTATTCATAAAAGAAGTAAGTCAAAATTAAGTATCTGTACAATTTGTAAAAAATATGGATGGATTTTATTTTTTTCTATTTCAGAGAAAAGTATATTCACTAAAATTAATCACTTGCCCTTTTGGAAAAACACCTAGGAATTTCTACAAGCCCGAAATACAAGTTACTTGCCCAGACTTCAGGTTTGTGGGTTACCATAAAGACTGAAATTATATAAATCGTCGAGCCTTATATCTAGATTGTGTCATATTCCATACATCTCTAATTGTTCAGTCATGGAACCACTGGATCTAAACTCTCAGATTCCTTGAAAGATGTTTGTGCTTTATATATATTTTGTTATTCTAGGTTTACATGACTACAGTCCATTCCTGGCTTTACATACTGTGTTAGACTTCTGGGAGAATGTTGGTAGGGACAATATCCTTACTTACATACATGATCTGTGTAGACATGCAGGTATGTACATGTATGCAGTTGTCAAAACACTTGTCAACCTGCATGTCATTCTCATTTCATATCTTTCCACATGACATTTACAGGATAGAGGGGAATTAATTAAAGTTTTAATTAAATTAACTTTTTTTAAAGTTTTTTATTCAACCTGTCTCTCTGATTGAATTCAATGAACATTTATTATATATACGTTGTAAATACAAAAACAGAGACAATAAGCTTGAAACCATGACTTAGATGTTAATACATGTATACATGGATGATAAATTCTCAAATATCTTTTTGTCTCAGTTTATTAGTCTGTGCATCTGTAAAATAAATAGTTCGCACATCTACAATATTTACCTCCCTTGTTCTGAATTGTCGGCCATTTTGATAGGCAAATTTCCTTAAAGTTTATGGGGAATAAAATGTAAACAATGATAAACTAATCTGATATATCAAAATAACTTATTCATTATGCTCATGTGGGCATTTGGATCTGTAAGTTGAAGAAAAAGTGCTTGTCACATGCAAATTGTCTTGGTATTTTCTCAATTATCACATATTTGGAAATTACTCCTATAAGGGCTTATCAGTTTGCCTATCAAAATGGCTGACAGTTAAGAACCAGGGAGGTAAATATTGTAGATATAGGAACTATGTATTGTTTGTGGCGTCCTTGAATCATTTTCAGTGATAGCTCAATCATGTACATCCATCGGTTCTACCGTTAATCTTGTTTTTCAATTATTTTGTTGCATTTTATTTTTTAATATTGAATATTAATTGTTTATGTTCTTGGATTTATTGCTGAAAAATAATTGTAGTTCAATTTTCCTGACCATGTGTGAGCAATACATTGGATCACAATCAATGATTTATTTCACATGCTATGCTGCTCAGGGCTGACGTACAGTTGAAAATCATCTTCGTACGCCCCTGCAATGAAAGTTTTAAGTTTCAGTTCACTTACTTCATACATAGTTAACCTATGATGTGGCCAACAAAAATTTCTGACTAAGAAAATTGAGAATTTATCATATTGTGAAGAAGCCATATACTGCAACAGCATAGATGTTATGTTGTTAAGTTTCTATTTCAGGCAAAATGTTGTCAGAATCTTGGGAGACCAACATTGCTGCTCCAGAGGATATGTTTGGTAAATGATGTAATTGTGTATTGAATCTGTTGTTTGTTCATCTGCATACATGAGTCAGAAAATAAGAATAATTAATATGAAGTCTATTATTTGATGTGTTTAAGAGACTGAGATCAATGCAGTTATTATGTGGTATTATCTATTATTTCTTGTATCATTAAATAGTGTTATTATTCCAGATGTTGAGGAGCATCGATATGTAGGTCTTTTACTTAGAAAATGATTTAAAGGAATTCACATTCTTAGTAAAAACTAACTGCATACAGAATATTTATGTGTCTGAACTTTAGATTATAGAGTTTCTAAAAAATTGCCAGCATTTGATAAATCATGTAGAACTTCTCTTTTGTTTCATGTTCTTATGAACAAAACATTTCCAAATTATGCACTTCAGGAAGCATGTGTCTAGTGAGGTTGCCAGATACTCTTCATAAAGGAGGTAGAATTGTAGACTACTCTTCAGCAGAGAAGATACAGAATAAACTTTTCCATGATTACAATATTGAGGTATGGGGAAAAATACTTGCCATTACAGACTGAATGTTGAATGTTGACTACATTTAGGCGTCCATGCAGTACTTTGATACAGAAAACCGCGAATTCAATATAAACCTAAATTAATCCACGGTAACTGATATTTTGTGGTTTTTCTTTTGGGAATAGTGGTTAGTCTCTATGTACTCGACATGATAAATTTACAACACACCTACTGGAAAGATTGAGTATCTACAAATGATATCAGATTTATTTTAGGTTACAATATCACAGCTTTTTATTATGTGCAATATATATTTTCCTACTTCTTGTTTGGTTCTATTGTATTGTGTTTAACAATGATACATTGTATGAGTAATTATAGGTCTCTCATGAAACTGGTTTTTATTTCCTTGACATTTAATTACAATATCAAATTGCTTTTATAATGAAACCGCAATTAAATAATGTACAAAGCACACATGTTAAAATTTGAATACAGCTGTTAATTGGTACATGTATTTCAGAATGTAATCAGATTTTGATCATAACCTATCATAACGTATCTACTCTGTAGATATCATAATCCACTCTGCTCCTCATGGAGACATATCTTCTCTGTAGATATCCGAATCCACTCTGCTTCTCATGGAGACATATCAACTCTGTAAATATCATAATCCACTCTGCTCCTCATGGAGACATATCTACTTTGTAGATATCAGAATCCACTCTGCTCCTCATGGAGACGTATCTACTCTGTAGATATCAGAATCCACTCTGCTCCTCATGGAGACATATCTACTCTGTAGATATCCGAATCCACTCTGCTCCTCATGGAAACATATCAACTCTGTAGATATCCGAATCCACTCTGCTCCTCATGGAGACATATCTACTCTGTAGATATCAGAATCCACTCTGCTCCTCATGGAGACATATCTACTCTGTAGATATTAGAATCCACTCTGCTCCTCATGGAGACATATCTACTCTGTAGATATCAGAATCCACTCTGCTCCTCATGGAGACATATCTACTCTGTAGATATCAGAATCCACTCTACTCCTCATGGATACATATCTACTCTGATATATGTATGTATGTGTATTGTAGGTACCTGTAAAGTGTGTTCAGAACAAGCTCTATGTAAGGATATCCTGTCATATATACAATGAGATGTCACAGTATGCAACACTTCGAGATGCAGTTCTGGACATGCTGATGGCTGGTGTGGAAGGTGACTAATCTTGAAATTCATGTGGAATCAATCAAATATATTATTGTACTTCTTGTTGTTGAATAAACTATGGATATTGTACTGAAATACATTTCTTGTTCTTTTTGCTCCGTAACTGCCCTTCAAGTACCAAGTTATGAAACGGTCGGATACAAAGGAGATTTGCAACTCTACTACTGTATCATGACATATCTCATGTTCAGATTGTACATTTATTTATATCCAAATGGTGCTGAAGTATGATCTAGTAGACTGTGTCTAAACAATGTTTATACGAAAAATATGATTTACACAGAAATTGAGAATCGGTCTTGGCACCTTATATAATTGGAATAAAACATCTACCAATGGTAATTTGTTTTTGCCAAATTCGTTAAGTCATACTTTTCGATGATTTAAGGCCCTGTCAAAGATTGCTCTGTCAGTGTTGCGCCTTTTTTGTCATTGTTGGTCTGTTTTATTTTTTTATTTTTCTATTTGAAGTAGAAGAATTCAAGGGCAATTTACTAAAATTCATTGTTTTTTTCAAATTCAAGTACTTTTCAACCGTTACAAATTCAAGAAGTTTTCAAGGAATTGGCATCAAATTAAAGGACGTTTCAAGACCTGCGTGAACCCTGTAAATTTAGTTTGGGGCAAAAGTTTTGTTACTCAGTTTTAGTAAAGAGATAATAACAAAAGTTTAGCACTGAACTCTTGATAAGGATGTGGCTGATATTGCATCTTGATATTAATAATCAAATAGCATGTGTACTTACAATATTCTGTAGCTTGTTTCCTTACAAAGAAATAACACAGAGTCTTAAATAAATCAAAATAATGAGTACAATACTATTTATTACAATATTCACAAAATCGAGTTTATATACAATGTAATAACAAACCAAAGATTTCTGCTTAGTACGTAAATTTAACAATGGATAAGAGGTGCAAGAGTGTCTGACATACATTGCGCGCTAAATGACCAAAGTTGTCATGCGCCATAAAACAACATATGTCTGAAGCTCTACTGGCTGTATTGTGCACATGGACCATTGATAAGACAATTCTGTAAATACATGTATATTTATAACGCCTATATTTGATAATAATAATAAACCTTTTTTTTTAATGAAACCCTTTAATGAAACATCTATATACATGTACTTGATACTTTTTAGTTATACTATAATATATACATATACTATTACTTACATACAGAAAAGAATCTATGAATGAAATGAAAATAAGAACAAAAAACAAAACTACATTCAAAGATAGGATGTTAATTGAAATATACAATGGTAAGACATGTTGATTCAATACATAAGCATGTCATAATTAACAGGTAACAATATTAATTCTAAACAAAGGAATAAAACATATACACTTATTACATGAATTCTTTGTCACTGGAAAACGAGACAATGCTTATCACGTGCCATCTAGAAGGTTCTAGAGTGTCTCTGTATCTATGACAAGACATTGTAGGATTCCTCGCATCAGAAACCGCTGTCCACAAAGTTTTTCAATACAGTTTGATTATTATACACATTTCTTGAACCATTGTTACATACAAAGCAGGCATAATTTACATGTAAGCCCACCTAAACTTGTTTATGTACATGTGCAACAATATAAGTATAATAACAACATTAAGTACACATCCATATACAGGTGCAATAAAAATAAATAACTAACATAAAAAATATACAAAAATATAGTAAACTAGCACATTCTAGTACAGTAAAACCTCAATATCAAGAGATTTTTGTAAAACATTATGCCCCCCCCTGTGACTTTGACCCTGTGACCCCAAAATCAATAGGGTTCCTCTGCTACCCAAGGTGAATGTGTGGACCAAGTTTGAGGATGATGAGTGGAGAGGTTCTCGAGTTTTTGATCGGAAACGAAAAGGTTACGGAATGACAGACAGATATACCGACCGACATATGCAAACCATTATGCCCTCTCTTCTTCGGAGGGGCATAATAAGATCACCCTTGGGACTCTTGAAAACTAGTATTAATATTGAGGTGGTCTTAATATTGAGGTTGAAAGAAGAGCGGAGCAGTGAAAATTGCCTTGAAAAGTGTGGTCTTAATATTGAGATGGTCTTATTATTGAGGTGATTTTTAAGCGAGGTTTTACTGTACATGCTGAAACAGACGTTCATCCTGACATATTGATAACAAACAAAATTAGTACTTAATTACAGCATCAACTTTTACTTCCAAGTGCTCACAGAGCCAATTTTAACAATATACCAATGAGTTCTATATTTGTTACAAGTATATGTACAAGTGTTTAATTACTTACTGAAACAAACACATCCTGTTCTTTAATTTAACAACGTACAAAACATAATCTGTCTACATGAAATAATATATATGTAGCAAAACATAGTATATACACAGTTACACTACATTTCTACTTGAGCAAAGTGAATTAACACCAATTGAGGAAAATAACACAGAAAACACAAGTACACTACGCCGTATTTCCTTTTTTTTCAATTTTCTTTTACTCATATTCAAAAGTAATGACAAGTTTATTATGAATAATGCGTCATCAATGTTTTCTTGAATGTACACTACGGTAATAGCATAACTAACCCGTTGGAAATTTCAGGTTGTTGAATGTCCGGGATAGCGTAAAACTGCCTTGGCAATTTATGTTTTGTGGAGTGAAAACCCTTTAAATAGATTACTAGCATTCATTATTTTATTACTTTACTTATTTGCGCATACTTAATTTTGATAACTGTGTTTAAACAAAATATGCTTGATTATTTACTCCATTTTGTAAAGCAATAACAAAAACCAGAATACAGGTGACATGTTTTGTACCATCACCACCTGAATGATACCATCAACACACATACACCAACACATCAATATTATCGACACACATGCACTACCACTCAATGACCGTCGATAAATTATAATCACTTTCTCGACATCTTTCTTCATAGGTTCCAAGACTTAAGCACACAAATTATTACCACACATACTTCATTTCCATGATATACCTGTTTTGTACAGAATTTTATCATATTGATTAGACCTTAACAAATGAGGCTTCTGTGTTAGTGGAGTTATGGTCAGTTTTCTTTAGTTTTGTACATCACCAATCAATACATTAAAAACAACATTTAGTGATAATGTAGAGGAGTTGGTTAAAAGCATATCCATGCCTTCAATAGTATAACATGAATTTTAATCATAAAAATCAAGGTAAAACTATTTAACATTTTTTTTTTTTTTATCAACAATTCATGCATGATGTAATGGATGTTGTTACTATAGGTCGAAAATGAAAGGCAGCATACAAAACAACTACGTGTGAACTGAAAAAATATCAGCAATAGTCAAAACTACCTGAAAGCAACACAATTTGGTCTCTACATACTAAACTATGGTAATATCTTATGAATTCTTCTTAACATAATCTTTCTTTCAAAATAAATTATTAAAATGATGTTTAACAAGAAGTATATTCTTGCTGTCCTCTCCTCAATTTTGTTCCTTCTTACAACGTAAGGAATATTTCTTGGCCAGCACAGGCCTGGATCAGTTGAGACCGCTGCTGATCCTTGTTCTTAGACGCGAATAATTCATTATGCTTTGGCTATCTTTATCTAGATAACTTTTGTTCAAGGTTATTTCAGGAGGAGGGTTTGAGAAACCTATTGATGCTTTCAGGTGTTTAAGACATAAATGTTTTGACTGTGCCTTTAATTCTCTTCCTACAGACCGGACAGTCTCGTAATCGAGACGCACAAATATCGCAGCTAACGAGATGCCCGCATGGGAGCATAGTAGTATTCACTGGTCGTTCCATACATATCTTACACGTCTGCATGTCTCGTAACTTCTCATTCTCAGCCCGTAACTTTCTGGCCGTGTCTGAAATAAGGTAACATATAATTATCAATACCAAGCCATTAAAAGCCTTTCATAAAAAGCAGTATTTTCTACCTAACAGCCTTTCTAACACATAATTTATTGTCCCTAATATTTGCAGGCGACTAGCTCACTAATACATAACTACAAAGAAATTTGGATAACAAAATTGAAACAAAATATCCTGAAATGCACAAATGGCTGTCTCTTAATTGCACCTCATGAATAATTCCAAGACATCCCAAGACAAGATAATTCACCAAATAAAATGCACACGAAATATTCCAATGATTAGTTCAGCTTTATCTAGTGCAAGCTAGCTTGATCTATGATGAACACACCAATTTTTGACTTAGGGTCTGTAGGAGGGGGTTATGGTTGCTGACTTAAAATCACTTGATAATGCTAGATGGGGCATCTAGTGTGTTCCTCAACCCTAATAACTACATGACCTTGGCTGTTTATGTGACTTGAAGCCACATTACAAAAAAATAAGGTAAGCAAGTTCAAGTAATAAATACATTCATGAATTGACACTGTAAAAATTAGGACAATTATTTCACAAGCATGGAACAACAATATATAGTTGATATGATTCTCACCAGGGCCAGGGCCACCAGTAGCGCCCGCAGGTTGACCTGTCTTAGTATTTCCTTTTGCTTTTTTCTTCTTCCCATTTCTCTTCGCACCTGTTTGACTGGATGGACCTGAAATTATTCAATAATAACATTTTACAGTCATAACAATCCAGGATCATGCTATTTGTGGTAAACACATTTCTAGGCAGAAAACTACACTATCATGACTTTGTGAGATGATCAATCTACCAACATTCCTCTGTTTTACACATGCCTTGTTTTGTTGAACTACAAAATTATCTCACACAATCTCATATTGAACATTCCCTAAACCTCAAATGAGTTTACACACCAAACATTCTCAAGCATGCCACAGTCCAACCACAAATATTTGAGGACAAACTCAACATTTGAGTTGAGACATTTTTGCGGTGCCAAGCATTTAAGAGAAATCTGAAATTATTCAAGCATTTTTTAAAATTTAAGTGCAAGTATGGACCTGAGTTTTTTTGGTTAATCTTAACCAATTTCATAAATCAAGTACCTTTCACAGATTCTATATTTGGTTAATCTTAACCAAATTCATACATCAAGTACCTTTCACAGATTCTATATTTGGTTAATCTTAACCAAATTCATACATCAAGTACCTTTCACAGATTCTATATCGGACATACATTCACACATAAATGATGAACAAACATGGTGGTAGCAAATCAAACAATCTTGAGACAAAATTGAAGCAATATATCCTATTAAAATGAATCAAAAGGGTAGCACAGGAAATGCCATATAAGTAAAACAGACCAATCTCTAAGCATATACCTATGGTACTGAATAAAATCAAGCATGGGGAAAGGTAAAAGACTTGTCTGATTGAAACTCATCATTCATCCAGCAACCTGTCTGACGACCAAAACTAAACTTTACACCACAATTGGTAAAAACAAACAGAGTGACATGAGCTTTCAAACATAGTTTGGTACCTAGGGAAGTATCAGCACCAGATGCTGTAGATGTCGTGTCAGTCTGCTGGCTCCCATTTCCAGATGATGCTGCAGTTGCACTCTTAGAACCTGATGTGGCGCCAGATCCCTGGCCTGACTCTCTAGTCTTCACAGTAGTAGTACTGACAGTGGTGTTGATACTAGACTGTGCAGCAGTTGTATAACTTGAATCATCTTGTTCACTTGCCATGTTGATTCCAGTGTATATGGAGTTTGTCTCGTGTCCAGTCTGGTACATAGAGCTTGTTGCTGAAACAGCAAAACAGTTCCACTGATATTTTCCCCAAGAAATTTTCATCATTATTAAAACGAGTAGATTCCACGATGAAGGTATTTTCACAAGATTCTATTATTTGAAAATGTTTAAAGATGATTTTGCATGCAACATTATAATGGCCATTTACCCTGATGTGGACAGGGCCCCCTGAGGTGTATATGAGACAATATGACACAAAAGGCTTGGTATGCTTCATAGTTGTATGCTATGAAAGGTATATACCCAAGGTCAGATGACAGATACTTGCTCCAGCTTTTGAAACATTAGAAATATAATGGTCATGTTTTATTATGAGAAATTTAC
Source organism: Mactromeris polynyma (assembly GCA_032209605.1). NCBI lineage: Eukaryota > Metazoa > Mollusca > Bivalvia > Venerida > Mactridae > Mactromeris > Mactromeris polynyma. The sequence continues at coordinate 19,548,210 of JASFXZ010000005.1, forward strand.
AAATCATTTTGCTTATTATTTATTACACGTTTTATATCACTGGATGAGATAAAGTTAACAAATAAACTTATACAAGACAACAGTATACTTCACAGTGAAATAACAAACAGTTTAGTTTCAAAATGCAAAAAGAAGAAATTGAGGTGAGAACGTTTAACTAATCTTCAGGCATATAAATAAAATAAATTGAGCAGCGCAACTTGTTTAACCTCTCGAAATGATCATAATGTAAGTAGAAAATAAAATAAATTTCTCTCAGATATAATACCAACCTGTTGTTGTTGTACTGTCATCATCTTGATCTAACAACCAGCTTAGTACTTGTTGAGTTGTAATCATATGTGTCCCTAAATACAACAGAACATACATCATTAAGTTTGTCTGGACATAATAGATTACTGCCTTGAAAAGAATTTGAACATTCAGGACATATGTATCAACATTTCTAGAATCCATTACAATCTTCAAATCATTTCTGATCCATTTAATTTTAAGTTGGTTATCACAACAATATATTTACAGTATTAAACTGGTACAGTCCCAATGAGCAACAGTCCCTGATTTTTGGTTACCATAGAGACCGGACAGAAATTGTAAAATGCATAGAACAAACATTGACATAAGGAGTAGTTCTAGTATGCTTATATGGCAAATAAAAATATGCTAGTACTCTCGTACATTTAAAAAGATATATACATGTATATATATATATAAGCACAACTTCAATTATGCTTAGTAAGTGAATAACACAGACTAAATTTACGGCGCTTTTTATAAACAATATTCTTTACTCATATTAGGATGAAACATGCAATATTTATGTTCAGACAACTACAAATGCCCTATGAACAGTCATAAAATAGTCATTTCCTAGTTGGATGTTACTTCTGATCCTAATTTATTTGCTATGCTCAGTGTAATGCAATTAATTTTGCCTTATAGATTTGGTAATACAACAAGGCATTTCATAACAAGTTAAAACAAACCCATGTATATATACATAACTAAGTGACTTGATTTTACAAGGAAGATAAACTGGAGGCTCACACTATTGTTCAGTTTATTATCTACAAGTACCCAGGAACGAAGGGAAATCCCTTCCACCATATCGAGGGCTCAACGCAACACTGTCGTAACTCCTATATAAATACATAGGAATTATGACAGTGTTGCGTTGAGCCCTCGATATATCTATTGTTATGAAATACAAAATGTCAATTGAGCTGATAATTTATGTCAGACAATCAAACATATCTTCCTGCTTAACTTCAATAACTTCCTACATCACTAAGGTAAAATATGACAAAGATTTCCCTTTGAGTACTGGGTTAAAGAACTAGCTTCAAATAGTCATATGCTTTGTGAGGGGATCTTTGCTTTAACATGATACAAACTTGTGTATGAAACACTGCTTATGTTTACTAATTTTGCTAATATTTGCAAATGGACTAGCTTGTTACTCAGATTCAAGCAACTTTTTGCTTATACACTGTACCAGAACATATCACAGAATCTAACAAATTTTAGACCGTTTTAATAATTTCAAAACAAGTAAATCGGAATAATGAAAGTCATAGGCGAGTGTTAAAGCCTTTTGAAAACATTTTTTTCAAATTCAGAGATTTACATACTTGAATGCATTCCTTTATTTACATCATAACTTGTGATTTTTTCAGTGAAATTTTACTTTCTTTTTCCATGATCATAGCGACCATGATTGTGAGATGATGTGGCTTGTTATTAGACAAGTGACTAATTGAAAATTACAGATGCATGTCATTACACATCTGCAATATCAGCAAGATGTAAATAATTATATAAAATTTCTAGCATTTAAACTTTTGTGAAATTTCTAGCATTTAAACTTTAGTGTAACATACCAATTTGTCTTCTCACTGCGAGAATAGTTTCTCTAATTCTCTGATCAGCGTACCCCATTTCACGCATAACACGAGCAGCATCTGTTGTCATAGGATCAGGAGGATTACGATTGGCTGAAACAAAAAACAAACATTCATTACAAATACAATATTTAGGAAGTTTATTTTACAATCGATAATTTGTATGTTTAAATTAATTCTAAACAATTCTTTCAGATAAAGAGAACACAAATAAAATCAAATAATTACCATCTCTCTGATTAGCAATCTCTATCTGCTGTTGTCTTTGTTGTTCCATCTGTAAAGTTGGAAATATAGCATTATAATTTGATTTTATGCAATGGCAGAGTACAAATGACAACAAAAGAACATTCAACTATTAGCCCGAGATAACGCATCAAACAAAGAACATTTATTTGTGCTACAATCACAATTAACTTATATAGTTTTTAGAGGTGACTTCAGCTAACATATAACTGTCACAGGAACACTGGAACCTTTCTCCGTCCACCAGTAGTGGACAGTTTACAGTAGAAAGGTTACATATATCTATGGAAAAAGTAACTACAATAAAATACACTGGACAGCATGTAGCAGTTTGTACCATAGGTTACATATATGTAAGTTCATACAGGGTAAGTGCTATTGTACAGGAACCACACTGCACAAGAACTCATCTGACAAATAACAGGTGTAGTAAGGTTATACATGTCAATACAAAGCAAGTTGTGTCTGGATCAGAACCTTTCTACAGCAGTCAAAGGCTTCTAATTGTTTCGCAGATTGCCTGACATTCCCTCAAAGAAACACAATTATTGTCTGACCAAAAAGAAATTTTGTTCGACATTTACCAGAGTGAATGCCTGGTAGCTAGTTAACACACCTGACATTTGGTCGGGGACCTTACAAGGAGCTGCAGGACCTGTTTGAATTTTTCCGACCTGGGCCGCCAGGGGTTCCACTAGGTGCTGAATCTCAAGGGTCATTTTGATACTTTTTTACCAGCTGTTACCATTTATAGCCAAAATACCTATGATTTTGAGATAAATTAACCCTTCAGCCAGATATATATTTTATAAGGGTGATATTTTGTCAATTCAAGGGTCAAATGGAACTCCTGATGGCCAATAGTCCTGCAATGTTTCCATATTCTGCATTCAGCAACTGACAGTTTAAGGCTGTGCGAGTGTTAACATTCCAGTATCATGTGTTTTGTTAGTACTTCAATACTTACATGTTCTTGATGACGTCTTTGAACCGCTGCTACATATCTTTCCCCTTTCAGTCTGAGGACATATTCACATCGTGGGAACCATCTTGTGTGTTCTAATAATGGATCATCACCTAGGTAACACAACATACATTACAATAATAAACATTAAAATCAAGTTAAGGTACATACATGTATACATATTATATTATCAACAAATACCTATTTAGGAAGTAGACAAGTTTGCAATCTCATTGAAATCAGCCCCTAACTTTAGCTCCATTACTTTCCGCTGTTAGGATCTGACTGCACTCCGTAAGAGGTCGCGTTCATATAACCTCTCTCAAAATAGATATGCGTAACCAGGTGCTAGTTTGTGGTCCAATGAAATTTCTTCTTACAAAACCGTGTTTGTCGTCCTTCTCAAAATGGCTTTATCGTTTATACAGAGTTTCTGTTTATACTGTTTTTTAATGTCCTTCCTGCTGCTCCCGGTTATAAATATTTCCAAAAACGAAATACCACACAAACAACACCTATCAACCAAAGAATGTTGCCATGTATGAGTTGCGGTTGTGTCCAAGGGCGCAGCCATATTGAAATTGACGAAAATATGTAATCGGAATGCCTTGGTGATCTACGCTCAAATAGAATTTACGGAGCTCGTCGGAGATCAACGAATATTCATAAGTCTATACCACAGCATTTTGCAGTCGACGATTTGATTGGCTACTCAAAGGTCACAAGAACGTGACCTATATTGTGCAGACATCAGATCCAGTTAGCGTATTGTATAGGAGTGTGCGACTGGAGCTGATTTTAATGAGAATGACAAGTTTGTGACATGATAGAACCAGTAAACTGATTTCTAAAAACAACACACAGTCAAGAGTAAATGACCACCAAATTCGAGATGAATGTGGTTTTACATGAAGTCATGAAAGGGACATTTATATATAAGCAATATTATTGCTTTACTTTTTTGTACTCTACATGACAAAGACTTTCAGGAAATTGAAAGTCACACAAGTAGACAAGTCACCTCAGCATGATGTTCTTGGCAATACCTATTCAAGATTAGTCAGAAACACAGTTGTGACAATATAATTTTTTGTTGTTGTTGTTGTTTTTATTACAAAATATTTTAATAAAACTGCTAACCTGCTTCCCAGTTTCTGAGACCGCCACCACAACAGAAACAACGTGTGAAGTCAGCAACTCCTGTAAACATACACAACATATCAAGAACACTGAGAAATAGCAAAGGGCAGGCCATAGACTCCTCATACATACTACTTTGGTAAGAAATATAGTAAAGAATGTTTCATCTCAGATATGGCTTATGTAAATTATCTAATGTAAAATACATTTTTTGAAGCATACAAATTGTAATTTACCCGGAGGACAAATAAGATAACTACCAAATACTTACAGTCATACAATCAATACATACATAAACAAGTGTTGCCACCCCGAATCATAGGCATCTTTTTTTGTAATTGTCATTGTATTATGTAATGAAGCCCAAATATCTTAACACATGTACATACCCACGAAGTAGAACCCAGCAAGTGCCATCTGTTCTGGTGTCTGATCTAAATAATCTGGGAATCCTTGAAATGAATTCACTCTCTGAGCTATGGTTCTATATTCCGGATGCTTAACATTTTCAAGTGGTGTTGTTGGTGTTGAATCACGGTTAACTGGGGCTGGAGTCTGAGGAGCATGTTTACCTACAGGATCTACAATATTAACAGAATTATAGTATGTGAAGTTGGTATTCAAAAAGTAGAATTGTGTCCACAGAACACGGATGCCCCACCCCCCACTGGTGGCATTGGTTCAATATTAAAGAACATTATTGATTATTATTCAGTTATGTACTATAAATACAGTCAGTTAACCTAGCAAGCCTAAGAAAGAAGGCATAGTGGTCTAGTGGTAGGGAGCCGGACTACTGATATGAAGGTCATGGGTTCAGATCTTGCCTCAGGCCAGATTTTTTCTTTGTCTTCACATTCCCTGAATTAATATATTGTAATTGGCTGATAATCAGGTTGTATATCATTTATTCTTTACAATGCCAAGATAAGGTTTTAATGATTTTAATAGTGATTTTGTAGTTCCGAACAGGAACAAATATTTCAACCAGAGATGTTTGTAAAACATTATGCCATGTGACCTCGACTTTTGACCCTGTGACCCCAAAATCAATAGGATACCTCTGCTATCTATGATGATGTGTGAAACAAGTTTGAGGATGATAGGTCAAGGGGTTCTTGAGTTATTGATCAGAAACAAAAAGGTTACAAACCGATGGTCAGGCCACCCGACATGTGCAAACCAATATGATCTCTCTTCTTCAAGGGGGGGGGGGGGGGGGGGGGGGGAATAATAACATAGAACATGAGCTCATTTCAATATATAAATCAGGAAGACTTCCTTATACTGGTAAAAACAATCTTATAATCTTTACACACCTTCTATAAATAAATAAATTATTATTATATAATGGAGCTTCAAGTATTAAGAATTAAAAAAATAATTTAATAGCACTAATATACAAATGTACAAGTGAAAAACCTATGTTGGCAGGAATTTAATTTCAATGTATACTAACCACATGATAAAAACGCTTTCAAAACCTCTTTATTCACATTTCAATCACTTGTGTAGCTTGGTTATAAAATGAACATTTTCATTTCAGACCAAAGAAACAACATTATATATAAAGTACACATGCAACAGTGATAACGTTTGAGTTCAATTCACCACATCAGGTACACTAATAACCACAATGTAACCACAAAATTAGAAAGGGTAGGCAAATTCAAAGTATAAAATACCTAACCGTCCTTAAATAATGACATTAAACACTCATATATAAAACAACAAAGAGACAGTCTAACACGTAACCTATCCTGGCTCTAGGAATACCCACCTTATAATGGCAAACATATGAATATTAAATGAACGCATCAGAGAACATATTACTTGTAATGAAATAAATGTCTATTACCAGTACCTTAATTCTTGAATGTATCAGTCCTGTATATTAACATTACATACACTAAAGTAAAACCTCAATAATAAGATCACCCCTGGGACCCTTGAAAACTGGTCTTATTGAGGTGGTCTTAATATTGAGGTTGAATAGAGAGCAAAACAGTGAAAATGGCCTGGAAGACAGTGTTCTTAGTTCTGAGATGGTCTTATTATGGAGATGGTCTTTAAGTGAGGTTTTACTGTACACGTTGCATTCTCGTCTATTCCGGGATTTAACAGCTTGATTTGTGCATGCACAACAGAAACGAGGAGTGAATATAATTCTTTTTAAAAAAATAGCGGCCATTTTACACCATCTGACCATATGAAACCTTTTTCGTGGATTCTAGAGTAGTGGTTGACTGGTCTATAGTTAGCATCAAGGGAATTGATGTTTCTTATTTAACTCGAAAACCTCTTGGAGTTTAAACAAGCATGTCAGTAAATATGGCACTGATTTTAGACATTTCTAATTCAACAAATCCTGGAATTGATACATCCTATATTCTCCATTAATACTTAAGAAGTAGCATTACATATGGTACTAAAAACTATGACAGTAGGGATATAATTTATGTAGGATTTTTGTAAATAATTACCAACAAAATTTCCAGCGCCTGCCTGTGAACGGTTACTACGACTTTCTGTGTTTACAGGGGGAAGACCAGCTGTAACAGAAAGTTATTTGAATTTATTATTTATCATCACTCGACTGACGGATATACTGTGGATAAAGATAGTTTAATTTCTAATAATCAAAAACATGTTTTGAGTAGGAAACTCAATTTGCTTCGAGTAACGAAGTACTGCCAGTAACAAAACGAAGCAGTGCATATTTGTGTGTTTTTTCTACAATAACTGTTACTGCGCTCCGGCATTAAATAAACCCCCGAGTGCGTTATGTCAAAACTCAGCAATTTTTGTATTGATTTTTAAGGCTGGGCCCCTTTAAAAAGGGGAAAATAGTGTTGTGAGGGGGAAATGGGACATTAATTTACACTACAAAGTTTACATATCTGTTTCAAATATTGAATAGTTACCTTTCAGTGCAACAAACATATAAATCACTGATCACATTGTTATGTAAACAGCTTATTTGTGAATTATAAACTTGTTTTAATGTTTAAAATGATGTTTAATGTTAATGAGAACTTATTTACCAATAATACTTACCTTTAGAACATTTGGAAACTTCAAGAATATTAAGAATGTTAGAGATTATTCAAGAGGTCTATTTTTGGGCATCTGGTCACATGATTGTTTTGATTGGGTAAATATGGGATTGTTCCATGTCATTCTGGAGGGTTGATAGAGGATATAATATTATAAGGGACTGGAGGTTTGCGCGGGTCTTTTTGGTTTGGTCTGCAGTCATTGAAACAAGTTGCTTTGTGAAGGATTCTGAGGTGTTCTTTGGATGTTGTTTGTGGTGATGGGGGCTTTGTGAATTGCTGAAAATATGAGTGTGGAGATTTAATTTAAAAAGTGCTCAGGAACATTCATCAATTGGATTTAGGATTTTAAAAGGATATAAAACAGGATCAGAATATTTTTGGATATTTGGAACTGTGAAACAGGTCTTTAGATTTTATTTCAACCTTGTAATTTTGATTATTAAATCTTGTAAAGTTTGCAGCTGGCTTTGTCTTTCTCGTTACGCCTGGCTGTAACAACATGAAATGTGAAGTTACTGGTATATGATTCTGGTTTTCTTGATGAAAACATCTACAATGGTGTGATAGGGAAATTTTGTCATAGCATATTATGGGAAAATATATATACTTTTCAGAGAAAGTGGAAGGGGGCCAATTTCTGCGCTAAATATGCTAAGAAAACACTGCAACTCTTTTAATTATTAAGTATTACCATTGCTACTTGTTCTTGCTAGACCTGACACACGTTCACCAGTACGTCTCTCTCTCCCTTCTGGGTCTTCAGTGGGTTGCTGGGAAACAGATTCTCCATTCTGTAATCATAACATAATATATATTTTAATAAACATGATGAAATTCTTGCTACTGTACAGTATGAAATTCTATCAAACAAAAACTCAGTATCATTCATTCTGCTTGTAAGTTTGAGAGAATTTGTAAATTAACATAATTTATCAGTTCTACAGAAGAGTTTCAAACACTCAAAGTTGAGTTTGGTCTCCCAAAGTCCAAGTTCGTAAACTTTACCAAGAATAACAAACTATGAATACCGGTAACTGAATAAGTGATTTACAATAAACTCACTGTATTACTAGGATTTGCTTGGCTAACACTGGTAGCTTCCAAGTCTCTGGCAACTTCATCGACAGCTGAAGCCAACGTTAATGAAGGTTTCAGTGTGTATGTAATACCAGCAGACGTCGTCTTCACATCTGAATTCTCTGAAGTTGAATGTTCTATATTTGAATTCTGATTAGCTGTTTCACTGATCGTTGATCTTGGACCGTCACAGTTGATTGACACATTCAATGACTCATCTGAATGGTCTCCATGTAAAGGGCAACTCGGAGACAATTGTCTATGGATAGTTTCAATATTATCGAAGTATTCCCAGTTACTATGTGTTACATCGCAATATGCACATCTTGTAGATGAAGGACCGTCTGTATGTCTGTGGTAAAAACCATTCCTAGCAAGATTCAAAGCATTTCCAGCCCCAGTGTAATGTTGAAATGATGCAAGTCGTAACCATTCATAGCGCATCTGTTCTTGCAATGATGGAGGTGAACCATTATTCAGGCGATCGAAGTAAGAGCCTAATCCAAAATGCGTAAACTGCAAGTATCTGTGGTCAACGCGTAATTCTCTTACAATAGACTTCACTTTTTTCTTTAGTTGATTTCTGAAGAATTTCTTGCATTGTTTTTTGAAACTGTAAGATTTCTTAACATGTCTCAATGAACCAAATGATCTGATTTTCTTTTTTCTTTTATGACACTCAATAACTTCGCTGTCAACATCATACGTGAACAAAGAAAATGAAACAGGATCAAGACTTGCACCAATGCCAGAATCTGCGAGATTAGAACAGAACTGTTTGATGTCAGAATTATCTCTGCTAGGTGGTTTGGTATTTTCAGGACTTCCTTTTCTTCTGCGAGGTTTATGTGCTTGGTGATTGCTGTAGTGGTAACCAACAGGGATGCTGTTTTCATCAGAAAAACTTTCATTCCATGAAGATGAGGCTAAAGAACTAGTCTCCCCATGAGGAAATTCTGACTTTTTGCATTTTTTTCTGTACTTTTTCTTACATTTGCGTGTCTTCTTCTTCTGGGCAGCTACTACATCTACATCACAAGATGATGGTAAGGTAGAATGACTGAATCGTTCAGTTTGATTACCAATGGGTACTTCTTCTGTAACAACGAGTTTGTCACTAAATTTTCCTTTCCTAACAAATTCAAGATCAGAGCTTTCAATGTCACTTACAGGTCTTGAATCTGTAATTGTACAATCATTTATTGCATTGTGAACAGTTTGTTTCTGAAACACTGCAATTGTCAAGCACTCGTCTGTACCAATAGTAACATTCTTTCCTGCACTTACATGAACAGTATTCTCTTCCAGGTCAACCACTTGAGAATATTGATGACAAGAGAAGTGGATATTCAAACCAACTGGACTCACTAAACTAAGATCTAAGCACCGTACTCTGCATGTAATATTCAATTTATTCTGCCTCAAAAGCAGCGATGTCTTTCTCACAGTATTATCTCCATTCATACCAGAACTTCGAATTTTATCAGATGGTTTTGTCCCAAGAGTGGCCTGGTATATGGACATGGCTGTAAATACCTTCCAAAGCAAAGTCATTAGCCAAGTTATGTATGTATCATGATACAAGGGCAATAAAGTACTTATGCCAACACGTTTATCAGTTTGTTTCCCAAAGGGTAATTCTTCTGTAACAACAAGTTTGTCACTAAATTTTCCTTTCTCAAGACAATCAAGATCAGAGCTTTTTCTGTCACAAACAGATTTTGAATCTGTAAGTGTATAATCATCCATGGCATTGCATTCAGTCTGTTTCCAAGACATTACCCTCCTCAAGAGTTCACACAATTTAATAGCGTCATTCATTCCTATTCTTGCTGTTATCATATGAACATAATTCTTATGCAGGACACTCACTGAAGAATACTTTTTAGTTTCAATATGATCTTTCCCATTCTGTTGGAAGTATCTGTGATCTGCACAGGCATTAGGTTGAGGTTTTCCATTCCAGGTAGAATCAGGCACTAAATGTCCAATTTTACCCGACGGTTTTGTCACAATAAAGGCCCGATATTTTGATATGCCTTGACATACATCCGGAATCAAATTCTCTGGCCAAATTGGGCGAAAGTCATCTACCGGTACATAATAAGAGCAATAAAAACTTATGCCAACACGTTTATCAGTGAACTCGGGCGAAAAAGATTCAATTTCTTTTGATGATCGTAAAATGACATCTCCTTTGTTTTCAAGACAGTCATTAGACTTCATAATACATTTTGCTGCATACTTCTGATCACTCTGATCACCATTTGTATCTCGACTAGAACATGAATCAGGGCATGCACTGATATCATCAGCAACCAAAGTGTCTGGCATTATTTTTCTGGTTAATTCAAAAGGGGCATTGGTCCATGGTCTTGAATGCAGATAAATTACTTGACTTTCATCATCTGCTTCACTAGTTTTACTTTGAAATGAGTTATCTTCAAAACACTGATCATTCTCCCATCCTTTTTTTGTTTCTAATTCTGGATTCCTGTCACACATTTGGTTAGAAAAACTATCATTGCTAAGTAAATGTGTACTTTCATGGCACAGGCTAGATATAGTTTTATCTGGATATCCAGAAGAAAAACTTCTCTCAGACAATGTATTGACAGAGTCTGGATTCTCATCATTGACACTTTTATCCTGATCATTGGTAGATTCTTCTACAGGAATTTTTCCAGAGAATGGTTTTAAGTTATCAAGCGTTTGATCGCTGATGTTCTCTGGGCAGAGACGCAATTCTTCTTGATGTCTTGTTAACTGCTTAACCTCTGTATATTCACTGGCATTGCAGTCACTTCTATAAGAGTAATGTTCACTCGTATCATTGGTATCTTCTCCTCCTTCAGGTCTGTTTCTTAGATAAGTAGGTACATCCAATATACTATTAACATTCATATGGCCCAATGAGTGATTACTCAAATGATCCTCATCTGCCAAAGCAGAACTGTCATATTCATCTTCTGTAACTAGCGTTATTTCACTATTCAATGAGTGCTCTTGAAATTCTAAGCTTGATGAACTAGTTGTACCACAGCTGGATACTTGAACTGCTTTTGAAACATATTCAGGAGATCTGGTGCATTTCTTTTTAAACCATCGCTTAACTCCTGGAAATATTCCATGTTTTTTTTCGTTTGTCGACGACTTGAATGATTTACATAGTTTTGAACCATTAGAATCTTGGCTAATATGAATGGATACATTTCCACCATTCACAATGATATTAATGCCAGAATGTTGAGAATCCCCTGACGTAGTTAGTTCTTGTGTCAGAAGAAGATTTTCTTTTACAGTCATTTTTGTAAAATCTTACCGACTACAATAGAAAGATATACATCATAGTTGAGATGCCAAAAAGTTAAACAAATATATGTACTATAGTAGCTGCAAGTGTTTTTGTGCCTTTAAAATTACATGCACAACTGTTAATGGTACAATATCTTGGCCAGAAGTTTTTGACAAGATGATTTTTAAATTTCCACAATATACATATAGGAAAAAAGGCTCAACCCCTTGGGAGTAGAGGTTCTCTAAAGGAACATTTGTGTGAAATTAGGCCTAAATTAAAATTAAGTTTGTTTGCCCTTTACCGACCGACCCGAGATTTGGCCGACTCAAAAAAAATAATTGCAAAAATCGGATCAAGATTTTTTTTATTTTTGTATCGCGATCCAGTGTCTTTCCTTGGTTTAATATTTGTGCTATTTTAGGGTTAAATCATATAAAGACTAGTCAGGGAACAATATTCTCTGCGAAGTGGGCGAAGAAGTCGCCGTCCGTACGTTCATATCACCAATTTTCGAAAATGTCGCCGTCCATACGTTCATTTCGCCAATTTTCGCAAAAAAAAAATCACCGTAAATTTCCTTGGCATGTCATAAAAAAATATATGAGCCTTCGTGAAATCAATCAATACATCCGCTGTGCATTCATTGTATAAACATACCTATTAACGGGTTTCCCCCCACCCATTATAAAGTTGATTAATAAACATCCCCAAAATTACGACTGTGAAAAGTTAAGCTCTGTCTACCGCTGTTATGTAAGGCATGATCTGATTGGATAAGCGACTACTGCTGACCAATGAGCGCTTAGCTTTGTCATGGATTTCAACGAGAGTGTCTTTACACGACGCGTCTGGAGATACCAACATAGATGACAAGTTGAGCCTGTCATAAATTCAATTGATCGAAGGATGACCTGTGAAAGGTGCAATACTGCAATGAACCATACTGCGATTACGGAGAATAGTTAAAGAGTTTTCACCGTAAACGCTGTCAAGATTTTTCAGTGCAGCCGTACTAACATGGTTTTGCTACTTGCATATTCAGTGTTTTGTAAACCAATCAAATCTTACGTTAACCACCAAGGCAATTTCGCGCCATTTCTCTTCAACCGAAAAATGTGTAACCTTGACGCAGATTGGTTAACATTTTGTATAGTGTATTTCAAGATTTTTCCAGTAAGTAGTGTTGTTATTCATCACCACGGGGAATTGTCCGGTGTTGGAATTAAGAAGACTTTCTTGGTTTTATGTACCAGTCGCAAACATTTATATTGTTCAGATAAATCGCTATGTAACAAGTTTATTAACATGGATGTGGGAGTTCACGACTTATGCAATTAAGAATCATGAACTACGTATGTTGAAACAGACTATACAGAGTCTATGACTAATCACACTACAGAGTTATTTGTATCCAGTCTCCTACGCAGTATTTTCTATATTTAGACGGACGAGTCGACATGCGTCCACAGACATTCAGCGAGCCGCGTGCAACGGCTCGCTAATGACCCAAGTGTAGGACAGTTAACATTGCGTAAAGAAAGCTTATGCGAGTGTGCACTGAATAGACAGCTTTCACTGTCATAGAAATGCCGCTGTGACTATGGAAATTGCTAGAAAAACTAAATAATTCGAACGTAAGTGACTATCGTTTCGTTAGCATGCCAAACTTATTCCGATGCCTGTAAATGTGTAGTGATTTAAGGTCATTTAAACAGCTGTCTATGCGGAATCTGCGTATATTTTAAAATGCGTCATATCGTTAATTGGCATCTTATTACTCAAATTCGCCATGCTAATAAATTTTGTATTACGTATCTGTACAATCCTAGATGTAAGAACGAAATACTGCCTTCTGTAAATGCTAAAATTTTAATGACATGAAATAAAACCGATTAGCTAGATAGTCAAAATTTCCTTCTACACGAAAGGCTGTACATCGTGTACACATTTGATTGGGTTTAACGCTTGAAAATACCCATCTACATTTGTATTATAAACTCAGTTGTCACGTGATCATGCCGACCAATGAATTTAGTATAAGGAACAAACGGTGATTTCGTTCACTGCGACTAAATCATTGGTTTTAGCAGAAAGGTTAAAAAGGTAAAATATCAAAATATACTGGGTAATACAGCAGCGTATGAATGTAACGGTAGCGGAATCAAAGCACTGTGTGGGAGCGTACTAGCAGTGATCTCGGGGTTTCTGTTGTGTAGCGTAATTGAATGACCGGCAGTCGTTACATTCAGCATTTTTTATGTTGTACAACAAATTTTAACCTTCAGATTGCAACAAATTTGCCAACTTTAAGTTGCGCCGACCATCTTTTTTAACGATATTTCTTGTTATTGAATATTCCTACTTTCGTTTTCAATATATCGACTCCCGTTTATTTTCGTTTACGTCGGTCGCGTCATACAGTGTTTATTTATACTTGCAGGGCTCGAGAATTGTTTATGAAAGTCACTTGTCCCGGACTAGTGATACTTTAAAATCGACTAGCCCGTATTTTGAAACTGGTAGTCCGAAGTCATATGTCTTTACATTACCTCATATTTTGTGATACATGTATATGCAACGAATTTACGAAGTGTGTTGTTGAGTATTTACCTGGTCGTATTTATTACGGCTTATATTGATTACCCAATTGTTTAAAGGACAATGCATGAATGCAACCGTGATTTACGCAGGTGTGAAATGACCGATGGGATTAAATGTAAGCAGACGTTTAATGGATTAATTAACTATACAATATCACAAATTATTTTGACAATATCAAATGCTATGAAACCACACTTCAACAGTGGATTAATTAACGGGTTTATTATGGCCTTTACGTATTGATGTTTTATATTTCTTTATTTCTGTCTCATTATTGTAAACAACAATACATATACATATTTCCAAAGAACCATTTACAGTGTTGCACAATACCATTTATATTTGAATTATAAGAGACTATAGAACAAAATAAAACATACATGAACATTCATACATCATATTAAAACAATACTACACATTTAAATGTACATATATGTAAAACAATTCTCAATTAAAATGTGATAAGGATATTCACTTATTTAAAAGAAATTTTTGTGTTTAAGAATATCACAGCAGGTTTTGACACATAAACGTATCATACATAGACTGGAAAATAAAAAAATCATTTTATTTAAATCACATAAAGAATAAAAATCATTACAGAAAGATCTTGCTTTAAAAAATAACCGGGTTCTTAAATCTTCATATCTATCAGTGTAAAATAACATGAATTTCAGTTTCTATACTTGAACAAAACGGGCATTTACGCATTTTTTCTGCAAGATTTTCGTATCTCCCAGTTTCAATTCTTATTGGTGCAACTCCACACCTAAATTTACTAAAAGCTGCTGTGATTTTATGTAAAATGCATGGGTATTTCGATAGTATTCCGGTCAAATGTACGGGTATTTCGTTAGTATTCCGGTTAGTCGTGAGACTGTTTCACAACTATCAAACATTAGTAATTAAAAGATCCAGTGTCATGAAGAAAAAACAAAATCAATGATGCGGACGCGCCGTCTCCACTTCTCCCTAATTTCTCCCCACTTCTCCCTATCTCAGGTGAAGCGAGAAGTGACTTCTCCCAAAAAATTGAGCCTAACTTGTTCCTGTATAAATAGGTAAATAGACTTCAATTCTGCCACACAACTATGTGTTCTATTAAAATCTTGACAATAAAATATATTTCCTACCTACCTACCCACCTCTAAAATCTAGGGTCGGTAAAGGGCAAACAAAGACTTTTTTAATTTTGGCCTTATATCAAAATTGAGCAAGAAGTTTTGACTAGAAGATTTTTAAAGGTTCTACTCTCCACTGCCATATAAACTAGAGTTCTGCATGGTTCCAATTCATTTGAACAATTGACCTTTCTGCAGACGCTTCGTAGCCACGCCCCCCTTAGTAACAGGTTCTCGTTGTAACCACGTTAGACAAGCCATGTCCAATATGGCGTCGAACAAAGAACTATAACGGGCTGATGTAGATAGTATTCTATCGGATTTTTCCTCATTATATGATATTTCGACTTTAAACCATATCTTGACAAAATAAATATTATTTAATATAGATCTGCTTTGACTAGATTAAGAGTATCAAGCCGTAGACTGGAAATTGAAACGGGAAGATGGAATAATCCTTAAATGCTATACCACGATCAGAAAGAAAATGTCAACTATGTAATGTTTTAGAAGACGAATTTCATTTTATATTAGAATGTCCTTTATATCAGATAAATTTCGAACCAATTATTATGCATGTGATCATTATTATTCCATGTAAGTCCATGTTTGCAGTTTATTGCGGATTTACAGGGGAAGTATTTACCATGAAACGTTATCTGTAATGTCCGTCCCCTTATGTATAATGTTATTTAGTGTGAATGAAAGTCATTTTAGTCATCAAGTTTAGATATAGTTATGTTTGTGTACATAAACGACCTTTATTTTGTGTAGAGATGGACATTACACAAAAAGGGATGGACATTAGACTATCAGGATTATTTCTGAAATCTTCAAATCCTGCAACATATATTTCTACAAATTCCAGAAATCATACTGTAAAGATACTATGATAAAATAGAAACAGAGGCAGACATGTCCAAGGCCAGTATAGGTTGGACAAATTATATAATGTTATGCAATAAACAATAATGTCGCATGTGTGCACTATCTAGATGTACATCTTATCCAGCCCCGTAATCAGCATTTCACAGTCTGGCCCAGTGGGAGTCCAATATGCATCCAATCAGTTTTTGCTGTCACCATTCGACACATATATACAGCAACGTTGAGAAATGTACATTATTTTTATAGCCTTTAACTAAATGACCATATAAAAAATAAATGATTAGACTTGTGTTGAATGTTAGAAAATAGGTTTATTTATTTAACAAAATCAACATACTCGTAGGTGTGATATTTAGGATTTTAAACCAGATATATTACTAATTTCTATACTTACATAAATTGTAAACCCCCAATGCAATTGAAATACATGTAATGAAGAAATAAGAACTTTTCTGACACATAAATTACTTTCGAAAGAAATACTTGACAGTGAGTACTTAGATTTTTCATCAATATCAATTATTACCAAAGTTAAGATATTTTTCTCCATGTATATATGTTTATAGCAATACATGTTTCAGTTTCATGTTTTTAATCGCAATAATTATTGATTTTATAATTGATTCTGGTCATTTTATTTATACAAACTCAGCCTTATTACAAATTTATAAAGTAATGTCCGTCCTAAGCAAACACAAGTCCAAATACTTGCTTAAATGCTGACATAAGTCAATCATTTTGGTTTAGAAAAATAATATTATGTTCCCTAAACATGCAGATATAATAAAGTTGATTAGATATATTTTCATATATATAAATTGCAACTGATTATGTGAAATAAAAACATTTGAAGTTGTAAATTTGTGTTTCTTCATGTTTTAGGGTCCAGACTTTTCATTAACTTGTAATGTTTGTCCCCTCCTAGTCAAACTGATATTTAAAGGTAAAAATAACAAATACCAAACTAAAAGTTATCTTTTTATCAATGGGGCATATCTGTTTGCATTAATTTTAGATGGATTTAACTGGTGATGCGATCTGCTGCACAACTTAATTCACCGCATGCATTTTTCCAAGGTTTTGGAAAAGGTAAAAATTTCACGCCACCTATCAGTCTGGATATCTATTGTCACTATTACACAGCCCGAAGCTACACATTTTCACCATTGTCTTAGATCAATAATAAACACCCTGTAATTTGCTTTCCCGAAAACTATCACTCTTAGACAAATTTGTTGACAACTGTAGCGCTTGTCTAACAAAATGGCGTCGATAAAACAATGCCGGAGGTGTGCGCGAATACTGCAACGCGATTGGCTAACGCGAGCTGTCAATCAATATCTGCAAAAAGGTCAATTAAGTAGAAGACCATCAAAGAATCATTCCTGTAATCTTTTATCAAAATTGGCAAAGTGGTTTGTTGATTGGCCAAGCGGTTTGTTGACAGACGATGGACACAGGGCCATCACAATACCTCACCATGAGCATTTTATGCTAAGGTGAGCTAATAACACTCTGTTGTGACTCTGTTATTATTCAAATAATCATGCAGGTTGTTTTATATCAATTTTAACATATAATGGTAAACATAAAGTTAAATGTTTAATTAACATTTCTGTCATTATAATCAAAGTACTGAAATGTAGCTTTCAGTACATTTAACTCAATAGAAATCTATTTCATGAATTTAGATTACTGGAATTGTGTTTACTTCATTTGTTCGCTCCACAATTAATACATACAATTTGATACAGCAAAATATTAGTAATTTTGATGTAATCAGAATATAAAGACGGATAAAAAAGACATCTTGATTAAGCTTTCACAAAAGTTGCAATAATAAACACGGAATATTTTCTTTTTCGGTTACAACTTTTCCTGAAAAATAAAGCATAATTTGCTATGTACATAATTATGCTTGATGAGTACCATTGATAAACAAATGATGGATACCATTTTTAATAGCTGAAAGTTAAATGTTTGAATATTGGTTCGGAAGGATGAACGAATATGCGAATACCTAGATTAAGGGTTCAAATTGCTGAGCAAATATATCTGAATTTGAACTTGACTTTGAAGTGTGTCGTCTACCAAATATCAATGGCGCATAATTATGTTCTCTTCATTTTTTTAAGGAACATAGGCCTGTTCTTGAGCGGAAACCATTTGTCCAGTCAAGGTCACCATGACCACAACATCAGTCATGGCGAATACCCATCGGTCAGTCGGACCTGACCGATAAAAACCGACCAGGTCCGATACAGAATGCCTGTGCGTCGGTCCGTATGTCCGACACGGAACGGTACGGGTCGTACGGGTTTTATAACATCCATTGCTGTTTACACAATGCGGTCTTCTTACGCGCACCAATTGTCTGTACTTTCGCTTGTCTTTCGGACATTTGAACATTGATTGTGTCGTCAAAAAGGCATTTCAGAAGTGAATGTGAAAGTAAATAATAATTTTTAACTGTTATTTAACGAAATACGCCAATTATTTGCACATTCGTGTTTGATTTGTTTACTTTCACTTTGAAATGAGCGGTAATTTTCGGCCCGTAATTTTTAACATGTTTTCGGACCGACAAGTTTGCATTTGGTCCGACAAGTTTTCCAAGGTTGTCAGACCAAATGACTGACAAGTCTTGGAAGTCATTCGCCATGACTGCAACATTGCACCTACTTCTTACCTCAAAATCAATATGGGTTATGGGTCATGACCAGGAGGCCCTATCAAGTTTGAAGACCATAGGCCAAGGCATTTTGAGCCATAAATATGATACTGCAGACAGAATTTAACTTTCAATGTATATATGCCATATATATTGAAAACTAGATGGTTGTTTTTAAATAAAACATATCGTCACCTTGGTGCAAAAGTGAATAAGTGCAGTGCATTTCAATGGTACTTATCCACTTTTTGCACTGAGGTGATGATATGTCTCCCAGATGGCAGTTTGTCAGTAATTGAAATACTGAAACAAGATGTAAGAATAAAATATCAAGCAAACAAGACAGATAGTGTTTGATCAGTTCACCATGCACTGTATATGTATAAAAACATCAAAGGGCCATAACTCAGTGAAAAATTATCTGAGTGGAACGAAACGACAAGGATGCACAACTACATTTGATGGGTATTAATCCTGTGAAGTTTGGTTGAAATCCAAACAGCCGTATTTGAGATGAAGTGCGGACAAACTTCATAGGTATAAAAAGTTCAAAGGGCCATAACTCAGTAAGAAATAATCCCAGCGGAATAAACAAAGAAGATGCACAACTTCACTTGATGTTGATCAATCCTATAAAGTTTGGCTGAAATCTAACCAGCAGTTTTGGAGATGAAGCACGGACAAACTCCATATGTATAAAAACATCAGAGGGCCATAACTCAGTGAAAAATTATCTGAGCAGAACAAAAACGAAGATGCACAACTTCACTTGATGTTGATCAATCCTATGAAGTTTGGCTGAAATCCAACCAGCAGTATTGGAGATAAAGCACGGACAAGATAAAAGTGGACAGACAGATAGACAGACGCAGAAGGCAAAAACAATGTGTCTCCGTCAGAGAGAGGGAGACACAATTATATAAATACTAAGGGCCATAACTCAGGTTTTCATCAGGCAATTTGACTCTTAACTTGCAGGGCCACATATGTGTACAGTAGTTAATAATTCTACAAAGTTTTATTCCAATTCTCCAAAATATGTCATTTATATGATTCTGGATGGACAGAAAACAATGCCAAAACAATATCCTTATGTGGGGATAGTGATGTTTTCTGTTCCAGTGCCAATCACAGCTACATGTTTGACAATCCATCTCTCTACCTACTGAGTTAAACAGGCTAATCAGACTCTCAAAGGATACTTACCAAGTAGTCATTACCCTCCTGCTTTGGTTACTCAGGGCTTGGGACCTGAGAGGCGCAGTTTCTTCTCTCTGTAAAATAAAAAAAAACACTTGTAACAAGAGGGACACGATGGTCTATTACAAATTATCATTCCATTAATAATACAAACATGAGCTGTCAGTAGACAACCATTTCATAAAAATTACTGCACTGATGATGATTACTAATTCATATTCAATAAGAAATCTCTGGCCATGGAGGGACTACTGGGATTTGGGGTTGACTGCATATTATGTACAATAAAACCTTGCTATCTTGTGGAGTCATTAGGACAAGGAAAATGCTTGAGATAATACTATGCTCTTCATATCAAAGTATTTAGCTGCTATCGTATATGTGTATCCTTAGTAATATTTTATTAGTAAATGCATGGAAATAAATGATCCAATGTGCCTACAAAATATACTGTGATTATACAATCATAAGGATATCGGTGATGTATAATTCAATTCTGTGATACTTTAGTTATGTGCTGCATTCAATTTTTTTAACTCTGGGCCCAATTGTCAATTATCTGTGATAAAATATTGTAATGAGAGGTTCTCTTACAGCCCTAGTTATGCCTCGGTCACATATCCGTACGATTTATAAAATCTTACGATTCCACTAACTTTTAAAATCCGTACAGTCTCCATACAATCGTCCGTCCTGTTACAATATTTATAATGTGTCTTCCTAAGCCAAAATGTTTGTACAAGGACCACAATGGAAATAAGACATTTCCAATCTCTTTTTTATGTTGCCCTTTGTGGACAATGACCAGCATATCATGCATGTGCTATAGATGTTAAATATCATGGATGTCACTATTTACTGCCCGTCCGCCATGACTATAATATATCATTGGCTATATCAGAAAGGTTAAAAAGGTCAAATATCAAAATATGCTGGGTTAAAAATAGCATGTGAATGTAAGAACAGTGCTGTATGAGAACGTAAAAATTAATCATACCGACAAGTCAAAAGAGTAAGGCTACATTCCGTGAATTTGCCAAGAATGCAATTCTGTAACTAGGGTCTAGGGGAGACTATTGAGGCAAATTTTTACTACTTAATGCAATCCTAAATTACTATTGATATCGCTGAAAGTACTATTGCTATTGCAAATAACTATTGCAATTCCCAAGTCAACTTTACTGAATAGTGTAAGTATAAAGTGACATTATTGAACAGGGAAAGACAAAAACACTGTTTATAATTGCTGTGTGCATTGAAATGTTCATAATTGAAATGGACAAAAATAAATAATTCAAAAACTGAATACTGAATTACGTATGTTGGAGTATGTATTCATTTATATCACATTTTGTGATATGAATATCATTAAATGCATTGTTTTTATGTCTTCACAGATATTCGAGTTTAAATAATCTGTGAACGTTGCATATGTTTATGTAGTGCTTTTAGGTCCAAAGCAGCGTGTAGTTAACTAACTACACACATTATTATCATGTTGTTTTATGGCGCATCGACAGCTTTGGTCATTTAGCGCGCAAGAAATGTTAAAAATATGTGAAACTAAAATTGGGGTAAATATAGTATAATATGAGATTTTAGATTATAAATATCATAGCTTGTTGTAAAAGCCAATCTCTATGATGTAGCTTATGAATTTTCCAACTTGTATAGTCTCAATGAGACTTTTAATTATTATCATGTGGTTTTATGGCGCATTGACAGCTTTGGTCATTTAGCGCGCAAGAAATGTGAAATCATGTGAAACTAAAAAAGGTAACGTGATATACTTGTAAATGTTAACTAGTTAGCGGACTGGTTGAAGGTCAACACAGCCAACGAGAAAAAATGTACTGTGAAAGGCATATTTCATGGAATACAGTCCAGATTTATTAAAAATAAGTTAAAAATAAAATAAAAGACTAAGTTTCTTCATCAGAGAGCATGCTCTCATCCCCTGAGACAGAGATTCCATCACTGACATCCTCCATGTCACTAAGACATTCAAACTTGTTGTTGAGGGGGGTTTCATAACTTTTTGTTTTATATGGTTTTTTACATGGTTTGGTGTGGGTGATGGTGGTGAAGGTTTGTGACCTGCAGGTTTTTCTTTAGGAGGTTGGGAAGTGGGTTTGCTGTTATTTTTGTTTGCTGGTGCAGATTTCACCTTAGGTTTGGTAGTAGTAGGGGCAGGCGATGTGGCCTTAGATGGAGTGGGTATTGGTTTCTTGGTAGTAGGAGGGGCTGGTGATTTGGTTTTTGGAGGAATGGATTTTGGTTTTTTGGGCATAACAGGTTTTTTTGGCTAATTGGATGTTTTTGGTGCAGGGGGAGGAACCTTTGGGGCAGGCTGTCTCTGTGTCTGTACAGATGAGGGGGCCAGACCTTTAAGGTCCTCTGCAATCTGAGGATACTTTTCTATCAAAATTTTGATCAGTTCATTAAAAGAGTGACAAGGAGAGATGCTCGCCAAAGGGGCAGCTTTGTTGGCATAGCTAGCACTACTGCTAGCCTGTGCCTGGTCCCTCTGGCGGTTCTGCACCACCCTCCTTGCCTCTATAAATGAAAGATTTTGGTTATATTTAACTTCCAGGATTTCCTTCTCACCTTTCCAAGATGAGCAATTTTTAGAAAAAGAAGGATGTGAATTTTTGCAGTTAATACAATGCGGTTTCTCTTGGCAGTCTTTAGATTCATGGTCTGGCCCCTCATGTGCACAGACTGCACAAACTGGAATATTTGTGCATCTGGTCTCGTGATGACCAAACCTCTGACACCTGTAACAGCGCAGAGGGTTTGGCACATACACGGAGATCAGAACGCATTCATATCCAATTTTGATATTAGATGGGAGTACTGAAGTTGAGAATGTGAGAATATAAGTGTTGGTTTGTATAATTTTGTTATCTCATTTAATTGAGATTCTTTTTACTGCAGAGACAGCCTGCGATTGAAGATTAGTAGTTATTTCGTCGAGGGACTCGCAACATGCGAGATCCCTACAACGAATAACTCCTTTAGATGAATTAAGTGATGGGTGGGGTTTAATGACGACCCCCAACCCAAAGAATTGTTTGTGACCTAAAAGGTTTTTTGCTTGTTGCATGGTGGAGCATTCCACCAGCAACGTTTCATCTTTCAATTTCTTCACGGACCTTGGCGTTCCGAGAATGGATTGCAAAGTCTTCTGTATGATAAAGGGGGAAAGTTTAGTGATTGGTTTCTCTGAATCTGAAGATTTTATAACAATGAAACGAGAGAAATTTTGGGGGGTCATGTGTGATATGTCTGTCTCAGAGTCAGACTCTGAGAGTGTTCGCTTGGCTTTTTTTGGGGTTGCCATGCTGATTGAATTAGTTCATCATTGATGCTCCCCACCCGCCACGGAGTCCAACAAGGGGACATGACCAGGGGACATCCAACACTGGTCATGACAGGGATACATCAATGATAATTATTATACTCGTGATAAAAGGGTTAAACTTGACAAATGAGTTCCCTCAGAACATTTTTCAAGCTTAAATATACATTGGGAGATTTCGAATGTCAGTTAAAGGCCAAACAAGTATCCGATTGGCCCATGGGCCACCGCCTTCCAAGATACAAATAAGTAAAAGGTAAATCGTGAAAGTCGTCAACGAGATAATGTATGTGTTTATAAAATAAACAAATATAAATAGACATGGGGGTACAATATATCGTGGGGCTTGGCATGACTAGCCGATTGATCTGGACAGGCCTTCCAGACCTCCCGTTTAGCCCAACTAAAGGCCAAAGCAGTGTATTGAGAGAACCAAGTATAAATTGCCAACTCAGAACCCGCACAACTACCAGGATCCTCTCATCAGGCGACACGGGAAGCAGCCCACGGCAAACGGGCAGGCACAGTGGGGGGGTCGTACCCCTCTGTAGTGCGACAGCTGGGGAATTCTAGCCCCCCTCCAGCTGGGGAATAACTACACACAAGAAAAGGCACTGAAAAGCAATCTATTGTTTGATTAAATAACTTACATCGGACTGAAAAACTCATTTAATTGTTGTATATTGATGTTGTTTAACTTTGTTATAATATTTCATCATGTAATTTCAAGTATATTATCACATATACTACAGAATGGCCACAAAAAAGCAAGTTATGAAGACCGAAAAGCAATATGTGCCAAGTGCTTTTTGGTCCTAAGCAGTTAACTATTGAAAATCTACCGTTGAGAATAGGCAACGGAAAGCACTCTATTTGAATTAAAAGTTCATCAGATGAAACAACGCTTGTTCAGTCTTACAACTCAGTATTTAAAAAAAAATTCATACAAGTAAACAACATGATATTTAAAACACAAAATATATAAATACCATCAAGAAATAAATAGGTGTTGTAAACCGGACGATTACGGCAGGTCAAAATTCCAAATTCTCTCGATTCAGTAACAAGCTTGCAGACGCCAGCATTTTGTACGGATCGTTCGATCTCCGAAGAATATCTCAGGGCTACCGAGAGTTCAAAAATGTCTTAACCCTTATCATGCTAAGCACGAGATATCTCGGTTTTACAATTCCCACAGCCAGTGCGAACCACGAGATATCCCGGGTTTCTATATGTAGTGGATACACTATTGCAATACACATCCTAGTATCAGGTTACTGATAAGCAATTATTAGTGAATGGTGTGGGAACACCATGGCGAATGTTTATGACCTGTTGATAACACATTCAAGACAAATGGTATCAAAAATAAAGCTTGATTAGGTGTAATGTATACAAGTGTGTATAATTCAGAATAATACATCAAAGAGACACATCTGCTTCATAATCATTTTCTGGAATTTTCACAGCACAAATCTATACTTAAACCTTATAAATAGAATAATTGACTGCTTTTTTAGTGATTATCAATGATTGTTTTAATATTTCATTGTCATCAGGTGTCATGATTTATGATTTAACAAATATTTCCAAATCTTAAACATGTTTTCTTTTTCTTTTTTTGTGTTTATAAACAGAAGAAATTAATTTTTAAAATTGGTGAATTGTACTGTTTTTTTTTATATCATTGCAAAGCAAATTTTATTCTGTTTCAGAAAATATTTGGGTTGTATGCAATAACATTAATAATTAATTAATTAGAGCAACTAAAAACAGTTAACCCTATTAACCCAAATTTCCCAGCGAGCTGCTGAGAATTTATTCAGCAGTGAGGGGTATGATAAGCCATTAGGTAGCCAGCACGTTAAAGAGTTATTACATATATACCAGCCTGTTGGAATCCATGGTTTATATGTCCATGCTGCACCGACTATTTAAACGTAAAAAACTACCATTCCATAAAACATGAACTAACTGAATATAAACACTGTAATATTTAAAATACAACTGCTTTCCGGTGCTTTCTGGTGATTCTATGCACCGAGATCAGTTTCCTACATTATACCATTACTTTCTCTATTTTCAAAGTATTGTTTTCTGATTTACAATCTAGGTAACCGCAGTCCTATAAATAAGACCCTACATCATACATAACTTATTTCACATTTTCCAGTTATGTTCATATTGCAAAGTGAAAGTAAAATCACAGTTACTTGTAGACCAAACAATTAGACAACCATACTAGACCCTTCATGTTTACCTTCATTTTTCAATATTTTACCTTTATTGTCAAGCATGGAGTCGAATAGCATCTCATCAAAAATGCGTAGCAAAGTCAGACTCAGCTCAAATTTAAACACTTGGATTATTTTGTTTTATCGCATGTTTTTCAGATAGATAATTGTCAAATGCTGCTAAGATTTAGTTACATGCATAACACCAATGAAAAACGCAAAAAAATGGCAACTATCACAATGTAAACAACACGCTGTATATGTCACCGCCCCCCATTACATAGAGATGTTTACTCGACTACCCATCAGATTTAAACTCATTCACATTATCAAGTCGAGTGTTTTATTCACAGGGATGCCAACAGTGAAGTGTGAAGAAAGAGGAAAATTTTGCCGGGGGTCAAGTATGTGGGGACCAGGGGCAAAGTCCCCTGAAGAAAATCCATTTTGGGCATTTTTGCATCATTTTGGAATGGTTTCTTTGAAGCTTTTGCTGTAATACACAGTTGCTTATGATGTAAAAAAACAATGACATTCTGGTATTCATTCTGGCAGACAACTTACTTTCAACTTTCATAAGTTATTCCATGCCTTAACCATATTATTGTACAATCATGTTCAATGTGGGAATATTAATCTCTCATTTTGCTTCCCTTATGTTATAGATCTACTACATTCTTATAAACCAGAGGTCAATGCAAATGACACAATAGTCCTGAATCAAAAGTCAATCCTCCACTTCATAAAGCTATAATATTCGAAGTGGGGATACATACAAGGTGTATAAGCAAGACGAGTTTTTAGTTTCTAATGTTAATTTACTGCTGTAAACGACAGAGGGAGTGAAAGCAACGTGTAGAGCCAGTTTTGTAACCAGTTTTCGCGACCCGGACGATTATCAAATTTCGAGTTAGATGCGAAGATAATTATCTTTATTTTGTTGACAAAGAGAACATTTTCTACAATTTCTTGTAATGAAAGCATCGTAAGAAGGTTATTTAATGCTTTTAAATGCTATAGTCTGGTTCCCTGCCTCAAAAACAGTAAAGACAGGGAACCAGCCATGTGATCATTTTGCAATTTGCAGTCATTGTGATATGATGGGCCAGGGATACAAAACAAAACCTTAGCTACTGTTAGTAACTGAATGCAGTGTTAGGCTCAAATATTCGTGTGCTACCTCCGAGTTGCGATAGCGACCCATGGCCATGAAAAACATAAAATCGTGCCGAATTGACCCGGGACGAATTTCGTTTTTAGGACGAATTGACCCGTATCCACCTTTACTGAACGCAATGCAGTTTTCCGCGGCTTCATTGAATCATTTACCTGCGAATATCCATCAAAAGAAGTGAACGTTTACGAAAGTTGCTAGTCGAAAATGCCAAAAAGCACGACTACCAACAATGCAAAGTCATAAATTACTGGTGTACCGGATCAAGCACAGCTGAGGCAAGATACGCTAATGCTCTTTCGTACTCATAGCGTTAGCCACGGATAAATGATGATGGGCGGAACTTAAATAACCGGTGTCATAGCACTTTTTCGGCTCTTCAACCGAACAACGTGTGTAACCTTGACGCGGATTGGTTAACACTCTCGATAAGGTTACGTTAATTATCGAATTATTCATAGAATCGCCGAAAAGCACTGAAAAGCTCCGAAAAGCAATTATATTTTATATAAAACAGTGTTTATAATCTTGTTTCAAATGTTTTAATATATAAACACTGTGAAATTCGTTGTTTTATATGTATTCACTAAAAATACAGTGCAAGTACTCTATGTACGTTGCATAAATCATGTTTATGTAGTGCTTTTTGGTCCGAGTGGTGTGTACATAACTAATTACACATGAGAAATGAGAATATGCGCCGAAAAGCACTCTGTTTTTTGGTATGAAATTACTTATATCGGGCTAAATAACAAATTAAATTGTTGTATATTGATACAATATCGTATATTTCTTACTTATTTATGTATATATTCCACTTTGTACCAAGCGGTGATATATTGAAAATCTATCCGTCAAAATCGGCACAGAAAAGCACTAATGTCAATAAATGTATAATAAACTTTGTATTCCTTGTTTTTTATTATATACTTAAGACAATTACAGTATATGAAGACATGTCATTCTATTGTCGAATAATTACATAAGACACAGTTATTTCATAAAATTATTGTATAATAGAGCTGAAGCATTTGCTTCATAACAAAACCCGAAAGCAATCTATGTTCACACGACATATTGAGGAAATTGAATAACAAGCATATTCATTAATTACTTGATCAGAAACAAAAGCGAAACATGTATTATTTTCAATTAAAATTGGATGTCAATATAGCGGCACGTTCACTAAATTAATGTATATTTATTTTCATAAATGAATTATTTAATCAGTGCATTAGGCAATCAGTTAATTAATATACAACAAAATTGATAAGAGCGCCGATATAATTGATACAATCAGTACGTCGATAAAAAAGGTGCCAAAATCTTAATCCAAGCAGTGTATAGATTATAGGGCAACAACGAATATAATTTATCCGAACTGTACAGCTATGAACCAGTACATAGAAGCACGTGTGATATACGATTTCATTAATTAAGCAATACACCGACACATGTGCATTATACGATATCATTAATTAACTATTAAGCTGACACAAGTGTGATATACGCTTGCATTAATCAATTAGTAAGCCGACGACGATTAGTTTTTATTAAGTGTTTGGGTGTAATTCCGGTGGCTACGGTCAATTTTCACCAAATATGGTGCTATGTCTGGTGGCTATGGTAAATTTTCACCAAGTACAAGATTTTTTCTGCTGGCGATGGTCAATTTTCACCAAGCCGTATAAGGCTATTTCTGGTGGCTAAGATCAGTAATCACCAAGTACGGGACTTATTTGATGGCAACGGTTAGTTTTCACCTAGCCTGGGGTCCTGGCTCACTGATTGCTAACGCTGTCAGTATACCGACGCGGAGCAATAGGAGGTTTGGCCAGGCTTCAAGGCTAGTTTTCACCAAGCACGGAGCTATGTCTGGTGGCTACGATCAATTATTATCAAGAACAGGGCTATTTATAGATTTCTAGTGGCTACGATCAGTTTTCACCAAGTACGGCTTTCTGATGGCTACGATCATTTTTTACTAAATACGGAGCTATATCTGGTGGCTACAATCAATTTTCACCAAGTACGGAGCTATATCTGGTGGCTACAATCAATTTTCACCAAGTACGGAGCTATATCTGGTGGCTACAATCAATTTTCACCAAGTACGGAGCTATATCTGGTGGCTACAATCAATTTTCACTAAGTACGGAGCTATATCTGGTGGCTACAATAAATGTTCACCAAGTACGGAGCTATATCTGGTGGCTACAATCAATTTTCACCAAGTACGGAGCAATATCTGGTGGTTACAATAAATGTTCACCAAGTACGGAGCTATATCTGGTGGCTACAATCAATTTTCACCAAGTACGGAGCTATATCTGGTGGCTACAATCAATTTTCACCAAGTACGGAGCTATATCTGGTGGCTACGATCAATTTTCACCAAGTACGGAGCTATATCTGGTGGCTACGATCAATTTTCACCAAGTACGGAGCTATATCTGGTGGCTACCATCAATTTTCACCAAGTACGGAGCTATATCTTGTGGCTTCAATCAATTTTCAACAAGTACGGAGCTATATCTGGTGGCTACAATCAATTTTCAACAAGTACGGAGCTATATCTGGTGGCTACAATCAATTTTCACCAAGTACGGAGCTATATCTGGTGGCTACAATAAATGTTCACCAAGTACGGAGCTATATCTGGTGGCTACAATCAATTTTCACCAAGTACGGAGCTATATCTGGTGGCTACAATAAATGTTCACCAAGTACGGAGCTATATCTAGTGGCTACAATAAATGTTCACCAAGTACGGAGCTATATCTGGTGGCTACAATAAATGTTCACCAAGTACGGAGCTATATCTGGTGGCTACAATCAATTTTCACCAAGTACGGAGCTATATCTGGTGGCTACAATAAATGTTCACCAAGTACGGAGCTATATCTGGTGGCTACAATAAATTTTCACCAAGTACGGAGCTATATCTGGTGGCTACGATAAATTTTCACCAAATACGGCTTTCTGGTGACTACGATACATTTTCACCAAGTATAGGGTTAGTTTTCACCAAGTACGGGACTATTTCTGGTGGCTACGTACTGACGCTGCTATTTCTGGTGGCTACGATAAATTTTCACCAAGTAGGGTAAGGTGGGGCAAAATGCCCATACGAGGTAAAAGGCCTACGCGTAAAAATTCTGACATCGTTAGATTTACCGTGCCGCGCGATATTCTTTTTGTGACATCTTACGCATGTGTGAATACCGCAAAACATTTAAACATGTATCTTCAAATGTAAGTTTTTAATTCTCATTTTTGTAATTTTACACTATTTTGTGTAAACGTTGATTAGTTAATATTTTAGTATTGCCTCGTACACCTTGTATTCTCGAGTTTTGCTGTGCGTGCGTTTGTTTGACGGTATTTATGCAGCGCTTACATAACTATTAAAACTAAAGTTAAATTTTTAATTTATATTGGCGGTACGAAGCAAATAGGATTCAATATACGTACAATAGTTCGTTTGATATAAGTGTCATTCTCTGAGATGCCCAAATGACATATCTGTGCGAAATTGAGTTATTAACTTAATACATCACATAAGTTTTCAGATACAATTATATTTTACCAATATACGTATGTCTATTTTTTTGGATAAATAAATTAATCATACATACACTGAGATTTTCCACCATAAATTAAAATTTGTTGCCATGGTAACCAATTTATTTAAAGATATACTGACAACGTGGATTTTCTATAAAGTTCAAACTGGGACAAATATATTGGTCCAAGGTTCAAATATACTAGAAATGTTGTTTTTAATTACAAAGCACCTCAAAAATATATTCTTGTACAATGCCGTACTATTGATATTTTAACTTCTTACAATTGGTACAAGGTCTTACTATTGATATTATAACTTCTTACAATTGGTACAAGGTCTTACTATTGATATTATAACTTCTTACAATTGGTATCAACACAGTTGATAAATAGAATGTCTGTGTGCAATTTACAGGCAACACTTTCATGTTTGTATTATGAACTAACCAAAAAGATATTATGTAAAGTTCGAATCTTAAAGAGTTTATACCTTGGCAATACCTTGTTGAGCACAAATAAAGGTTGCTATGGCAACCAATTAAAAAAGTGTTTCAACACACAAAACCACGGACATATAAACCATGGATTGGAAACGTTCTACTATGTGTGTTTTGATTTGTTTGAACTCTCGCGAGGCGAGAATTCTTCCGAGATCAAACCCACGATAACAATTTTGCGACGTCCGCTATCTTGTTTCTGAATCGAGAGAAGTTGACATTTTGATCCGCCGTAGTCGTTATATCAAAAACAAATCTGAAGCCTTTATTCATTTATATTTAAATAACTATATCCAGACAATTCAGAATTACACAGATCAATAGGTAATAAGTCCTAATCAACAGAGCCAGGAACAGATGGAAATGAACGGAGATTGCCGACTATCGCAGATTGGTAAAGTGGTGGGAAATGATCTTGGCCGCACTATTAGATACACTTAATAGTAAATATCTTTATTTTTAATTTACCTGACAAAAATGTACGAGTGTTACAGTAATATTAAATCATCATGTATTTTGTTTACACTGAATAAAAGTAACTATATTGTGCTAATGTAACCCAGTTCAACACTTTTTAAAACTGTCTCAATGTCTTTGGTCTCTATTTGCAAAGCTTTTGGTCTAGGAACAGTAGGCTATGGACATACATGTACTTCAGCACCGTTTATACAGAGTGGGCCAATGTCATCATACAGGTAGCACTGCCTGACTGGATTCAGTCAAGGGTTTGCAATACGGTCTTGAAAGCCATGGATGGTAGTACTGTGTTTTAAAACATTGAAGGACTCTTCCTCAGAGAACATGTACTGTTTCATGTACTTCGTTCCTGGTGATGTAGATGTCATTCTAAAAGTAGAATAAAATTACATAAAAAAATTTCACTGTACACATGAAGAACATATAAATTATTATGATGAATATCCAAATCCACTGAGTAAATCATATCTACATTTGTTTTGAATACTACCTTAGATTAAAACAATCCTGCTCAGGTTCATACGAACAAATGGTAATGTATGCATCAATGTCTTGCTTAATCCATTTTCTAACACCAGACATTAAAATGTAAATGTATCATTCTCAGTGTATCATAAAGGAACGAGCGCACTTCAGTTTGCATCAGATTTTAATAAACATTCAATTTCTAAGAATAAATGTATTAAGATTATGTAGGTAAAAATCAAAACTATGCAAAACAGTATACAATAGTTTTTATTGTATATACCTGATGACTAACAGCAAACCCAAAGCATCGGCATTTCCGTGGTGTTCTAAAACATGGACCAACCTGCTGAGCATAATGGAAATAAAGCAATTGTTGTGCATAGTCAAAGCTGTACATAACAGCTATATCCACAGAACATGGAACTTGACCTGGAAAGATCAAATTTAATTTCTTAATACATGAAAAATGGAAAACGCTTAATGATTTTAAATAAGAAATAAAGAAAACGAACTTTATCTGTACTATATATAGCATACCACTTCTGAATTAAGGTGGTTACATAATATATACCAGAAGTGGTATCCTATATGTGTTTTTTTAAATATAGTTATTACAATGTTTATAGATTTGTCTCTGAACTTATTGAATGTTCATGCATGTCAAATTTGAATCTACAATAAAGATTCATTGTCCTTTGCAACATTGTTTTATCACCGGTTCTCTATTACATCACAAATTTGTATTTACCTCGTACTTGATTGTCTGGTGGTAAATTTTCAAAACTACTTTTAGATTGCTGTCTGTAATGCTCACGCTGACACTGAACTTTTCTCACATACATATCCAACTGTTGCTGTTTTTCTCGTCTGTACAGTTACCAATGTTAACTAAGTCTCTGAGTATATTGTTGACCTTTAGTACAGAGGTATGTGGCTGGTTTCATGACAACAATGTTAGGACAATGTTCCCGCCTTGTTCTATAGAAAGTTTTCAAAACTACCTTTCTAATTTCAGCAGTTTCTTCTGCCACATAATAAAGAGAATACATATGTCTGGCTTTGTTTTATCAGACGGCCATATCTAATGTTTTTGACATTTTTTTAATTTTGCAGTCTGTCCCGGAAGAGTTGCATAAGTAACTAAAAAGGTTTTTAACTAGACTCCATCTTTAGATCTACAGATAGAATCTAGCAGCGACTGCGATTTTTGAATCAATGGTTACAACTACATAATAAACTTAAAATGCTTAAAATGTGATTTTTGACCCAAAAAATCGCAGCACGTATCACATTCGTACTAAAAACCGGACAGAATTTTTCATTGCCACCTAGCGGTTACTATCGTCGATGCGATTCATTCATAAAAACTGTCCGCTTGCAGAAATTACGAAATCGCTATTTATAGACACTGAAGGAAATACCTTACAAGCATGCTCGACACACCAGTTGTGACAATATTTCGTAATCAGACTCTGACCATTCTGCGCGCCGAAATGGGGTTGGTACTGGAAGGTGAAATGTAAATAATCACCTGCCAACAATAAGAAATGACTTCAACTCCTCCTTTGTTCCTAACCATCTCCCTTCCTCCTGTAATATCATTGCGCGATGTTAGGACTTTCGATCCGTTGATATACGTATACTTCCGGAAAATTCTATGGATATCGCCGATGTTTATGATAAGGAAAATGTTACTTACCTTTGTTTATTCAATGTTACAGACAAACGCACATAGTTTTAACCAGCGCGATAACGAAAAAATTTCTCGTAAACATGACCTAAATTAGGTTATCACCGGTTAAACGAAAGGAAACAATCCTCTTTCAATGTGACATTGGGGAAATATATAAACATTTACTTAAAAAGGGGCCGCCTAAATGTTTACCGATAATTGTTTTATTTCTGCTCGCCGCCGAATCATAACTCTTTGACAGAAATGTTTCAAGTAGCTCAGAGAATGATATACATGTATATCATATCTAGTAAACGTAACTTTGCCTATGGTATACTAGTCCTATAAATAAGACCCTACATAACTAATTTAACATTTTGACATTTTCCGGTTATGTAGGGTCTTATCGGTTTCCTATCAATATAATGTAGAACTCTCCGACACAATTCTGTGTCGCTCTTTTCCCACTAATTTTGAACAATCAAACAAGACCAGCAGGGATTCCGGAAAAAAAACATTTCCAATAGCTCGATTGATGCTTTCTGCGCCGGATAAGGTCAAGAATTCCCAATGCCAATAGCTAATTGTATATGGATGCGCATTTGTTTCCATCTAGTGCAGATTTCACAGATATTCGGCGTAATGGCTGTGCAGCATACCCGGGTAATTAACACGGTCAATATACGAATTGAAAATTAGACGAACTACCGTATTTGGCGAGTGAATTTTTTTTCCGAATTCCGGAACCCGACATCGTTTTAAGTGACCAAATGACATATACATGTGCGTAAAATATCTTAAGACCACGTCGGTTTCGTATAATGTGTTGATTTTGCTACAATTTTGTGGAGTAAGAAAGATTACACGATGGACATTTTATCGAATATTAAGCGTTTAAAGAAGATGTTCATCAAGTTATCAGTACAAAACGACATTCTACTGTATCTTTAACTGTTTTTTTTTATTGTTCTTTTTATTGAATACTTTTTATTTTATTTTAAACATACATACATAACATATAAGAGCTTATCATATACATGTACATATAAATGCATAATAAACGTGGCAGTTGTTTAAATATATACTACATTGTAGGTATTTCTATATCTATTATATTGCTAGTTCATATATTCACAGTAAAAAAATGAAATGTGACAATATGACAAAAAGGTTTGTATATATGAAGAAAAAGATAGAAACCAGACACACCTTTGATATAATCTAGTCTAGTATACTATTATCTTTAACTGTTTCTACGTCAATAAATGATGTAATTCGTGGATTAGAAAATATTCGAAAATGCTACATCACAGTGCATAGGGCCTAGGGTTGAGACATTATGCACCTTCCAGGTGGCCCCGCAGTGCCGAGTGAATGCGGTGGTTTTGTTTTCGCGCCGAAAATAGCGGGGAATGGGCCTTACCTAGGATGTCCCCGGGTTGCGGGGGGCATTTGGCGGGGATTTTACCAGCAGTTGGTCCCCGCAGGGCGGGGATTTTACCTGGGATTGGCTGGACCGAAAGTCAAAGTCCCCGCTATTCCTCGGACCTGGGGGGGCCGTGGTTACAATTGACTGGTGCATTATATATATGCAAAGTGAAAGTAAAATAGCCAAAAAATGAATGTTAATGGTTAAATGGGCATGTAAACGTCTAATATTATGGACTAACGGTAGGCCTATAGATACTACCTTACACTATCGTCCGCTGATTTAAAAGTTCGCTATCTTGTTTTCAGTCAACATACCGATATAAATACTCAGGTCACGCCCTCTATTTAATTTGGGATTCCAAAAAGTAGACGCATATAATATATCTAGATTCTAGTATGGTTTTCCATATCACGTGTACATGACGCTAGTAGTACGATCTAAATAAATTAATTTTAATAGAAACATGCAGCAGATAAAAACATTTACCTTCAACAGAATAATACCCTACGTCATATTTGTTCCTGTTTTTTTAAACATTTTGGGCAGTTCAACAAACATTAAAGACAAAACTAGTGAAAATTTATAGCCAAATCCTGTAACAGCGACCGCCAAACCGTCAATGACTTTTCTATCTCCAACACTAGGCTATACGCACATTCAATGACCCGGTGCGTGCGCAGTTTTTCTCTTCGGTCGTATCGCTCGGATGAATTATCCGGCTTGTTTATTAGCAGATAATTAAGCATTTTTAAATTGTAGTTATTGTTTACATTTGGAAGCAAATATACGGCAGATTCACAAAAATGGATAAACACAATGTTCACACGCGTATAATTTATTAGGAAACAAAAATTGTGTGAATGTATATCATAATCTATACAGTGCTTGAATATTTTAATTACAAACTCTTAAAACGACCAAGTCGACATATCATGTGATGTATTCTTCTAAAACTGCGAGGTGATATAAAAAAATAAAGAATTATATCTGGCTTGATCATTGTTCATATTGTTAAATGAATATGATTTACCACATTTCATATGTTATTCTACTTTCACTTTCAATTTGACTTTTCTTTTCATTTAAATAGTTATTGAAACATATGTAGTAAAATGTTCTTGGGATACGCTATATACATGAACAAACCGTAATACGATATTACACGACAATGTATTAAGTTATTCCTGTAAGTTACACGCCAAATTATTTGATTGCTCAGCGCAATACATTCATATTGTAGTCTTAAGGTAAGCAGTCCATTATTGACATAATGTCTGCGATAAATGAAACAGTTATTGTTTCAATCTATAAAATAATGCGGATATAATTTGAAAATTTTATAATTTTTTATCCGTCCAAAAAAAAAAAATGGCCCGTTTTGTTCTCTGAAAAAACTTAATCCTTTAAAATAAACCGATAAATGGAAAATCACATTTATTTTCTTATTTCTTCCTATTTTCATATAGTGAAACCACCTTTGCACTAAAAAGACTTGCAAATTTAAGAAAAGTCAGAAATATTCGAAAACAAATCAAAACAAAACTTTTGGGCGGCACGTTTGTGTCAGAAAATATTTAAAATAAGGAAATAATTATCATGCGAACATCAAAATATTGACTATGTCAAAAAACCCAAATATCAGTTGGCCGTCATATTGTCTTCAATGAAAATTATTTGTAATGTATAGACCTTTCCCAAAACTAGGTAGTCTCCCTTGAAAAGTTGTCGTTCCTGAGGCCGTTATACGCATGCGCAAGTGTTTAGTAAACTTCCGGGGACTATCGATACGTTAATCCGTTAATCAATACATCAATAACAACAGCGATTAAGAGATGAAATCAGCGAAGAAATCATTGAAATATTGTTGTGTTTGTAAGGGAATCTACCGTGGAAAAGTTATCGATGGAAGAACTGTTACTCTTCACTCGATTTCACGCCCTAATACCATCTCCATGATCACGCGTTTTCACTCAACTTGTTTTAAACCACTATAAATCCATCTTTTTCGTAAAATTCGGACATTCTAATTTATTCTGATGAAAAGATCGCTCTTTCCTTAAGCTAAAGCATGTAAAAAAATTGGGTTACTATATAAAGTTTTTGCATAAACTGCATTTAAAACATCATAGGTAGCGATTTTACGCTGCACTCGCGGAAGCGTAATTTCTTCACATACTCGTGGCAAGTTTCCAATAAATTTTCGTTTTTTTATAATAAGTACCGTAATTTTAACTTACACTAATGCAAAGAGCAATCTTGTAAGATGTTAATTCCACAAAAAATATATGGTTAATAATAAAAGTTAATCCATAAACGGCGATCAAACAATCAATTTTCAGAGCACGATTGCATCATAACTATTTCTAAAAATGTTGGTCATTTTCCGAAAATGACCACTTCATTTTGGATATTTTCATTTAGTTTAATTGTACTAATACACTTCCTTGTAAACTATTTATTTCAAAAGAATGCTGTGAAAAACAATTATAGAAGATACAGAAAATTATAATTTGAGATACACATGCACTTTGTGTATTTCTAAAATAATTGTGGTGAAATTGGGTTTATAATCCCAATAGAACATATTAATTAGCAATTATAATTATTTATATATAATCAAAGTTTATACTACAGTCACCATTTTAGTCAATATTCATATTTTGTTATAAAATTAATTTATTCAAGCAAAATCTATGCTCAAACACAAATGCAGATTTACTAATACAGTTACAGTTACATTGGCGTATGTTGGCACATGTAAATAAAACAAATATTCCTAAATGTTAAAATTGCCTTCAGTAGCTCTATTATCACAGCTAATGATAATTGACATTAATTAATTGTCGCCGCACTGAAGTGCGGCGTACTGTATGGAATGGGATATTTTTTTGTACATGGAGGGGCACGTGACTTTTTTTGTACGTGAAGGGACACGTGACTTATTTTTTTTCCAAGATTATTCGATTCAAGATAATTTTACCCACTGACAATAAAGTTTTACAGAAAAAGTATTTGTAATATCTTTTTATTGTTTTATTTTATTTCATTTTAAAATCTTTTAATTTATTCCCTCATATGGTGCACGATTTCAAATGGTCAAGGTCTATTTTGACTGATAAAATATTTGAAACCAGTCTACGGAAAGTTTATTTTTAGATTCCCTCATTTGGTGCACGATTTCAGAAAATGCTCAGTTAGCACCGTTTATTTTCGGAAATTGCTCAAGAAAAATCAAATAATCGAAAAGCGGTCCCGTCGAAAAGTATGACTTTCTAATTTGGGCGAAATATTTACCGTTTGCGAATGTTTTATTCCACTCAATTTCTATGATAAACGCGGTTAAAAGCAATGTATGTGATAACCATGCAATCACTTTCGTTTTCGGGTCTATTATACGATAAAATCCGTACCGTACGGTCCGTAATGCCGCCCGCTCCGTATTTTACGAGGAATGAAAATTATTATAATAAATTCAGAATACTATTATTTTCGCAAGTATATACTGATGGTTTATGTCTCATAGTCTGTGCTATGACTATTCACATACAATTTACCTCACTGTATGTTTAGTTTATGTTTCATTTGTGACCTAGTTTTTATGTACAGCCGACTGTTTGAAACATGTATTGCTTTTTGCACTTGATTGACTTGTGTTTGGGAGTATACATTGTCTTCATCTTTCAATTTGAATAATTAATAATTGATAGTGAGATGTTTGTTTAAACTTGAATAACAAGAATAAAATAGACATTAAATAAGATAACAGTGCTACATTGAATCATCCCACAAGCTCAATTAGGAATGATTTGTAGACTATTAAAAGCAATTTCAAAGAAACACTAAAAAGGATTACATTGAAATAACACAGTCCTATGCTATAGAATATTGGGGATTGAGGGGACAAACTGCACTAAATATTTGTTGATCGCGTGCTGTGATGTAGCCCCCAAATGAATGAAATCGACTGGTTCCAAAATTGGCTCAAGAAAAAAAGCCAGCGCAAGCCAAGATTGGCAAATTCATCTAGTGAGCAAAAGACGAGACTTCCAGTTGATCGGAAGTTGATTAGTTCGTTGAAGAAGGTAGGCCATGGCTAGTATTTAGTGATGATGAGATAGTCATGACCTTTACTTGAACAATAAACTGAGAAATCTTGCTTAATTATAATGGTTATACATAAAACAACATTTAAAATAAGGATTTTAAGTTGTTAATCCTGTTCAAAACATTGCGACAGGTAAGAAATTGTTGTGACAGGTAAAACATTGTTGCAACAGGTAAAACATTGTTGCAACAGGTGAAACATTGTTGCAACAGGTAAAACATTGTTGCAACAGGTAAAACATTGTTGCAACAGGTAAAACATTGTTGCAACAGGTAAAACATTGTTGCAACAGGTAAAACATTGTTGCAACAGGTAAAACATTGTTGCGACGGGTAAAAAATGTGTCTTTGCCTGTCGTTATGTCCTGTGAAGGAGAAAAAGTATTCGCGTTGACTGTTTTACCTGTATTTCACATGTGCTATTGAAATTTTCTTGAAGTGGGCAGTTCATAATTATAATATTATATGATATAGTCATAGTTTCTCCTTGCATTTACTAACGGAGAAGAAACTGCAGTAAGAAGGAATTTGTTACGGTGATACGCTGTTTATTCATAGTTTAGTGTGGTGCCAGCAACTACAGTTTTCAGCTTCATACTGATACCATAATATACTCTTTTTTTCGCTCGCTCGCTATAATAAATGACAGTTTGAAAAATCCGAAGAACAAACAAATAATTTGTTGTGGCCTAATAATAATTAAAATTGCATTCTTTGAATCTTTTACATAACAAATTATAACAAATAGAAGTGATGCGTTAACTGTATGAAATAAATATTTAGATAAAAGTAGTGCTTATGCTAAGCTTATTGTTTACGTAAGTATGGATCAGAAAAGAAAATGTGTTCCGGTGATAAATTTTGAGTGTCATGATAGTCTGAGATAATTATTTAAAAACTTAATGAGAATTTATGTAAAAGATTCAAAGAATGTAATTTTAAATATAATTATTTTTGTGAACAAAGACCTTGCTATATACAGTGAAGTTGGAACTGAGTCTGTAAACAGATTAATATTTTTTGTTTACGTGTTTGATACTACTAAAATGGAGTGTAATACTTTAGTTACATGTTTTTTGTACAAAAGAATGTAAATAACAAAATATCATTCAATTCTTTAGCGGCGACCTTTGATGCTTTGCATCAATGATTTTCTTGTATATATTTCTTATGGTTCATTTAATCTGATTGGTTGATGCTAATTGTTTTGCAATTCATAAGCCACGCCCTACACAGAAGATTAGTCCTACTGGTCACTAAATTGCCCCATGTGTCAGCTGTAAAAACATAAGAGTCATAAAACCCCAGGAGATCTTTATTATGTGTTAATACATATTGCTATTTCCTGTTTGATTTAATTAATCCCATTGATAATTGCAATGATTAGGTCATATCAATCTTTGATCTCAGTTTGTAATTCACAACGTGGCTGCAACTGTCCTCCAAAAATATTTACTTCAAAGACTTAGCCAGTGACTTCAAACATCTTTGATGTTTATTCTTCAGAAAATAGACTTGTATACGATGTCGTATTGCTCGCGTAATTTACATCCTTTGTTTGGTCCATCTTTACACCTTTTTAAAGATTATTAAACCCAGATTGTTTTTCACAGCAGTCTTTAAAACTATTTAATTGGCGTTGAAATGGATTAATACAATTAAACTTTGATGAAAATATCAGAATTGAAGTGGAAAATTACCAACTTATTTAGAAATAGTGATGATGAAATCGTGGTCCGTGAAAATTTCTTATGGGATTGTTTGATGGCTTTTTTTGGCATAACTTTCAATATTAACCACATGATTTTATTTAGGATTTAACATCTTAAAAGGCTGATTTTTACAATAGGGTAAGTTTAATCCACTTTATAACTACTAATGAGTCATTCTTGCACGCTTCGATAATTTTCGCTATCTCCGCCATTATTGACCCGACGCTAATAGTCCCCGGAAGTACTGATAAAGTAATCAGGGGAAGTAAGCGGTGATTTACTAAGGGAGACTACCTAGTTTTGGGAAAGGACTATTGCATCAACTATATCCAAATTTCAGAGACATTTACCGTCTGGTTTTTGCAAAATTTCATTTTGAACATATTGCTGCCTAAATTTTACATACACATGATTTAATTGGAATTCACAATTTTGCTTATTTCTTTCAAAAGTATGACTTATTTATGGCAAATGAAGTTCATTGTAGTTGTAAAACATAAGAAAATTGACATTGTTGCCAAATTATGTCACTTCCAAGACTTAAACTAACATTTTTTAAATATTTTTAAGTATTTTGGTAAATTACCTCCCTTAATAAAAAAATACATACTTTTAATTTATTTAGTTACCATATATATGTAAGAAAATTCCTTGAACCATTGATGGACTGCTTACCTTATACGCAGAGTACAGCAAGCAAGGGACGTCACAACTGGTGGTATTTTATAGTAACACCGGCAAGCAGGCGGATAGCTTTCAGTAAAGCGCGCGTATAGAAAAAGGGCGATCCGCCAAACAGGATTGACTGCCACTCTCCTTTGCAGAGTTACCGTTCCTTACACTCACTCTCGTAAATGTAATGATAGCCGATAGTGTAAGGGAGTGGATTGACTGCATGTAATAACTTATTTCTATCTCAAGTAATAGGATATACACTCAAATGACCCGGTGCGTGAGCGGTTTTTCTGTTCGATCGTATCGCCCGGGTGAATTATCCGGCTTGTTTTGTAGCAGATTATTAAGCATTATTAAATTGTAGTTATTATGCCTTGAAGTAAAGTTCAATTGTATAATTCAACTTTTATAAAGGCCATATTATACATTACGTAATTATAACATTGATGGATATCATTATGACAAAATATTATGTGCCATTGTTCTGGTTCAAAGTGAACGTAATTTACGCATGTAAAACGGAAATAATATAGAATACAAGAGAAAGTTGATGCAAGGCATCAACGTCGCCGGGAAAATGTTTAGCAAAATAATTATTGTGAAATTTTTGAAGGGAATTTGTAGAAAAAATAAAACAAAAGTGACATAATAACACAAATTTTTGCAAATATTGAACACGCAATATTTTTGTGTAATGAAACCATAACGTTATTAGTTAATAGCTTATAAATACACATGTTATACAATGTTTTCATTAATGATATTCGAGCAAACATTAATTAGTATGAGTCGTGTAAGTACAACAGTAGATGACCAACGAAATATATAATATTGTAATGAAAAACAAAAAATATCTTTAAAAAAGATGGTCGGCGCAACTTGAAGTTTGTTGCAATCTGAAGGTTAAAACGCACTCCTGTATCTACTTATATCAAAGTTAAGACACTTATAAGGAGACACTATATGTTGTTATTGTAGCGAAATTTTAACTTTAAGTTTGACCAATTGACCCTTCCTCAGATATTTGATTGACAGTCCGATTGGCCAATCAGATAACAGGATTTCGACACCCCCCCAGCAGCTCGCTT
Organism: Mactromeris polynyma; assembly: GCA_032209605.1. Taxonomy (NCBI): domain Eukaryota; kingdom Metazoa; phylum Mollusca; class Bivalvia; order Venerida; family Mactridae; genus Mactromeris; species Mactromeris polynyma. The sequence continues at coordinate 19,590,837 of JASFXZ010000005.1, forward strand.
ACCTTAGACAAACCTTAGACAAACAGGAAGAGATTACTGCGCGATAAAAAATAAGGTTTAATAGATTCCTGATAGCATTGTGAATATATTATATTATGTTAATATGTGACAATGGTGAAAAGATGCAGCTACGGATTGTGTAACTCGGACAGCAGAAATTCGGAGAGACTACAAAAAATGAAATATTTATTTATATCGTCTTTACTTCGAGGGGGCAGACATTAGACGTTAATGAAAAGTATAGCCCTAAAAGATGAATAAACACAATGTAACAACTTAAAATATGTTTGTTTTACATACATTTGCAAGCAACAACTGATTTGCTAAATTCTTGCTTAATTATGTTATTCGTATCAATAACAAGAAAGCAGTGAAGGTATATTTCAACAAACTATCCTTCTCATCTTCTGGTTTTAATAAGTTGGAATTTATATAAATGTCTCATATGATCAATATATCTGCGTGTTGAATGAACATTATATTGTTTTGATAAACTACAATATTTGACTTTTACCAGCATGTAAGTAAGTATTTTGATATTTCATTTGCTTAGGGTGGTTAAATTAGTTATAATGGCCTAGTTTGCAAAACTGAAAATGCACAGAATCAGTTATAACATCAATAATTATTGAGATAAAAAAATTGTATAACCATAAACATGTATGCAGAAAAAAATATTTTTACTTATGTTAATACTAGTGAAAAAATGAAAATACCGGTGATTTACTGGTATTGGTTACTCACTGTTGAGTATTTCTTTTAAACGTAATTTATAAGAGTTAGAAAAGTTCTGATTTCTTTATGATTTCATTTTCACTGGTGTTTACAGTTTATGATAGGGCAGAAATGAGTAATATATCATGTTTAAACCCTTAAAATCACACTAATGTTGAATTAAGTTCTTAAAAAAAATTGTTTATAACATTCAACACAGACCTGATCAGTGGTCTTTTAGTTAAAGTCTATACAAATATTTAACACTTCTCAACTATACTGTATAATTATATGTGTCAGATGATGACAGGAAACACTGATTGGTTGTATATTGGATTCCAACTGGGGCAGACAAAGAGAAATGCTGATTAGGGGTCTGAACAAGATTGATATCTAGATAGTGCACAAAGGGGACAATATTGTTTATTGCGTAATATTATATAATTTGTCATAATTTCTGGATTTTTAGAAATATGTGTCATACCGAAGAATCAGTGGACACGGTGGTCGGAAACATTCGGAAACACTCGGAAGCCTCCGTGATTTACCGATTTAGGATATGATTTCATGATCATTATCGTTCGCAACTTGATTAGCCCCCCCCCCCTGCGATAAGCCAGCATAATGAAATTGCCCCGGTCAGTACTAATTTACCAGAATGTATAATACATTCATGATACTTATTGTAGGCTCTTTCGAGATAAATATATTGAATCATGAACAGAACAGAACATAAAGTTTACTATCGACTTGAGCGATTACAGCTCAGTTTGTTTCATCGAGTTTAACGCCGTTTCTCAACGATATTTCAGTTATATACGGCGGCCGGTTCACCTAACCAGTTTTTCCTGGACTGAATTCTTACCAGACTAACTTACCCTTCCACAAGGAGCCAGCAACTTCTCCACATGTGGAGGAAAATCGACATTTTTGTCAAATTTTCATGGAAGGGTATGACCTGCCGCGACCGGGAATCGAACCCAGATCGCCGGGTTACAAGTCCAGCGCACTAACCACTGGACCTCGGCCGCGGCTCCTGATTACAGCTCATCATCGTTAGAAAATTATGTACACAAATACGTCATCATGTGATGTGAAAAAAATTAATACATATATTAAAAAATAACATCAATAGCATTGTAATATTTGTTCTTAAATTACCCATTTCATACATAAAGATGAAGATTACAAGTGATTGTATAAACAGATAATAGCAAAACAAAAGAAATGGGAATAAACTCAATGAATCCTAACATTAAGTATGACATTCCTCTGATTAAGTGCGTGTTTACTGAATAAAGTTTTTTTCTCTCATTTGATTGTTATTGTTGAAGTTATTCTTAAAATTAAGACTGACTATAATAAAGTGTGATCACTATCCCCACACCCAAATCTTTATGTTTACAAATGTCCGTCATTGTGCCTACATTTATCAATATGTTCACATGTTATTGCAAAATATAATGTTTTCAATCTGTATTGCTATCGTTCAAGTTTTTTTAATGAATGTTACATTAACAACCATTGTTTGACGCCAATTATAAATTACAGATCTGGTATCAGGTGTTCATGTCTGTGAATAGGTACCCTCAATGCCATTCAAAAACATATAATATAGGTGATCAAACTGAATTGCATTCCACAGTGATCTCTATCTCAAGAAGTTTATGTTCTGTATGGGTAGTCATATGTTCGTGTCTGTGTATAATTATGTACGCTCAATGTCATTCAAAAACACTATACAGTTAATCAAACAAAGACGATTGAATACATGATATGTGCAGCGGAACGGGTACATGTAGATGGAAGATAATCGCTACATAATTACATTATGCATCATGTCATTTGTCTTTGAAGCGTTGTTACTTCTGATATCAGTTTATGCCATCTGCTGTCCGTCACTGATAGGGTTTCATTTGTAGTTCATAGTGTGAAATTCTTCGTTCAAATTGCTGCTTACTTAGGAGTCTTCAAATTCGGTATATAACCATGTAAAAAATACCATTTTCCTCTTTAAATATTTTCACAAAATAAATACCAATTGACAGAGAAATAATTATGGTTTATGAGACCATTTGCATCGTGTTAATATCATTAACCGTTTTTAAATGACATTAAGTTAATTTCAGAGTAATTTTTGTTCGCCTATATATTCTATATAGCACTGGTAACTGTTATAAAGTTAAAAAAATACCATTTTACTTTTGTTTCAAATAAAAGATAGAATATTTGAATGAAGGGGAATATTGAAACATTCCAAAACCGTTTGCATTTATTTGATATCTTTAACGGATAAAAAGTTATACTAATTTAAAGCTAAAATCCTTCATAGTTCTATATAGGCAATTTTGCGCAGTATCGATTATCAGATGATGAGAATTCTTCCACATGTGAATGGTTTATTGATGATTTGAGAAAATCCTAATATTGTAATGTCTGTCTACTCTCTAAATCATTTATTAAACATACTTTTTTGTCAATATCAAAACAAAATATTTACCGCATTGACTTTTAACAAATATTTTTGATGTCAGATTATAATAGACATTACAAAATATCCTTATATTATCCAAAAGATGTCAATTTTGTGCATTTTTTGTCGCTGTAGTATAAAATATGTCCGACGCTTAGCTATGATGTTGATTTTTCTTTGATCATTTTTGGTCTGTCACGGACGGTTTTGCGTACTATTTTCTTATCAGGAAACCAGACAGGAGTAAAATGCAACGTCAAAGTTTGATCACAAAGATAATTCAACGCAAATTCGCTTGGAAGACACTCCAAAATGACATTACGTTTATCATTGTCGGTCGTCATTTTGTGAAGCGCTTGTCTAACGTAGTTACAACCAGCACATGTTGCTAAGGTGGGCGTGGCTACAGTGCGAATGAGGAAGGGTCAATTTTAGGGTGGAATCGATATTCATCATGAGGCGGGAAGCAATGATTCCTCAAATGGCACCAGTAATACCGTCTATAAGAAGACTGAACTTGCATGGACAGTTTGAAAACCAAAGTGGCAATCGGCATGAAAGGCTTCCTACTCCAAACTTAATCCGAGGAAATGGAATTCGATTTCCTGATGTAGCACGTCTCCGAAGGCCAACTCGAGATTCAAACTCTAACCAACGTCGCCTTTCACGAGATTTCATGAATAATGAATGGAATCGCTTCGTGTCATTTAATGGATATTTTGGAAATGGTACATGTAATACCTTCCGTTTAGCAAGGAACGGATTTTATCACGACGCACAAAACGGTCCAACAACGACAATATACTACTTTTGCCATGTAAGGCGTGATAATTCGCAACCGAGGGATACTATTACAGCAGAACATCGCAGGGAATGCAATGCACTCACGTGCGGCTCAAACCAGAAGAGTTGGTACGTAAACTCACAAAATGAGCAATGCACTCACGCGCGGATCAAACCAGAAGAGTCTATACAAAGACTCATAAAAATTAGCAATGCACTTGCGTGCGGCTCAAACCAAACGAGTCTCAAAGGGTCGCAGTGTAAGTCACAGTTTCCCGAAAAATACAATCGACGGCTCACTTCTCAAAGTGAGCGACCATTTACAGTCAACAAAATGATGCACTAATATTAAGAAGCTAATTTAACAATGGCGTTTTACGTAATAACCGAGAGAGCGACAGCTAAGAACTCCAATATATGCTTCGGATTTAAAACTGGATACTCCGCAAGCCGGAGCAAAATTTATATAATGTGCTGCAAATATTTGAAACTTGATGTGAGTTACTCAGTTGCTCCAAATGAGCAATAGTTATTGATATTAACTGTTGTTCCAAGTTACTCCGTTGTTGCAAATGAGCGACGTTTCGTAGAATGTTTTGATAAACAAGAAATATCTTTAAAAAAGATGGTCGGCGCAACTTGAAGTTTGCAAATTGGTTGCACTCTCTAGGTTAAATTTTGTTGTACAACATAAAAATTGCCTAAATGTCATTCAAATACTCCGAGACCTGTAAGGGGAGATCACTGCGTTTGAGACTGCATAAATCGTAACCTCTTGGCGGTATTCGGGAGAGCCAATAATGCCGAGGTGTTCCGAATGAGACGGCATAACAAATAACTCCGTAGTGTGATCATAGACATCAGTAGCGGATCAGTGGTCCAGTGGTAAAACGCTGGACTTGTAATCCAGGGATCGCTGGTTCGATTCCCCGCTCCATCACTGACCATACTAACAGTCTTTCGGACGAGACTTTAAAAACCGAGGTCCCGTGTATGATGCTTTACATCGAGCACGTAAAAGAACCAGGTGTGCTTCTGGAACTGGGGCATCTTCTGTATCATGCACTATCCTCCAAAAATATAATATGATTAACATTCTTCTGGAGGCGTCGCCCATATGGGAAACCGGTGGCGACGATAAATAAAAGCATATACAACATCATAGACATCGTAGCTGATCCGTGGTCCAGTGGAAACGCGCTGGACTTGTAATCCAGGGATCGCTGGTTCGATTCCCCGCTCCATCACTGACCGTACTAACAGTCTTTCGGACGAGACTTTAAAAACCGAGGTCCCGTGTATGATGCTTTACATCGAGCACGTAAAAGAAACAGGGGTGCTTCTGGAACTGGGGCATCTCCTGTATCATGCACTATCCTCCAAAAATCTAATATGACTAACATTCTTCTGGAGGCGTCGCCCATATGGGAAACCGGTGGCGACGATAAATAAACGCAAATACAACATCATAGACACAGTATAGTCTGTTTCAATATAATTCAACATTACTTATTGCGTAAGTCGTGAACTCACACATCCATGTAAATAAACTTGTAACATAGCAATTTATCTGATTAAAAGAATATAAATGTTCGCGACTGGTACATAAAACCAAGAAAGTCTTCTTACGCCTCAGTTCCTTAATATGTGTACCGTTTGACCTCCTTTAGTACCTTATGTTTTGTGGATTGTTGTTTTTTCCGGAGATCTGCGTGGGGAGGCATTGTCTTATGTATGTGGCTTTCCCTGTAGTTACGTATTCTCTCTCTTTTCTTAATTCCAAGACCAGAGATTTCCCCGTGGTGATGAATAACAAGGCTACTTACTGGATAAATCTTGAAATACACTATAGAAAATGTTAACCAATCTGCTTCAAGGTAACAACTATTTTTAAATTGAAGAGAAATTGCGCGAAATTGCCTTGGTGGTTAACGTAAGATTTGATTGGTTTACAGAACACTGAAAATGTAATTAGCAAAACCATGTTAGTACGGCTGCGCCGAAAAAAATAACTTCGCTCCGCGCTCCGATTCTCATTTATTTACTCCAATCGCTCACGTTGAGCGCCACGCTGGTCACACAGTGAGAGAACATGAGCGGAGTTCTACTGATTCCTGTAGCAGGTGATGCTTACGCTGCCAAATGTAAGGCGATTGTGACGGCGACCCGTGTGTTCGCCTGGTATTTATAAGGTTGAGGTCACGTGGTTAGCTAGGAGTACTGGTCTCTGTGTCCTAGTTTGTATTAAAGGCATTTCTAGATTTATACATCAATTTGTTCAAAAGTTTCTAATGGTTAACGATAAATAATTATTTTTTAATAGAACAAATCAAATCACTAGGGCTTCATATCGAGTGACTACAACTGAGATGCGAACTAAAAAATCACAAAACGTAATGAACGTTTATTTACATGCGATTGGTTCAACAACATTAAACAGAAAATCGCCACATATACGTATCTCTACCTACTGCTATCGTCCGCTGAGTTATCTGCTTACTGTACACTATCTTGTACTATCGTAATATTCCTGCATTTTATAAGCACGTCACGAGTGAAACACGCCTGATACGTAAATTATCAAGTCATGTGATAAATCATGAGACTGCGGTGTATCGATATCACGGACATATAAACATTATCATAGTCCGTGTTGATATATACATTTTATCATTCTGTAATTGCAAAATTTAAATAACAATTGGACTCTTTCTAATGCATCGGTGATGTCAGTTCAAATCCGTTTCTAGCTGATATCGCAAATGCTTACCGCTATTTCTTTGTTAGACAAGGACTACTTTCTTCAGGAGTAGGTAGCCTTTGGCGGTTCAGAATGTAAGACTTGGGATGACTCATCTAATGAGTGTCCGCGGATTTCGCCTACTATAGCAATTGGCTCTGACGAGCCCCTTGCTAAAAACGATCCATTTATGACAAATACAGTTCATTGTAATTGTAAAACATAAGAACAATTCGTTGTCCCCAAAATAGGTCACTTATGTCACAATCAGGCTTGAAATAACCTCTTTTATACATGTATTTTGAAGTATTTTAGTGAAGTTTTTCAATAAACTCACCTTTTAAAAATAAATAGTGAATGACTGCCAAGAATATTGCATAACTTGCAACTGATTTGAAATTAAATTAAGATATATAAAATTTAGAAATAATTTTAATTGTTACCATACATATTGGACCGAATTAAGCCAACCTCATTGTGTGAAATCCTTAAAATGATATTTTGTTTGATTTATTAACATCACAAACTTCTTTTTTCGACAAAAACAGAGAAATATAGTTTAGTATATTCTTTGATAAAGTATATTTATTCACATTGTAAATAAATGAATATATTTTCTTCATGTTGGTTAAGGAAACCATTAACAAAATAGCATAAGAAATGACTTCGGCTTAGCTTCTTTGAAATCAAGAAACCCGAAGAAGATGACAAGAATACGAGATCTACATAGGATTTTAGAAAAGGTTATCTGTATTGCATTCTAGATAAAATAAAGGAAAATTTATGTCGTGAATTACACAAGTAACTAACCAAATTAACGAAATTATGTTAAAACAAAGAAATAAAATATAACACCCAAGATGGACTAATTTTAGCCTTATAATATATTTGATTGGACACATAATTTAATCGTTTTTAAACTATGAGTGATAAACGACAGAAAAGAAGAATAACTATAATTTATTAAATGAGCAGGGCATGGAAGCGCTGGTTTCACAGCTTTAAATGATCCAGACAATTTATGTCTACACTTATGACTATCACCGGTATTGTTGTACCTGTGGGACGAACTTCTAGCATACACTGCTTGTCTTACTGGAACCAACCACCTTCACATAATGTTACCACATTACGTTAAACACAAAGCTGTATTAACATTCTCTCACATATGGATTACAGCACATGATAAATTGGGAATAGGTCTTCCACTTCTACGCTTCCGCTTTCCAGTATGCAAACTCGCTCCCTGTAAGAACTTAAACTCTCTTTCATACTATTCTGATGAATGAAAGTTGCAATCTATATCGATTACCTTCCACATGATCTAAAACGTACACTTGGAGATAAAGGTAGCAACCAAAATAACACAACAAGAGAAAGATGATGCAGGGCATCAAAGTCGCCGGGAAAATGTTAAGCAAAATAATTATAGTGAAATATTGGAAGGGAATACATGTAAGTAAAGAAACAAGACAAAAATTGACAGACTTTTGCAGATATTGAACATGCAATATTTTTGTGTAAAAAAATGAACATACATGTAAACATTATGGATGTAAATAACAACAAAGGGCAACATCATCTTTTTCTTTGGCATTAAACGGCCTTTAATAACAATACAATGCACATAAGATTACACTACATTCAACATAATAAATTGATTCTCAGTACTACATATGGTGTTAAATTGTAAATACATTGATTAACAGTCAGACTAACTTCTGTAGGCATATACATACGTCTTTGTATGCCTCTGTTTCGGACAGAAATACACAAGATAACCTCAATTAGATCTATAGTAATGCTTTATTACATCACACACATATGTGCCCCGTTATAAGCATCAAATGTCTTTTAACAAAACTATTACCAGCATATTATGAACATGAATACATCGCGTATTCGCGACCATTTCCCTCCGCGTTACAGAACGACATATGTATCGAGACGAGTGAACAACATCCTCTGAGATGCACATTTTCCATGTTTATATGAAATCCGGTATGATTGTCAGTTAATATATGCCTGTTTCCATTTGACTATAGCCGATGTTATCCGATTGCTCCACCTCATTCCTAACTATACGGAATCACGAACGGAATGAATTGTTTAATAAAACATTCCATAGAGGTTAACAGTAACTACAAATATTATTTAGCATGGGTGTGAAGAATATGCTACAGTATTCGTGCGGTAAATTAATTGTCAGAATCCGATTTCGAAATATTGTAACGCAATTTTCAGAAGAGTTGACGAAAGCGCTAAATGTCACTATAAAGTGGTAGCCTATATATATCTTCTTCAAACGATATCCCTGAACTGACGATAACAATTTGGCCCAGCATATAACAGACCAAATTGCCATATAAAACAATGTATAGAACACGATGACAAATGCTTTATTAGCATTTACAACCCTTACCAAAAGCCAGTAGTAAAGATAGAAGAAGTAAACGTACTTACGCAATAGATAGAAATTTATATCAACATTATCCCTATTACAAGTAATTTCATACAAACTGAATCCTATGAAAACCTCACATGATGTGATGTTTCTCATTTGATGGGAAACCAAAATCGGTTTTATGAACTTTATGGCTAAAATTGTATTTCCAACGTCACGTCTTTTTTTAATATGATAATTGCTAGTATATACTTTCTTTGACGTATTTAGCCCACCTGAGCACGAAGTGCTCATGGTGAGCTTTTAGGATCATTGGATGTCCGTCGTTCGTCGTCCTAGAGCATTGATATTTGGTGCGTAGCATTGTCTAGTGATCCTCTTACAAGATAGCATGCATTTTTAAGTTCCATCAAAAACATGGCCATCAGGGGCGGGGCCGTGTTCCCTATATATATATATATATATATATATATATAGTATATATATATATAGTGGAAAGTATAAACAACATCTGCTCCTAAATCACTCAATTGATTTTGAACAAACTTCACAGGAATGATCCTTAGGTGTTCCTCTTTCGAAGTTATATAACTGGTATGTTGCATAAGTAGGTTTCAGGAGCTAAACTAGATTTTAAAAGTGTATAAAATATTCTTGTCCCAAACCATAAGGTCTAGAGCTTTGATATTTGGTGTTAAGCATTGTCTAGTTGTCCTCTTACAAGATTGCACAAATTATTAAAAACTGTCGAAGAACATGGCCGCCAGGGGGCGGGTCTTATTTTCTATATGTATATAGTGGAAACTATAAACGTCAACTCCTCTTAAATCCCTAAGTGGATTTTGATCAAACTTTACAGGACTGATCCTTTGCTGGACCTCTTCCAAAGTTAAATAAATAATTTTGGTCATTCCATAAGTAGTTCACGGGAGCTAAAATAGATTTTAGAAGTGATAACTTTGGGAACTCAATTTTGATCATTCATTTTGGAGCCACCAACGGCGAATCTTCCCGATTAGGAAGGTCATTACTTTTGGAATAGTTTTCAAATAAAGTATGAAACTATTCATGCCTTTGTGAACAAATAATAATAAAATAATAAAACACATTAATTTGTTTTCAGCACTGCGTCATACAGATATATAAATGCTACCGATACTCTAGCTAGTGATTATCTTTTTTGAAATAGCTACTGGATTTATTGTGCGAAAATCTAAAATCTAAAAGCCAGCAGACTACTACATATGGAAAAAGATACGTAATGCTTCATTATATGACAGAACATGTTCAAGGATAACTAAATGGTAATACAAAAACAGTAATTAATACCATATACGAGTATATTTAACTAAATACATTTGTACATTAATAAACGGATACAGAAATATACAAATTTTCGATAACGTCCAACTTTATAACTAAAATACAGTATACTCTTTGTGCAACTAAAACAATGATAACAGAAACATTTCAGGTATCAATAATCACATTGCACTATAAGGGGTTTGTTCGGAAATTATTGAGACACTGTCACCTTTTCACAATTTTTGCAACGGTTTTCGCTTAAATTTGGTACATGCAGAAACCCCTCCTAAGTCAAAAGAACAAAGAAATAATGAGAATTTGACGAATATATATATGTTGCAATTGTTGTGGCTAGAGGTACCCGGAGCTCACCGTAAAAATCGATAGCTGGTAAAAGTAAATCGTTGCGTTATCACGAGTTTATAATTTACGGCGGAGCAGCGGACATTCATTAAATTGTATGTCGAGTTGTGACAGACGACAATAGAAATTAAGAAAAATGTTGAAAAAGTCATTGGGTGTTAGTGACATGTCTATACCCTGTTATAATAGTAACATAGGTGGTTTTCTGAAGATCCGTCGACTCCGGACTACTCTAAAGTGGGAAGACCGACACTTTGTCGCTGAAAGTTTGATATTGGATGAGTTTAATTCAATTTGATTCAGATTGTTCGAGACCTTTCCCAACAAAACAACAACGAAGTCGTACCAGAACATAAGATTTTGCCTGAAAACATATGTATTAAGTCAGTTGAGTGTCATATGAAATTTGTTTGGATGGATTTTTTATTGAGTGAAACCATCGATAAATACGTCGAATGTTCAACATTTGCATGACGCAAAAAATATCACTTCGGCGAGCTCGGGTAGCGGTCACGTTTAAATATTCCGTGCTGTAATATGAAGAAAGCATCTCTTTCTTTGCCCTTATACTTTATGTTGTCTCAGTCATTTCCGAACAAGCTTCGTATTTTGTAAAACAACAACACATTCTGAACTACTACAGTTATGTATAACAAAAACAAATATACAATTGTAACTGAAGTATAGCTAGGTCTTTTGAAATGTGCATGTAGGCCTTTTGTTCTACTAGACCATGCATAAATGTAATAATACACTGAAACACCTTTCTATAGCGTAAATGTTGTTATTAATTTTACATTTGACCAAAACAGTAACAAGTGGACTTTATGAAGTGCAGTCGTATATTTGTTTGTTACACGAGTCTGTGCGATTAACAACGTATTTGGTTATGTTAAACCAGATAGAAAAGCAATTGAGTGTACATGTACATGTATCGATAAATATTATGAACGATAAACAAAAAAACTAGGTTACATAATTACACTTATGACACAATCTCGTCTGTTACAACTACAATACAACTTCTCAAAAATGTCCCTCTTTAGCACTACAACCTCTCTTCCACAACAGTATCAATGATCGTATTTAAAGATAGTATTATTTACAACAGAGCTTCTAGACTACATAATATAATACATGAAGTATACAATTGTAACTACAGTAAAACCTCACTTACCGACCAACCCAATACTAAAACCTCAAAATTAAGAACACACTATTCAAGTCCATTTTCACTTATGTGCTCTTTATTCAACCTCAATATTAAGACAACCACAATATTATGACCAGTTTTCAAAGCCCCAAGGGTGGTCTTATTATCGAGTATTTTTGTATACTTTTATTCTGTCTTTTTACAACTACAGTGCAACCTTTACAAAAGTTCCCTCCCTTGTGCAACAACCACTTTCACAACAGTATCAATCTTCCTGTGCTAAGAATTTACTATCAATTTAACCTCTATATAAACCTCTCAACAACTTCCAACACGTGAATCCCTCAAAGGTGTTGCTCTGGAGAGGTTGCAATATATGTTTTGTATTCAACTACAACATCCATACCTACGGAATAGCACATGTATCAATATAAGTATTGACGACGATATTTTGTACAAAACACAATATAGTACATGTAGGTTATACAGGTATAATACATAACATATACATTTGTAACTAACATACAGTTATTCTAGTTCACATCGGTTCTGGCGCAATAAGAACATCCGTGTTTCTGCATGATTTTATTCACAGACGCGCACTTTTCGACACATCTTCTTGGAAACAGATCAAAACGTGAGCACTCCACTGCCTGAATAACTGAATGTTTCGCGAACACATATCAGCAATCAGTATCAAAACGAACATTGTGGACATGTGCGCATCCTCGTTTGACATTCTTTACAACATACACTATGCCCACATGGCTGAATTACAGCTGGTCTAAGCCTACATTTCTGACACGGATTATCGTCTGAATCCGGTACATGCGTTCTCTCCGATTCTGAAATGATAAACAATCAAAAGTGTCATAATGGCCTTTTATCGCTAGCCTTAATTATACTTATATGAATTGTGTTACTGTTACTGCAAGGACTTACATCTTTGTTGGAAATTTAATGGAGGGTCACCCTATGATTATTGTTTTTATCTTTTCGTGAAATTTCAAGACATTCACTGCTTCAACAATGCATTAGGAGCCTTCGACCCCAGGTGAATAACCAATAAGCCAAGTTAAATAAAAATCTATACACAAGGAACGGACATTGTATTATCATAGATAAGAAGTGTTTAGTATTGGAGTAGTGTACTAGTATTCAATCTAAAATATATATAAAAAGTCAACAAAATATCTCAGATTCCTGAAAATTAAGATCTAGACTCTCATTGAATAACTAAATTTCTAAATGATGACAGCAATATGCAACTACAATTTACAATCATGTAATGTTATGTTAATTATTTTATTGAACAATTCTGCCACACAGTCGACAAACGATAGGGTTAGGCCAGACATACGCATGTTAAAACTCGAGCACAAGTGCATGAACACGTTAGAAACACGCACACCTACGAACATACCGCTAATTATCTGAAATATTAAAACTTACCTTCTGGAGACATTGCTCCATGTACCACTTGGCAATTCAGCCTGTTTATCGCAGCTGAAACAGAAATAATGATTGTGATTAAAATGCATAATACATGTATTCAAGTTTGTAAATTCTCCGTTTGACAATGTTTTATTACAAAACTGTACTATGCAACTTCACCATGGCGATGTTATATTGAGCTACAATCTCGTTTTAACAACATATGGATATACACTAAATACATTAAGGTGTTGGTATTGTCACGAAATGAAATGTGTAGTACCACACGTTTCATTATGCATGAATGTTGTATTAGAAGGTTCAGAAGAAACAATGGAGACAAATATTTTGTGTACTAACGATATAAATTTGCCAAACATTTTTTTTTCATAAAGAAAACAACAGCAAAGGCAACAGCAACAACGACATTACAACATGTTTTTTATAACAGAGTTAACTCAATGAAATGATATATCTACCCCGCCAAAAAGTACTGGACCAAGGGCTTACATAAAAGAAGTCGATGTTAGTAAGCCAGTAAAACAATCACCGTTATTTTCAGTTGACAGGAAAATCCACATTGAATAATTTAATAATCATATGTTTTGCTAGAAGTCGGAGGGATAGACGGAGAAAATACACCCAACATACAAAACCACCAGAGTATATTTAGTACGATACGTGTATCCAAACAGGAATAATTGTTATTTGTCAATTATCAAGTCATGACCCCAGATTTGTCTGAAAACCTGACTCTACAGGTATACGCACTGATTTGTTTTCTTGAAACTCGTTGTTCTTGGCTTACAGGTTACGTATCGTGTAAGGAAGTGCCGTGACAACAACATGATTTATTGAAAAGAAATAGTTAATTTGGTATATATGGTTTATCTAAAAACTCTTATCAGTATCGATTATGATAATGTGTACCCTTTGGTCAAGAACTGTTTTGCCAGGTACATGTATATGAAAAATGGACTCACCATTGTCGTCAACACGTTGAAATAATGGGACAACAGGACCTCGTCTACTCCATTCGCTGTTTAAGTCTCGATTAAAACCACCCAGGTCAATTATGCGTTGGCGCAAGTCAACAATTGGGTCGTGGCGTCTAACTTGGCTTCTTGGGTTTAAATCTCGAGTTGACCCACCCAGGTGAATTATGCGTTGGCGCACGTCAGCTATTGGACCGCGGCGTCTAACTTGGCTTCTTGAGTTTAAATCTCGAGTTGACCCACCCAGGTGAATTATGCGTTGGCGCACGTCAGCTATTGGACCGCGGCGTCTAACTTGGCTTCTTAAGTTTGAATTTTGAGTTGTCACTGGGAGACGTGCTACGTCAGGAAATCGAATTCCATTTCCTCGGATTAAGTTTGGAGTAGGAAGCCTTTCATGCCGATTGCCACTTTGGTTTTCTAACTGTCCATTTGAGGAATCATTGCTTCCCGCCTCATGTTGAATATCGATTCTACCCTAAAATTGATCAAACTTAAAGTTAATATTTCGCTGCATTAAAATATATTATATTTTAGTGTCTCCTAATAAGTGTCTTAACTTTGATATAAGTAGATACAGGAGTGGGTCAATACGCAATATATGGCAACTTTTAATCGTTCAAAATGCATTTATTTCGTTATATTTGAAACAATGTTTTAACAGCAAACACATTTTAAATGTACCTAGTATACACACTGGTAGGACCATTGTTATACTAGTGACAGTAGTAGCAGTAAATAAAATCTCATTCATCATACTGCCAGTAATGTATATTCAGCATATTCGAATCATGAT
The DNA here is from genome assembly GCA_032209605.1 of Mactromeris polynyma. NCBI lineage: Eukaryota > Metazoa > Mollusca > Bivalvia > Venerida > Mactridae > Mactromeris > Mactromeris polynyma. Next base: position 19,605,997 of record JASFXZ010000005.1, read on the forward strand.
ATGGAAGGCATGTTGCCATAAGAGAGGAAACGTGCCGTATTTCTGGTAAACAGATCGTTGGTTCGAATTCCGCCGTAAGCGAGAGTTTTACCTGGGATTTAAAATCCCTGAATAAGACGCAAGTACTTTCTAGCAACAAAATAGTACACAAGAAGCAGTCATTCAGACGGATGGGATTTATGTTAGCTGTAAGAACTTGCTTCACAATCGATGTCAAAAGAAGAGGTTTAAACTTATATGCATGTACAGTAAACCCTCACTTAAAGTCCACCTCAATAATAGGACCAACTCAAAATTAAGACAACACATTTCAAGTCCATTTTCACTGTTTTGATCTTGATTCAACCTCAATATTAGGACCAATTCAATAAGAAGACCAGTTTTCAAGGGTCCCAAAGGTGGTTTTATTATTGAGGTTTCCTGCATAACCAAATGAAGGAAATGAATCAGGGAAGACAATATACTCACGTTTCTTGAGGCACGTATTTGGTGGTTCGCACGGCCTATCGGTATGTTGTTGGACGTAAATCTATACAATGGACATTCCCTGCAATGTTCTGCTGTAATATTATCCCTCGGTTGCCAATTATCACGCCTTACATGGCAAAAGAAGCATGCTGTCGATGTTGGACCGTTTTGAGCGTCGTGATAAAATCCGTTCCTTGCTAAACGGAAGGTATTACCATTTCCAAAATATCCATTAAATGACACAAAGCGATTCCATTCATTATTCATGAGATCTCGTGAAAGGCGAAGTTGGTCAGCACCGCCTATTTGTGTGAAAGAAGAGCGCAATGGATAAACAAGCATGCTTAATATTTCGTTCTCAGGATATGATCTAAACATGTAAAGTGGAGATACAATTCGTTCATACTCAGATTTTTTCTTGTATCTGCAATGCGTTTTATACAAACGTTCAACTTCTGAGACAGATCTCCTTTCTTCCAGTTGCGTATCAATATCGGTACCACTCCAACTGGTTTTTGGCTGCTCATTATTTGACTGTTCCACATTTTTCAAAGCTAATTTCTTTTCATTGTTCACATCAACTTCGGGCCCATTTACGGTTTGCAACAGATTATTGTCGGTAAGCTCAAGGCACTGAGGATTTATGGTGTTTAAAAATGTCTCGTTTTCGATTACATTTTCATAGTTTTGAGATTCATCTTGTTGGCCTGATATGCTATGTTCGCTTTCACCAAAACTTTGGTTGAAAAAGTCATGATGATCAGCTCCACACAAAATCCAAGCTTTGACTCTTGCATCAGCCGTTGATTTCAACACAGGATGTGTAAAAACAGTCCCAGTGTCAGCAAAGCACCGACTATCTGCTGTGTTCGACATTTTCTCGCAGTTCTTTACTGATACTTCGGAATCGTCCTGCACATGGCCAAAGGTACGATGCGTGACTGGAGCAACCTTGTTCCGTTCAACCGTTGTATGGTCATATCTTGATTTGTCTGCGTCTACACTAGTATTCTTAATCTCCTTATTCTCGTGAGATATGAGTTCATTTATGCTAGACATACCGTCGAACTCAATTGGCATTCTAGCCCTTTCATGTCCAGTATAAATGACATCACTGATTTGTTCTACAATGTTCTTTCTGTACACAGAACGTTCGGTTTGACACATGATCAAGCAAACGTCTTTCTGGAGAGTGGTTGCATGTTGATGGCGTACTTTTCCTTCCCCGACATAAGTCAGTTTTATCTCATTAAAATCATAATCTTTACGCGTTTTAACCAATTCTTGCTCTGGGATGGCGTTGGTGTTAACACACCTTCGTTTTGTTTGGTTTTCAACACAGCCACACTCAGGTTGAATGTCAATGTCATTCACAAACGTTGCGTTGCATATTCCATTTTCTAAGGTTATGGCAAGTTGCCCGTCATGATCAAATTCTTTCCACATGGTTGTTACATCACCATAGCTTGACGGTTTATATGTTGTTCGAATAATATCCGCTCCTATGGGCACATCAACGGAATGTCCATGCACGAACTGAATCAGATCTACCGCGTCGATTGCAAATTCATTATTCTTAGTTTTCTTTTTCTTGTTTGCCTCAATGATTCGTCTTCTCACACGGTCATGTACAGTATGAATGACATCACCATTTTGTACTACGTTTGACACAGCATCTTTCCTTTCTGTATTCGCGCTAACTGTAGGCTCATTTACGGATTCGACAGTGTGTTTTAATAACAAGTCGAGTGGGACTGTTACATAATCCATTTGAATGCCATTGTAAATACTTTGCTTCCAACAAAATGTGTTGTTATCGGTTTGTACACAACCAGCTTCATCATTCGTAACTGTAACAACTTTTATCCGCATACCCTCGTTAGTTTCAAAACCAACAACGGTTTTTGAGTTTTCGGTCTCGATTGGTCTTCTCACACTCTCAAGTGGATTACGAATGATATCACTCGTTTGTTTTACAGTTGCTCTGATTGCACAACTCCTCTGTCGTAGCTCAATGTTACTATGCTTGGTTGGACTCTCTTTATCATGAGTGGTCGTCATTTTGTCACAACTTGAAAGTGTTTCCTCGTTATGGTCAACTATAGCTTTCATTTGGGTGTGTGACATATAAGTCGCTTTGTTTCGATCCACTTCTTTTACTCTTGAATATCTCTGCTCGCAATATATGGCAATGTGTTTGACAATATTTAAGTGAGGTTTGTCAACTGTTGTATGTGTCCGGCTTGCATGTTCTTTGTTTCCCATACTGAAATTAGTTTCATTACTCTCACCACCACTTGTTGTATAATGCGGATGTTCAGGACAATTTAAGTCGATGTCGATAAATTTAACATCCATGATATTTTGTAATGTTTCTTCTGGGGTTTCAACACAGTCCGTTTCTACGTAATTGCACATATGTTGTGTCGCATAGATAGCAAAGACAACGATTTGCCCATAACTAAAGTCAAGATGCATGACTTCTTCATCTTTGATAACGTTTGATGTTGTTTGGTAACGTCTTGTCTGTAGTGCTTCTGCCGTAGTCTTTTTCCTCTTATTGCTCTGGTGAAACATAAATGCCAACACGCTATACATCTTTTTCAGAAAGCCTTTCGAAACATACTTTATGTCATCGTCAGATTTTTTCTTGTATCTGCAATGCGTTTTATACAAACGTTCAACTTCTGAGACGGATCTCCTTTCTTCAAGGGGTTGTGGTGCCGATATTGATACGCAATCAATATCGGCACCACTACCCCTTGTTTTTGGCTGCTCATTATTTGACTGTTCCACATTTTTCAAAGCTAATTTCTTTTCATTGTTCACATCAACTTCGGGCCCATTTACGGTTTGCAACAGATTATTGTCGGTAAGCTCAAGGCACTGAGGATTTATGGTGTTTAAAAATGTCTCGTTTTCGATTACATTTTCATAGTTTTGAGATTCATCTTGTTGGCCTGATATGCTATGTTCGCTTTCACCAAAACTTTGGTTGAAAAAGTCATGATGATCAGCTCCACACAAAATCCAAGCTTTGACTCTTGCATCAGCCGTTGATTTCAACACAGGATGTGTAAAAATATTCCCAGTGTCAGCAAAGCACCGACTATCTGCTGTGTTCGACATTTTCTCGCAGTTCTTTACTGATACTTCGGAGTCGTCCTGCACATGGCCAAAGGTACGATGCGTGACTGGAGCAACCTTGTTCCGTTCAACCGTTGTATGGTCATATCTTGATTTGTCTGCGTCTACACTAGTATTCTTAATCTCCTTATTCTCGTGGGATATGAGTTCAGTTATGCTAGACATACCGTCGAACTCAATTGGCATTCTAGCCCTTTCATGTCCAGTATAAATGACATCACTGATTTGTTCTACAATGTTCATTCTGTATACAGAACGTTCGGTTTGACACATGATCAAGCAAACGTCTTTCTGGAGAGTGGTTGCATTGTGATGGCGTACTTTTCCTTCCCCGACATAAGTCAGTTTTATCTCATTAAAATCATAATCTTTACGCGTTTTAACCAATTCTTGCTTTGGGGTGGCGTTGGTGTTAACACACATTCGTTTTGTTTGGTTTTCAACACAGCCACACTCAGGTTGAATGTCAATGTCATTCACAAACGTTGCGTTGCATATTCCATTTTCTAAGGTTATGGCAAGTTGCCCGTCATGATCAAATTCTTTCCACATGGTTGTTACATCACCATAGCTTGACGGTTTATATGTTGTTCGAATAATATCCGCTCCTATGGGCACATCAACGGAATGTCCATGCACGAACTGAATCAGATCTACCGCATCGATTGCAAATTCATTATTCTTAGTTTTCCTTTTCTTGTTTGCCTCAATGATTCGTCTTCTCACACGGTCATGTACAGTATGAATGACATCACCATTTTGTTCAACGTTTGACACAGCTTCTTTCCTTTCTGTATTCGCGCTAACTGTAGGCTCATTTACGGATTCGACAGTGTGTTTTAATAACAAGTCGAGTGGGGCTGTTACATAATCCATTTGAATGCCATTGTAAATACTTTGCTTCCAACAAAATGTGTTGTTATCGGTTTGTACACAACCAGCTTCACCATTCGTAACTGTAACAACTTTTATCCGCATACCCTCGTTAGTTTCAAAACCAACAACGGTTTTTGAGTTTTCGGTCTCGATTGGTCTTCTCACACTCTCAAGTGGATTACGAATGATATCACTCGTTTGTTTTACAGTTGCTCTGATTGCACAACTCCTCTGTCGTAGCTCAATGTTACTATGCTTGGTTGGACTCTCTTTATCATGAGTGGTCGTCATTTTGTCACAACTTGAAAGTGTTTCCTCTTTATGGTCAACTATAGCTTTCATTTGGGTGTGTGACATATAAGTCGCTTTGTTTCGATCCACTTCTTTTACTCTTGAATATCTCTGCTCGCAATATATGGCAATGTGTTTGACAATATTTAAGTGAGGTTTGTCAACTGTTGTATGTGTCCGGCTTGCATGTTCTTTGTTTCCCATACTGAAATTAGTTTCATTACTCTCACCACCACTTGTTGTATAATGCGGATGTTCAGGACTATTTAAGTCGACCGCGATAAATTCAACATCCACGATATTTTGTAATGTTTCTTCTGGGGTTTCAACACAGTCCGTTTCTACGTAATTGCACATATGTTGTGTCGCATAGATAGCAAAGACAACGATATGCCCATAACTAAAGGCAAGATGCATGACTTCTTCATCTTTGATAACGTTTGATGTTGTTTGGTAACGTATTGTCTGTAGTGCTTCTGCCGTAGTATTTTTCCTCTTATTGCTCTGGTGAAACATAAATGCTAACACGCTATACATCCTTTTCAGCGAGCCTTTCGACACATACTTAATGTCATCGTCATTGCTTTGATGAACAGACAATGCACTGAGCATTCTGTATTTAGAAGACTCGGTGTGATACATGCCCACAAAAACTTCATTCCGGAAAGCTGTTGCATGGTCATGGCTTGTCTTTCTTCGTTCACAAACAGTTTGTTTCACCTTTTTGTTTTCATAAGCTATGAGCTTTTTAACCATTTGTGTCACTTGTGTCAAGTTGTATCCATACATTGTTTCTTGCATATGAAAACCGTTGCGTTTTATTTGAATAGTCATATCATCGACGAACGATGCGCTGTACATCCCCTTTTCAAGAATTAGGGTCAATTGTCTGATATTGTCTGCTTCATTCTGTTTGGTGTTCACTTCATCTTGGCTTGACTGTTCTAATTTTGGCCCAGTAATATTCCTTCTTTTGTTATCATTAACTGATGGTCCATTTACGGTTAGAATCACAATAATCTTGCCGACTTCAAATCCATGTTTTTGGCATGACTTTTCTTGCCCGACATACGTCAGTGTTACCTCATCAGTTTCATAATATTTGAGCGTTTCAAGCATTTGTTTTACGGGGGACGCGTTGACTCTAACACACATTCGTTTTTCTCGGTTTTCAACACAGCCATACTCAAGTTGAATGTCAATGTCATTCACAAACGTTGCGTTGCATATTCCATTTTTAAAGGTTATGGCAAGATGTCCGTCATGATCAACTTCTTTCCACACGGTTGTTGCAACACCATAGCTTGACGGTTTTAATGTTGTTCGAATAATGTTCGCTCCTATGGTCACATCAACGGAAGGTCCATGCACGGACTGAGTCAGATCTACCGCGTCGATTGCAAATTCATTATTCTTAGTTTTCTTTTTCTTGTTTGCCTCAATGATTCGTCTTCTCACACGGTCATGTACAGTATGAATGACATCACTATTTTGTTCTACGTTTGACACAGCATCTTTCTTTTCTGTATTCGCGCTAACTGTAGGCTCATTTACGGATTCGACAGAGTGTTTTAATAACAAGTCGAATGGCGTTGTTTCGGAATCCATTTGAATGCCATTGTAAATACTTTGCTTCCAACAAAATATGTTGTTATCGTTTTGTACACAACCAGCTTCACCATTCGTGACTGTAACAATTTTTATCAGCATACTCTTGTTAGTTTCAAAACCAACAACGGTTTTTGAGTTTTCGGTCTCGATTGGTCTTCTCACACTCTCAAGTGGATTACGAATGATATCACTCGTTTGTTTAACAGTTACTCTGAATGCACAACTCTGTTTTGAGCTAATGGACCTATGCTGGGCTGGATGATCTTGATTCTGAGTGGTTGTCATTTTGCCACAACTTGAAATTGTTTCCTCGTTATGGTCAACTATAGCTTTCATTTGGGTTTGTGACATATAAGTCTCTTTGCTTCGATCCACTTCTTCAAGTCTTGAATATCTCTGCTCGCAATTGCTGGCAAAGTGCTTGACACTATTTAATTGAGGTTTGTCAACTGTTGTATGTGTATGGCTTGCTTGTATTTTGTTTCCCATGCTGAAGTTAGTTTCATTACTCTCACCACCACGTAGTGTATAATGCGGATGTACCGGACTATTTAAGATAACATCGAAGAATTTAGCATCTACCATTTTTTGCAATGTTTCTTCTGGGGTTTCAACACAGTCCGTTTCTACGTAATTGCACATATGTTGTATCGCATAGATAGAAAAGTCAACGATTTGCCCATAACCAAAGGCACGATTCATGACTACTACAACTTGGATAACGTTTGATGTTGTTTGGTAACGTCTTGTCTGTAGTGCTTCTGCCGTAGTCTTTTTCCTCTTATTGCTCTGGTGAAACATAAATGCTAACACGCTATACATCCTTTTCAGCAAGCCTTTCGACACATACTTAATGTCATCGTCATTGCTTTGATGAACAGACAATGCACTGAGCATTCTGTATTTAGAAGACTCGGTGTGATACATGTCCAAAAAAACTTCATTCCGGAAAACTGTTGCATGGTTATGGCTTGTCTTTCTTTGTTCACAAACAGTTTGTTTCACCTTTTTGTTTTCATAAGCTATGAGCTTTTTAACCATTTGTGTCGCTTGTGTCAAGTTGTATCCATATATTGTTTCTTGCATATGAAAACCGCCGCGTTTTATTTGATTAATCATATCATCGACGAACGATGCACTGTACATCCCCTTTTCAAGAATTAGGGTCAATTGCCTGATATTGTCTGCTTCATTCTGATTGGTGTTCACTTCATCTTGGCTTGACAGTACTAATTTTGGCCCAGTAATCTTCCTTCCTTTGTTATCATTAACTGATGGTCCATTTACGGTTGGAATCACAGTAATTTTGCCGACTTCAAATCCATGATCATTACTTGCCCTTTCATGTTCAGTATAAATGACAACAATGTCCAGTTCTACAATGGTCAGCCAATATGCAGAATAATCGGGGTGACATATTATCAAGCAAACATTTTTCTGGCGAGTGGTTGGATATTTATGGCGTGACTTTCCTTGCCCGACATACGTCAGTGTTTCCTCATCAGTTTCATAATCTTTGAGCGTTTCAACCATTCGTTTTATGGGGGCCGCGTTGGCTCTAACACACATTCGTTTTTCTCGGTTTTCAACACAGCCATACTCAAGTGGAATACTAATGTCATTCACAATTGTTGCGTTGCATATTACCCTTTCTAGAGTTATGACATGTTGCCCGTCATGATTAACTTCATTCCATATGGTTGTTGTATCATCATGGCTTGGCGGTTTTAATTTTGCACCAATAATTTTCCTTCCTATGATCACATCTATGGAAGGTCCATTTACGGATTGAATCAAAGTGACCACGTCAATTTGAAAAAAGTGATTGTCAGTTTTCTTTAACTTGTTTGCATCGATGATTGATCTTCTCACACTGGCATGTGCAATATGAATGACATCACTGCTTTGTTCTACATGCCCTATGATAATACAACTTGTTGTCGTTCTGTCATAACTGGAGTGTTTATCTTTTCTTCCAATGGATGTGCACACACCACTGTGTTTCTCTGTAGGTTTCCATTGGTTATGCGACTTATAGGTATTTTTGTCTTGAACACTCTGAACGACTTGACTCCTAGATAGTTTTTTCTTGGAACCTTTGTCGATCTCGATCTCTATTAGTGTTGTATTGTCATTGTTGCAGTCCTCGGATTCATTGTTCTTTTGTAAGTTCTCATCTTGTGTTGCAAAATGTTCACACTCAATAAGATTGACATTTTTGAATTCATCGTTGGAAATTGCGTGTTCAGGGTCGATGCTATATTGATTTACAATTCCAAATTGGTTTGAGCTGTTTGTAGTACTGTCACGACTTGTCTGCACGTCAATTGTATCATTTAATTTTCTCTTATCCTTTACGCAGGATTTTGCAACACTATGCCTCACAATATTCCTAAAGCATATACAACGTCGTATGGCTTTCACTTCTTTGTCAACTGTTCGACATTTTCCCGTGCTCGCCGTTGATAATGTTTTTATTTCTGTGTCGTTTGTCTCCCTATATGTGTCGCTAGATAGTTCCACAACCGCTTTTTTGTCATTTTTCTGTGTGTTTTGATTACTGTTTGCCACGGCATTGTTACGACTTGACCTTCGTTGAAATATTTTGCCGCATTTTCCGCCTCCTACTTGGTCATTTTCTGTCACAGATAAACCATTTTCAAGATATTGGCTGGGGCTTGCCGAATCATATTTCGTTTCCCCTTTTTGTCGATGACCATTTTGCTTGTCATTTTGCTCATTCTTATAAATTATCGAGCTCATTATTGTCACTGTAAAATGCAACAGCGAACTTAATTCTTTGAAATCTGCTAGTATCAGGCAACAAATACGATAAAAATAATAACACAGTGCAGTTATTATCGCCGCATTGGACCAGGAAAAACACATTTTAGTCTAGTCCATGAAATGTTCGAGCATGCCGACACTGAACATCGGTAACCTAAGGACAATACCTTTTTCACCAGCACTCTATCGCTTGGGATGATCTGAAAAACAATGAATATTCGTATTAGATTTTTACTTATTTATTCTGTTATCGAGTTGCTTTGTATTATCAAGTATTACATGATTTAAAAAAGAACAATTATTTACTGCTGTGTGACTGAATGTAACAGACTTTTATCGAATCACGCCTATCACTGTTTCCTATGATTTTTTATGGTAGAACATCCCTAATTGATGTTCGTCATTTCCATTGTACAGTGTATATGTATGACCTCAGTAAGCAAAATATAAAACATGTTACAAAATTTCATATAAAAAATTGTTTAAGTTATAAAATCCTATTTGAAATTGCTTCGACACGTGTTTTCTTAAAACACACAATTGCAATAATTAAAAAACGCGAACATTTTCATAATGCGAGATAATTCAGACATATGCAGGCCATTCTTTTTAAAATGAAACTGCGCTGTAACTGGACGATTAAAGTCTGTGTTAGATAATGTAAATAATTTTCATGACAGACAAATGCCCTTTTGATACATCAATTTAGTTTAGATCATCTGGTATTAACAATATTTTAAGTTTAAAAGGAAATTTGCCCATTTCTTGAATCCTATACACATCAATGTAAACAAGAAACGTTTTTTTCGTCGTCATGAACAATATATTTAAAGTTATGCAAGGTCATATAGTTGAATGTAACGATGAATCTTTTTAGAAAAACCAAGTGGTAGATAAACTGTATTGCAGTGCATGCTGAAACACCTTATACATGCATACAAACACAAGTCATGTTATATTCACTATACACCAAGTTTGACGCATAATTACCATAGCCTATACATTGAGCAGAACAATATTTCATATTCAGATAGTAACAGTGACATAGCCCTTCGACCGAACGGCACCAAAACCGATCCCAAGCATGTTTTGCATTTGAAATAGTAGGGACGAGTTTTTTACGTTGCAATTATATGTATATCTTTTGGTGTACATAAATAAGAACTTTATTGCTATAATTCATTTGTATATATAGAATAAAATGTTCGCTATTCATATATTGATCTACGGATTCATTTTTCCTAACCATTTCATTTATAAAAATGGTTTAGTCACTGGGAAGTACCAAAAAAAAAGTTCAATTGTTTCTTATGATGTTTTACAAAAAGTACAATGTCCGTTTTGTCTGAAGTTTATTTGAAATAAGAAGGAAATGGTTCCGAGGTTCTATGTATCATTCTACGTTGGAACCACTGAGTATTGCAATCATTTGAGATTTCGAAGGGTACAGCAAATATTGTTCACCAATATTTACCGTTAAATTGAATGTTTAGACCATTTTGTTATACACAATAAATTTTAAAATTCCATTAAAAAATAGTTCACTTTATGTAACAAATGCTTTTAGAACGTCTTTCCAAAAGTTATTATTTAATTGTGTTTGCTATAAATTAGGGATAATTGGTACTGCAGTTTAAAAGTTTGTCAATATCAAAAATGTACTTGCGATATCTATTGGTGTATAAATATAGAGTGAATAAATGCAAAAAAATGACCATGCCTAATACACCATGAGAATAATGTTGATTCAAAACATTATTTATCGGCGCCACCGTACTAGCATGGTTTTGCTATTTGCATATCAGTGCTGTGTAAACCAATCAGATATTACGCTAACCACCAAGGCAATTGCTCATCAACCGTACACCGTTTGTAACCTTGACGCGGATTAGTTAACCTTTCGATAAAGGGTACGTTACCTTACCGAAATCCACTGAATTTCGTGGTCTCGGTCCCAATATTTTGGCTCGCAACGACAATGGGTCGCGGACATTTATGACTGTATCTTAAACTAATAAAAACCAGGCACACATCATTGCTACCAGACAGAGGCCGTCGCTAGTACGCTAACTGTCATCAGTCGGCGGATTAATGAAGACATGAAGGGAAGCATACTAATCAGGTGACAAGTATAATTATGTTTGTTCCTTAATGACATGGACCATCGCCTTGCAATGTTTGGAAACTTCTTAATAAGCGTTGACGCGGGACTATCCAATTGCCACCTAATGATATTACATTTGTTTCTATAATTAAATATGACATATGCTAATCAACTCATTTGTTCTTTTTGAACCTTGTAGATAACACATATTTTGCACTTGGGTTATGTGAACTATTGCACGTATTGTTTTCGTGATTTTGCATTTGATATATATCATTATTTATATTGCTTTCATGTACCTCAATAAAAACATTAAAATGCGACTGAACTGTTTCAAAATATATCCTTAACAGTCCCGCATCTTTTTACAAAATTACATATATGTATGAATAAATGTAAAAACTTACAAGCAGCAAACACATTTTCGGAAAATATCATTTTAAAAGTAATTCATTTTGCGCCTGATAAAGAAACATTTCTCATCGCGAGGGGATACCCTTCCTGCACCCATCCCATCCGTGCATAATGCTTTGTATCTGAACACTCCAATCGAATGGTGCATTGCTGTCAGTATCACATTGAAATCAACCGTTCAACAAACACGCATGCAATTCAATTTCAAACACGCGCGATTATCTAATCTAACAAGATATAATCACTTTTTATGAATATAGAGGTAATTTTTTAAAAAAGAAATATATTTTAAAAAGATGTTCGGGGCTACTCGAAGTATGCAAATTTGTTGCAATCTGAAGGTTAAACTCCGAGACATGTAAGGGGAGCTAACTGCGTAGGAGACTGGATGAAACTCCGTTATGTGTGATAAGTCATTACTCATTGCATGAGTCGTGAACTCACACATTCAAGTTAATAAACTTGTTACATAGCGATTTATCTGATTAAAACAATATAAATGTTCACGACTGGTACTTAAAATCTAGAAAGTCTTTTTTAATTCCAACACTGGACAATTTCCCGTGGTGATGACTGACAACACTACTTACTAAATAAATCTTGAAATATGCTATACATAATGTTAACCAAGGTTAAAATTTGTCTCGGTTGAAGAAAAATTGCCTTGGTGGTTAACGTTATATTCGATTGGTTAACAAAACACTGATATGTAAAAAGCAAAACCATGCTAGTACGGCTGCGCCGAAAAATATTCTAAAAATAAAGAGTTGATAAGGACAGTGTTGTATTAGCTATGTATCCATTAACCTCGCTATGTATGCTCAGATATACTATTTACTCTTGTACATGGACATTACTAGGGCAGTCCTATTAAAAGCATAGAACTATATGCCCACGCTTTATGGTCTATCATCACACACACAAAAACACAACATGGTGTCAGAAGTGGGATACTTAAGTTGATTGTTTTGGATAGTTAAGACTCCTTATTTAAATTGATTTTTGGACATTAAGCAATTCAATTTCTTACATAACATACTAGTGCGTATGTGTCTTAAAATTCTTGTAGTTTTGAATTATGGATAATGTAAACTTGAGTGAACATAACCCATGTATGGACTGGGAATCAAATGTTTTACCAGGCGCTTTCAAGCGATTCAAGGAACACGCTGAGATTGTATTCAGTGGCCCTCTGGAGAAAAATCAAAAGAGGCTAAATGCAGTTACTTACTGTTATGGACCGGGGGTAAAGGAAGACAGATATACTCAACATGGAATTTGTCTGCAGACAAAAAGAAAACAATAAGTTCTTACTGGGAAAGATTCGAATTGTACTGTAAGCCGAAGTCCAACATCATATTCAGCAGATATGAATTTAAATCAAGACTACACAATGATGGTGAACATTTTGAACAATTCGTCACAGAGCTAACACTTCTTATTAAAGAGTGCAGATACAATGTTGCCTTACAAGAGAAACTGAATAGAGATCATACTGGTTTTTGGCGTATCATCTTCGAACGTGAGAGGTAAACTAATCAATGAGGGTTCCGATTTATCACTACAAAAATGCATGGGCATAGTACGAACTCACGAAATTGGTCAAGCACAACTCAAAGAATAAGACGTTGGACAAGCGCAACTCCCGTGCATACTATTCGACAATCATCAAGAACTGGACAGAAATCATCTCAACTACGAATAAATTCAGCACAGAAATACAACCAGTGACCCACGATCAAATGTGGAAATTGTGGATGCAATAAACATACAAAACAAAATGAATGTCTGGCAAGGGGTCTATAGTTTCATAAATGTTGGAAATACGAACATTTCGCGAACGTTTGCGGATCTAAAGGAAATAATTATGTAAATTGTGACTCTCCAAAGAATAGTTTTGACAATGATAAATTTGAGGAGGAGAAATTCTATGTCAATAAGGTAAATACACTTTCTTCTTCTTAAACTTGATTACAATCAAAACAATTTTGGCGATAATTCTGTTTAACTTATACTGAAATGAAAATGTTTAAAGTGATGCTTTTTATATGGAACACGCTTAATTCGATCCCTGTAATTATATAAATTATAATAGAGATGTTGCAATTATTCAGACAAAGGACCTATATAACCTACATAAGGGGGAAATGGCACCATATTTGATATTTTTCAACATATATACACAGTATTCATCGAATGATCAAGATAAATGCCAAATCATGTTTTTCTAATTATTCACAGACGTCAATCGTTATCATGCTAGTACGTGTAGCTCTGTTTAATGTTGTGAGCGATGTATAATTATTTAAATGTCCACTACGACAGTTTACTGCAATACTCTTGTTGTTCTTATAAGGTAGTTTTCTGATCTTATAAATTCATCTTTAAACAATCTGCGACAATTTACCAATATTAATTTTCACATACTTAACAAACTTATATACAAAATTGTATTATTCATTTTTACAACACATATTCTGTTTCGACTGAAATTTTAGTTGTTACCGTGATTGAAGATCTATTTGAAATATCTCGTTTAAAGTCATTGGTGTTCTATACACCCCCAATAATATATTAAAGTCAAACTATTGCACAAGGCAATTTCAACATGCTGTCGAAAGACAATGGGGTGGCTAAGTTAGTTGCTAATGATAATGATCAAGAGTCGTTAAATCCGAGTATATTCGGTTATAGCATGGAGCCAATATCGATTATTGATTTTTGACTACAGTTTGACAGGTGTCATTTTTGTGGGGGAAGGGAGACAATCCAAGTTAGAGGAAACGGCTTATACAAAGCCGATAATCAAGGGAGATCATTCTTGATATTTATCCCAGAAAACTGCACATGATATGCATATTTTGTTTATTTCATAATGGTTTTTTAATTAATTCGTGCCAATTCATGGGAATTAAGTCAATAAAGACATTAAGCTATATTATCATGATATATTGACGTAGAAATTGTTACAATCAAAGGTGTCAACGAAAGTTTTGGACACAATTCTTAAACATGTACACGTTTGACTCTTACAATATTGATAGTAATTGCTTGACCGGCACATTGACTGACGGACGGATGTATGGATGGACAACTAACACTTTTCATTTCACGATTTCCGGTGGTTTATCGTAGAAAAACGGTGAATTATTATCCGATAACTCACGGTCAAATTATCAAAGCCATAATTTCACTGAAACGACTATTTATTTTCTAAAGAAAATCCCCGTTTAGAGCCCCAAATGCCTTTTCCCCATTTGTTTAAATTGTAAGTAAAACAGCAATTGTCTCCCTTTCTTGTTTATTTTTGTGACGTTTTGTTCAATATTGTCAAATGAAAAGGTATGTAGAGTCTATGGATTATATTTCTTACCATAATACTATGATCCAGAGTGAGAAATAATCCATTATGAAAACAAGCAGTTTCAAAACTTTCTAATTCGAGTTATTTGTTGATGATTATTTGAATGGCATTTCTCTAGGTTAAATTTTGAAATCGAAAGTACGTTTTCCAAAAGAAAGGGAATTAATTGTCAAAGTGGTCCTGTTTTATTGATTAAGTTGTTACAGAGACAAATATCTATGTCTCAGGTGATGAAATTTGTATGGAATGTCAATTAAGAGTCATTGCAAGTTCATCCGATTAAGGTGATTACAAAACGAAACCATTTTCATGACCCGATTTCACGTCGCCTTTGTCGCAACCTTTTAAAGCAAATTTATCCCTATTTTATTACACGAATTAAAAACACACATTCTTACCTGTGTTTAATAATTCCATTTTTTTTAATTGTCCATGTAAAAGTGGTAAATGTTATCCATGACATGCGCTATTTAACT
Organism: Mactromeris polynyma; assembly: GCA_032209605.1. Classification (NCBI taxonomy): domain Eukaryota; kingdom Metazoa; phylum Mollusca; class Bivalvia; order Venerida; family Mactridae; genus Mactromeris; species Mactromeris polynyma. Next base: position 19,621,535 of record JASFXZ010000005.1, read on the forward strand.
TCCTGTTATAGATATCATTAGGTACATACGTATATTAATGTATTCATAAACTAAACAGACGACAAAATGTATAATTCTTTGTAAAATTATGCACTAGTTAAGACAATATAGTCAAACACGATAATGATTAATAGTACCCTTTCTTGTTGTTTTCAATTTGCACTCATTATGGGATTTCCCCGTCACTATGATCATATACGTTATGTGTAGGCCTATACCAAACCATAAGACACAGTGCTATATAGTTGATTACATGATGATATATGAGCTGTTGTTTAATATGAAATTGCATGTTTATTATTCATTTTTAAGTTACAAATTACCTGTCGAAAGGGGAAAAGTCAAACTACTTTTTTATCGCATATTTTATTGTTCTACTAATTTGTTGACTTAGAGATTTATGAGATCTATTTCAATTGTATTTAAACCGCTCGTTGAATGAAGTCGTTATTTTTATATTACGAAAAGCTAATGCTCGAGTAAAATTTGCTACCAATAAAGGGGCTCACTGCAGATCACAGGCGTCACTTTGACATATATATTTTACCTATCTCAATAGTCTATCAATAACACTTTGTTATGTCAGTAAATAAAATATTATAGGAGTTAAACACACAAGATTGTATACATAGAATTGGTATGGACAGTCAGAAGGTTGAATGGAGAAGAAGTTCCTTAATGTTGATTATATGCCAAGTTTCAATGCAATCCATAGAAAACTAAACTATTTTGCTACATGTGTTCTAAAAGGAGACTTCAGTTAAAAGGGCCAGAATTCTTAACTATTTTGATGGATGCATAGCAAATTTATGTCTTCCATATCAGCAAATCATGTAACATGGTACTTATGTTATCAAAATGCATTGTAATCCCTTGAAAACTGAAGGAGTAGTTACAAAAGAGAGAGAATAAGGTGCTACACAAACTACATATGTTGTATTTTGGACAGAACAACCAATCGACCGACCTACAGACAGGATGACAATACAACAAAAAGTATGTTTCCGTTAATCGTCGATATTCAATGGATCGATGACGGAAAATTGCACATCTCATGATTTCAATATACGTATAATTGTTCATTGGTTATATTATATGTTGCACCGTTTTCTTGTATACGTAAATCTACCTACTGCTATCGACCGCTGCCTACTGTACACTATCTTATACTATCGTCCGCTAGCTTGTTTTCAGTGCACTTCACGCGTGATACGGCTGCGGCGTAGGCAGACATTTCTGTTATTTGCAATATTTGATCACCAACTTTTTTTGTTTTTTTTTCATGCGTAAGTGAAGTCAGCTCACATCCGTTTTATAGCTGATATCGCAAATGCTTACCGCTATTTTTTGTTAGACAAGGACTACTTTCTTCAGGAGTATGTAGCCTTTGGTGGTTCAGAATGAAATACTTGGGATGACTCATCCGTTGAGTGTTCGCGGATTTCGCCTTCTATAGCAATTGGCTCTTACGAGCCCCTTGCTATAAACCGACCTGAAAATTGCATTTTATTAAAGAACCTTGCAAAAAAATCGCATCCAAAGGAAAAACCTGTTCTTCTCGACTTGTTGACATGTTTTTTATGTGTTGTAGCTTCTGGCTTCATTTTTTGTACCACGGTCAGTTAGCCTAACCAGTATATGTGTACTGACAGTTCCAAGGCTGTATATCGCTGTAGGGTTATTTTTCTTTTTGAGTTTTAAATGTATGTTTAATTTTCAGTCCCTCTGTGCAATTCTTTCAATTTATATAGTGTTCATGTTATTTTACCCCCAGTTTCAGCCTATTGTTGCCTGCTGCTTGTCCAGTCCTGTGATCTTTTCCATCCATTAATTCCCCTCCCCCACTGTTTGTCCTCTTTGATTTTCCTAGTTATTCCTTATGGTCGGCCAGGCCATTCCTTACGCTCATGTTCCCTTACGTATGTACCCTTGAGCCTCATCAACTACCTTATGTTTTATGGATTGTTGTTTTCACGGAGATCTGTGTAGGGAGGCGCTGTCTAATGTATGTGACAACTTATTTTCTCTCTTTTAACAACCAGTACTAACTAGCCCTCGTATATCAGAGGTGGATAGCAAATGACTTTGTGTGCATTTACTTTAGTCAAATCGAACCAATGACATCCAGAGTGTCAGTCGAGCGCTCTATCGGCTGAACTCATCCAGTAAGCCCGGTAAGCATGTAAACATGTATTCTAAGTTAATCGCGGGGGGTAGGGTTAGGGGGCCTTGTTAGAATGTTTGGATGCAATGATATAGCAAATATACCACATTTCTACATGATTTTTACTGTTGATGCTGGTAAAATTCAGACGTTAAAGGTGTTTGTACTCGATTACTTGAACTTCTGAGGCAATGCTTAGTTTTATAGCACGGAAAATTAATGTGACATAATATGGATAACAATAACATAATACATTTTTTATAATCTTTATTCATGTAGGTATATGTCCAAACATAATTTCTGTGATACCTTCATGCATTAACAATAATAACAACTGCATGCTTACAATATTTAGAATTTCAAGCATATTACTTGCACTAAAAACGTTAAAGTTGTAACATATATACATATTTCCCATTCATTCATCAGAAAAATATAAATATGTTAAAATACATAAATAATTCTTCTACGAAGTAGTATTCTATTTTTTCATTACGAAATACAAATGTAGGTATCTTGATAAGAAGTTATAATTTTACAAATTATTAGGAGATATAGGAAACTATCTGTGAGTGGTAAAATGAAATGGCAATATCCGACATATCGTATTGCCACGTAAACGGGTTTTTCCCATAAAACACAAATATAAATAAACAGAGAGAATGAATCTATATATAACTCCTTATTTCGATACAAAGGTAGGTCATGGGTTTGATCTTCGACCCTTTTATACGATAGCCGTTGAAAATGGTACTATTAACTCCCTTGCCTTCGCTATGTATTTTAATAGTATAGTTAGGACTGGTTGTCCCAGTGTAAGGTTTATGTGCCAGGGCGTGGTATCATGTCAAAGTGTGACACTATATATGCTACAAGCAGGCACAATCAACATATAACTGAAGTCATGTTAGTATGTAAAACCCAGTATACTCGCTTGTAAAAATCCGGGAACACTGAATGCCATACCTGTCAAGGCTCAAATGAACCTTAGTGTGAGAAAATATTCTAGGGGGTTTCAGGGGCCCCCGAAACATATTTGATTCCTAGATCGTGTGTAGTGTGTTCTGGGGTGTTTTCTACAACATTTTCATATTTGCTTTTATATACGGCCGCACCACCATATTTCTTTGAGTTTTGACGCTTTTTTGGAGGCGAGCTACTAGCACTAGCAGACGACGCCATGATGTTTACATTGACACCGGATAACGATTATTATGTGTTAGTATATTATATACTAACACCGGTTCCGGTGGCTAACATTAGGTCAGACACAACTAATACACGAACCTGTTTTTACCGATTTATTCATAAAACCATAGTACATGTATTTATTTTCGTGAATTTTGTTTCAATTGAAATGCGTGAGAAATTACATAGTCATCGTGAGACCGTGATTTCATTGCCAAAATCGTGAGACTCACGGCGAAACCGTGAGCCTTGACAGGTATGGTCGATCGAGTGGTTATTCAAAATTATTTGTGTGATTGAAAATTTGAACATGTAAAAGTACAAGGACATTCACAAAATACTCAGAAATATCTAATTAGAAATTTTACTAACTTATAATAGGATTTAAAATTTTGACTTTAAAATCTGAATGCAAAAAATACTTCAAAAATGTGTATTCCTTAGATCTTATTGTATGATGCTTAAAACATTGGATGTAATATTAAGGAAGAACATGTTTCTCAAAGTTTAGCTAATAAAAATACATCACAAATTATTAATGTATTGCGACGTCTGAAATATTTATATCGGAAAAACCGAAACTATTTATATACTGTTACTATTTTGAATTAACATCTGGTTTTACCAGTGCTATAAATATATCCATTGATTATAAATACACACATCAACACGTCACATCGTATGATTTTCGTCGTTTCCTATTTAAAGATTGTTAGTTGATAACAGAACAGTAAACACAAGTTAATACTTTATGTTTATCCACACCGTGACACGTATAAAGGGAAACACAGGAATATGAGTACAACTTGCAGAATCATATGAAGATAATGTATGTGGTGTTTATTGTTCGCTTTCGTCGCGTGCGAAATAAGCGGATGAGTTAAACTATTTTTTATGATTCATTTAAACACACACATGGGCATACTTAATATAAACACTCAGCGAACATAAAATATGTCTGAAGCGGGAAATAGGAGTTAGAAAATACAACTTGCCTCAAGAAAATTGACTGTTCTTTCGGACCTCGCGTCACTTTTCCCCCTTATATCCATCATAAACCATTAATACAAACTACAGTTACAACAATATACAGTATATCAGCTATAATAAAGAAACAAATAGTTATATATGAAGCATTAAGAATAATGCATAATTCAATCCATAAAATGTCAAAAATGCTTACCTTGATTTTATGTACAAAGGCAGTCAGCTGTTTTTATGGGTGAATTTACCCCGGGGAGTTCCCTAAAACATCGCGCTACTTTCAGTTTCGGTTCTAAATATATGGCTTATTCGGAACATCTGAGGCACAAAAAAAGACGAAAGCATTTGTTTTCAATCAAACTTTATTAACAATGCATATATTTATGTACTAATTGCGTTAAAAAATAGTCAGTGCCTGTGTTTAAAATCAAAACATTTATTTATGTTTATTGAGCTGATCGGATGTTTTCCCAAAAATAGGTACTGCATTGTAAACATGTATTCAGACATGCTTTAATAATGAATATTATGCGCAGTTTTACCACTGACGATTCGAAGAGGATACTCCTATTCTAACCCATCATTTATATTTGTATTGAGTCCCTTTGCTATGGTTATAGTACACACGTATGTATACATGTATTTTTGTATGCCTGCTTGTGCTCGTTAGGTGGTTGTTCTATTGCATTATTTATTTATATGTTGGAGTTTTATCTTTGTACAAGCATAACATATACATAGACAATAAAGCACATAAACATTGCACAAAGCCGTTCTAATAGAACATATAAGAGACTACACAAACTCATTCATCACGCATAAACATTTATGTACACATATATTATAAGGCTATCGCTAAATAAGATAAAAATAGTGTGACATAAAAACCAAACATTCACACAATAACATTAAATCAAAAGCTTGAATAAGTATATATATATCAGTTTTGTAAATTGTTGATAGACAATTGCACTGTAATAACATATAAGCATGCAAGCTGTTTTTGGCACTCATTTGGGTATATCGTTAATCTTAATGTTGATGTCTTATATACTCGTAGATAACTACACCCAGAAAAAACGGCAATGTTTAGATATTTGACGACCATATTGCATTTGATCTTAAAGTTCTTGCAAATTCTTGACGGATTTTGACATGCATCATACTGCCAGTATGCATTAAACGGGAATGCAAAATCAATATTCAGCATAGAACAACCATGATATCTAAAAAGAACGCAACATTTTGAAATATATACAAGAGTCTAACTTTATCCTTAAGCTCTCATATTTGGTTTAATTCTTTCAGTTACAATCTTGTAATGATAAGATAACCGTATACACAAGTACGTAAATACCTATGGGATATGAAGCTAAGTACAATGGCATGGGTTCTCGATACAGAAGGGGAGAGAACTCGTGATAATTTTCTGTGCATTGGTTGAACAGAGGTAGAACCTCTATCGCAGCGTAGGAGTATAAACAATTGACTTTAACTGACATTATTTACTGGGATATCTATACATTATTGACACCCATTATTTATAACATATGCTTGAGTATAATTAAAATTACATATTCTTAAAAGTCATAGCTAATAGCAATTGTAAGCACATAATCATAAATACATTTAAAAACAAAATAGAATGCGTTCCGTATTGTTTCCTCCGTTGTACTTTGACATTGGTGATCAAGAAACAACGTATACGCAACCTAAGTATTACAACACCATGATATTCATTGTATTGTTGACTTTGTCACAACGAAATAATTACTTGATCAAGCGAATGGCCATGATGATATACAATATGCCTAGTGTCACAACAAGTAGTCACCGTCTCCGTATAATTGAAAACGTATACTTTGCATGTAAAACCCAACACACACTCATGCACGCTTGTTAAGAATCCTGGAACACTGAAAAACTCGATTGAGGAGTTTATGTATCAGTTTAAATTGTAATTTTACCACTTTATAGTACCAGGACATGCACGAACGCATACTTTTATCGTACAAATGCAAAAATTGTTTGAAACCAAAGAATTATATGTAACAAAATGAACAAATATATGGATATGTAAAAAATACTTCGACCTCTTTTTATTTATTAACCATATTGTGCGATGTTTAAATAAAACAAAGGATTTAAAATTGATAAAGAAACATTTTTGGTTAACTGCTATAAAATGCTACACGAGGTATTAATTCAATACAACATCTGAAGTTTACAAATCAGCACGTGCGAGTGGTTTATATTTAGAGTGATCATCGAAACTATTTATATACTGTAAGTACTTCTAATCTACACTTGGTTTTACCTGTGCTATAAATATATTGAGTGGATATGAATACACGTCATATCGTATGATTTTACGTCGTTCCCAATTTCGAGATAGTTAGATGATTACGGAAAAGTTTATCACTTCAGGGTAGTATCAATACATATGAAGCGATACACAGGAACATAGAAATAACAGAATCATTCAGAAATAAAAACAAGGATGTGGCGTTTGTTTTAAAATCTCGTCGCGTGCATGATGCGTTGAACATTATTGTATGATTCATTTTAACACACAGATGTACGTAATTAATATAGACACTCGGCGAACATTTAAAATACGTCTTAAGCAGTAAATAGTAGTTAGAAAACACATACTGTCTCAAGCGCGCTTACTGTTCTATATCGGACATCGCGCCATGTTTCCCGTATATGCATCATATACCATTAAATACAAACTACAATTTCAATTATATACAAACTATCTGCTATAATATGGAAACAAAGAGTTAAGATAAATTATTTAGATGAAAGAGAGAGAATACTAGGGAAAGCCACATACATAAGACAGTACCTCCCCACGCAGATCTCCGGAAAAACAACAATCCACAAAACATAAGGCACTAAAGGAGGTCAAAAGTACACATATTAAGGCACATTTCAATCTATAATATGCAAAACAAATACATACCTTGATTCTGTGTCCAAAGGAAATCAGATGTTCTGAATATGAAGGTTGTCTAAAATTGGGTTTAAAAATATGCCCCGGGGGGTTCCCTAAACCTTCACGTTACTTTAAGTTTCGGTTCTAACTCTAGGTCTCAGTCGGAACATCTGAGGCAAAACAAAGACGAAACACTGTTTTGTTTTCAAACTTAATTAACAATGCATATATCTATATTATATATGAATATTATGCACAGGTTTACCTTTGACAGTTCGAAAAGGGTAATCATGTCTTCACTAATCATTTATGTTTGTATCCTGTGTCCCTTTGCTGTTGTAATAGTTTAAGTATGTATACATGTATATTTGTATAAATGTTTGTGCTATTGAGGTGGCTGTTCTAATTTTATGAGACATTTCCTGTTTGACTTCTTAATTTAGCAGTGTACTCGATGCCAGATCTACATAAACAACCACTTCGGGCGAGTTTTGTTGGAGATTCTAGTACTTGCACAACTACAAAACTTACTTGTAACATCTTGCTTTACTACTGTGAAAACATAATAAGTGGTACTGTGTACTGTAATAACGCTGATGAAAATGCACGCGGTGACCCTTTTTGTTATTATTTTGTGATATGTTATTATGTTTCTGATCATGCAAGGGGGTGTTTCATTCACTATCATTCGTACGAAGACTTTCTTGGGGACTAAGAAGATCCTCTTCGTACGTATTTTAGTGAGAAACGATCTCCTGGTTCCTAGATATAAGGTCATGGTCATACAATTTCTGTTACACTTGTAGGGTCATACAATTTCTGTTACACTTGTATATGTTTTGTTGTGTAGTATGTATACTATGATAAATGTGTGTAACATTGTATGTTTGGATTATTTGTACTTTATCCGAAAGCATAGTGAATCTAGAAATTGACAACAAATTACAGCTTTCATTTGTAACCTTTCGATTATTTTCTTAACATTCATTTCTCGGCAATGTGTCATTTCAATTCCAGAAAAAAACATATAGTGTTAAATCGAACATTACTCAGTAATTCTTTCCTGAACAAAACTAGAAAAAAGAGACAAACAAAGTAATACAACTACACTATTTTTATTACACGCTAAAAGAAATGTATACAAAACAAACAAAGCATGCATTGGTAGAAAACACATGGCATAGATCTATAGTTGGATTTCTGTATCAGAAATAATATACATTGGTAGACAACACATGGCATAGATCTATAGTTGGATTTCTGTATCAGAAATAGTAATGTTTGATTTAATTTATATCGCAGCGCAATACTCCAGACTGCATTAAGAAAAAGTCTTACTGTAGTTCGATATATTTACCTTTGTGGATCAACTTAGGAACTCAATTACAGAATAAAGAAAGTCATGGCGTTTTAATTCTTTACAAAATATTAACAGTGGGCAGTATTGTTTTATGAAAACATGTAATGTACACAATACATGTATAAATACGTTTATCTAAATACCCGTGATTTTCTTCTGGTATTTTCAGCTTAAGTGTTCAGCCTCTTATTAGTGAAACTGGATTTAAGGACTGTATATAGTGTGTTCCAGAGTAGGTCGTTTGGACTGTCACAATCAACAGCAAATGAACACCATTTTATTTCATTTTAAATAATTTCTAGTGAGTCAACAGTTCATTGTTCATGTTTAAAACAGACAAACTCCTGTAGAAAATATATGTATCAAATATAATTGTCAAAAATAATTATTCAAATAAATAAATATATCAAAATATATCTATCAAGTATAACTATCAAATATAATATTTCAACAATACCGTCAAGAACACAACCATAAAAATGTCTTTTGGATTTTGAAAAACAACACTGTACAAGTGAAGACAATCCAACAGTTTTTCCTGTTGGTACGGTCATATTGTATTATCTCATATTTATAGGAATGACAATTGATTTTTTCCACATCTAATTAATATGAATGATAATTAAAAGTTTATTTAAATAATCACTGTACACGTACATTTATTTCTGGGCAATACTCTTGCAAAATACTATCATATAGCATTATTTATTTCATTTATTTATATGTTGAAGTCTCATCTTTGTACAATCATGAATTATACATAGACAATAAAGCACATAAAATTGCACAAAGTCATTCTAATAAGAATTATAGCAAATAACACAAGCACATGCATCATACATAAGAATATATAAAACTATTATAAGGCTACTGCCAAGCCGAAATGAGAATATTTTATATACATTTTAATCAATAGTGTGACATTAACAGCAACATTTCACACAATCACATAAAATCATAAGCATGAATTTGCACCATACATCTATCAGTTTAGAAAATTGTTGATACCGTGGAAGAAATGTTTATTTTACAACATAATTATATACAATACACTTTTGAAATATACCATTATGGCCCATGTTAAAAAAACAAATGTACAGTTTTTATTAGTATAATAGGTGACAGTCAGTTTAGCATTAATTATTACATATATTTTAATTCAAATATAATACATACTATTTTATAATGGCAAATTAAAGCATTAACTCAAACGCTGTATCCTTATACATGTAGGAACAATTTATAAGGACGTCAGCTGAGGTACTTTGTACAATTACAATGATAACAATAATATTGATCATGTTCTTGATATCATATATAACAAATATTGATGTGTCATGTTTACAACCAACCCTAACTCTGAGTCATTATCGAAACGAAATACAAAGAGTTAGCCGGATTGATAGCATGCAAGCTTTTCGTTCGTCGCGTTTTGGATATATTTTAACTGCATTGTTAAAATCTTATTTAAATAATTGCATCCAGAATATAGCAGTAATGTTTTGATATTTAACAATGGTATATATGAACAATTGTATTTAATGTTATTTTAAATATCTTCATGATGAATTTCGACATAGTGCCAGCATGTATAAAAAGAGGACATGCAAAATCACTAATCAGTATACAATAAACCATGATATCTACAGAAGGAAGCAATATTTAGAAATATAGACAAGAGACTCACTTTATCCTTAAACTTGCTCTTATATAAGAATAAATAACTTCATTATTTTTTCAGTTACAATCATAAAATGTAATGATAGGATAACCGGAGTATAAGTGTATACACAAGTACCTACATTTGTATTAAAAGTCCTTCCTGCATAAATAATGAGATATGTAGCTTAGAACATTGACATGTGTTCTCGATATATAAGGGGAGAACTCGTGACAATCTTCTGTGCAATAGATCTATCGCAGAGTAGGAGTATGTACAATAGGACTTCAACAGAAAATAATGACATTTTTACTAGGATATGTATACATAATTGTCACTCATTATTTATTACATACGCTTGAGCATAGTTTAAATTACATATTCATAAAAGTCACATCTAATAGCAATTTACAGTACAAAAGCATAAATACATTAAAATAGAATGTTTTCATGAAACAACGTATGCGCAGCCTACATAATAAACCACCATAATTTCCATTGTGCTGTTGACCATGTCCTACCTGTATGGATACCTATGGGATATATAGCTTAGTACAATGACATTTGTTCTCGATAGAGAAGGGGAGAGTACTCGTGACAATCTTCTGTGTATTGGCTGAACAGAGATAGAACATCTATCGCAGCGTAGGAGTATAAACAATTGACTTTAACAGAAACTGACATTATTTACTGGGATATCTATACATTTTTTACACCCATTATTTATAACATATGCTTGAGTACAGTTAAAATTATATATTCTTAAAAGTCATAGCTAATAGCAATTGTAAGCACATAATCATAAATAAATCGAAAAACAAAATAGAATGCGTTCCGTATTGTTTCCTCCGTTGTACTTTGACATTGGTGATCAAGAAACAACGTATACGCAACCTAAGTAATACAACACCATGATATTCATTATATTGTTGACTTTGTCACAACGAAAGTATTACTTGATCAAGAGAATGGCCATGAGGATATGTAATATGCCTAGTGTCACAACAAGTGTAATTGAAAACGTATACGTTGGATGTAAATCCCAACACACAATCATATATACACACTTGTTAAGAATCATGGAACACTGAAAAGCTCGATTGAGGAGTTTATGTATCAGTATTTATTGTAATTTTACCACTTTATAGTACCAGGACATGCAAGAACACACAATTTCATCGTACAAATGCAAAAATTGTTTGAAACCAAAAAAGCGTGTGTAACAAAATGAACGAATAAATGGATATGTAAAAAATACTTCGACCTCTTTTAAATTATTAACCACATTTTCGATGTTTAAATAAAACAAAGGATTCAAACTTGATAAAGAAACATTTTTGGTTAACTGCTATAAATGCTAGATAATATGTTTTGCCTGAACAACTGCACCTGAAAGTAGATATATAGTATATTTAAAGATAGTGTTGATTGTCAACCGCTCGGGAAATTGACCCTAATCCGAGTGAAAGTAACAAACATTGTTCGGTTCAAGAGAAGTTGGTTTAGTTGTTAACGTAAGATTTGTTTGGTTACACAATACTGATATGCAAGTAGCAAAACCATGTTAGTACGGCTGCACCGAAAAGCATCATGTTATTGTTAATGTATTTAAGAATACAAGAATAACAGTTAACATATTTTCACCTGTTTGGAAAATATGATTTGTTAGCCAATACATATTTGGAAATCGGCAACTTTAGAGATTTTTGCTCTATGTGATGAAAGATGAAACTTTTAAAACAAATTTGGAAGGGGGTAAGAAGAATATACAATAACTAGTTTAACACTAAATAAAAGAAAGGAATTTGTAGAATACTGTCATAACTGTTAAACTATTCTAATAGTAAGACAAAGCTATTAAATTTACGGTTGAGTATTGTGTTCCCGTTGTCAAGTGGTTAAGGTTGCTGACTTAAAACCACTTGCCCATCACCGCTACAGACTCGTAGCTATCCAGCTGGCTTATGGAAAGTCAGGGACTCTACCTAGGTGCCCTACACTAGTAAAACAATGCTAGGAGGGTCATCTGGTATCTTCCTCCACCCTATAAGCTACATGACCCATTACAAAAATAAGGTCAGTTAGTACACTTATACACTATAAATTAGGACAATTATTTCACAACCATGGGACAACACTGTATAATTGATAGATTTTCACCAATACCGGGGCTACCTGTAGCGCCCGCAAGTTGACCTAATTTGTATTTCCTTTTACTTTTTTGTTCTTCCTATTTCTCTTCGCACCAGTTTGACTGGATGGGCATGAAACCATTAAATAATAATATTCTACAGTAATAAAAATCGAGGAACAAATTTGTGGTGACACATTTCTAGGCAGAATACTACACTATAATGACTATGTGTGATGATCAATCTACCAAAATGCCTCTTTTTTACAAATGCCTTGTTTTGTTAAAGTACATATCTCACACAATCTCATATTGAACATTCCGTAAACCTCAAATGAGTTTACACTCATTCTGTCGCCACCAAACATTCTCAAAAATATCTCAAACGTGCCACAGTCCAACCACAAATAATTGAGGACAAAATCAACATTTAAGTTAAGACATTTTTGTGGTGCCTAGCATTTAAGAGAAATCTGAAATTATTCAAGCAAATATTTTAATCTGAGTGCAAGTATGGACCCGAATTTTTTTGTGTTAGTCCTAACCAGTTTCATAAATCAAGTAACTTCCATAGACTCTATATCAGACATACATTCACATATAGTTTTTTCAATTAAAACAATTTTGAGACAAAATTGAAGCAATATATCATATTAAAATGAATCGAAAGAGTAGCACACGAAACGCCATGTAAGTAAAACACACCAATCACCAAGCAGATACCTATGGTACTGAATAAAATCAAGAATGGGGCAAGGTAAATACTTGTCTGATTGAAAGTCATCATTCATCCAGCAACCTGTCTGATGACCAGAACTAAACTTTACACCACAATTGGTAAAAACAAACAGAGTGACGCGCGTTTTCAAGCATAGTAGGCCTACATGTATTTCAGAATGAAATCAGATTTTAATCATAACCTGCAATTGTCGTACAACATTTTATTGCAGAAACTTCCCGTAGAATCTCCATCTATTGTGACAACTTTATTGATTTAATTTTTGATTATTGCACAGTGTTCTATTTCAACTCTCAATCAAAATCAAGTAGTCAGTGTATTACCCAACGCTAGAGTCAATTCTTTTACGTTAATTGCTTTAGTGCTACAATTGATCATGAAAGAAAGATTGTGACATCTTTTTCTGATGAATTTTTGATATAAGAGTTATCTATGATTGTTTCACTGATATTTCAATGTGTGATTGTCATTCATATTATGTATTATTTATAGTAATCAAATCAAGGGCAAGATTGTGCACATGTTGTTAAAAACATACCTGTAGTACATTACCATTAATAATTTGAAACAGTCAGGAATTCCTGTATTGTTATATTTGTCATCTACTTCTAGACTTTAGCATCGTTGTAATCACTTTTATTTGGTACATATTCTGGATGGTGTCATAATTATCTGTTCTGGGAGGTGGATGATATTCATGGATACGTATCTACTCTGCAGATATTAGAATCCTCTCTACTCCTCATTGAGTCGTATCTACTCTGTAGATATGAGAATCTGCTCTGCTCCTTATGAAGACATATCTTCTCTGTAGATATCAGAATCCACTCTGTTCCTCATGGAACCATATCTAGAGTAGATATCAGAATCTGCTCTGCTCCTCATGGAGACATATCTACTCAGTAGATATCAGAATCCACTCTGCTCCTCATGAAGACATATCTTCTCTGTAGATATCAGAATCCACTCTGCTCCTAATGGAGACATATCTACTTTGTAGATATCTGATTCCACTCTGCTCCTCGTGGAGACATATCTACTCTGTAGATATCAGAATCCACTCTGCTCCTCATGGAACCATATCTACTCTGTAGATATCAGAATCTGCTCTGCTTCTCATGGAGACATATCTACTCAGTAGATATCAGAATCCACTCTGCTCCTCATGAAGACATATCTTCTCTGTAGATATCAGAATCCACTCTGCTCCTAATGGAGTCATATCTACTTTGTAGATATCTGATTCCACTCTGCTCCTCGTGGAGACATATCTACTCTGTAGATATCAGAATCCACTCTGCTCCTCATGGAACCATATCTACTCTGTAGATATCAGAATCTGCCCTGCTTCTCATGGAGGCATATCTACTCAGTAGATATCAGAATCCACTCTGCTCCTCATGAAGACATATCTTCTCTGTAGATATCAGAATCCACTCTGCTCCTAATGGAGACATATCTACTTTGTAGATATCTGATTCCACTCTGCTCCTCGTGGAGACATATCTACTATGTAGATATCAGAATCCACTCTGCTCCTCATGGAACCATATCTACTCTGTAGATGTCAGAATCTGCTCTGCTTCTCATGGAGACATATCTACTCAGTAGATATCAGAATCCACTCTGCTCCTCATGAAGACATATCTTCTCTGTAGATATCAGAATCCACTCTGCTCCTAATGGAGACATATCTACTTTGTAGATATCTGATTCCACTCTGCTCCTCGTGGAGACATATCTACTCTGTATATATCAGAATCCACTCTGCTTCTCATGGAGACATATCTACTCAGTAGATATCAGAATCCACTCTGCTCCTCATGAAGACATATCTTCTCTGTAGATATCAGAATCCACTCTGCCCCTAATGGAGACATATCTACTTTGTAGATATCTGATTCCACTCTGCTCCTCGTGGAGACATATCTACTCTGTAGATATCAGAATCTGCTCTGCTTCTCATGGAGACATATCTACTCAGTAGATATCAGAATCCACTCTGCTCCTCATGAAGACATATCTTGTCTGTAGATATCAGAATCCACTCTGCTCCTTATGGAGACATATCTACTTTGTAGATATCTGATTCCACTCTGCTCCTCGTGGAGACATATGTACTCTGTAGATATCAGAATCAACTCTGCTCCTCATGGAGACATATCTACTCTGTATATATCAGAATCCACTCTGCTCCTCATGGAGACATATTTTCTATGTAGATATCAGAATCCACTCTGCTCCTGATGGAGACATATCTTCTATGTAGATATTAGAATCCACTCTGCTCCTCATGGAGACATATCTACTCTGTATATATCAGAATCCACCCTGCTCCTCATGGAGATATATCTGCTCTGTAGATATCAGAATCCACTCTGCTCCTTATGGAACCATATCTACTCTGTAGATATCAGAATCTGCTCTGCTTCTCATGGAGACATATCTACTCTGTAGATATCAGAATCCACTCTACTCCTCATGGAGACATATCTACTCTGTATATATCAGAATCCACTCTGCTCCTCATGGAGACATAATTTCTCTGTAGATATTAGAATCCACTCTGCTCATCATGGAGACATATCTTCTCTGTAGATATCAGAATCAACTCTACTCCTCATGGAGACATATCTACTCTGTAGTTCTGATATATTTATGTATGTGTATTTTAGATAGGATATCCTGTCATATATACAATGAGATGTCACAGTATTAAACACTTAGAGTTGTAGTTTTGGACATGCTAAAGGCTAGTATGGAAGGTGACCAATCTTGAAATTCATGTGGAATCAATCAAATGATTTATATTGTACTTGTTGTTCTGTTGAGTAAACTGTGGGTATTGTACTGAAGTATATCTTGCTCTTTGTGCTTTTTGCCCTTCGAGTACCAAGTTATGAAACCGTGGGATACAAAGGAGAGGAATAGCAACTCGGCTACTGTATCATGACATATATCATGTTCAGATTGTACATTTATATGTAGTGGAAACTACTTATCCAACTGGTGCTGAAGTATGATCTAGTAGACCGTGTCTAAACAATGTTTAAACGAGATCCTGAATTATATAATTGGAATAAAACATTCGCCAACGGCAATTTGTTTTTGCCAATTTTGGACAGTCATAGTTTTTGATGATTTGAGCCAATTTGAGGCCCTGTCGAAGATTGCTCTGTCAGTGTTTCGCCTTTATTGTCATTGTTGGTCTGTTAGTTTTTTGAAGGACTATTTGACCATTACAAATTCAAGAAGTAGGCATCAAATTCAAGGACGTTTCAAAACCTGTGCGAACCATGTATACTGAGTTTGGGGCAAAAGGTTCGTTACTCAGTTTTAGTAAAGAGATAATAACAATAGTTAAGCACTGAACTCTCGATAAGGCTGCGTTGATATTGTATATTGATATTAATAATCAAATAGCATGTGTAATTACATACCTTACAAAGAAATAACACAAAGTCTTAAATAAATCCAAATAAAGAGTACACTACTATTTATTACTTTATTTACAATAATTACAAAACTGAGTTCATATAATAACAAACCAAATATTACTGCTTAGTAGGTAACATTAACAATGGAAAACAAGAGGCCCATGAGTGTCTGAAGCTCTACTGGCTATATTGTGCACATGGACCTTTGATAAGACAATTCTGTCAATAGATGTATGTCAATAACGCCTATATTAGATAATTATAATAATAATAATAAACTTTTGTTGTTGTTGATGAGACCATTTTCTACTCTCTATACACGCACGCACGCACGCACGCGCGCGCGCACGCACGCACGCACGCACACACCCACGCACGCTTGCACGCACGCACGCACGCACGCACACACCCACACACACTCACACAACACATACATGTACTTGATATTTTATTTATACAATATACTTTACACACGGAAAAGAATATATAAATGAAAGAAAATAAGAACAAAAAACAAAACTACATTCAGAAAAGATGTTAATTGAAATTTACAATGGTAAGACATGTTGATTCAATAAATAAGTATGTCATAATTAACAGGTAACACTATTAATTCTAAACAAAGGAATAAAACATATACACTTATTACATGACTCCTTTGTCACTGGAAAACAAGACAATGCTTATCACGTGCCATCTATTGCTACTGAAACACTCCAATTGTACTAGAAGGTTCTAGAGCGTCTCTGTATCTATGACAGGACATTCTAGGATTCCTCACATCAGTAACCGCTGTCCACCAAGTTGTTCAATACAGTTTAATTATTATACACATTTCTTGAATCATTGTTACATACAAAGCAGGCTTAATTTACATGTAAGCCCACCTAAACTTGTTTATGTACATGCGCAACAATATAAGTAAAATAACGACATTATGTACACATATAAGTCAAGTGTAATAAAAGATTGACACTGATTAAAGTAACTAACATAAAAAATATACAAAAATATAGTAAACCAGCACATTCTAGTACAGTAAAACCTCAATAACAAGAGATTTTTGTAAAACATTTATGCCCCCCCCCCCCTGTGACTTTGACCCCTTGACCCCAAAAGGGTTCCTCTGCTACCTAAGGTAAATGGGTGGACCAAGTTTGATGATGATAGATCAAGGGGTTCATGAGTTATTGATCGGAAACGAAAAGGTTACTGACCAACGGACAAACATACCGACCGACATGTGCAAACAAATATGCACTCTCTTCTTCAATGGGGGCATAATACCACCCTTGGGACCCTCGAAAACTTGTATTAATATTGAGGTTGAAAGAAGAGCGGAACAGAGAAAATGGACTTGAAAAAGTGTGGTCTTAATATTGAGGTGGTCTTATTATTGAGGTGATTTTTAAGTGAGGTTTTACTGTACATGCTGAAAGTGACGTTCATCCTGACATTTTAATAGCATCAAATAACAAAATTAGTATTTAATTACAGCATCAACTTATAATTACTTTCAAGTGCTCACATAGCCAATTTTAACAATATACCCATAATGAGTTCTATATTATTTTACAAGTATATGTGTAAGTGTTGATCTACTTACTGAAGCAATCACATCGTGTTCTTTAATTTAACAATGTACAAAACATAATCTGTCTACATGGAATAATATGACATAGTATAGAACAGCATAACAGAACTACACATAAATGTGTAGCACAACACAGTACATACACTAGATTTCTCTTTGAGCAAAGTGAATTAACGTACACTACGCCGTATTTCCTTTTTTTCAATTTTCTAATGAGTCATTAATGTTTTCTTGAATGTACACTACGGTATGAATGAGTATAACTAACCCGTTAAAAATTTCAGGCTGTTGAATCTAGGGATAGTGTAAAATTGCCTTGGCAATTTAATTTTAGAGGAAGAAACACCATTCAAATAAATTACTAGCATTCATTATTTTAATACTTTACTTATAAGCGCATACTTAACTTTGATAACTATGTTTTAACAAAATATGCTTGATTTTTGACTCAATTTTTATAAAGCAATAACAAAATCCAGAATACAGGCGACACGTTTTGTACCATCACCACCTCAATGAAACCATCACCAAACATACACCAACACCTCAACAGTGGTACCTCACCAAAAAACATACACCCAAGACCTTAATAGTGGTACCATTACCATTATCAAACATACACCCAAGACCTCAATGGTGGTACCATCCCAAACATACATACACCATATAAGCGGTACTTCAACAACATACACTATCACATCAATACTAGCGACACACAGACACGACACACAGACACGACACACAGACACTCCATGACCGTCGATATATTATAATCACTTTCTCGACATCTTTCTTCATAGATTCTAAGACAAAAGCACACAAAGTTTTACCACACAAATTTCCATGATATACCTGTTTTGTACAGAATTTTACTGTATTGAGTAGACCTTCACAAATGAGGCCTTCATACATCTGTGTAAGTGGAGTTTTTTTCTCATACATAATTTAATAAAATTAATCAATAATGAAATAAACAAGAGGGTCATGGTGGCCCTATGTCGCTCATCTGCGTACATTGCCATGTTGGGTTCGAGAGAGTCCAAGAGGACCTACATTTTGACCCAACATGGCCCAGTACCACACTGGACTTGCATTTTATTAAGACAACATTCTGACCAAGTTTGATGTAGTTCCGGTAGAAAATGCAAAATTGTGACCTCTATAGTGTTAACAAGGTTTCTCTAAAATTTGACCTAGTGACCTAGTTTCTGACCTAAGATGATCTAGTTTCAAACTGGGCCTAGATTTTATTGAGATATACATTCTGACCAAGTTTCATGCACATCAGATAAAATATGTTACCTCTAGAGTGTTAACAGTCAAAATTGTTGACGACGGCGGACAACGGACAAAGGGCGACACAATAGCTCACTTTGAGCACTTTGTGCTCAGGTGAGCTAAACAAAATTGGTGTAGAGTTTAATCACGTTTTGAACAAGAATTAGCACATAGATAACTGTAACACGCTTTTAATACATAATCAAAATAATTTATCAAAATAATGTTTAACAAGAAGTATATTCTTGCTGTCCTCTCCCCATTATGCTTTGGCTATCTTTATCTAAATAACTTTTGTTCAAGGTTATTTCAGGAGGAGGGTTTGAGAAACCTATTGATGCTTTCAGGTGTTTAAGACATAAATGTTTTGACTGTGCCTTTAATTCTCTTCCTACAGACCGGACAGTCTCGTAATCGAGACGCACAAATATCGCAGCTAACGAGATGCCCGCATGGGAGCATAGTAGTATTCACCGGTCGTTCCATACATATCTTACACGTCTGCATGTCTCGTAGCTTCTCATTCTCAGCCCGTAACTTTCTGGCCGTGTCTGAAATAAGGTTACATATAATTATCAATATCAAAAGCTATTTAAAAGCCTTCCATACAAAGCAGTATTTTCTATATAACAGCCTTTCTAAACAATTATTTATAATTTCTTTTTTCTTTTAGGGGTCCATAGTCAAGTGGTTATGACTGCTGACTTAAAATCACTTGCCTATCGCCGCTACTGATTTGTAGCTATCAACCTAGTTTACAGAAAGTCAAAGGTTCCACCAAGGTAGCCTCATACATCCTACCCTAGTAGAATAATGCTAGATGGGGCATCTGGTGTCTTCCTCCACCCTAATAGCTACACGACCTTGGCTGTTCATGTGACTTGAAGCCACATCACAAAAAAATCAGGTAAGCAAGTTAAAGTAATAAATACATTCATGAATTGACACTGTACATATTAGGACAATTATTTCACAAGCATGGAACAACAATATATAGTTGATAGGATTCTCACCAATACCTGGGCCACCAGTAGCGCCCGCAGGTTGACCTGTCTTAGTATTTCCTTTTGCCTTTTTCTTCTTCCCATTTCTCTTCGCACCTGTTTGACTGGATGGACCTGAAATTATTCAGTAATAACATTTTACAGTAATAACAATCCAGGATCATGCTATATGTGGTGAACACATTCCTAGGCAGAAAACTACACTATAATGACTTTGTGTGATGATCAATCTACCAAAATTCCTCTGTTTTACACATGCCTTGTTTTGTTAAACTACGTATCTCACACAATCTCATATTGAACATTCCCTAAACCTCAAATGAGTTTACACTCAATCTGTCACCACCAAACATTCTCAAGCATGCCACAGTCCAACCACAAATATTTGAGGACAAACTCAACATTTGAGTAGAGACATTTTTGTGGTGCCTAGCATTTAAGAGAAATCTGAAATTATTCAAGCAAATTTTTTAATTAGAGTGCAAGTATGGACCTGATTTATTTTGGTTAATCTTAACCAGTTTCATAAATCAAGTAACTTTCACAAATTCTATATCAGACAAACATTCACACATAAATGATGAACAAAAATGGTGGTAGCAAATCAAACAATCTTGAGACAAAATTAAAGCAATATATCGTATTAAAATGAATCGAAAGGATAGCACAGGAAATGCCATATAAGTAAAACAGACCAATCTCTAAGCATATACCTATGGTAATGAATAAAATCACGAATGGGGAAAGGTAAAAGACTTGTCTGATTGAAACTCATCATTCATCCAGCAACCAGTCTGACGACCAAAACTAAACTTAACACCACAATTGGTAAAATCAAACAGATTGACATGAGTTTTCAAACATAGTTTGGTACCTAGGGAAGTATCAGCACCAGATGCTGTAGATGTCGTGTCAGTCTGCTGGTTCCCATTTCCAGATGATGCTGCAGTTGCACTATTAGAGCCTGATGTGGCGCCTGATCCCTGGCCTGACTCTCTAGTCTTCAAAGTAGTAGTATTGACAGTGGTGTTGATACTAGACTGTGCAGCAGTTGTATAACTTGAATCATCTTGTTCACTTGCCATGTTGATTCCAGTGTATATGGAGTTTGTCTCGTTTCCAGTCTGATACATAGAGCTTGCTGCTGAAACAGCAAAACAGTTCCACTGATTTTTTTCCAGAAATGTTCATCATTATTACCGCGAGGAGATAATATGACACAGAAGCCTTGATATGTATGCTATGAAAGGTATATACCCAAGGTCAGACAACATATGAATACTTGCTCCAGGTTTTGAAACATTAGAAATATAATGTTCATGTTTTATTATGAGAAAATTAGATAACATTTTGCTAATTATTTATTACATGTTTTTATATCACTAGATGAGATATTTAAGTTAACAAATAAACTAGTACAAGGCAACAGTATAATTTAAAGTTTAGTATCAAAATGCAAAAAGAGAAAATTTATCTAGTCTATTGGCATATAAATACAGGAGCAGACAGGCTTGTTTCACTTTCACTTCTCGAAATGATCAATGTAAGTATAAATTAAAATAAATTTCTCTCAGATATATTACCAACCTGTTGTTGTTGTACTGTCATCATCTTGATCTAACAACCAGCTTAGTACTTGTTGAGTTGTAATCATATGTGTCCCTAAATACAACAGGACATACATCATTAAATTTGTCTGGACATAATAGATCACTTGACAAGAACTTGAACATTCAGAGCATATATATCAACATTTCTAGAATCCATCACAATCTTCATCTCATTTATGATGAATATATTTTTAAGTTGGTTATCACAACACTATAATCACAGTATCAAACTGGTACTGTCCAAATGAGCAAACAATACCAAAAGTTTTGGTAACCATAGAGAGAGGAGTTAAATGAACAAAATTTACATAAGGAGTAGTTTTATTATGCTTATAAGGCAAATAAAACTATGTAAGTACTTCTTGTACAATTACAAAAGATATATACATGTACAAATGTATATATATAAGCACAGCTGATTGGTCAACTTCAATTATGCTTAGTAAGTGAATAATACAGACCAAATTTATGGTGTTTTTACAAAACATATTCTTAAATTATATTAAGACGAATCATAAGATACATGCAATATTTCTGTTCAGACAACTACAAATGCCCTATGAACAGTCATAAAATAGGCATTTCCTAGATGGATGTTACTTCTGATCCTAATTTATTTGCTATGCTCAGAGTAACGCAATTAATTTTGCCTTATATATTTGGTAATACAACAAGGCATTTCATAACAAGTTAAACAAACCCAAGTTTATATACATAACTACATGTAAGTGACTCGACTTTACAAGGAAGATAAACCGGAGGCTCACACTATTATTCAGTTAATTGTCTACAAGTGCCCAGGAACAAAGGGAAATCCCTTCAACCATTTATTTATTGTTATGAAATATAAAATGTCAACTGAGCTGATAATTTAAATCAGACAATCAAACATATCTTCCTGCTTAACTTCAATCATTTCCTACATCACTAAGGTAAAATATGACAAAGATTTCCCTTTGAGTATTGGGTTAAAGAACTAGCTTTAATATATTCATACACTGTGAGGGGATCTTTGTTTTAACACTGATGTATGAAACACTGTGTTTATTAATTTTGCAAATGGACTAGCTTGTTACTCAGATTCAAGCAACGTTTTGCTTATACACTGTACCAGAACATATCACAGAATCTAACAAGTTTTAGACCTTTCTAATAATTTCAAAACATGATAATTTGATTAACGAGAGTCATAGGCGAGTGTTAAAGCAGTTGAAAACATTGTTTACACATTCAGAGATTAACTACTGGAATGCATTCCTTTATTTACACTTAAGTTGTGATATATATTTTTCAGTGAAATTGTACTTTCCTTTTCCATGCTAGTAGCGACCATTACGGTCTGGCGATTGTGAGATCATATTACTTGTTATTAGACAAGTGAACTATTGAAAATTAGAGGTGCACGTAATAACACATCTGCAATATCACCAATATGTAAATATTTTCATGAAATGTCTAGCATTTAAACTTTTGTGTAACATACCAATTTGTCTTCTCACTGCCAGAATTGTTTCTCTAATTCTCAGATCAGCGTACCCCATTTCACGCATGACACGAGCATCATATGTTGTCATAGGATCAGGAGGGTTACGATCGGCTGAAACAAAAAAACTCTTGTCAATAATTTTCTTAAAGTTACATGACACATGCAGAAATTGTATCAAAGGTAAACTTAACATGCATTACGCGTACAATATTTAGGAAGTTTATTTTACAGTGGATACTTTGTATGTTTAAATAAATTCTTTCAGCTAAAGAGATAATAGTGTCTCAACCACAAATAAAAAAATAATTACCATCTCTCTGATTAGCAATCTCTATCTGCTGTTGTCTTTGTTGTTCCATCTGTAAGTTGGGAATATAGCATTGTCATTTGATTTTATGCAATGGCAGAGTACAAATGACAACAAAAGAACATTTAACAATTATTCTGAGACAACGCATGAAACAAGTACATTTATTTGTGCTACCATCACAATTAACTTTTGTAGTTTGTAGAATTCAGGTGATTGATCAGCTAACACATCAATGTCATAGGAACACTGTAACCTTCTCTGTCCACCAGTAGTGGACAGTTTACAATAGTAAGGTTACATATGTCTATGGAGAAAGTAACTACAATAAACATTGATACACTGGACAGCATGCAGCAGTAAGTACCGTAGGTACCATAGTACCATAAGGTTACATATGTAAGTTCACGCAGTGTAAGTGATATTGTACAAGAACCACACTGCACAAGAACTTTCTACAGCAACCAAAGGCTTCCCCTAATTGTTTCACAGATTGCCTGACATTCCCGCAAAGAAACACACAATTACTGCCTGACCATTTACTGGTGTTAATGCCTGATAGTTAGTTAACACATCTAACGTTTACCAGTGTGAATGCCTGGTAGCTACTTATCGCGTCTGGCATTTATTTAGGGACCTGACATTGTTGTGTCTGACATTTACCAGTGTGAATGCGTAGTAGCTAGTTAACACGTCTGACAGCTACCGGTGTGAATGCCTGGTAGCTAGTTAACACGTCTGACATTTACAAGTGTAAATACCTGGTAGCTAGTTAACACGTCTGACATTTACCAGTGTAAATGCCTGGTAGCTAGTTAACACGTCTGACAGTTACCGGTGTGAATGCCTGGTAGCTAGTTATCACGTCTGACATTTACCAGTGTGAATGCCTAGTAGCTAGTTAACACGTCTGACAGTTACCGGTGTGAATGCCTGGTAGCTAGTTATCACGTCTGACATTTACCAGTGTGAATGCCTAGTAGCTAATTAACACGTCTGACATTTACCAGTGTAAATGCCTGGTAGCTAGTTAACACGTCTGACAGTTACCGGTGTGAATGCCTGGTAGCTAGTTATCACGTCTGACATTTACCAGTGTGAATGCCTAGTAGCTAGTTAACACATCTGACATTTACCAGTGTGAATGCCTAGTAGCTAGTTATCACGTCTGACAGTTACCGGTGTGAATGCCTAGTAGCTAGTTATCACGTCTGACAGTTACCAGTGTGAATGCCTAGTAGCTAGTTATCACGTCTGACAGTTACCGGTGTGAATGCATAGTAGCTAGTTATCACGTCTGACAGTTACCGGTGTGAATGCCTGGTAGCTAGTTATCACGTCTGACATTTACCAGTGTGAATGCCTAGTAGCTAATTAACACGTCTGACATTTACCAGTGTAAATGCCTGGTAGCTAGTTAACACGTCTGACAGTTACCGGTGTGAATGCCTGGTAGCTAGTTATCACGTCTGACATTTACCAGTGTGAATGCCTAGTAGCTAGTTAACACGTCTGACAGTTACCAGTGTGAATGCCTAGTTGCTAGTTATCACGTCCGACAGTTACCGGTGTGAATGCCTAGTAGCTAGTTATCACGTCTGACAGTTACCGGTGTGAATGCCTAGTAGCTAGTTATCACGTCCGACAGTTACCGGTGTGAATGCCTAGTAGCTAGTTATCACGTCTGACAGTTACCGGTGTGAATGCCTAGTAGCTAGTTATCACGTGTGACAGTTACCGTTGTGAATACCTGGTAGCTAGTTATCACGTCTGACATTTACCGGTGTGAATGCCTAGTAGCTACTTATCACGTCTGACATTTACCGGTGTGAATGCCTAGTAGCTAGTTATCACGTCTGACATTTACCGGTGTGAATGCCTGGTAGCTAGTTATCACGTCTGACATTTACTAGTGTGAATGCCTAGTAGCTAGTTATCACGTCTGACATTTACCAGTGTGAATGCCTGGTAGCTAGTTATCACGTCTGACATTTACCAGTGAGAATGCCTAGTAGCTAGTTATCACGTCTGACAGTTACCGGTGTGAATGCCTGGTAGCTGGTTATCACGTCCGACATTTACCGGTGTGAATGCCTGGTAGCTAGTTATCACGTCTGACATTTACCAGTGTGAATGCCTAGTAGCTAGTTATCACGTCTGACAGTTACCGGTGTGAATGCCTGGTAGCTAGTTATCACGTCTGACATTTACCAGTGAGAATGCCTAGTAGCTAGTTATCACGTCTGACAGTTACCGGTGTGAATGCCTGGTAGCTAGTTATCACGTCTGACATTTACCAGTGTGAAGGCCTGGTAGCTAGTAAACAGGTCTGACATTTGGTCAGGGACCTTACAAGGAGCTGCAGGATCTGTTTGAAGTTTTCCGACATGGCCAGGGGTTCCACTAGGTGCTGAATCTCAAGGGTCATTCTGATACTTTTTTACCAGCTGTTAATATAGCCAAAATACCTATGATTTTGAGATAAATTGACCCTTCAGCCAGAAGGATAAGGGTCAAAATGTGGCATTTTGTAAAATCCAGGGGTCAAAGGGTCAATTCAAGGGTCAATGGAACCCCTGATGGCCAATAGTCCTGCAATGTTTCCATATTCTGCCTTCAGCAACTGACAGTTTAAACTTGTATGGTTGTAAATGTGCTAGTATCATGTGTTTTGTTAGTACTTGAATACTTACATGTTCTTTATGACGTCTTTGTACAACTGCTACATATCTTTCCCCTTTCAGTCTGAGGACATATTCACATTGTGGGAACCATCTCATGTGTTCTAATAATGGATCATCACCTAGGTAACACAACATACATTACAATAATAAACATTAAAATCAAGTTAAGTTACATATACATATTATATTATCAACAAATACCTATTTAGGAATTAAGACTAAACCCCAAGTAGACAGGTTTGTGACATGATAGAACCAGTAAACTGATTTATATAAATAACTCACTGTCAAGAGGCATAGTCGCTGTTCATAAATGACCAACACATTCAAGATGATGTGGTTTTACATGAAGTCATGATAGGGACATCTATATATAAGCAATATTATTGATTTACTTTTTTGTACTCTTAATAAATGACAAAGACTTTCAGGAAATTGCAATTTACACAAGTAGACAAGTCACCTCAGCTTGTTGTTCTTGGCAACACTATTAAAGATTAGTCAGAAACACAGTTGTGACAATATAAATTTCTTTATGTTGTTGTTTTTATTACAAAATATTTTAATAAAACTGCAAACCTGCTTCCCAGTTTCTGAGACCGCCACCACAACAGAAACAACGTGTGAAGTCAGCACCTCCTGCAAACATACAAAACTTATCAAGAACACTGAGAAGTAGCAAATGGCAGGCCATAGACTCCTCATACATATTACTTTGGTAAGAAATAAAGTAAAGAATGGGAAGGGCGGGGGTATATGATAAAGCCACGAACAGGTGCAACACTGGACTGTGCAATAATTAAGCATGGAGAAAATAGGAACGCAGCTCCCTTGGACCTACGTGCATAAATAAAGGGTGCTTAAACCTGTTTTAAGGCATGCCAACGTCTTACAAACAGTTCCATGTGGATCATTGGTTATTTTCTGTTCATAGTCCATCCCTATCTTGTATTGATACATCTCTTCAAAGACTTGTGTAACCATACTTTCTTCTACATGGTATATATCTCCTTTACAAGATTTAAAATTTGGTTTAGTTTCATCTCAGATATGGCTTATGTAAATTATCTAATGTCAAATACAGTTTTTGAAGCATACTAATAGTAATTTCCCCGGAGGACAAATAAGATAACTACCAAATACTTACGTCATACAATAAATACATACATAAATAAGTGTAGCGACACCAAATCATACTGGGCATCTTTTATTGTAATTGTCATTGTATTATGTAGTGATGGCCCGACGATCGAATAATCGTTGCTGTGAGTTTATGGATAGGGATTGACGATTTTGCTAGTCAATCAATAACGTTGGGGTTGTATCAAAAAATTATGACTGAATACTTGAAACATGACTAGTAATATCAATGCCTTGAAAGATGTAAAACTTACAACATTTAAATTCAGTTTGAAGATTTTAGAATTTCCTTTATAGACAAATAATTAGTCAGATTCTTTTATGCTGTAAACGCAACATTGGCCTACTGAAAGACACACTTTAAAATCCTCGAAGGGCATAACCAATTTTCGGACTTTATCGATTAATCCCATCGGTAGGGTTATCCAATTATGCAAATTAACAATTTGGTAAATCTGACAGCTTTGCCCATCACATGTACTGACACACATTTGGCAATGCCTAACTCAAGTTATTTTATGTAGCACAAACATCTTAACACATGTACATACCCACGAAGTACAACCCAGCAAGTGCCATCTGTTCTGGTGTCTGATCCAAATAATCTGGGAATCCTTGAAATGAATTCACTCTCTGAGCTATGGTTCTAAATTCCGGATGCTTAACATTTTCAAGTGTCGGTGGTGTTGAATCACGGTTAACTGGGGCTGGATTCTGAGGAGCATGGTTTCCTACAGGATCTACAAAAATACCAAAATTATAGTGTGTGATGTTGGTATTCAAAACGTAGAATTGTGTCCATAGACATATGCAATGGACGGACAAGAGCAAATATATATGATTCGGGGCATAATAATAGCAAAATATCATTGATTATAGTTCAGTTATGTACAATAACACAGTCAGTAAACTAAACTAAAAAGGCAAAGTGGTCTAGTGGTAGGGAGCTGGAGTACTGGAAAATCTATTTATGCTTTCCGGTGCTTTAGACATAAATATTTTGGGTATGCCTTTAATTATTTTCTTGTAAAGTGATCAGAATAGTAATCGAGACGTACACATATCACAGCAGACGAAATTTCATTTAGTCTACTGACAATTTTGCCACGCATGTATGCTTAGTTATCTGTTCGTGTATGCAACTGGACATAATAATCAATCCACGCTTAGCTCTCTATCAAATAGTATTTTTTTTGCTTTTATATGATTATTATGTGCAAAATTTAAGTATAAGTTTGATTATATGCGAACTACATTCCTTCTCTACCTTCCTACAATCCAAAAGATTTGTATTCTTCTTATATTGTGTACCGCATACTATATTTGGTCTTTCTATGGTCGTAAATAAACATCTAAAATGCACAATTTTGTATTTGAACAGACCTTCGAGAAACAGTGTGAAATTGATTGTTTTATGGAGCAATTACGTTCATTACATAACACGGTATGTTTACACACAATTTACATTATAAAACATCAAAGTATCGTGCGACATAATATACACGCGACATAATATACACGTAGGAAACAACTAGAGCAGGACGTCAATGATAGGTTCATTATTAAGGGAGAAGAAGGACGATTCTTGTGATTTCTTTTCAAAGTTCCTGTTAACAAACAGAGTTTATAATGTGCCTATATTTTAAACATGCCGTGGTATATACGATATAGGTGTGCTTGATTCTTCATTTGAACTTGATCTATGTATATCTTTTACAATGTCAGTTCTTTTTTGATTCTATGTCCCGTGTTCCCAAAACCTTTTAACTGAGATGTGCATGGAACTTTTCCGTAACTTGAACTTTATGTTACTTAATGCGGAATCAATCATAGCGTCAGCCTTGTGTGCAGTTACGGCTTACGGTAGCTCGCTCACTGTTCAGGACCGAACAAGTGTATTGACCGCCTCGTTTTTATTCTGGTTCCCTCCCTCATAGACAGTAAAGGCGTTTATTTTGCAATTTGGTTCCCCTTGTGCAGTCAACGTAATACGGTAACCCAGGGATACAAAACGTGAGCGACTGTTAGCCGTAACTGAACGCAGTGTTCGGCTCAAATATTCGCGTGCTACCTCCGAGTTGCGATAGATAAACATTATTAGACTGAAACTCCGACTTAGACTTTTAAATATTGACAGTTCTATTTGCTGCTCCTGTGTTGTAACAATATAGATTTAAATAACGTTTGGGAAAAGGGTTCAATGGGTAACAACAATTACTTATGCAAATGCAGTTGTTTTGATTTTAATGACATCCAAGACTGATAAATATAAGTTTTTAAATTTAAAGTCAAATTCAGAGTTTCAGTCCAAAATTCTGTATGAATATGGCCCCTGATCTTAGTGGAGTAAAGATTGACAATAAGGCCCCAATTTCACAAATGATCCAAAAATTGATTCGCCTTAAACTCAAATGTCCAAACATATATTGAATCATAAAATAAAGTCAAGTTTGAGAAACACGAAAAATCGGTCAATGGCGCTACCGGGAATCGAACGTCAATCAAGAGTCGGTAAATTAACCTGATTTAGATACACTTACAAGCGCTACTATCAATGGAGATAATGTTTGTTGCGTAGTTTTATTGTACAAGAAATAACTTAACAAAAATGATAATACATGCAAATTATGAGTCTTTTTTAGAAAAAAATATCATTTTGTGAAACTGAAACCTATAAAATATCACTTTTGTGTTATTAGTTGTTCTGTTTACATGGACTGACTGCTTTATGTATAATGTACATAAATCTTTCCTTCATGCGTTCTTCTCCCATGCGTGAATACATTTTCTGTGCTAAACTATTTGTAGACAAGTGTATGTTTAATACAGTGTACAGTTTTATTTTGTTAACAAATATAAAAAATAATGAATAACGGACAAACTCATTATTTTTAATTTAAGTTTAAAAAAATTAAATTCCGATTGCCTCCAGATAAGTTTATTTATTCATAATTTTGTGGTTATTTTGCATTTTAACGTAATTAATTTCAGTACTGAGATCAATTTCATTACAAGGCTGCTTGTTCCTTCGTACTGGAATATAAACAGTTTACGTAATTATTGAATGCTTTTAATCATTAGTGACTCTCTTTCTCTACTTCTAGTTGTAAGAAAGTGCAAGCAAATTCTGCGAGGACACCACAAACATCACACACCAGCACAAATTAGTTTTCAGGATTCTTAAAGCCTAACTAGTAGTTTTAAATGATCCTGAATTTATTCTCATCAAAACGAAATACAGAACCGGAGGTCCTTCCAATTCACAAACTATACTTAATGACGTAACATGCTTTTTGCGCTACAGAAATACAATTTTGTGTCTCTTGTTATAGCACAAGGAATTGTTAAATCATTTCAAAAAGAACCAATAATATAATGCCTCATCCACACATTACCTGCGTCCAAAAGCATCAATCATGGTTTCAATTTGGTCATAGCATTATTTGGAACTTACATGGAGTAAAAAGGTTGATGTACGGTAGCAGAAGTGATTTCATAACTTGTTTTTTTTTCCGAAATATGTAAGAAATGCTATCTTACGTTATTCTTCTTTGTCGTTCTAAATATTTAAAATAATAACCGATAGATATTAAGTACACAAAAACGGTTTTCTTGACTAATTTTGCATGAACAGTGCAAGCTGAATTATTTATTCGTCGATGCTTTTGGACGCAGGTAATGTGTGGATGATTCTGGTTTCTTGATGAAAACATAGATCTACAATGGTGTGATAGGGAAATTTTGTCATAGCATATTATGGGATATTATATATACTTTCTGTGCCAAATATGCTAAGAAAACACTGCGACTCTTTTAATTATTAAGTATTACCATTGCTACTTGTTCTTGTTAGACCTGACACACGTTCACCAGTACGTCTCTCTCTCCCTTCTGGGTCTTCAGTGGGTTGCTGGGAAACAGATTCTCCGTTCTGTAATCATAACATAATATATATTTTAATAAACATGGTGATTTTTTTGCTACTGTACAGTATGAAATTCTATCAAACAAAAACTCTGTTTCATTCATTCTGCTTGTAAGTTTGAGAGAATTTGTGAATTAACATAATTTATCAGTTCTACAGAAGAGTTTCAAATACTCAAGTTGAGTTTGGCCTCCAAAAGTCCAAGTTCGTAAACTATACCAAGAATAACAAACTATGAATAATAGAATAAGTGATTTACAATTAACTCACTGTATTACTAGGATTTGCTTGGCTAACACTGGTATTTTCCAAGCCTCTGGCAACTTCATCGACAGGTGAAGTCAACGTTAATGAACGACTCAGTGTGTATGTACTACAAGCTGAATTCTCTGAAGTTGAAGGTTCAAAATTTGAATTCTGATTAGCTGTTTCACTGATCGTTGATTTTGCATTTTAATGTAATTTAAGTTCTGAGATCAATTTCATTACAAGGCTGCTTGTTCCTTCGTACTGGATTATTGTACGTGGAGCGGCACGTGACTTAATTTTTTTTCCACGATTATTCGATTCAAGATAATTTTACCCAATGACAATAAAGTTTTACAGAAAAAGTATTTGTAATATTTTTTATTGTTTTATTTTATTTCATTTAAAATCTTTTAATTTATTCCCTCATGTGGTGCACGATTTCAAATGGTCAAGGTCTATTTTGACTGATAAAATATTTGAAACCAGTCTACGGAAAGTTTATTTTTAGATTCCCTCATGTCGTGCACGATTTCAAATGGTCAAGGTCTATTTTGACTCATAAAATATTTGAAACCAGTCTACGGAAAGTTTATTTTTTTGTTTATTATCATCCGCAAATGGCAGAACATGTTCCCAGCGACGTCTACCGCGTTATCATGTCGCTAGACTGTCTTGCAGACCTGTAGCAGACCGATGAAATATCTGTTTTTGTCGGACACATTGTCAGGTGAAAATGTTCAGTTAGCACCGTCTATTTTCGGAAATTGCTCAAAAAATCAAATAGTCGAAAAGCGGACCCCATTCTCGACAGCTCTCGGGCATTTCCGTACCACTTCGTTACTCTGATAGCACTTGACGTAGTTGGCCGAGGATTTCCGAATGAAGCGGACCCGTCGAAAAGTATGACTTTCTAATTTGGGCGAATTTGCGAATGTTTTATTCCACTCAATTTCGATGATAAATGCGGTTAAAAGCGGCTGAGATCAATGTATGTGAACCATGCAATCACTTTCGTTTTCGGCTGAGTATACGATAAAATCCGTACCGTACGGTCCGTAATGCCGCCCGCTCCGTATTTTACGAGGAATGAAAATTATTATAGTAAATTCAGAATACTATTATTTTCGCAAGTATATACTGATGGTTTATGTCTCATAGTCTGTGCTATGACTATTCACATACAATTTACCTCACTGTTTGTTCAGTTTATGTTTCATTTGTGACCTAGTTTTTATGTACAGTCGACTGTTTGAAACATGTATTGCTTTTTGCACTTGATTGACTTGTGTTTGGGAGTATACATTGTCTTCATCTTTCAATTTGAATAATTAATAATTGATAGCGAGATGTTTGTTTAAACTTAAATAACAAGAATAAAATAGACAAGAAATAAGATATCAGTGCTACATTGAATCATCCCACAAGCTCAATTAGGAATGATTTGTAGACTATTAAAAGCAATTTCAAAGAAACACTAAAAAGGATTACATTGAAATAACAAAGTCCTATGCTATATAATATTAGGGATTGAGGGGACAATATGCACTAAATATATGTTGATTGCGTGCTGTAATATAGCCCCCGAATGACTGAAACCGACTGGTTCCAAAATTGGCTCAAGAAAAAAAGCCAGATTGCCCAATTCATCTAGTGAGCAAAAGACGAGACGTCCAGTTGATCGGAAGTTGATTAGTTCGTGGAAGAAGGTAGGCCATGGCTAGTATTTAATGATGATGAGATAGTCATGACCTTTACTTGAACAATAAAACTGAGAAATCTTGCTTAATTATAATGGTTATACATGTAATAAAACAACATTTAAAATAAGGATTTTAAGTTGTTAATCCTGTTCAAAACATTGCGACAGGTAAGAAAGTGTTGTGACTGGTAAAACATTGTTGCAACAGGTAAAACATTGTTGCGACAGGTAAAAAATGTGTCTTTGCCTGTCGTTATGTCCTGTGAAGGAGAAAAAGTATTCGCGTTGACTGTTTTACCTGTATTTCACATATGCTATTGAATATTTTTTCTTGAAGTGGGCAGTTCATAATTATAATATTATATGATATAGTCATCGCTGATAATTTCTCCTTGCATGTACTAACGGAGAAGAAACTGCAGTAAGAAGGAATTTGTTACGGTGACACGCTGTTTATTCATAGTTTAGGGTGGTGCCAGCAACTACAGTTTTCAGCTTCATACTGATACCATAATATACTATTTTTTTTCGCTCGCTCGCTTTAATAAATGACAGTTAGAAAACAATTTGTTTTTTCGCTCGCTCGCCCCATTTTTTGGGGGGAAAAATCCGAAGAACAAAAAAATAATCTGGTGTGGCCTAATAATATTTAAAATTGCATTCTTTAAATCTTTTACATAACAAATTATAACAAATAGAAGTGATGCGTTAACTGTATGAAATAAATATTTAGATAAAAGTAATGCTTATTCTAAGCTTATTTTTTACGTACGTATGTATCAGAAAAGAAAATGTGTTCCGGTGATAAATTTTGAGTGTCATGATAGTCTGAGATAATTATTTAGAAACTTAATGAGAATATATGTCAAAGATTCAAAGAATGTAATTTTAAATATTATTATTTTTGTGAACAAAGACCTTGCTACATACAGAGTAGTTGGAACTGGGTCTGTAAACAGATTCATATTTTTTGTTTACGTGTTTGATACTACTAAAATGGAGTGTAATGCTTTAGTTACATGTTTTGTGTACAAAAGAATGTAAATAACAAAATATCATTCAATTCTTTAGCGGCGACCTTTGATGCTTTGCATCAATGATTTTCTTGTATACAGTATACGTAATTGTTAATTTCATTTAATGATTAGTGACTCTCTTACTCTACTTCTAGTTGTAAGAAATCTGTGACGACTACACAAACAACACACACCAGCACAAATTAGTTTTTAGGATTCTTACAACCTAACTAGTAGTTCTAAATGATCCTGAATTAATTTTCATCAGAACAAAATACAGAACCGGAAATGCTTCAAATTCACAAAATATACTTAATGACGTAACATGCTTTTCGCGCTACAGCTAACGGCAGAAATACAATTTTGTGTCTCTTGTTATAGCTCAAGGAATTGTTAAATCATATTAAAAAGAACCAATAATATAATGTCTCATCCACACATTACCAGCGTCCAAAAGCATCGACGAATAAATAATACAGCTTGCACTGTTCATGCAAATTTAGTCAAGAATACCGTTATTGTGTACTTTATATCTATCGGTTATTATTTTTTAATATCTATAACGACAAACAAGAATAACGTAAGATAGCATTTCTTACATATTTCGGGAAAAAAACAAGTTATGAAATCACTTCTGCTACCGTACTCTATCAACCTGTTTACTCCTTGTAAAATCCAAATAATGCTATGAACAAATTGAAACCATGTTCTACAACTTCATGTTTAACAGTAAAATATAAAAAATTAAAAGAACGACAATGACGATAAACGACTAGGTGGGCTAGAAATGCAAGATATTGAGTCATATATAAAGTTGTTAAAAATAAGTACAAGCTCTGTGAGATAAAAAAACAAGTTGAAAATGATACCAAATGTGTGCTTTAAACTGTACGGTTACAACTTCCAAGGACATGTTACATCAAAACAAAAACTTTGTCAAAATTCACTCATTTTCACTGGTAACATAATTTAATGTCCGCAGCGCTAACAGGAGAATATTGGAGGCAGTAATACAGATTATGGTGGACAGGTAAATACAGTAGACATTGTATTAAGAGACCACCCAAGGGACGGCCAAAAAGTGGTCGCTTAATAAATTGGTATCTTAATAGATATCAACAAATTAAACGAAAATTAAGTACACATGAATGTCCAACTGAACAATCAAAACGTATAAATACCATCCTCTTTCCATTCAAATGTATATATGGTGTGAAACAATGCTCGTAAATTAAAAGTGGCTCATTCTTAAATTCCACGTAAGTTATCCAATATGACAAGGTTCATGTACTTTGAATACTGCAGTTGCCTCCTGCTAAAAATCTAATAATTTTCTTAATACACACGCAAATTTTGTTTACTGATGCGAAAGTAAAAGGCTAAACACAGACACACTCATTAATAGTTTTCAATCTATAAATAAATAACTACTCATCACAGTTACACGAATATGCACATGGTGTGACGTCATGAATTCAATGATGACGAAGATTTGACAGCTATTACGTGGAACAATACTTAAACATTATTCCACGTGCGTATTAAAACAGGCTGATAGTAATAAATGTGTTTTCCATAAGGCAATGATTTTTTTTTTAAATGGATTACATACTAAACAAAGTGAGTGTTTACACAGTCATTTAAACCCCGAGTTAAATTATGCGATGTGTTTTGTCTGACATTTCATTCTCTCAGTGAGTATAAAGAAGTTTGTCGGGACGACGATCTTTCAAATAAAGATAAAAGCCGGCGAGTCGGCACACAAATTACATCTTGCATATTTCTTCTCGGGACATCGTAATGTAAAAACTTGGTGACATCAAGCAACGTAAGTCGCATAGCAACGCCGTTACATGAACTTGGTTCTTGTAGAAATTATTATCGTTATGCTGTGTAATCCATTCACATTTAAGGCTCGCGCTCAAGCGGACACATATATGCAAAGATTTTTACATGACGTTTTATAACAATGTAGCCAAGTAATGATCTGGTTGCATTTATCACGCCTAATTGTTTATTCAATTGTTTAAAGGACAATGCGCGAATACAGTTGTGAATAAGGTGTGAAATGCCCAATGGGATTAAGTGCATGCGGTCGTTTAATGAATTATTTAACTATCTTTTTTACCTGTCGGGGCTGGTTTATGCAGGCGCTGGTCGCGTTATAGAAAAGTCGTTTAATAGATACAATTTATATAGTAAAAACGCTCGGGCGGGAATCTAAGTGGTCGTTCAATAGAAAAGTCGCTTAATACAGGTGGTCGCTCAAGCAATGTCTACTGTACCTTATATAATATCTGATTTTATTTGCATATTTTTGTCTAACGAAAAAGTCGCACATCTATAGTAGATTGTAATAAATAAGACATTACTTAGTTGCATAATTATGATTATTGTATTTTAAAATCGTGTGCCCTCAGGAGTCTGTCGTCTGCAAGCAACAGAATAAAACTGGCCAAAATCAAGCCGTTTTCATCAGACTTTGAAAAGTTGACACTAAGGTTTCCAAGGTGTATCTCAAAAGTCATGAACATTACATTTCGGACCAATTACAATTAAAATGAAAACGATGACGGAACAAAATTAATATTCACCATTATTCTGATCCAGGCGTGATGATGATGTCACTGCAGTTGTATGATGTTGATAGGTAGCAGCTCTACGTAGAATGCATTCTGGGTGTTCTAGACTGTCAACTTGACCAATCTGTAGTAGAAATTGACACATAACGTTGCTGATTAGATAAAAGTCTCTTTCAGTATCAAGTGGTCAAGATATGTGTCATTAGCGGTGTAATTATTACTATTGAGATAGAACAAATTCTATTAGCAAACAACAATAATAAAACAGGATTTCACTTTTGCTTGCAATGACATATTGAATATGCTTACCACACTTTCAGGGTTGGTAGATGGTCTAACGGTGTTGCCATTCACTTCGCTTACTTCGCAAACGGACACTGACGGATAAAAGGGATCATCATTTTCAAGATTGTTAGAGACCTCTGGACCATGATTGTGGATTGCGAAATTCAATGACTCCTCTGAACGGTCTCCATGGAAAGGGCAATTCGGAGATATTTGTCTATGGCTGGCTTCAATGTTATTGAAGTATTCCCAGCCACTATGTGTTGCATCGCAATATGCACATCTTGTAGATGAAGGACCGTCTGTATGTCTGTG
This sequence comes from Mactromeris polynyma, assembly GCA_032209605.1. NCBI lineage: Eukaryota > Metazoa > Mollusca > Bivalvia > Venerida > Mactridae > Mactromeris > Mactromeris polynyma. Next base: position 19,659,313 of record JASFXZ010000005.1, read on the forward strand.
GTAGAAACCATTCCTAGCAAGATTTAAAGCATTTCCAGCCCCAGTGTAATGTTGAAATGATGCAAGTCGTAACCATTCATAGCGCATCTGTTCTTGCAATGATGGAGGTGAACCATTATTCAGGCGATCGAAGTAAGACCCTAATCCAAAATGCATAAACTGCAAGTATCCGTTGTCAACGTGTAATTCTCTAGCAATCGACTTCAGTTTTTTCATTTGTTGATTTCTGAAGAAGTTATTGCATTGTTTTTTGAAACTGTAATTCTTCTTAACATGTCTCAATGAATCAATATATTTGATTTTCTTTTTCTTTTTAGATTGGTAGATAACTTCACTGTCAACATCTTTCATTTGCCAAGTCAGCATATCAGTATCAAGACTTGCACCAATGCCAGAATCTACTTGACAAGAAGAGAACTGTTTCATGTCAGAATTATCCCTGCATGGTGGTTTGTTATTTTCAGGTCTCCCTGGTGGAGGTGAACCATTATTCAGGCGATCGAAGTAAGAGCCTAATCCAAACTCCATTAAGTATCTGTGGTCAACGTGTATTTCTCTAACAATGGACTTCACTTTTTTCTTTAGTTGATTTCTGAAGAATTCCTTGCATTGTTTTTTGAAACTGTAAGAATTCTTAACATGTCTCAATGGTCCAAATGATCTGATTTTCTTTTTTCTTTTATGACACTCAATAACATCGCTGTCAACATCATCCGTAAGCCAAGAAAATGAAACAGGATCAAGACTTTTATCAAAGCCTGAATCTGAGAGATTAGAATGGAACTGTTTGATGTCAGAATGATCTCTGAATGGTGGTTTGGTATTTTCATGACTCCTTTTTCTTCTGCGAGGTCTATGTGTTTGGTAATTGCTGTAGTGGTAACCAAAAGGGATGCTGCTTTCATCAAATAAATTTTCATTCCATGAAGATGAGGCTAAAGAACTTGTCTCACCATGAGGCAATTTTGACTTTTTGCATTTTTTTCTGTACTTTTTCTTACATTTGCGTGTCTTCTTTGTCTGAGCAGCTACTACATCTACATCACAAGATGATGGTAAGGTAGAATGACTGAATCGTTCAGTTTGATTACCAATGGGTCCTTCTTCTGTAACAACTAGTGAGTCACTAAATTTTTCTTTCCTAAGAAAATCGAGATCAGAGCATTCAATGTCACTTACAGGTATTGAATCTGTAATTGTACAATCATTCATTGCATTGTGAACAGTTTGTTTCTGAAACACTGCAATTGTCAAGCACTCGTCTGTACCAATATTAACATTCTTTCCTCCCTTTACATGAACATTATACTCTTCCAGGTCAACCACTTCGCAACTAAGTTGATGCAAATCATCTTGATGTCTTGCTAACTGCTTAACCTCTGAATATTCACTGGCATTGCAGTCACTATTATTTAGGTACATTTCACCAGTATCATCATCTAAAGATGACCTTATAGTCAAGTTTCCAGAAGGTGAACAACGAGCAATTCTTTGACCTTCTTCTTGAGAAGTAGGTAGCTCACTTTCATGAGTAGGTGCATCCAATATATTATCAACATTTATACGGCCTGATGAGTGATTACTCCAATGATCATCATCTGCCGAAACAGAAATGCCACATTCATCTTCTGCAACTGGCGTCACTCTATTCTTCCGTGAGTGCTCTTCGGCAGGTAAAATTTGAATTTCACCTTGACATTTTAAGCTTGATGAACTAGATGCATCACAGATGGATTCTTGAACTGGTTTTTTAACAAATTTAGCAAATCTGGTGCATTTCTTTTGAAGCCATGAAGGTAAACGACAAGCGATTCTTTGATCTTCTTCTCGCTCATATGTGTTTTTTTGAGAAGTCGGTAGCTTACTTTGACGAGTAGGTACATCCAATAAATTATTAACATTTACACGGCCTGATGAGTGATTACTCACACAATCATCATCTGCTAAAGCAGAACTGCTACATTCGTCTTTCGTAACTGGCGTTACTCCATTCTGAAATGAGTGCTCTTCTGGTGGCAAAATTGGAATTTCAACTTGAAATTCTATGTTTGATGAACTAGTTGTACCACAGCTGGATTCTTTAACTTGTTCTTTATCATCTGCAGTAGATATGCTGAATTTCTTTTGAAGCCATTGCTTAAGGCCTGAAGAATGTTGAGAATCCCTGGACGTAGTAAGTTGTTGAGTCAGAGGACGATTTTCTTGTGCAGTCATTTTGGTAAATTCTTGCTGTCTACAATAGAAAGATATACATCATTGTAGAGATGCCAAAAAGTGTTTGCTTTTATTTGTCAATACAGTTAATAACAAGAGATCAATAGGTTGTTATATCAAATGTGTATATAAGCAATTATTCAAGCATTATTGATCGTAGTTTGCAAATTGTACTATAGTAACTAAGTGTTTTTTGTGCCTTTCAAATTACATGCACAATGCTACAGGACAAACAATGGAAAATGACTGCTGTTAATAACATTAGCAGTTGTAGCCCCCATCTCTTAATCTGAGGAACACAGCTTGACACTTAAACAAGTACCCATTTTGTTCTCTGGAGTAAAATATTGTACAATATCTGGGCCAGTAGTTTTTGACAAGATGATTTTTGAAGTTTCCACTAAATGCATAATTGTCAATTATCTGTGATAAAATATTTATAATGTGTCTCCTGTGTCCAAATGTTTGTACAAGGACCACAATGGATTATTATTATTATTATGTTGTTTTATGGCGCATCGACAGCTTTGGTCATTTAGCGCGCAAGAAATGTTAAACATATGTGAAACCAAAAAAGGTTATATGATATTCTTGTAAATATGTTAAACTTGTGCAAATATAGCGTGTAAAAAAGGATCATTATGTAAGAATATATTTTATGTACTAGAGTGAGCGAGGCAATCCTCATTCACTGATACATGTAATATATATGTGTGTATAGATTCAAATTATTATAACTTGCTGTAAAAACCAATCTCTTTGATATAGCTTATAATTTTTCCATATTATCATGTGGTTTTATGGCGCATTGACAGCTTTGGCATTGACAGCTTTGGTCATTTAGCGCGCAAGAAATGTGAAATTATGTGAAACTAAAAAAGGTAACGTGATATACTTGTAAATGTTAACTAGTTAGCGGACTGGTTGAAGGTCAACACAGCCAACGAGAAAAAATGTACTGTGAAAGGTGTATTTCATGGAATACAGTCCAGATTTATTAAAAATAAGTTAAAAATAAAATAAAAGACTAAGTTTCTTCATCAGAGAGCATGCTCTCATCCCCTGAGACAGAGATTCCATCACTGTCATCCTCCATGTCACTAAGACATTCAAACTTGTTGTTGAGGGGGGTTTCATAATTTTTTGTTTTACGTGGTTTTGGTGTGGGTGATGGTGGTGAAGGTTTGTGACCTGCAGGTTTTTCTTTAGGAGGTTGGGAAGTGGGTTTGCTGTTATTTTTGTTTGCTGGTGCAGGTTTCACCTTAGGTTTGGTAGTAGTAGGGGCAGGCGATGTGGCCTTAGTTGGAGTGGGTATTGGTTTCTTGGTAGTAGGAGGGGCTGGTGATTTGGTTTTTGGAGGAATGGATTTTGGTTTTTCGGGCATAACAGGTTTTTTTGGCTGATTGGATGTTTTTGGTGCAGGGGGAGGAACCTTTGGGGCAGGCTGTCTCTGTGTCTGCACAGATGAGGGGGCCAGACCTTTAAGGTCCTCTGCAATCTGAGGATACTTTTCTATTAAAATTTTGATAAGATCACTACAAGAGTGACAAGGAGGGATGTTTGCCAAAGGGGCGGCTTTGTTGGCATAGCTAGCATTACTGCTAGCCTGTGCCTGGTCCCTCTGGCGGTTCTGTACAACCCTCCTTGCCTCTACAAAAGAAACACCCTGGTTATATTTAATTTCTAAAATGTCTTTCTCAGTCTTCCACGACTGGCAATGTTTTGAAAAAACAGGGTGGGAACCCTTGCAATTTACACAGAGGGGTTTCTCATGACAGACTTTAGAATCATGGTCTGGCCCCTCATGTGCACAGACTGCACAAACTTGAATACTTGTGCATCTGGTCTCGTGATGGCCAAACCTCTGACACCTGTAACAGCGCAGAGGGTTTGGCACATACACGGAGACCGGAACGCTTTCGTACCCAATTTTTACATTAGATGGGAGGACTGATGTTGAGAAGGTGAGTATATACGTGTTTGTTTGAATGATTTTGTTTTCTCTTTTTATTGAAATTCTTTTTACCGCAGAGACAGCCTGCGATTTAAGATTGGTAGTTATTTCGTCGAGGGACTCGCAACATGCGAGATCCCTACAACGAATAATACCTTTGGAAGAATTTAGTGATGGGTGGGGTTTTATAACGACCCCCAACCCAAAGAATTGTTTGTGACCTAAAAGGTTTTTTGCTTGTTGCATGGTGGAGCATTCCACCAGCAACGTTTCATCTTTCAATTTCTTCACGGACCTTGGCGTTCCAAGAATGGATTGCAAAGTCTTCTGTATGACAAAGGGGGAAAGTTTGGTAATTGGTTTCTCTGAATCTGAAGATTTTATAACAATGAAACGAGAGAAGTTTTGGGGGGTCATGTGTGATATGTCTGTCTCAGAGTCAGACTCCGAGAGTGTTCGCTTGGCTTTTTTTGGGGTTGCCATGCTGATTGAATTAGTTCATCATTGATGCTCCCCACCCGCCATGGAGTCCAACAAGGGGACATGACCAGGGGACATCCAACACTGGTCATGACAGGGATACATCAATGATATACTCGTGATAAAAGGGTTAAACTGGACAAATGAGTTCCCTCAGAACATTTTACAAGCTTAAAACAAACTTTGGAAAATTTCGAATGTCAGTTAAAGGCCAAACAAGTATCCGATTGGCCCATGGGCCATCGCCTTCCAAGATACAAATAAGTAAAAGGTAAATCGTGAAAGTCGTCAACGAGATAATGTATGTATTTATAAAATAAACAAATATAAATAGACATGGGGGTACAATATATCGTGGGGCTTGGCATGACTAGCCGATTGATCAGGACGGGCCTTCCAGACCTCCCGTTTAGCCCAACTTAAGGCCAAAGCAGTGTATTGAGAGAACCAAGTATAGATTGCCAACTCAGAACCCGCTCAACTACCAGGATCCTCTCATCAGGCGACACGGGTAGCAGCCCACGGCAAACGGGCAGGCACAGTGGGGGGGGGGGGGGTCTTACCCCTCTGTAGTGCGACAGATGGTGAATTCTAGCCCCCCTCCAGCTGGGGAGGGACCACAATGGAAATAAGAGATTTCCAAACTCTTTTTATGTTACCCTTTGTGCACAATTTCATTGACATGGACCAGTCACTGCTATGTTAAAGTAATATTATGCTCATTTTTTATCATTTGTTTACATAAACAAACATGCAAAATAAATTGTATATAGTTAAAACATCAATAAACATGCATTAACAAAGAATTAACTCATAATGTATTGATCCATATTTGGTGAAGAAAGATGTTAAATTTTAAAGAAAATTCCAGTTTGTTTAACAATCAGGCTATTTTACAAGTTTTGTCTGTTAGTACTCCATAGTTAGCACTTATTGTCAACAAGGAACTTTGTGTTTGAATATAAGGTAGGACAGTTTATTACAGGATTACACTTATTAGTAGGTGTGTAACAAAGGTCATGTGAGCAGAGAGTGGTGCTCACAGCCGATTTTAAACAAAAGACTCAGTGGAGATTTCCTGGTTTGTGGTGCCATATTGACCTCGGGAAACAACTATGGGAAGTTATGTTTATGGGCCCAGACGCTAAACTTGAAGTTTCCTTCATCAGACCAGTTTCACCGGATTCAGTCCACGTATCTCATTCCAACTGTTGACCAATACTGGCTGGAACATCAACAAGAGATTGTCAGCAATTTCCGGGGTCAGCAAGTATTAGGTAAGATCTTTAATTGCTCTCTAATTGTCTCTTTAAGTCATGATCATATTGACTTTCCAATCTTGTTATTGTGTCACCTTAAACCATAATATCTTCCCTGTCTAGTATGGAATGGTAAAGGCGTCTTAATAGTTCCATCTGTTTTGCCAACAATTTCACCAAAGTTTCGACTGTTATTTTCATTATGCTTGTATAGTGTATTGTGTAAGAAATCAGACAAGCATTTATAACACTTATATGCTGTGTTGGCATATGAAAATGATTTGATAATTTTGTACTATCAAGTACTCGTAATACTGTTTTATGGTTATTGCCATCATTGGTGCAAACAGGCCCATTTTTTATGTACATTAATGTCAAGCTTGACAAGGTTTTGTTTGTGTCATCACTCGGTACTAGCATAGTTACAGAAACCTGCTCTTATTTAGAGAAATATGGGAATTGGATGCATCTAGGTGCTATTGACACAATTCTAGTTTTATTAACATCCCTTTATTGAATTGTATTGTCCGCAGCATTATGGTAAAAGTATTTAATATAGTTCAGTCAAACTGCATACAAAGATATAGGACATAAACATAACTGAAATGTTATTTTCAGACAAACTGTGTGAAGTCGATAAAACAAAATAAAATTAAACATTAAATTAGTTATGATCATCTGAGAATAAAGAAGGTTCAGGTCCATTAAAATGGACAATATCGCCTTTTAAGAATTTGTATTTGATTATTCATTATACTCAAACAGGTGATGGAAGAATTGATTCACCTGGACACTGTTCCCAGTACTGTTCTTATACTCTGATGGAGGATGCTACAAAGAAAATTCTGAGTCTACAAACACTGGATAAACGCATCACAGATCAAAAGTCAGTTAACATGGAGAAAGTAGGATTCCAGAGAGCAATGGCAGACCTGGAAAACAAAGGTGTTGAAGTAAAAGATGCTCATCTGGGTATTGGAGCACTGATGAGTAAGTTTGTCAAAATATTCAAGTATGAATGCAACCAGTGTAATTTTAATCAATTTTTTACAATGTGTTAAAGTGAACAGGTTTTTATGCATGATCTTTATGTTTCATTAGTGACTTCGGCATGCCTTTATAGTTCACAATGTGCTCGCACATGCGTCTTAAACATTTGGCCTGTTATCACTCGATATCACAAATTTAACCCAAGCATTATGTAACATGGTTGATATCATTGAGATGTCGGACAAGTTCATTACTGTGTCTTTGGGTGAAAAATATTTCACTAGGATAAAAAACCATTTTTAACATTCTATTAATTAATATCTAATCTTCTATTTAGGTCTAAATGTTTGTCTTTATTTATGAAATACAGATCAAATTACAAACTTTCTCTGTTACTCAGGTGAGCTAGACAGGGCTAACATTGCCCTCTAGTAACAGATTTTTTATATTAATGTCGTGTTAATTTTGTTATATACGGGTAAGGCAATTCGAAATGTATATATTCCAGAGTCAAGATACGCAGAATTAAAGCATTCCCGCGATATTTGGCATGTGGCAAAGAATCTCGGAAAAAAGATAGTGAAGGTAACTGCACATCAGTGTGAGCTTGTACATTCTTATGGAGTTAAATCAGTTATGATGTACATTAATTAGATTGAATGTTGTCACGGCGTCCGGCATTATAGAATGGTCAATGGACATTTTTTATTTCATAAAGATTGCCCAAGCAGGGCTCTTGATGACAACAATTAGGTTACATGATTCGGACGAAATGTTCAACACCAAGTGCCCACCTATGACAAAAGTTTGCAATGGTAATATTAGATTTTGAGGGACATTCAAGGAATTTTCTAATTAAATATTTAGTCATTAGTAAAAGAATGTAGGACCTCTTTCCACAAGTTAACATATAATTATACCTCAATTTTTTTATTGCTTCATCTTTCATATTTGATTGTTCAAAATTTAGGTTGCCCAGAAAAAACAGAATTCCATTTTGCTGAAGTGGTCAAGAGACATAGTGAATCATTTGTGGTTCGCATGCAAAGAAGCTAACAGCTGCAGGCAATTTGCGGTAAGGATTTATTTTTATCGCTATTTTATATCATAATTGATTACTACCTTCTTCTGAAAGACATTTCTCAAACACTTACTGGTATTTGGGAGTACCTATGTAAATTCAGGAAGTCAGAAACATCGATTTATTCTGCAAGATGAAATGCAACAGTTAATAATGTAGACCATGTAACATTACTGTACTTCTATTATCCACTGATGGAGATTATTACTTAAATACTACACAGCTCCAAACACACATTCTCTCTAAAGAAGTAGTCATCAGCAAAAGTGTGTGTTTTAACAAAGCCGCCTAATTATGTGGGGACATACTCAATACCAGCAATTTAAAATATTTCCCAACAATAAATTTTTAACTGCAGATTCTTTGATATATACATGACTAAAAACAGCTTTAGTCACAACAGCTATTTATTAGATTTTGAATTTGATACAAATATATGATTATTCTGGTCACTAATAGAGGTGTGTTTAAAAATGTTTATTGCAATTCTATTTCAGAGTATCTGGAGAAGTGTTCTTCATCATGTTACAAACACACATGAATGAATACTTCCAGATGGTGATGGCATGGCAGGTTGCCTTCATGCACCTTTGAGTGCTGATGATATTAGACATAAACCATGGCTCGACGCATCGAAGGATGCAGCAGTGTTGAAGGATTTTTCAAGCATAGTGCTTGACAAAAGACTTCTCAACAAAGTTGGTTACTATTTGAACTTCAGGTATGTTTTTGATTTCATGGTTTGTACATCCTAAATAGTTACATGTTTTACCTAATCACCAGAATTGAGAGTAAGGAAAGCTGATGTACTCACTCCCTGTTTGAATTTTGTATTTGATTATGGTATTTTGTTCTTGTTTGCAATTTTTAACATGCTTTAGGACACAGCGAGTCAGAAAAACAATATAAATCTCGGGTCGGTCGGTAAAGGGCAAACAAACTTAATTTTCATTTAGGCCTTGTCTGTTGTTGTGCGCCATCTGTCAACACTTTCTTAAACGACATCTTCTAAACGACTGAATGGATTTAGTCCAAACTTCATTGGAAGAATCCTGGAGTGGAACTCTTTCAAAGTTGCATAAATGGTCTGGTGTCTAAGTATTAAACTTGTTAAAGTTTAAACTTTAAAGATATTTTTGTCCAAAATCCGTAAGGCATAGAGCTTTGATATTTGGTGTGTATCATTGTCTAATGGTCCTCTTAAGACTGCATTAATTAATGAGTTTTGTCCAAAAAACAAGGCCGCCAGCGGACGGGCCTTGTTCCAGATATGTATATTGTGGAAACTATAAATGATATCTCCTACACCACTATTTGGTGCAAAGCAGTCACTAGTGGTTCCTTACTAATATTGGTCAAATTATAATGTTTTAAGAAACATGGCCGCCAGGAGGCGGGGCTTTGTTCCCTTTAGATGGAATAACATGTCTCGCAAGCACTATTGTCCACCTTGAAAATCTGGGGCACATTTGAAGTAGTCTTGTCTAAACTGTAAATATTTCATGCAAACAACAGTTTTGAAGTAACCTAATCCAATTTATTGGCACATAGTATAATTCAGCCAAAATGGCAGTGCACTCAGGTGAGCAATATACCATGACCCTCTTTTTCTGTTAGAAATCTGCTCATGTAACTGTAGGTTTGTCAGTAAATGCTTGTTTTATTTATCTTTGAAATAATTATATTTTTACAATGCTTATTGTCCCAGTCATTTTTCTGTTTTATTAACAATGACATTAGCTCTATATCTGAACTTGACATTGACCCAGGTCAGTATGTTTGGACCAAGTTTGGTCATAATATTTCTTTCCCATATTATATTTTTGCAACATTGACGTTCTCCAATGATGTTACATATACAGTATAAAGCTAATATAACTGTAGTTTAGCAGAAGATAACAATAATGGTATAGTATAATATGCATTTAATGTTCTATATACTAATGCTCACCACAAAACCAGGGAGGGTTAACACAAGACTTTTTTGTTTACTACGCGGCACAAAAAGCTGACAGCCGATCACAAAACGGTATGTATTTTGGCAGTTTGTTTGCTAGAAATAGTTTTTAATAGCCTAAAACCTAGTCGTGCAAAATCCAGTTGCATCGATACCCATATAGACACATAGATTTGCCGGAATGTGTGCCACAAAAAATTGGACAACATTTCGCCTCGCTGTAATTTTGTGGCACGCATTCTGGCAAATCTACAGTGATCTATGTGTCAATATGGGCATCGATGCAACAGGATTTTGGATGATCGGCCGCCAGCTTTTCGTAGTAAACAAAAAAGTCATGTGTTCACCCACCCTGAAAACAGAGGAAAGAGAAATATTTTTGCGAACATATATAGTAAAACACAAACATATCACACTACAAACAGTATTCACAAAAATCAGCCCAGCCGAGATAGCTTATATCCTGTATACTGTCTAAATGTGTCTGGGAACTTGTCTCTGATTTTCCAGACACAACAGGAAGGAATCGCTCTCCTATCTCCAGCTCCTAAGTGACCGAATGTCCAGAGAATGTATTGTCTGTAGGCAGTATGTCTGTTAGTCGCCATATGGTCTGGCTCCTCATCGTACACTAAAATGTCTCTGCGTAGTAGGCGTGCAAGAGCTAGCACTGCCTCATCAAGTATAAGCACTTGAAAATCCTGAAAGTGACACAAAACTATTATCAACAGTGATACAGTGGTACTCTTGTACATTTATTACATATGGGAAAGAGTGCTCAAATCATTATATTTTTCAGTAATTTCACATGTGTCTGATCTAAAAAAATTAGACACCTGGGTGCTTTTAACAAGCAAGCACAGAATAATTTTGCAAAATTAAAAGATTTACTGAATAGATAATGCATACTTAGGCAAGGTCCTACAACAGAGAAATATCAATGCATTTGTGAGACATTGCTGCGCTAATTCCATTGCAATTATTTGTTAGTGCAACCAATTGTTATAAACTTGTTTCTCTCTTCACGGGATGAGTGTTGTTCTACTATTCCAGTAGTAAAGTAGTCTAGTTGTTACATCATCCCCATAAGCAATTTCGCTCACAATAGCACCTAGTATCAATGAAGGGTTCATGGAACCAAATAGATATGGTCAGACTCAAAGTTGAGGAAACAACAAACGTAGAAAATATGCTGGTGGTCGAGTAGTTAAGTTGTTAGGCGTTTAATAGGAAGCCATGTAGCTGACTTTTGGAATGTCTTTAATTCTATGGAAGTATCAGTCCAAGCATAAAATATTGCTTGCAGGGAGAACAGGCGATCTTGTACCATTAGTATGATTACAGGTCAGTAGTTTCAATAAAACATGGGTATTCTTTATATTACCTAATGTCAGTGTGTATTTATTAGAGTTTTGTTATACTAACCTGTACAAGAGACACACAATTCTCCTTTCCTCAACAAACTCTCTCATTGGCTGTCGGCATTTCCCTACACTTGGTGCACACACACCATTCTGGCACCGCCACATCAGGACCGGGATGGTAGCCACCTGGTTGCCTAACAGCTGGACGCATGATGTCAATCATGATAGTTGGATTCTTCTCAAGGACATGTAGGAGAATCTGCCTGCATTCCTCAACACTCATCTGGTTTATCTCATCCTGGATGTACATGAATATAAACCAAGCATTGATTACAAATAAATACATGTATAACCACCATTCTTAAAATTGCTGCAAAATCAAGTATGCACATAAGATTATGAACATGCCTGTATTACACATTAATTCCATAACTAGAAATAACGTTTGTCCAATATGCCTGCATAGTTGATTAGTACAGCGAATTTGACATTATGATCGTTACAATTCTCAGTTTAAGCAACTTATTCAACATTTTGAACACAATTTATATGTAATCTTGACTTTGCATAGATCAAAGGATAAAATGTGCCATTATTGGGACTAAATATTCAAATGCTTGAGGATTTTTTATTTGTTTAAACTTATTTATTTTACATCTTTTGGGAAACAAGTTATTACAAACATTTACTAATCCCTCTCAATAACTGCTTCCTGGGCTATAAACCAGTACTCGCACCAAATTGTGAAGTTTGTGATCAAATTCTGCTAAAAGCAGGACTCAAACTTACAAACTTTGTATCATGAGTCAGGCACTCTATCTGTAAACAACTATGGCTCATTCCTTGTAATTGATCAATCTTCTGCGGAAAATCTATACATAATCATTACCTTCATGCTGAACTGTCTCCCTTGTATGTGTCTGAGTGCTTCATCAGCCCTTCCTGGCTCAGACCTACTTCTTGATCTCCCCCTCGATCTACTGCTGCTGACATGTGGGTGACCTCTACCTCTCCCTCCACTGCCCCTCCTGGAACCCCGGACACCACGAGATCTACAACGTCCTCTCCCCCTGACAGGCCTCTCTGGACTTGTTGATTTGGAGCTATAGTCCTCTTCCTATAATAGTATGAACAGTGTAAATTATTACAGTCACAATAATAATTTTATTAGAACAACAGACTAATATTAATTACATCAAGCCGAGTAAACTAAACACATTTTAATCATCACAATTAACAAAAGGAATGCTTTAAATAAAATCTATAACAGTGTGCACTGTTCTTGTGGCTTAATGTTGAGTAAACTATGTATATATACAGTATTATTGGCAGATTGAAAACTGCTATAAATAAATTGATAAAAATACATGCGGAAGCATATATCCTATTGACTGTCATATATATATCATCATATTTTCATATTAGCGTTCACTAACGACAATATTTATCAATAATGGTAAACCTCAACTATCGACACTTCGTATACGACTCGTAAAATCGTGTCAGTACTCAGTAACTCAGAATCTGTCACATTTTGTGGCAACAAATTCGTCAATAATTAAATAAAAACAATATAATTATGCAGCTTCAAATTGTGAAAAATAACACTTTTATAAGCTAGGTCAAAGGCCTAAATACCACAGATGTGCTACTCGGCCAGATATCGTAAACTCTCGCGGAAAATAAAATCTCGCGAGAGCAGGTTAACGTTTACCAGATATGGCGCATCGATACGATGTTAGCGGCAGACTTAGTCTAAAAACAATATATTTGTGTTAAAATAAAATATGAAACTCACTATCTGTTTTGTTATTGATACTCACATTAAATATATATTGTTTATAGTTACTTTTATTTAGGAATGTCTTCTGAAAACGGGACATAGCGCTAAAATCCATAAAATATTTTAGACGTTTTTTGTGGCTGGCTGGCCATTTAATTTCAATGTTTAAACAATTTCTGTGTTCTCATATGAATTGATAATTGACAGTAATAAATTAATTTTCTTGTGTTTTAATTAATTTGATTGGTCGATGCCTATTGTTTTGCAATTCATAAACCACGCCCTCAGCAGATTAGTTCTACTGGTCACTACTGTAATTGAAAATTGCCCTTGATGTCAGCTGTAAAACACAAGAGTCATAAAACCCCAGGAGATCTTTGTTATGTGTTAATTCATACTGCTATTTCCTGTTTAATAGAATTAGTGCCTTCGATGATTGATTATTGAAATGATTAGCTCATATCAGTCTGTGATCTCTATTTGTAATAAATACAATCAGGTTTCAACTGTCTGTCATCCAAAAATATTCATATTTCAAAGATTTAGCCAGCCTCTTCCAACATTTTTTAGTGTTAATTATGGTTCAAAATTAAATTGATGTCACCACCCTTGTTACACAGACAATAAATACATTGATTTGACCTACTAAATTTTTATTTTTCACACCCTTGTGCTGGGGAAAATAGACGACTTGTGTACACAAACATGACATGCTCGCGTGATCTATACCATTTGTTTAATTGATCTTTACACAATTTTAAGATTATGTGAACCAAGATTGTTTTCACAGCAGCCTTTTAAAATATTTAATTGACATGCATATGGAAGTGTATTAGTACAATTAGAATTTGATGAAAATGATCAAACAAGAAATGGGCAATGCCCCCAAACCAGCTTTAGTACGTAGTTATTTGTAACCAAGGCTCAATTTGTATAATGAATACATGATGATCATCAATGCTGCAAAGGTGCCACAGGTGATACATGCATATAAACACTCACACTTAGATATATTATATATATATGCAACAACTATACACCAAGTTTGATGTCAATACACCTGCACATAGCGAAGATATTAAGTGGAAACTGATTTTAAAATTTTAAGTGACCTTGACCTTGGATGGAACGAACCCAAAAGCAATCCCATCGGAGCTCTCGACATGTTCTTACTATACACTAAGTTTGATGTCAATATGATTAACGAAACTTCAGTTATTCGCCGGAAACCAAATTGCTAAGTTTAGAAACAGTGACCTTGACCTTTGACGGAACTATTTTACAAAAGCAATCCCAAGTGAGCTCTCCACATGTTCTTACTATACACCAAATTTGATGCAAATATGACCAACTAAACTAAAGTTATTCGTCGGAAACCAAATTGATATTTATAGTAATGGTGACCTTGACCTTTGACAGACCGAACCCAAAAGCAATCCCAAGCGAGCTCTCCACATGTTCTTACTATACACCAAGTTTGATGTCAATACCATGAAAGCAACTCAAGTTATTCGCCAGAAACCAAATTTCTATTTTTAGAAACGGTGACCGTGACCTTTGACGGACCGAACCCAAAAGCAATCCTAAGCGAGCTCTCCACATGTTCTTACTATACACCAAGTTTGATGTCAATACGATGAATGGAACTGAAGTTATTCGCCGGAAACCACCAGTTTGACGTCCGCCTGCCCACCCGCCCAACAACATACGCTAAACCTGGTTAAAAAATGAAGCGGAAAATAACCGACCTGTTTAGAAATAGTTATGAAGCAATAATGTTGCGAAAATTTCTTTTAACTTGGATTGTTTGATCACCGTTTCTGGAAAAACTTTTAATATTAACCACTTTTTTTGAGGATTTGATGTCTTAAAATATTGCTTTTTACATTTGGGTAAGTTAGATATATGGTACTTGTTGTGAAAATCCGAGGATTTATAGGAAACTTAACGCGAGTCTGTGAAGAAATTACCCTTCAGCGTGTGCAGCGTAAATTCGCTACCTATGATTTCTTGAATGCTGTTAATGCAAAAACTTGAATATATTGTAACCTAATATTTTTTTTATGCTTTAACTTAATACAAAGATTGATTGTTTGATAAGAATTAAATTGTCTGATTTTTACGAAAACATGAATAAATTTGCGACTGTAAGTCAGAGACGTGATTCGGCGTTTCATTCGAGCAAAGACCTAAATGGTCTTTTAGGTCTTTGTTTGGAGTAAAGGATCTTTACTTATATTAATCATTTATCATTGAAAGCTTCTTTAAGCGAATAATGGTGTCAACACTGTCCAAACTGTGTTTTGAAATGCAATACAAAATGGCGACGTCTAGCAGTTTTCCAAATCTCGCGCACCTATTTTGTTTCTGGGATCATCAAGTGAACGAACGAGACTTCGTTCTATGGTCCACACTAGTGGCGCATCTATGGTATTTAGGTCTTTGACTAAGTACATTAGTTGATTGAAAGTCATGATTAAAAACTTACCAAATCAACGTCAGACTCGTCATCAAGTTTTTTTTAACGTTCCGACATTTTGTTTTAGTTAGTTGATGTTGACCTTTCGTGACATTCCGGTATGCATAAATTATAGATCGGTGAATGTTGGGCGGGAGCGAAAAGCGTCCGCAAACAAAAATGTTTTGGTCTGTATCTACTAAAAACGAGGACGTTAGCATCGGTTAATACATGTAAATGGTCTTTTTAAAGTTGTTTAAGCTCCTGTAGCAATATCGTACGAAATAATTTTTTTGTTAAGATGCGCCAGCCGTGCGTTAAGTTAAGGCTAACACTCGAACGAGTGAAGAAACTGTGCACACATTTTGCAACCGAACGCTCTGTTTGCCAAAAAGTACGCGCCCACTGTGCACCCACTTGCTCGAGCATCTCTGAGGTAGCTAGCGAAGGGCGCATACTTTATGGCAAGGCGTGCACAGTTTCTTAACTTGTGCGAGTTTTAGCCTTAACCGAACGCACGGCAGGTATCAAACTCCTCACAGCAGTTACTTCCCTTACAGTTACATTAACCACTGCCATCACAAAAGTCACGTGATGATGGTTGGTTGGACAAAATGGCGGATCCGAAGAAGAAACTCACGTGATATCGTTGGTTATTTTTAAATATATTTTGTTTTTTTAACTTTTCATACCACCAAACATCTTATATCTTTGAAATTAAGATATATGACTATAAAATTGTCAACAAAAATTAAATAAATGAACTGTTGTGCCGGCAGACTGGAACTCAGTCCGTTACCGGATGACAGGTTGTTAGCCTGACGGAAGCTGTATTCGGTGCGCCCTTGTGTTGTTCGTTGGTTCGGAACGAGGCTGCAAGAATGGGTGCATAGCAGAAGACAGCCAGTAAGAATCATGTTTAATCTGTACATAGAAAAGTGCAACAAGCATCCTAGAAGCCAGGGTGAGTCTTTACCCAGTTCTTAATGAATTGCAAGATTCAACATTGGTGGCAGCGGTGGGATTTCTCACCAAACATCCTCTGCCAATAAATCGCTACCCAGTTGTTCACTTTTTTGAGTTGCGCATTAGTCCGACTTAGAAAAGGGTTGAATCGGGTATTAGACTTGAGACTGGAAGGCGTAATTGGCTATAGACGGTTACGTCAACCTATTAGCATTGTTATTCGTGCTTTTGGGGTTTTCTGGAGCTCGTCGTCTGTTGTGGTTAAACTGCTGTATTTGATGCACCATCAGTGCTAAGCCTGGTGCGCGGTTTCCACTTGGTTGCTTGTTGTCCGTATTCCCATTCATTTTGGTTGAATCTGTACGTAGTAGTGGGATACCAAAATCGTATCCACTTGTAAATTAAACATTGTTGTATATGGTAGCTATGCACTTGCCAAGGAACAGCGCAGGTATTGTGTCACGAGGGAGGAACTGCTGGCAGTAGTAAGGTTTACTGGGCAGTTCGGACACTATTTCACTATTTGCTGGCTAGACCGTTCACGGTACGGACGAACCACTGGAGTCTGAGGTGGTTGATGGGGTTCGGGGAACCACAGGGTCAACTGGTGAGTTGGCTGGAGGAGCTGTCTGGGTTTAACATTGTGTTGTCCGTTGAGGCACCGTGTAGGTCGTGAGCATGGAAATGCCGATGCGATGTCACGTTTGCTGGCCGCAGACGGGCATCGTATGGCATTCCGTGTGGGAACGCGACTGGTACAGTTACCTTGTGGTGGGCTTGTTTACAGTAAGAAGGCTAATGATAGCTGGCCTTCTTTGTTGATTAGACGACGCTGTGCCATTGGCAATGGTGAACTGGTTGTGTGCTCTGTGGATGTCCACAATAGTCACACCAGTGAACCTGGGAATGCCTGGGGCATGGGTACGACTGTCTAGGGTGTACAGATAGAACCACATTGGTCAACGAGGACAACAGTGGCAAGTCTGTCCTTGCTGCAGAGGTCCCCGTCTCGGGATAAACGACCGGAATCAATAGCCTAGCAGAGGAATATATCCTCTCGGCAGTCCGTGATTCCACCAGTCTTGGGGAGCTAAGCCCTCATGCGGTGGGAGCATTCCAGGAAGTCGTTGAGCTTAGTCCATGGGACATGCCTGAAGGCGACCATGAGACGGAGGTTACTAGTATTAATCTGGTGATAACCCA
Source organism: Mactromeris polynyma (assembly GCA_032209605.1). Taxonomy (NCBI): domain Eukaryota; kingdom Metazoa; phylum Mollusca; class Bivalvia; order Venerida; family Mactridae; genus Mactromeris; species Mactromeris polynyma. Next base: position 19,677,022 of record JASFXZ010000005.1, read on the forward strand.
GGGAGGCGCTAGGAACCAGTCTGATGCAAGTAATTGTGCTAAGCCGATTACACTTGGATCGCCGAGTTCATTGCCTTCTGATGTTCAAACACAGTCGCAATCTTACGCGCATGACAAACCTAGCCAACCAAAAGTGGTGGCGGGGCCAACCGTTCAATCAGGTACCAATTGCGGGGCCTCGGGTTTCAGCGCGAAGTTGTGCAGTTGGGTGTTCTCAGTGACAGAACTTGTTGCGGCCCAGAGTAGGGCTGTTTGTACTGGGCTGGTTACACGATGGGTCGGTTGTGAAACGCTGGTGTGAAACGCACCAAGGACCATGTTAGGGAGAAGTTTGCCTGGTATGGAGTTGGCAGGGACGTGCAGCGTTACGTGTCCCAGCGCGAAGGCTGGAGTCAGAACAAGAAATCGGACAGGCATGACAAATGCAGTGTGATTGAGTACCAGGCAGGCTCACCTATGGAAAGAGTGCATACTTATTTTCTAGGGTCGTTGCCCAAGACGCCCAGGGGAAATGAATATGTACTGATGATGGTGGATCAGTTCACCAGGTGGGTTGAGAGCATAACCAGTCGTGGCCTGAGTCTGCAGCCCCTCACATTGGCTGGTGTTGTCACCATGGGCCAGGGGGAGGGGGGACGGGAGGTATTGCTCACCCAAGTAGAGTTGGCCAGGAAGAGGGGTAACGAGTGGCTGGGGATTCTGGCTAGGGAGCTGGATACTCTCCAGTTTGACTCATGGGAGTGGATCTCGCAGAACGTCGGTGGTCTGGCGCCTGCTAGGAGATCGTCGTGGAACTTGTTGCGGCCTGGAGTCAGGATGGGGAGTGGCTGTTTATGCTGGGCTGGTTGCGGGATGGGACGGTTCTGAATTCGTCCGTTCTGTTCCAAGCTGGTCCGGCGGCCGGGTCACGTTGGCTGAAATAGTAACCGTTTCTCCTTATTGATAGTGTAATGTATCGGCATGACCAAAAGTGAGATGACAGCTGTTTGAGTTGTCAGATGAGGACCGGAAATGTCTTCCAAGGTATCCGGAAGTGTTTGACAGTCACGGTCATCTGGACTGCACCATACGGGATTGGGGGATGTCGAGTCCGTCTCTGGAGGAGATGTGCAATCTGAACCCCCTTGAGACTAATGAAGTCCGCCTTGTGGGAGTAGTAGGGGTATTTTGTGACTCGGGACCTATCCCACACCGGAGAGACTCCGGGTATGGTTGGGTGGGTTGCATCCCTGGTCGCAGGTGCGCGGGATCAACCCTTGGAGGATGTCCTCCGGCTAGCATTGGTCAATGCTAGGAGGATGTGCCTTGAGAAGCAACCGCTAATCTCAATGGGCAGCCAGGATTCCGAGTAGGCCAGAGGGCCAACTCGGGCAGGTCATTGATGTCAATGACCGCCGGAAGCGGGGTATTGCGGCTTCAACTGCCACTGTGCGTTGGGCTTTGCAGCTACTGAGCTCAGCTTTGTCGCAATACTAGTACTGGTTTATACCCAGGAAATGGTCAGGCTAAATTGGACCATTGGCGGACCCTTTGTTAAGAACGGGGAGGAGTGTTGTGCCGGCGGACTGGAACTCAGTCCGTTATGGGATGACCGGTTGTTAGCCTGACGGAAGCTGTATTCCGTGCGCCCTTGTGTTGTTCGTTGGTTCGGAACGAGGCTGCAAGGATGGGTGCATAGCAGAAGACAGCCATGAATAATCGTGTTTAATCTGTACATAGAAAAGTGCAACAAGCATCCTAGAAGCCAGGGTGAGTCTTTACCCAGTTCTTAATGAATTGCAAGATTCAACAGAACAATATATTTTCGTCAAGATCTTGACGAAATGTTTGTGATGGCAGAGATCTCCGATAACTATAAGGGGAGATCACCGCGTAGGAGATTGGGCAGGTATATCTTTAACATGTATGCATCCGAAAAATAGATTTATCCGAAACTGACATACAAACTAGAAAACATCAATAATTGTCTATCTTAGTTACGAACTTATGAATTCATCAAATAACGTTAGTCTCATCAATGTTAATTAAGAAAATACCTCTCTGGGCCTACAATAACGCATGAACACCTTTCTTGACGAAGAAATCCTCTAATTCAAACACGTGAAACATCACTCTCTTATAAACTATCGGCTATCATTACATTTACGAGAGTGAGTGTAAGGAACGATAACTCTGCAAAGGAGATTGTATCGGTTGGTGAACGCACACAGAAAGCAAAGGGACGCAACTCTCACCAAACAAAATGGCAATCGGGACACCTCGGAGATATAAATAACAATAATAATATGTATTCCGAGCTCTGCCGGATACCGCCGAGTAGTTACGATTGACAAAATGGGACTAAAATCCGGGACTTAAGAAAATCCGGGACTTTGGTGAGAAAATACGGGATCGATAAATTTAACTACATCGTAGTAATAATCAACGGTCCATCACCGATAGTCGGGACCCGGTATGCATTATACTTAGTACATTATTAATTGGCATAGTATATTGTAAATTGCCAAAGGCTATTAATTGCCGAATGCCAATAAATGTATGTATGAATTGATGAAATAAATGAATAAGAAGCACGAAACTGTGCTCTAGTCAAACTTAGGACATCAAAAGAAAAGGCTATATAGTATACAATTATTTGATTTTTTTTTTAATTGTAAATGCGATTTTATTTTCATAGCTTGCACACTTTAATTATAAGAAATAGAATGTTAATTTTTAATTGCATCGATTTATCAATCATTTATTCATAATGCAAGCGTATATTTGCATACGGTTCTTTCGTTTGATCTGAGATATTTCTTTGAAACGCCTATCATCAAAGGAAGATAGCTTATTACGTTCCGATTCTGCAGATGAATTTGTTATTAACTTAGAAAATTTGAGCGGACCTTGGTGTGAGGCGTGTTCTAGCTATTTCGAAATGCATATAAAGCCTGATATAATTAAGTATTCCGGAAAATGGTTGTTGCAAGATTGTTTACAAATAAAATGAATTTGTAATTTATTATTTCGGAAAAAAGAACCCGCATTTTAGTAAAAAAATAACTTATAAGTCATTTTTTCCACTTCAGTCAAAAGCTTTAAGTTACTTAGCTAAGAAACATTTTTACTAATATGCTTTATGGATATGGCTCCTGTTGTTAATGATGTATGTGTATTTTATATTTCCTATACCTGTGTGAAAATAAAGTTCAGTTCTGTTTTGTTCTGTAATATATATATGCAAACTGTGTCTTAATAAAGTTTATTGACTTGATTTGTAAATGTGTGTTAGTATTTGTTATGAAGCATATCAAAATTGTTTTTAATGCTGAGTTTGCCTACAACATACAACAAATATGGACTACATTACGTATTATATTTATCACACCAACGCTCCCGCAGTTACATGAAATATCTTGGAAGTGACATTTTCAATACCACCTTGGAAATTAAATATCTTGGAAGTGACATTTTCAATAACATGCGATTATATATAGGATAGTCTGATACAAGCAAGTTACATAAAATAATTATAGTAGAGATTTAGAATAACTAAGATATTGAAAAGACCATTTCTAGTAATATAAGTTTCCCTATCCACGATGTTGTATTCATTGATTGCCCAAGCAAGAATTAACCAAGCAGCTGAATGGTTTCCTTCCATAATTAGGGGAAGACAGTGTGTACCATGTAGCCTGATGTTTTTGTTTGCGGTTAGGAATGGTGAATTCCAGACTTTTCGCCCCCAAGTCGTTTCCTCCCCAAGACGTTTCACCCCAAGTCATTTCCTCCCAAGACGTTTCAGCCCCAATTTTAATAGACCCTAGACGTTTCACCCCCACTTTTCAATATAATTATATATGTGTTATTAACATTTTAATTTGATGTTTATTTTAAATTTGAATTGTTAATTAATAGTTTAAAAACCCTTTAGCTGATTGATTTAGTTTTGACATTGTTATAAGGTGTGATTTAATCAACACGTACCTTTTGACTTGGTTAGAAGGTGTGATTTAATTAACACCTTTTAAACTTATAAGAATGCTGCGACAGTAATTGGACACATATATTACTTTAACACTAAGGAAAAATGCAACAAACTAGGGCAATAAAAACATTAAAACAATATATAACACATTATATTTCATTGAAAATTTTGGTTGATATTGTCATACTATGATACACATAGAATGAAACACTACAATATATATACATATACATACACCCTTCCGTAAACATATATCTACATACACACTCGTATGTATACATACATCCAACATACGCATACACCCAGCCATACACTTACATACATACACAATACATAATTTATATTGGGGGGTGAAACGTCTTCAAATGTGATACATTACTTAGACGTTTCACCCCCAAAATGGGGATGAAACGTCTTGGGAGAAAACGACTTGGGGGTGAAACGTCTGACAACCAGAATGGTAAGCATCCTAGATAATTTGATACAAATGACCTGCATAACATACTCAATACTGGTAGTAACCTTTACTGCACAATTAAATGTAATGGTTCAACACTTGATTATAATGAGTCTTGTAATTTAAACGGTCAAAGTTGTCTAATTGATCTAGAATGTCTTCTAGAAAAGATCACATACAAAGGGACTACTCTGTTTATTAAACATACTGGTGTAAGATCTGGGTTGATAGGTGAATGCAAGGGAGATGAATCAGATTTTAATGAAATTTTGGAATTACATCCATTTGAAGTTTTGAACTTATGTGAAAATATTTAAGATTCACGTAAGGTGCTTCTGTAATACGGGCCCTGATAACATCTCTAGTCATGGTCGTCTAATTATGTTTCATGTTCAGTTTTTGCTCACCTGAGCACAAAGTGCTCAAAATGAGCTTTTGTGATTAGTCTTTGTCTGTCATTTGTCCATCTGTCCATATGTTTGTCAACAATTGTTTGTAAAACATCTCCTCTGAAACTAGAAACATCATATTAGTGACTCCCTATATGTATATAGAGGAAATTTCAAAACAGTTATTGTCAAAAAGCATGGCCCATTTTTATAACGTGACACAAGTGTTCCTTAGATGACCACGTACTCAGAATGATCAAATTTTATGGATCTCGTAAAAAAAACATGGATGCCAGGGGGCATATGTCATTTCACCTAAATGTTTCTTAGGTAACACTCTATTTGGATTGTTCAATTGTGTGAGTCACTAAAAAAAGGTGGTGGGTCACTTTCCAGATATGTATAAATTGTTATTAAAGTGACATTTTTAACATGGTGGCAATCAAAATTACCAAACATTTCAGGGGTTCTGGTGAGCGATTGAGAGCCTCTTGTTATACAGTTCTTTTTCTAGTTATTTAGTATGTTACATTTGCTTGTATATAAGTTTTGATGTTTATTTTACTGTATACATTTTGCTATATTTTGAAAGTGCCTCGTTATAAACTTTCTTTGCTATATATTTTTTGAAAGATATATTTGAAAATATCCATTTTGTGAGAACATTTATCAGAGACCTGCAGTTTGGTTCCGTTTTGAACGAAAACATTTACTTCATTGTAATTCTTTACCTTTTAAAAGATTCAGTGATCATAGTTAATGCATATTGGTGCAAGGCAGTCTTCCTTTGCTCAGCTGACCTGTTCTTGGGGGTTGGACTGCCGGACTTATTAATTTTGCGACAAAAGTGTCCTGTTTTTTATTTTAACTAAATAGGTCACACACTTTTGATTACATGTTACCTAAAACAATTCTTTAATAATGTTTAATAATATTGCTTTACCTTGGATATGTCAATTTACTTTCACTTGACTTTACATGGAACTGTTCATATGGTTTACTTGAAATATATGTGTGCAATATTTCTATTCATAACAATATGTGTACTTCTTATTTGAACCGTTCTTACTGTTTGTAAATTTGTATTTGTTAGTTGTAGAGGTGTTAACAAATACCAGCATTGACATTGAATGAATGTTTGGCCATTCAGTGAACAGTTTAAACAAAACTACTCATGCATAAAAAATCCGCAATAATTCAGAAATGGGAATTTTCGGCAGCAGTTGTGTTTTATTTAAGATATAATGTTGGATAATTATTTCCATTTTTTTATTACATTACGTCTGTGCCCCACAGATCCCCTGCGTAGTTAACCAGATTGTGTATTTGGTCACCTATGCAATAATTCTTTTGAGTCATTGTCTTTTTAATAAGAGGCATGATACAGACAAAGTGTAACTGTGGTGGTTTGTGAAATGCTCAATTCTGAAGACATCAAGACAAGAATTTCAAAACTTATTTAGGTGAGATAATTGATAAACTTGCAATTACTTAGAATAGAATATTCAAATTCCAAACCATATTTGTGGATATGTGTCAACATCTCAACAATATGACTATGTGATTTTGTTTCTTTCACATGTTATTCTTTGCATATTTATATATTGAAGAAATGGAGGAAGTACGTCTACATGTATATAGTGATTCGTTGGCAATATTGGCCATTAAACCAGTTCAATGTTGAGATTTTGGTAAAATTCTGTCAATTTATAAGTTATTCTTTGCCAACATTTAAGGTAAAAGCACTTCACAATAGACTTTTGTAACATCACATTATTTCAGTCGATGAGTTTTTACTTTACAGCTTTTATGAGATTATATGCATAATGTAACAGTAGTTACTAGAGTTAATAATTGCCTTTTATAATGTTCAAAATAGTAAATAGTGTCGCGATAAGGAGATTTACCACATCAGGAACTACTTTTTTACATTAATAAAGGAACTATGGGTCATACATGTCAGTACCTTAGAGCATTATATATACTAGCGGAAAAAAGAAACTGTGCATGTGTAAAATGTTCATATATCCTTCAATTTTATAAATTAAAGCTTGAAACTTTACACAGGTAAGTTGTGTATCCCTCTCGGTCATTTACACTGGTCAGTGCATGAGTTGCACGGGTAGTTTGCCTGTCAGGCTAACGTCTTCTTTTTCACGTTTGTTTCGTGCAGCAGTCAATTGCAAACACGTTTGTCGCCTAAACCTGTGTTAAAACATAGTGTTGTTACATGTAAGACACAAAACCAGGATAATTTTGAAAAACGTCGTTGATACGCCATGCCAAGGTTGAATGAAACTGACAGATGCCGCGCCGTAGGCATGATTGAAGCTGGTGTACGTCATACTGACGTTGCCAGACAATTTCGCGTTCACCGAAATACTGTAGATGCCTTGTGGAGACGGTACCAACAGTTTGGGGCAACCAGAGACCGGCCTCGATCAGGACGTCCACGCGTAACGTCTATTCGCCAGGATACGTACATCCGGGTGGTTCATCTCCGTGACCGACTCAGAACTGCTTCTTTGACGGCTAGAAGTATTCCTGGCCTTAGAAGAATCAGTCCCCGAACGGTACGTAATCGATTGCGTGAACGAGGCATACGTCCACGACGTCCTGCCATATGTCCTGTTCTGCAGCAACGTCATCGTGTAGCACGTTTCGCAACAGGACTGGGCACATATTCTTTTCACGGATGAGTCCAGGTTCCATCTCGACAGCAGCGACGGCCGTTCTAGAGTGTACCGTCGTGTTGGTGAACGTTTCCATGACAGTTGTGTGATTGAACGACGTCCATTCGGCGGAGGTAGTGTCATGGTGTGGGGTGGCATCTCATCCCGTGGTAGAACAGCACTTGTGGTTGTAGACGGCACACTTACAGGCATCAGATATCGTGACGAAATCATACGGCCTCACGTCCTTCCATTTGTGCAGCAACGTAACGCCACGCTGCAACAGGATAACGCTCGCCCGCACGTCGCGCGGGTCGTCACCGACTTTTTGACCCAGAACAATGTGAATGTGCTGCCCTGGCCTGCAATATCACCGGATTTGTCGCATATAGAACACGTGTGGGATGAGATGCAGCGACGGTTACATGGCCTCCAAAATCAGCCGTTGACGTTACCTGACCTATCACGTGCGCTTGTCAGAATCTGGAATGGTATTCCCCAGGCATTTTTCAGAACACTTGTCACATCAATGCGGCGTCGTTGTCAAGCATGCATCGATTCCAATGGTGGACATACACGGTATTGATGAGCTGAACTTTGTTTAGAGAACGTCTCTGAAAACTGATCTCTATCTAAGACGCAGCTGATTCAATAACCATATCAATTGAGCTGGTGTTAAATAAAGGTAAGATAAAACCCTGTTGAACTTTTTATTGCGATTCCTTACATACCTCCTAAGTTATAGCATATTATACACATGCACAGTTTCTTTTTTCCGCTAGTATATTTTATTGTTTGTATTTCAAGCACACATTTGACAATCCACATTCTGTGACCATAACTTGATCTCATATATCACAGTAATCCTGCTTTTTTACTTTTTATGCATAACAAAATTATATTTTAATGGAGATATTCTACCATTTTTTTTTATCTCACCTGAGCACGAAGTGATCATGATGGGCTTATAGGATGGTTGGCTCTCTGTCCTTCATTCACAGTTGATTTGTTAACACTCTGAGCATCTACATTTCTCAAGCAATCTTAACCAAACTTGGTATTAATGTATATATATACCTGAAAATGACTGTAAGAACATACTTTTTACTGTTGATGCATTATCTATCAGATGATGCTGGTGAAATTCAGACGTTAAAGGTGTTTGTACTCAATTACTTCTGAGGCATCCTTGGTTTTATTGCTTCGTTGATCAAGTCATGGCATTTCGGTAAGTGTACGGTAAAGTATATGTATGTTGTAAATTATTGTAATGTAAAGTGAGTTATATATTTTTTTAACAAAAGTTAAGGTTGATGAAGGTATCGTGTCATAAGGCTGAATTATATTCCTCCATTAAATGGCGGGTTCATTGTGAATAGTTTCTATTTAATTGTCTATTTGTTTATTATTAACGCCGAAAATACACAGGTATTTTATTTTAAATTCATATGTATGACAGTTACACATCACTGCACATTTTTTCATGTGATACATTTACGAGAAGTACATGTATATCGATCAGTATAGCCACTGGCAGCATACACTTATGACGCCCTATCGTCCGTCCTCCGTTTTGCTAAAATACGCCTTTTGACTATATTAAAAGGTGTGTAAAGTAAAGATCATACACTGAATTTTACTGTTTTATTTTTGAGATTCCAAGGGAATATTATTTATGCTTGATGTGACATAATAAGAATAAAACAATAACATAATAACATTTTTTTATAATCTTTATTCATGTAGGTAACTTATAAAGAGTACATACTAGGTATATGTCCAAACATAATTTCTGTGATACCTTCATGCATTAACAATAATAACAACTGCATGCTTACAATATTTAGAATTTCATGCATATCATTTGCACCAAAAGTTGTAACATATATTTCACAGTCATTCATCAGAAAAATATAAATATGTTAAAATACATAAATAATTTTTCTACGAAGTAGTATTCTATTTTTTCATTACGAAATACAAATGTAGGCATCTTCATAAGCAGTTATATTTTTACAAATTATTAGGAGATATAGGAAACTGACTGTGAGTGGTAAAATGAAATAGCACTATCCGACATATCGCATTGCCACGTAAACCGGTTTTAATTCCGATAACACACAACGAATAAATAAACAGTGAGAATGAATCTATATATAACTCCTTACTTCGATACAAAGGTAGGTCATGGGTTGAATCTCCGACCATTTTATAAAATAGCCGTTGAAAATGGTACTATTATCTCCCTTGCCTTCGCTAGGTTGTATAATAGTAGAGTTAGGACTGGTTGTCCCGGTGTAAGGTTAATGTGCCAGGGCCTGGTATCATGTCACGTGTCAAAGTGTGACACTATATCAGCTACAAGCAAGTACAATTAATATATGACTGAAAATATGTTGGGATGTAAAACCCAGTATGCGCACTTGTAAAAATCCGGGAACACTAAATAGGTCGATCGAGTTGTTTATTTATAAGTTTGTGCGGGGTTTTAAACTTTACCATGTAAAAGTACAAGGACATGCACGAAATACTCAGAAAATATCTAAAAATAAATTTTAATAATTTAATGGGATTGAAAATTATGACTTTAATATGAACAAAATAAATATAAATGTAAACAATACTTAACAAAATGTGTATTCCTTTTATCTTATTGTACGATGTAACTCATACTTAAGCTGCTAAAAATACAGCACAAGTTAATAATGTATTGCGAAGTCTGAAATATTCATATCGGAAAAACCGAAACTATTTATATACTGTTACTATTTTGAATTAACATCTGGTTTTACCTGTGCTATAAATATATCCAATGACTATAAATACAAACATGAACTCGTCATATCGTAAGATTTTTCGTCGTTTCCAATTTAAACTTGCAGAGTGTTAGTTGATTACAGAACAGCAAACGCAAGTTAATACTTCAGGGTTTTATCTACACCTATAAAGGTAACACAGGACTATTGCAGAAGTACAACTTGCAGAATCATAAATAGATGAAAATAATGTGGTGTTTATTGTTCGCTTTCGTCGCGATGATTCATTTTAACACACTTGGACATAATTAATATTAACACTCAGCGAACATGAAATATGTCTTAAGCGGGAATTAAGAGTTAGAAAATACAAACTGCCTCAAGCAAATTGACTGTTCTTTATCGGACCTCAGGCCATTTTTCCCTTACATCTATCATAAACTATTAAATGCAAACTACAGTTACAATTATATACAATATATCAGCTATAATAAAGAAACAAAGAGTTATAGATGCATAATTTAATCCATAACATGACAAAAAATCGCTTACCTTGAATATATGTATAAAGGAAATCAGCTGTTTTTGTGGGTGAAGGTGGTTCTAAAATGAAATTTACCGCGGGGAGTTCCCTAGACCATCGCGCTACTTTCAGTTTCGGATCATCTGAGGCAAAACAAAGACGAAAACCTTTGTTGTTTTCAAACTCAATTAACAATGCATATATTTATGTACTAATTGCGTTTGAAAAATAATCAGTATCTGTGTTTAAATTCAAAACATTTATGAATGATTATTCAACTGATTTCCCAAACCAATCTGATGTTTTCTTATATGTTGTAATCATGTATTCATATATAATTAACACATGCATATTATGCGCAGGTTTACCTTTGTCAGTTCGAAAAGGGTAATCATGTCTTCACCAATCATTTATGTTTGTATGTTGTGTCCCTTTGCTATTGTAATAGTTTACGTATGTGTACATGTATATTTGTATGCCTGCTTGTGCTCTTGGTGTGGCTGTTTTAATTGTATGAGACATTTCCTGTTTTACTTCTTCATACATTTTTATACAAATAACCAAGAGTTCCACATTAAGTACAGTAAAACTCACTTAAAGACCACCTAAATAATAAGACCACCTCAAAATTATTTGTTCTAGTGCATTTTCACTGTTTACTCTCTACTCTTTATTTAACCTGAATAGTAAGACCACCTCAATACGAAGACCAGTTTTCTAGGGTCGTATTACCGTGGCTTTACTGTGTTTCTGGTTCAGTAGATAAAGCTGTTGTCCTAGTGCGACGTTTACAACGGTTAATATATTGGGTTAGTAGTTGAAGAATGCTTTAAGTCTTTTACATATATGCAAAATAGCACACATGCAAATAGTTTACAGTTTGTCGTATTACAGCGAAAATACCAACAGTGTACTTGATGCCAAATCTACATAAACAACCACATCGGGCGAGTTTTGTTGCAGATTCTAGTACTTGCACCACTACAAAACTTACTTTTTACATCGTGCCTTAGTACTGTGAAATTATAATAAGTGGTACTGTATACTGTAATAACGTTGATGAAAATGCACGCGGTGACCCTTTTTGTTATTATTTTGTGATGTTATTATGTTGCTGATCATGCAAGGGGACGTTTTATTCACTTTCCTTCGTACGAAGACTTTCTTAAGGACTAAGAAGATCCTCTTCGTACGTATTTTAGTGAAACGATCTCCTGGTTCCTAGATGTACGGTTAATGTCATACAATTTCTGTTACACTTGTATATGTTTTGTTGTGTAGTATGTATACTATGATAAAATGTGTGTAACACTGTACTTTTGCATTATTTGTACTTTATGCGAAAGCATAGTGAATCTGGAAATTGACAACAAATTGCAGCTTTCATTTGTTACCTTTCGATTATTTTCTTAACAATATTACATTGAGTTTCATTTCTCTGCCAATGTGTCGTTTCAATTCCAGAAAAAAACATAATGTGTTAAATCGAACATTACCCAGTAATTCCTGCCTGAACAAAACTAGAAAAAAGAGACAAACAAAGTAATACAACTACACTATTTTGATTACACGCTTAAAGAAATATATACAAAACAAACAAAGCATACACTGGTAGACATGGGATAAATATATCGTTGGATTTCTGTCTCAGAAATAATAATGTTTATAATTTATATCGCAGCACAATACTCCAGACTGCATTAAGAAAAAAGTATAACTGTTATTCGAGAAATAACCTTTGGGAGAACAACTTAGGAACTCATTTACAGATATATGTTTACAACAGACAAACTCTTGTAGAAAAAAAGCAGATTATAATTTAAATTTCGTAAAAATACTGAGCATATGCACTGTGTAATTATTTGTAGCAACATATGTATTAACAAATATGCATCCAACACAACTATCAAAAATAATTTATCCAATAAATATATCAAATATATCTATCAAGTAAAACTATCAAATATAATATCTCAACAATACTGTCAAGTACACAACCATAAATACATCATTGGCTTTTGGAAAAAACAAGTGAAGAAAATCCAACAGGTTTTCCTGTCGGTACGGTCATATTATATTCTTTCATATTTATAGGATAGGCACTTGATTTTTTCCACATCTAAATTAAATGAATGATAATCAAAAGTACATGTATTAAATCTACGCTACATTTATTTCTGGGCAATAATCTTGCAAAGGACTATCATATAGCATTATTTATTATCATTTATTTATATCTTGAAGTCTCATTTTGGTACAAGCATGAATTATACATAGATAATAAAGCACATACAATTTGCAGAAATGTCATTCCAAAAAGAACTATAAGAGATAACACAAGCACATGCACCATACATAAAAAATATATAAAAAATATTTTAAGGCTATCGCCTAGTCGAAGTGTTAACAGATATTTTAATAAATTGTATGACATAATAAGCAAACATTCACACAATCACATACAATCGTAAGAATAAATTTGTAAAATATGTATATCAGTTTTGTAAATTGTTGATACCGTGGAAGAAGAAGTTTTATCTTACAACATTATTATATACAATGCACTTTTGAAATATACCATTATGGCCCATGTTAAAAATACAAATGTACAGTTTTTATTAGTATAATAGGCGACAGTCAGTTGAACATTAATAATTACATATATTTTAATTCAAATATAACACATATTATTTTATAGTGGTAAATTAATGCATTAACTCAAACGCTGTATCCTTATATGAACAATTTATAGGACGTCAGCTGAGTTACTTTGTACAATTACAATGATAACAATAATATTGATCATGTTCTTGATATCATATATAACAAATATTGAAGTGTCATTTTTAAAATCAACCCTAACACTGATTCCTTATCGAAACGAAATATAAAGACGTCAGCCGGATTGATAAACTATTGTAATGTGATAAGCATGCAAGCTTTTCGTTCGTCACGTTTTGGATATATCGTTAACTGTATTGTTAAAATCTTATTTAAATACCTACATCCAGAATATAACAGTTACGTTTAGATATTTAACAATGGTATATATGAAAAATTGTATTTAATGTTAATTTAAATATCTTCATAACGAATTTCGACATGCAGCATAGTGCCAGTATGTTTAAAAAGGGCATGCAAAATCACAAATTAGTATACAATAAACCATGATATCTATAGAAGGAAGCAATATTTAGAAATATAGACAAGAGACTCACTTTATCCTAAAGCTAGCTCTTATATACGGTTTAATAACTTCATTATTTTTTCAGTTACAATCCATGAAATGATAAGATAACGTATGTACATTTGTATTAAAGTCCTTCCTGCATAAATAATGAGATATGTAGCTTAGTACAGTGCCATGTGTTCTCGATAGAGAAGGTGAGAGAGCTCGTGACAATCTTCTGTGCAATTGATCTATCGCAGAGTAGTAGTATGTACAATAGGAATTCAACGGACCATAATGACTTTTTTACTGGGATATGTAAACATAATTGTCACTCATTATTATGAGCATAGTTAAAATAATATATTCATGAAAGTCATAGCTAATAGCAATTTACAGCACAAAAGCATAAAAACATTAAAAACAGAATGTTTTCATGAAAAAAACGTATGCGCAGCCTACATAATAAACCATCATAATTTCCATTGTGTTGTTGACCTTGTCGAAACGAAATTACAAGGTCAACAGAATGGTTATGAAGTTTAGTAATATGACTAGTGTCACAATATATAAGCATCGAATATCAACAAACAAATACTTTAGTTCCTTTCATAATTCTGATTAACTTTCACCATGCCAGACGCCTATTTCAGAAGAGTACGAATCACCGTTAATTTATTTGGAACCCATGAACCCATGCACAATACAATTTACTATAAAAATAACATTTGATTATTGTTATTGAAACCACTTATCTCACTTGTGCCAAAATAGCTCCAGGTAGACCAATGGGTGGGCTCCTTAATCAATTATTAGCAGTAACAATCGAAAACAATATTATGGAGCCGTAGCATTTACAGTTACGTCTCGTTAAAATGTAAAATTCGCTAAGTGAGTATATTAATACCAAATGCTGCCTTCCAACGTGCACATGGACATGAAGTGCATTATGGTGTTAACGACGCTGTGAGAGATCCTGAAAATCGTAAATCGACAATTCTAATATGTTGCCTTTATTCAAGAACAGGCAGTTAATAAACCTTACTTGCAAACAAATCGAAACGTATTAAAATGAGTTCAATGGCTGTGGGCTCGAAACTACTATAGATCATTCTGACAACACACCCTCTTTTTTCTGCTGCAATTCGACCCATGTTATCATTATCTTTTCAATTTAAGGTTAATTATACATGGTGTCGATTCGAAAAAAATAGCACAGATATGTGCTCAAATACTTGGACATGGAAATATACATGGAAAACTGCAGGATCAGATACACGAGGTTAACACTCGAAATTTTATTGAAATATGTTGGCCTTATACGTAACATAATGGAAAAAGAGGACATTTTATCATTGTTTTCGTGTGCAATAACTACAGCATATTATATTGGCTTTCGGTCTCATCCTTTTTACATTAACTACTGAACAAACTCGTTTCATGTAAAATGTTGTATATTGTTTTGTATTATTATGATGTTCATAGTAAGTAAATAAAATATGTTAAAACTAATAGATCTATCACAGAGTAGCAGTATGTAAAAAAGAACTTCAATAGAAAATAATGACTTTTTACTGGGATATGTATACATAATTGTCACTCATTATTTATCACATACACTTGAACATAGTTTAGTTTACATATTCATAAAAGTCATATCTAATAGCAATTTACTGCACAAAAGCATAACTACATTAAAAATAGAATGTTTTCATGAAACAATGTATGCGCAGCCTACATAATAAACCACCATAATTTCCATTGTGTTGTTGACTTTGTCGAAACGAAATTACAAGGTCAACATAATGGTAGTGAAGTTACATAGTATTCCTAGTGTCATAATATACACTCAGCAAAATTTCTAATTGGTCACTTGGATTTTATTGATATTATGTAACAGTGAATGAAAATTCAACAATGCAAACACCATCACATACAATGTACATTCTCTCTTCATACAACTGTTCAGAATACATTAATCCATATTGATTCTCGCGTGAATTTTACGACAGATCAACACTAATAACCCTAAAATTTAAAGTCATAAAACGGATATATATGGTATGGTCTCTTCAATAAATATAAAGTGACCAATTAGAAATTTTGCTGAGTGTATATGCACTGAATATCAACAAACGTTTTACAAATACATTAGTTCCTTTCGTAATTCTGATTAAAATATTCAATGATGATTGTTATTTAACCACTTATCTCAATTGTGCCAAAATAGCTCAAGGGAGACCAATGGGAGGGCTCCTTAAATCGATTATTAGCAGTAATGGAATATCCTACAATAAAGAAGTTTGGATTATAAACATACTGTCTAGTCCTCTTACTTTAATAAACAAACAAACAGCAATAGCAATCAAACATTAGTTTTTTGAGCGGTAACATTTACAATAAGGTATCCTTAAAATATATTTATCACATAGGGAGTATATCAGTATCAAATGCTGCCTTCCTACGTGCATTTGAACATGAAGTGTACTATGGTGTTAACGTCGCTGACAGAGATCCTTAAAGTCTTAAAATGACAAATCTAATTTGTGATATTGGTTCAAGTAAAAGCAGTTCTTAAACCTTGAAAAACAAATATCGAAACCTATGAATTGAATGGTTGTGTGATGGAAACTACTGTGGAAACTACTGTGGAACATTCCGACAAGACCTGTCTTTCTTCTGTTGAATTTCGACTCGTGATATCATAAACTTGTCAATTCAAGTTAATTATACATGTCAATGAGATTTCATTGATGTCGATTGGGAAAATATATCACATGTATGTTTTCACATACATTGAAAAAACACACGAAATGCTGGATCAGATATGTGAGGTTAACTCTCGAAATTTTAATGGAATATATTGGCCATACACATGAGTATAATGGAAACAGAGAATATTTTATAAATATTTCGAGTGCAATAACTACAGCATGTTCTATGAGTTGTCTTACATTATGGATTTATTAAAGAAGTTTTCTGAATCATCGAACTTTTATCTTTTATTTTTATTTTAATAATTCAGTAGTATTTTGATAACTATGGTGACATACTTCTGCCAGCAGTTAACTACATGTGGTTTTCAAGTTAAAGAAACGAGTTAACTACATACGTATCATGATAATTATGTGGTTAACTAGATAAATATCGTGATAAATTTGCATCCCATATAATTATCTTAACACGAAAAAATTGTCTGATAGTGCCCACAACTGCCACCACTTACCCACTTAATTCTCTAGCTTTTCAAAACGGACATACTTTTTTACTGAATTGTCAAAAAGAATACATCATGTGTGTAAAATGTTACGCGTCCATGACGTCGGGTATAATAAAAAGTGTATATTCTACTGTAAACTGAAGTTAGAAAAAAATTGCTAAGCCAACTAGAATTAATGTATGTAGAAAGAAACTAATATTAAAATTAACAATATCTGATTATACTATGTTATTAAGCGCATACAAATAGTGCAAACACGAGTTACACAATACATATATTCATTAGGAAAACCTCGGTCATTACCTCATGACAAGTCTCTGGTGTATGACTACTATATGTAGCTTTCTATATTTCGGGGCTATACACGCAATTATTTATTGCAGAAACCTCGACGTATGCTTATTAACAGTCAAGTTTCACACATATAATTCATGGTAATTGGTATTAACTGATATAGTAATCATGAAGAGATTATTTGGCCACGAATTGTTCCATATATTGACCATGTCAAGTTAATTCAAAATTTAGATACAATATGAAAGACTTGCAATGAGTAGTATCCCGTCTGAACTAGTGTTCATACATAATTATACAAGATACATATCGCTGTCTTTGACAATATAAACTGAAATACTGGTATATTTGGTCACACTATGCTTGTGTTTTATCAATGTTGATCACAATTTCATTACAGTGTGTTTTTGCATGGGTTTTAGGTTTTAAATTATTAAGGTATTGGTCAGTATGAATCACAATATTTTTTTTCCAGCTCAACGTACAATGTATTTTATGTTAAAACATGACCGAATAAAAGAAGACCAAACAGGAACGTTTATCAGTCTAATCAGTGATAAAACAATCGATAAAAAAACAAAATGATAGTATACATATACAATAATCTTATATTCATATTGTTTATCAGAACAAAGGTCATCCTGTGCAGAATAGTATCGAATATATCTAAACTAGTATGTTTGATACAATCCTTTTTGTATAAGTTAACGACAGATTGAACTTCGTAGTATACATATTAATATGCAATTACCTGTAACATACTATCAACATGTATACAAGTATTGTACTCATATACCTTGTATACTCGTACACTCAACCAATCTACGTGCAAGAATTGTGTGCAAATACTTCCGAATTAACACAATGTTTATTCATTTTCAATACTACAACTCTCTGTTTACAAAACACTCCAAATATATGCAATGCGAGAAATTTCAATTTTATTCAATTGTTATTGAATACATGTGTATCGACCAGCACAAATATGGCATTCCGTATTCTATATACCCCGGCGTATAACGGTTTACCAACTATGTGCATAGTAACGGATCAATAAATAATCACTGTCTTCTCATACATTAAATGTTGGGTTATAGAAACATGCAAAGTTTGATGATGACCAAGAGATCAATTTATTTTGGCCTAATGTAAGTTATATAATTACAAAGATCACCTTAGGAGATAACACACTTAAACTGTGCTTTTCGGACAGTACGTAGCTTTGCAATGGTACTAACTGAATATTTATTCTGTTTACGTCACCTCATCCCGTCTTCTTTTGCATTTATAACAATATACTGTTGTAGCAAAGCAATTATTACATAATACCAAATGACCGCAGGTTTGACAAGCCTCTTCAGCAGGCATTATACGACACAGTCTACATATAGAATGTGCGTCTTGTACTTGGTTGTTGTCCTCCTGAAATGTAGTTTGAATTTTGACACTTTACTTTTTTGAGACAGTTATGCAGCGACCAAAATGCACCAGTAGCTGTCGATAGCGATGGTGACAGTGTTATAATCACCATCAACTAAAAAATCCGAAATCGATTTTCAATCTTACAATATATATGTTACGAGGTTGGTTTTGGTAATTGCATGTAATTTAGTGGATGCAACAGTGATGCCTGACCAGCGATGTGATGCTGAAGATATTTAATGACAATTGCACAGTTCCGTTAGATAATCAGGGACACTAAATCTGCAGAATAAAAATGATGTTCACAATAATTCATTAAGGTAAGGCCACCCTAATGAGAATGTAAATTTCGAATCATATGGAACACCTTGTTCAATATCAATCTTAGCCTATGGGTTAAGCGTCTTGCCTAACATGCGAAAGGTCCTGGGTTCAAATCCCCGCTATGACATTTCTTGCTTTACAGACTTTTTTAGCAAGAAAACTGATATAAAATTCTATAATATAATTTATATCAATTGGTTTCTAAAAAAGTGCCATATTTCTCCAAAGTTTGACAATTCTGCATGGTAAAATTTAATACATGCATATTACAAGATGTTTTCACAGCAAAACTGGACGGTAAAAGTTTGTCATTTTGCTATAGTTTGTTAAAGAGGTGTTGAGGATAATTTTGATGTTCATTTTTTTGAATACTCACGTTATTATGTATGATAATGCTACATTGAAAATTGGCATTTCTTTTTGTAACTTAAAAAAATTACGTCATTTACAGGATGTATGCTTATGAAGTACCCCCTACTAGTATACTTTTGCAGAGCATATTATTTTCAATTATTTTTCCTTATGATATCACTAGCACTTTCTTTTTAAGAAAAACACAATGATAAAATGGGCTAATTTTAAACAAAAAAAATGTATGCATGAAGCACGAAGCATAAGTCGGTTTAATCTTAAAACTTGAAAATCTTTAAAACGGCACGGTAAAACTTTGTAATATTTTGCATTTAGTTGTCTCATGTGATCCAGAAACTCATGGAAACAGTTTAGTTAAGATTCTTGATGATGAGTATTAGAGTGGTCTTACCTTAAATCGCTCAGTTTTCAAATACACAAAGTCTTAAAGCTTAAATCGCGACGTTAACCCAAAGTAAAAAAGTCACGTGATGTTAATTAACGAATGAAAATTCGTATTTACCAAACTAAAGGAAACCTTGGCGTACTCTTAACAATTGTGCATTTCGATTTTTAGTTACACGTCTTAGGAGTGTTTCTTCTTTCAATCTTTTGATACAAGTATCAACTAAAATATACTGATAATGACAAACTGACAATGTTATCCATTTAATACGTGTTGATGTTCCTTCTCTGACATCAGCATTCGACTTAAACGCTTAGGATTACTTAATAGTACATGTAGTGTGAATCGACAAAAGAGATTTGTTTAAATTATAGAAACAAAATAACTTTCAAACTCTGATAAATTGATATAAAACATTGAAACAATATGACCCTAAAATGGACAAAGTATAGCCAAATAATATAAACATACAGTTATTCTTATATATTCTGAGCAAGTAACTCATGATTTAACTGACTAAAAGACTCTTATTATTACTTTGAATCAATGGTCATTTACAGGAATCAAACTAGCTTAAAATATCACTCCCAAGAAA
Organism: Mactromeris polynyma; assembly: GCA_032209605.1. NCBI lineage: Eukaryota > Metazoa > Mollusca > Bivalvia > Venerida > Mactridae > Mactromeris > Mactromeris polynyma. The sequence continues at coordinate 19,697,570 of JASFXZ010000005.1, forward strand.
ATATGGTCATTTTCAAGTTTTGAGTACTACACGTCTTGAGATGTTGCAGTGGTTATTGTGTCGTTTTATTGTTTTGTGAGAAGTGCAGTATCCAAAACAAAATGTATATGCAGTAAGACGTTTCGAATATCAAAGTGTTTCAAATATGAAATGCTCCGATTGTGATTACCTGTACAAGTGATTGCAGTATGTTTATTCCGTTTCTTACACTTATGTTTGTGCTCCTGGGATCTTCAACTTCAGTTGACGCCTCGTTAATTTCTGATTCTACATCATAACCTTGACCTGCAATTAGCAATTTATCGGGTTTTTGTTTTTGAAAACGGTGCAAGAATAAAAGGAAAAAGAAGTTTAGCTTTTATCAGTTAATCTTGTTAAAAAAATCCGAACACCTGTATTTTGGAAAGAGGTGTCAATGGTCAACGAAGCAATTGCAGCTCGTTCCTATCTAAGACAAGGACGTTTTATAACATCGAAGTTAGCAATAGAATGACACGCGATTTCGGTCAACTTTTCTTATTAAAACCTCTGAAGATACGAATACTGTGGGTCTGAATCCCGGACGGGCCACGATTACTCCTCTTCGTTTGACACCAGCGCTGTTGTGTGTTCTGGCAGTTGATTGGAGAATGACACAAATAAACATCAGGTCCAGATCAATAGGTATACAACCATGTATATCCCTCATGATCATCAATAGTGTTTTGTAAAACAAATTTTTGGATTTGATAACATTCTTTTTTGTAATTCTTCTCAATAAGCACAATGTTAAGATTTTGATTACCTGCGTGTAACTCTGGCGTGTTTGGTACAATTGTCCTGGACGGGCGATTAGACAGCCCTGCATTTGTTGTCGATAAGCTATACACGGGTCGTGTTCTTTCATTATCTGCATTTATAAAACAATAAACAATTGCAAGGGGTTAGTCCCTAATGACCGCACATACTGACAATACAATATTTATGTATTGTACTAGTATTTTGTCGTCGATTGTTTATTGACTTTGATTATTAATGGGACAGTAACAAAACTTTATTCAAGAGACGACAACATAGCTATATTGGTAGTTTAATTATGAAGAAACTGTAATATATGAAGACATGTATTGACTGTAAAGAAGTGTTTATAAAGGGTACAAACTACCATCATTTTGGATCGGTCTTGTGTGGGAGTTCAATCTTTCAATAGGATCTGAAATAAACACAGTAGTTATTCATTTCAACTTGCAAAGAAACTAACTTTTGACACCTATTTTCTGTAAATGCTTGACAAGCTATGTAGGGGTTTTGACACGCATGATCTTCGATTTCCCCAAGATCGCATATAGACATACATTTCTAATATAAAAACTAACTGTGTTGCTATGTGATTATGTTTCCATGGACACTAACACTCGTATTCTTGTATACAAATACGTCAGTTGTTGCCAAGTGTTTTAGGGGGTGTGGGGGGGGGCTATATATTTCAATGAGTTTTTATTGCAAAGTAGGATGGTTATAGTTGTAACATGCATATCAATTTATTGGTTTGTCCGAACTTCTGACTTAAGCGAATTGATGAATACGGGGCCAGGCCAGGCTCTCTGACATACTTAACATTCGCTCAGACTAAAAAATGCAGTTTCTTGGACAAATGTTGTAACAACGTAATATGAAAGTATATATTTTACACCTGATTGATTCTGTATATAACCTATCAAGTTTAACCGTGAGTTTAAAAGCAAAATTTACTATTGTCAACTCTCGACTTCTCGATAGTTGAAGATAGAACCATAATTAATGTAGCCGAAATAAACAGGATACGGTCTATATGGTAAAAGAACTGAAATATTAGTGCATAGTGGAAACTTACTTATATAAATACAAGTGAATGCAATATTTTAAGTTATTTTAATCCAAGTAGAGCAGTTTCTCTGGCGTGTATGAATTCATAGATGAAGTTAATTATTTAGATATCTATTTTCAAATACCCTTTAATTGGAATGTTTTCGTGCATGGTGTTTTTGGTCAGAGGGATTAGCAAACAAATGCTATTTTATTTTTAATTTGAGCGAGTTATATCGTTAAGCAATGTAATAGTGCAATGAAACTGGATGTAATATGCCAAACCTTGCACTCTCTGATCATTCGGCTGTGGGTTACTATGTTGCTCTGAAACATGTAAAATAAATAAAAACGAATGAAGCATCTATACACAGTAGAGCGGTAGCATATGAAGAAAGAGATATTTGCACACTGAAGCTACACATGAACGCCCGGTTCCGGGGTCATCTATATAAACGTATAGCCAACCCTGAACTTTTGAGCGAACGAAGAAAATTCATATTTATTTAATTCTTATTTCCAGAATGAAGTACATGATCACTCAGTACCATAATACAAATTGGTTCATAAAGGCTATGGCGGTAAAGTGTTAAAACGTCATTTGTGTTCAATAAATAAGCTTATAATATTGTAAAAAAATATAAACCAAATAATCTCATATTTCAGTGTTTGGATTATATTGAATGTTAAAAATAGCATTAACTCTTTAATTATGATTTTTATATCATAATTATTTATGCAAAAGCAATAATTGCTGAATACTATATTCAACTTTGCTCGGAATGGGCAAATTCTAGCTTAAATCAGTGCAAATGAGTGTATGATAAGCTTTATGAAGTGTCGCTTACCGAAGTGCATTAATTATTTCAAAGCATCATGTATGCAGAGATTAAATGTTTTACCTGATGAGTCAGCCTGTATTAATTCACCTAATGTGTGTTCTAAACTTTGGTTTTCTGTAGTATCCAATGGAGCTATGAAAAATACACGTTATACTATAACCACATTGGAAATAAGCTACAATACTAAACATTTCAGTAATGCAGTAGACTATGAAAGACCGGTTGTGACTACTACATTCGTCTATCAATATCATAGAAAACATGATTTTACAATTCAGGATCTCCTGTTTTTGTATAAATTTTCAACTTCAAAATTTCAAGCATTCAAGATATGAACTGATGAATACAAAGTGACCATAGGTCTTTCTTAGTATAGTAGAATAATTCAACCATGTTATGACTTGCAATTCATGCATATTATGTTGATAACTCATAGACCATCCTTATAACAGATGGCTTGAGGAAAAAATAGTTTTTTAGAATGTAACAGAATCAGGCGCATTTTCATGTGATGGAAAATTAGATAAAAGAATATCATTGTTATACACGCATTGAATATGTAGTGTTCATGATTGGTAATAACTTTGAGTAAAAATGAAATGCAGGATGAATCTCTCAGAACATAATTATATTGGTGTTAGGTATCTGTAGTGACTAAAACATGGAATGCTTGAGACAACTTAAATTAATTCACTAAAATCGCATTCGTGACATAATTATTGTATTTTATGGTAGACTTACAGATTCCAGTAGCATGTGCTTCATCTCTAGTTAATACATGACCATTTGTCTGAAGACAGATAACGAACAATACAGGTAAAACAGGTGATTAACGAAGCAAGAATACTCAATTAGATCAAAAGACGTATCAGTATATTTAAACGTAAGTTATACTCGTAGACAACAATTCATTCATTCTGCTGACCAGTAGGTGGCATAATTCTAGTTTCGCGGTTAATATAGAAAATACATGTTTCAACATTTTTGTATTTTGCTAACAAGAAACAATATAACTTGTATCTTTACTTACAACAGCATGCTGGTCATTTCGAATTTCTGTCACGCCTGCACCACGTGGATGCTGTATGTATGGACAGTACCGATAACCTATTCCATGTATAGGTGAACTATTTCTAACTGCAAGATAATAGTCCAGTCGATTTGTGAAACAATTGTTCAGATGGTGTTAAAAGCATCAAACTTTGCAGAGTTTTACTTTAGGTCATAGCAAACATTTATAGCTATGGACCCATTTCAGAAAATCAAAATGGCTGCTCTGGGCGGCCATTTTAAAATGGCCGCCAGAAAATTAATAAAAAAATCATAAAATTATTATGAAAAATCAATGGCTTTACCAATTTTGATAAAACTTGGTATATTTATCACTAATGACAAGGACTATCATCTGAGGACTTCATATATTGAAGTACTGGCGGCCATCTTGAATGGTGGCCATTTTGAAAACAAGAATTTCCAATATATCATTATTGGCTATTTTAATTATTTTGCTATTTGCATTTATACTAATGTTTTGATGCAATTTACAACTAGTTTTGCAAATCATGTGCATGACTTATTTGACCATTTGGTGTTATATCCAATATAAATAGCAACCATTTCGTTAACCTAGGCTTCAGCATGTTAACAATAACAGCTCCATCTAAAATAATGGTATCTACATCAACTGACCAAACTGGGATAGGGAAGGTGGGTATGCTTAGTTATCATGACGAAAAAACTCATCAAGGTCACTATCACGAACCTGGCAAGACACATATAGCTGGGAAAATAATGAGCAATTCTGCTTTAGGGAGCTAATTTGTCGTTTTTCCTTTGAATCACTTCTCAATTCCTGACGACTGAAGAGGTGTAATTTGTTCTGTTTGATTGGATCGGAAAGTGGTTTTGTCCTCTTGTCAAGACGTTCCCTCACGTACTCATGATACTTATCATTCCCTATCTGTTCGATATTTCTGACTGTGTTTGCAATTTTGGATCTGCTATGTCACGTGTGTCTCACTAAAAGATCTTCTGATTCCTCCAAAAATGGGTTTCCCATTTCCTCTAGCGTATCTGTCAATGTTCTGACTTGTGTCACAAAGGCCTTCTGCTTACTTTCAACCTGTTCATGGTGTCTAACATCTGGCCCTTTACTTTGTTCATGCTTAATCAGTTATTGTGATAACTCAAATTCATTGACCGCACGAGCCATTTCTGGGCCACACACCATCCAGCGAAGAAGTTGAGAAGCATTCTCTGTAAGTCCAATCACTCCACCTTCACCCTTTACTAGCTTGTTGTTTTGCTCGTGGGCATGATCAATAGCTATAGCAGAGAATGTGTTGTGAGTTTTGTGAACAACAAAAATGACCCCTCTCAAATTATGTAGCAATACTTGGTGCTATTCTGTCCAATGCCATCATATCCCGAACATGACCATCGAGCGTAATTAGGGTGATCTAAAGCGAAAAACCAAGGTATCAGCATAGTAAGAGAGTCTTTGTACAGGTTGAAATTCCCTTCCCGGAGAGATCGAACAAATATAAGAATGATCAGTTCAAGCTTCAATGTAAGTGACCAGAAATGAAACAAAGGGCTCTCAATTTCTCTCCTTTTCTTCCACTCCTCGAAGCTGATAGTGTTTTCCTCTGGATCATCAACTGTATCTAAAACTAGTCTGTAGGCTTTATGAATTAGAATATGTAATGAACAAGCAGTCACTTGATGGGCATGTCGGGTTCGGGTCACGTGTGATGCCTTCAGGAATGATTCTGCTGTTCCAGCAGATGCAACGTTTGACTGGCTCAAAGCATTCACCCATCCACTATTTTGTAGCCAATCTCCAATCGTTCTCAAAGCAGCAATCTCAATATGAAGACCACCGAACATGACTACAATATGATCTTGCAGGCCAATTCCATTGAATGTTTTTAGCAAGGGCATAAAGAGGCTGATCACATGCCATGACCGGTATTGTCCTGGGTTCAAGAAAGACACACACTCTTTAATAACTGTCATCGAGTGGCGAATCATTGCAGTGGATTTTGCTTCCTCTTGAAACAATGGTAATACTGAACTAATGTCTAAAGGTGCTATTTCAACTTCCTGAGTCTGAGAGAGATTTGCATGGAATATAGACCATGTCATGTTCTTGGTGTCTGTGTCGTCATCTTCAATCTCCTGACGTACATGATTAAGCCACCTGTAAATCAGGAAAATGAATTACATGCATACATGTATTTGTAATCCTTCGATGGTTTCCTCATGTGTCATTGATAATTACTTGAAGTCATGCAGTCGGCTAGATGTTATATGGGATGAATACCGTCAGGACAGCTTGAAGGCATCAACTCGTGGTAAGCGTGGAAAAGGTATCCGAAGACGAGTGCAGGCAGATTCTACCATTCCTGGAAATTGGGAGTCCTTTCTAAGAATTGACGATAACAAGACATAGTTGTTTGCCTATCTAGCGGAACAGCTATTGATGCTTATGCCAAGTGATCAGAATACAGTAGTTTCAACCATGGGAAGGGAAGTAGTATGCAACAAACCAAATAAGAACAACAGAGAATCCAAGAAACACCATCACCTACCAGCTGGGGTTTGAAGCGGAACGAAGAAGGGGTATGGGAACCATTCTGGACATCGCTGCAGCAAGATTCAGATTCCTGCGCTGAACTGATAAAATGTGGATGTAAAAGTGAAAACAGTTGCCGAGGACGATGCAAATGTATAAAGGCAGCATTAAGTTGTACTGCTCTGTGTAAATGTGGAGAACAATGTGATAGGGAATAATAGACAGTGACCGCTATTGTGTGATTTGACAATTATTGTGTGATATTTATAACGTCAATTGAGAACATTTAAGCAGATGATTTCCTTATGATATTACTTGTATGATATGCTACTCATTATGTCTGCAATGGAGGTTTTTTGAGGGTTTTTTTCAGATAAACAATATCAACCAAACGATTTATTTTCATCGAATTTTGAATTTTGAGCTCGACCTATTTTGGCTTAAAAGTTTCAAGATGGCCGCCATTCAATATGGGTAACATTTTCATAAATTTTGTTCAACATGGCAATTGGTATAAGCATTGTCACTCTATTTACCAGGTTTCATGTCAATAGCTTAACTAATATAATTTTCATGAATTTTTTAAGTATTTTATAGAAATCCAACGTCCGCCATTTTAAAAATGGCCACCGCTCCCGCCAATTTCGACTTTCAGAGTGGGTCCATAGCTGAAATTTGTTTCCATTACCTATACTACTATTATGCAAAATTCCATGCTTTTACCACAATCTGAGCAATTTTGCTTAAAATCTGCACAAATCGACTGGACTATAAGCGTTATGCTGTAATGGAATGCTTAAAGAAAACAATTATCGAAAGGGATTAAAGACCGAAAAGCGAATGAAACACATAAAGATGTAATAACTATATGTGCTCACTAAAACATATATGTTAAGAATAAGATTAGTTTAGAAATGTTGAATTAATTATAAATGTTCGGATGAGTCGAGTTTAGAAGGATACTGTATTTACACAAAGAAAATAGTTGTAAAAGACATCTATACCCATCTATTTGAGTTTGCAAATAAACCACAATTAAATATTTAAATTAGAGTAATACGATGTCAATTTTCTTTTAATACAAGAGAAATAATTGTGGAGCTAGAAGTGCGACATACACAAATCAAATCAGAGCATACATATACTCAGATATAGGAAAGTGAGAATAAACTGCTTTGTTGTGGGCAACATGCACTAATATACGTCAAGAAGGAACTCTCCAAACGAAGTAATTACATTGACACGATATTGCACTTGGTATTGCCAATCCACTAATTATTCTTGCTGCTGTATTGCTACAGAAAGCCCGGGTGGTATGTAATTGCTCCAAATGTTTAACGATAATAATAGTCATGTACAGCAATAATTTAGATGTATATTTTCTCATGTCATTACGTAGTACTGTTGTTAATGGTTCTGATGCTGTCGGTGTAAATTATTCCTTCTTCATCATATAATGTGAATTTCCATGTTAACAGTCAGTGTATTAAAGTCATATAACATGTATATTAGTTAACTACTCGTATTGATGCAGGCATAATGGTACAAGGAAAAAATTATCTTAGTAAGTGCATTTTCGAACAAAACACTTTTTGAGTAAATTCTAACCATTCCCCCCCCCCCCAGTTTCTGTTACCTCCTCCACAGTAGTAACAGCGAATAAAAAAATGATACATAAAAGATGCATACAGTACATTGTGCGATCAAAACATATTTAAACTTAGTTAAACTTATCGATTCAGATTATTAAAGTTATTGCGATAATATAAACATGTATTCTGATTCCATGCTGCAGTACTTTATTTTAGGTAACATTCATTTAAGAATCGAAATGCTGATTTGAAATGATAACCATCAGGCAAAATAACTGAATAAACGATCGACTTCATTTTGAATTATGCTTTAAGTTACTCCAAGACTGATATTAAAATATACTGGCCAAGAAATACATGGCGTATAATATTCCCAGTTCCATGTTTCACAAATTACTAATAAAAAGTGATAACCAAAATTCCAAACTAATAATAAAGATATACAACAGTCCTTACAAAATACGGGTGTGGTTTGTTGTAAAATGCTAAACTTGTTTTCCGAAACGAAACAGCATGTTTTATCACTCAAAATCAAATGTGACTACTAGTCATGCATTTTGAATACATGAATACACAAAGCATTCAAGCTATATATTGACAAGATCCATTGTTATCATGCTATATTATGCTTGAATAAGACCACCTCCTCATGCCTGATAATGTAATATTCACTATGTGAATATAATAGACACTTGGTATATGTTTGAAATTGTGCACGACCTTTCTATCCATTTTATTGTGTTAGTACTTATTTATAGAACGAGTTTTGAAAGCAAAATTTTGAACCACTGGATAGCTTTTGGCCGTAAAGACTTACTATCGACCAATCGAAATGCCACTATCAAACTGGATACTCTCCAGCGTGGCGATATGTAATCCGTACAAATGTAAAAATGGCTACACTCATTGACACACACATTCGGTAATGTGTAATGTTTTTCAAACTTAAAATAAATAATCTATTGATATATTTGGCACAGGTCAAGTAATGCGATTCCTCCACGGACGTCACACTTTTTATAAACACACCGGAGAGATAAGAGAAAAAAATTCAGATTCTGAAGAAGTATACACAAATTTATACGCATATTTATAAATGAAGAAGCAGAAAAGTTTTATTGCTTGTACACATCAATATGCTATGTAGATAATTAAATATAACAAATTTAATATTTATAATCATTATAACTACACAGTCCATTACACACACATGGTGATTTCGAATAAACCTTCATTCCCCATCCAAACTTTCAGCAGCTCTCTCGAGCAGTAAAAACAACATGTCTTTAGTACTTTGATTAATTATTGGCAGTTAGATATACTGAATGTTAGCAGGGGTCTTATTCAGGTGTACTAATGAGCTACATACACCTCTCCATTTCCGGGTGTCAACGCTACTTTCGCATTGCTATTCTTTTCTTGCACAAAATCGCTTGCCGTTTACCAAAGTCAACAAAAATTAAGTTTGTGTGATAAATGAACCTCACAAAGCAACGCCATGACTTTACTTTAAAAAATCAAAGACATCATTTGCAGGCTGTTGGTACAGTAGGCCTAAATGATGTGGCACACAAAATTGTGTTCTTCCGTGAAACAATTAATAGCTTGAAACAATTTTAAATGTTAACGTTTAGGATCATTAGTTATAATGTAACATACGATGTAGATTTGTAATAACGTCCATGCATTATTTTCGATATTTCACCCGTGAAATAACGACTCAGATGCACGTGACGTCACAACAAAACAAGCATGACGTAGACACGCTCAAATGATGTTAACATTGTTAAATATTTATTTTGTGCGAAGTATATTTTATTTCATTAAAAAATTAATGTCTTGTCAATTTCAATATGATATGTGAAATACTCATTTGAACTCGTATCTTGTGGTTGAAAATTAAAAAAGAAAATTGTCGAAACTACTTTTTGACGCGTCAGCTTTTGTTTACCAAAAGAGATAGAATACGTAACTACAGGGAACGCCACATACACAAGACAGTGCCTCCCCACGCAGACCTCCGGGAAAACAACAATCCACAAAACATAAGGCACTTGAGGAGGTCAAAGTGTACACATGTTAAGGAACAGAGGCACAAGGAATGGCCCAGCAGACCACAAGGAATAACTAGGAGAAACAAAGCGGACAGTGAAGGGAGGGGGAGGGGGAATTAATGGATGGAAAAGATCACAGGACAAGTCAAGACAACTGGCCGCAATAGGCCGAAAATGGGCAGGAAACAACCTGAACACTGATTAAAGTGACAGAATTGCACAGGGGAAAGGGAAATACAAAACACATTCATAACACGAACCGAAACAACAATCATATAGCGAATTACAGCCTTGGAACTGTCAGCAAAAAATACTGGGGGTTTAAATCGATTTAACAGATAGCTAACCTCGCCCTTAATCGCTATATGGTCCTATATACATAAATTGAATAAGTAGGCAGTAACTAATCATTAAAAGCAACCAACCATATCGCACATAACAACAGACACTGTAACTAATCCAACACGAAGGAACAAGCAGCCTCAGTCTGACCTTGCTCCTAGTAACTAAACTAGTAACATAAGAATATGAAATAACCCTAAAATATCAAATTAATAATGCAATTTAAAGTAAGGACAACTCGATAATGTAGTTAATAATTAAACAATTCTTAGATATTAGTGATAGGGAATTTAAAACTTAAATAAATATGTCTATTAAGAAAACGAAAACACAAAATACGACTGTACCCAATGAATATTAAGATGTGTTATAAAACTGCATTGTAGAGAGAAAAGTTATTCTTGGTAGTGTATAATAAAATCTTAATGACGTCATAAAAGAGAGAGAATACGTATATACAGGGAACGCTACTTACACAAGACTGTGCCCAATAAAACTGATAAATAAACTGAACACCACCATAAATCCGAAAAAATATATATTAGACGACACAACACAATCCCAAGAAGGCTGGTCGATAGTTTTAAGATACTCTATGGAAGGCATCATGTTAGTTCCAGAGCAAAATTCAATGCCTACAAAGTCCCGAACATAATCCCCTAAGACATTGTGATCAGTCAAATCCTGTCATAACAAGTACGGTTTACAAATATAACTTCATTTAGTCTCAAAACATTAGTGTCCGGCGTACAGTAAAAACAGGTGTGAAAATCTATCAAGTATTGATTTACTTAAAAACTTATCTGCAGTTGTTCTCATTATGTCTGGATTAAAACCCTTCCTTTTGAACTTGTTAATTAATTTCACAAATAACTAATCAAAGTAACAACTGTTATGAATTTTGCAAATTTTATATAATAGATCTCCATAAAATTTGGGTTTAGCAATTCCTGTCTCTAACATAGATTTTACACTAGTGCCATATTTTAAATTAATATCGGTATATTTATGGCGAAACTTACGAATCGTCTTACATAATTTATGATAACGATAGCCTTGTTTTAGCAGTTTACCTGTTAGTAGAAGGTTACGATTATTGAAGTCCTCTAGATTAGTATTAGCCCTCAGAAATCTTGTAAGTTGAGATATATATATGCTATAAGTTGTATTTCTCGGCATATCACTATTAAGCCAGGGAAAGTTTATAATCTATTGAAAGTTTATTATCACAAATCCCAAATTACACACGTCTTACTTTGCTTGCATATAAGTGGGTTAAGGTAATCGTTTGGCAGTCGTTTCTGCTGTTATGTCATAAATAGAATATTACATTTGTGTTCATTTTGTATTGATTTTATTAAACTCGTCATCTTAAACCGATAAAAAATATATAGTTTTGAGATGACTCGTTTAATAAAGTCATGTTTTGAGGAACACGAAAAATCGGTCAACGGCGCTACCGGGATTCGAATTCAATAAAAAATGACCACTCATATAAGATCCTCTATTTATTGGATAAAACATTATTTGATCAGAGATTTCAACATTACCAACAATACGATGACATCCATTTTATTCGAAAATGTTGCATAAAACTGTAGATCACTTAGTTGTTCAAGTAAAATGTGTTTAAGCATATGTCAACTTTTACGTTTTGTTCAGTATATAAGTGTGCTGATGTACACTAATAAACATGCTATAAACAATGCCTGTATTCATCAACGGTAAGTATAACATTGAACATGCTGAACATAGCTATATAGTTATATTACAATCTGTTTTTGTTTTAAGAGTGGGATGGTTATAATTGTAGAATGCATTATTATGCAATGTGTAACAATACAATACAACTTCTATGATTGAATTAAAAGTGACTAACATTTAACTTCTGACTTAAAACAGTTGATGAATACAGACCAAGGCCAAGCTCTGTCACTGACAGATTCATGCAGTTTCTCGGCCAACTTGTTAACAAATGTGTGGTGCTGCGTAACCTATAAAAATTATCTGTGGGCTTAAACCGAAATTAATTTGTGTCAACTTACCAAACTTACACTTCTTATCGTTGAAAGAAGTTATTGTCAAAATAATTATCTATATAACTCCATAACAAAGTGGTCCCAAGGTATTGACTGGTTTTAATCCCAGTGGCATAATTTGAACAATCTAGATAGAGGACCACTAGACGATGCATCATACCAAATATTATAGCTCTGTGTTTTTTGCTTCTCGACAAGAAGATATTCTCAAAACGAATCAATGAAAAATAGGTGACCCTTAATGCGGGGCTTTTATTGACCTCGGGGACATGATTTGAACAATCTATCGAGGGGTAGAGGACTCAACAATGTTGCATACTTAATATGAACACTTGACCGTATGGTTCTGGACAAGGAAGTGTTTTAAGTATACAATTGTGTCCATTTGTAGTTTTGCGTCATACATTGTCCATTTGAACAACTCTGAAAAAGAACCACACCAGTATTGTTCCTGTAAAGTTTGGTCGAAACAGACGGACGAACACACGCACACACGACATACAATTCGCAATGACATAAGATTTATGGCACGTGGCCCGTAGATTTGTAAACAAAAACAACAACAATTCATTTTCGGGTTTCCAAACAACATCAAGCAAATGTCAGTTGATTATTGTTTATTTATAATTTATGGCAGTGATTATACAGGGGCGAAAAAAACTATTCCATCTGCAAAAATAAGTATTGTGAACATATAGAAACATGTTCAATCTTTAGGTTGATTATATATTTTCTACTGACCTAAGCACGTATTAGATTTTTAATTATTTTTACATTGCAAATTCATATTTTCACAAATCCAGTTTCCTAAAGGTTTTAGTATTATCGGAACAAAACATCGGTGATTTTATTAGATATCTCGTTTTGCAGTACATGTATACTTTTGCATTACAGCAGAATGTAATATAGCTAACCTTGCACTCTCTGAGCATTCGGCTGTTGGTTTCTATGTTGCTCTGAAAAATCCAAAGTAGATAAAGCGAATAAATAATTAGAAGGCACATAAATGCAGTAAAGCGGAAGCATTTGAAGAACAGAGAAATATTTACACACTGATGCTACAGAGGAAATCCCGGTGGTTCCGGATCATCTACGTATACGTATTGCTAACCCTGAATTTTTGACGGTGAAAGGTTTAACATCATTTGAGTTTGATCTTTAAAGTAATGAGTATTAACTACAGTAAGCTTATAATTAAGACCATATTTGATATTACATATATCTCAATGGGCAGGTTGCAGCCTTAATAAGTGAAAAATGAGTGTATGATAAATTTTAGGACGGTTGTGTCGCTTACCGAGATGCATGAATTATTGCAATGCATCATGTGTAATGGTTACATAGAGTTTTAATAAATTGTTTACCTGATCGTTCAGCCTGAGTTAATTCACCTAATTGATGATCTATACGTTGGTAGTCTGTAGTATCCAATGGAGCTATAAGAAATATACATTATAATATAACCACATTGCAAATAAGCTACAATACTGAACGTTGCAGTAATACAGTAGAATATGAAAAACCGGTTGTGACTACTTTATTCAAAATTCAACGTTTAAACAGAGATATCACGAATCATGAAATCATGATTTCACTGGTCAGGATCTCATGTTTTTGTATAAAAAACTTCATGATTCAAACTGTCAAGATATGAAATGATGAATAAAAAAGAATTTCATAGTAGAAGAATTCACGTTATGACTTGCAATTTATACATGTTATTTCTCAGCGTGCATAGACCATCCTTATTAAAGGCTTTTGAAAAACTTATTGCTTTAGGTAACATGCTCGAGACAACTTAAATTTATTCACCGAATATCGTATATGTGACATAATTATTGTATTACAAGGTAAACTTACAGTTTCCAGAAGCTTGTGCTTCATCTCTAGTTGATTCATTACCATTTGTCTGAAGACAGATAAAGAACAATGCAGAAAACACAATTCATTTTGTTGCGGTTTGTGACATAAGTCCACTCCTTGATGGAGCAGACATATATTTCATTTGTTACAAACAGAGAAAATATAATTGCAACATTTGGTTAATACAACGAAACGTGATCTTTTACTCACAATAGCATTTAGGTCATTTTGAAGTTCTGTCGTACTCGCTCCTCGTGGATGCTGTATGTTTTGTGGACAGTTCGGATAATACCTTTCATGTACAAGTGTCACTATTGCAACTGCAAGATAAGCATTAAGCTGTTACGGAATGGTTATGAAGAACTATTAGCTATTTTAGACACCGACAAGGGAATCAAACTACAATATATATAATAACTATATACATATATAGCGAAACTAATTTTGAATAATATGTTTTTAGAAAGGATGATTAAAATTTAACATGCTAAGTTGAATTATAAACAAAATAGACCTCAATAACCTGGAATGATGTTTTTACGGTACCATAAATACCGGAAGTGATGGAATTACACTGGAGCATCTAGTATCAACACGCTGACAACAGGAAAATGTTCGGGTTTAGTGGAGTTTAGAAAGGTGTTATTTTATGGCTGAAGAAACCCGGGCGGGTATGTAATTGCTCCAAATGTTTAGTGCTTCATACGAGTATACGCATCATAAGCAAAACGCACAAACTCACAGTCAGTGAACTAGACAAAGTTTTATGGATGGTGCAGCCATATTTATTTATATTGTCATTATGTAGGAGTTATACTGTTGTTACTGGTGCTGATGATTGATCCTAATACACAATCTAATGTGATTTTCCATGTTGAACATTCCGTGTATTAAAGGCATTGTAACATGTTATTGGTAAGTACACTTGTTGTTTGAGGCAGTTTGATACAATGTAGCAATTTCAAAAATATCCCCGTAAGCGCTGCTTCGATCATAAAACTAATCTTAAAAATGTCTAACCGCTGTTATTCCAGTTCCTGATGCCTCCTCCGCAGATAAAACAGCAAATTAAATCAGCTACGCCTAAAAAGAAGCATAAGTGTTAGTATGCAGCAACAGGGCCGACCAAAACCTATTTTAATTTATTTGAACTTGAATCGTCGCAACTGGACAATTGGAAATTATTGTGATAACAGATAACAGAAATATGTATTCTGATGATATGCTGTATTACTTTATTTGAGGTAACATTCATTAGAAACTCGACTGATTTGAATTGATCGAGTTCATTGTGAGAGACACTTGGAGCTTTTTTCAAACTTATATTGAAAGAATTTACCAAGATATATAGTATAGTATAATATTTGCAGTTCCACGTTTTACATTTTATTTATTAAAATGAAATAACTAATAAAGATATAAACCATTACCAATATAATAAAACCATATCGCTTCTACGGGTGTGGGTTGTTGTAACATTCCATAAATGTTTTCTGAAAAACAGAAAGATTGTTTTATTTCTTACAATCTAATGTGACTGCATGACATACCTTCTGATCGCCATTCACATCAATATTTCAAAGTGATATATTGATAAGAGACATTGTTATTATTCTTGAATACGACCACCTCGTCATACCTGATTATATACTTTGGTGTACAATGACACATGGTATATGTTTGAAGATTTACACGACCATTATGTCTATTGCGTTGCATTAGTATCAATTTATTGAACTCAAATGAAGCTTGTATTTAACCATTGTTGTATTTTGCATGTTAAGCTAGCGATGTTTGTATGCATTCGTAAACCTAAGAACAATCGACTTTTTTCGGTCGTAAAGACATACTATCGACCAATCGAAATGCCGCTTACAAACTGGATACTCTCCAGCGCGAAGACATGGACTCAAAATGAAAAACTAGATCCACGCATCGACACACGCTGAAGAAATACTTGAATTCATGTCAGAGAGCTTAAAGAGCAACGTTTACAGCGTCTTAAGGAATAGACACAATCCAGAGTGGAAAGCCAAACTGATCTATATGCATAAACATAAAGCAGCAGAAGGCGTGTATCACTTGTACACCTCGATATGCACTTTCGATAATACATGTAACTAAAATAATGAGAATTTATTCTTAATTAATCTGCGCATTACCCGGGTGAAGCTCAACTGCTCCGGTAGATACATCAATGATCGGTGATCGTTGTTGTCGGATAAGGGTGTTTCCACGCTCTTCGTTGGTAACAAGTCTTGAAGTACCTTCACCCGTTTCAATCTGGGCTCGTTCAGCACCTCCCTAAGATAAAATGACAAAGCAAATTTGATCTCTAGTGCTTACTTTGTTGTTAGCTAGAATGCAACTTGTTTACATACACAGAATTACGTTCTTTACATACAACGAGAAACTCTGCAGCTCATATTTTGACATTAAAATGTGTACATGTATATAGGACTAGGTGTAGGATTTAAGACAACAAAGAAATCGATATCAAGGCAACGCGTGAAATCATCTATCCTCCTCTGATTCAAGTAAGGAAAAGATCAGTTACCAGTGTGTATAACTCTGCGGCAGGGCAGAGTGACATACTTTGTAAACTGTAAATATATGATACATATTGTCTATTGCAATTAGACTTATCATCGCATTACATCACGCAAGCAATTAAGTTCGACGTTTTCATCCACCGTCCGTCCGATGTGGCTTTCAAAGTTCATAACATTTTCTGCTTCTATTTTCGTTCACTTATATGAGTATTTATTACAAACAAGCTCATACTTACATTTGCTAATGTCTGCATTGCATTTATGTATTGCTGTTGCTCCACGCGATGCACAGGAACGTTGTCATACAGTGGGCAGTTTGGACTTTCTGCACGATGTATTTCTTCTATATTGTCGTTTTGTCTCCAACTATCGCGAACCATACGACAGAAGAAACACATTGTTGACGCTGGACCATGATTTGGAACGTGGAAGAATCCGTTACGGGCTAGTTCTTGTGTTTGTCCATTCCCTGCATATTGGTCGAATGTCTGGTGCCGTATGTATTCGTGTAACAATGTTTCTATGATAGGGCATTCAACAACGACATAGACAAAGACAAGGTCATCGTTTCCCGATATATTCAAACCATCGCTATCGATGAACTTTCTGTATCCTCCATCATCGATGAACTTGCTATCAATAGAATAACTATCGCATTTCGGATATTCAAGGTTGGCGTTCTTCAAAAGTTCTGGGAGCAGTATTACTTCCTTACTGTTGTCTTGATTAAACATATCACGAGACGTAGCATCATCGCAGATGTATTTTATGTTATTAATGTCCTTAGTTGGGTCTCTCTTTTCATTATTTACGTCGAGTCTGTAACTTAAATTTTGAAATTGATTTTCTGTCCCCTGTTCTGCGATAATGTCAACTATACCCCCCTGTTCGACATAGATATACTCCGTTTCCGTACCACCACACACATCGGTAGTATTGTTCATATTGCGATACTTGCCGTCTTTTTTGTTTCCATTATTTGCATTGTGGTCGCGGTTGCTATCATTATCGTTGTGGTTAAAATGACCATGTCCGTTTCTAGGGGGGCTTTGACACTGACAGTTATACACATTGACCGTTCCATTGCCGTTATTATATACCACAGTTTGCGGCATCGTGTTTGTGCTGATGTCCCACTATTTTACTGCAAAAGATAATTATCACACTAAATGTTGGTATGTAATATGCAAACATTGATGACAGGATAACGCCATAATTATTTAGACACGTTACGTTCTGGAGTGTGACGCACTTTATTTTTTGTTTAAAACAAGTATGTATTTTATGCTGATATTTGGTTTGTTTACTTGAGAAATCTTAGTTGTCTAAGTTAAAGCATTGTAAACTAAATTGATTACGTATCAGTCGCTTTTTATCAGCTCCTATCTGATAAAAACGTGACATAACGTATCTTCAATTACACGAATAATTTTATTGTCAAGTGTTAACTTTTATCGTTATAAGATTAATCGTTCATTTATCAATTTGGTGATTTGACATCTAGAAGCGCTAAACCGAAAGAGTTATATCATAAAAAATAGCAGGACCAACATCTGATTGCATAGTAATATTAACATAGCAGACTGATGAGTCACTAAAATTATATGACTTGTGGTAGTGTCTCCGTATCTAAGTGGCATCAATGACCGTCTCGTTACGATTTCGAGTCCCTTATGATTTATTTCATACGTATTTTTCCTTCCCTTTTCGGAAACAAAATTGTTTTTTTTTGTTAAGATAAATTAAGCTCATTTTGAGTTGTTATGCTTCTATACACATACTTTTCTTTTACTTTCAAAATGGAAGTCAATACAACGACCCTCGCATTTCCACATTTTTGGTTTAAATTGTTACGACTTTGCGCATACCTTTTATCTAGTTTTAAAAATAAGCTGTTGGCGAAATATACACCCATACCATTGAATATATGCTATGTTCGCACAAAAAATGTCATTAAAAAGTCTAGAAGTTCAAGGATTTAAACATAACGCCACGGAAGTAACATACTCCTATCATATCTTCGATTTTATGTTCCTCTTTATAAAAGTCAACAAAGCGCCTGAATCATCATGATTATTCTATTTACCTACAATTTAATGTGAATTGATCCAACTTATGACGTTTTCCAAATGTTATTGTGCCTTTAGATATTGGCCCTACAATAGTTTAATTGAAATTTCGAAAACACTATTTTGAATTGAACTTTCGAGAAGAAGGAGAGTAAGTCGCTTCAGGGAACACAACATACATAAGATAGTTCCTCTCCACACAGACCTCTGGGTAAACAACAATCCATAAAACATAAAGGTATTTTAGGAGGCCTAAGGGTACATACGTAAGGAAACAGGGGCGGGGGTACACGAAATTGCATGACCGACCATAAAGTATAACTAGGAGAATCAAAGAAGACTAACAGGGGGATAGATGGATGTAAAAAATCAATTCCTGTCTCTAAAATAGACTTGACACAAGCTCCATATTTCAAAATAATATCAGAATATTTATGGCAAACTTTATAAAACGTCTACATAAGATAAGAAAAGTTATCCTACCTAAGTTTTACATATACACACAGAGAAATAAAACAATCAGTTACTAACTAAGAAACAATTCAGGAGTAAGAACTATTTATAGCACACATTGACGTCAACAAATGAGTACATACCAACGCACTCCTCGAACATTTCAGTTTTTTGAAAAAATCTACTAATGTCGTCTGCTATTACAATTAAATTAAAACACGCTTTCAAATCAAGTATATTTGTACATATTATGACACTTAAATTCTCAAATTAACGAATGCAGCTTGTTGTTTGTGCGCAATTTTCACAAACGTGTGAATAACACGCGCAGTATCACAATTGAGCTCATTCGCTAGCGTATCCGATCATGAGGTGAGAAAATGTATTGTTCGACCTAAACGTGCGAATAATAGTGCATTTTATGTTCACGGGACCGAATAGTTGGTTCGAGAGTTCGAGGCTGGGCTGTTCGAACCAACAGTGGTCGAACAATATAGATTATATAGGAAAATCAATTGGGACTTCATAATCAGTTCGAGTCAACAGGGGTGTTCGAGGCAACCGAGTTCTAGCCAACGGGGTTCTACTGTACTTTTATTGCATAAAAAGCCAGAAAACGTAAAGAAAGTAAAATGTCAGAGAACATTAAAAAAAATATCACATCTGACGTTCTTGACCACACTGACGGAAAAAGGTAAATTATAACATAGACTACAGCCTAAAATGATTCAGCAACAAAAACCTTCGACCTTAGAGATAACGCAAGATCTCCGGATTTTTTAAGAATGAAAGCAGTTTTAATTTCATAAGCAAAAATTAATGTTATTGGTTCCCCTCTTTTTGAACTGATGACAATGTTTTGAAATGTTAATGATTAATACGGTTCATTTTCAAGACAAATCGGGCAACTCACACAGACTGACTAGAGATGGGTTTTTTTGTTCTGTTTGTTATATTAAAACTACATAAAATAACCTGCTTATGGACTGCTTTTTAAACAAGTTAATACGTAATTGAATGCCATAAATAAGTATGCAGACCACATATGTATTCCTGTACTAAACGCATACGAAATTTTCATATCACATGAATTTACACGTGATCTTTACTTTATTGATATTTCATGAGTCAATCTTAGATGTCATTGTGTGCTGGTAAGGCCCAAACGGCATGCACTTGAGTCTTATCAGACGACAAGACATTCATTTGGTAGCATATTTTCCAATCAATAGCATACAGTCTTTCGACAAGAGAAGGAAGAAGTGGCTACATGTAATGCCACATACATTAGACAGTGACTGGCCACACGGACCTCCGGGAAAACAGCAATTCATAAAACATAAGACACTTGATGAGGTTAAAGGGTACATAATGTTAGGGAACAGAGTTGAAAGGAATGGCCTGACAGATCATAAGGAATAACAAGGAGAATCGAAGAGGACAAACAGTGAAGGGGGAAATTAATGGATGAAAAAGATCACGGGACAAGTCAAGACAGTTGGCAACAATAGGCCTGAACACTATATATAGTGAACTAATTGCACAGGGAAAAGCGAAATATAACATACATTCAAAATACAAATATATATAATAACCATACAGCGAATTACAGTCTTGGAACTTTCAGTAAACACACTGTTTTTTTTCGATACAGGGAACTCCACATACATAATAGAGGGCCTTCCTAACGTATGTTAATCAATATTTTGATGTTCTATATCAGTATGAAAATTCCTGTATCTCAACGTATATCACGCCTTTATTTTGTCTCAACTATGTCTCAAAATATGAGTCACTTTTCAGAAGTGCTTTTTGCAAATGAAGCATTTTACAGCGTTCTTTACGAAAGAATCTATTTACTACATCTGTCTTTACCTAACATTAGTAAAATTTAAAAAAAAATATAAGTAGCTCAGTTAACTAATTTTATCTTTTTTTTATACAAATGAATAAAACTATTTTTAGTACAAGAGGAAATAATTGCTCGGAAAAAATGTATGAAATGACAATAGCGGCTAAATGGACTATAGTTCATGGTGCATTCATGCACGAGCCCCGTAAATCCTCATCCAAACATACTGTACCATTTATTTAATACGTATCCCTGTAAGGGACGTAAATATGTTAAAATAAATTGTAGTCATGAACATACAATGTGTGACTGGTATGATACACTTCATTGATGCACCAATGCTTAGCATATCAGGATTTGTCGTACCACATTGTCACATAATTGGTTCGACACATTGTCATTGACTCAGATAGACACAACGTATGCATATATCTCTCTGTGATATTGGACACTATGAAACAAACTATATCTTTATAAAAACCGATGAAAGGTTCGCAGTTTTATATCCGTTTAAGCTTATTTTTGATCACAAACAACTTATCATTTATAAAAATATGACTATCATACTGTTAAATATAATTAAAATGTATGTTAGTATTCAAAATATTTTGTAATCATAAGTCATACAAAAGTGATGCTATTCTTTATATACCTAATGAAATCATAAATACTAACCCTTTACAGGAAACGATTTTTATCAAACATATAAATGTGATGAAAACATTCCATAACAAACCCATTGTTATCAGAGAACTTGAAGTCAAACGAATATATACAATTCATTTTGAGTGAATTCAGATTATTTAGTTATACAAATGCATATTCTAAAAGGAAACGATGCCTGAACAGGCTCGCTTGAACACAGTTTGAATTCGTAACAACCGTCAAATAGTTTTGAAACTTAGTACAGATATCAATATTTTGATATTCGAATGATTTCTTATAATAAGTTAGATTTTCCAAGTAAAATATAATTACTTTTTTCATCAATCTTACCTAAGCCATTATCCAACCCATCAATCAATATCTCATCGGCGAGTCACGTGACGTTATTATTCATTGAATAATAGTAGTTTGTACATGTTTCACTAGCATTCTAGGACAACAAATGCATTTAAATACACTCAACAAGTTTAGATCGAAAGCCTAATATCAATAGATCTCATCATTGTAGGATCACGATTAAGTTATATTCCGTACAAACGTTGGCCAAAAATGACAGTATAGCAAAGTATATAAGCATACGTAGAAACAGATAACCTTGGTCTGAACTAAAACAGCTCAAAGTGCATATCGATATCAAATTAAATACAGGCCATACAAACACCGTGGCTAAAGTCTTAGCACATCTGTTTTGTTCTCTGATGCGAGACTTCCGCTGTCTGCTAATAATCGTTTAGTTTTATAGCTTTGTGTATGAACAGAAACATTTTTATGAAATATATTTTGAAAGACAAAAAATCTTAAGTAAACCGAAAGCATTGCATAATATCATTTTAATTCAAGTTAATTTTACTATAAATTGATGAATGGATTATATAAATCTTCAAAAGATCATTAATCAGTAATAAAAACAAATTTTAGAACCTGTTGTATGGCATTTTGCAAGATATTACATTATTAATTTAAGTTACGGAATTTAAAACCCCCTATACACTGTATAGAGAAGAAAACAAATGGATCTATTAATCAATGCAGTACCACGTTTCACAGCAGTGGTGGACAACTGAATTATGACCAATTCATGCTGATTTATTTGAGCGAATCAGCCAATTTTGACTTTAACAGTACTTAGATGAATATTCAGAAACATTTTATCTTTGAGAAATCCAGAATAATTACAAGACTGAATTTCCGTTAGAAATAATGCATTACAGCTGAATATTGAATATTGAATACTTTGAGGTTGTCCCATGATATCCAATGGGAATGGTTGAAAGCAAATTCAATCTGTTACATTATGAGTCAATTATTCTACCAATGGAATTGCTCCATAAAGTCAGTTATCTGTTATCTGTAGCAACTGGACATTACAGTCAGTCCAAGCTTAACTGCCGAGCAAATTGTATCTTATTCTGCATATTTCTTTATGAGTGTTATGTGTAGTCACAATGTTAATTAGAACACTTGTTGACTTGTCGTTTAGGATTATATGCAGACTATATTCATTCCCTCCCTTCCTCACACTCCTTATTGTCTCATTCTACTCTTCTTGGTTGTTTTTGATGATCAGTCAGATAAGTCCTTATTGCCTAATTCACATAGATGTTTGCTCTTACTCCTCCACAATCCCTAATGTTTTGTCAAAGTGTACTAACTTTTCCTTGGGATATGTGTGGGGAGGGCATTTGCTTGTAAATGTGGCTTTCCCTGTAACGTTATCCTTCCTTACACACCAACGAATATCAACCAGTTATCAAAGATAATTTATTGATTTAATAGTACTTATTCTGAAGGCTACTAATTTGTCGTTGGTTATGTTCTTTCTATCATTTATCTAGATTCTGAGAACATGTGTCATATTTATAAAATTTGCAATTATGAACTTTGCACTTAACTTGCATAAATTTTGGTAAATATTGATTCTGTTTACTTTAGTTTTGATAACTGTTAGAAATACTTGTGATTTAATTGATTATGTTTAATTGTTTACATGAAACTTTTTAAACAACAAAATTAGGTTATGTGAAATCAAAAATTCACGGATCGAAACTACATGAACACTTACTCACTTAATACAGCAGACTTATCAACTCTGATTTATAACACAGAAAAGTTACTGTACTTTATCCGTTGATGTCAACTCAACATAAGTCTAAAGTTTTCGTTTTCGGTAAGTTAGTGAGGGTGATAACTAAAAAATACCTTCCATCATCTTGATCAAAGAATTTTTCAGGTAATCCAGGTAAAACTGTTTTGGTTTCGTTACTATTTATAGGACATACCTTATTCCAGGTAGTTTTTCGTATTTTACTTCCTTCTTAGGAAATTATGCATCGTTTATCGTTCGTGGTAATGATATTATTAATCATAATAACTAAGTTTGTTTGTGTTGTCAATTATAAACCCATTTTGCTGAGAAATGGAATTTTAAACTGTTTCTTCACAAGAAATGTTTGATAATCGAAACATACCTATTCGTTTTATTGATCAGGTAATTATGTTTATCTTGGACGTTATTGTTTCGTTCGTTTATGGCTAATGGCCATTTATAATGATGAAAGAGTCAAATGAGCGTTAAATGGTCGTCTTTATAACACTACTCATCAGTTTTAGCACTGGTGAAATCAGGTCAGGTATAAGACCTCTGGGACATTATTCATAAACATTATGACACTGAAGTCAGACACGTAGACTTTAAAATGTTAAAAGTTTTTTTTTCTATTTTGTTATACTTATATATTTTTAATAAAGAAGTCGGTGGGTAACAACAATTCCTCCGACAAAAATTCATTTGTTTAGATTTAATGAAATCAAAAGACCGTTTTGCAAATTTAATGTCTAAGTCATATATTGTCTTGCAAAAAAAATGTTACTGTTTAACAAGAAATGATCTTGTCATTTCCTCTATTGTGTTTCTACTTTTAATATAAGGATTATTTTTTGGCTAGCGAAAGATTGGATCAGTTGAGAGCCCTACTGGTTCTTTTTCTTCAACGCGAATAATTAAACATTGGCTATCTTTTTCTAGATTACTTAGGTTCAAGAATTTAAAAAATATAAATATTTTTAGTTGCTTAAGACATAAATGTTTTGGCTGTGTCTTTAATTTGCGTCTAACAGATTGAATAGACTCGTAATCGAGACTCACACATACTATTTTAGTGTTTCAATGCTCGTAAATATAAACATCTAAAATGCACCATTTTGTATTTAGCAAACCATAGAGAAATCGAATACAGTGTGAAATTCAGTGTTTTAAGGAACAATCCGTACATTGTTTACACAACATTTAACATTGTTCAAAATATCGTATGCACTATGGCAGGGGATCAAGGATAAGTTCATTATCACGGGAAGCAATTTAATTGAGATTTCTATTCAAAGTTCCCGTTTGTAAACAAATTTGTTATGTTTCTATTTTTATCATGCCGTGGTGTAATGATACAGGAGTGTTTAATTCCTCATTTAAATATGATCTAAATATATTTATTCAAATAGTCAGCCCGAGATTAATGTCACAAGATCACAAAAGCTTTCAACGAAAATGTGCATGGAACTAATTTCCGTCACTTGAACTTCGAGTAATATAATGATTAACCAATCATAGCACCAGGTAAACATATCATATTTTGACATACTAGTACCATCTAGCACTAGGGACGAAACCGTTGCATGTTTTTTTTTATATAATAACTGAAATACACAAGAAATAGTTTGAGAAGTATGAAATATGTGTATTTGGACCTAAAAGAGAGAATAAGTTGTTACAGGTAATGCCACAAACATAAGACAGTGCCTCCCACACAGACCTCCGGGAAAACAACAATTCATAAAACATAAGGCACTTGAGGAGGTTAAAGGGTACAAACGTTAGGGAATAGAGGAGCAAGGAATGGCCGGGCAGACTATAATGAATAACTAGGAGAATCAAAGAGGACAAAGAGTAAAAGGGTGAAAATTAATGGATTGAAAAGGTCACTGGACAAGTCAAGACAGCTGGCAACAATAGATCGAGACTGGGCAGAAAATAACCTTAACACCATATAAAGTGAAAGAATTGCACAGGGGAAAAAGAAATATCCCAGAAATACTGGGGGGGGGTAAATCGAATTAACAGCTAGCTAACCTCACTCTTACAAATTTGTATTCAAACCATTATGAATATAGTAGTAACCTTTTTGTAAGGTCTTAAGGAAGTTCTTTATAAGCACGTTTTAGTGTATTCTACATGTGCTCTATCATTACGCACGGGTTCTCTTAAATTTGTATCTATTTCTTAAGTATATAATGTTTGATTATTAAACATATCCAGTTGATATATCTTGATATTAGGTAAATGTGTTTGTCTTTGTCGTAACTGTACGGTTTGTTGATGGCTAATGGATATTTATAATGCTGAATGAGTTAAATGGTTGTTTTATGACACTACTCGTCATTATACAACTGGTGAAATCTGGTATAGTGTATAAGAGCTCTGGGACCTTTTTCATAAACATTATTGAAACTCAGACTTGGAATTTAAAATGTCAAATGTTCTTTTGTTTTTACACTGTTTTAATAATATAATTTTAATAAAAGGAAAATTATAAAGTGGGTAACAACCAGTATTCAGACAAAAATCAAATGTTTATATTTAATGAAAACAAAAAATTGACAAATTGTATGTCTAAGTCAAAGTCTCTGTCTTTCTTCCAAGATAACGTATATGTTTTACAAGAAATATGTTCTTGTTGTCCACTGCTCAACGTAAGGAATATTCATTGAACAGTACACGCTTGGATCAGTTGAGAGTGCTAATATAATTAAATATATGTTAGATATCTATATCTAGATTATTTTTGTCAACGGTTGGTTTTAGAAGAATAATTTGAAAAACCTATTGACGTTTTCAGGTGTAGACATAAATGTTTATTTTGACTGTGCCTTTAATTATGTTCCTACAGATTGGACTGCCTCGTAATCGAGACTTACACATATCGTACCAATCGAGATGTTCGGATGTTAGCATTTTTTCACTGGTCGTTCACGTGAGTTTCAATTACATTAAAAACACCCAATGTTAAAATACGAGATATTTAACATACATAGATGTCAAGAACCAACATAACAGGAGAAATAAGGATGTCACATTAAGAAACAGTGTGTCCAATAACAGCATTGCTCCGTGCCTATATCATCTTTATGCACGTGTAGGCAACTAAACATTTCAGTTAGTCCACGCCAAGCTTTCTTTTTCTGTATATTTCTATATGGATATTATATATTGGCATGATAACAACAAATTCACATCATTACAGAACAAATGAACGCGAAACACTCATATTAAAAACAATTTGATATAAAACCATGATGGATATAGCGAACAACTGTTATGAATATGTTTCAAGGTCCTAAGTGTGTTCCTTATAAACTTGTTTCTAAATGAGCCGTATCATTACATAAGGATTCTCTAAAATGTGTACCTGTTTATTAACAAAGTGATGTTTGATCATCAAAACATATCTAGAGGATTTATTTTAATATTAGGTAATTGTCTTTGCCGTGATTGTATTCAATAGTCATTTATAATGCTGAATTTACCAATTTACATTGAATGGCCGTCATTATGACACTACAAGTCATATTAGCACTAGTAAAATCTGATTCATAACTATTATTAGACTGAAATCAGACATAGACTTTAAAATGTTAAAATTAGTTTTTGCCCCTACTTTGTTGTAACAATATATATCTTAATAACATTTGGCAAAGTCTATAGCGGGTAATAACAATTATGCAGTCAAAATTCATTTGCTAATGAACTCAAAAGACTGGTAAATATACGTTTTGCAAACTTGAAGTCAGAATCACAATCTTAATGCTTTTGTGAATATGGCCCTTGATCTTAGTGGAGTGAAGATCGACAATTAGGTCCCAATTTCACAAACGAATCAGACAGACCTTAAACTCAAATGTCCAAGAATATAATAATTATATATGTTGAATTATAAATGTATAGGGTTTCAGTTAAAAGAGTCGGTTTATAAACTTGATTTAGATATACTTTCAAGCGGAACTTTGGAGACTGTTAATTAATATAGTTATGTTAATAATAAATAATAAGTCTATTTCATAAAAACTCATTTTGAGTTGTTTTTTGGGAAACTGGCACCTACAAAATACCACCAGTGTGTTATTAGTTGTTCTGTTAACATAGTTTAAATTGTTTTTGAACTATGTTAAGCAGAGATTAAAATACCAATTTATTCAACAAAGGAATGGTTCTGTTTTTATTATGTGGTTTGAAGATAATCTCATGCACGCAAATCCAGAAAAAATTCAATCTTCAGTATATGAATTGGAAAGTCAACTGTAGGTAAAATAAATTTCCTTATAATTAAAAACACTGAAATACCAAATTTCATAGACATACCTATGTTTAAATGAATAGAAGTATGTATACAATGTTTGACTGGTATGATACACTTCATTGATGCACCAATGCTTGGAATATCAGCATTTGTCGTACAATTTTATCGGGACACCAATACCAAGTGGTAAGATACTTAACACATTTTCATTGCCTCAGCTAAGCACAACGTATGCATGTAAAGAGTTAAACCTCTGTGATATTTGAAACTATCAAGCAAACCGGGTCATAATAAATACAGATGGAACTATTATACTGTTATATATATGATAGTATTCAAAATAATTGTTTTTAATCATAAATAAAACTAAGTGATGCTGTAAATTGGATTAGTAATAAAATCTTCAGTACTAACCTATTTATAAGAAACGAATTGTTTCCCACAAAATATAGATTAATTAGACAACGGTAAATACTTGAAGATAAGTCCTTCATTTCGTAAATCGAAGCCGAAAGTAGAGTAAAACTATATATGAACGGAAAACATTGCATAAACAAAACCGTTGTTATCAGAAATATTGAAGTCGAACAAATGTGATTGGGATTCATTTTAAGTAATATCAGATAATTTAGATATATATTCTACAAGGACAGGATGACTAAACAGGCTTGCTTGAATCACAGGACCACAGTTGGAATTGTTTTGAAACCAAGAACATATTTCGATATTTAAATATTCGAATGTTTTCTTAAGTTATATTTTCCAAGTTAGAGATGTAAATGTAAAATGTCAGTCTTACCTCGGACAATTTCCAACCCGTAAAGTTTCATCCGATAGGTGAGTCATGTGACGTTGTCATTCTCGGACAAGAAATATAGTCAAATAGATTCAATACATAAAGTTTGGTTACTAGAAAATGTTACAATGATTAGATCGAAAGCCTTATATCAATAGAACTTATTAGTTTCAGGATTACAATCAAGTTTCATTCTGTACAAATGTTGCCCGGAAGTGAAAACTCTAAATATAGGATAGTATCCTTCATAAAAGGTCACATAAGTTTTAATTCTATAAAACACTCATAGTTAAATACGCGACACATTGCATGCACACATAGTATATGTCAAAATTCAACAAAAAATGAGATATCCAGACTGATTTTCCTTTAGACATAACTGAATATTGAATATTTTGAGGTTGTCCCGTGAAATCCTAGGGGGTAGGTTGAAGTCCAAATCACGCTAAATTACTCCTCCAAAAGAATTGCTCCGTATACTCTGTTATCTGAGTGTGTGTGTGTGTGTGTGCGCTCGTGCGTGTGAGTGTGTGCGCGCGTGCGTGCGTGTGAGTGAGCGTGCGTGCGTGCGTGCGTGCGTGCGTGCGTGCGTGCGTGCGTGCGTGCGTGCGTGCGTGCGTGCGTGCGTGCGTGCGTGCGTGCGTGCGTGCGTGAAACTGGACATTACAGTCATTCCACGCTTAACTGTCTAGCAAATAGTATCTTTATCTACATAATTATATATAATTGTTACGCGTTATTATATGCTAGTTAGAAAACTTGTTGTTTGTATATTATATGCAGACTATATTCCTTGCGTCCCTCCCACCCTTATTGTCCCATTGTATTCTTCTTGGTTGTTTTTGATGACCAGCCGGATAATTCCTTTTTGGCCAATTCCCATAAATGTTTGCGCTTTCACTGATGTTTCGTATCCTTACGTTTCCCTGGTATATGTGTGGGATCCTGTTAATCCTTCCTAACACACTAACGAATCACAAGCAGCTTCCAAAAATAAAAGTGTGATCAATTTCATAGTACTTTAATCTGAAGGCCACTTAAGTACCGTTGGGTTAGTTGACCCATAGGCTATCTTGAATTGTTATGCAGAGGTCCTCTTTTCTTTTTTAATGACAAATTAAAATTACAATTAAGATCATAATTACCTCGAAGAAAACTGATAGGCCTTTTTGTAGATTAAACGAAATTTAATTCAACCGAATGTAGTTATGCTCATTATAAACTCATGGCCTGGTTATCTACGTCATTTATCTAGATTCTGAGAACATGTTTTCATATTTATAAAAAAATCTACAATTATGAACTTTGCACTTTAATTGCTCATTTCTAAAAATAAACTTCCGACATTTTTTTTAGTTGACCTTGTTTCTGATTTCTTTAGTTTTGATTTCTGTTTGGAATATTAGTGATTAGATTAATTAAGTTTAATTGTTGACTGGAAACAATATAGACAGCAATGATAGGTAATGTCAAATCTAAAATTTAAAGATCGAAACTACATGTACGCTTACTAACAAAGCAACAGCAGACATATCTATATCGTTTTACAACACACAGAAATGCTAATGTAATTTATCCGTCGATGTTAACTCGACATAGGACAAAACATTTTGGTTTTTCAGTCTGAAAGTTGTGAAGTTTAATAACAAAATGTAACCCATTCCATTACCTTGATTAATGAAGACTTTAAAAATCCAAGTCATCCGTTTTCTGTTTCGGTTCTATTTATAGGTTACAGCTTATATAGGATTTCCGTGTACTAAGTACAGGTATATTTTACTTCCTTTTAAGGAAATTTATGCACAGTTTATCGTTCTTGGCAATGACATTATTAATCATAATAATTACAATTGTTTGTGTTGTCAATTATACACCAATTGTGATGAAAATGTACATTTTAACTGTTTCTTAACCAAGCAATGTTTGATAAGCGAAAATACCTATTTGTTACATTTATCAGGTAATTGTGTTTGTCTTTGCAGTAATTGTATGGTTTGTTAATGGATAATGGCCATTCATAATGCTGAATAGGTCACTACACGTTAAATGGTTGGTCTTTATGTTTTTAGCACTGGAGAAATCTGGTTTTGTATAAGAGCTCTGGGTCCTTATTTATAAACACAATAAGACTGATTCTAAGACTTAAACATTGAAATGTTAATGATTCTTTTTGTTTCTACATAGTTAAACTAATATCGATTTTGATAAAATTTGGCAAACTGTACGGTGAGTAACAACAATTAATCACACAAACATGTATTAGTTTAGATTTAATGAAAACAAAAGACTGGTAAAAACACGTTTTGCAAAATTAATGTCTAAGACATACAGAGTCGCAGTCTTTCTTTCAAAATGTATTGTTTAACAAGATTATTTTAATAAGAGTTTTATTTTGTTTCTACTTTCAATGTAAGGCATTTTGCTTGGCTAAGATTGGATCAGTTGAGAGCGCTACTGGTTCTTGTTCTTAAAGACGAACAATGCTTTGGCTATATTTATCTAGATAACTTTTGTTCAAGGTTGGATTTTCAAGAAGACTTTGAAAAGCCTATTGATGCTTTCAGGTGCTTAAGACATAAATGTTTCGGCTGTGCCTTTAATTCTCTTCTTACAGATTGGACAGTCTCGTAATCGAAACGCACACAAATCGCAGCAGACGAAATGTTCGCATGCATTCAATTATTAACCGGACGTTCACATTAGTTTTAATTACATTAAAATCACTTGTAGTTAAAATGTCTACTTACATAATTGTTCTGTATGTATGCTCAGTTATGTGTGCATGTGTGTATACGCAACTGTACATTACAGTCAGTCAAGGCTTAGCTGTCTAGCAAATAGTATCTTTTTCTGTATATTTCTATATGATTATTACTTGTTAAAAAATAAGTATTAGTTAGAGCCATTGTCGACTTGTCGTTGTTGTTTTGGGGTTATATATGCAAACTATATTCCATCGCTCCCTCTCTTCCTCCCATCCCAAAGACTTGTATTCTTCTTATATGTACCGCATTCTATTTTGGTGTTTCTGTGCTCACAAATAAACCTCTTAAATGCATCATTAGGGTCGAAACCGTTGCATGATTTTCATTATACAATAACTTAAAAACGTAATAAATAGTTAGAGAAGTGTCATGAATTTGTACCTAGGCACATTAATGTGCTACTCGGTTTGTTATTTGATAAGGCATGAATAGAACTTGGGATCACACACTTTGCATAAACTGTGTTGAAAGTGGATACCCAAACTCTTTATGCTGCTGGATTTAAGGTCTAACAAAGCTATCAACAAATTCACATCATTAAGAACAAAATGAAACGAAAACGCTGATATTAAAACCACTCCGATAAAACAAACCCGTTTTAAACTGAATATTGCAAATGTTGCATTCAAACCATTATGAATATAGTGATCATCTGTTATTATGAAAACTTTTTAACTTTTCCTAAGTGTGTTCCTTATAAATACGTTTTAGTGTATTCTACATGTGATCTATCATTACGCAAGGGTTTTCGTAAATTTGTATTTCTTTCTTAACAATGTGATGTTTGATTATAACACATATCCAGTTGATATATTTTGATATTAGGTAAATGTGTTCGTCTTTGTCGTAACTGAATTGTTCGTTGATGGCTAATGGACATTTATAATGCTGAATGAGTTACAGGGTTGTCTATATGACACTACACGTCATTTAAGCAATGGTGAAATCTGGTTTAGTATAATAGCACTGGAACGTTATACTTAAACATTTCTTTTTGTTTCTTCATTGTTTCAATAATATGATTTTAATAAAAGGCATAGTATAAAGTGGGTTACAACTATTATTCAGACCAAAATCAAATGTTTAGCTTTAATGAAAACAAAAGATTGGTAAATACACGTTTTGTCAAATAGTAAGTCTAAGTCAAAGTCTCAGTCTTTCTACCAAAATAACGTTGCTGTTTTATAAGAAACATGTTCTTGTTGTTCATTGCTCTATTTCGTTTCAACTTTCAACGTGAGGAATATTCCTTGCAAAGTGCATGATTGGATCAGTTGAGAGTGCTAATATAATTAAATATATGTTTTCTATCTATATCTAGATTACTTTTGTTCACAGTTGGTTTTAGAAGAATAACTAGAAAAACATTGATACTTTCAGGTGCTTAAGACATAAATGTTTGTTTTGACTGTGTCTTTAATTATCTTCCTACAGATTGGACTGCCTCGTAATCCAGACGCCCAAATATAGTACCAATCGAGATGTTCAGATGAAAGCAATTATTCGGTGGTCGTTCACTTGAGTTTCAATTACAATATTAAAATGCAAGACATTTTACATACATGTCAAGAACCAACATAATTGGAGAAATCAAGATGTACTCGTATTATTAAGACAAATTGAGTCCACTAACAGCATTGCTCCTTGCCTATATCATCTTTCTGCATGTGTAGGCAACTCCACATTTCAGTTAGTCCACGCTAAGCTTTCTTTTTTCTATATATTTCTATATGAATATTATATCTTGGAGTGATTTCAACAAATTCACATCATCAAAGAACAAAATGAATGTGAACCACCCACATTAAAAACAATTTGATATAAAAACCATTATGGATATAGTGAACAACTGTTATGAATATGTTTCAAGGTCCTAAGCGTGTTCCTTATAAATACGTTTCTAAATGAGCCGTATCATTACATAAGGATTCTCTTAAATGTATACCTGTTTCTTAACAAAATGATGTTTGATCAATCATCAAAACATATCTAGTTGATATATTTTGATATTTGGTAATTGTCTTTGCCGTGATTGTATTTAATAGCCATTTATAATGCTGAATTTATCAATTTACGTTGAATGGCCATCATTATGACACTATACGTCATATTAGCACTAGTAAAATCTGGCTTAGTATACACCCTCTGGGACCTTTTTCATAACTATTATTAGACTGAAATCATACACAGACTTTAAAATGTTTGTGTCCATATTTTGCTGTAACAATATACACGCCCTCCAAACACGCGCTTTTCCTACAAATTGAAAGTATGTTACCCACATTTACCATCGCAGTAACGTTAACTACGCACATCAGAACCAAACCGGCACCGATTGAGATTATACCGTGACTATCTCATAAAAACTGTCTATAACGGGCAGAAATATAACCAAAACTTACTGCTTTTAACACCAAGATATTTTTGGTAGGTGAATATCAACGAATTATGGGTTTCAGTATATAACATCTACAACAATAACGGTTCATGAAATGTGAAATAAAAGGTTATGATGGACAAAGGATTAACGCAAGCGCTGCACCTCCTTTCGATCGCTTGTTCTCCTGCCCTCGAGCTTTTTCACATAACAAAATTTGAGCAAAACTCATTTCTCTTACCGACGTATCCAACAAATTGAGTGAAAGAGTACCGAACGGTCATGGGTTGAGTCAAATGCACCGCATATTTGGCTATATTGGTGGAATTTTATAATATACAAACCGAATATGACATTTTCGAAATTTCTGACACTGACTTGCGAAAGTCGTAAAAGTTCTAGCGCCACACAGGAATCAATTTACAAAATAAGACCGGGTTCTGCATCAAGAACAAGTATTTAAAAATGGTATAGCATTGTCCGATTTATACAAATAAAAAATATACGACAACACTCACCTTTGACTAACCGAAACTACTCCCGCGCTGCATATCGGAAAACTCGTTCGCCTTGTTTACTCTGTTCTCAATTTGGTAGAAAAGCGCGTGTTTGGAGGGCGTGAATATAGATCTTAGTAACATTTGGCAAATTCTACAGCGGGTAACAACAATTATGCAGATGAAATTCATTTGCTAATGAAATCAAAATATACGTTTTGCAACTTTAACGTCAAGGTCAGAATCTCAATCTTAATGCTTTTGTGAATATGGCCCCTGATCTTAGTAAAGTGAAGATCGACAATCAGGCCCCAATTTCACAAACGAATCAGATACGCCTTAAACTAAAATGTTCAAGAATATATATTTTGAATTACAAATGTATAGGGTTTCAGTCAAAAGAGTCGGTATATAAACTAGATTTAGATATACTTTCAAGCGCAACTATCAATGGGGAGATTGTTTGATGTATAGTTTCTTGTTACAAGAAATAAATTATTTTTAAGTTACAAATAAATAATAAGTATATTTCATAAAAACTCATCTGAGATGTTTTTGGGAGAAACTGGCACCTACAAAATACCAGGAGTGTGTTATTAGTATTTCATTTAACAGGGACTGACTGCTATGTGTATACCGTACATAAGTTTGTCCACCATATGGTCATCTCCCGTGCAGGAATACATTTGTGTGTTTAGACATTTGTAGAAAAGTGTATGTTTGTTAGTAGTACATTTTCTTGTGACAACAGATAGATAAACAAATACACATTCGATTTATTCTACGCTTTATCTACTTCTAAGTGTATGCAATGCAAGCAATATCTGCCACCACACCACAAACAATCACTACAAATTATTATCACTATATTATTAAAACCTAACTAGCAGTTCTAAATAATACCTGAAAATAAAAATCCACAAAATATACGTAATACGCATTAAATGCTTTTCACGCAACAGCTTAAGGCAGTAATTGAATTTTGTGTCTTATGTCATAGCTGCGTCTTGTACTACTCAGGTGATATATTATCCAAATTATGATGTCCAGGAATTTTGGTTACATCATCAAAAGCTTGGTGTCCAAGGTTTTTTTTTGTTTGTTTAAAAAATTATCTGTAAGTTTTCAAAGTCAAACCTCTCTATTTTGAGAAGAAAACAGTTTTTTAAAGAGAAATTGCATGCTAAAACATGTTCAGGTATTTGTATTATTAGCATAACATTCCCAGGCACTAGAATATTGCACAACATGTAAAGAAACAGTGTTTTTAGAGATGTAACACATATTCAAGGACAGCATATTTTGGATCATATTTTAGTAAAAAAGATAAATTAAGTTGCTACAGGGAACACCACATACATAAGACATACATATACTCATAAATTGACTAAGTAGGCAGTAACTAATCATTATAAGCAATTAACAATTACGTACATAACAAAAGACACACTATGTATAATCCAGCACGAAGATACAAGCAGCCTTATACTGACCATGTGTCTATTGCTCATTACCCGTGTTCAAATTCACAGACACAAAAATGATACTACAAATATTGAAAATATTGTACAGAGATTCAAAATTAGTCAAGAATACCTTTATTGTGTACATTATATCAAGTGGCGAATATTTTCCAAACACATGTTTTATATTCCTGACGACATCACAGTTTGTTTCCACAACTAAAAACGGACTACATAGTCGGACAATATTAACCTGACACACATGAATATTTGTACAAATTATTAGTCGGTTGAGTCAGAAGAGCGACTTTCAATACAATAATACATATCACATGCTCGTTCCACAAAAACGTCCATTGCGCACAAAAAGGGTTGCGAAGATTAATGAGTGTCAGTTTAATGTTGTCGAATAATAATAAATGATCGCACAATAATATGATCAGCGAACATCTTAACAAAGATATTCTCCTACACACAGCATTTTTTGCATCAATAATCAATTGAGTATTGACAGTCATAACAAATAGTACACATATATGTGGTTGTAAATCGACCAAACAACTCAGCAAAATAAATACAAATTGGTACTACAAACAGGAAACAAATGTATCGATTAGATTTACAGATGTCAATTGTAACACAATCATGTAACCACGTATCATATTACAATAAAGTACAAACATAGATATTAGAAATACCCGTCATTGTCAATACTAACATTGGATAAAGACAAGGTTTTGAACAATGGCACGTTACGTTTTACTAACATTGGATAAAGACAAGGTTTTGATCAATGGCACGTTACGTTTTACTAACATTGGATAAAGACAAGGTTTTGATCAATGACACGTTACGTTTTACTAACATTGGATAAAGACAAGGTTTTGATCAATGGCACGTTACGTTTTACTAACATTGGATAAAGACAAGGTTTTGATCAATGGCACGTTACGTTTTACTAACATTGGATAAAGACAAGGTTTTGATCAATGGCACGTTACGTTTTACTAACATTGGATAAAGACAAGGTTTTGATCAATGGCACGTTACGTTTTACTAACATTGGATAAAGACAAGGTTTTGATCAATGGCACGTTACGTTTTACTAACATTGGATAAAGACAAGGTTTTGATCAATGGCACGTTACGTTTTACTAACATTGGATAAAGACAAGGTTTTGATCAATGGCACGTTACGTTTTACTAACATTGGATAAAGACAAGGTTTTGATCAATGGCACGTTACGTTTTAGGAAGCGTTTTTGGCGCAGCCGTACTAACATGGCTTTGCTGTTTGCATATCAGTGTTGTGTAAACCAATTGAATATTACGTTAACCATCAAGGTAATTTCTCTTCAATCGAACAACGTTTGTAACCTTAACGCGGATTGGTTAACATTTCATTAAAAGGTACGCTACCTTAACGAAATCCACTGAATTTCGGTGAATTTTACGAAATCCTTTTTGGTTCTGGAGTGACCAGCAATCGTAACATCGTCGCATTTTTATGTTGCACAACAAATATTAACCTTCAAATTGCGCCTACCATCTTTTTTCAAGATATTTCTTGTTTAATACCGATTTTGCTTTATGAACATTTAATCCAAGGCAAAATGAATAATTTCTAAGTCATT
The DNA here is from genome assembly GCA_032209605.1 of Mactromeris polynyma. NCBI lineage: Eukaryota > Metazoa > Mollusca > Bivalvia > Venerida > Mactridae > Mactromeris > Mactromeris polynyma. Next base: position 19,735,174 of record JASFXZ010000005.1, read on the forward strand.
CAAAATTAGAAGCTTTACATACAATCTACTATCATAAGTAAACTAACTAAATAGTAGAGAAAATATTAACTTCACAACATTGCAGAAAAAAGCACACACCGGAAGTCACATTCTCAAAATCAGGTCCTTCGTATAATGTTCATCTCTGTCCTTGTATTGAGAATAAAGAGGGGATAAAACAGTACAAAAATGATGAGCATGTTGAACACTACATGACTGCCCAACAATAAAAAACATTCAAAAAAGTCAATCTAACAGTCCATAGGCGTCGCGCACGGTAACTCGTCACAACGTAAAATCAACATACCGGTCCGATGATTTTAACTCTGCGATTACCATTTATAACATAAAACTATGAATATGTACAAGCAGCAGTTTGCTGCGATATATTATTTTCGTTCAAAGTATCAATTACATGCGATCAATAACGTAAAGACCAACATAATTGATGATAGTGACATAGTGTAAGATCCTATACGAAAGTGCGCCATTCTTTTTTTGCGTAAATGTTGAATATGTCATATATAGCGTAATACAATCATTTAGACAGACACATAGGTAAATGACTTTACTACAGACAATAAACATGGGAAATTAAAATATGTTTATTATTCTAAAACAATCTTAAGACGACTTTAAATGAATGAAGCGAAAGCAATTAAATACTCATACAACGCGTTTGACGGTTTTCGTACGCGACGTCACGGCCAGGCAAAAGAACAATAAACACAATTGAAAGTTATGAAAAAATGTGGAAAAGTTTTGTAACTCAAGGACGTTTAATTTCTGAGATATGCCAAACCATTAAAATCGTCATGCAGACCATTTTGGTCATTGTATGAATCGTCTGTTAAAGCGAAACTTCCATATTTTGCATACACTACCGATCAACTAATGTGTAAGAAGTGTCAATGAGTCAATCTTTTTCTGTCCCGTTTTATTCTTTTTTTGCACAAAGGACACTTTGAAAGTCCCTCAGCACATCTGGTACAGGCCACCGAATGTCCACATGGTAAAAATAGTGTGCCAATGGGTTGTTCCCGGCAAACTTTGCAACGCGTAACATTGCGTAAATGTTTATCTTCCTTTGTAGTAGCGCTATCTAAAACATTGATAAAATTCAAGATAATTTAAGATAGTACACTATTAAAGAAGAAATAGGGAAGATATAATTTGTAAAACTGATGTAACATAAAATACAACATAATTCGCATACAGAATATATGTATAACGAAAAAAATTCATAGTTGTCTCTTAAATTCAGTAGTACTATGATCTATGTCAAAATCATCATTGTTTTATAAGACTCAAACTAACCTGTATGATCAGCAGTGTTGTTCCTGTCAGAATTGTGTAGACCTGGCTGTCTTTCATTCCCTAGCGTTATTGATCCCATATTATCGGCCCATGATAAAGTGATGGGATACTGGATGGCAAGTTCTACACTTCCTGGATATGGGGGATTATTTATCTCTAAAGTTTGGATGGTCCTTCCAATGTTACAGTTCGATGACCTGTGAAGAATTGCCAGTGGATACCGCTCATTATGAGGTCCGATAGACCTTGTCTCGCTAATCGTGATTTGCTCTTGACGACTCTGCGCAAGCGTTCCATTTCTGTCTCTAACAGTGTTATCAACGACGCATCCACATGATGGGAACCGTCTTGCATGTTCAACAAAGGGATCTTCGCCTGAAACAAACACATGTAAATGGTTTACAAAATATGTTTCACTTGCATCCGTTCATCTGCTTTAATGTCAATAGTCGAGTTGATAATATAGATCTAGCGTAAATAAAATTCGATACTTCATTTGTCTTTTTTGTAAGAGAAATTCCCAATACTCTTTTCTTCACAAAAACAGATCTAATTCATAAATGATAACAAGTATTAGAACATTGTAACAATTCAACAATATAACAACAACAAAATTAAACACGAATCATTCATAGCTAGATAATTATCGTAATAATTAAGTGGTTAACACGAATTAATTCGCGAACGCTATCATGCTAACTGGTGACAGTGATATGCCACCATACATACGAGTTAAACAAAGGTGATACAATGAATTATTTAATAACCTGGCACCCAGTTCTGCAGTCCATCACCACAGTAAAAACATCGTGTATAGTCAGCTTTAGTCAGTTCTAATATAAACATCTTATAACAATTCTAGCGTTTTGCATATAGATACACAATGTAAAGTACAGAATGATGACAGCATGTCGCATTGTAAAATAAACATCTGACAACTACTGTCAACATATTTTCTGACGCTGATCCATCCCGAGTTCCATCGGTTTTTAGGGAACATGAACTGCTTGAGATGGCTTTGAAAGAATGAACAACTATAATACGCTACAACACTGTTACATGCCACCATTGAAGAATCTAGCACGTATCATCCGTTCTGGTGTGGGGTCCATATAACCTGGGAATCCTTGAAATGAATTCACTCTCTGAGCCATGGTGTTATATTGGGCATTATCAACGACATTGTCACCGTCTGGTGGTCGCGTCGTGTTGTTACTTACAATACGAGGGCGTCTTTGGCCAGAATTCTTCCTTCGTGCACCTTTTATTAAACTCAAAATGACTGTGAATTAAACAGATATATTTTTGAAAAATACTACACGCAGATTATTCATTATCGACGTGGTTCAAGCCAAGTGTCAATATTGATATAACTAAATTGAAAATGAAGTTTTTTATAATTAATTATTTGTTATTTTATCTTCGACACCTAACACACATGCTGTTTATGTAGAATCGTCCGTTTTGGAAAAGTCCATTTTCACACTATCATTGGTGTGTATTTCCTTTATAACACCGTAAATTGCATGAATATCCACGTTACAAGTACCACTGTGTTAGTATTAATTTAAGTAAAGTGAAAATGAAGATTTTTATAATTATTGTTTTATTATTTTATCTTCGACACCTAACACACATGTCCTATTTTTCCGGGATCAGCAAGTATCTATCATAAACATATCGTTTTAACTGTGTAAAAGACATGTATTCGACAATACAAATGCATTAAACATATTTTATTTCTAAATCATAAAAATACAAAAAGTAACGTGTAATATTTACTGCAGTTTAACCCTTAATAAAAAAATAGATTCAGTTATAAATAGATGCTCCTACCATAGTCTCAAAAATTTCGTGATTCCATTAAAGGCCCCGTTATATAATCTGTGTCATTTCAAGTGTAATTCACAGAACTTGTATTAGTCAAACTTTGATCGGAAGCATAATTATTAACGTCATTGTTGCTCACCAAGTTTTAGATTTACTAATATAACAATTAATACTATAATATGAACACTTCAAAAAGTGGATTCATTGCCCTGTAGCAACTTATTCTCTCTCTTTTACTCTGACTACACTATTAGAAATTTACATTTATTTTGAGCAAACATCCAGCTCAATAATATATGTTAATAAATAAGTGATTTGATATTGGCCCTGTTATTTGTCCGAGGGCAGTCGTATTGGCACGAGGCCAAAGGCCGAGGGCCAATACGACTGTCCCGAGGACAAATAACAGGGCCAATGTCAAATCACTTATTTATTGACAATTTTATTAAATAACTTCATGTACTTATAAATAAAGGATTCAAAATCGTGTTTTTTTCTGTATACGCTAAAACTATGAATTAGTTCCGTGCTAAAAACTGTCGACGAACGTTTAAATACTGACTTTAAAATAAAATGGCTGCCGTTTCCGAATTTCCAGCTGCGAATCTATATCATTTTTGGCCCTGTTTAATTAGCCAATCAAATTCTTTAAAATGCGGGCCAATATCAATATCAGTTAGCGGCCCCGGGCCGAAAAGTGATATAAATATTGGCACTGTTATAGAGGAGGCCTTTGTATTGTTGGACGAGGCAAATGGTGTGTTTAAGGGCTAATAATTAATAGTTATTTAATAAAACTGTTTAATTGTAAGGTCATGTAATTGATAATAATGATGAACGAAAATTTCGAACACACTACAATCAATTCTTTACAAACCAAAATAATATTCATTAAGAACTGTAAACAGTGGTTTTCACTTTATCAAATTTGATATACAACTTAGTTAAAAAGAATGATGTTCTTATTACATAAATAACACTCTTTGACATTTTTGTATAATTCTGTTTTTTAAAACGACACCGTAAGTTTCGTACCATTTCTGATACAATGTAATTTTTATTGTTATTTTACCATCATGATGAGATTTTTGGGTTTGTGTACTCCTTTCCAAAATTGTCTTTTCCATTTTAAGTTAAAAAAAAGGGATACTTTGAATAAATAGCCAACTTTTACTTTCAGAAAATCTGAACAAAGTGTAGATAGACTGACAAAATAGTCCATTCCAAATGTACCAGTGTCATATAAATAATGATCAACCTAACCTAGGACACTTTCATACATAAATATGCAGAAAGATTATTTTACAATACATGATCAGGCAGATTCTCAGCTAAATCACTGAGTTATTTCCACAACTTGTTTTTATGTTTAATGAAGTACCTGTTAATATTATAATATATAAAAAGCAAGTGAAGTTACCTCTATCGTTGTTATTGTTTTCACTGGTGTACACACATTTCTTTTCAGTATCCTGTTCCTCAATATCTGCTTGCAGAGCTGTTTCATGTTCCTCTATATATACTTGTTCAGCCGCTATGTTTTCATCTGCATCTACTTGCTGAGCTGTTACATTTTCTTCTAACTCCACTTGTTGAGTATTAGCAGCCGAACAAACCACAAGCGGATTTGTGTTCCTGTCGGGTGTTTCGACTGGGCCTTTAAATAGTATAATTTGTAAAAATGATGGATAGAAATGGATGGACATCATAGCAATTATTATTGATATATGTTTCCATTGATCTTTTCTGGTCAAAATATGTTGATGAGCAATTAACTGATGAAAGTGTATGACAGCTACTGTCTATCGGCAATAACAAAAGGATGAATTATTTTTGATAAAATTACAGTGTTTCGGAAATGTTTCCTCGGATATAAATGCCAGACTGTATATCTTGCAGAAAAATGAACACTTCTTATTGAATGGCTAACATCGTATTAGTAAATGACTGTCAATATGTACAATGGATCCAAAATATGCTGTACAGGAATATGTGTATACATCTTTAAAAAACAATTTCTCTTTACTTGTAGTGCATTATTTAGTTGTCATTTGTGGAATGTTACTATTTCAAATACATGAACATGTTTTAGAAAGCCGTTTCTCTTGAAAATAAAAACAGAATTAAGCCCGGCAAAACAAACCGTTTTCTTCGTGACAGCAGACATATATATTTGACTTAAACCCAAAACATAAAAGTTAACGTTTCGTGTCCTTGTTTCATCTTCAATTTTTTAAACCGCTATTAACTTTCCAGATCTTCCTATTTCGTGTATGTTCTCATCTTCCCTCCAATGAAACAAATACATTTTATGACGATATGTAAATACATATGTTGTACGGAGGCATTGCAGGAAATTCACAACTCGGTTTCCAAGATGCAACTCAATATTCCTGGACATCATATTTTGGACCAGTTGAAATTAAAATGAAAACAATGGCAGAACAAAATTAATGTTCACTATTATTCTGGTCCACACTAGTATGTGGTGTCACTGCAGTTGTATCAGGTTGACAAGGAACAGCTCTAGCTTGAAGATATTCTGGGTGATCTCGAGTGTCAACTTCACCAAACTGTGGATGAAATTGATACATAACGTTACTGATTAGATAAATTACTATTAATCATTACTGTTTCATGCTTTAACAAATTATATTAGCAAACAAACAGGATTTTACTTTTGCATGCGATTACACATTGAATATACTTACCACACTGCGAGGGTTGGCTGTGGCTATAACTTGATTTCCAATCACTCTGCAAACTTCACGAACTGACGAAGAAAAGGAAGAATTTCCATTCGGTATATTTGCATGAATGTTAATGACCTCCGGAGCTCCATCTCTCCTGATTTGCGTATCCGCATACTCGCATGCATTGTTTCTACCAACAGTGCAATCCGGAGACATTTGTCTATGGATAGTTTCAATGTTATCGAAGTATTCCCAGCTACTATATCTTACATCACAATATGCACATCGTGTAGATGAAGGACCATCTGTATGTCTGTGGTAGAAACCATTCCTAGCAAGATTCAAAGCATTTCCAGTCCCAGTGTAATGTTGAAATGATGCAAGTCGTATCCATTCATAGCGCATCTGTTCTTGCAATGATGGAGGTGAACAATTATTCAGGCGATCGAAGTAGGAGCCTAATCCAAAAATGGCATTACTTTGCTGATTTTCATTGAAATAAAAATCCCTGACGACATTCTTTACAGTCCTTTTCAGCTTTTTCTTCAATGACATACTGCGTCGACGTTTCATATGTCCATTCATTCTTTTCAAACTACATATTAAACGTGTTTGACAGTTTGTATTGCAATCTCTAGGTTTATGCCTATTGTTTTTATTAATATCGCTATCTTCATCGTTTGAAAAGCAAACGACTCCCGAGTCTAAGCTATCCGTGTACGATGATCGATTTATCATTTCTCCATTCATTTTTCTCTTTTGATTAATGTTCAATTCACGGGTTATTTGTTCATTCTTAACTATAGAGCACCTTTCATAAGGAGATTTAAAATATGTTTTGGTAAATGTTCTTACTCTTCGTTTTCTTTGATTTTTTCTCTCAAACGGGCATAGTAGTGCGTTTGTGTTTAATGAGTCATCTGTCTCATATGAATCCGCTGTTGAGGGATCATCAGAGTCCGAAACACTTGAAATCCTGTAACGCTCACCTCGGCACTGCTTTTCAAAAGCAGGCATTCTCATACGTAATTCATTTACGTCAGGCATATTGTATTTTACAGAGGTACTTTCACTCTCAGTACTTATGTAATCAGATGTGTCATCGTCATGGTGATTTGAGGAGAATACTTCATCACATCCGCTTTCAGCAATAGTATCATCTAAATCACACACTCCGTAATCGATGCATTCAATTTCTATTTGTGTTCCATATATTTGCTTTTGGTCTGTAATGTCAGAATCAGAATTTTCACTTGGGCAAGGTCGGTCATTATTCAAATCCAGTGTAGGTACTTCGCGTTCAACATTTCCACTGTCATTTGGTGAAATTTCTACGACCGCTTCTGTTCGTTTATACTGTGATTTACGTATACGACGAAGCGGATATGTGATAACTCTTGCAACCTTTCTGATAATTCCTGATTTTTTCGATGTTTTGTCTTTTTTTGTGATATGTGGCGCATTTTTTCCGAAGAAAAAATTCACATTACCTCCATGTATAATGATACTTTCAACGTAAGCATCGGCATGATTTTTTTCTGCTACCGAAGGCCCAGACACATGGGCACTTTGGCCGACTATAATTGGAGCGTTCTTTCTGTCCATTATGTCTTCTTATATTGGAAATCACTGAAAAAGTAGGAGCAGTACAGTATTGTTTTACAAATACATTTTGTATAACTAAAATTGATTGTCCTCCATTTATTTCAAAACAAATGAATAACCATCAATCCGTTGGTAAACTATTGACCCTCGCATGCAAAAAAGAAGATCTCGTAGGAAATATTTCAACTAAACAAAATTGAAAGTTATTGTACACCGTGGTTAAAACCTAACTTCAGGGCAATGATATGACAAAATAATCTGTATTGTACATAATATTTTATTGAAATAAACGATTAAAAAAAATAAAAAAATAAAATAATTCAGGGCAATGCCAATACGCTTCTCTATATTGTTTATTTAACATACTTGACTTAATATATTAAGCCAAACGTGGTTTATGTAAAACTGAAAAAATAGACAAGTAATTAAATTAGAAAATGATAATTACAATTACATGAGAAATCATTTGTCATCATTTAGTTATTCCTTCATTCGAAAAAGAATTATACAAATGTGAGATCATTAAAAAACGGTCTCACGATATTGAAAAGCTATGATTTCATATATTTACTGCTGACATTTGATGATATCATAATAAGTGAAATAATGGGGAGCTATCCAAGAAGTTCGAAATGGGATATTAAAGATAATATTATAATACGATCTATCCGCTATTTTACCGTTGCATTATGCGGGAAGCCAGTTTTCCATTAAGACACAAACATTTTACAGTTTTACGATCCACAAATATAAGACCCTATTTAACCTAAATATATTAAAATTAGCTGACATTCTAAAAAAAATAAGAAGAAACAGCATCCATAAAATCATGTCATCTGCACAGTTTCATGAGCATCAGCATAAAGTAAACAAATAAACATACTTTATCTGAACAAGGAGAAAAAAACGCACCTCAAATATATCAACCACTCAGTTTTACGTTCCACATACTGGAAAACCAGAATATTTTGCAGAATCCTGAGGAAAATGAACGCCTCAAACACAGTTTAAAACATTAAAATTTTATATACTCCACAATTATAGATCTTATTTATCTCCAGTACTTCCATGGTAACACTAAATGACTTAATTGAGCGCTTTTCCCTACAACAAAATCAACAGTCAATGCAATATACCTCGATACTGATAAAATAAGCTGGCGCCGAAGTATTATAATGATCGAATAAATAAGGGATGACCAAAATGTACCTAGCACTTTCCGAGAGAAAGGGGGGCGGGGTGAGAGTGTGGGAGAGAGGGGATGGGGAGGGAAGGGAATGAAACAGATAAATAGATGCTTAAAAAATACAAACATCGACTTGGGCCGAGTGGTCTAAGCATCCACTAATGGAACGGGAGGTCGGAGAATCGAATCCCGGGAGGGTTCGCTCCTATATAGTCGGTTATTGAGACACCATGCAGCTACTTTAATAATGGTTCCTGTGTGTCTACCTGTTTCTGCTTTGTATGTTAGGATTAGGAATTTGGAAGTAGTGTAAATGTGCTCAGAAAGGTATCTTAAAAGTTAGAAACGACAGGACATATCGGTTACACTACAATAAATAAGTAATTTACTATTATATACGTTTCATTTTACTTGGGTATCACTCGAGTGCATTACTGGTCATGTCAAATGCGATGTTGAATCATTTATTGTAATTGACAACACACAATCAGTGTGACGTCTATTGAACAAATGGGATCGAAACATGTCATTGTCTTAAGGTATACTTATAGACAATGCATTTAAAACCCAACAATATATGTTGGGGCATGAATGTACCATTTACGAAACGGTTACTTTTTGATCGACCCACCATTCCAGTCTGCTCTAAATTTATATCACACGTTATACACTCAATAAAACTTTATATAGGCCCTTGTAATCGATTTAATTTCGGTTGAAAATTATTTTGTTAAAACATATTTCGATGTACATCAGCAATGTGCATTATGCACTTTCAACGCTAATGAATGAATCGTCAACGAAAGATTTGCATTTAGAAAATACTTTGGTTGTGTTTGAATTTTACGCCTTCGCTCAACAGAAGAAATAGATATTACATTTAATCTAAATATAGAATACACATCATTCATCCTGACGAATCGAAACTAACAATACCTGAACAAATTTCAGGCAACGTTCGTAACTTATAATTACTCAGTTTACGTCGTGTCTGAAGACTTCTATAAATTGGGATTCCATCCTATCTTGAAATATGTCACATTCGTAAGACATTCCAGTGTCTAAGTAACGACAAACAGGCGTAAACCTCTACACTCATTAAAATTATATACAGAATTAAGTACAATTGATATAGTGTTTTATCGTAAAGAAACATAATGCACATGCACAAAGCAACACAATGTGAGGCTGGCATAGGATTTCTACCGTCTGGTTCAAGTCCTATGTATTTATACCGAAAGATCCAATGTTGTAAGGCCGCTGTGTTGCTAAATTTCGCTTAATGGATAATGTTGTGTAATCCTGTGTTGTTCAACATGCCCTTCCTTGTTTTGGCTATATTTTTATACTCCTCTCATATTTTTTATTTCCTAACTGAATTATCTGTATGTCATAAATGTTGTATTCCTTCTGCTACTCAACACAACGATAATGATCATAACCATTAACACCACAATAGGTCACTGCACAACTTGATTTAACACTCCCTATCCTAATTTAGGGCACGTTAAACTAGGCAAAACATGATTTGGTATACATGTACCCTATATACCTACTTTACTTCGTTGCAAATTCCGAGAAAAGTATCGAGACATTCTCGCTCTAAAAAATGTGTAGTTGCAGTCATTCTGCCTTCTCTTAGTAATTTTTTTTAATATTGATAATTTATTTCAAGAGGATTTCGACTTTTGCAAAGTCGTACAAGAATTCCGTCTGATATTTGCAGTCACAATTATGATATACACAAACAAAATGATATTACATATTAGCTCAGAACGTAACATTGAAAGAGACATTTTTCGGTTCAGTCACATCCTACATTCCTAGGTGTAATTTTATGTGAGAAATTATTTAAAAATAATATTTTATTAAATCTTCAATGTTACAGAAATTAGTTTACACGTCATGGCTAAACATCTGGATAAACCCGCTGTCTTTTGGAAATCACCAAACAAATGATTCTAAATTTAGGCTATCATCATTAGCGTTATAAAGGTTACTAAACGACCTAAGGAAGTATACACACTTAAATAATAACATATATATATTACACTTGGTATATTCAAATAGTCAGATATTAGTACACTTTTATTTATATAATTTATTTATTTATTCATTTATTTTATGTATTTATTTATTTTATGAATTTATGTATTTATTTATGTATTCATTTATTATTATTTTCGTCTAATATTTGTAAGAATAACAAGGTATTTCGTCAGCTTAGAACTTAACATTGAAAGATGTTCAGTCGCATCATACATGTTTTTATTACGCAAAAGATGCTTTAAAATTACATCTCATTAACCCTTATAAGTTACCGAAACAGAACTTACATTAAATTACTCGTCATGGCTACACATCAGGATACACAAAACAGCTTTCTTTTGGAAATTGCCAAAAACATGAGCAGATCTAAACTTAGACTAATATATTAAGCGATAAAAAGGAACTAAACAACATAGAATAAAGTTTAATTCAATGATATACATACTTATATTGAATGAATACGAGTATATTACTCTTGGTATATTCGATTAATCAGATCTTAGTACGAATCTATTTTCTTTTCATTTACTTTCTATAATTCATAATGACGGTGATGAAACGTGCACAAGTTTTGCTATGATACTTGCACAACCCTTAGCCATTCGACGTGTTATCAAGACTAAAACATTAAAAGATAAATGGATAGTGCTTAGATTTTCAAATTTGAAACAATATATGTTTAATTATTCCTTCATGTTCCTTGCTCTTGATTTTACAATTCGCTTACGTAAGAAATAACACGGCTATATGAGTGAACACATTTGACCATAAATCATATCACATTTCCATTCTACTCGCCCATGTTTACTCTCGACACAATCTAATACACTTTGAGCTGAGAGCGTTATTAGATTCTAGCATGTTTTTTATTACTTATTAATGTTTAAAATCATATGATATATTTGAGCATCAGAATACCAATATACATTTAGTATCGCATATTATTCCCTGTAAATATGCAAATAGAAACATTGTCAAGCTAAGACATTGTAAAAATCAAGCACCACTCTTTACTAGGTAAATACCATGAGCATTTTGTTTGTATATCTATCCAAAGTGTAAGGGAAATAAATATCATCAACTACATGGCATTTCAACATATACAGTCTGGGATTCCAAAAGATGGCTAAATTTAAAAGTAAAATTCCGAATGTTTTTTAAAACATATGTAGTCTGGGATTCTGCCACGTCTAAATTAGAGTAAAATTCCGTAGTATCTTAATAAAATAAAAGTGCGAGGGCCTGCTCGATTTATTATGTCCACCGAAAAGGTTTATATCTTGAAATTTGACTTACTAGTATACTAGCATATATAACAGCCGGGGTCCTGTAATGACTATTGCGCATATTAGGGTGGATGAAGATCCAAAATGCCACTGCTAGCCTTATGTTTTGGTATTAGTAGGAAACTGGGAAGGACCATATACCGTAATGGATATCTTCCTCACATACAAATTCAATATCGAACCATAACGTGGGACAAGTCTATTCAGCTCAATTTAAAGAGAGGTAGGCTGTCGTCCGGGATAGGTTCGATTCCCTATGCGAGGCATGCCATGTAACAACTGGCCGTCATAAGTCATAATTGGTACAAAATGTTGAATGTGACTTTAAACCCAAAATAATAAAAAAACCAATTCATAAGGAGGAGACATACCTTTATGTTGTTGCTTTGTCTCATCCGTTCGATTGTCTGTACAGTTGTCAAATAGCTTATCCTGACCATCCTTTTTAATTCATTGGATCGTAGTGGAATGTTCGCCCTCGTGAATTTAAATGAATATATTTTGTCTAAAACTGCATGTGTTATTGGAAAACCAAAGAAAAGACTCAGCAGTAGGCATGTAAGTGCCGCACCCTTATTTTGCGCACATGAGCATTCAACAAGAAACAAAATAAATATGGTTTCATTTCAACTTTGCATGCACAACATATCTACATGATAACTCCTCATATTTAATTGTTGCAGCCCTTAGCTGTTCCATCCCATTTTACTTTTATATTGTACCTTCATTCAATTTCCGTTCATTATTATAATCGGTGAGGGGGGCGCATGTTTCGTGAATGTGGCCGTCCCTGTGCCACCCGTTCTAACTGATGCTATTTTGAGATCGTATGTCATATAATTTGCATACAGTATTATGGAATTAACCCAAATAAGTTGATTAAGATCATACGTCATCTGCTTGAGTTGGAAATAACCGAACGAATATACATCATACGTCATTGTCAAACATACGAATTACCAATGCAAGAAAAGTATATTTTTATACTATATTTTATACTCCACGTCCTAATTTAGGGCACAATAACTTAGGCAGTACACAGTTTGGTATACATATACATTATATATATATATATATACTATACTTCATTGTTAAGTCAAACAAAGTATCTAGACATTCTCTCTCTAAGAAATGTGTGGCTGCGACTATATTTAATCACATTATGCCTTATCTTAGTAAATGTATTTATTTTGATTATATACATTCTAGAGATTTTCGACGTTTAGCAAAGTCATACACGATAGTTGCAGCCATTAATCTGATGAACAAACAAAATGATATTTTATATTAGCTCAGAACTTAACACTTAAAGAAACAGTGTTGCATTTTCGGTCACATATTTACATTCATATTTTTAATAAGGTGAGAAATGATATAAAATAACATTGTATCAACGCACCCTTACAAATTACCGAGACAGAACTTACATTGGATTACACATCAGAGTACATAAACAACAGAGATATACAAACAGCTTCATTTTAGAAATTCCAAATACAAATGGCTCTAAACTTTAACTATCATCATACGCGAAATAAAGGGAACTAAACGACATAGAATAAAGTTTAAACCAAAGATAAAAATACGTCAATAATGAAGGAATACGAGTATATTACACTTGGCATATTATATTAATCATATCTCAGTACGCGTCTAATCATTTATCTTATGTACTTTCTATTTAAAAAACGGTGATATAACGTACGACAGTTTGGTCACGACGCGTGCACAACCCTTAGCCATTTAGTACCGATGTGGATGCACTTTATTTAAATTAAATCAATTAAATATCAATGGGTGGTGATAGATATTTCACATTCGAAACAGTATGCATTTAATATGCTTTCTTCATGCTCACTGCTCTTGATTTTACAATTCACTTACGTTAGAAATAACACATATATATGAGTAAGTTGAACACCTATCTGAACATAAACCATAGAACATTTCTTTATACATATTTACTCTAATACACTGGAACGGAGTACGTATTATAGTATAGCATGTTTCACGGACACCTGTTCTATCCTTATTGTCTTCAAACCCATTTGATTTACATGAATTTGAGCATCAAATTTGCTATATACTTATAGTACCATACATTACACCCTATATGTGTATAACTAAAAACTTCGTCAAGCTTAGACATGTCAAAACAAGCACATTGTTCTAGCCGAATGTCATGGACATTTTGTTATTCTATCGATCTACAGAATTGCATCTATCCACAGTGTAAGGGAAATAAGTATCGACAATCACATGGGATTTCCACGTTATATTAAGAAAATGTGCAGTCAGGAATTCCAAGATGTCTTAAATTAAAAGTAAAATTCCGGATTATTTTAAGAACATACGTAATCTAGGATTCTACCATGTCTAAAATTAGAAATAAAATTCCGTATTATCTTAAGAACATCCGTAATCTGGGATTCCTCCGTTTCTATATCAAATGTATGTGGAGCTGTATCCAGAAGATGTCCCATATGCCCACCGAAAATTGTGACATCTTGTGATTTAAGCAGTGTTGTACGTTATGTCTCATAAGCAGTTAGAGTCATGCAGTGACTTTTTTTCCAGATATTGGGACCTTAAGTGCCTTATTTTGGGGTATAAATAGGACCACTGACTGAAAGCCACCTTGATATCTTCCTCACATACACATTCAATCCTGGATGGGATTCGAGCCCGCAGTGGTAGCAAGTGATTTGATGTCAACGGCCATAGAAACAACGCATCCTGTGACTGTTTTAGTCACAGGCCACAGAGCCGCTCTTGTAGGTAGTGGAACTGGAGCAGTACTTAATATTGCCGAAAAATACTAAAACCAGTGTCTTACTTGTTTTTATCATGCACAGGGGACCGGAACGTTGAGAATATGGCCTAAAACAATCATCCAAGTCAAAATAAATGATACCATGTAATATCACTAACAAGGGTTATAACTAAAAAAACATTTTCAACCCGAGTTCATCTCATTGGCCGTCAGATTTTTAATACTCGGCCAGTGAGATGAACTTGGAGTGAAAAAGTTTTAATAGTTATGACCCTTGTCAGTGATATCATAGGTTTTTGTATCATGGGTTTTGACTTGAATGACTGTTTAAGGCCATATCCTCAACGTACCGGTCCCCTTTGTGATCATGTATGTAATATCATAAACGTGCGTGAATGCACGTCTAAAATATGTCACTAAAGGTCTTATTTTCGCAAAACGCATGTTACATTAATTTATACACCTACATCCGATTTCTATTTTTGTACCCTAGCATATGATCGGTGAGGGGCGCATGCATCGTGAATGTGGCCATCTCTGTGCTGCCCGTTTTAACTGATGGTATAATTAGATTGTATGTCATACAGTTTGCACTATGAATCAACATGGAAATAACCTGCGTAACTTTCCATATTTAGATCATACGTCATTATCCTACGCACAAGTTACCAAACTGTTTGTGTCGGAAATAACCGAACGAAATATGCGAAAATAAATCATACGTCATTATAGTATATACGAATTTCAAATCCAAGAAAGTTGGAAATACCGAACGATTTTGCTAAAAATAAATCACACTCATTGAGAGAGTTCAATACTTTTAATTATTTAAATATTCTTATTTAGATCTTATTTTAAAAACTCGCGATTTCTTAACAACAATGAAACAAAAAGAATCAATACATTGTAAAATACTGAGATGCACATGAAGTTGGAAAGGCAATACTGTCTGAATTAAAATATCATTTTGAACATCAGTCTTTTTGTCTTCATATTATTTTACATCGAAAGGTAATTGGAATTTCAAAGATGTTGCGATAAAAGCTTTGTTCAATATCAGTTATTAGCTATAGTATGCGTCAGAGACAGAGTACGGCTTCTATACGCATGTTTCTACATGATTCGGTATTTAACACGACGGGGCAGTTATCTAGTGCGAGCAAGCGACACATGTGTGTTCTTCCGTTTTCATATGACATTGTGCGTTTTATAATTGCACATTTTCAGGATGACCTCCTAGGAAAAGACTTTGCCAGGACATGGTTCCTTCTCTGGCTACGGCCCTACACATTTTACTAATAATACCGCAAAAACACAACTAGTGACATTTTAAGAATTGAGTATAACAAGACGAGCACCAATCTATTCTATTATGACATGTACAAAAGAGTTTAAGAATTTGCTGTTATGATGATATAACAAAGTCAAAGGGAAATAAGTCTCACGAAAGAAGAAGGATTTCCACATTATTTTTTAGACCATATGCCGTATGGGATTCCATCATATCTTTAAAAATAAAATGTCAGACTATTTTAAGAACATACATATTCTGGGATTTCTCCATGCCTATATATATAAACAGTCCACAGATGCATAACACGTTCTGTCGGTACCGGCAGCCGGATCAGTGACTTTATAGACCTGTACATATAATGTTCCTTAACTCCAATAAGTAGTAAGAAACCGTCGTTGTATCACATGATATTATTACATCTTTTTTCCCCTAATATTTTACAGAATATTACTGTTTATCATCATTATTATTATGCATAAATATTTGATTAATTGCATTTACATTTTTAAATACTAAGGGAAGTAACTGCTGTGAGTACTTTGACAGACTCCCTGCAGCGGTTACTTCCCTTACAAACGCACTCGTGCGTGAAGCTATAACTGCTTTTTAGTTTACTTTTCTATCAAAACACAGCCACAGCTTTTTGTCTGTCAAGCTAAGGACGAACGTGAAAATTTAAATACACCTTTTTGGAATGTTTTGGTCCAGGTAATATATTCATTCGTTCTAGGTTTATAAAACCGCTCTATATTATAGCTCCAGTGTTTGGGTATTTGGGTATTTTTCGGCTAAAATATATATTAGTGATAACAAATAGAAGAATAAATAAGCTATAGATCCGCGCAATAATATGCGAAATAACATTTGGTTATCGATGTGTTGAGCTGTCAACAAACATGAGCGTCGACACATTAATCTTGCAAGTTGATCGTGAATTTGATGTATGTATTTCTCCTTAATCAAAACAACTGGAATGCCAAATTAAATGTCCAACCAGAGACACGATATTCCAGCAAAAATATATTTATCTATAATTAAGTGTGTCTACCATCTTGCGTGGTCATCTGACTTTCACGTGGTATCTTGTGATACGATCGGTACTTCGTGATTGGTAAGTCAATTAGCATTGAAACATATTGCGTGAGTGAATCTATTAGAAATGACAATAGTTTCACAAAGGCAGAATGACATTTAATGAAAGTTTGTACCACATAACGTGAAAGCTCTTCCGTGAAACCTTTTAATCGTGCGAGTACAAGGAAACTAATTCGTGACAGAATTTAATGAACGTCCCTCGTATGCTGATAAGTAGAAATCATAAAGCAATTTAAAGAAGTGATTGAATGAAAATATCTGAAAGGTCAATAGCACAATGGTCCTGTAGTTGTGTTTTAGTCTTCACTTATTTATAACACGAGCGTTACAATTGTCAACATATTGACATACAACTTAGCAAATCTAACGGAACATGCATTCTTTAAATGTCCGTATATGTATACATGAATATAGTACTATTGAAAAAAATAATAAAAAACCTTAATGATGCCTGTAAAGATTGTTTAACCATCTACAAAAGAGATTTGTGGGACAAATGAATTAAATACAATAATTCAATATATCAGTTTTTTATATACACTGTAAACATTTCTAATTGGTCATTCCACATTTCTGCATTTTATAATTTTGATAGAAACCTTTACTTTTTTGTACAATCATGTGTGAATTTTGGATTTTAAAGAAGTATGACATAGATGAGAATGAAAATTAAAACTAAGTTATTCAATTTATATTTCTCTGTATTTATTTTGAAAAATATGATAATATAAAAAGTGACCAGTAAAGCAGTTGAGTGTACATGGATACGCATGTTAGTATGCAAGTCTGGAAGTAAGAATATTCTTTCGTACAACAATATACAATGCCACGAGTTATATTGATACCATAATAAAGAAAACACAATGCCTACTACTACAAGATACATTATAAGGATACATCAAAGTACGAGTCATAAATACACATGATCTAGGTTATATAAACACACGTTTGGCATGATAATATCCACGTACATATCGTGTTGTGTTAATGTAGTAGTCCTATTACTTGTAACTTAAAAATGTTTCCAAGCTATCGTCGTAATTCTGCATGAAAGGTTTTTGTTTCACGCCTTTCGTTCCGGTATACACGCTCTTGTACACAGCGTCCCGGTAATTCGCTAGACCTAGAGTTTCCTTGCGGACTCTGATCCATTCGTACAGAAGATCTCTCATTTTAGAGAGATGTTTGTCGTAGCCTGTTTGTTCCACCAAACTATCAATCAGCGATGCCTGAAAGTTCACCATGTCTGTCTCGGTTTTCACGGCATCACCTCGGGCTACCCAAGATTTAGAATCGGCTTCCATCTGGGCAGACGATTTGGCATCCCCGGGAAGTTGCTCCATAATGTATCTACCAAACAAAAAACGGGAAGTAATATTTCATGTAAAAATTTTAGTGTATCCCGGGTGTTACAAAAGATCGTTCACGAAGTTTGAATTTTAGTATCTTTTTTTCAAATGCTCTTTCCATCTACGTCGCTATAGACTAATCTCTGTGTGAGAGTTCTAAAAAATGACAGATTCATGGAATAAACAGAATCTTTCATAATGTGAAATAAAACC
The DNA here is from genome assembly GCA_032209605.1 of Mactromeris polynyma. Classification (NCBI taxonomy): domain Eukaryota; kingdom Metazoa; phylum Mollusca; class Bivalvia; order Venerida; family Mactridae; genus Mactromeris; species Mactromeris polynyma. The sequence goes on from JASFXZ010000005.1 coordinate 19,753,864, forward strand.
TATGTACACAACATTATTCTCATTTGATCTACATTGTAATTTTGTGAACAAACGTTTGTAATACCCTGTATATATATATATGTCTATACAATATAACATTGAGAAACAAATTAATGTATGATATTATCAAACATTATTTTTGAAAATAATGTAGAAAGTGCAATACTGATATTTACTTACGGACCTTGAAAGCAATCCCATTTTAAATATTTGGTGTCAAAATTACTGTATTAACTTGGCCTTTAAAGTGTTTATGACAATATAAGTAATTATTTTGTTTTCTTGGTTAAAACAAACTTATGCCACTGGAGCGTTTTCAAAGTTATTAAGCATATACAAATGACTCGGCCATACTGTTCGTATATTATGACCCATGACTCCCAAAATACCCTATTAAATGAGCAACATATCTACAATTCAGCACCTGTATATTTCAATTCATTGTCGGAAGCCCACAGTTGGTATACCACAACATTATGAAGTACACCGTAATTAGCGAATGAGAGCACAAGACGAGTATTTCAATGTGAAAAAAAGGTAAAATAAATAAGGTGACATACTTGCATGTCCAGATTGCCAAAGCGTCGAAATAAGTAAATGTATAAAATGATTCCATCGCACAAACATAGAACAGACTGTTGTTTCCTTCTTTGTTAAACAGCGTGCCATTGTAAAGACCTGTGGGATAAGGTCTGGTTTCCCCAGAAAGTCTAAATCGACTCTCTAGAAATGGGAAATTATACTGGTAACCAGTACAATATATGATTGAATCCACCTCCACTTCTGTTCCATCTACAAAACATGCCTTATTCCCATCAACCCGAACAATCAGCGGTTTCTCTGCGATTTCATTCGGCATTATACAAGTGGTGCTTTTCGGAACGGTTTTATAGCTAAGGTAAATACTTTTCGCCCGATATTTAATCATCTGAAGGGCGACATCTTCACCGGAGTAGGCAGCACCAATTATAAGAACCCGTTGACCAGTATATTCAGAAGCGTCTCGAAAGTCGTGGGAATGAATAATTCGACCCTGGAAGTCAGCTATACCAGGGATTTCTGGCATATTAGGAGTATAGAAGATGCCGACCGCAACAACGATGTGAGTAAATATTTCTTCTCGTGTTTCTCCGGTTTCTACATTGTGAACTGTGACTGTATACATTCGGGTTGTATCGTCATATTTCACCCAGCGTACCACGGTGTTAAACTGAATGAAAGTCTGCAGATTTGTGTTGGCCTTTCGTACCCAGCGTCCTGAAACGTACAGCCAGTTTGTAAATGACAACAACATGATTTATAAGAATGGTACGTGTATGGTATTTCTTGAAAACTCAAACTCACGAATTTCTTATGAAACTTTGTGTACATTTCTACGATATTGACAATCTTGTAAACATGAACGTCATAAACGAGAAGTACATCAAATCGAAACATTTACGATTTCATATCTCAAACTTGCTTCTTATAAACAGCAAATAAGCTAAGTTTAGAAAATTGCTTTTAAAGATGTATCTGGCTCAACTGAACATAAAATGTTTGAATTGGCTTCATCCATTACTGTTGTTCACTTTGGCTAAAACATCTCAAATAAGAACAACTGCAATGCATAGCTGATTGAAAATATATATTTTTACCATATTGCTAAAAGACAAAACTTGTAAAATAGCCTGATTGTTAAACAAGAAATATCTTGAAAAAAGATGGTCGACGCAATTTGAAGGTTTAGATTTGTTGTGCAACTTTAAAAAAATGCCGAGATGTTACGATTGCTGATCACTCCTGATCCAAAATGGATTTCGGTTAATTCAACAAATACGGATCAATACATTCTTTGTTAATGCATGTTTATTGATGTTTTAACTATATAACACTAACCTTCTAAGTAACTGCGAATAGCAGCTTTGGGAACAAACGATGGTGTAGCTTGTCCAAAATGTTCGTCGAACGTGTAATCTGGTAATTCAAACATTTCCTTGGATCCGTTCGTCCACAATTTTTTGTATATACTTCCAAAGTAGGGTTCCCCATGCTCATCAACTCCTGTAATGAGTGAGATTTAATTACTGAAATTATTCAAATTAGCCGACCGACCGACCGCGTTGCAATGTTCAGCATTGTACACTCTAGATAAATGGGGGGGGGGGGCACTAATGCACCGTCAATGCTCCGGCGTAAGAAATTACTAAAGTGTATCGTATGGCGGTCCCTTTTAATTGATTAATTATAAACTGTTATGCACTCAACATTTCCCTAGAGAATACGTAGTACACTCGTGAGTAACTAAAGTTTCACTGATATATAAGTGCTATTATTTCATTAAATATAAAGGTTAAAAGAAAAAATATAAGCACGTATATTGTAAAGCTCCCTTCTCCCGTCCCACCTTCACGACCTTGCTCAAGACCATCGACGGCGTTGGAAAGTTGCTAAGAACGGCGTTGGTCGTGGCGAAAATGCAAACATTTCCACGACCTTCCCGGACCAAATCGCCGCTATGACCCATCCCGACGCTTCCCGAATGATGGGGATCAACCCCGATCACCTCCCCGCCGCTCCACGATATTCCGGTCGCTGTCGGTCGGGGGTAGATCGTGAAGATGGGAAGGGGGCTTAACACCGATTATCTAATGCCCCGTTCTCACCGCCGATCGGAGTACCTCGATCTCCCCGATCGGCCAAATTCCGCGACCAAGCTCGACCAGTTGTTTGGTCGATGGTCTACACGACGGAAGGGGACCTTTACCAGACATGAACTGGACCATACAATATCAACTCAAGACCCATCCAGAACACTTCAATACCACTTGCCGACACACATTCCGACTCTACTCGACCTCTACTCGACCTTCCCGACGTCTACCCGTTCAACACGACCAGCCCGACCTTTTCTCGACCTCTACCCGACCTCTACCCGGCTAATACCTGACCATGTACTACCGGTTACGATAGCAGCCCGATAGCAGCAGAGTAGGTATAAAGCTGTAGTATTTTGTTCGGTATTCAGTTGACCAAAGACTATCAAAGAAGCAACATCATGGAAGTTGAGCAATAGGCATTATATAGCCGTTGGTTAGAGGTTGCGATACAACTGGCCACTATTCTAGCTGAGGAGGACTGTGCAACGTCGCAAGACTATCTGGTGTAGGCAGTGGCTGGCACTGTTTCTACCCCCTTCCTTCACTGTCCACTTTGATTCTCCTAGTTATTCCTAGTGGTCTGTCGGGCCATTCCTTGTGCCTCTGTTCCTTAACATGTGTACCTTCTGACCTCTTTACGTGCCTTATGTTTTGTGGATTGTTGTTTTCCCGGAGGTCTGCGTGGGGAGGCACTGTCTTGTGTATGTGGCGTTCCCTGTAGTTACGTGTTGTCTCTCTTTTATTGTATACAAAGTTAAACTATGTAGAAAACAAGACATATTGTTATCTAATTGGAACCTGGACTTAAGTTGGCTGTCATCCTTCGCCACCTTGCAACTGGTGCTTCCTATTTAGACCTGATGTACTCCATCAGTGTAGCTAAGAATACCATGTGCGTCGTCATACCAGAAGTGTTAGAAGCCATCATACAGGAGTTTGCAGAGGAGGTACTGCCACCTGTCATCACACCTGAGCAATGGAAGCAGATTGCCGATTACTTCAAAACCAAGTGGAACTTTCCTCATGCCTGTTGGGCAATTGATGGCAAGCATGGACTCTGGTTCACTGTTCTATAATTACTAGGGCTTTTAGTCATGATATTACTCGCAGTCGTCGATGCAAAATACAAGTTCATCTGGATCAGCGTCGGAGCAAATGGCAGTGCATCTTATGCTCAGCTGTTTAACAACTGTGAACTCAAGAACCTGCTAGAGCAGGATAACCTCACAGGCAGCAGTGCTGATCTTCCCCTTCTTCTTCTGGGTGTTGTGCAGTTCTGGGGGCGGCAGGGACGGCAACCTGCTGTTCTCGGCGGCCTCATCATCAATGTAGGCAGAAGCTGGGCTCTTTTTTCTTCCCTTTGGCATGGTGACCTGTAGCAGAAGGTAGATGTTGCTTCGATGGAATCCCGGCAAGCTATGAAAAATCCCGGCAAATTATGAAAAATACCGCCAAAGTGCCCTCTGTGAACTGGACCTTGATCCTTGAATAGAATATCGGTCGGGTATGATCGGTTAGAGGTCGTGTATTTTCGAGTAGAAATTGTGTGCGGTCGGCAAATTATCGAGTTGATCGAGTAAATGCATCTGACTGGGGTCGTACAAGATCGAGTACTTGTCGTCTACAGGTCTATATATGTGACTAGATGTCTTCCCGATGAACTAGACCTTGTACACGAGTATACACGAGTTTACCAGAGCGCTACAATATGTATTTCAGACCGCTTCCAGACCGTCTGGCTTCTCGAGCGCTACACGGATTTTTTGACATGTCAAAAAATATCGTGTTGAAACCCCGAGCGCTACCGACCGCTGCAGACCGAGCGAGACCCCTGCAGACCGAGGGAGATCATTTCACGACTGAATGATCGAGTTTGATCAAGGTACTCAGATCGGAGGTGAGAACGGGGCATTATACAAGTTGTGTTTTAAAATATACCCTGAGGCGAAGGTTTGTTAACATTTGTTAGAGCCGGTCGCTTGGGGAACTTCGCTGTCAGTAAAGTATGTATTTTACTTTAGATGCATTCGACCGCTTATACTTTATGTAAATTGTTTACATTTTACATCACCACGCACACTTTTTGTGATCGTTTAGTTAAATGCTAAATGACTGCGCATAACCTTAATCATGATTAATTTATGTTTCAAATGCACATGCAATATCTATAAACCGAATTTATAAATGTACATTGAATTATGACATCTGTATTTAACCCTCTCGGCCATATACAGCTAGACCTATCATACATTTCGTTCACTGCGTTGCCATTTTGTTTTATCCAACAATAAATAATTTTACCTAATGTGCAATATTACGTTACTACATAAAACTTAAATGTATGTAGATGCTATTGAACTAATGACAACAAATAAAGTAAATATCAATGAACCTTTACAGGGTTGAAGAAGGGAATTAACAACAGAATTAACATACAATGCTTAAGTTCGCAGTAAATCTAATTGTATATTTGATTTGCAATTAACTTTAAATAAAAAAAATCAACTACCTGTTCTCCAAGACGAATTCCACTGTCCGCCCCATGAACCTTGCTTTTCGAAACACATGACGTCTGGCATAGTATCCATCTTTGAAAAATGGAACAGTGTCGCCATTCCACACGGACCTGCCCCAATTATACAGATTCGTTTACCAGCCATGTTTTACTATAGAGTCAACAAATGAATAGAAAACTAGAGTATACAAACGCCGTAACAAAATAATCAAGTTACAGCGAAGATAACCGAAGTGGAACGGTACACTTAATTATATATTTAGAATAAAAAATATATACCGGTAGTATACTTAACGACATTATTAACGTATATTATATGCAGGAGTCATTTTGTACCAAGTGTCAAAGGCGTCTTGCTGTTATGCGTTCATACTTGTTAAAAAAATTAAACTAAGCACCACTTGCTCTTAATTGCGTTATTGAATTGTTTTAGGAAATCGTGTTTGTGAAATGATGTACGCGTATATATTTTGATTGAATTGTCACTTTACTGTTAATGCTGTATTTTCTTTTACGAGGGTGTAGGATTTCTGTCTCTAAAAACAAATTCGGGACTGATTTGACAAACGTGAAGTGGTGATTTTTTTTGCGTGTGAAGACATTAATATGTATGGTCGCCACCGGTTTCTCATATGGGCGACGCCTCCGGAAGAATGTTAGTCCTTTTTTTAGATTTTTGGAGGATAGTGCATGATACAGAAGATGCCCCAATTCCAGAAGCAGCCCTGGTTCTTTTACGTGCCCGATATAAAGTATCGTACACGGGACCTCGGTTTTTCAAAGTCTCGTACGAAGTACAGTTAGTTCTAAAAAGCCTCAGTCACACCGGATCGTACGTTTTCTGGATTGAGCGATTGGTGGCATTTGGACGAGGCACGACCTATCGGCAATGTTTGCTACGATCTTGTATGCGCGACTGGTGGTACGACCATGTAAGACCTGTCTGCGACCAGGTCAGAAGTTTGAACATGACCGTATACCTTGCTGCGACTGATTTTGCTCTGGCGAACACCCACGACCTCTGCGACCAGGCAGAAATGATTAACCAAAATATTTAAGGGGAATCATCTTAATGTAGATTGGAAATTTCTTTTGATATTAAATACCTTTCCTAAGCTCCATTATCACTGTCTGTGAACTTTGTCCATGTCTTGCTTCTGTGCCACGTGCATCGAGACAAACAATAACAGTTTCACCAACAACAAGATCCGCCCAGAATTCTGTGCCAGGTCCAGACCGGAGGATTGTAGTAATCAAGTACAAACCATTGACTTGGGCAATAAATACTCCTTATGGAAACAATGAACATGGGATATTTCATGCAATGATTCCTTTATCTTAAACACTAACCTCGGCGGTTATTAGCATAAATGGCTTTAATTGTATCCAAAGCTATGCCGGGTACCGCCGAGTAGTTACGAATAGCAATGCATTATACATGTGGTGAACTCGTTATTCTCTATTTTCTTTACTACACAAAATCATTAACTTCCGCTCGACATTCGGAGAATCTTGTTTTGTGCGAAAAGTATTCTTGAAATGGTCACAGATGTCCTAAAACATTGTCTGTCGATATGTTGTAGCAAGGTTATGATATGCTTTCAGTTTAAAATCAAGATAAACAATGAAGTTTGTTGGGTTGATATTTTTGAAAGCTGGTATGAACGTTCCGATTGCTTTAATATATACCTACCGTGGTGGGCATTATATGCGTTTCCTATGTTTGTGACTACATCGTCTAGCACAACATTCTGACCGACTACAAGATAGGTTATGTTGACAGGTGCTGATTTACGGGCAAGAAATGCCACTGTGGTTTGCCCATATTGTGCTGTTTGCCTTTTGGATGTTGAAAGTGTAGGAATAGTTGCCTTGTTGGAAATAAACTGATACTGATATATTGCCAAAATCGTTAAATGTATTTCATAAAAAAGCTAGTAAATGACATACCGGTAATGAATGCCAGTCTAATAAAAAAATCCGACGAAGTACTTAATAACACAGGACATATATCAATGGAGCAAAGTTGTTCCATAATCGCATTTGTGTAATTTCGATTTACAATTATTTAAGTTTAGAAATCAACGCATAATTAAAATATCCGCACTTACTTATTTTTTTTTATTTTGAAGCTGAATCACTTTGTGGGAATATTTTATTCGCCATATCATCTTTCTGACGCTTAATCAGATTCTCTTGTCTACCTAATACATCTTTAAAAGGCTTTAATGACGACAATATAAACCGTCTTTGTATCACATAAAAAATTACTACATAATTTTTACCTAATATTTTACAGAATATTTATATATATTTACATGTCTGTTTATCATCATCATTATTATGCATACATATTTGTTTATTTTTGGTTCTAAATACTAAGGGAAGTAACTGCTGTGAGTAGTTTGACAAACTCCCAGCATCGGTTACTTCCCTTACATTAACGAACATAGTATTTTCACTCTGCTTATTATTTGTATGTATAGTACTGTTAGACTGACCGCAAACAGGTATACGAATTTCCAGGAACAATCCATGCCAATTTAAAATTTTAAGGTAAGGAAAGCTAAAACTGCTGTTCAGTTTACTTTTCTATCAAAACACAGCCACAGCTTCCTCTCTGTCAAGCTTAAGGACGAACATGAACATTTCAATACACCTTTTTTTAATGTGTTGGTCCAGGTAATATAAGCTTATATATATTATATTCATTTGTTGTAGGTTTATAAAACCGCACTATATTATAGCTCCAGTGTTTGGTCATTTTGGTAATTTTCGGCTAAAATAAATATTAGTGATGATAAATAGCAGAATAAATAAGTTATAGGTCCTCGAAATAATATGCGAAATAACATTCGGTCGTTGATGTGTTTAAATGTCAACAAACATGAGCGTCGAAAAATTAATCTTCCAAGTTGATCGTGAATTTGATGAATGTATTTCTCTTTAAACAAAACAACTGGAATGCCAAAAAAATGCCTACTCGGAGACACGACATTCAAGCAATTATCTATAATTAAGTGTGTCCGCCATCTTGCGTGGTCATCTAACTTTCACGTGATATCTTGTGATAAGATCGGTACTTCATGTTTGGTAAGTCATTTAGCATAACAACATAATGCATGAGTGAACCTATTTAAATGACAATAGTTTTAAAAAGGCAGCACGACATTTTATGAAAGCTTGTGCCACTAAACGCAAAGCTCTTCCGTGAAACTTTTTGATCGTGTGAGTACACGGAAACTCATTTGTGACAGAATTAAATGAACGTCCCTCGTATACCGATAAGTAGTAATCATAAAGCAATTTAAAGAACTGATTTAATGGAAATCTCTGAAAGGTCAATGGCACAATGGTCCTGTAGTTGTGTTTTGATGTTCACTTATTTACGCGCTGTATTACGTTTCATTGACCATGTAACACACTATTTGTACCACGTATGCTATTATTGTTGAATATATTCATAAGTTATAATAAAATAAACGAGAGCAGAATTTTAAAATTTCGTTTGTCTTTATTTATCATATGGGTTCGTTCTATAACTCACAATCTTAACCAATAAAACTACAAAATATTCGCTTATTTCAATGTGCGCGGATTATCTTTTTTGAAGATATTTCGGGTTGACAACATAAACTAATCATTTTTAGAAACAGGAATTTTAGAACCATCTAATTGGAACGTTTTTCAGTATTTCATTTTCAGCAATGACGAAACAATACAATGCGTACGAGCTTTTGGATAAACAATTCGCTAATAACAGGTCCGTCTACATTAAATACAATTGAGGTGAAAATATCATTGTCTGGGTAAGTAAGAGTTTATGTTTTAGACGTGGATTCAGTAATTTTCCGTTGGTTATAACACAAGCTTTACAATTGTCAACACACTGACATGCAACATAGCAAATCTAACGTAAAATGCATTCTTTAAATGTCCGTATATATATACATGAATTTAGTACTATTGAAACAAAAATGAAAAAAAGTAAATGTTGCCTGTAAAGGTTGTTTAACCATCTACACTATTGAATTCACGAGAGTTTAATGGGACAAGTGAATTAAATACAAATAATTCATTTTTTTTTCACTCAAACACTTTTCTAATTAGTCATCCCACATTTCTGCATTTCAAGTTTTTTTTTATAGAAACCTTTACTTTTTTGTACAATCATGTGTGAATTTTGGATTTTAAAGAAGTATGACATGGATGAGAATGAAAAGTTTACAAAGTTATTCAATTTATATTTCTCTGTATCTATTTTGAAAAGTATGATAATATAAAAAGTGACCAATTAGAAAAGAAGTTGAGTGTACATGGATACGCATGTTAGTATGCAAGTCTCTGGAAGCAAGAATATTCTTTCGTACAACACTATACAATGCCACGAGTTATATTGATACCATAATAAAGAAAACACAATGCCTACTACTACAAGATACATTATAAGGATACATCAAAGTACGAGTTATAAGTACACATGATCTAGGTTATATAAACACACGTTTGGCATGATAATATCCACGTACATATCGTGTTGTGTTAATGTATTACTTGTAACTTAAAAATGTTTCCAAGCTATCGTCGTAATTTTGCATGAAAGGTTTTTGTTTCAGGCCTTGTGTTCCTGTATACACGCTCTTGTACACAGCGTCCCGGTAATTCGCAAGCCCCAAAGTTTCCTTGCGGACTCTGATCCATTCGTACACAAGATCTCTCATTTTAGTGAGGTGTTTGTCGTAGCCTGTTTGTTCCACCAAACTATCAATCAGCGATGTCTGAAAGTTCACCATGTCTGTTTCGCTTTTCACGGCATCACCTCGAGCTACCCAAGATTTAGAATCGGCTTCCATCTGGGCAGACGATTTGGCATCCCCGGGAAGTTGCTCCATTATGTATCTACCAAAAAAAATACGGGAATGTAATGTTTCAGGTAAAATTTTAATATATACAGGGTGTTGAAAAAGTTCTTTCAAAAAGTTTGAATTAGATAGATAGATTTATTCGGTAAAAATATGAACATAACATGGCACTACATAATGCAGACAACTTATAAAATATTATTATCAATGCATAAACAATAGAAACCATGAAATGCACACACAATACCAAGGATAACACATAAAAGAGAAAAATGATTTTCACTTATTTCCATTGTGGTCCTTGAAATTGGTGGCAGTAACCATGGAACAGTCATGTTATTTAGCAAAATTGTTAAGTACAAAGATAACAAATCTAGACAAATTTCCTAGCTTATATCACAGAGAATTACATAAATTATATCACAGAACTTATTGACCTTATCACACTGCATTCGTGGCCTATACATGTATTATAACAAAACACTTGCAACATAAAAAATGTAAAAAAATATGAGATCATAAATGTAACCAGTATGGAATGTAATTGCCTTGCAAAAACTATAAAACAAACTTAACATCACAATGAAATATGATAAGATATAAAGTAATGCATATGAATAAGAAATTTATATACTAATAAAATGAATTTATTATGATAGCTAAAACTGTAAAATTAAAATGACCTTTAGGACTGCAATAGGTACTGTTTGATGGCAGACTTGAAATGGTTTGGTTTTGAAATATCCCTTATATTTTGAGGAAGACTATTCCACAAATTAATACCATTGTTTGAGAATGTCTTTGTCCCAAAACTACCTACCCTAGGCTTGGAGAAACGACCAGTATCCACAAAGGTAAAATTATCCGCAAAATGATCAGACACTGGCTGAGCTACCTTATTTGACCTTGTACAGCAACCGTGTACATCACTTAGTGGTTTAAAATGCTCACCAAGATACTCAGGGGCAAGGCCATTCTTTACCTTATGGACATGACAAAGCATAATTTGCTCTACCCTTTTTGACACAGGTAGCCAACCTAAACTTGAAAATTGCCCTTGACCAACATGAGACCTGTTATCCATCTGTAAAACAAACCTGATCATCTTATTTTGGGTAGTCTGGAGTTTATTTTTAAGTGACTGGGTAAGACCTGGATACCAAAAGGAACAAGCATAGTCATAGTGGCACTGTATAAGGGACATAACCAAGAGTTTTCTGGTGTGCATATTTAAGAAATTTTAGTATCCTTATCAAATGCTCTTTCCATCTACGTCGCTATAGACTAATAGTTTACTTCTGTGTGAGAGTTCTAAAAAAATGACAGATTCATGGAATAAACAGTATTTAATGCGAAATAAAACCTATGTACACAGCATTATTCTCATTTTATCTAAATTGAACTTGGGAACAAACTGTTGTAACACCCTGTATATTTATATTTATAATACTGCAAATAAAAATCCAGTAATTTCATTGGTTAAAGGCTCGCGTATAGTATTCTATATACACGGCGCTGACAGGGTATATGACATGCGAACTTATTTCCCCTTCATGCGCATCGTGACCATGTTCGCTGACGGCTCGACTCGAAGACTTTTATCGTTTGACGTCCGCAAGTTACTAGAAATTGATAATTGATCTTCATATTGTATTGTATTAATATTCAAAACGATAGATTGTTTAAGGTTTGAGCCAAATGCAGCTCGATAAAGTCCAAGTTATCAGACGCTTGAAAATTAAAAGTTAGAGTCAAGCGCGCGCTTAACCATCTGTATTGAGGTACCTTATGGGGTAATGCAATTAATTTTCAGGCAATGTAACGTGTGCGTGATATAGAATTAATTTGATCTATAGCAAGTAATTCCCGATATATTTTAAAGGTAATACGTTTTAATTACTGGTATTATACATAACTAAAACACTCTAAACAGTTTTAATTCTTAGATCTAGAGCTAGGCATCGAAACATTGCTTGTTTAACTAAATTCTTTTGAAAACACGGATTTGCAGTACATGTATTAACATTTCGTTATACTAGTTGTTGACAGGGTATATGGGGGAATATAACCTGTCTGCGATTCATGTAACGCCGAGGGTTTTATGGCATACAGGTTATATTCCCCATATACCCTGTCAACAACCTGTATAACTAATAATATATGTGTGTGTATGAAATAACATTGAGAATCAAATTAATATATGATATTATCAAACCTAATTTTCAAGATAATGTAGAAAGTGCAAAACTGATATTTACTTACGGACCTTGAAAGCGATCCCATTCTAAGTATTTGGTGTCAAAATGACGGTATTAAGTTGGCATTTAAAGTGTTTATTACAATATAAGTAATTATTTTGTTTTCATGGTTAAAACCTACTTATCTCACTGTTCTTAAGCATATACAAATGACTCGGCCATATTTTTCGAATATTATGTCCTATTACTCCCCACAACACCCAATTAAATGAACAACAAATCTACAATTTAGCACCTGCATATTTCAATTCATTGTCGGAAACCCACGGTTGGTATACCACAACATTATGAAGTGCACCGTAATAAGCAAATGAGAGCACAAGACGATAATATCAATGTGAAAAAAGGTAAAATAAATAAGGTGGCATACTTGCATGTCCAGATTGCCAAAGCGTCGAAATAATTAAATGTATAAAAGTTTATCAGCGCACCAACATAGAACAGACTGTTGTTTCCTTCTTTGTAAAACAGCGTGCCATTGTAAAGACCTGCGGGATAAGGTTTGGGTTCCACAGAAAGTCTAAATTGACTCTCTAGAAACGGGAAGTTATACTGGTAACCAGTACAATATATGATTGAATCCACCTCCTCTTCTGTTCCATCTACAAAACATGCCTTATTCCCATTAACCCGAACAACCAGCGGTTTCTCTGCGATTTCTTTCGGCATTATACAAGTGGCGCTTTTCGGAACGGTTTTATAGCTAAGGTAAATACTTTTCGCCCGATATTTAATCATCTGAAGGGCGACATCTTCACCGGAGAAGGCAGCACCAATTATAAGAACGCGTTGACCAGTATATTCAGAAGCGTCTCGGAAGTCGTGGGAATGAATAATTCGACCCTGGAAGTCATCTATACCAGGGATGTCAGGCATGTTAGGAGTATAGAAGATGCCGACCGCAACAACGATGTGAGAAAATATTTCTTCTCGTGTTTCTCCGGTTTCTAAATTGTGAACTGTGACTGTATACATTCGGGTTGTATCGTCATATTTCACCCAGCGTACCACGGTGTTAAACTGAATGTAATTCTGCAGATTTTTGTTGGCCTTTCGTACCCAGCGTCCTGAAACGTACAGCCAGTTTGTAAATGACAACAACATGATTTATAAGAATGGTACGTGTATGATTTTTCTTTAAAACTCAAACTCACGAATTTCTTATGAGACAATGTGTATATTTCTACGATATTGACAATCGTGTAAACATGAATGTCATAAACGAGAAGTACCTAATATCGAAATATTTACCATTTCATATCTCAAACTTGCTACTTATAAACAGTAAATAAGCTAAGTTTAGAAAATTGCTTTTAAAGATGTATCTGGCTCATCTGAACATAAAATGTTTCAATTGGCTTCATCCATTACTGTTGTTACATTGGCTTTAACATTTCAAATAAGAACCACTGCAATGCATAACTTATGGAAAACATATTTTTTACCATATTACTAACAGACACAACTTGTAAAAGAGCCTGATTGTCAAGAAATATCTTGAAAAAAGATGGTCGGCGCAATTTGAAGGTTAAGATTTGTTGTGCAATATAAAAATATGCCGAGATGTTACGATTGCTGATCACTCCACACCCGAAATGGATTTCGGTAAATTCACCGAAATTCAGCGGATTTCGGTAAGGAAATGTAGCCCTTATCGAAACGTTAACCAACCCGCGTCAATGTTACAAACGTTGTTCGGTTAGAGAGAAAGTGCCTTTGTGGTTAACGTAAGATTTAATTGGTTTTCACAACACTGATATGCAAATAGCAAAACCATGTTAGTACGGCTGCGCATAAAAGTTTTATTTAAATTTTATGATGTACACACATCTTTCTTCAACAAATTCGGATCAATACAGTATGATTCATTCTTTGTTAATGTATGTTTATTGATGTTTTAACTATATAACACTAACCTTCTAAGTAACTGCGAATAGCAGCTTTTGGAACAAACGATGGTGTAGCTTGTCCAAAATGTTCGTCGAACGTGTAATCTGGTAATTCAACTGTTTCCTTGGGTCCGTTCGTCCACAAGTTTTTATATATACTTCCAAAGTAGGGTTCCCCATGCTCATCAACTCCTGTAATGAAAATTCCATTATGTGAAGGATAGCGTGTCAGTCGGAGTGAGATTTAATTACTGAATACAGTCATTATTCAAAAATGCCAACGGACCGACCGCATTGCACTGTTCAGTACTGTAGCCTCTAGATAAATGGGGGGGCAAACTAATGCACCGTCAATGCTCCAGCGTAAGAAATTACTATTCAAGTGTATCGTATGGCGGTCCCTTTTAATTGCTTTTAAAGTGTTATGCTTTCAACATTTCTGTAGAGAATACCTAGTACACTCGTGAGTAACTGAAGCTTCACTGATATAACAAAGTGCTATTATTCCATAAAATGTAATGCCTCAGTCACACCGGATCGTAGGTTTTCTGGATCGTGTGATTGGTGGCAATTTGGCCGACGTACGACCAATCGGCAATGATTGCTACGATCTCCATTTGCGATCGCATACTGCGATTGCTCTTAAGACTGGTGGTAGGTCATCGTACATTCGGTGGTGTGCATGGTTGTGCGATCACCAACGATTGGAGAAGATCGATCGCAAGATCAATCTTAAGTAATCCCGCGACTAGTGGTGGCGCTCAGCGAGCGGTCGTACGATCAATCGTGGCGCACGATTTCCTACGATTGATCTTGCGATCGATCTTCTCCAATCATTGGTGATCGTACGACCACGCGCACCTCCGATCGTACGATGACCTACCACCAGTCTTCAGAGCAATCGATAGGTGGTACCACAAATCGTCAGGTGGCAGACCGGTAGCACGATCACTCGTGCGACTACTCGACCCACGATCATGCACGACTGGTGGTGCGTCCATGCGCGATGGGTGGTACGACCATTTAAGACCTGTCTGCGACCACTTACGATTTGGAATCGCGTGTTAGAAGTTCTGAACATGACCATCGACCTTGTTGCGACTAATATTGCCCCGGCGATCACCCACGACCTCTACCACCGGTCGTGCGGTCTTTCAACGATTTGCCCGTGATTCCAATTTTTTATTTCGCATCTAGGTCGTAACCTGGTCTAAAGCCCGGTGTGACTGGGGCTTAAAGTTTAATGATAAAATATAAGCACATATATTGTAAAGCTCCCTTCCCACCTTCACGACCTTGCTCACGACCATCGCACATATTTCCATCACGTAAACATAGGTCGTGGAAGGTCTTGGCGCAATCGCAGCACAGTCTTGTTAAGATCTGCAACAGGTCTTGCCCAACCCGACGTCGCCACGATTATGCTACGAGTTTCGTCGGGGTTGGTCGTGGAATTTTTTTAGCATATGCCCTTCCCGACGCCGCTACGACCCATCCCGGCGCTTCCCGAGTGATGGGGATCAACCCCGATCATGAATGTGGGAAGGGGGCTTAATACTGATTTTTAGACATGTGCAATGGACATCCGAGGTCGGATGTGGACACTTAAACAGGGGGTTTTCTCAAAAGTTTAACGTTCAATTTGATTTAAAGGCGCAAAACCTATTTACATTTCTCATGTCTGAATTTTGATGCCACAAATTGGATCATGAAATGATTCCAAACAGACATCGCTCGCGATTCCCGTGCACGAAGTTTAAGTTGTAATCACATACATGTCTAGCCCTGTAAAGACATACAAGCCATAAGTGATGTACAATGGAAATAATCGAGGTCAGTAAAATTTTGTTACACGCGTTACCTCCCCGTTTGCAAATATAACTTGCAAGGTGAAAACAAGTACTATTTATAAATGTTTAAATAGTTACCTATTCTAACATGTGGCCAAGTCTATTCACTAAACAACTTTACCACTTTTACTATTTCTGAACTAAAAGGTTGTTTCAGACAACTTGTTGGGTAAGTCAGTGTACATGATACGAGGTTCGTTAACGACAAGTCTGTCCCTGGTCCTGCACCGAGGCTGGATCACAACACTGGAACATGCGTGCCGAAGCACTGGCAGCCCTCCATTAACTTTCGGAATCCACGGAAAAGGAGGCTGTGGCTCCGCCTACCAGGCGACCACTTGCCGAATGAGCTAGGGAGAACCACGAACTCTATAATAAATTTCTTCGTAAAAGAGATACCCAAATTTCTTAGAGATATCTTGGTCAACAGTTCTGATTCAGATTGAGTGTAAACGTAGTTCTACTAATAAATACGAGAAACAAACAGCGTTATATTTGTCCTTTCAACAAAACAATTTCATAATGGTGAGACGACCCCCAAACTTTATCTGTACTCCGGTGTCCACTATCAAATCCGATCTCAGGTTTCACATGTCTATTTAAGTCAGTAGGTGAGCGTTATACAAGTTGTGTTCTAAAATATAGCCTGAGGTGAAGATTTGTTAACCTATATCAATAGAGCACGTCGCTTGGAGAAACTCGCCTTCAGTAAAGTCTGTATTTTACTTTAGATGCATTCGACCGCTTATAGTTTATGTAAAAATTTTTACATCTTACATCACCACACACACTTGTTGTGATCATTTAATTAAATGCGAAATGAGCATAACCTTAATCCTAATTAATTTATGTTTCAAATGCACATGCAATATCTATAAACCGAATTTATAAATGTTCATTAAATTATGACATCTGTATTTATCTCTCTCGGCCATATACAGTTAATCCTATCAAACATTTCGTTCACTGCGTTGCCATTTTGTTTTATCCAACGGATAAATATTTTTACCTAATGTGCCAAAATACGTTAGGCCATGCCAAATTGGAATTTTATTAAGCGTCCGCGTGCGCCTCGGTTTTGCGCTTCTCGAGCCAAAAAACAACATTTTTTCTAAGCTAAACATTCTCAAATATTTTCGATATCCATGATTCGACAACAGCAATTTTAGTTGAGATCCGACAAAGATGTGTTTATTGTGTGAATACTAGTCAATTTGTGTGAAAACGAGTCAGTTTTAAATTAGATTTATTGATGTATAGGTCTAGTTTTGAAACAAACCATTTTGTTTTGGTTTTATAATGTTTCTTTCATTAAAATATCTAAAATTATGCATTACTTATTATCTGAGGATATTTGTTTTTTCGTTATGAGTTTGTGTTTTTTTAATAGGTAGCTAGGTTTCGCGAACTTAGGTTGACGCTTAACAAAATTCCAATTTGGCATGGCCTTACTACATAAAACTTAATTGTTGCTAGATGCTCTTGAACTAATGACAAAAATAAAGTAACCTTTACAGGGATGAAGAAGGGAATTAACAACAGAATTAACATACAATGCTTAAGTTCGCAGTAAATCTAATTGTATATTTGATTTGCAATTAACTTTAAATATAAAAAATCAACTACCTGTTCTCCAAGACGAATTCCACTGTCCGCCCCATGAACCTTGCTTTTCGAAACACATAACGTCTGGCATAGTATCCATCTTTGAAAAATGGAACAATGTCGCCATTCCACACGGACCTGCCCCAATTATACAGATCCGTTTACCAGCCATGTTAGCGTTTTACTGTAGAGTCAACAAATGAATGGAAAACTAGGCTATACAAACGCCACAACAAAATTATAAAGTTACAGCGAAGATAACCAAAGTTGAACGGTACACTACATTACATATTTATAACAAACAAGAAATATCTTTAAAAACGATGGTCGGCGCAACTTGACGTATGCAAATTTGTTGCAATCTGAATACCGTCCTAAACGGTGACCTAGTTATGATAGATTTATTTTCGTATATTAAAGCATTAAGAATAAATTGTGTCAAACAATTCATAACGAACGATGAAACAGCAAATTGGAAATTGATACCTAACTTCTTTTTCAACCAATATGGGAAGAAACTGCTCATTTTCTACACTAAACCTGGCTGTTTAAAAAACTTACCGACAATTACACACAAACTTTCGACCTTTTATAGAGAGATCCTAACAGTATGGTTCGAATTACAAACAACGTACACAAACATGAACCACACTCCTTGCATGATATTAGACAACACCTATTATGGGGCAATAAATATCAAATCAAATCCGAACACTACTTTAATGAATCAGAACTGGATAAATTCGGATATCTTCTTTATAAATGACATTTAGATAATAAAGGACAGATAAATGAAATTATCATACTAAAAAGGTTAATCAATAAAACAAATTGGATATCTGAAATAAACATTCTTAATCAAGCGATACCCTCCGAATGGAAGAGACTATTGCAAACTACAGAATCCTAAAAAAAAAGTAAAAAAAAATTTATATTTACAACACAATGAATTAAAACATCCTTTCAAAAGCATGCAAAATAAAGACTTTTAAAATATACTTATTCAACAAAGAGTAGAAACCACGTATATTCACAAGTATTTGGAAGTTAAATTAGACAAACCACACTTTTACTGGACTCTCTCCTACGATGGATGGAAATCTACACTGACCTAAAATGAAAACTGTACATCGATTTTTAAAGTATATATTTTGCTGATAAATGTATATTCGGGGTTAATTTTTTTTCATTGAAGCTTCAATGCAATATCAATGTGTGTATGTAATTTACTGGGAAAAAAATTAGACAATGCATATGTTTATGAACAATTAAGTAGAGAGGGGTCGAAATGAAAATTCCAGAAAAATGTAAATTATCACACAATATTTGGAGAAAAGAAAGTACTGACTGAGTGATTTTATAAGAAGCATCAGTAACCAGTGCGACCGCCATTTTTACGAATGCATTGGAAAATACGTCGCCTCATTGAATTTACGTAACGTTGTATGACGTTTGGAATACGTTGCCACTCTAACACACGTGCATTTCGGAGGTCATTTATGGTATCAATTTGATGCTCGGACGTGGCTCTCCGACCCGATTCATCCCATATGTGTTATATTGGGTTCAAGTATGGGGATACAGCAGGCCAAGGCAAGACGTTAACATTATTTTGAGCAAGGAATTGTGTAGTTATATGCGTCTTGTGAGGCGTTGCATTGTCATGCTGGAAAGCGCCAGGGCCGTTATTTTGCATAAATGGTATCATTGTAGTGTTTAAAATATTGATATAACCTTGAGCATAGAGATTTCCTTGGATAATGTCTATCTCCTGAATACAACAATCTGCAAGTCTTTCATTTCAACGGCGATAGATGCGTATTCTGCCATATGCATGGCTGACAGTCAATCTCATTGAAATCAGCCACTAACTTTAGCTCCATTATATTGTTGTTAGGATCTGACTACACTCCGTAAGAGGTCGCGTTCAAATAACCTCTCTAAAAATAGATATGCGTAACCAGGTGCTCGTTTGTGGTCCAATGAAATTTCTCCTTACAAAACCGTGTTTGTCATCTTTCTCAAAATGTCATTATCGTTTATTCGGAGTTTCTGTTTTCGGAGTACTTAGAAGTACAAGTCTATTCACATGTTATATCACAAAATATTTTAATTGAACAACAAAAACACCATCTACAATTATACACATATATTGTCCAAGTCATCAATGAAATTCCTACAACGTGACCTTCGATTATCTCGTGATTTCATTGTAAATATTTAAATTCTCCCAACTTTTTAAACCATTCACGGATTAATAAACATCGCTGTCCCCTAAAAAAACGTAAATGTTCAGCCAACTATTTCTGTTTTGTTTTTACATTCCTTACTTATAACTGAATTGTTTGATTACCCATACATGTTATCTGTCTGTCATAACATTGTGTGTTGTTACACATGTAACCATGACCAAAATAAAGTATTTTGTATTGTATATTGTATTGTTTACACTGTTATTTAACGTCCTTCCTGCCGGTGCCGGTTATAAATATTTCAAAAACGAAACACCAAACAAGCAACACCGATTAACCAAAGAATGTTGCCGTGTAGGAATTGCAGTTGTGTCAATGGGCGCAGCCATATTGAAATTGACGAAAATACGTAATCGGAACGTCTTGGTGATCTACGCTCAAATAGAATTTACGGAGCTCGTCGGATATCGACGAATATTCATAAGCTACTAAAAGGTCACTTGAACGTGACCTGTATTGGGCAGTCATCAGATCCAGTTAGCGTATAGTATAGGAGCGTGCGACTGGAGCTGATTTTAATGAGATTGGGCTGACAGTAAACTGTGACTCATCGCTAAAAAGTATCGATTTTCACTGGTTGCGCGTGAAATGCAAATGACGTCGTGCCCATAACAGTCTGGCAGCTCGGTGACGAGCTGTCAAAATCTGTCTTGTATATGGACGACGAGCACGAATAGGAACACGGTTCTGTCTCAAACGGTTTATGATCGTCTGTGCATGGTAGTAATGGTTGCAGGTAAAAAACGATCACGTAGGTGAGTCAACGTGATAACGCGATCAGTACGTAACGTTGTAGCACGCGACCGGGTCTTGCACGATCTCTGACAGATCCAGTAGTGTCGTATCGGTTCGCACGATTATGAATAGTCTGTCCGGAGCAGCCAAAATGACGCGCTACGTTATTTACCATTGACCCCGCCCGAGCATACCAATAGCCTGGTTTCTCTGATCTTCAGAAAGACGTGGCATCACTAAATGCAATTGATTTTTAAAACAAATTCAATATTTTTTATCTGTGCTAAGCAGCAAATGATTACTTATCAGTGTAAAACCTTTAAGTGAAACCAATGTTGCTGCGCACGTGCAAAGTAAGGAAAAAATTTTCCTGTTTGGACGCATGAATATACCGGCGATTTTTAAAACAATTGCATAATCGTTATCCGCAATGAAATCGTGATAAACATGTGTAACACTTACAACAACATATATACTAACAAAACAAATATTCAAAAAAATAAAGTGAAAAGTTTTCATTTTGGGTCAGTGTAGATAATAGAGTAAAACAATTTACTTACAAAATAATTCACAACATAATGGCCACTAATGAAAATCTTACAAAATGGAGAATTCGTTCCTCACCTCTATGTGACTGCTGCGGAATGATTAAAAATTATGCACACTTTTTTATCGAATGTCCTTACATATCTTCGCTCTGGACGCAAGTTAATATCGCTTTTAAGAAAATAGGGTACAATCAAAACTTCCAGAAATTAAACTACATTGTCTTAGGTTACAAATCTGGACTGAAAGAATACACTGATATCATAGTATCATAAACTTATTTTTTTTTGCATTTATAAGTCACTGAAAGGAGAACAAAACAATGAAGTATTAAAAACTTGTTTATGAAAGAATTACAGCTGGCAATAAACATCCTTAAAACACAAAAAAGGCGTCCACTACTATACAAAAGTTTCATACTTACATCATTAAGATATATAAAATCGTACAAAATTATCATATTCTCTTCTTTTTGCTTACCTCTCTTATAAGACTAATGTAAGATGCAACAAGTTTATGCGAGTGTGTAAAATACTGACATTGTTTTTTACCGCTTATGTAAGGAAAATTTATAAACATTTGAAAGTATTTATGTCATGTGAGGGAAATTGTTTATGTAACGTTTTATGCGATGTGTTTATAAGATGTGAGTTTAAGTAATATTTATGTAATGTGAGAAATGTTGAAATTAGTGAATTTAGTGAATTTATTGTTGTGAAATGTTTAATATGTAATGTGAAAATTGAATAGTGTATATGTTTAAATGTTGCATTTTGTTTATTTGCGATGTTAAAAAGATAAAGAAATAGATTTTGATACAACAAAAAGCAATCTGAAGGACAAAATTTGTTGATGCAACATAAAAAATGCCTAAATGTTACAACTGCCGGTCATTCAATTACGCTATACTACAGAAACTCCGAGATATGTAAGGGGAGATCACTGCGTAGTGTGATGAGTCATAGACACAATATACTTTGTTTCAATATAGTTCATCAATATTACTTATTGCATAAGTCGTGAACTCACACATTCATGTTAATAAACTTGTTATATATCGATGTATCTGATTAAAACGATATAAATGATCGCGACTGGTACATAACACCAAGAAAGTCTTCTTAATTCCAACATCGGACAATTCCGCGTGGTGATAACTAATTAGTCTGGTACTCAGCGGACTCTGCATACCGATAATGTAATGGTAAGGGCAGGTAATCCAGGCTAATTACTAACAACACTACTTACTGGATTTATCATGAAATACACTATACACAATATCAACCGATCTTCGTCAAGTTTACAAATATTTTTCAGTTGAAGAGAAATTGCCTTGGTGGTTAACGTAAGATTTGAATGGTTTACAAAACACTGATATGCAATTAAATAGCAAAACCATATTAGCAATTTGAAGGTTAAGATTTATTGTGCAAAATAAAACAAATGCCGAGATGTTACGCTAGATGGTCACTCCAGATCCAAAATGGATTTCGGTAAATTTACCGAAATTCAATGGATTTCGGTAAATTCACCAAAATTCAGTGGATTTCGGTAATTAACGTACCCTTTATCAAGAAGTAACTTATCCGCGTCAAGGTTACAAACGTTGTTCGGTTGAAGAAAAATATATACCGGTAGTAAACTTAATGACATTATTAACGCATATTATATGCAGGAGTCATTTTGTACCAAGAGCCAAAGGCGTCTTGCTGTTATGCGTTCATACTTGTTTAAAAAAACTAAACACCACTTGCTCTTAATTGCGTTATTGAATTGTTTTAGGAAATCGTGTTTGTGAAATGAAGTACGCGTATATATTTTGACTGAATTGTCACTTTACAGATTTTGGTCGTGTTTTAATTATGTTAAGTATACATGTATTTTTACCTGTAAACAAAATTACAAATAATTATATGTTAAACATACATCATAGAGTCCATAGTATTTGTTAATGCTGCATTTTCTATTACGAGGGTGTAGGACTTCGGTCTTTAAAAACAAATTCGAGACTGATTTGACAAAAGTGAAGTGGTGATTTTTTGCGTGTGAAGACATTTATAGTCTTAACTATACCATGTACAAATAACAAACTCTGTTTGCTTGGCAAGACTTCACTTTATTGAGGGGTTGCGTTCATCCGTGTGTATGTACATTTGTAATTTGTAAATATACATGCATATAAAGCATAACATCATAATGTACTAAATCCAATGACTTTCAAAATAACATGCTCAAGCACAGTCTGCGTTGCAGACGATGCTATATTCTTCATATGGAATGCTGAGCGTACACGTAAAACCCCTTTTTTAAGAGGAACCGTGGATCCGTGACTCCTGTTTTTCTTTTTTCAGGTCTCAGAACATTCCTCAGAAAACTGAATCTACGGAACTTATTCAGGAGCAAGCTTCTGTTTAAAACAGATGGTCAAAATTTCAAAATACAGAGCCCAACTCCGGCATGTTTTTACATTAAAGTGATTAAACATATAATAATGAAATTCCTTGAATAATACTTAATGTAGTACATATAAAACATACACTAACTGAACCCGAATGATTCCTTTTATTTTATTATTTAAATAAAGTCTACTGTTGAAGTCAAGCATAGAACTGCGGTTTTCCCGCGAAACTTCTTTATATATCGACATATAACCCACGTGATTCTCCCATCACGTGACCACGTGATACGCCCACCCATCACGTGCAAAGCACTGCTTAAAACCTAACACGTACTCTTGTACGTAACCATCGTAAAGACATAAGTTCTGTACTATACTACGAAACGTGCAGAACTAATAAGTCTTAACTATACCATGTACAAATAACAAACTCTGTTTGCTTGGCAAGACTTCACTAGAACTTTGAAAAGGTTAGTGTTGCGGATATCATTCGAGTTCGAACATGTTAATAATCATGTATCTTAAATTATAATTTTAACTTTTTTGAAATTAGCAATTTCTTTTCTAACGAATCATCAATATAAGCATCTTTTGCTGTGTCAGACTTCCATCTGCCATGACGTTTTATACAACGCTCTGATACGCCTTCAGCGTTAGCGGCTGTTGTTGCGCCACTAGCCCTTAATGTGTGAGTACCTAAATTTAAATTTGGAGCTACTG
This sequence comes from Mactromeris polynyma, assembly GCA_032209605.1. Lineage (NCBI taxonomy): Eukaryota > Metazoa > Mollusca > Bivalvia > Venerida > Mactridae > Mactromeris > Mactromeris polynyma. The sequence continues at coordinate 19,778,133 of JASFXZ010000005.1, forward strand.
ACTTAAGCTTACTAACAATGCACTCTCTAGCTCGAGTATAACTTAATTTCTTATTCTTTTGTAATAAAAAACATTTTCTACCAGATCTACATGCCGGACGAAATAAAAACGAATCAGATACATTACATAAACTCGCATGTTTCATATATCTCTGTAGCATTGCTATCGGACAAGCAGAAGTGTCACCTTTAGCCACATACACCCGTTTACCTTGTCTGTAAACATCGGTCTTACTCTGACTAACATAAATTATAATATGATCAGAATTAAATGTTACATCACAACATCTTAAGTTGCTAACCTCATTGAATCTGAAAAAACCTGCATAAGATAATAAAATCATTGACAGATCTCTCAATTCTATAACGTCCGTCGAGTGCGTATACATATTGCACAACTCTACTAAATGTTCTGTGGAAACGACATCTTTCTTAACAACAGGCTTTGTATTCTGTCTTTTAGCACATTCAAGCATGTTTTTCACCAATAAGCTCTCAGTTGGATCACACCTCTCGTTTATACTATGTAACCACTTTATAGCATAAAATGAAGCCGAAATCACATTGTGAGATTTCTTAGCGTCAATCATTGTAGATATATACATCGCTACGTGAATGGGTAACGCAGGTAACCATGGAAATCCTTTTAACTTACAAAACTCCTTAAAAGCTTTGACCTGTGAAGAATATTTCGTCACTGTAGATTTGGCTTTCGAATCTATAAGTTGTGAAGCCATTCTGTCAATGGTGTAATCCTGATTCTCAACTACAACCCCTGCGTCTTCAAATTTTCTTTTCAAATTGTTTTTCAAATCAAAATCTGTGAAAACAAAGTTACATAATAATTCGTATGTAGTATTGAATAACATATCTTAATACAGTGTGTAAGCCTAACAATTCATATCACATTTCAAAGCTAACATACTAAATGCAAATGGTTCTTTACCAAACAAGCCATTATTGCCTTTGCCTGGTATGACTGTACCCAACGCAGGTAAATACATAGTGTCTGTCACAAAAGATTTAAAACTTCCGTTTGCGTTAATCAAAACCGGCCAATACGGCGCTGATGTCCATTTTGGTATCACCAACGTACCCCTGCATTTATCTGCTCTCATTTTTGCTATACATTTTACTATAAGCTTTGGTGGGGGTACCAACCAGTTACATTCACCGAACCAACATTGATCAAAGCCATTGATCGCCTCTGTTCCCGGCACCCACCATTTTGAATTAAATCTTTGACATTTGGCATTATAATGACATGCAAATCTATCTATGGTATGAGGACCCCATTTTATGTTTATGAGTTGAAAAACATTTTCACTGACCGACCAATCGTCTGAGTCTAAACATTTACTCAAATGATCTGCCCTTTGATTACTATCGCGGGGAATCCAACTAACAATTAAATCAATATTATGTGTCTCACAAAACTCATGTATTCTTAAACTAATTACATGTAACTCTTCAATATTACTGCCCGACTTTGTGATAAAAGTTATATTTCTATTATCCGTAAATACCTTCACTCTTTTATGTGAAATTACCTTTCGACAACTTAACAAAATTCTGAACACAGCTTCTAACTCACGCCAAGTGGAGCTTTTACCTGTCTCATCAGCATTCCATGTGCCTATGACATCTGTATTACCAATCATATATTCCGTTGGATTTGAGAATGACTGTATCTCGCTCACTTCCGGGAGCTCTGAGAATGACTGTATCTCGCTCACTTCCGGGAGCTCTGAGAATGACTGCATCTCGCTCACTTCCGGGAGCTCTGAGATTGACTGTATCTCGCTCACTTCCGGGAGCTCTGAGAATGACTGTTTCTCGCTCACTTTCGTGAGCTCTGAGAATAACTCAACCTGGCTCACTTCCGGGAGCTTTACTGGTTGAACCTCGCTCACTTCCGGGAGCTCTGAGGATAACTGAACCTTACCCACTTCCGGGAGCTTAAGGCCTGACTGAACCTCGACCACTTCCAGTGACGAGAAAATAGACTTAGCACTTTCGTCTATCCGAGTCTTTAAGACTACCTTACCCTTGACCGGGAACATTGAGACTTGTTCTTCAAAACAAACTTCCGGAGTGTTTATCATAAACTCATAATCAACGGGATCTAGGATACTTAGTTCTGAATTATCAAAATTGTAATTGATCGATTCTACCGACTGCTTCAAAAAGCTTTTATTACTAGTATAACATTTTTGTTTTACCCGTGTAACATTCGATTCTACGTAACCTCCGTAGCCAACCGCACTCGCATCGGAATAAATAATCACATTAACATTTTCGCTTTCTTTGAAAATTTTACCTTTCTCATTGTAAATACGTATATTTCTACGCCAAAATTTCAGCTCATCTACTACCTTCTCTGAAACATAGACTTTTGAATTCCAGGAAGTGCGAGTATCAATACATTTGTGCAAGTACCTTGTTTTCAGACAAACTATTTTACCAATAATGCCGATCGTCGATATAATTTGACCTACTATAGATGCTAAAAATCTCACTGGTATGGCCTTTACGACATTGATTTGATATAATGCAGAATCGATCGTAATTTCGATCCTTTCTACCCTTTCATTCGTTATAAAAATATGATTTAAATCAAAATCTAATCTATGTCCTAACCAGTTTGCTACACGCTTTGGCATCCAGCAACTTTTCTCTTCGGCAATCAAAAATCCTAAGCTTAATATACTATCTCTAACAAAAATGCTAGTAATGTTTGCTTTTTTTTTTTTGAAATCTGAATTACCTCCTATACCATCATCCAAAAAAGTGATTACTTTATGACCAAACGATCTCCAATATTTAACAGCACATTTTACCAATTTTGTGAAAATATGTCCTGCTGTGGCTATTCCAAAAGGTAGAGCATTAAATATGTAATACTTAACTCCTTCAGTTGTTAACCATGAACAACCTAAATATTTTCTGTCACTTTGTCTAATATCAATATGATGGTAAGCACTTTTAAGATCAAAAACGAAAATAAAACTAAATTTTTCGAACATTTGCTCTGCGACGGTAATATCCTCAAATCTTACTTTAAATAAATGTAAATGAGGATTTATGTGTCTACAATCAAGGACTAACCTTGGTTTTCCGGATCGATTATATGCAACCGTTAAAGGATTAACCACTTTAGGTATTTCCCTTACTTCAGAAATGACTCCTTTTGAAACTAACTTTTTTATCTCATCCCCTACAAATAGTTTGTTGTCCCTCGCGGACCTATTATTTTTTAAGCATGTACTCACTGGTAATGTTTTCATTGGTAACTTATACCCATTTTCTATGACATCTAAGATATACTTGTCATCAGTAATTTGTTTCCATGTTTCTACATGTCTTTTTAAACGACCTACTGGCGACTTTTCAGCTTTTGCGCCTATTTGCTCATAATGCTCAACATTTATAGACTTTATTACCTGACTATTATCTTGACAACATTGTCTAACCTTTTTTCTAGGTACTGTCTGGTCCACTTTTAGACCTGCAACATAATGCAATTTACATACTTGTTCTTGACTGTCAGCCACAGAACTCAAATTACTGTACAAAGCTTTACTTATCTTATTATAGGACTGTTTCTGTTGAGGACAATCCGCCTTCCAATGTCCAGAAACTCCACATACAAAACAAAGCCCATGTGTCTGTCTATTGACCTTGTGGCCTACATCAGGACGTTGAACCGTCGTGTTAGAACCGGTGTAGTCTGATGATCTACGTCCATACTTTCTATAAGGCAACCCACGTGCCTTTGATGACTTTTTTGACTTCTCAGCCTTCGCTTTCCTTGTAGCCCTGGCCTCGGCCTTGTAAATCTTTTTCTCATCGTCACTATCCGACGCAATTGGATTTGTTTCATATTCCGCTACCATTTTCCACCCTAGCTCTGACGTATCCGCCAACTGAATATGTTTTTGGCGTTTTTTGATTATCTCTTGAGCTACAATAAAAATATATATGCATGTACCTTCTTTTCATATATATAATTTACGCATTCGCTTTGACTGCATAATAAAATCATAAGTACACGAATGTCCTAATAAATTATTATTCTCACCAGCTTGTCAGTGTGCTTTCAATATACTTATTTATTTGATCATGTATATAAGTACATGTTACTGTACACGAGCCTCAAATAAATAACTCATGTGCAATGTTTAATCCCGCATAAATAGTTATACTTTTGTACATACCTATTTTATCTATTATCTTATACGTGTCGAATAACATATCAATTATATAATACATTCTACACGCCTGTCCTTGAGACAACAATTGACCGCTCTTCCATTATAACATCAAAACTTATTTCTTCAGAGCGACACCGTGTTTGTAAACCAAATAAACAAACGATTATACTACATCCAACAAACGTGTTCTTACAACCACGTGACATAAAATAATCCAAATAATATAAAATCAATATCACATAAATACAATATACTGTACACGAGCCTCAAATAAATCACTCGTGCGCAATGTTTTATTATTCCGCATAAATTGCAAATAACATTATATGCTTTGAACCTACTAATTTTATCTATTATCTTATTCATGACGAACAATGTATCAATTATATAATACATTCTACACATCTGTCCTTGAGACAACAAGTGTCCGCCTTGCCATTATAATAATTATTATTCTTCAGTGCGACACCATGTTTGTAAAACGAATAATCAAACGATTATACTACCACGTGACATAAAATAAAACGAAATTATATAAATCAATATCACCCGGTGTGTGAATAACATTCAATATACAAAGACAGTAATAACAAATTGTAAAATAAATTTACCCTCCATTAATGCTTCTTTTGCATTGTCTATAGTGCCAGAATTCAGCCCGAATACTGCTTCTTCTAACTTTTCGGACACAGAAAAGTTATGTTTATACTGCTCCTCATTACTCTTACGTTTAAATGTTGGTTTTTCTGAACCATGCTTTACTAAAGAAGGTGCACTTATCTTATTCACTAGGTTCCCAATATTCCGCATCAACTCCTCATTGTTTCTCTTCAACGCTGAGTTAATTTCCCGCTGTACAATGTCTTGCAACCCCTCTTGTTCGTCCATCCTAAGTCTACTGTTGAAGTCAAGCATAGAACTGCGGTTTTCCCGCGAAACTTCTTTATATATCGACATATAACCCACGTGATTCTCCCATCACGTGACCACGTGATACGCCCACCCATCACGTGCAAAGCACTGCTTAAAACCTAACACGTACTCTTGTACGTAACCATCGTAAAGACATAAGTTCTGTACTATACTACGAAACGTGCAGAACTAATAATGTATGGTCGCCACCGGTTTCTCATATGGGCGACGCCTCCGGAAGAATGTTAGTCCTTTTTTTAGATTTTTGGAGGATAGTGCATGATACAGAAGATGCCCCAATTCCAGAAGCACCCCTGGTTCTTTTACGTGCCCGATGTAAAGCATCGTACACGGGACCTCGGTTTTTCAAGTCTCGTCCGAAAGACTGTTAGTTCTAAAAAGCCTCAGTCACTTCGGATCGTACGTTTTCTGGATCGTGCGATTGGTGGCAATTTGGACGAGGTACGACCAATCGGCAATGTTTGCTACGATCTGGTATGCGCGACTGGTGGTACGACCATGTAAGACCTGTCTGCGACCGCTTACGATTTGGAATCGCAGGTCAGGAGTTTTGAACATGACCATCGACCTTGCTGCGGTTGATTTTGCTCTGGCGATCACCCACGACCTCTGCGACCAGTCGTGCGCTCTATCTACGATTTGCCCACGATTCCAATTTTTTTCGATCGTAGCTAGGTCGCAACCTGGTCGCATGCCCGGTCTGACAGAGTCCTAAGTGGTGGAGCGGGGATCAAACCTGCGATCCTTGGATAACTTTGTCCAGCGCGTTACCACTTGACCACGGATCGATGTATATATTCGGCGAAAAATATTAAGCTTGCCATTGCTGCTTTTGTCACAGCGGTACTTATGCGTTTATATTTTGTCCCCAAGTCTTAGAACAGTATATAAATAACATTTTATATAAACTAGTATCACGTACATCATCTATATAAATTATTTCGTACATATATATACAATATTCATAGACCGATAATGATAATTAACAAAACGTGCTTTGAATTTTGACGTCAATTTTAACATGTAAGTAGTGATATGTTAGGTTGTAAGCAGTGTATAATAATATGAATGTTTGAATGTTTTATGGCCACTAAGACAGTTACTAATACGTTTGCTGTTTTTATAAGCTAGTTTTCTGATCTTATAAATTATTTTTAATATAGTGAACAATGATACCAGTATTCATTTTCCCGTATTATCAAGATAACATACATACTTACGATATATATATATATATATTCATTATTTCAATTTCACGACTTCATGATTTATGCTTTGCGAGTGCATAACATATTGAATATTGATAGCGGGAAGTTGAAACCGTGAATTTCCTAGGAGAGACATGGTGGAGTGTAACTATCACTAGCGATCTTTCGTACAAAACTTTTTGTTTTATCTTGGTACGCACTTTGCATTATTAACGAAAGAACAACATAAATGTATAGGTAAGAAGCCAACATTCTGCATTTATTGATTAAGCCGTGTAAACAAGTAAGGCGGTTTAACCAATGATATTTGGAGCGCCGATTTCATATTCCTGGAGAAGAACTCCCGCAAAACTAGAATATTTATCTCCCCAGAAGGCGTCGTTTGTATTGCCGTTCTGTATTGCCACATCGTCACCTAAAACAGACCAAACAATCGTGGTTATATTGCAGATTTTGTCTGGTATTTCTGTAAAAAAAACTCCTTAAGTGTTTCATATTTCACGCCATCTCAATATGGTGAGCCAAATCTATGAGTTTAGTAGTTTGATCTTCGGGTACGGTCAGTGATTGATCGATTTTAAATATTCAATGCATAATTTCTCATTTGCTCTCTACCCTTGTTTCATGATAAACGTTATCAGTTCCTGGCAGACATTAACTTGATATTTGTAATAAACACAGGTACAGTGTGCTGTTACATAATAATTGACTGACTGCAGACTGTTTTCCAAAACGACAAAAAGTGCATTAAACTCTGAATCGTCAGGTATTTTTAAGCAATTTCCTGGTGTTCGAGTTTTCAAACAAAAAGGATAAAATGATCAAAATTTGTGCCGTTCGTAATGGATGAAGGTCAAAAATCCCAATATTCGTTCAGAAAGTTGACCGAATATTCGAATACTAAAACTGCCATTCGTTGACATTCCTTATTAAAAAACATGTGTGATCCTACTTGTTACTGAGATACGGTTATCAGAACATGTAAAGAGTTTCACACATAAGCACACGTTTTTAAAGCTATGTATAAAAATAAAGTCATGTTTGTGGAACACGAAAAATCGGTCAACGGCGCTACCGGGAGTCGAACCCGGGTCTACGGATTACCGGTCAGTTATGCTAACCACTACTCCACAACGACCGTTATGACATTAAGGTTATATATAAATGGGCTTATAGTGATAAGGCAACAAGAAACTAATAGTCGTAATTTTCATTAAGTGTTTCTGTATATATCTTCAAAATAAACAAAACAATGGGTATCCGTGCTTATTTCAAAACATTTGAAATCATGTGCAACTTTAACAGAAATTTCCTTAAAAACAATTATACCTTTCTTAAGCTCCATTATTAGTGTCTGTGAACTTTGCCCATGCCTAGCTCCTGTGCCACGTTCATTAAGACGAACAATAACCGTTCCGTTAACAACAAGGTCTGCCCAGAATTCCGTGCCAGGTCCAGACCGGAGGGTTGCAGTTATCAAGTACAAACCATTGACTGGGGCAATAAATACACCTGTAAGGAAATAATGGAATAATGTATGCAATGATTCCTTTATCCTTAACACTAGTCTTGGTTTATTTGCACTGTATCAATCGGAACACCTCGGCAATTATTAGCATAAATGACTTTTGTATTCCGAGCTTTGCCGGATACCACCGAGTAGTTACGATTGACAATACAGAATACGAATTCTCTATTTAATATCCTACACGAAATCATTAACTTTCCCTCGACATGAGGAGAATCTTGTTTTGAACGAAAAGCCTTGTAGAAATGGTCACAGAAGTCGTTAAATAGTGCCAGTCGATCTATTGTAGAAAGACTATGAGATTCGTTGGAGGGTATTTTTGAAAGCTGGTATGAACGTTCCGATTGTTTTAAAATATACCTACCTTGGTGGGCATTGAATGCGTTTCCAACGTTTGTGACTACATCGTCAAGAACAACATTTTGACCGACTCCAAGATTGGTTATGCTGTCAGCTGCTGTTTTACGGGCAAGAAATGCGACTGTGGTTTGACCATATTGTGCCGATTGTCTTCTGGATGCTGAAAGTGTAGGAAATGTTGCCTTGTTGGAAATAAAACGTACTGATACTTTGCCAAAATCGTTACATTTATTTCGTAACAATGATAATAGATGAAATACCGGTATTGAATTTAAATCTATTAAGCCGACAAAATACTTGATAGAACAAGACAGATGTTGGAGCAAGGACCAAAATGGAAATAAGAGATTTCCAATCATTTGTGTCAAACGTTGTTGACATGGAACAGAGTATCTGGCGTGTGTATTTTAATATATGCAATGTTTTATACATGTTATACAGAAAAAAATATATCTATTTGTCAGACAATATTGAGTCAGAATTATCTATAAATTTGTCAGCCGATCCGACAAATTTAAGCTCACATCGTTGCATCATTTTGATAATCACTAATTTAAACAATACATCAATGGAGCAAAGTTGTTCCATATTCGCATTTGTTTAATTTTGATTTATAATAGTTTAAGTTTAAAAATAAACGCATAGTTAAAATATCCGCACTTACTTATTTTTGATTTTGAAGCTGAATCACTTTGTGGGAATATTTTCTTCGCCATATCATATATCACGGCTTTTTGACGCTTTATCAGATTATCTTGTGTACCTAACACATCTTTAAACGCTTTATTGACGGCTTCAAGATTGTCCAATGTTTCCTGGTGTGCTCTGTTTATTATGGTCTGCTCCTCTGAGAATTTTTCCAGCATGTCAACTTTGGCCATAAGTTGTTGAAATTCATCTCGTCCAATCTCAACTGTGGCTCCAGCGTCTGTCAGTCCACAAGCAACGAACATCAACACAAATACTGAAAACGTCAACTCCATTTTGTCGCTACCAGCCTATCCTTAATGGTTAACAACTTTATCAAATGCCCTACAGTTAAACTGTGGAAATTTCCGTCTTATCTTATAATCAACTAGTATAGTCATATAATCAGTACACATGACATTATTGTGGCCGATAATGCATTTGACTACTTTAGACACCACAAATAAAGCAGGTTTAGAAAAATAGTTTTATCAAAATCGAATATTGATACAAGAAACAAGAAACATTATTTAGAGTCGGTTAAATATGATAGTAAACATTAGCTATATTAGCTATTAGATACTTTCCGATAACAAAAAAGTTCAGAAGTAACCCTGCGGTAAGGTCCCGAAACTATTTATACGAGCGATATCGTTGCTGAACCACGGTAGGCGACTTCGGTGACATCCCCCAGAACAGCCCGGCCTTCTGCCTTTGCGAGTACGGGTATAAACAGGAGGGCACGAAGGTGGACATTGAATGTGCTAGCACGGCCACTTAGTCGTACTCACAGGAGTTCTCTCTCGTGTCCCTTCTATTGAATATGTATATTATCTAGATGGGATAAAGGGAAATAACTCGTGACAATCTTCTGTTTTCGTACTGTATTCGCTAAGACCCGTAGCCCAGCGAATGTTTGGCCTGCTTGGTTTTCTCGTCCACATGTGCATTCCAGAACAGATTGTCCGATAGAGTGAATCCGAGGTACTTGCCGGATATTACTGTGGCTATATCATGGGCATGGATGGTCTAGTTGGTCTTGATGCTAAGTGTTTCTTTGTGAATCAGATAAGTTAACCCTCGGAAGATTGAAGGACATCTACAAATCCTTCTCCCATTTCTGCAGACGATCAAGATCATCTTGTTTGGCGATTACATCCTGGTGAGTGCGGGTCTTCCTATAGAGGAGAATATCGTCTGTGAAAAGGCGGGGATTGACGATACTTTCTTTGGTGCTTAAAATGTATTAGAATTTCCTTGATCAAATCACGAACTCGTACTACGGAATAAATGCTGTCTAAGCGTTTTTCTTCTTCGTCGATTCGAAAGTTTTTAATATCTTTCACATTGTTTAAAGTAGACAGGTCCAATATTATACCTCGTATCTGCTCTTGAATTAAGACACGAGATAGATGCGTGAATATCGCATTAATGGAAATCTCTGACATGTCTACGGACCGTGCCACAATGGTCCTACATTAACGCGCTTTCTACGTTTTATGGAACATGTGACAAAATTTCTACCATGCATCCTGATTTTGTTGAAGATAGTTATAAGTTAAAGCAGAATGTTAATGTTTCGTTGTCTTCATTTATTAGTTCTAACAACACGTGTTCGTGCTTTAACTCAAAATCTTAACCAATAAAACTACAACATGTTCGCTTACTTCAATTTGCTCCGATCAACGTTCTTAAATATAATTCTTGTTTTTCATATAACCCACTGGTGATAATAATATTTGTAACTCACTAGTCATGAAAAACGGAAGCCGTTAATAATCATTATGTCATGTTCTCTTTGTTTGGTGTAGTTGTTTAATGTCATGGCATGTATAATCACTGAAAAGAGGAAAATAATAATATTTGCATGTATAACTAAATAAATAAAACCCGTTTGTGGCAAATAGAAATACGTTTTCAATCGCAAAACTACGACAGAACAGTTGTGACATTTACATTTCATTATTTATCCCCTAGGAAAGTCACATTTTCAAGATAGAATTCCACTTGTAATTATTTCTATATTTAGTTTACATCGAAGTTAAGATTTGCAGTGCAGATATTCGTGCAGATAACTCATTTTGATTACACTAATTTATGTTCTGTTTTGCTTGTCCACAGGTACATTGTTCTAATTCATAATTTTGATAACCATAACTTGTTGTAGGTTTTTGTAAAATAAATATGTTATCATAGTGATATATTTGAAAATAAATGCGTTTATATTTTGTCACCAAGTCTTAGAATAGTACATAAATAACATTTTATTTGAACTAGTACCATGTACATCATCTATAATTTCGTACATAGGCGGGGGGGTTCATAAATAATGTCACTTACATCTGTATTCCAATACTGCAAGTGTTTTTTGATAATTTTATTTTGCGATGTCCTTCAAAATACGCTCCGTCTGCCAATCCACTTTTGAAAGCAGTTTTCATACTCTTAAATGGGGATACCCATCAGACACTGATAAACAGTGGTTCCAGGGCATTTCTCGAACTGTATCTCTTTCCAGACAGATGGTATTTGAGTTTCAGAAAGAGAAAATAGTTGCAAGGAGCCAGGTCTGGCGACGGGTGCATTATCATGCAAAGACGTACTTAAGTCCTGTTTTGGGACGTCGACTTTTGTAGTAGTTCTTCAATTTTCTGAGAACAACGTTTTTATAGAACTTGCCTGTGACCGTTCTGCCCTTTGCATCACAGTTTGTAAAACTGGACCATTATTAGTGAACAAAATAGCATACAACACCTTCCTTACAGTTCTTGTTCGTTTGGCAATACTTGGCCGATTTGCATTTCTAGTTGCCCAGATTCGGTTACAAACCTTCCGCACTGGTTCAAAATAATACACCCAGGTCTCATCACCACTAACTACAGTCTCAAAAGCATTTTCACTGTATTTTGGATACATTTTCAGTAGTTATTTTGCCATTGTTACACTGGTCTACTTTTGCTCAGTCGTAACAAATGGGGTATGCATCTTGCATTTATCTTTCTAACTTTAAGGTGTTTCTTCAAAATTCCATGAACTCTAGCTAAGGACATGTTTGTCATTCGGACCAATTGCCTTACTGTGAATCGAGCATCATTTTGATAATATTGCGGATTTTTTCGATGTTGTAGTTGTTGTAGGACGTCCTGGACGAGCAGCATCTTTCAGTTGCTACTGTCCAGTACGAAATTTACCCACCCACCTACATTGATCAAGACATTCATATATGATTGTTTAATTCTTAAATAAAATACAGAAATACTATAATTTTGCTTAATTTAATACGAGTCTACTAAATCGGTATTCAGAAACGACACATGAGTGTAGCTGGAGTCACTGTCAAGTGGCCAAATCATTCACTCGAGAAATCCTCACTCATTCGAGTGTACTCCAGCTACCCTAACCTATGGGAATACCAATTTGTAGTTAGGGCGAAGTCACACTCAAAAGCACGGACCGTTAGATAATTAAAACCGGATTATCTCAGTGAGTGTGAGTGGAGTAGCGTTTCTGAGTATGGGCCAAAGAGTCATAACTCTGTCATTCATAAGGAGATTGTGACCCCTTTTGATAGGCATCATTCCCATACCCAAAATACGCTCCGTATGGAAAAAAAAGTGTGACAGCCGGAAGGACGGAAAGACGAAAGGACGGATACACGGACAACGCCAAAACAATATACCCATCCCAAAGTCTTCGTTTCGGCGGGGTATAATAATATAATGCGACCATGTATTCATGGCACAATTTTATGACTCATTATACCGTATTTGAAATTAACTTGACTATTTCAGGTGTTTTGATGATTATTTGTTGTTCTAATTACAATAAAATTGACTTTTATCTCTCAAGCTATAATTGCTTTATATGTTCGCATAGATTACAATTTAGTCGCTAAAAAGTAACTACATTGTTATACATCAATTACTCAATTTAATATATTATAATAAGTTTCAATTTTTGTTAGTACAAACAAACAACTAACACACGAATTGTGTATTATAGTATTATATGTGTTAATAAAATGCCATCAATATTCTAAATGCAAAAAAATATTGTCTAAAATTCAATATAGTGTATATCCGCTTGAGCGTAATATTCATTATTCATTGCAAAATGTAGAACGAAAATATCATCAAAATTATCGTTTCATTTCTTCGGTACATCCATTTATAAACAAAGGACTTGTTGGATTACTCACGATACAGCAATTATTTCAATCATTATACCATGAAAACTACGTCATCATCGACCGTTAGCTACTACAGTGAGTCGAGTGTGAGTAAGGTATGTGAATACCAAATGTTTCCTTGACCGACACTAACTCGACCATCACTCCAGCTACACTCGAGCGTCACTTGGGTGAGTGAGAGTGGAGTTCGAGTGGAGTGTAGGTTTCTGAATACGGGTCATAGGCTGATAATGATAAATGACAAAACGTGCTTTTGAATTGTGACGTCAATTTTAACATGTAAGTAGTGATATGTTAGGTTGTAAGCAGTCTATGATAATATAAATGTTTGAATGTTTTATGTCCACTAAGACAGTTTGCTAATATACGTTTGCTGTTCTTATAAGCTAGTTTTCTGATTATAAATTCATTTGAAATAGTATGCAGTTATTTCATGGTTATTTGGGTAACAGTCAAAAGTGTTGTCCCTTGGTGTCGGGGATGACATCTGAACTGATGCCCGAGGCCTATCGGGACAACAGTTTTGAGATATCCAAATAACCATGAAATAAATGTTTTATTACCTTATCAAAAGTTTATCTAAACAAAAAAGGAAATAACTGTTTTATTACCTGATAATTTTTTATCTAAAAAATAAAATTTGGAAATTCCAGTGACTTCATAGCGCCAGAGGGAAACAGTTCATACTGGTGACCGGGAAATTGTTCAATCCAAGACAAATTGATAGCTTTCATGTAAAACAGTAAAAAATAACAGATTTGTATTTATATAAGGAATCACGTAATAATGTACCAGTATTCATTTCCCCGCATTATCAAGATAAGATACATGCTTCAAATGTACATTGTATATATTTTTTATCTTACACATAAGCACCATATCTTCTGTTTTCATTGTCCTTTTTTTTGCGGTAAATTGTAGAAAATGAAGTATTATTTATTTCAACGTTCAAGTCATAGTTGTTCTATACACCCCAAGGGTATACAATGACAAACTTTAGCCCGAAGCAATTTTAACATGCTGTCTCAACACAGAGGGATGGCTTCGTTAGTCGCCAACGATAATGGTCAGGACACGTTAAGTTAAGAGTATATTAAATAGTTTGTAGCATGGATTCAATATCGATTAGTGAGTATTGACCATTTTTGACAGGAAGGGAGACCATCCAATTTGGAGGAAATGGCTTTAACTAAGCGTCTAATCAAGGGAGATCATTCTTGATTGATCCAATAAAGCCGTTCATGTTCATGAATTCATGATTTCAACTTCACAAATTTGCGATTTTAACTTCACGAATTCATTATTTCAACTTCACGACTTCATGATTTCAGCTTCGCGAATGCATAATACATTGAATATTGATAGCGGGAAGTATTTTCTTAGTAGGCACTTTGTATTGTTAACGAAAGAACAACATAAATGTATAGGTAAGAAGCCAACATTCTGCATGTATTGAGTAAGCCTTATAAACAAGTAAGGCGGTTTAACCAATGACATTTAAAGCTCCAAGTTCATATTCCTGGAGAAGAACTCCCGCAAAACTAGAATATTTATCTCCATAGAAGGCGTCGTTTGTAAGGCCGTTCTGTATTGCCACATCGTCACCTAAAACAGACCAAACAATCGTGGTTATATTGCAGATTTTGTCCGGTATTTCTGTAAAAAACTCCTTAAGTGTTTCATAGTTCACGTCATCTCAACATGGTGAGACAAATATATGAGTTAGCAGTTTGATCTCCGGGTAAGGTCATAGATTGTTCGATTTAATATATAATTTCCCATTCGTTCTCTTACCCTTGATTCGTGATACAAATTTATCATTAACTTGATCATTGTAATAAACCCAGGTACATTGTCCTGTTATATAATCATTGACTGACAGCAGATTTTTCCAAAACGATACAAATATACTTCGTGCATTAATCTGTGAATCGTATTTCTAAGTAATTTACTGGTGTTCGATTTTTCAAAAGTAAGGCAGAAATTATTAATAAAAATAGTTATGGGGGAATCATGCATCTTAATGTAGATTGGAAATTTCTTTTGATATTAAATACCTTTCTTAAGCTCCAATATCACTGTCTGTGAACTTTGTCCGTGTCTTGCGTCTGTGCCACGTTCATTGAGACGAACAATAACAGTTCCACCAACAACAAGTTCTGCCCAGAATTCCGTGCCAGGTCCAGACCGGAGGGTTGCAGTAATCAAGTACAAACCATTGACTGGGGCAATAAATACTCCTGTATGGAAACAATTACTCTCCTTTAGCATCGGGCGCTTATTCCGATACCTTCATATTCATGTAACGGTAACGGTGAATGTAACGGTAGTGGAATCAAAGCGCTGTGTGGAGCGTAGGAAACAATGAACATGGATTATTTCATGCAATGATTATTTTATCCCGAACACTAGCCTTGGTTTATTTGCAATGCATCAAACGGAACATCTCGGCGGTTATTAGTATAAATGTTGATGTTTTTTATATTCCCGAGCTGTTCCGGATACCGCCGAGTAGTTACGATTAGCAATGCATTATACGTGTAGTGAACTTATTCCTTATTTCCTATCCTACACAAAATCATGAACTTCCCCTCAACATGCGGAGAACCTTGTTTTGTGCGTAAAGTCTTCTTGAAATTGTCACAGATGTCCTAAAACATTGCCAGTCGATCTGTTGTAGCAAGGTTATGATATGTTTTCAGTTTAAAATCAAACTTAACAATGAAGTTTGTTGATTTGGTATTTTGGAAAGCTGGTATGAACGTAACGATTGATATATACCTACCTTGGTGGGCATTATATGCGTTTCCTATGTTTGTGACTACATCGTTTAGCACAACATTCTGACCGACTCCAAGATTGGTTATGCTGTTAGCTGCTGTTTTACGGGCAAGAAATGCGACTGTGGTTTGTCCATAGCGTGTTGTTTGCCTTTTGGATGCTGAAAGTGTAGGAAATGTTGCCTTGTTGGAAATAAAATGAACACCATAGATACTGATACATTGCCAAAATCGTTACATGTATTTCATAACAATGATAGTAAATGAAATACCGGTATTGAATTTTAGTCTAATTAGCCGACAAAATACTTGATAGAACAGGACAGATGTCGGAAGAAGGACCACAATGGAAATAAGAGATTTCCAATCATTTGTGTCAAACGTAGTTGACATGGAACAGAGTATCATGTTTGTGTATTTTTATATATGCAATGTTTTTATACATTTTATACAGAAATATATATATGTCTATTTGTCAGACAACATTGAGTCAGAATTGTCTATAAGATGGTCAGCCGATCCCACAAATTCAAACTCGCATCGTTGCATCATTTTTTATAATCACAAATTTCAATCATATATCAATGTAGCAAAGTTGTTCCATAATCGCATTTGTGTGTAATTTCGATTTATAATTGTTTATGTTTAGAAATAAACGCAAAATAATTAAAATATCCGCACTTACTTATTTTTGATTTTGAAGCTGAATCACTCTTTGGGAATATTTTCTTCGCCATATCATGTATCACGGCTTTCTGACGATTAATCAGATTCTCTTGTATACCTAACACATCTTTAAACGCTTTATTGACGGCTTCAAGATTGTCTAATTTTTCCTGGAGTTCTCTGTTCATTATAGTCTGCTCCTCAGAGATTTTTTCCAGCTTGTCAACTTTGGCCATAAGTTGTTGAAATTCATCTCGTCCAATCTCAACTGTGGCTGCAGCGTCTGTCAGTCCACAAGCAACGAACATCAACATCAAAACTGAAAGCGTCAACTCCATTTTGTCACTACCAGCCTATCCTTAATTGTTAACAACTTTATCAAATGCCCTAGAGTAGAATTGTGAAAATTTTGACATACTTAGATAGTGCTTATCTTTACGGCTACACTTTCCAGATTGTACAGCACTACATCCATATATATATGGAACTATATGTAATCAGTACACATGATAGACATTACTGTGGCCGATAGTGCATTAAACAACATTAGACACCACAAATAAAGCAAGTTTAGAAGCATGGTTTTATTAACATCAAATATCTATCCAGTATACAAGAAACATAATTTATAGTCGGTTAAATATAATAGTGACCATTAGCTATATTAGTTATTAGATACTTTCCGTCAGTAGTAATCCTGCGGTGAGGTCCCAAACTTACATATAGGGTCGATATTGTAGCTGAACCACGGTAGGCAACTTCGGTGGCATTCTCTTGAACAGCCCGGCATTCTGCCTTTGCGAGTACGGGTATAAACGGGAGGGCACGCATGTGGACATTGAATGTGCTAGCACTGCCACTTAGTCGTACTCACAGGAGTTCTCTCTCTTTGTCCGTTCTATTGAACATGTATATTATCTAGATAGGATAAAGGGAAAGAACTCGTGACAATCTTCTGTAATCGTACTGTATTCTATCGGACCCGTAGACAAGCGTATTTTTGGCCTGCTTGGTTTTCTCGTCCTCATGTGCATTCCAGAACAGATTATACGATAGCGTGACTCCGAGGTACTTGCCGGATATTACTGTGGCTATGTCATGGACATGGATGGTGTAGTTGGTCTTGATGCTTAGGGTTTCTTTGTGAATCAGACAAATAACCCTCGGAAGATTGAAGGACATCTACAAATCCTTCTCCCATTTCTGCAGACTATCAGGATCATCTTGTTTGGTGGTAACATTCTGGTGAGTGCGGATCTTCCTATAGAGAAGATATTCGTCTGCGAAAAGGTGGGATTGACGATACTTTCTCAGGGATGTCAATGATGTAAGGAATGAAGGACAGAGGGCCGAGGACAGTACGTTGAGGGTTTCCGGAAGTTACAGGGGCGGATGAAGAAAAATGTGCTTCAACAAGGATCTGTTGACTGCGATTGGAGAGGAAACTCTAGATCCACTGCAGTGTGCTCCCAGTCAAGCCGTAGTGGCGTAGTTACAGAGAGTCACTGATGTTGCACCTTGTTGAAAGCTTTGGAGAAATCCATGAGAATAGCATCTATCTGCTCTCCGACGAGCCCAGCTGAGAGGTCCTGTATGGTGAGGATACGTTGGCTGTCAAAGGAGCATTTCTTCCGGAACCCATGTTGAGAATCCGATAGGATGTTGTGTGTGCCAAGGTGCTTCATGACCTGGCTGTGGATGATGTGTACCATCACCTTACAGCAGACAGGAGTGAGAGAGATTTGGTAGTCTTTCTTGAATATGTGTGTGACTAGGGCTTGTTCCTAGTCATCTGGGACTTCACCTTGTTGTAGGGAGGCCTGGAAGACCAGGGTGAGCGATGGGATTCCATCTGGTCCTTGTGCCTTGCAGGGGTTTAGGTCACGGAACAGCTTCAGAGCACCATAGTTGGCATGAATTGTGGATATCTTCATCTTTGGAGAAGGGGTTTCAGACATAGACGCCATGGAGGCCAGATCCTCTCAAGTGAATGCAGAGTATGACTTCTTAGGGGTTTTGTCGGTGTCTGGGGTGACCACCCATATATGTCGTTCACGTATACCGGTTGTAGACGTATACCGGTTGTAGGCCCGTTTTGTCTCATACTGTGTTTCTTTCTTGGGCTGCTTGAAACTTTGGATGTCTTGATAATCTCCACTTCTTTTGGGCTTTACCGTAGGCCCTTTTCTTCTGGTTGTCTGTGGCGGGATGACGACATCTTTGAGGGGAGGTTGGAGTCTTTGCAGAACGTGTTGAATATTCTTCAAAGTCCGTTTATGTCTGTGTCAGGGGGAATTTCAAGTGTGATATAGTCAACAAGTTTCTTTAACGTGATAACCACATAATGTTTTAGTTAATTATGTAGTCAACTGGTGGCAGCAGTATGCTGTATATTATTTTAACATTATAAATTTAGCAAGCAAGCATCATAGCAACTTTAGAATAAACCAACAGACAAGCCCATATGAAAATAATACTGAGAGACATTGAAAAACATTCAAATTAACACCACATAAATGCATAATAGGCCTAACATATTTATAGCATAAATGACAAATGGCTAAGAAAGGGTAAAGCATACAATGAAGCCAAATGTGAATAAAAACTAAAACTATTAATGTTTAATAATGAAGGCACGTGATACAAAATTGGAAATAGTCCATACTATGATACGTTTATAATCTTCATCATTGTTTAAAAAATAACAACATGATTTCAGGAATAACAACAACAATATTTAATTTTGTTTTGCAACATTTCAGACAATTTTCGTGATATTTATAGGTCCGTGTATTTATCTGGTATGAAAATTTATCACGATACTTTAATTAATCACATAATGTTCTAGTTAATTAAGTAGTTATCTAGTTCCTTTAACGTGATAACCACATAATTGTCTAGTTAATTATGCAGTTAACTGGTGGCAGAAATATGCCACCATAGGTACCAGACTCGGTACGATTTTACGATGGTGCGAGTTGACTAGAAACTCAGTCGTCCGCGTTTTATACCGAGTTGATCGCGAAAATGTAAACACATTTTTAGAAATGGAGTGAAGATCTTGAACTGAATTTGTAACTTCTCGTTAATTTACTTGTACGTTAAATGCATTTTACAAGCAACTTTTATTGATTCGTGTTATTGGGAAATCAACTAGTTTTTTTTCAAAACTTAAGTTTGTAATGAGATTTCGCGATCTTCGAAAACGTCGGGAAGAGTTTCTAACTTATAACTCTTAAGACTAAGAGTCGAAATAATAGTTTAACTGAGTCTCATAGTCATAGGCTAAGTATTTACACCAACCATATATTGACTGTAGTCAACTATTTGTTTAACTTGTATGTTCGTACAACTACAACTGTAAATAATAGTAAATAAAAGTAATCACTGACTGTAATGCATTTAATTTTAAAGATTTCTTTTACGCAACTTTTTGACTTGATCAGTCGTTTATTGTATGTCTAAGCTGATATCTAGGGCTTCAACGGTTAACAGAAGTTTGAAGGTTCGGTTTTTCGATAATGTTTTGCGAATATTCACTTTAGACGTTTAGTACATCAATGTACAATCTTCCATATATCATGCTGCTGTGCTTTTTACCAATTGCTCAGTATTTGTTAAGGCTGCCATTGCTTCAAATTTTTACATATCAACGATATTGATATTTCGAAAGACAAGTATAGCGATATATCTATATATATCCATTGAATTTTTAAATTTCTTTTACAGAGTCTAAGAGTAAGACTATTAGCGACATTTTCTGTATGTTTATTTGTGTATGCTCCCTGACCGTGTAAGCGGTGTACTTACTGTATCAAAAAAATTAAAAGTTAAAAATAAAATATTTCAACTGCTTAATTCATTGTATTTGATAGATTTTCATTCCAAACACATCACGCAACCTACAAAACAGCTGCAAATTCCATCAAACATGTGCTATTTGACTCGATTTGACATGTACAAAAATAAAGTTGGACGCCATTTTGTTACCAGTAAGCGGTGCATTGAGCGATATCTCCTCTAGAAAAATGTCCTTTTGTAAACATTGTCTTTAAATTCGATGGGATGATTATTACTCTAACACCGCTTTGTTACTGCAGCGTAGCAGAAGATAAGTTTTCTTATAAAGATTTTTGAGCTGAATTGCGGAATAGCCCAATGAAAATGATTGTTGACAGAAAGTTTGAATGATGAAATAGACTATAGTATTGAAAAGGCCATAATTTCCTTAAAAAGCTCATTGTTGTCACTTTGATTGATTCATCAGATTGCGGGAAATTTGGACATCGCACTATAAAAACTTCCGGTATGTAAATGACATGACGTAATAGATATTTGGATTTCTCGGATTACACCGGTCACTAGTATACACTGTTAACAGGGTCATAGACCCTATATACCCTACAAAATTTTCCTATATTCTTTTTCTACTTGTCATCTAATCAGAAGTTTTATGTTATTTTTACCCATTGCTAGCCATTAAAGTTAAGCTATCAGTTATTGAGAATTTTATGTTGACTCGGGTGAGCAATATAAGGTCATCATCATCATGGCAGTCTTGTTTTTCTTTCAGAATTTGTATTGTCAAGTGAGCCTTAGGATAATCTTTGGCCGTATTTCAACAAGATGGCAGTTTTACTTGAAACATCCATTGGTGAACTAACCCTGGATTTATACACAGAAGAAAGACCAAAATGTTTGTGCAGTTCATACTCATATATATTTTTTTATTTGATCATGAGATATGTAAAGGATATTGCAGTCTTACACATTTTTGTTGTAATTTCAATCCAGTGTTTTTTTGGGGCTGAAATTCGGACCCATTCCCCTAACTCAATAAGTTACTAAGTATGTTTTTCTCCCCTATTCTCCGTTAAAATTCCCCTCCTACACTCAGTCTGATGAACATATTGTGTACTCCATCTAGGAACAGACTGTCTGAGTACTCTTTGGACGTACTTACGAGAATTTGCTTGCATGGTGATATGAGTGACAGAGATGTTGCCAGTATTGTTGATATTTTTTTGTCAGAAAGATAGAAACATTGACCTTAAATTGTAATGGAACTAACTAATCTGTTAAAGCATATAAATTTACATGTTTACATCACTGCAACACTGAAGTGAAGTGAATACAGACATGGAAATGTATACTTTGTTATGCGCATTATTTTTCCCCTCACAATGCTATTTTCCCCTATCAAAGGTCACCGCCACCATTCCCCTATCAAAGGGCCCCACCATTCCCCTATCAAAGGACCCCGCCACCATTCCCCTAGAAGTGAAAAAAAAACACTGCAATCAGTTTTGCTACAATCTTACTTTCTTAGCTTAAATCAATATTTTGTACATGGCCATATATACAATGTTTGTAGAGCTGTAGAATCAAACATGTCCATTGTTGATTATTCATAAGAGTGTCACAGAGAAGAATAATCACATAACAAACATTTTGTTGCTTTCTTAGGAGGAGGATTATAGGCTAAATAGACCCTTCTTCTCCTTTCACATGTCCAGCACAGCTGTTGAAAAGTTATCATATTAGCAGGACTGTTGCAATTCAAGCCAGTTGTTAAGCAAACTTTATTGTATCAAATAGACATTATGACAAATTATAGTACACTTATGTAAATAGTTACGTCTGTACATTGATATAATTAATAGATAGTATTAATTAACTTTTTTTCTGTGGTTTCAGGTTGCAAGAACTTCTTGAAGTTGTGTAAATTAAAGTACTACAACTTTTGTTTGTTTCATTCTGTACAGGTATTTATATTGATATGTTATAGGTTCTGTATATTTTTGGAACCATTTACTATTGACTTGGCCTTTCTTTTCCAAATGTTAACCTAATCTAAATCAATGCAAGAATTTTTCAACTAATCACTCATATAAATACATAGATTTAAATCATAATGAGAGGCCTCAGTGGTACAGTGGTTGTAGTCGCTGGCTTCAAATCACTTGTCTCTCACTGTTCCAGGTTTGAATCTCCTCTGACGTATAGAGTTCGTGGGAAAACCATCCAGCAGGCTTATGGAAGGTCCGTGGTTCTACCAGGTGTCTACCTAGGGTCTTCCTCCACCCTAATGGCTGGAATGGTCACTACATGACACTGACTTAAAACCCCATTACAAAAAAAAACAATGATGTTTATACTTAAAGAATAAAGTACTTGACCATGGTTCATCCAGTAACTGTGTTAACTGTAAAAAGGCTATTTTAATCTAGTACTTAATTTTACTGGATAGATGTTTTAGAACTAGACCCTGAGAATGAAGATCAGCTGCATGTGAATTGTGATTACAAAACAAATATTTGTATAATATGATATCCCTTTGAATGTTCAGCCATTATTCTGTTTATAAATGATATGTTATCAATGTGAATATTTTCAGAGAAATCTTGTCGCTCAGACTGGGGATCCAACTGGTACAGGAAAAGGAGGGGAGTCTCTGTATGGGTATGTTCTCAGTAGGCTTAGTCCATGTTTGGAAGTAATGATACAGTCGGAGTTCGTTTATTCGATAACCTTCTATCTGAATTCTTGGTATCATCCAAAATAGATATCTAGGTCCCAATGTATCTTCTTAGACACGTTGAATTGAAATGGGTTTCGAAAGCATGTATTGTTCAAAATATAAATTGGACTCGATCGTAATTATTTTATTATCAATTATATGATTGTATTTTGACTATCCTGAATCCTTCTGATTTAAGTAAAATTACAAATGGTTTAAAAACATTAAAATATATCTTTAGAATCTTGTAAAGTTTATTTTTAAGCAAATTGATAACTGTTGAATTTTTACTGTTTCAATAAAACTTTCCTGTATTATGAACAAAAATAAGAATAACTTCAGTGGGGCTTTTATATCTATTTTGTGTTTGTCTGAGTTTATCGAAAAAGAGCAATCCCTAGATGGTTATGTTATCTGTCTTGTAAAAGCAGGTTTGCTTAAGTTGATTTGTAAAGTTTAGAGAAAATATGCTTAATGTCAGTTTTAATGATAACCAGGTTATACCAAACTTGTCACACACTGTTGTTTTTACTTGAAATATAATACAGCATGGTTAGATATCTGATGTGTATTGTAGAGTATTTTTGACAAACCATTAACTATGTGATTTATTTCAGTATTTTGTATGGTGATCAAGCAAAGTATTTTGATATGGAAGTTTCCCCTAGATTGAAGCATAAGAAAGTAGGAACTGTTTCCATGGTAAACAATGGTGGTCATATGCATGGATCACAGGTAAAAACATTAAAATTGTATGATTTACAAATTAAAACATTCCATATGATTGCGATAAATTCTTTAGTTGCATTAAATTTCGTAAATGTATATACCATTATATAGACTTCTTTCTGGCTGTTTTCGGAATGTATTTGCGAATTTTAGCATGAAAATTGGTAAAAATACCTGACAAGACATTACATGTATATTGTTATGTTTCTATCTAATAAATCCATAGCAGAAACAATGTGTCTATGGAAGAGTGGCGGCCTTCGTTTCATGGAAATACTATTTCTTTGTTCATAATATACAGTAATTTATATCCGAATTCATGTTTACTTGACACTGGCTTGTTCATCAGACATAATCAGTAATATCAAGAGAGTTGATAGTGCCCGATGCTGTATATTTTCTACAAATCATGCTGTAATTTGGATTTGAGCGTTGAGAGTCCAGCTCAGGAATTCATTTACAGACAATGGGTGAGCTGAGATAGGGTAGGACAACATGTTGCAATTTTGCAAAAAAAAGTTTTATGGATCTTTCTAATTTTAAATGGGATGTGTTATATAGACACTTGTGGACAGTTTTTCCAAAGGACATTAAGATTCTATGACTAATAAAGAAATTTTCAGTATGTTTATGTACCTAGGTGTTGGTGTCTACAGTCTATACATCATTAATAAATACAAGTTAATAATGAAGGAAATTTTATTATATGAGACCTACAAATTGTTTTTAACATCAGCCCAGATACTCGATAAAGGACAAGTCATTGTCAAGTCATGGTGTTAATTAATTACTAACAGTGTGTAGTACTGTTTTGTGTCGACATAACCGATGAAATGGGTTGCGTTGGATTAAAAAGTGCAATGACATCTCCAAGTTAGAAATTCATCGATACGTAATTTAGAAAAAATGTATTTTCATATTCCAGTTTTTCATAACATTGGGTGAAAATCTTGATTACTTAGATAATCAGCATACAGTGTTTGGAGAAATAGGGGAAGGTTTTGAGGTACTGTCTAAATTGAATGAAGCTTTCTGTGACAAAGAACATCGACCATACAAGGATATCAGGTACAAGATAGTGCTTTATTCTTGTTGTTTGGTTGGTTTGTTGCAGGTAAATGTCTAGACAAACATGTGGCAAACTTAGACATTCTGTATCAGTTACCTATCTATTATAAATACTGCAATTCTGAATGGTTTACAGACAAACAAAAGCAGTCCAAATGAAGGAACTATTGCCTGAATGAATTAACAATGTTTCTGCTCTCTGATAAATCACATCACTACAGACTTATTGTTCTAATAAGTCTTTGAGGTATTTCTGTGTTTTATGTGCCGCATGAAGGGTATGTATGCCTCAAGTTAGAAATATACTCAGTACATTTAAAAACGCAAAATGTAAGATTTCTCAAATTCCATGAACTTACCTAGGAATGCAAGGTAACAACTTATCATGATATTATTCATTTTATGCAATGATAAACGCTAAATTTTCTTTCAATCAACAAGTATTTTCTTATCAAATTAGTTTTAAAATATACTAAAATGACATTTAAAATACATATCACAGGTACAAAAACATGTGTTTTTAAATATGCCGAGTATAGAAACTTTTGGAGACTATTGTTGTTTTACAGAGTCTACCACACAATAGTACTAGATGATCCATATGATGATCCAGCAGAGCTTGAGATTCCTGACAGATCTCCTGAACCAACTAAAGAACAATTAGATGTAAGTACAAACATAGAGTTAACTAACCAATGCTAGCATTGAGTCGGTACCATTTTGATGATTCAATTGAAGCAACAATGGAGTTTTATTCATCTATGCAAATATATGGTACTTATGATTTAACCTACTGGGGTCAACACGCTTTTAAATTGACTTCTGCTTAATGGTCAAAGCTGTTGGATGAATTTATGTAAACTTGTTTATAGTAGTTGTCTAGTAAAGCAGAATAAATGTGGCACGAAGATGGAATGTTATTACAGTTGGTAGGGTTGATGAAAGACGTGGACAATGAACTGACTATGTTGAACACCAATTTGTCCGGAAATCCCAATAAATGTTTTATTACTTTGCAAATGTCACTAAATGGGATGTTTGTATCATACAGATTGACTTAATTTATTTTGTGTGATAGTGTTAAAAGAACTTTTGGATACATAGTTACATTCTTTATTGGAGCTTAATGGTGTGTTAATGATTATCTTTCTATGAATGTAATATCTAGGATATCTTAACTAAACGATATATAACTGGTTCTCTCTTAATTTTAATTGTTGATTGATAGAGTGGACGTATTGGAGCCGATGAAGAAATCGATGATTTTAAAGGTATGAGTGAACATGAAGTTCAAGAATTGATGGAAGACAGAGAAGCCAAAGCAAATGCTCAAATTCTGGCTATGGTGAGTACTAGTATTCTGTAAAACCATTGCTTTCACTTAAATTCAACCAGTGCATAAGTGTACAGTATTTTATTACAATGCCAATGATGTGAATTATGCAAAATAAATAGATTTTTGTTATCGTCAATGTTTTCCAGTCCTTGTAATTGGTAGACTAGTAGTCGCTACTTGGAGATGGAAATCTGCAGATTGACCTATTGACTTTTATAAGAACATAATACAACCTATGTATGAGATTGATTTTTTACTAAAATCAAACAAGTAGTGCTGATGTTTCTTTTGCATAAATGAAAAAGAATAATTCTACTTAATATTATTACAAGTTGAAATATTCCATTGAATGTGCTCACAAGTATAAATATATGAAAATCCCACATGACTTTTAGGTAGGAGATTTACCAGATGAACACGTAGCACCACCTGAGAATGTTTTGTTTGTGTGTAAATTAAACCCTGTCACAACAGATGAAGACTTAGAAGTGATATTTTCAAGATTTGGCACAATTGTGAGGTACCGTATAATTTTAAAGCAGTTGCAGTATATGAAATTTCACCTTTTGATCCTGTAAGTCATTGTTTAGTATCTTGCTTTTACAGTTTTGATTATTTGTCAGAAGTGTCTACTTTGTGTAGCCTTCATCTATTAGAATATATAGCGAAACGGATCAGTTCATTACAGTGGATTATTTTATGCAATGAGTGTGGTAACTGACATGGGGAAATGTACGCTAAGTCTCGGTAATGTGGCAAAAATCGATGTGGCAAAATTCATGACATGTACCTTTTAGGAAAGGCCCAACACCAAACTGTTGATGTAATGAATATGAATTGTGTTTGTGTTGAAATTTTTACTCTTGTTTGAAGACATCACAGTGATTTGACATTAAAGATTCACTACTTTTATTGTATTTGCTTTTTGTTCATTGAAAAGTGGAAGAATTGGACTTAAGCTAAATATAATATCATTGTATAAAAATACTCCTCGTGTTGGTTGAATTAGAATTGTGTGACTATAGATGTCTTTTGTTTCTACTAAACATTTACGCTTCTAATAGTGATTTCCGAAAATGCTTTGAATGTTTCACCTGCATAAATATTTTCAGTTGTGAAGTCATACGAGACCAGAAGACTGAAGAATCATTGCAGTATGCATTTATAGAATTTGATAATGTAAGAACTATGTGGTGTTTTTTTTATCAACTATCTTGACTTCAATGAATTACTGTTATATGATATTATTTTATGATTAATTGCATAATGAACCATCAGATACAAATATACAGTTGCACCTCATTCATTTGAATTCTTCGGGTCCGAAATTTCATGTCGAATAATTCATAGTTTCCATTGGAGGTGCCTAAGAAGATACTCGGGACCTGATATTTATTTCAGATGATGTCATGTATTCGGATTGAAGGTTGTTGAATAAACGAGGTCTGACTGTATGTCAAAACAATAATCTTACGAGAACCCAGATACAAGATATATTGTGCATTCCATTGCTGATATATATTATAATCAGTTTACAGACCTAATCATAAACAATTGTATTACAGTTCATATGAAGCTAACTCATTTCTTACTGCTAAAATGTCCGTATGATCTGATGGTTAGCACTTGTAAAAACTTGCAACTGAATTACCCAATGTTTTCAAACATTTTGCATTCTATGACTGTTTTACTAAATTGTTATTTCTGTTTCTATTTGAATCTGATACAATATTGACTTTACTTTCTAGCCTCAATCATGTGAGAATGCATATTTCAAGATGGACAATGTCTTAATTGATGACAGAAGAATTCACGTAGACTTCAGTCAGTCTGTATCTAAGATGAAATGGAAAGGAAAAGGTTGGTGATATAGTTTCAAGCTAAACCAAGTATTTTGAGCTATCTTTATTAAATCACTGTTCAACAATGTTGTAGAAGCAATAACCTGCTTCTTTTGTGTTTAACTTTTTATATGGGCATAAAGTTTTACTCTTGTCCATCCGTCCATGCAATGAGTGATGGATTCAGTTCAAATTGAAATTTCCCTGTCAAAGATTGATTTAGGCTGTTTGGAACCGAGTGTTTTATCTTTGTGGATTTATGGCATCCTACTTGTATGGAAACATGTGTAGAGAAACTTTATGTGAGCCCTGTTCCAGAGTTTTCACAATTACCAGTGAGTATTATGAATAAGGAGACAAGTGGATCTTTTGTATTCTCTTTATTGTTGTCCCTTGGAAACCCAAAGTGATGACACCTTCCTGCAGAAGAGTTAAAATGTTTTGCATTTTTTGAGGACAGTGCAAGTTAAAGCAGATACTCAAATTTCACAACTATCCTTACTTCTATTACAGCATGTCCATTATAAAGCACCGACATGGGACCTCATTACGAGTCTCATCTGAAAGTCTATTAGTAGTTTGAATACTGTATAGGTTGGAAATATTTCTGATGTGTTTTAGTCTAGACCCAGGAATGAACCTATGCCTCTGGATTAGCAGTCTAGTAATATAGTATCTAGATCAGAATATCACCCATGTAAATGCGTACAGTTTTTTATTTGAGTATTTATACACACATATATATATTTTAGGTAAAGGTGTTGAATACACCAAGGAATCACAGAATGATGGTGATAATTTCTCTAGCAATTACAGAGTAAAAGACAACACCAGAAAAGACAAGTATCCTTGTATAGAAATGTTTGGTCTTATGCCATACATACAGAATTTGTTTACAACTTGTCTTCTGTAAAAAATATATTTTTACCAAAACCGTCAAAAATAAATGACCCGGTGAGCTTATTCTAATATTGCATTTCCCTTTATGAATGTGGCATGATGTTGATTAAATATTTGTTTATTTTGTATGTTTTACATTTAAAAAGCCATAAATTGCATTTTTTCTTTTGTCTGTAGTTGTTGTTAACCACTCGATACTTTTGCCATTTTTTATTAAAATAGATACTGTCATAATAACACAGGAGCAAAATGAATGTTTTAACATTTTTAAGTGTATCAAAGTTTCAGGCTTATAATGTTTATGAATAAGGCCCATGTTTGGAAATATGTGTAAGAAATAACTTTAACCCATCCCACTGCTTGCTATATCTCAGCTAAGAGTATTATTGCCTTGACAATCTCAGTAAATATGACCTAGTGTTTGATGATGACGATAATGATGATGATCTTGACAAATCAAAGAAGAAAAAGAAGAAACATAAACACAGAAAACACAGCAGCAGTGATGAAGACAAAGTAAAGGTATTTATTCCATGTAAAACCTTAAAAGGGTTTTAAAATGGTGGTTTTCAGACCTAAGGGTTTATATGGTGGTTTTCAGACCAAGGGGTTTTATATGGTGGTTTTCAGACCAAAGGGTTTTATATGGTGGTTTTTAGACCGAAGGGTTTTATATGGTGGTTTTTAGACCGAAGGGTTTTATATGGTGGTTTTCAGACTAAAGGGTTTTATATGGTGGTTTTTAGACCGAAGGGTTTTATATGGTGGTTTTCAGACTAAAGGGTTTTATATGGTGGTTTTCAGACCGAAG
The DNA here is from genome assembly GCA_032209605.1 of Mactromeris polynyma. NCBI lineage: Eukaryota > Metazoa > Mollusca > Bivalvia > Venerida > Mactridae > Mactromeris > Mactromeris polynyma. Next base: position 19,807,902 of record JASFXZ010000005.1, read on the forward strand.
GGTTTTATATGGTGGTTTTCAGACTAAAGGGTTTTATAGGGGTACACTCTTTTCTATATAGTTTACATAGTATACCATTGTAATATTTTTTAAGATTTGAGTACTGTATATTGTTTCTGTTGCCAATAATTAATTTCATTTTTAATGATACCTCGGACAGTCTATCATTAGAATTATATTTTGGTATTCAGGCTCTGAAGATGAAGAAAAAACACAAAAAAGACACTCGCAGTGATGTTGGCAGACGAAATCGTTCACCAGCTTCTAGTGATGATGATCATCAGAAAAAATATTCCAGAAAAAGATCTCGGTCAAGGTCACCTGCACGGAGAAAACATAGGTCAAGGTCGAGAGAAAAAAGGTCAAGATCGCCCATGAGAGGGTCAAGGTCTGGAGACAGATATCCAAAAGAAAAACATCGAGAAAGAGACCGAAGGTACAGATGAAGTCAGTGTACATCGGATCAGTGACACAGTGAAGACTTGGATAGAGATGACACCTTCCACTGATGATAGGTCGTGTCTCAAAATATAATGTACAAATATGCCACATTAGCAGACCGGAGATGGCAGCTAAGATTTTGGTGTATTATCTAAATTCGGTATTGTGGGCGTTTCATTTTTGTCGATATTGGCAAATAGACCAGGTCTCTGATTCATAATTAAAGGGAAAGTTTGAATACCATATCAGTGTCAGTGCAAGACTATATATATACATAAGAGTAACGATGGTCTTGCATTGAACCCTCGATATGTACTGAAACAAAAATGACTTAATTTACCTTCCTAATAATTCCAAGACTGGAAAATCTGCTGACGAAAGGCAATGAAAAATATAGGTGACTTACTGTACATAAGTGTTCTTGTAGAGAGACGTCTTAATTATCTGACCTTATTTTGTTCGTTCTACCAGACAATGAACTGTGCGCTGAATTCTCAGTGTTAATGACAGATATATATCTGCTGTATATAACATCTTAGAAGTACAAGCACACAGGACACTAATACATACTGCTGTATTAACACTGCAGAGTGACATTCTGTTTACAGGAATCTAAATGCTAAGGTTTTTTTGCAATCTATTTTGTACATTTAATGAAATGCAAGAATATATCCTATATTTGTTGTCGGATATGTGCACGTAAAATACGACATGATATTAATATGTAATATTACATTAAAGTTCCTCATTTATTTAAAGCAGCATTAAATGCATGGTAGTTCTCATTGGTTTTGAGTAAAAAGGAAAATTCCATGAACATATTAATTACATATTTCATAATCATGCACATATCTTAGTATTTTGTATTTGAATGCAATAAAGTATCTCTAGACAGAATCTGTGTATTTACCACTTCTTAAACAATAAGTCCTTTACAACTTGATTAAATTAATACAGTGGAACACGCTTATAATGTACTCGGCTATAAAGAAAAGTCAGATAGTATGTAGTAATTTTTATTTCCTGACCAAGCTCTTCTATAATTCATTGTATAACTTCACGGTTATAATGAATTTAGATATAGCATAATTTTGGATATTACAGTAATTTGTGGGCATATTTTAACGCAAATGTGCTCGGTTATAACGTAATTCACAATTTCGATTGGTTTGGGTGTGATGGATGTTGTAACGGAATTTGTTATATCCATACAATTATAACGAATTTCGATGATGGATATAGCAAGGTTTGGATATAACAAAGTAAGTTTCCAGGTCACCAGAAATTCGTTAAAAGCATGTTCAACAGTACAGCTAAATAGGTGTTGAATTTATGTATTCATTGATACCCTTTATAACTGAACACTACTCTGTGTCTAACCCTCGGACGTAAAAACTGTGTTGCATTTGTTTTACACTACCACAGTGGTATATATTACTGTTTGAGTGGAAATTTTCACAAATAAAAAATGCAATTTGTCAATCTTTTAACGCTTCGTTTGCGAATTATCGAAACACGTATATTGTTGCATTAAATGGTCATGTGAAAGCATACTTGCCTACTGAGAGTGAGGAAATGTATGCTGGCAGATATATTTTTGCAACTTTCTTAAAAAGGCAAAATTTGCTAACATTTCTACAGTGTAAACTTTAACTCTTATACAGTAATCCTTGTAATATGAAAATGAACAAAAAATACCACAAACAATAATATGCTTTAATAATGCATCTGTTAAAAACATTCCATCACATAAATATTCATATAAACTATTTGGCAATAGGCCATCATAACTAACAATTATAATAAATACAATTTTTTTATGAAAGTATTAAAACTTGAATAATATCAGAAAGTGCACATCTCAAACGTACATGAAATTCACCCTTAGGCAATATTTCTCACCAGTGAACAAGGCTGGTGAAGCCATAATAGCCAATATGAAGGATTTTTCACCATAAAAATAAATCTCCAGAAATCAATTTAACGTTTGTGAGGCTCACTTAACTATGAATTAGTAAAATCACATACTTGGATGTGTACATATGACACAGATTCCCCGTTATGGGTTCAAGCATATTGATTCAAAACCAATTTTTAAGTAGAAAAGGGCCATAACTCCTACAAATATTGGCGGATTGTAACTTAAATCAATCTAGACCAAAAGTTTATGATCCTATGCTTATATGCCCAAAATGAATTGAATCCATCCATCCTTTCCCGAGTTACTGATCGGATACCAATTTTCCCTTCGGCATTCAAAACGGGGGTATAAACTCAAGTTCCATTCTCACTTTCCTATATAAGTGTAAGAATAAGAACATATTTTCATATGTGGAACTTCCTTGTGTCTTTTGGTTGAACAGACCATGCATTATCGGCCATTAGCTCAACTTGATTCACCATTTCTACATCTTCATTAAACAAATGCAAATGACAGTATAAATGAGTGCCGCTGTACGATTTACGGTGACGTCATTTCCGGAAAACGTCACATGTGACGACACCATGAACTGACAAATTGAAGTGACCATATGGTGCTTGCAAATAGTGTCATCACATGTTGCGTGTTCTTGAAATGATGTCACTTACAGAAGAGGTTGTAAATCCCATAGCAGCACTCAAATGTCTAATCCTGGGTGAGTATTATGCTGAGTAACCATTGCAGAAATGTTCTCAAAAGTGCTGTCACTTACAGAAGAGATTGTAAATCCCATAGCAGCACTCAAATGTCAAATCCTGGGTGAGTATTATGCTGAGTAACCATTGCAGAAATGTTCTCAATTCAAGTTATTTCAATAAATCAAACTCCCAGTTGTGTCTTGTGAGTATAAGAAAAGGGTCAATATTGTGATTGAATACATGTTTGATGTACTTGATGTGAAACAGCCTTTAACCTGAAGCTCCAATTGGAATCACAGAAATCATCACAAAAACAGGTTGCTACACTATCAAGTATGTATTTCGTCAAGATAAAAGTAATGAAAATCGTCAGAAAATGGTACTAGCTAGATCTCGTTACAAAAATCTGGTACAAAAATGTAAGTATGATCATGATAATAAAGAAACTGAAAAACTTGTTGCAGCCAGATTTAAGAATGCTAAACTATATTGGAACATGTTAAAAAAGTCCTCTGGAATATGTAATTCAAATATTGACATAGATTCTTTTCAGCGTTATTTCAAGTGTGTAAATAATCCGGGCGATAGATTTTTCCAGCCTGATGATGAAGTATTGTACTTTTTAGAAAGGTTTGAGCAAGAGGAATTTCGTGTGATGTTCGAAGAATTGAATTTTAACTTTACGGAAAAAGAGCTATCCACTGCTATAAGGCAACTTAAAACAAATAAAAGTGGTGGTCCTGATTTGTATATAAATGAGTTTTTCATTCACGGTCAAAGTGTTTTATCACCATTCCTTCTAAATCTCTTTAATAAAATTTTTGAGACTGGTTATTTTCCGGAAGAATGGTCGGAGGGTTATGTTGTTCCGCTCCATAAGAAAGGCAATATTAATGATGTAAACAATTATCGGGGTATAACATTATTGAGTGCACTAGGGAAACTTTTTACTAGAATGATTAATAATAGACTGAGCAAGTGGGCTGAAGAATATAATGTTTATATTGAAGCTCAGGCAGGATTTAGATCAAAAATGGGTACTGTAGACAATATTTTCGTGCTGCATGGGGTTATCACGCATTTACTTAATATTGGCAAGGTTTTATACTGCGCATTTATAGATTTTACCAAGGCCTTTGATTATGTTGTAAGGGACAATTTATGGTTAAAACTAATTAAATCTGGTTTAAGGGGTAAAATTCTAAACATTATGCGATCAATGTATACTACTGTAAAATCAAGGGTTAAATATTACAATGAACTTAGTGACCAATTTGATTGCATGATAGGTGTTAGACAAGGCGAATGTTTATCGCCATTTCTATGTTCCATGTTTTTAAATGACTTAGAAGAGACTTATGTATTAAATGGCTTAGATGGAATTGATATCGGCACTTTTAAACTATTTATGATATTATATGCAGATGATATAGTAATTTTTGCTACGTCAAAAAATGAACTACAGCGTAGCCTAGATGTTTTATCTGAATATTGTAAAAAATGGAAACTAATAGTAAATGTTAACAAAACAAAAATATTAATTTTTAGAAAAGCGGGTAGATTACCGCAAAACATTAATTTCTTATTCAATAATAGTCCCATTGAAATTGTTAGAAAATTTAGTTATTTAGGCATAGTGTTCACTCCTAGCGGTTCATTTTCTGAGGCTCAGAGCACTTTAGCGGGTCAAGCTTTAAAAGCAATATTTACTATGAAAAAACATTTATCAAAATTCACTAATATCTCAATTACACATAAACTTGACCTGTTCGATAAACTAATCACTCCAATTTTGAATTACGGAAGTGAAGTATGGGGTTTTACTGCAGCTGATGCTATTGAACGTTTACATTTAAATTTTTGTAAAAATATACTTGGTGTTAAGAAATCTACACAAAATAATTTTGTATACGGTGAACTGGGTCGAATACCGCTAAAACTTAACAGATATATTAATATTTTAAAATTCTGGATAAAATTGATAGAACTTGATAATAATAAATATGCGAAAAAGATATATTTACACCTTATCAATGATATAGATAACCACCCGAATCACAAGAATTGGTGTTCATTAACACGAGACCTACTATGCTCTCTAGGTTTCCACGATACATGGATTTTTCAAACTGTTGGAGATTCAAAAAAATTTCTAAGATATGTTAAACAAAGGATTAGAGATCAATTTATTCAAAAATGGACTGGTGATATAAACAATTCTAGCAGAGCGAATTTATACAAACATATTTCTCATTTTCAATTTCAACCATATCTTGGTATTTTAAACATTAACAAATTTCGTATCAGCTTAACTCGATTGAGAGTTTCATCTCACAGACTGAGCATAGAAACAGGTAGATGGTCTAAACCTCATATTACTCCTATATCGGAACGACTTTGTAATCAATGCTCATTATTAGAAGATGAATATCATTTTGTTTTAGAATGCAGACGGTTCACTTATATACGTAGAAAATACTTACCAAGTTATTACTGGAGGCGTCCTAATATGTTGAAATTCATTGAACTATTAACAACAGAAAATAAGAAACTTTTGATTAAGCTAAGCACCTTTATTCATGAAGCATTCCTATATCGACATCAGCAAATTTAAGAATCACACAATTGACACTATTTTACCATTTGAATTGTTTTATATTGTACATGTATAACCGGTTCTATGACACTACCGTTTTGTATGTAATCCCTGTCCATTATATCCTACATTTCGTTTTCGGTAGGATGTGTTATACATGGGGATTAATTTTGTAATGGTTCATTATGTTGATATAAACGTGTATAGATATGTCTTGTACTATGAATATTTGATTGTTGATATGTTGATAATTACTGTTGTGTTTCATTGTACATAGTATGTGTACCAAATAAATATCTTAGATTATGTATACATAACTTTTTGTATAAGTATACCATGAAAATTATTTATCTGATTGATAAGCAAAAAGACAGATATAGAAAGAGAGATGCATATAGATAGATAGACAGATAGGTAGAGCTAGAAAGTATATGTGAGCATGTGTGTGTGTGTGTGAGTGTGTGTAGGTATATGTTTATATGCATATATGCATGTGTATATATATTGTATTTTGTATTTCCTCATGGGTCTATGACCTTCTGGATTCTTGAAATAAATTCTATATATATATATGTATTGGTATAAGTAAGTTCTCGATAAACGTTCTTCTAGTCAATTCATCAATCACATTTGCATTGCTTATTGTATGCCATACGTACTCTGAATTAGTCACAGTTTTGAACTTTTCATGCACATGTTCTGGTAGAACCCACACTGGCGTAAAACAAATCCCATCATGCTCTCTTGCAGGTATCCCACAATGCTCTAGTGAAAGAAGTCCTTGAACATTCAACTTTAATTTAGTTGCCAACGATTCTTTATTAAATGCATCCTGTTGAAATACAAAAAATATCAGACAAGTGTAAAAGAAACCTGCAGAGAGCAAATGATCAGTAACCGTTATTTGAAAAATAATATACATTGTACTGTCAATAACATCAAATTGCATGGTGCAAGAAAATTGGGGAGTTTATTAAGACAACTGGGTTTTAGCCAAAATCTTTAGTCTGTTTCTGTTCTTATTCACAGAGTTAACAAATATCAATTTCAACTAAGCGAGCAAAACATATCGGTAACTCGACATAAAGGATCTAACATGATGATGCAGATAAAAAATCAAATTAAAATGCAAATTTTTGACAGACTTCAAAAAACTTTCACACAGCAGGTTCTCCATAATGTGAGTTGATTGTATACTGATAAACAAAAATGAATATGGTGGTGTCTAGAAGTCGGCAATCACATAGCCAAAATGGTACATGATGTAAGACGGTTGCTACAGACACTATGAACTAATCTAACACTGTCAAAGAACAAGTCAAATTTTCACTTCATAATGGTTCTTACCTGGAATAAATGATTCAATGAAAAATTGAGGCTTGGTTCTCTATGATCTAGCTGATAGCATGGTAGTGTTCGGTGGCTGGATTTCTGGTAGCAAAGTACCTCTATATCCCTGTAACAGTACCAGGTAGGTTATCATTATTTTCAGTTACATACATACTTAAGAGACATTGTTGATGAAATGCAAGCATAAGGAAAACTAGTGAAATACATTGCTTGCTTAAGAGAAATAAGAGCTTTAAGTAAAATGTGTACACTATGCTTCCAATGACAGCCTAGCAGAGGCACAGTACAGGCTAAGTGACATTGAAGGCCATAGTTTTGAGTCTCGACGTCACTTTGACCTTCCCAATCCAAAAAACTTAAGGGGCCATCTACAGATCACAGACAATCATCCTATCAAGTTTGAAGGCTGTTCTTCACTTTAATATTGGTTAAAAAAATTAACAGTTTCAAGGCAGGTTTCACCAATGTTTGACTTCTGCAAGCCCAATTGTTCTCCAGTTGTTCACCCATTGGTCAACACTGCCAGACCACAAAGACCTAAACAATATATATGTACTTACAATTCTTCCAAGTGTGGGAGTATAAATAAAATTGTCACAATTCAATCAACACTAAAGCCATTAAACACAACTTAAAGCACTTAAATACTATGACAAGAACAAATGACAAGGAGGTGGTAAAATTGCTAACCTGCGACATTCCATAAACTTTACATTCTTAGGACACCAACAAACATTAAAAGTATTCAAGGAATGATGCTACAGACACAATCAACATGCACAAACATACCTGGAATTTGTTTGTTTTAGTATAACAGGTCGAATTTGTAGATGTTTATGACTCTGAATCCCAATCTGATAACATGGATGTCGACTGGTTTCGGCCTTGGCTATGTAAGCCTGGGCTAACTTCAAGCCCTTGAAGAAATCTTCGTGTCTGAAGAAAGAAATGTATTCCTCAGTACTTGTAGCATAAGATAGACAAGAGTTGCAAACTGTCACAAAATATGCCTGTCATAAGTCGGAGCTCGGAGTTAAAACATCAGGTAATTTCTAAATTCAAAGGGTGATAACTCCTGAGTGACTTGAGAGATATATCGAACTTGGCCGAGATATTATGCCCACAAACATTTTCTCCAAGTTTGGTAAAGATCGGATGAAAACTCTTTGACTTGGAGAGCGGACAACATGTGGATTACGCCCGCCCACCCGCCATGGGTTTTCCCATAAAAATTCCTTATAACTGATGACAATCGAAAGTCTATTAATATATATACATGTAATTCAATTTGAGAGATAATAATGAAACACTATTTAAAGATAATTGATTGGCATCTCAACAAAATTTTAAACATAATTTTAGTATACATAGTTTGATTAAATACAATTTAAAAACTTAATCTCCAAAAATGTACAGATTGTTTATTATTGAAAAAACTTGTCAGTTCTTTGTTTACATGGGCATGAAATATTATCGTGTTTATATCTAGGAAAACATCAATCATTGGCGCATTAATTTACAGGGACATTTTGTGTAAAATGTTGACTATGTTTTTGAAGTCAAAGTCTTCTCCCAACCATGGTTTCAAAAAAATTTATATTCTATCTCAATTCTCTCTTTCATTTAACACTTTCATAAAAAAACAGGTAAATCATTTTTAATTTAAACTTATTCAGTTTCCATAAACTGTGAAACAAGTTCTGACAACTTATATTAATACCTCGTAACAACTACTACCTGGGTAACAAACCAGTATCAATGCCTAATACATAGTTCCCACATCTACAATATTTACCTACCTTGTTCTGAATTGTTGGCCATTTTGATAGGCAAATTTCCTTAAAGTTTATGGGGAATATAATGTAAATGATGATAAACTAATCCGATATATAAAAAATAACTCATTTATTATGCTCATGTGGGTGCTTGACTTAGTAAGTTGAAGAAAAAGTGGTTGCCACATGCAAATTATCTTAGTATTTTCTCAATTATCACATATTTGAAAAAAACTCCTATAAGAACAAGGGAGGTAAATATTGTAGATGTGAGAACTGTTTTCACAGATTTTCAAGACTGTGGAAGAACCTTACTCATTGCAGGGTTAGAAAGAAGGACCTCAAGATCAGGAATCTGGTGCTCAACCCCTAAACCGCAATGCCGCTCACTCCCCGAAATCATAAAGCAAACCGTAAAATATGAATCATTGACTAACAGAATACTGAGTAAAACCAATAAATACCCTGTCAGAAGATTAAAATGACAGTGTGGTGAAATGTTTGGACCAGTATGTTTTGGTACCCATTAAATTATGTGGTCCTTAATACCTTAAATTAACATGACCATTCAAAACCTCTGCTACGGGAAACCATTGAGCCTGCAAAGATTCTTCGTCTTTCTCTGCCAAAGTTTTCAACTTGCCACCTGAAAGTATAACAGACATAATACCAGCTGAAAAATAAATATTGTGAGAAAAAAATCTGAAAAGTTTGGGCAGCAAATTTAATATCAGAATTATGAGAATTATATGTAATTAATCATGTGATCATTATAGTCGAGATTATTAATTCCAAATTTAAAAAAAAGTTAAACTTTAATTTGTATACTTTAATAGCAGTTTTTAAAAGCAATAGGTTTCAAGTATAAGTAAGATATGAAAAAAAGTGATTACTGTCAACAATGCACCCGTCAATATTTTCCCCAAGGGGGGAACAGGGGGCTGACCCAGGGGAATTAGACAGTTTCTCTTTTTTGGGTCTTATTCCCAACCCTAGAGCCAATCATTTGTCTAAATCTCCACAGTGGAAGATGTCTAATTCCCCAATTCTGGAATCTATTAAAAAACTTCCCGGAACCCTGAATCATTCGGCATGTGAAATTTCCACCTCGGGAATCGTCTTCTGTCTAAAGTCCTGTGTATCCCACCACTCCCCCCTAACATTGGTAAGTGCATAAATAACAAAAGTAGCATGACAAAAGACAGCAAGAACAAGAGAGAGTCATACTGAGGAGTTGGTACAAATCTATAGTAACAAGTTATTTAAACCCAAATTTAGCACCAAACCCTCGATATATCATTGCAAACTCCATGCAGCGGTTATCTTCCCATGCAGTACAGCAATAACCACTGCCATCACAAAAGTCACGTGATGATGATTGGTTGGACAAAATGGCAGATCCAAAGAAGAAACTCATGTGATGATGGTTGGTTATTTTTAAATATTTTTTAAATATTTTTTTTTTTAACTTTTCATACCACCAAACATCTTATATGTTTGAAATTAAGATATATAGACAATTGTCAACTAAAATGGTATAAATGAAAAATATATTTTGTCAAAAATCTTGATGAAAAGTTTGTGATGGCAGAGATCTCCGATAACTATAAGGGGAGTTCACTGCATAGGAGATTGATATCATTGAAGTATGTGAATTTTAAGTTCTTACAATATAATGACACCATAAGCATCCTGCATGTCATCTATCAATCAGTAGAACCTTGTTTCTGAGACAGTTGATATATATAGACAATTACATATCTAATTGTAGTCATTTGATATAGAGCAAAAGGGGAGAGAATTGTAAAAAAAATCACAGTCATAAAAGTTCACAGGTATTTTTTCTGAAAGTTTGATCGTAAAATAACATTGCTGAACATACCAGTCATTTTTCCGATATAACAAACACGAAACCAGTCAAGACTTCCGTATGTCTCTAAGTCACACACAGTCACAGGTTCAATGTCTACGCCTGCTTCTTCTAGTACCTCGCGTTTCACAGCATCCTACACACAAAATCCATTTCTCTATGATAATGTTAATCAAACCTAGCACTACAGATGTGACCCTTACAAGTCATATATCAGAACAATGAAACCATCCTTGTCTTTTATTTACAGACAGTATTACATTGTACTACAAAATTGTAATTTTGAGCAGCCTATAGATTGAAATTAATGCAGGGGCTAAATATTTGAAGACCATGTAAGACAATACACAGTTCCTATATCTACAATATTTATAACTGTCGACCATTTTGATAGGCAAAACTGATAAGACCTTATAGGAGTAATTTCCAAATATGTGATAATTTAGTAAATACCAAGAGAATTTGCTTGTGACAACCATTTGTTTTTCAACTTACTGAGCCAAATGCCCACATGAGCATAATGAATATGTTATTTTTTATATATTGGATTAGTTTATCATCGTTTACATTATATTCCCCATACACTTTAAGGAAATTTGCCTATCAAAATGGCCGACAATTCAGAACAAGGAAGGTAAATATTGTAGATGTAGGAACTATCTATTTTGGATATATAAACATAAGATGATTCCATATTGTATCAAGAAAATGACTAGACATGTATACACTGACTTTACCTACTGGAATGAATTATATGCAAACATATCAGAGAATGGTAGACATTTTAAAAGGCAAATAGAGTAATATTACACTTTACTGAGAAAGAGATGTATTCAAGCCAAGATAAACTGAAAGCCCAGGATATGACAAACACATGAAATTTTCTGCCAATAAATAAAAGCTGAATTTCAACTTTCACTATGGTAATTTTGATTTAAGTCAATTTCTGATCCACTTTATGCTCAATCCTTCAATTCAAAATTGCCTTTTAATATGTCGGCATATAATCTGAATGGAGGGGGGTAATCAAGGCTGATGTGAAAATGAACTGCAATGTCATCATTCATACAATGGCGTTACCTTTGACTGTGCCCACAAAGTTAAATCTAAACCATTTTCTGTGTAGCTGCATTTTCATGTTAAGAAAGGTCACAGGTTCAATCACTAGGCCAGCTTCCTCTAAAACTTCTCGCTTTACTCCATCCTAAGTGATGTTTTATAGAGTGACAAAAGAAGTAAAATCACTCTTCATTAAAGAAACACAATCTATATTTTCCTCTATTACTGTGTACAATAAAATCTGCTGCATGCAAATTATGAGTAAGTTGCTCGAAGAAGTTCTTAAAGATAATAGACTGGTATCTCAAAAAATCAGCACAAATATATTTAAGTTAAATAATAACTGTAATTTTAGTACGTCTCTTTTGATTAAATACAATTTAAGAACAAAAATTCTGAAGAACTTATCTCCAAAAATGTACAGATAGTTAAATATTGGAATAAAATCATTGTTGGTTCTTGTCTTGTCATGGGCACGAAATAATATTTTGCTTATATGGCGAACAATATCAAGCATGACAAGCGTGTTAATTTACAGGACATTTTGTGTACAAATGTTCAATAAGCTTATAAAGTCTTTTTCCAAGGATTATTCTTCCACTAACCATGACTTCAACATTACTTTACACTTTCATAAAAAATCAGGTATATTGTCTTTTTAATAATGGACACAGGATTTTAAAAAAACTAATTATTAATTATATCATAAAACAATTTAACAATACATGGTATAAAAAAGAGAATTACATTCCAAATAACTTAGCAAGTGAAAGAAATTCTAACCAAACCATTAATATAATCTCAGATAAAAGTCCATAGTAGGGACAAATAATATGCACTCTGTTTTAACTCTTTATTAATTAACATTTTGCCTAAAAAGGCTTAACATAATCCATAGGATTATGTATGTGATAAAGCCTTTTTAGGCGAAATATTAATTAATAAAGCATTAATTTAATTTCAAAGGAAAGTGGTTGACAGTATCTACATTTATGTTTGTATTCAAAGCTTCCAAGACATTACTTACAATTAAGTTTTCTCCAGGTTCAACTCGTCCAGCTGGCAAGTACCATAATCCATGACAGCTTGCCTTTGCTTCCTGTATCAGTAAGATACGTCCCTTGTCATCAAATATGAATGCCATCACAATGTAACAAACAGTTCGCTTTACAATAGGAATATAGTCTGCATCTGTAATGTAAATTACAGTCACAAAATGTCATGCATATTATTTAAACTGATGTTATATGGTTTCAAATCTGTATGAGATAAATTTTACACTTATAAATATATGTCAGCTAAGATCGAGGACACATCCAGGATTAAGTGCACAACCAGGGGCATAGATTCCTAGGCAATGTAGTCTGCTGCCTACTTTTTTTGAAGAATGCCATTAAGATATATAAATCTTAGATATTTAATGTATACATGTTTTTGATGTTATTATAAGCATATTTACCGAAACGAAATATACACCAAAACGCATATCTGACGATCTACCTACAAAACTTTTTCCAGGGGACCATGCCCCTGGACCACCATAAAACTAGGCCATTACATCAATATCAGCTAAGCTACGCCCCTGACGACTGATCTATTTAGTCCCATTACTTATCTCATGGTAAGCTATTAGTATTCTACTTACAGGCATGATTACTTACCTTTAGAATTCATAGAAGTGGAAGCACCAGTTGAATCCACATTCACTTCAACAACTTCTCCGGAAAGGAGTTTCTGAAGATCCAAGTCAATATCTCCCATCATAACTCTGAAATTGATAAAAGTAGCAAGGATAGTATAGTAGCTCTCAGGCCTATATCCTTCTGAACTCATTATTTACTAAGAACAATGTGGATGTCTCTTGTTAGAGTTTTAAATTGTTGTGGGGTTCCGCATGATGTGAGTTTTTATATAACTAACACTGACAGATATAATAAGATCATCGGTGTAACATTTGTCCAAGAAAATAATTATGGCCATATATATCCTACCCGGAAGAACAACCTGTCCGATAATAGTTCAATTTCGAGAATAATAATGAAACAAAATTGTTAAATAATGACAATGTTATTAAATAAAGGAACGTAGAAAATAGGTAGGTTTGACACATAAATAGACAATAATAACATCTTAGTTCTTACTCCATCTTTTAAGTTTATGCACGAAATTTCACAACTTCCTTGTCGCTTGGCTACAACCCAAACCATCCGGTAACTCCCGTGAACGTAATATACCGACTTTATCGTCGTCCAGTTTTGGTAACAAACATTCGCTGTTCTAGGAAAACGGTAGAATTATGCTTTAATACTATTGATTACTGTGTTCTTAACATGATTATTTATTATTCTAATCCGTCATAATAGTTGAAATTATTGTCAAATTGAATTTTGCACACAATTGTTGAATTTTGTAGTGGAGTATATTTCGGATAAACATTCCGGACATGATAGTTTTGATACTGTATTATGTAGAGCTCAAATTTGGCCTATTGCGATAAAATTATTCATTCTGTTGGAAAGTGGTCAAGGGAATGAAATGTTGCAGTATTATTATTACTATTGCACTCTCTCTGTCTTTGTTTACTTAAAGATGTATGTGAAAGAATCTCTTGGTTTCAAAATGACAAAGATTCAGTGAATTTGATGTTGTTTCATTGTCATAACAACGTACATCTCAATTGATTAATTAATCACAAAATTTCTAATGGAATCCACCTATTCATTAGTTCTTTTCTGTGCTAGTATAAATGTTGATATGTTTCAGATGACTACTAGATCTGTCCGTGGTGTTGCTTTACCGAAGTCATCCCCAGTGACCACACAGTTTCAATTCGGACCATGGACACTTACTGCTGTTAAATCTCATATATTAGAATCTGAAGGAGATGCCAGGCAGGGGTAATGAAAATTATATCTGATTAACAAAAAACTACCAAACTTGCATAAAGGTGTCGGTGATATTTCAACAAAGTAAGGTTAACTATTACCATATAGATAAACTAAAACTAATTAAGATGAATTTCTTAATCAACGAGAGATGCATTATGAAATTTAAATCAGTTGTTTGTGTCAGACTTAATATATTGTTGGATTGAATAATTTTCTCTTCTCAGATTTGAAAAACAATTGGAGTTGCCACAAGTTCCAGAGATGATATTTGCTGAGAACATTTTACGTGTGCAGCATTCTACAGGATTTGGGATGGAATTCAATGCCCTTGATGCCTTAAAATCAGTTGATGCTCACAATGATCCACTTAAAGTGGCAGTATCACAGGCCTGGAGAGAAGCAAGGTACGCCAATGATTTACATACTGGATCATATCCCTATTTCTGCAGGAACATGATTTACAATTATTCAGTTGGTGTTTATTTATTCATGACAACATGTGTATAACATGGTATTTCAGATCCATCACGAAATCCGCTTTTGTAAGTACCTAGATATTGATGCAGAATTGTGTCAAAAGTTCAGTATGAAGTTAAAATATGTAAATTATGCTTGAAAGTGTTTGGCATTTAAAAAGCATTGGTTGTTTCTGTGACTTATATGGGGCAGAACATCCTCGGTTATTGTTTAGGTTCACTACAAATTTGAATGACTTTTGATATAAAAGGAATGTCGTGCTTGACATGAACATTTTATTTTCTTTAAAGAAGGTTCCACATCATAAATAAAACATTTAATTAAGACTTATGTGTGATTTAGCAATGATTTTGACCACTTTTTTAGCTCTTAATTTTGAATAAATACCTTTCTTGGTAATAAAGGGAAACATGTTTTTTCAGAGCTGGATGTGAACACATCAATGACATTGTTAAGCCATTTGACTGGACATTTACATCACAGTATAAAGGGACAATACTAGGGAAAGAGTCTGCACAAATGACGGTATTCATTCTTTATGTCGGTGATTTGTTTTGAAAAATAATTTTACCGCCTATGCCTTTTCAATTGGGAAAATAGGGTAATGGTTGTTTTGCTTATAACAATAACTTTTCATATGTGGCTGGTGTCTGTTATATATATGAGGTGATGTTTTGCTATACCGCTATCCTACAATTTGTGTCAGTAACAACTTGATTTGTTAAAAAAAATTAATTAACAGGTAAGTATGACTTTCACTTTATATGTATGACTTTGTATGTATTTGTATGTATTTATTTATGTAATGGATGAGAAACACACTGTTTATATACTAACTAAAATGTATGTTCTGTTCTTTTGATTTTGTCAAAAATTAACAAGGTAATAAAACAATTATTTGATGATTGTTTGGAAAATAAGCAAAACTATTGTCCCTTGATAAGTGAGATGACATTTGAACTGTTTGCATATTGGTCTCTGGCAACAGTTTTAAAGTTGTCCCACTTAACTCATAACGTAGTTTTGTCTATTCCTGTTACACCCTTGAAATAAGAGTGTACTAAGAGTTTGTATATACTGGTACATTTGTTCAAGAATCTGTTCATTGTATATATTTAGGTTGAATCTACAGATGAAAGAGTTGATATCGAAAAGTTGAAGTTGCGAGAAAAAATCCAATTCTATGAGGACATATTATTGTTTGAAGATGAACTTTCTGACAACGGGTCATCTTTGATGAATGTAAAAGTTGTAAGTAGACTGGATCAAATTGTTTAACCATTGTTCTGTATTTAGCTTCAATGTATTTTAGTCCAAATTGGCCTTTTGGTGTATTTTATTTTCTGTTTCAAAGTATGTGGCCAATTTCAAAGTATGCTGTAGAACTTAATGATGGGATAGAATTTACATTTAAAAGCAAATCTACTTGTTCGTTCTAAACATTTGAAAAATGATTGTAAACTAATGATTTGTTTGAAATAAGTGTCGTCAATAGGCTTAATATATATCCACACAGATCTGTGTTCGACATAACCCTACCTTGCTGCAGATCTGAGTAAATATTGGTCAGGCACAGCATCAATTTTTTTTTCATTAAATATTAACTTAATTTGATGATTTCAAACCAACTTATATCGCATGTTTCACACTCTGGTATAATGATAATTGTTCTTTTATTTCAGAGAGTAATGCCGACAAGTTTCTTCATCCTGTTACGACAGTTTATGAGGGTGGACAGTGTTATTGTTCGAGTGTTAGACACCAGAATATATCATGAGGTATAATGATGTTCAACTCTGATACATCTTGCAACAACTTGTTATTTAAGCAATCTATCAAAACTATTCTATCTATTCTAACAATTATTGTTAATGACATAATACATCTGACTTATCTAACATAAAAATAATCCTACAATTCCAAATTTCAACTTGAGGAAATCATGATGGTTGGGGGCAGAGCATTGGACTCTGGATCAGAAAATTCCATTCCTGTGAAGGGTGGTATTCTTCAACACACCTCACAATGTCTGAATTACATGCAAGTGCTGTGGCCGTATTCACAAACAATTTAAGACTAAAACTCAGATTTGGACTTTAAAATTGCAAAAGCTAAGTTGACCAGCCTTTCGGTTTCATTCAATCTGAACGACTAAAATTTTGTCTAAGTTTAGTAAATATTTATACAGCAAAAGATCATTTTTTATTTTAAATTCTAAGTCTGCGTTTCTGTCTTAAACTGTTTGTGAATAAGGTCCCTGGTTAGAAAGAGAGAGAGGGAACGCCACATACGTACAACCATAAAGCAGTTATCAGAAGTGATAAAGAGTAATAAGATGCAATAATTGTTTCATTGTTAATGTAAAAGAAATATGCTTAAAGTTTAGTGCTTGTTATGTTCTGTAAACTTTCGTTTTTAAGATGGATAAGAATATGTATTGTATTTCTATTTCACATAAATATTCGTGACATATTAACTATATGAACTATGGTTTTGAATTACAGGCAGAAAAGAATTATATCTTAAGGGAACATTGTTTTCGAGAAGGAAAAACAGAAGATATTACGGTAAAGCACATCATTCCATTGCTTAATTTATTACTATGTAACTGGTATTTTGGAAGAGCACTTGGTTGTATTATACCCCCGCTCCACAAAGTGAAGTGGGGACTACATAGGAATCCATCATGTCACATCATGCCTTATCTTATACTCTCCTTAACCACTGGGAGGATTTCAATTCAAGTTAACAAAAGTGATTTTTGCCAAGCCTAGTTGTGCATATCGTCAACATGTTCCATTTGCATGATTTTTGACAGAGTTTTTTCCCTTTATTGATAGAAAATTTCATTGTAAAGCGAACTACTTCTACAGCTTTTGGAAGATTTTCATGCAACTTCACACTCATTTTTATTTGATCACAATCAAGATGGCTTTCTCAAAAACTATTGAAGCGAAATACTTCTGCAGTTTTTTTTAGGATTTTTACAAAACTTCTCACAAGTAATCTACATGATGAGTTGAAGTGAGTGACATAGATGTAATTATTTCTGATCACATTCAAGATGGTCAGCTGGTGGCCATCTTGGATTTCCCCCATAACTAGAGTTTAAAAAAAATTAGTGTCTGACTGTATGCACAGATCTATTTTTATTTGCAAATTACAACTAGGGAATGACTAATTGAACAAAATCTTAATTATGTACATTACATTAAATTATTGTAAGGGTGAAATACCACTGATCATTGATTATGTGTATTGTTCTTGTTTTAGGCACCTCCTCATATTGTGACTGATGCTAATGAAATGGCCAGACTGTTACCTGTTCATGCAGAAACATTTGAAAAACTGAAATTTCCAGAATCGTCTTCTCAGCAGAGTGATTCTAACGATGCCATGAGATAAACTGAAGAGTGATCAGAATATGGGAATGAACAAGATTGTTTGAAAGTGAAAATATTCACCATTATGTGGATCATAGTGTTGTATGGTATTGTAAGGAACTCTCACGGATTCTCAGACAATTTTGAGAACAATTGAGTTGATGAAAATACAGTAAAACCTCACTTTAAGACCACCTAAATAACAAAACCACCTCAAAATTAAGAACACAATTTTCAAGTCCATTTTCACTGTTTTGTACTATATTCAACCTCAATATTTAGACCAGCTCAATAAGAAGACCAGTTTTCAGGAGTCCCAAGGGTGGTCTTATTATTGAGGTTACTGTATGATGACAATATACGGGAGATATATATGACGCTATGTGAAAGGAAGATCAGGATATCGTTCAGATCTGAATTGTAATACGTCTCAAACATAAATTTTTTAAGTCTTTATATCATACGTTCTAGAATGAATAGTTAATCAGTAAGGCCTGTATGTTGAATAGATTCAGATATACAAGCTCTGCAATCAAAGGAAAAATACGACCAGTGTTTATCTACCTAAGTTATACATATATCACCGACTCCACAAATGTTGTGGGACGATGGATATTTGAATAAAATGACAGTGACAGCTACAACTCATTTTACTCTATTAACTTAAAGTTTCATTTAACCTTCTCCATTAGTATTATTAGAAATATGACTGGAACAATATAAATATCTGATATATACAAGAGTTGTCCCACAATTATGTGCTGAGTACTTTCACCAATTTTCATAAAAATATCTACATTAGTGATAAATATATTATCGTGTTTTAAACATACTGTCATACCTGCAACTGGTGCAGGTTGAACCTTTTTTAACCTGACCTTAGCATCACCAATTAACTCCTGTGCTCAACACATCATCTGTTGTTTTTAACAACTTGCATTATTCTGCATCAAACCGTTCTTTATATATTCCTTAATTAAATTTTAGAGGTTCTTTCGATAGTTCATTTGCTGTGTCAAATTGTGTACCATGAAAGTACTCTTTCAAATGTGGAAAATGGGCAACGTCTTTGGGCGCTAAAATGGGAATCAGAAAATTAATATATGATATCAAATGTTCATCAAATTACAGCAATCTGTTTCTAATGGATTTAAGATTACGTCTGTGTCAGAAAGTTGGCAAATTATGTTATGTCATGTATTTCTGTACAGCCCTCTTATACTGCTAAAATGTTTGTGATGGCCGAGGTCTTTGTGTATTGTAAAGGGTGACCACTGCGTAGGAGATTTGTTTTTATGATTACTGTTGCAACTTAACCCTTTACTCCATAGACTTCCAGCCCATTTACCTACTGTATCCTGATAAGAGACTGGTCACATAGCCTACTCTATCTCCATACAGGTTATTGCAAAATAGTTTGATTGACACCTGTATACTTAAACTTGAAACAACAGAGTAAAGTATTGGTTTAATCATTTTTACATGAATGTAAAAGTTGTAAGAATTAAATTTGCTGTATAATGATGTAAATTTTATTAGTGTGGGTTAAAAATTATAGAAGATACAGAAAATTATAATTTGAGATACACATACACTTGGTGTATTTCTAAGAAAAGTTTGTGGTGAAGTTGGGTTTATAATCCCAATAGAACATATTAATAGGCAGCTTGAAGAGACCACTGGCAGCTTTGATTTGGTTGATGAAATAATATTATTATTTGTTACTTGATTTTGTTTGAGTATGTTGATAGTCATGAATGCAAGTCAGGAGTGTAGCTAAGCCATTTTTCAGTATACGCAAGACATGCCCGCTCCCCTCCCCCGGGAATTTTTGATATCGTCGCAGCTGCATTCTGAGGCATTTAAAAAAAAATTTGTCAAGCTGAAACCTTTAAAGCTCATCCCCCCCTTAACAACAACTGATTTTCCCCTCCTTTTAACTGATGTTACGTATACACTTATCGCTAGCTACGCCCCTGCAAGTGTATTGTGTAAAGTTACTGGGTAAGTGCAGTATCTTCATTGTATGATGATCTTATTCACTGTATGAAAAGAAATAATGGTAAATAATTATAATGCAGACAAATTTACCTGATCATGCTGACGTCTATTAACCTAATTTCACAGCCGACTGATTTGCTACGCTTACTTTCTACTTTCATCATTAAAGAAAAAGACCAATGTTGTATATTTCACTCGCATAAGTAGTTGATATATTCAGCGTGACCACTGCAATATAGTTACGATTGAAGGTCGGGATCAAGTTGAATTGTTCAGACAATAAATGTAGGAAACATTTTCATCATATTTTTATTTTGAAAGTCCAAATTTTTTAATGTTTTGGTAAGTTTATCATGGAAGTACTGAAGAGCTGCAAAGTTATAAGCAGTTTCAACAACATTTCAAGTGGTCAAAGCAAAACAAGTCTACCTGCCTCTTTATTCCTATGCAGACGGACTACTCTCTAGTTTCATAGTCACCCCTCTGTTTCATTTGTTGGTGGGATTCTGTGACATGGAATATTTTGAGCAGTTACTGCCAAGAGTAAATCAATGTGTGAGTGCCATTTTGATACCTGTGTCTTCTTAAATAAAGAAAGCTAAAAATGGTGACACTTGATGAACCTACTTCTGAAGCAAATCATTGGGATATTACAATGTACATATTTAACAGCGTATGTTTGAATAAAGATTTATAATCACCAGTAACATGATATATAACCCAAGAAGTCATACACTTGAGCTTAAATAAATAAGTCTGGACCAAAGTGATATTCAGCAGGTTGTTTGGCACGTCTCCAGAGAAAATACACAGTAAGAATGTTGTTGGGCCATATTTTCTTTGTTAAATCTCAGATTATAGATGTAAATACATTTACAGGCATGTTCTAGAGGTCATCAATTTGTATGAATGGTCAGTTTTTAAAATGTTGTAAACAGTATGAATTAATTCATTTTATTTCTGCTCATGAATGTAGAAATATTGATGTCACATATGTATTTGCTTGTGAATAATGAGCTGTTTGTTAAGAACAAACGTATCATGTTCAAACTGAAAGGTAAAGAGGAAAATGTAGGAGTAGTTGTTGTATGGCCCATTGGGAGGCCCAAGTTTTGCCAATAAATTTATGAGACTGTTTTCGATTTTTGTTCAAGTCTAGTTTTAAAAAACATGCTATTTACATTTATAAAAGTGGTGACCTTGATTTTATTATATTATTTTCAACACACATTTCTGGATCAGGCTATTTCATTTCAAAAGAATAAATTGATTTTGTGCAAACCATTGCATTGTTACAATAGCTGCTGATTTCAACATTTCGAACATTGATGTGAAGTTGGAAGTTGTAGCAGTAACAACAGCATTGCTGCTACTACTGCAAGTAGCATGAGCAGTAACTCTGCTACAACAACAACAAGCAGCAGTCAGCTTGAATCACAGGAGATTGTCGTGAGTTCTTTCCCTTGATTTTCCATCTAGAGTTCTCTCCCTTTGCCCCTTCTACATATGTAAATTTGTATATACTACAATACTAGAAATAAATGGAAATAACTCACAACAATCTCCTGTGTACCAAACTACACAGCATATATATGTGTTATATTTCAAATAGAGATTGAAATAGTAGCAGCATTGCACCCTCATTTGAGAAAGTAATAATGGATCAAAAGCTTTAGAAAGTAAAACAAAAACTGGCTAAACTGGCTATGTCTGTGTAGACCAAACATTCTGACAGATAGATGTAGAACTGTATCACTGCCAGTAATGCAAGCATTAGGAGAAGTAAACTCCTACAACTGCCAACTTCAAAGTGTTTGTTCAAACTGGCCATAAATCATACAACATATCACATGAAACAATTCTCAGATAATATAAATATGTTTGAACATTAGTGATGTTTGTATTGTATGTAAATCTGTATTAAAATTGAATACTATGAGGAATGTTTTGTATTTTGTTACAGAAAATCGAATTGAGATCATAATGTGTTCAGTATTTATGGATATACTGTAAAACCTCACTTAAAGACCACCTCAATATTAAGACCACTTCAGTTAAGACCAGTTTACAAGAGTCCCAAGTGTGGTCTTATTATTGAGGTTTTACTGTATACATGTACTAAATCTTTGGAGATATGTTTCTATACAACATAGCCTCCTACTCTCAATGTATGTTAAATGTATATAAATTATATACACAAGGTATTTTACAAAATTATATTTAAAAAAAAAACATTTACCATACTGTGAAAAAAAGTTATCCTATAAGAATCACTCTGGTTGACTGGTTCCTGGGTTACCAGCCAGCATTCTTACCTAATTCCAGAAATGTGTAGACCATATCTCGTGAGAAATATAATTATATCATATTGAAAGGGGAAAATATAAATTTACTGTTTGGATAATTAAAATTTTGATTTAATATGACTTACTGGAATCTGTTAATCTATGAACTAGGACGTTTTCAACATACACGAATGTAAAATGCAAATGGAGCAGAATTTGCTGATGTTTGGATAACACGTACCGGGTTGAACTAAAATAAAGTCATAATTCATTGCAGACTTGGAAGCACTTGATTGAACTTGGATACTGACATGCTTGATTAAAGTATGTGTTGTAAATTTATATGTAACAAGGTAAAACAAATCTGATGTGGGATCTAAATATTCAAGTACCAATGCGTGTTCAAACACACATAGTGGGTTTTTATTCTGACATAATAAGATATATATCATCTAATGATATATAGCATCCTACATTGATATGATCTTACATTTTATTGCATTTGGGAAACGAGAGGTAACTGCGAGAACTTCAGTATAAAGCTAAAGGGGGAGATAATTTACAATGAGCGCTGCTATGGGATTTACAACCTCTTATGTATGTGACATCATTTTAAGAAAACGCAGCTTGTGATAACACTATTTGCATGAAGACAACAATATCTACTCCTTATGGTCACTTAGTTTTCATATTGCCATGTGTGGCAAATATTGCTTACTGTCAGTACATGGTGACGTCACATGTGACGTTTTCTGGAAATGACGTCACTTAAAGAAGAGGTTGGAATTCCTACAGCAGCGCTCAAATGTTTTCTTTTATTCTATGATTGATTGTCAATGATGTCAAAGTTTTACTTCAATTTGCTTTTAAACCGGGTTTAACATTCATACACAGTCCTGAGTAAGCATACTGTTTGTATTGATTGTTTGCACCTACTGCGGCAAAATAGAAGCAACTTAGCATTACGGCCATTGTAGTAGTTAAGGACTGTCTACTTCCCATTGAGATGTTGCCTAGGATAACGGTTTCCATTTCTATTTCTGTATTTTATTGGTGAATACTTATTCAATGTTAACCTGTAAAACAAACGGGAACAGATTAAATCATTGGTAGAAAGCGATACAAGACTTTTTGCTTCTTCATTCACCTATGCTTGAAATGCTCTAAAGTTGATGAGCTACTCTGGTACTTGTCTGTCACTCATATTTTGATTTGTAACAATATATGGAATGAAACCAACATATCAATCATATATCATTCACGGGATCACCCATACATCTCATCCGATCGAGGCATGCAAGTTGTGCATGCTCAACTTTCAGCCACGGGCTATACAGCGCCCCTACTGGTCCAAAAATCTTCAAATATTGGTGCAGGCCCCTCACAGCATGCTGCATGCAATTACCCATTGGCTCTCAAGGTTTTGGCTATAACGGGACCCGTAAACTCCCCGGGAGTTTCATGTGACCTAGGAATTACTCAGGCACACGCATGGACACATATATAGATGTATAACTCTTTAGGATGCTAATTTACTTTCATAATCAGAACAATTCCTCAATGCTTTGCAGCATTATTGCCCCATATATCATTTGCAACCATCATGGTATTTGTGCTTGCCAGTACGCTCCCTCTATACATCTCTCCCCCACACTCTACCTCTCCCCCTCTCTCATCCTCTCGATAGTCTCTCTGTCTTCCCATCATACAGGTAAGTGAAAAACAGTCATCATGACTAATGTTGGTAACGTTAACATCTAATTGATTTTACAAATACATGAATATCAATACTAAAAAGGCCAGGAGTTTGTCAGACAAATACGCATTCGTTTATAACACATGTATATGGTATTTGAAACAGACGAGTGACTGAAATGTCCACGGTGTCATTTGTGATTCAACTGTTGAACATGTCTATGTTACAGGCAGTACACATAAATATTTAGTCAACCTTTCAATGACTTATTGCTGACTTTCTCAATCTCTCTTGTTCCGTGATGTATTCCATCCATTAAATAATTCTCCCCTTGTTGTCCCGCTAATTAAGTTATTCTTTACCCTTGCACACATATCACCATACATATTTACTCTTGCACCTCCTCAGTGCCTTAAGATGTGTAGACTTGTTGTCTGTGGAGGCATTGTCTTGTGCATACGGCGTTCCCTGTAACAATTTGATCTCTCTTTCAATGAGGTATTTTAAAACCATTAAACAAATCATTCGTTTCTATTTTTGATGGTCACAGACGTATGTTTACAAAATTCATTAAATTGTTGTAAAAAGGTGCAATATATTTTACACCATACGATAATAAGTCAGGCTTTCTTGTCGAATTTGAAAAGTATTTAAAGTCTCTTTCAAACATAGAAATACGTTAAGTCATGGATGTTGTTAATGCAGTAACAGTCCTATAAATATGAATAATTAAAATATAAATGAGTAATGCAATTAGGCAGAGTCGTGTTCAGTTGAATGTATCTGTGTGTGTCGGCATATATATATTTCAAACATGTACGTGTTGTATGGGTAAGTTAATACATATTTATAATGTGCTGTTCCATATATAATCCCAGCAAATATTTGAGAATGAGCCTAACGTTGTTTGCTATGCGGTATTCGCAAACATTTGGATATCAAGTGGACATTGTTTTTCGTTTACTCTCAAAACATATTAGACAGTAAGTGGTCGTTTCATTGTCTTCAAAAACTGCATATTTCTTTTTTGTGTATGAATTTTAAACTTTTACAATATAAGTATGTGACATTTGATCATTTAAAAAAACATATTAACCAGTAAATTGTTCATACATTCGTATCATTACTCTCCCACTCAGCGCTTTGATTCCACTACCGTTACATTCACGGTGAATATGGATGTACCAGAATAAGTGCCCAATGCTTATGGAGAGTATTGTATCATGTAATTTGAATAATACAATAAGCTGTACACTTTTTGCCACTGATGGTTCAATAGTTACAACATACTTACGACTGACAGGGGCGGATCCAGCGGGGGGGTCCGGGGGGGTCCGACCCCCCCTGGAATGGCTCAGACCCCCCCTGGAAAAAATAAAAAAATGATAAACAAGCGTGATAAATCGACAGCTTTCTATAACATTAATCAATGAATAATAAATTTATCAAACATTATGTTCCATAGCTTCACTTTTATCGTTATTGTGTATCTTTCTGAATTCAATATTGCATCAATCACCCGTGTAATGAATGTGTAAGCGACTGTGCTAGGCAATATGTCAGGTTGTTGCTACGCTGCGTAAAATTTATAGCTGACACGCAAATATTCATATTTGTGACGTCATTTAAGGCAATAGTGACGTAGTTATTTGAGGTATCAAGAATTTGCAGTGCAGTTTGGCTTTCGAGTAAAAACAGCACGTCATTCTTGTTAGCTTGATTTTTTTCCGCAATTTGTTCTTAAAAATACTAAAAAAAAACACACAAAAAAACGGATCTATATTAGTGGAGACCTCCTCGTGGTTAGAACCGGTAACGTTTGTTAAAACAGATACAAACGGCTAACATCTGCTTGAATTTGGAAAGGGATTATATTTCTGTAATTTTGTGGGCAAAAGTTGGACCCCCCCTGGAGAAAAATCCTGGATCCGCCCCTGACTGAACCACATCGAGTCCAACTCGTCCTGATTCATTTGGATATAATTGCTAACCAGTCTATTTTATGATACAATGCACTTGATTGTAAAGCGAATACAGCCCTGCGTTCAGTTACGGCTAACGGTGGTGAATGTGTTGTATTTTATCCCTTGCCCACCATAGCACATTGGCTGCACACGGGAAACAAATTGCAAGATGTTATGAAACGATAGGGCTGATAGCCGTTACAGAACGCAGGGCAGGTTTCTTTCAAAATCACAACTTTGAAATACTGATTGAAATACCTTTAATGTACGATTCTAGTTTACTTGCGCATACATTCATACTCATTATACACAATTTATCAAGGTGCACAGTCATGCAGGTCTAATAAACGTATCGTATACATAATTATTAAACATCACACATATGGGTGCACATATGGAATAAAATGACAGCATGGTTTTGGCGTAGATCGCTGAACACCAGTCCTGACCCCAAGGTCGTCAACACTCCATACAACATAAGGCATTTGAGGAGGCTCAATGGTTCATACGTAAGGGAACAAGTGCGCAAGGAATGGCCTGGTCGACCATAAGGGTTAACTAGGAGAATCAAAGAGGACAAACAGGGGGGGGGGATTTAACATAAATCTAAAACATAAATAGAAATAATAACCAAACAGCGATTACAGCCTTGGAACAGTCAGTAAAACACTAAAATGCTGAAAAGTCTTATATCCTCATAAATCTAGCCCGTATCTGCAATATACGCATGCGTATATAATTAAAATCATGAAGCTATAAATGTATGATGTTGAGCAGACATTATATTTACATTATCTCATTATTATATCATCTCATACCAGGACTTTTCAACAAATATATAAACGCGCCAGTCATATACATATTTCTGACTGGGTAATATACTGTGAATTTGTAGTGTACCCGTTTGAAACGCGTTTATAAGTCATTTTGTTCATAAACTTAGTTTGAATAATTATGCTTGATATACTACCCGCAAGATGTTTGCACGTCAATGAAGGATTTATGTATAAGGCGAGAGTTGTTTTATTTTTCGATACTAAGACCCGCCGACCCGATTTTTCGCCGAAAGAGAAATTATGTAGCTGATGCTTACTATGGTGGCATATTTCTGCCACCAGTTAACTACATAATTAACTAGAAAATTATCTGGTTAGCACGCTTAAGAAACTAGATAACTACTTAATTAACTATATAATTATGTGGTAAACTCGATAAGTATCGTGATAAATTTTCATACCAGATAAATATCTTAACGCGAAAATGTCTGATAGTGCCCACAACTGCCACCTCTTACCCACTAATCTATTTTAGATAAGTGTTAAATTGTTAACGCGATTTATATCTAGTTAACTACATATTTATCTAGTTAATTAAATGGTTAACGAGTTAAGTATATCGGTATCTAGATATCTAGATACAAGACACAAATGTGACCTCATGAGTGTTAACAAGATTATTCTATAATTGAATTTGGACATAGTTTTAGACCCAAAATGACCAACTTTCAAACTAGACCAAGATTGCATAAAGACAAACATTCTCACTAAGATTTAGCCCACCCCGCTTGCTCATATGGTAGAGTGTTAGACTGTCATCCAGCAGATCCGGGTTTGATTCCCAGGTTGGGCAACTTATGTTCTTCCATGACATTTGCTTTGGCCATGTTATCCACATGTGGAGAAGGCGTTAGTTGATTGTGGAAAAGCAAGTATGTACTGGTTGATGATTATTTCTACGAGAACTGGTTCGGTCAACTGTCTGCCGTATACGACTGAAAAGGTGTTGAAAAAAGGGCGTAAACTCTTACGAAAACTAATGACGAAGCGAACAGACCCAGATTCATGCAGATCTGGTAAAATATTTGACCTCTAGAATGTTAACAAGCTAACTGTTGACGACGTACGACGACGGACACGGGGTGGTCCAAAAACGACAAAAGGAATTTCCATTGTTACATTCGGTGACCAGTGTGTGGCAAGATGTAAACGTGCAATGTCCTTTTACATTTGAGCAGGATGTGAAATCAGAGATCTTCATACAAAGTGTACAGACAGAGACTCCACGTAACCACAAAAGCTACCTGGAGGGCAAGGGAATACAATTGGCATATTATATATATACCATGTTTTTAAGGTTTCATTTAAATGATACAGCATATGTTCCATTTTGACCAACATTAGTAAGCTTTTGTGCTGTTCTGTTTAAGTGCCACTCCAGTCTATATTCGCCATCTTAGTATAGCAAAGGAAACCCCTCTACCAAGACCTCACCATCGTTTTTTACCTCCTCCTTCTAGCATGTTTTCAAGTAACAAAAGATAAAATAACTCTCGCCTAAATCGTTTGAACTAATTTTGAAGCTAGCTATTAATGTATATCCATGTAGTTTGGTCAGTCGTCATGGATGAACAAACCTGAACAAAACTAGTCATCTAAAACTAGGACATTTCATTGAAATACTGTCAGATGATATATACATGTAAACAGTTTAACAGTGTGTTGTAACGAAACCAATCTTAACTGATATTTTGTACCGTCATATTTTGCTGTAAACTCTGCTCTGCAAATTCATGTATAACGTAAACGTCGTCGATCGATAGGATACATGGTGATTCTCTCCGTATAACATAAATAAGAGAACGTTATTGGTGACAACAGAACCTATTTATGCGTATATCTGTGTGATGTACGACTGGATAAATAGCTAAGGAATTGGAAATAATATTGTGAATGGATTTTAACACATTTCGTCCATTCGTGATCAAAAAGTGCCAAAGTTATGTAACTGAACATCTACAGCTTATGCAGTCAGATACTTTTCGTCGATAGTTTAAATGTTCACTACAAGCATGGAAAGAAGTAAACACGATTTTTAATACTCTAAAATGGAGATTATAGACAGTTTTATTCACTGGGATTATTCGTCGGCTGTAACATTGTTAATATTCATACTAACATTTTGTTTGGTATTTTATTCCACGCGAAGACCACAGGGGATTCCTCCAGGCCCCGCTTTGTTTCCAGTGATTGGCAACCTGCCATCCTTTGCAGGGGATATTCTATCAAATCTAGCCTCATTGAGACAGAAATATGGCGATGTATATAGTTTATACGTAGGCAATGAGTTGATGATATTTTTAAACGGCCATGACGCCGTTCATGAAGCGTTAGTTAAGAAAGGTTCGAAGTTTAAAAGGCGTCCAAACAGTTCATTTGATCGGTTAGTGAATCTTAATCCCGGTATTGTTTATGCAAATGGAGCTCTGTGGAAAGAACAGAGGATGTTCGCTCTAAAGGCACTTCAAGAACTTTGCTTCAAGGACGGAGGACAAACTGTTGAAGAAGCAGCTTTGAATGAAGTCAGACATCTAGGAAAGAATTTAGAAAATATTTCATATCCTGCGGATGTTGAACATGTTATAAACATAGCCATAACTAATGTTGTGTGCGTGCTTTTATACAAACATCGGTTCGATTACGAAGACCAAGGACTTAAGAAAGTGTTATTGCAGTTACGAGAAAACGTTAATGAATTCATGTACAGTCATCTTTTGGTAAATTGTCTCCCTTTTCTGAGAGTGTTACCTTTTGATATTTTAAACATAAAAGCGACACATAAAAGGCATCTCAGCATGCTTGATTTTTTCCGGGATTTCATTGAAAAATTGAAACAAAATCATACTGATGAAACCAGAAATACTGTTGTGGATTTGTATTTAATTCATCAAATGGAATGTGAAGCCTCGGGCGTCCCTACAACATGCTCAGAGAAGCAGTTAGAATACACAATTTTTGACCTAGTAGCTGCCGGAAGTGAGACAACAGCCACGACAATTCGATGGATTCTTGCTTATCTTATACGATTCCCGGACATTCAAGAGAAAATGTTTGCTGAAATACACTCAACTATTGGTGACGACCAACCAACACTATCTGACCGGAAACGCCTGCCTTATACTCAAGCGGTGATTCTAGAGGGGTTACGATTAACAGCAGTGGCGCCTCTTTCGATTCCTCATTCTGTTGAAGAAGACATGCATTTTCGTGGATATAAGATACCAGAGGCATGTACTGTGATGATTAATATACCTTCGTCAAATAGAGATCCTATGTCATGGAACAAACCTGATGAATTCATCCCTGAAAGATTTCTTAGTGATGACGGCAACGAGGTTATATCTCCGAAGGAACTAATAACATTCTCGTTAGGTCAAAGGTC
The DNA here is from genome assembly GCA_032209605.1 of Mactromeris polynyma. Taxonomy (NCBI): domain Eukaryota; kingdom Metazoa; phylum Mollusca; class Bivalvia; order Venerida; family Mactridae; genus Mactromeris; species Mactromeris polynyma. Next base: position 19,838,524 of record JASFXZ010000005.1, read on the forward strand.
GTGCCCCGGCGAATCACTTGCTAGATTCGAGTTATTTCTAGTTTTGACATCCCTTGTTCAGATGTATCGTTTCCTTGCAGAAACTGATGGGACCACGTCCATACCAAAAGGAAAGCTTGGACTTACATGGTGTCCGGAGTCGTACAAAATCCGTATTTTAAAAAGATAAGCAATTTATGTGACCAGTTTACATTTATGCATACACTTTTTAAACATTCATCGAACGACATACATGTGTGTGATTTAAGGACTATGAAAGATCGGTGAGGTTAGCAATAGTAGCTTTACTAGTAGTAACAACAGTATCACTGCTACCTACCACAGCTAGCAATCATATTATTATAGCGACTGTTGAATAGCACGTACTGTACTTAGTAGCAGTTTATAGTAATACCTCTCTTAAAGACCCCCTCAATAATGAAACCACCTCAAAATTAAGAACACAATGTTGAAGTTCATTTTCACTGCTTGGCTCTTTATTCAACATCTATATCACGACTACCTCAATATAAAGACCAGTGTTCAAGGGTCCAAAAGTCGGTGTTATTATCGAGGTTTTACTTTACATGTACTGAGGTTGGCAGTAGATTCAACAAAACCACTTACTGTGTCATCGGTAAACATTACAATGTACTTAAAGTGATATTATGTTCATTTTTTGTTCATTTGTTTACCTAAACAAACATGAAAAATATATTTCCTATAGTTAAAACATCAATAAACAGGCACTAACAAAGAATGAACTCATTATGTATTGATCCGTATTTTGTGAAGAAAGATGTTTGTACATGTACATGATAAATTTAAAAAAAAAGTTTTTAACAGCATGCTATATTACACATGTTGTGTCTGTTAGAAATAAGTAAAAGAAAGATATTTTCATTTGGTTATACATTGCAATGGTTCGCATTAGAGATTGTTGGGCCGATGTTACAACAATACTGGCTGTTGCCAATTCAAACATTTTATGTTCAGATGAGCCAGATACATCTTTAATAGTGTAATCTTCTAATTCGCAAACAAAGAGTTTGAATTTTACTGGCAGTATGGAAGAAAGTAAATTATGCATTATTTTAATTTTAAATTCTCAAAAAGACTGCCGCAATGTATAGACAACGGTAGCTATATCGATTGTCAACATCACATGACATGGCTATTAGTCTACTGCATTTCGATCATTTAAACACCAATATCCATGTGATGTTACCTATATAGTAGTTACAGTCAAGTTAAATAAGTCGTTACTGGCATAACCGCTAGCTTCACACCGATCTATGAAAGAAAACTTTTATCCTCAAGATATTGTACTATGTGTGAGCAAGATTTATTTGTACAATCTGCTCATACAGTTTATAAGATTGTTCCAAAAAACAATAACAACAAAAGATCAAATGTTATAGCCATTGTTAAAATAAAATTTTATAAATGTTAATATCAAAGCACTGGATGCACGAATCAATCAACTAGAACATGGATCAAATGAACAGAACAGAAAACTGGCTGAAATTGAAGCTACTCGACACGAGCAATCACAAATATGTCAAGAAATCCAAATGAAACAAAGAGAATTTGTTAAAGGTATGAACTATGATAAAATACAAAGGGTGTCAATAATGAAAGAATTCAACAAAATCAAAAGCGAACATGAAAAATTAACGGATGACCTAGTGGATCTTCAGACGAGGTCAATGCGCGATAACCGTCTGTTTTTCGGAATCAAAGAAGAACCAACAATTGAGTCACGTTATGCGGAAAACTGTACTGAAAAAAATAAGTCTTTATGTGATGAATCTTTGAAAATTGAAGGTGTCCAAAACCGCATTCTTGACCGGGCACATAGGCTAGGTAAATACACTCAATGTAAAATTAGACCTATTGTTGCAAAGATGCATTACTACCATGATAAGATCAGAATCACAGATGCTTCATTTATACATCTGAAGAATACAGACTACAGGATAAGTGATCAATACTTTATGGCTATTCAAGAAAAACGTAGACAGCTTGTTCCTGAGTTGATTCAACTAAGAAAAGAAGGCAATAATCCCATTATATCGTATGAGAGAATTATTGTGAAACGAGGCCAAGCACCAAGCCTCCGAACAGACCCTCCGGTGGAAAATAGTATGAGCTAGGACTCCAACGACCTGAAAAATAATATCTCGGTCATCCAGTGGAATGTACAAGGTATAAAGTCCAAGTTGGATGATGCAGAATTTATTAAATTTATATCTTGGGTAGTTCTATCTTTTGATGCTAAGACCCGCCGACCCGATTTTTCGCCGAAATGGAAATTATGTAGCTGATGCTTTACTATGGTGGCATATTTCTGCCACCAGTTAACTACATAATTAACGAGAAAAGTGTCGGGTTATCACGCTTAAGAAACTAGATAACTACTTAATTAACTATATAATTATATGGTTAAATAGATAAGTATTGTGATAAATTGTCATACCAGATTAATATCTTAACGCGAAAATGTCTAATAGTGCCCACAACTGCCACCATTTACCCACTAATCTAATTTTGGTAAGTGCTAAGTAGTTAACGCGATTTATATCTAGTTAACTACACAATTATCTAGTTGATTAAGTGGTTAACGAGTTAAGTATCTAGTTAATTACATACTTTTCTATTTAATTATTACGTTATCTAGATACTCAACTCGTTAACCACATATTACATATCTCATACAGGTCTCCAATGTGACCCCAATATTGTTAACAAGGTTTTATCTTTAATTGAATATGGACCTAGTTTTAGACCCAAAATGACCAACTTTCAAACTAGACAAATATTGCATTAAGACAAACATTCTGACTGAGATTTAGCCCACCCCGCTAGCTCAGACGGTAGAGTGTTAGACTGTCGTCCAGCAGGTCCGGGTTCGATTCCCGGGTTTGGCAAGTTGTTGAAAAGGTGTTGAAAAAGGGCGTAAAACCCGATGAATACTAATAACGAAGCAAACAGACCCAGATTCATGCAGATCTGGTAAAATAGTTGACCTCTAGAGTATTAACAAGCTTTTCTTTGACAACGTACGATGACGGACACGGGGTGATCCCAATGAGGATTCCACGTTTGATTCCTATTTGGGGCAAAGAGATTTTCCATTGTTACATTTGGTGCCCAGTGTGGGGCAAGATGTAAACGTGCAATGTCCTTTTGCATTTGAGCAGGATGTGAACTCAGAGATCTTCATACAAATTCTACTAGCAAACACTTCCACGTAACCACCAAAGCTAACTGATGGACAGGGGAGTACAATTGGTATACGATACCTCTACCATGTTTTCAAAGTTTCATCCAAATAATATAACATGTGTTCCATTTTGACCAACATCAGTATGCTTTTGTGCTGTTCTGTTTAAGTGCCACTCCAGTGTATATTCGCCATCTTAGTATAGCAAAGGAATCCCCTCTTCCAAGATCTCACCATCGTTTTTACCTCATCCTCCTCCTAGCATGTTTTCAAGTAACAAAATATAAAATAGCTCTCGCCTAAATCGTTTGAACTAGATTTGAAGCTAGCTAATGTATGTAGTTGAGTCAGTCGTCAAAGATGAACAAACCTGAATAAAACTAGTCATCTAAAACTTGAACATTTTTATTTGTGATTAATTGTTCAGTTTTAAGGATTTTTTTAGATTTTGTAATAAATGACGATTTAATAGTTACAGAAAGATTGTTTGTGTTGAATGACACTGCAGTACATTGATGTAGATCCATAGTATGATAAAATGCAAATTACAATTTGTTAGAGGCTAAGTACACCGGGGACACTAGCATTCCGACGCTTATATCGCCGCTATTTACATACAGCAAACACATATATACCCCAAAGACTGGAACGTTTACCTCACTTATTTATTTGAATGAGAAAAACAGCGTAAACTGATTATCACAAAATAAATGAAACTGAGTCCTGTTTCCTGCAATTTCAACGTTCTCGATGCAAAAGCGATGTTTTTGACTGGACGACTTCCACGAGTTTTAAGACAAATGTGGCATTTTAGCTATAAATTATAATATATATATATATATATCACGTTATTAGAAATCACGGTGCATCCACCAATCCACATTCATCTACAATCAGGCATACCTGCAAGCAATATTGGAATTATTTGTATTTACAGACCGAAAACTATGAACATTTGCAAGGAATAAGAGATAAAAAATAAACACTTTGGACAAGTTTTAACCTCTTCGAGATTCAACTTTTGTTCATGAAAGTTTCGCGGAGTGTTTGTGAAGTTACATGGAGACTGATCATGGATAGAACTAAGAAAGCTGCATAGGACCGTGATTTTCAAGCAGATGAAAATAAAGAAAGTCACAGCCGGTGTAGCGATTTCAGTCTACCCTCGTTTCAAGCTGCTCCCGTTAGCTTAAAATCGCATTTAGATTACCGGGACTCCGGGTAGAATGAAATCGATTCCAAATTACTCCCGAGTAACTGGAAGGTAATTCCAAGCCCCCCTCCCCCCACTACGATTTCTGATTAATTCCCTCATTCCCTAATTTATGTTTATCTATATTTCCATGCGGAACTTGAAAAAGAACAAAAGCAAATGACGTTTATTACGTTTATTTGTACAATCTGCTCATACAGTTTATAAGATCGTTCCAATACAACAATAACAACAAAATATCAAATGTTACGGCCATTGTTAAAATAAACTTTTATAAATGTTAATATTAAAGCACTGGATGCACGAATCATTCATGGATCAAATGAACAGAACAGAAAACTGACTGAAATTGAAGCTACTCGACACGAGCAATCACAAATATGTCAAGAAATCCAAATGAAACAAAGAGAATTTGATAAATGTATGAACTATGATAAAATACAAAGGGAGTCAATAATGAAAGAAAATCAACAAAATCAAAATCGAAAATGAAAAATTGACGGATGACCTAGTGGATCTACAGATGAGGTCAATGCGTGATAACCTTCTGTATTTCGGAATTAAAGAAGAACCATCAATTGAGTCACGTTATGAGGAAAACTGTACTGAAAAAAATAAGTCTTTATGTGATGAATCTTTGAAAATTGAAGGTGCCCAAAACCGGACTCTTGACCGGGCACATAGGTTAGGTAAATACACTCGAGGTGAAATTATACCTATTGTTGCAAAGATGCATTACTACCATGATAATATCATAATTACAGATGCTTCATTCATACATCTGAAGAATACAGACTACAGGATAAGTGATCAATACTTTAAGGCTATACAAGAAAAATGTAGACAGCTTATTCCTGAGTTGATGCAACTAAGAAAAGAAGGCAATAATCCCATTATATCGTATGATATAATTATTGTGAAACGAGGCCAAGCACCAAGCCTCCGACAAGACTCTCCGATGGAAGATAGTATGAGCTAGGGCTCCAATGATCAGCAAAATAATATCTCGGTCATCCAGTGGAATGTACAATGTATAATGTCCAAGTTGGATGACGCAGAATTTATTAAACTAATATCTTGGGTATTTTTTTTTCTTTATGTTGTTATGATATATTAATATTTTGTGAAACGTGGCATTCAAGTGTGTCGAATATACAGACCCCAGGCTATAACTTCATTGAGTGTTCACTACCAAAATCGAACAAAGGCCAAAATATTTAATGGTGGAATAATTGTGTATTTTATCGAAAGTCCGAACAGCTCAATATAGGCGATTAAAGTAATTCGTAACAGTTTTCGTTGGTTTAAATTAAATTGTGTGCAATCAAGTGTAGAGAAAAGTATATATTTGTGTACGTTCTACATTCCACCTGAAGGCTCGAATGTGAATACAAATGTTAATTCTTGCTTGTATGATTGTGACTTGTTTGATAGTTTGTGTAATGACATTTCACATTTTAGTTTGATGGGTGATGTTTATCTGATAGGTGATCTAAATTGTAGAATAGGAAATTTATGTGATTCTGTTGACAATATTGACTTGAACAGATATCTTACATTATCTGATAAAACTGGCAATTTAATCCCTTTTAAAAATCTAAGGACACGACGATAAATCCTTTTGACCGAAAATTAATTTCTCTATGTTAGAAACATGAACTGTCTATTGTCAACGGAAGATTAGATGAAGGTAGTTGTACGTATTATTGTAAAAATAGAAATAGAATGTGTTGTAGCATGGAAGATTATTTGATCACAAATTACTCAAATTATGAGTATATAATGGATTATATGGTACAAACTTTAATGGAATATTCTGACCATTGCCCAACTACTTTTAAAATCGTACAGCAGATCCGGGTTCGATTCCCGGGTTTGGCAGGTTATGTTCGTCATATGGAGAAGGCGTCAGATGATTGAGGAAAAGCGAGTTAGTACTGGTTGATGATTAATTATAAGAGAACCGGTAAGGTCAACTGACTGTTGTATATGATTGGAAAGGTGTTGAAAAAGGGGCGTAAAACCCGATGAATACTTAATAACGAAGCAAACAGACCCAGATTAATGCAGATCTGGTAAAATATTTGACCTCTAGAGTATTAACAAGCTAATTTTTGGACAACGTCAACGACGGACACGGGGTGATCCAAATGAGGATTCCACGTTTGATTAATATTTGGGGCAAAGAGAGTTTCCATTGTTACATTTGGTGCCCAGTGTGGGGCAAGATGTAAACGTGCAATGTCCTTTTGAATTTGAGCAGGATGTGAAATCAGAGATCTTCATACAAATTGTACTAGCAGACACTTCCACGAAACCACCGAAGCTAAGTGATGAACAGGGGAGTACAATTGGTATACGATACCTCTACCATGTTTTCAAGGTTTCATCCAAATAATATAACATGTGTTCCATTCTGACCAACATCAGTAAGCTTGTGTGCTGTTCTGCTTAAGTGCCACTCCAGTCTATATTCGCCATCTTAGTATAGCAAAGGAATCCCCTCTACCAAGACCTCAACCTCGTTTTTACCTCCTCCTCCTCCTAGCATGTTTTCAAGTAACAAAATATAAAATAACTCTCGCCTAAATCATTTAAGCTAATTTTGAAGCTAGCTTAATATGTATATAGTCTAGTCAGTCGTCAAGGATGAACAAACCTAAACAAAACAGAACGTATTTATGCGTACATCTGTGCAATGAAAGACTGCATAAATACCTAAGGAATTGGATATACTATTGTGAATGGATATTAACACATTTCGTCCCTTTTTGTTGTTAAGGTTGTGATCAAAAAGTGCCGAAGTTATGTAACTGAACATCTACAGCTTATACAGTCAGAGACTTTTCGTCGATAGTTTAAATGTTCATTACATGCATGAAAAGAATTAAGTAAGAATTTTAATACACTAAAATGGAGATTATAGACAGTTTTATTCGCTTGGATTATTCGTCGGCTGTAACATTGTTCATATTCGTACTAACATTTTGTTTGGTGTTTTATTCCACGCGAAGACCACAGGGGATTCCTCCAGGCCCCGCTTTGTTTCCAGTGATTGGCAACCTGCCATCCTTTGCAGGGGATATTCTATCAAATCTAGCCTCATTGAGACAGAAATATGGCGATGTATATAGTTTATACGTAGGCAAGGAGTTGATGATCTTTTTAAACGGCCATGACGCCGTTCATGAAGCGTTAGTTAAGAAAGGTTCGAAGTTTAAAGGGCGTCCATACAGTTCATATGAACGGTTAGTGAATCTTTATCCCGGTATTGTTTATGCAAATGGAGCTCTGTGGAAAGAACAGAGGATGTTTGCTCTAAAGGCACTTCAAGAACTTTGCTTCAAGGACGGAGGAAAAACTGTTGAAGAAGCAGCTTTGAATGAAGTAAGACATCTAGGAAAGACTTTAGAAAATATTTCATATCCTGTGGATGTTGAACATGTTATAAACATAGCCTTAACTAATGTTGTGTGCGTGCTTTTATACAAACATCGATTCGATTACGAAGACCAAGGACTTAAGAAAGTTTTATTGCAGTCACGAGAAAACGTTAATGAATTCATGTACAGTCATCTTTTGGTAAATTGTCTCCCTTTTTTGAGAGTGTTACCTTTTGATATCTTAGGCATAAAAGCGACACATGAAAGGTATCTCAGCATGCTTGATTTTTTCCGGGATTTCATTGAAAAATTGAAACAAAATCATACTGATGAAACCAGACATACTGCTGTGGATTTGTATTTAATTCATCAAATGCAATGTGAAGCCTCGGGCGTCCCTACAACATGCTCAGAGAAGCAGTTAGAATACACAATTTTTGACCTAGTAGCTGCCGGAAGTGAGACAACAGCCACGACAATTCGATGGATTCTTGCTTATCTTATACGATTCCCGGACATTCAAGAGAAAATGTTTGCTGAAATACACTCAATTATTGGTGACGACAAACCGACACTCTCTGACCGGAAACGCCTGCCTTATACTCAAGCGGTGATTCTAGAGGGTTTACGATTAACAGCAGTGGCGCCTCTTGCGATTCCTCATTCTGTTGAAGAAGACATGCATTTTCGTGGATATAAGATACCAGAGGGGTGTACTGTGATGATTAATATACATTCGTCAAATAGAGATCCTATGTCATGGAACAAACCTGATGAATTCATTCCGGAAAGATTTCTTAGTGATGACGGCAACGGGGTTATAACTCCGAAGGAACTAATAACATTCTCGTTAGGTCAAAGGTCGTGCCCCGGCGAATCACTTGCTAGATTCGAGTTATTTCTAGTTTTGACATCCCTTGTTCAGATGTATCGTTTCCTTGCAGAAACTGATGGGATCACGTCCATACCAAAAGGAAAGCTTGGACTTACATGGTGTCCGGAGTCGTACAAAATCCGTATTTTAAAACGATAAGCAATTTATGTGACCAGTTTACATTTATGCATACATTTTTTAAACATTCAGCGAACGACATAAATGTGTGTGATTTAAGGACTATTAAAGATCGGTGAGGTTAGCAATAGTAGCTTTACTAGTAGTAACAACAGTATCACTGCTACCTACCACAGCTAGCAATCATATTATTATAGCGGCTGTTGAATAGCACTGCACTAAGTAGCAGTATACAGCAAAACTATCTTAAAGACCACCTCAATAATGAAACCACCTCATAATTAAGAACACAATGTTGAAGTACATTTTCAGTGTTTCGCTCTTTATTCAATCTCAATATTAAGACCATCTCAATATAAAGACCAGTGTTCAAGGGTACTAAAATCGGTGTTATTATCGAGGTTTTACTTTACATGTACGGGTGTTGGCAGTAGATTCAACAAAACCACTTACAGTATCATCGGTAAACATTACAATGTACTTAAAGTGATGTTATGTTCATTTTATGTTAATTTGTTTGCCTAAGCAAACATCAATAAACAGGCATTAACAAAGAATGAACTCATTATGTATTGATCCGTATTTGGTGAAGAAAGATGTTAGTACATGTACATCATAAATTTAAAAAAAAACTGTTTTTTAACAGCAGGCTATATTACACAAGTTGTGTCTGTTAGTAATAAGTAAAAGAAAGATATTTTCATTTGGTTATACATTGCAATGGTTCGCATTAGAGATTGTTTGGCCGATATTACAACAATACTGGCTATTGCTAATTCAAACATTTTATGTTCAGATGAGCCAGATACATCTTTAATAGTGTAATATTCTAATTCGCAAACAAAGAGTTTGAAGCAATTTTACTGGCAGTCTTGAAGAAAGTAAATTATGCATTATTTTAATTTTCAATTCTCAAAAAGACTGCCGCAATGTATAGACAACGGTAGCTATATCGATTGTCAACATCACATGACATGGCTATAAATCTACTGCATTTCGATCATTTAAACACCAATACCAATGTGATGTTACCTATATAGTAGTTACAGTAATATGGAATCAGTCGTTACAGACTTTTATACTCAAGATATTGTCCTACGTGTGAGCAAGATCAGAGTTCTGAAGGAATCCCCACGAAATGAAATGTAATATCTCTCGACTTTGTTGTAAAACAGTAAAACCTCATCTAACGACCACCTCTATAATAAGACCACCTCAAAATGAGACCACATGTTTAGAGTCAATTAAGACTGTTTCGTTCTTTATTAAACATCACTATTAAGACCACCTCAATATTAAGGCCAATAATCGAGGGTCCCAAAGGTGGTCTCATTATTGAGGTTCTACTGTATATATTTATGTTTGAAACATTATGGGAGTCTGATGACCTGTGAAACAGTGTTTTAATATACATGTACTAATCCGTATGGCAGTAATACAGTAGATAACTAAAGTGGCATGCGTTTAAATTTTATACAAGCGCTATATGATATATAAACATGATGACAATACATGTACAAGAGAGACAACTCTAGAAACTTTCATTTGTTATTAATTTAAAAAGTGAACTAATACTATAACGAAATTGTGCAGACGGCAATCCGTTACAGAAAGGAATTGTCTTCGAGATATATATTGTTACTGACAATTTACAAAATTGATTTCTTCGGTATCAAAGATAACTGTGCTAACATATAAAATGCTAAAATGAGATGTCTGCAATTTGTGCTAAATGGAATTTAAAAAACATATAGATCCATTTTTTTCTCAATATATTTTGCCTAATTACGAGATACTGTCTTTCTTTTGTGGTAGTTTTCCAGCAAGAGGAAGTTGATACAGAGCTGATATCAATCAAGTTTAGTTGACTATCACATTTTTATTTCTGATAAATTGTTCAGTTTTAAGGATTTTTTAAAAACAATTGTAATGAATGACGATTTAATAGATTATTTGTGTTGAATGACACTGCAGTACATTGAGGTAGGTCTACAGTACGATAAAATGCTAATTCAAATGACAATTATTCGTAGTATTAATTAAATTGATTGTTTATTGATTTGTTAGACGGCTAAGTACACCGGAGACTGTCGAAGTTCATGCATGGCACTAGAATCCCGACGCTTTTTACATGCAGCAAACACATATAGTAAATATGCCTCAAAATCCGGAAAGTTTACCGCACTTATTTATTTGAAATGAGAAAAGCAGCGTGAACTGATTATCACAAAATAAATGAAACTGACAGTCCTGTTTCCTGCAATTTCAAAGTTCACAGTGCAAAATCAATGTGTTTGACTGGACGACTTCCACGGGTTTTAAGAAAAATAAGGCATTTTAGCTTTAAATTATAATATATATTACGTTATAAGAAATCACGGTGCATCCACCAATCCATATTCAACTACAATCAGGCATATCTGCAAGCAATATTGGAATTATTTACAGACCGAAATCTAGGAACATTTGCAAGGAATAAGAAATACAAAAACAAACACATTGGACAAGTTTTAACCTCTTCGAGGAGTGTTTGTGTAGTCACAAGGAGACTGATCATGGATAGAAATAAAGAAAGTCACAGCCGATGTAGCGATTTCAGTCTACCCTCGTTTCAAGATGCTCCCGTTAGCTTAAAATCGCGTTCAGATTACCATGACTCCGGGTAAGGTAACTTGAAGGTAATTCCAAGCCCCCCATACGATTTCAGATAAATTCCCTCATTCCCTAATTTATGTTTATCTATATTTCCATGCGGAACTTGAAAAGAACAACAGCAAATGACGTTTTTTACGTTTATTTGTACAATCTGCTCATACAGTTTATAGATCGTTCCAATACAACAATAACAACAAAATATCAAATGTTATGGCCATTGTTAAACTAAACTTTTATAAATGTTAATATCAAAGCACTGGATGCACGAATCAATCAACTAGAACATGGATCAAATGAACAGAACAGAAAACTGACTGAAATTGAAGCTACTCGACACTAGCAATCACAAATATGTCAAGAAATCCAAATGAAACAAAGAGAATTTTATAAATGTATGAACTATGATCAAATACAAAGGGAGTCATTAATGAAAGAAAATCAAAGAATTCAACAAAATCAAAAGCGAAATATTAACGAATGACCTAGTGGATCTTCAGACGAGGTCAATGCGTGATAACCTTCTGTTTTTCGGAATGAAAGAAGAACCAACAATTGAGTCGCGTTTTGCGGAAAACTACTGAAAAAAATAAGTCTTTATGTGATGAATCTTTGAAAATTGACCGGGCACATAGGCTAGGTAAATACACTCAAGGTAAAATTAGACCTATTGTTGCAAAGATGCATTACTACCATGATAAGATCAAAATTAAAGATGCTTCATTCATACATCTAAAGAATACAGACTACAGGGTAAGTGATCAATACTTTAAGACTATACAAGAAAAATGTAGACAGTTTATTCCTGAGTTGATGCAACCAAGAAAAGGAGGCAATAATCCCATTTTATCGTATGATAGTATTATTGTGAAACGAGGCCATGCACCAAGCCGCCGACAAGACTCTCCGATGGAAGATAGTATGAGCTAGGGCTCCAACGATCAGTAAAATAATATCTCGGTCATCCAGTGGAATGTACAATGTATAATGTCCAAGTTGGATGACGCAGAATTTATTAAACTAATATCTTGGGTAGTTTTTTTCTTTATGTTGTTATGATATATTAATATTTTGTGAAACGTGGCATTCAAGTGCGTCGAATATACAGACCCCATGCTATAACTTCATTGAGTGTTCACTACCAAAATCGAACAAAAAAGGCCAAAAGATTTAATGGTGGAATAATTGTGTATTTTATCGAAAATCCGAACAGCTCAATATAGGCGATTAAAGTAATTCGTAACAGTTTTCGTTGGTTTAAATTAAATTGTGTGCAATCAAGTGTAGAGAAAAGTATATATTTGTGTACGTGCTACATTCCACCTGAAGGCTCGAATGTGAATACAAATGTTAATTCTTGCTTGTATGATTGTGACTTGTTTGATATTTTGTGTAATGACATTTCACATTTTAGTTTGATGGGTGATCTTTATCTGATAAGTGATCTAAATTGTAGAATATGAAATTTATGTGATTCTGTTGACAATATTGACTTGAACAGATATCTTACATTACCTGATAAAACTGGCAATTTAATCCCTTTTAAAAATCTAAGGATACGACGATAAATCCTTTTGGCCGAAAATTAATTTCTCTATGTTAGAAACATGAACTGTCTATTGTCAACGGAAGATTAGCTGAAGGTAGTTGTACGTATTATTGTAAAAATAGAAATAGAATGTGTTGTAGCATGGAAGATTATTTGATCACAAATTGCTCAAATTATGAGTATATAATGGATTATATGGTACAAACTTTAATGGAATATTCTGACCATTGCCCAACTACTTTTAAAATCGTACAGCAGATCCGGGTTCGATTCCCGGGTTTGGCAGGTTATGTTCGTCATATGGAGAAGGCGTCAGATGATTGAGGAAAAGCAAGTTAGTACTGGTTGATGATTAATTCTAAGAGAACCGGTAAGGTCAACTGACTGCTGTATATGATTGGAAAGGTGTTGAAAAAGGGGCGTAAAACCCGATGAATACTAATAACGAAGCAAAGGGACCCAAATTCATGCAGATCTGGTAAAATATTTGACCTCTAGAGTATTAACAAGCTTATTTTTCACAACGTACGACGACGGACACGGAGTGATCCCAATGAGGATTCTACGTTTGATTCATATTTGGGGCAAATAGATTTTCCATTGTTACATTTGGTGCCCAGTGTGGGGCAAGATGTTAACGTGCAATGTCCTTTTGCATTTGAGCAGGATGTGAAATCAGAGATCTTCATACAAATTGTACTAGCAGACACTTCCACGTAACCACCAAAGCTAACTGATGGACAGCGGAGTACAATTGGTATACGATACCTCTACCATGTTTTCAAGGTTTCATCCAAATAATATAACATGTGTTCCATTTTGACAAACATCAGTAAGCTTTTGTGCTGTTCTGTTTAAGTGCCACTCCAGTCTATATTCGCCATCTTAGTATAGCAAAGGAAACCCCTCTACCAAGACCTCACCATCGTTTTTACCTCCTCCTCCTCCTAGCATGTTTTCAAGTAACAAAATATAAAATGACTCTCGCCTAAATCGTTTAAACTAATTTTGAAGCTAGGTTATGTATATAGTTTAGTCAGTCGTCAAGGATGAACAAACCTTAACAAAACTAGTCATCTAAAACTAGGACATTTCATTGAAATACTGTCACAATGATATATACATGTAAACAGTTTAATAGTGTGTTGTAACGAAACCAACCTTAACTGATGTTTTGAACTGTCATATTTTGCTGTGGACTCCGTTCTGCAAATTCATGTATAACGTAAACGTCGTCGATCGATAGGTCACATGGTGATTCTCTCCGTATATCATAAATAAGAGAACGTTATTGGTGAAAACAGAACCTATTTATGCGTACATCTGTGTAATGAAATACTGCATAAATATCTAAGGAAATGGATATACTATTGTGAATGGATATTAACACATTTCGTCCCTTTTTGTTGTTAAGGTTGTGATCAAAAAGTGCCGAAGTTATGTAACTGAAAATCTACAGCTTATACAGTCAGAGACTTTTCGTCGATAATTTAAATGTTCATTACATGCATGAAAAGAATTAAGTGAGATTTTTAATACACTAAAATGGAGATTATAGACAGTTTTATTCACTTGGATTATTCGTCGGCTGTAACATTGTTCATATTCATACTAACATTTTGTTTGGTGTTTTATTCCACGCGAAGACCACAGGGGATTCCTCCAGGCCCCGCTTTGTTTCCAGTGATTGGCAACCTGCCATCCTTTGCAGGGGATATTCTATCAAATCTAGCCTCATTGAGACAGAAATATGGCGATGTATATAGTCTATACGTAGGCAATGAGTTGATGATCTTTTTAAACGGCCATGATGCCGTTCATGAAGCGTTGGTTAAGAAAGGTTCGAAGTTTAAAGGGCGTCCAAACAGTTCATTTGATCGGTTAGTGAATCTTTATCCCGGCATTGCTTATGCAAATGGACATCTGTGGAAAGAACAGAGGATGTTCGCTTTAAAAACGCTTCAAGAACTTTGCTTTAAGGATGGAGGAAAAACTGTTGAAGAAGCAGCTTTGAATGAAGTCACACATCTAGGAAAGACTTTAGAAAATATTTCATATCCTGCGGATGTTGAACATGTTATAAACATAGCCATAACTAATGTTGTGTGCGTGCTTTTATACAAACATCGATTCGATTACGAAGACCAAGGACTAAAAAAAGTTTTATTACAGTTACGAGAAAACGTTAATGCATTCATGCACGATCATCTTTTGGTAAATTGTCTCCCCTTTCTGAGCGTGTTACCATTTGATATCTTAGGCATACAAGCAATACAAGACAGGTATCTCAGCATGCTTGCTTTTTTTCGAGATTTCATTGAAAAATTGAAACAAAATCATACTAATGAAACCAGAAATACTGTTGTGGATTTGTATTTAATTCATCAAATGGAATGTGAAGCCTCGGGCGTCCCTACAACATGCTCAGAGAAGCAGTTAGAATACACAATTTTTGACCTTGTAGCTGCCGGAAGTGAGACAACAGCCACGACAATTCGATGGATTCTTGCTTATCTTATACGATTCCCGGACATTCAAGAGAAAATGTTTGCTGAAATACACTCAACTATTGGTGAGGACAAACCGACACTCTCTGACCGGAAACGCCTGCCTTATACTCAAGCGGTGATTCTAGAGGGGTTACGATTAACAGCAGTGGCGCCTCTTGCGATTCCTCATTCTGTTGAAGAAGACATGCATTTTCGTGGATATAAGATACCAGAGGGATGTACTGTGATGATTAATATACCTTCGTCAAATAGAGATCCTATGTCATGGAACAAACCTGATGAATTCATCCCGGAAAGATTTCTTAGTGATGACGGCACCGAGGTTATAACTCCAAAAGAACTTATAACATTTTCGCTAGGTCAAAGGTCGTGCCCCGGCGAATCACTTGCTAGATTCGAGTTATTTCTAGTTTTGACATCCCTTGTTCAGATGTATCGTTTCCTTGCAGAAACTGATGGGATCACGTCCAT
Organism: Mactromeris polynyma; assembly: GCA_032209605.1. Taxonomy (NCBI): domain Eukaryota; kingdom Metazoa; phylum Mollusca; class Bivalvia; order Venerida; family Mactridae; genus Mactromeris; species Mactromeris polynyma. The sequence continues at coordinate 19,854,519 of JASFXZ010000005.1, forward strand.
ACCAAAAGGAAAGCTTGGACTTACATGGTGTCCGGAGTCGTACAAAATCCGTATTTTAAAAAGATAAGCAATTTATGTGACCAGTTTACATTTATGTATACACTTTTTAAACATTCAGCGAACGACATAAATGTGTGTGATTTAAGGACTATGAAAGATCGGTGAGGTTAGCAATAGTAGCTTTACTAGTAGTAACAACAGTATCACTGCTACTTACCACAGCTATAGCAATCATATTATTATAGCGGCTTTTGAATAGCACTGCACTTAGTAGCAGTATACAGTAAAACTATCTTAAAGACCACCTCAATAATGAAACCACCTCAAAATTAAGAACAAAATGTTGAAGTTCATTTTCACTGCTTGGCTCTTTATTCAACATCTATATCACGACTACCTCAATATAAAGACCAGGGTCCCAAAGTCGGTGTTATTATCGAGGATTTACTTTACATGTACTGCTGTTGGCAGTAGATTCAACAAAACCACTTACAGTATCATCGGTAAACATTACAATGTACTTAAAGTGATATTATGTTCATTGTATGCTCATTAGTTGACCTAAGCAAACATGAAAAATATATTTCCTATAGTTAAAACATCAATAAAGAGGCATTAACAAAGAGTGAACTCATTATGTATTGGTCCGTATTTTGTGAAGAAAAATGTTTGTACATGTACATCAACAATTAAAAAAACAACATTTTTTTAACGGCCGGCTATATTACACATGTTGTGTCTGTTAGTAATAAGTAAAAGAAAGATATTTTCATTTGGTTATACATTGCAATGGTTCGTATTAGAGATTGTTTGGCCGATGTTACAAAAATACTGGCTGTTGCCAATTCAAACAGTTTATGTTCAGATGAGCCAGATACATCTTTAATAGTGTAAAATTCTAACTCGCAAACAAAGAGTTTGAAGCAAATATTACTGGCAGTATGGAAGAAAGTAAATTATGTATTATTTTAATTTTGAATTCTCAAAAATGCTACCGTATAGACAACGGTAGCTATATCGATTGTCAACATCACATGACATGGCTATAAATCTACTGCATTTCGATAATTTAAATATCCACAATATCCATGTGATGTTACCTATATATTAGTTACAGTCATATGGAATCAGTCGTTACTGACATAACCGCTAGCTTCACACCGATCTATGAATGAAAACTTTTATCCTCAAGATATTGTACTATGTGTGAGCAAGATCAGAGTTCTGGAGGAATCCCCATGAAATGAAATGTAATATCTCTCGACTTTGTCCAAAGGTGGTCTCATTATTGAGGTTCTACTGTATATATTTATCTTTCAAACTTTATGGGAGTCTGATGACCTGTGAAGCAGTGTTTTAATATATTCACATGTATGTAACATATACATGTATACAATAAATATAACCAGGATTGGCACTATTGTAGAATTTAATGTGTACTAATCTGTATGGCAGTAATGCAGTAACTAACTATTAAAGTGGCATGCGTTTATATTTTATACAAGCGCTATATGATATATAAACATGATGATAATACAAGAGAGACAACTCTAGAAACTTTCATTTGTTATTAATTTAAAGAGTTAACTAATACTATAACGAAATTGTGCAGACGGCAATCCGTTACAGAAAGGAATTGTCTTCGAGATATATATTGTTACTGACAATTTACAAACTTGTTTTCTTCGGTATCAAAGATAACTGTGCTAACATATATCTAAAATGAGATATCTGCAATTTGTGCTAAATGGAATTAAATAAAACATATAGATCCATTTTTTCTCAATATATTTTGCCTTATTAGCAGATTATAACTGTTTTTCTTTTGTGGTAGTTTTCCAGCAAGAGGGAGTTGATACAGAGCTGATATCAATCAAGTTTAGTTGACTATCACATTTTTATTTCTGATAAATTGTTCAGTTGTAAGGATTGTTTTTAATTTTTCAATGAATGACGATTTAATAGTTACAGAAAGATTATTTGTGTTGAATGACACTGCAGTACATTGAGGTAGATCTATAGTACGATAAAACGCAAATTCAAATTACTATTATTCGTAGTATTAATTAAATTGATTTTTTTATTGATTTGTTAGACGGCTAAGTACACCGGAGACGGTCGAAGTTCATGCATGACACTAGAATTCCGACGTTTATATCGCCGCGTTTTACATGCAGCAAACACATATAGTAAATATACCTCAAAGTCTGGAACGTTTACCGCACCTATTTATTTGAAATGAGAAAAACAGCGTAAACTGATTATCAGAAAATAAATGAAACTGACAGTCCTGTTTCCTGCAATTTTAACGTTCACAGTGCAAAATCAATGTTTTTTTTGCAGACGAGGTCAATGCGCGATAACCTTCTGTTTTTCGGAATCAAAGAAGAACCAACAATTGAGTCACGTATTTATGTGATGAATCTTTGAAAATTGACGGTGTCCAAAACCGAATTCTTGACCGGGCACATAAGCTAGGTAAATACACTCAAGGTAAAATTAGACCTAGTGTTGCAAAGATGCATTACTACCATGATAAGATCAGAATCACAGATGCTTCATTCATACATCTGAAGAATACAGACTACAGGATAAGTGATCAATACTTTATGGCTATTCAAGAAAAACGTAGACAGCTTGTTCCTGAGTTGATTCAACTAAGAAAAGAAGGCAATAATCCCATTATATCGTATGAGAGAATTATTGTGAAACGAGGCCCAGCACCAAGCCTCCGAACAGACCCTCCGGTGGAAGATAGTATGAGCTAGGGCTCCAACGACCTGAAAAATAATATTTCGGTCATCCAGTGGAATGTACAAGGTATAAAGTCCAAGTTGGATGATGCAGAATTTATTAAATTAATATCTTGGGTAGTTCTATCTTTTGATGCTAAGACCCGCCGACCCGATTTTTCGCCGAAATGGAAATTATGTAGCTGATGCTTTACTATCGTGGCATATTTCTGCCACCAGTTAACTACATAACTAATTAGAAAAGTGTCGGGTTATCACGCTTAAGAAACTAGATAACTACTTAATTAACTATGTAATTATATGGTTAAATAGATAAGTATCGTGATAAATTTTCATACCAGATTAATATCTTAACGCGAAAATGTCTGATAGTGCCCACAACTGCCACCATTTACACACTAATCTATTTTAGATAAGTGCTAAGTAGTTAACGCGATTTATATCTAGTTAACTACACAATTATCTAGTTGATTAAGTGGTTAACGAGTTAAGTATCTAGTTAATTACATACTTTTCTATTTATTTATTACGTTATCTAGATACTTAACTCGTTAACCACATAATACATATCTCATACAAGTCACCAATGTGACCTCAATAGTGTTTACAAGGTTTTATCTTTAATTGAATATGGACCTAGTTTTAGACCCAAAATGACCAACTTTCAAACTAGACACATATTGCATTAAGACAAACATTCTGACGGAGATTTAGCCCACCCCGCTAGCTCAGACGGTAGAGTGCTAGACTGTCGTCCAGCAGGTCCGGGTTCGATTCCCGGGTTTGGCAGGTTATGTTCGTCATGTGGAGAAGGCGTCAGTTGCTTGAGGAAAAGCAAGTTACTACTTGTTGATGATTAATTCTAAGAGAACCGGTACGGTCAACTGGCTGCTTATATAATTGAAAAGGTGGTGAAAAAATGGCGTAAAACCCGATGAATACTAATAACGAAGCAAACAGACCCAGATTCATGCAGATCTGGTAACATATTTGACCTCTAGAGTATTAACAAGCTTTTCTTTGACAACGTACGATGACGGACACGGGGTGATCCCAATGAGGATTCCACGTTTGATTCATATTTGGGGCAAAGAGATTTTCCATTGTTACATTTGGTGCCCAGTGTGGGGCAAGATGTAAACGTGCAATGTCCTTTTGCATTTGAGCAGGATGTGAAATCAGAGATCTTCATACAAATTGTACTAGCAGACACTTCCACGTAACCACCAAAGCTAACTGATGGACAGGGGAGTGCAATTGGTATACGATACCTCTACCATGTTTTCAAGGTTTCATCCAAATAATATAACATGTGTTCCATTTTGACCAACATCATTACACTTTTGTGCTGTTCTGTTTAAGTGCCACTCCAGTGTATATTCGCCATCTTAGTATACCAAAGGAATCCCCTCTTCCAAGATCTCACCATCGTTTTTACCTCCTCCTCCTAGCATGTTTTCAAGTAACAAAATATAAAATAGCTCTCGCCTACATCGTTTGAACTAGTTTTGAAGCTAGCTAATGTATATAGTTGCGTCAGTCGTCAAAGATGAACAAACCTGAATAAAAGTAGTCATCTAAAACTTGGACATTTCATTGAAATACTGTCACAATGATGTATACATGTAAACAGTTTAACACTGCTTTGTAACGAAACCAACCTTAACTGATGTTTTGTACTGTCATATTTTGCTGTGAACTCGGTTCTGCAAAAACATGTATAACGTAAACGTCGTCGATCGATAGGACATATGGTGATACTCTCTGTATAGCATAAAGAGAACGGTATTGGTGAAAACAGTTCCTATTTATGTGTATATCTGTGTGATGTACGACTGGATAAATAGCTCAGGAATTGGATATACTATTGTGAATGGATATTAACACATTTCGTCACTTCTTGTTGTTATAGTTGTGATCAAAAAGTGCTGAAGTTATGTAACTGAACATCTACAGCTTATGCAGTCAGAGACTTTTCGTCGATAATGTTCATTACATGCATGGAAAGAAGTAAATACGATTTTTAATACACTAAAATGGAGATTATAGACAGTTTTATTCGCTTGGATTATTCGTCGGCTGTAACATTGTTCATATTCATACTAACATTTTGTTTGGTGTTTTATTCCACGCGAAGACCACAGGGGATTCCTCCAGGACCCGCTTTGTTTCCAGTGATTGGTAACTTGCCATCCTTTGCAGGGGATATTCTATCAAATCTAGCCTCATTGAGACAGAAATATGGCGATGTATATAGTTTATATGTAGGCAATGAGTTGATGATCTTTTTAAACGGCCATGACGCCGTTCATGAAGCGTTAGTTAAGAAAGGTTCAAAGTTTAAAAGGCGTCCAAACAGTTCATTTGAACGGTTAGTGAATCTTTATCCCGGCATTGTTTATGCAAATGGAGCTCTGTGGAAAGAACAGAGGATGTTCGCTCTAAAGGCACTTCAAGAACTTTGCTTCAGGGACGGAGGAAAATCTGTTGAAGAAGCAGCTTTGAATGAAGTCACACATCTAGGAAAGACTTTAGAAAATATTTCATATCCTGCGGATGTCGAACATATTATAAACATAGCCTTAACTAATGTTGTCTGCGTGCTTTTATACAAACATCGGTTCGATTACGAAGACCAAGGACTAAAGAAACTTTTATTGCAGTTACGAGAAAACGTTAATGGATTGATGCACACTCTTCTTTTGGTAAATTGTCTCCCCTTTCTGAGCGTGTTACCATTTGATCTTTTACACATAAAAGCGACACATGTCAAGTATCACAGGATGCTTGATTTTTTCCGAGATTTCATTGAAAAATTGAAACAAAATCATACTAATGAAACCAGAAATACTGTTGTGGATTTGTATTTAATTCATCAAATGGAATGTGAAGCCTCGGGCGTCCCTACAACATGCTCAGAGAAGCAGTTAGAATACACAATTTTTGACCTAGTAACTGCCGGAAGTGAGACAACAGCCACGACAATTCGATGGATTCTTGCTTATCTTATACGATTCCCGGACATTCAAGAGAAAATGTTTGCTGAAATACACTCAACTATCGGTGACGACCATCCGACACTCTCTGACCGGAAACGCCTGCCATATACCCAATCGGTGATTCTAGAGGGGTTACGATTAACAGCAGTGGTGCCTCTCGCGATTCCTCATTCTGTTGAAAAAGACACTCAATTTCGAGGATATAAGATACCAGAGGGATGTAGTGTGATGATTAATATACCTTCGTCAAATAGAGATCCTATGTCATGGACCAAACCTGATGAATTCATCCCGGAAAGATTTCTCAGTGATGATGGCACCGAGGTTATAACTCCAAAGGAACTTATAACATTCTCGCTAGGTCAAAGGTCGTGCCCCGGCGAATCACTTGCTAGATTCGAGTTATTTCTAGTGTTGACATCCCTTGTTCAGATGTATCGTTTCCTTGCAGAAACTGATGGGATCACGTCCATACCAAAAGGAAAGCTTGGACTTACATGGTGTCCGGAGTCGTACAAAATCCGTATTTTAAAAAGATAAGCAATTTATGTGACCAGTTTACATTTATGCATACACTTTTTAAACATTCAGCGAACGACATACATGTGTGTGATTTAAGGACTATGAAAGATCGGTGAGGTTAGCAATAGTAGCTTTACTAGTAGTAACAACAGTATCACTGCTACCTACCACAGCTAGCAATCATATTATTATAGCGGCTGTTGAATAGCACGTACTGTACTTAGTAGCAGTTTATAGTAATACCTCTCTTAAAGACCACCTCAATAATGAAACCACCTCCAAATTAATAACACAATGTTGAAGTTCATTTTCACTGCTTGGCTCTTTATTCAACCTCAATATTAAGACTACCTCAATATAAAGACCAGTGTTCAAGGGTCCAAAAGTCGGTGTTATTATCGAGGTTTTACTTTACATGTACTGAGGTTGGCAGTAGATTCAACAAAACCACTTACTGTATCATCGGTAAACATTACAATGTACTTAAAGTGATATTATGTTCATTTTATGTTCATTTGTTTACCTAAGCAAACATGTAAATATATTTCCTATAGTTAAAACATCAATAAACAGGCATTAACAAAGAGTGAACTCATTATGGATTGATCCGTATTTGGTGAAGAAAGATGTTTGTACATGTACATGATAAAAAAACAACATTTTTTTAACAGCATGCTATATTACACAAGTTGTGTCTGTTAGTAACAAGTAAAAGAAAGATATTTTCATTTGGTTATACATTGCAATGGTTCGTATTAGAGATTGTTTGGCCGATGTTACAACAATACTGGCTGTTGCCAATTCAAACAGTTTATGTTCAGATGAGCCAGATACATCTTTAATAGTGTAAAATTCTAATTCGCAAACAAAGCGTTTGAAGCAACATTACCGGTAGTATGGAAGAAAGTAAATTATGCATTATTTTAATTTTAAATTCTCAAAAAGGCTACCGTATAGACAACGGTAGTTATATCGATTCTCAACATCACATGACATGGCTATAAGTCTACTGCATTTCGATAATTTAAATATCCACAATATCCATGTGATGTTACCTATATAGTAGTTACAGTCATATGGAATCAGTCGTTACTGACATAACCGCTAGCTTCACACCGATCTATGAAAGAAAACTGTTATCTCCTCAAGATATTGTACTATGTGTGAGCAAGATCAGAGTTCTGGAGGAATCCCCACGAAATGAAATGTAATATCTCTCGACTTTGTTGTAAAATAGTAAAACCTCACCTAACGACCACCTCAATAATAAGACCACCTCAAAATTGAGACCACATTTTTAGATTACATTTTGACTGTTTTGCTCTTTATTAAACATCAATATTAAGACCACCTCAATATTAAGACCAATGTTCGAGGGTCCCAAAGGTGGTCTCATTATTGAGGTTCTACTGTATATATTTATGTTTCAAACATTATGGGAGTCTGATGACCTGTGAAACAGTGTTTTAATATATTCACATGCATGTAACATATTCGTGTTATATCTGTCAAAACTGTTGTAGAATTTAATGTGTACTAATCCGTATGGCAGTAATACAGTAGATAACTATCAAAGTGGCATGCGTTTATATTTTGTACAAGCGCTATATGATATATAAACATGATGATAATACAAGAGAGACAACTCTAGAAACTTTCATTTGTTATTAATTTAAAGAGTTAACTAAAACTATAACGAAATTGTACAGACGGCAATCCGTTACAGAAATGAATTGTCTTTGAGATATACATTGTTACTGACAATTTACAAAATTGTTTTCTTCGGTATCAAAGATAACTGTGCTAACATATATCTAAAATGAGATGTCCGCAATTTGTGCTAAATGGAATTAAAAAAAACCATATAGTTCCATATTTTTCTCAATATATTTTGCCTAATTACGACATTATAACTGTCTTTCTTTTGTGTTAGTTTTCCAGCTTGAGGAAGTTGATACAGAGCTGATGTCAATCAAGTTTAGTCGACTATCACATTTTTATTTCTGATAAATTGTTCAGTTGTAAGGATTTTTTTAAATTTTGTAATGAATGACGATTTAATAGTTACAGAAAGATGATTTGTGTTGAATGACACTGCAGTACATTGAGGTAGGTCTACAGTACGATAAAATGCAAATTCAAATGACAATTATTCGTAGTATTAATTAAATTGATTTTTTTATTGATTTGTTAGACGGCTAAGTACACCGGAGACGGTTGAAGTTCATGCATGACACTAGAATTCCGACGTTTATATCGCCGCTTTTCACATGCAGCAAACACATATAGTAAATATACCTCAAAGTCTGGAAAGTTTATTTATTTATTTGAAATGAGAAAAACGGCGTAAACTGATTATCAGAAAATAAATGAAACTGACAGTCCTGTTTCCTATAATTTTAACGTTCACAGTGCAAAATCAATGTTTTTGACTGGATGACTTCCACGCGTTTTAAGAAAAATATGACATTTTAGCTATAAATTATAATATATATATATCATGTTATAAGAAATCACGGTGCATCCACCAATCCACATTCATCTACAATCAGGCATACATACCTGCAAGCAATACTGGAATTATTTTCAGACCGAAACCTAGGAACATTTGCAAGTAATAAGAAATAAAAAAAAACGCATTGGACAAGTTTTAACCTCTTCGATGAGTGTTTTTGTAGTCACATGGAGACTGATCATGGATAGAAATAAGTAAGCTGCATAGGACCGTGATTTTCAAGCAGATGAAAATAAAGAAAGTCACAGCCGGTGTAAGCGATTTCAGTCTACCCTCGTTTCAAGATGCTCCCGTTAGCTTAAAATCGCGTTCAGATTACCAGGACTCCGGGTAGGGTAACTTGAAGGTAATTCCAAGCACCCCCCCCCCCACGATTTCAGATAAATTCCATCGTTCCTTAATTTATGTTTATCTATATTTCAATGCGGAACAACAGCAAATGATTTATTTGTACAATCTGCTCATACAGTTTATAAGATTGTTCCAATACAACAATAACAACAAAAGATCAAATGTTATGGCCATTGTTAAAATATTTTTTTATAAATGTTAATATCAAAGCACTGGATGCACGAATCAATCAACTAGAACATGGATGGATCAAATGAACAGAACAGAAAACGGACTGAAATTGAAGCTACTCGACACATGTGGAAGAATTCTCATCATCTGATAATCGATACTGCGCAAAATTGCCTATATAGAACTATGAAGGATTTAAGCTTTAAATTAGTATTACGTTTTATCCGTTAAAGATGTCAAAATAAATGCAAACGGTTTTGGAATGTTTCGATACTCCCCTTACATTCAAATATTTTACCTTTTATTTGAAATTAAAGTAAAATGGTATTTTTTTAACATTAAAACAGTTACCAGTGCTATATAGAATATATAGGCGAACACAATTTACTCTGAAATTAACTTAATATCATTTAAAAACGGTTAATGATATTAACAAAATGCAAATGGTCTCATAAACCATAATTATTTCTCTTCTCTGTCAATTGGTATTATTTTGTGAAAATATTTAAAGAGGAAAATGGTATTTTTTACACTTTAAAATTATATAGTATGTTCGGAAATGTTCGGAAGACCATCCGAGTATGACCGAGTACGACCGAAGTTTTATGGCCCTTGATCTCTGGATGGTCACACTAGGGGTCCAGCAGTTAGATTACAATAGATTACACTAAGGAAAGTATAAAGCTAAATCAAGTCTTTGACATTGGACAATAATACATCATGTACAATTATAAGTACATGGTTATATATACCGAATTTGAAGACTCCTAAGTAAGCAGCAATTTGATTATTAGAACGAAGAATTTCACACGATGAACTACAAATGAAACCCTATCAGTGACGGACAGCACATGGCATAAACTGATATCAGAAGTAACAATGCTTCAAATACAAATAACATGATTCATAATTTAATTATGTAGCGATTATCTTCCATATACCCGTTCCACTGCAAAATATCATGTAATCAATCGTCTTTGTTTGATCAACTGTATAATGTTTTTGAATGACATTGAGGGTACATAATTATACACAGACACGAACATATGACTACCCATACAGAACATAAACTTCTTGAGATAGAAATCACTGTGGAATGCAATTCAGTTTGATCAACTATATTATATGTTTTTGAATGGCATTGAGGGTACCTATTCACAGACATGAACACCTGATACCAGATCTGTAATTTATAATTGGTGTCAAACAATGGTTGTTAATGTAACATTCATTAAAGGAACATTAACGATAGCAATAACGTACACATTGTCACGGACCTATATGGTATATAGGTCCGTGACATTGTTATTAAGATGTACAGAACAGAACAACATATTTTTTATATTTCAAATACAGATTGCAAAACATTATATATTGCAATAAAATGTGAACATATTGATAAATGTAGGCACAATGACGGACATTTGTTAATATAAAGATTTGGGTGTAGGGATAGTGAGCACACTTTATTATAGTCAGTCGAACGAATTAACCTGATCTTGACCTTCTTGAAATGAATGTATTATTTAAAGATTTGCCGACTATGTCTGTTTCTGTAAGCTAGGCGGACATTATCAGCCCCCTTCTTCTTAAAATTAACCCGTCAAAGCCGAAACTAGTAATAGTAGTACTCCCATATAGCATATATTCTGGTGTCTGAAGTATGTTTTTGCATATACTATGATCTTTTTCAATACTTGTGGAAGTGTTAAACACTTGTCATTGCAATGACTTTTGCTTTGCATATACAATGTATGCATTTCGTCGTTGTCTTCACAGATGTTCAAAAGGTGTGTTACTAATGTTATATGATGGTATCATGTATGCTATGTATATATTTACGGTTATATAAAATACATATAATGTTGTTTATACTTACCTTGTCTGGAAATATTATAGCTTGCGATTGAACATGTAATTCGTGTTTACAAATCTTCCCTCGATTGCAAATTAAGAATAAATTAGCGAGCTTTATCAGAACATTGATATCGCATAATCATTCCCCGAGTGTTTGATATCCGATGACAATCGGAAAAAAGAAAATGCAAAGAAGACGTTTACCTTAATCATACACTTTGATAGTAAATACAAATTTATTTGTGATATATTATGAACAATTGTGTACGCCGGACAATAAGTATAACACTTAAGCCTGTAGTTTGAATACAGTAATATGTTCTGTGTATATTTGCATTGTTTATATTCGGGTATTTGTATAAGTGTCATTATAATTTCTGTTGAGAAGAGACAAATGTATGTTTGCGATGCTAGAAAGCTAAGTAGCTACCAAAATACACAGCCTACCTTGCCGGAACAAAGCACAAGGCAAAACTTTATGATGCACAAAGAAATCAAATCCAACGTTATGTAAGATATTGTTTATGTTGTAATTTAAATGATCAAGAAAATAAATTTCACTTCACGGGCATATGTCCTTGTTTCGAACTTTTACGTTTAAATTTTAGAATTACTTCAATCAAATGAGAGAAAAAACTTTATATGCCTTGGCCTTATTCAGTAAACACGCACTTAATCAGAGGAATGTCAGAATTAATTGCGTTTATTCCCATTTCTTTTGTTTTGTTATTATCTGTTTATACAATCACTTGTAATATTAATCCTTATGTATGAAATGGGTAATTTAAGAACAAATATTACAATGCTATTGATGTTATTCATTAATATAATATGTATTAATTTTTTTCACATCACATGATAATGTATTTGTGTACATAATTTGCTACGGTGACTGTCGTCCAGCAGATCCGGGTTCGATTCCCGGGTGTGGCAGGTTATGTTCGTCATTTGGAGAAGGCGTCAGTTCTTGAGGAAATGCAAGTTAGTACTGGTTGATGATTAATTCTTAGATAACCGGTAAGGTCAACGGGCTGCTGTATATGATTGAAAAGGTGTTGAAAAAAGGGCGTAAAACCCGACTGACACGGGATGAAACCAATGAGGATTCCACGTTTTATTCCTATTTGGGGCAAAGAGATTTTCCATTGTTACATGTGGTGCCTAGTGTGGGGCAAGATGTAAAAGTGCAATGTCCTTTTGCATTTGAGCAGGATGTGAAATCAGAGATCTTCATACCAATTGTACTAGCAGACACTTCCACGTAACCACCAAAGCTATCTGATGGATCGGGGAGTAGAATTAGTATACGATACCTCTACCATGTTTCCAAGGTTTCATCCAAATAATATCGCATGCTGTTCTGTTTAAGTGCCACTCCTGTCTATATTCACCATCTTAGTATAGCAAAGGTAACCCCTCCCCCAAGACCTAACCATCGTTTGTAACTCCTCCTGCTAGCATTTTTTCAAGTAACAAAAAATTAAATAACTCTCGCCTAAATCGTTTGAACTAGTTTTGAAGCTAGCTAATGTATATAGTCAGTCGTCAAGGATGAAAAAACCTGAACAAAACTAGTCATCTAAAACTTGGACATTTCATTGAAATACTATCAAATGATATATACGTGTAAACAGATTAACAGTGCGTTGTAACGAAACCAATCTTAACTGATGTTTTGTACTGTCATACTTTGCTGTGAACTCCGTTGTGCAAATACATGTATAACGTAAAGGTCGTCGATCGATAGGACACATAGTGATACTCTACGTATACCATAAATAAGAGAACAGTATTGGTGAAAACAGTACATATTTAATATGTGTATATCTGTGTGATGTACGACTGAATAAATACCTAATTGGAAATAATATTGTGAATGTATATTAACACATTTCGTCCCTTTTTGTTGTTAAGGTTGTGATAAAAAAGTGCCGAAGTTATGTAACTGAACATCTACAGCTTATGCAGTCAGAGACTTTTCGTCGATAATTTAAATGTTCACTACAAGCATGGAAAGAAGTAAACATGATTTTTAATACACTAAAATGGAGAGTATAGACAGTTTTATTCACTTGGATTATTCGTCGGCTGTAACATTGTTCATATTCATACTTACATTTTGTTTGGTGTTTTATTCCACGCGAAGACCACAGGGGATTCCTCCAGGACCCGCTTTGTTTCCAGTGATTGGTAACTTGCCATCCTTTGCAGGGGATATTCTAGCAAATCTAGCCTCATTGAGACAGAAATATGGCGATGTATATAGTTTATATGTAGGCAATGAGTTGATGATATTTTTAAACGGCCATGACGCCGTTCATGAAGCGTTAGTAAAGAAAGGTTCGAAGTTTAAAAGGCGTCCAAACAGTTCATTTGATCGGTTAGTGAATCTTAATCCCGGTATTGTTTATGCAAATGGAGCTCTGTGGAAAGAACAGAGGATGTTTGCTCTAAAGGCACTTCAAGAACTTTGCTTCAAGGACGAAGGAAAAACTGTTGAAGAAGCAGTTTTGAATGAAGTAAGACATCTAGGAAAGACTTTAGAAAATATTTCATATCCTGCGGATGTTGAACATATTATAAAAATAGCCTTAACTAATGTTGTGTGCGTGCTTTTATACAAACATCGGTTCGATTACGAAGACCAAGGAGTGAAGGAAGTTTTACTGCAGTTACGAGAAAACCTTAACGACTTCATGTACTGTCATCTCTTGGTAAATTGTCTCCCTTTTCTGAGCTTGTTACCTTTTGATCTTTTACACATAAAAGCGACACATATCAAGTATCACAGGATGCTTGATTTTTTCCGAGATTTCATTGACAAATTGAAACAAAATCATACTAATGAAACCAGAAATACTGTTGTGGATTTGTATTTAATTCATCAAATGGAATGTGAAGCCTCGGGCGTCCCTACAACATGCTCAGAGAAGCAGTTAGACTACACACTTTTTGACCTAGTAGCTGCCGGAAGTGAGACAACAGCCACGACAATTCGATGGATTCTTGCTTATCTTATACGATTCCCGGACATTCAAGAGAATATGTTTGCTGAAATACTTTCAACTATTGGTAACGACAAACCGACACTATCTGACCGGAAACGCCTGCCTTATACTCAAGCGGTGATTCTAGAGGGGTTACGATTAACAGCAGTGGGGCCTCTTGCGATTCATTCTGCTGAAGAAGACATGCATTTTCGTGGATATAAGATACCAGAGGGATGTACTGTGATGATTAATATACCTTCGTCAAATAGAGATCCTATGTCATGGAACAAACCTGATGAATTCATCCCGGAAAGATTTCTCAGTGATGACGGCGCCGAGGTTATAACTCCAAAGGAATTTATAACATTCTCGTTAGGTCAAAGGTCGTGCCCCGGCGAATCGCTTGCTAGGTTTGAGTTATTTCTAGTTTTGACATCCCTTGTTCAGATGTATCGTTTCCTTGCAGAAACTGATGGGAACACGTCCATACCAAAAGGAAAGCTTGGACTTACATGGTGCCCGGAGTCGTACAAAATCCGTATTTTAAAAAGATAAGCAATTTATGCATATACTTTTTAAACATTCAGCGAACGACATAAATGTGTGTGATTTAAGGACTATGAACGATCGGTGAGGTTAGTAATAGCAGCATTAATAGTAGTAACAACAGTATCACTGCTACCTACCACAGCTAGCAATCATATTATTAAAGCGGCTGTTGAAAAAAAACTGTACTTAGTAGCAGTTTACAGTAAAACTATCTTAAAGACCACCTCAATAATGAAACCACCTCATAATTAAGAACACAATGTTGAAGTCCATTTTCAGTGTTTGGCTCTTTATTCAACCTCAAAATTAAGACCACCTCAATATAAACACCAGTTTTCAAGGGTCCCAAAGGCGGTGTTATTATCGAGGTCTTACTTTACATGTACTGGTGTTGGCAATAGATTCAACAATACCACTTACTGTACCATCGGTAAACATTACAATGTACATAAAGTAATATTATGCTCATTTTATGTTCATTTGTTTACCTAAACAAACATGAAAAATATATTTCCTATAGTGAACCCATCAATAAACATGCACTTACAAAGAATGAACTCATTATGTATTGATCCGTATTTGGTGATGAAAATGTTTGTACGTCATAAATTAAAAAAAACAGTTGTTTTTAAAAATCAGGCTATATTACGCAAGTTGTGTCTGTTAGAAACGGTGTTTCAATATATTCACATGTACCGTATGTAACATATTCGTGTTATATTTTTCAAAACTGTTATGTTTTGTATGTAACATATTCATGTATATAATAAAAAAACATAACCAGGATTCGCACTATTGTAGAATTTAATGTGTACTAATCAGTATGGCAGTAATACAGTAACTAACTATCCAAGTGACATGCGTTTATATTTTATACAAGCACTATATGATATATAAACATGATGATAATACAAGAGAGACAACTCTAGAAACTTTCATTGGTTATTAATTTAAAGAGTTATCTAATACTATATCAAAATTGTTGAGACAATACGTTATAGAAAGGTATTGTCTTCGAGATATATATTGTTACTGACAATACAAGGGTAAGTGATCAGTACCCTAAGGCTATACAAGAAAAACGTAGGCAGCTTATTCCTGAGTTGATTCAACTAAGAAAAGAAGGCAATAATCCCATTAAATCGTATGATAGTATTATTGTGAAACGAGGCCAAGCACCAAGCCGCCGACCAGACTCTCCGATGGAAGATAGTATGAGCTAGGGCTACAACGATCAGCAAAATAATATCTCGGTCATCCAGTGGAATGTACAAGGTATAATGTCCAAGTTGGGTGACGCAGAATTTATAAAACTAATATCTTGGGTAGTTCTATCTTTATGTTGTTATGATATATTAATATTTTGTGAAACGTGGCATTCAAGTGTGTCGAATATACAGACCCCAGGCTATAACTTCATTGAGTGTTCAATACCAAAATCGACAAAAAAAGGCCAAAAGATTTAGTGGTGGAATAATTGTGTATTTTATCGAAAATCCGAACAGCTCAATACAGGCGATTAAAGTAATTCGTAACAGTTTTCGTTGGTTTAAATTAAATTGTGTGCAATCAAGTGTAGAGAAAAGTATATATTTGTGTACGTGCTACATTCCACCTGAAGGCTCGAATGTGAATACAAATGTTAATTCTTGCTTGTATGATTGTGACTTGTTTGATATTTTGTGTAATGACATTTCACATTTTAGTTTGATGGGTGATGTTTATCTGATAGGTGATCTAAATTGTAGAATAGGAAATTTATGTGATTCTGTTGACAATATTGACTTGAACAGATATCTTACATTACCTGATAAAACTGGCAATTTAATCCCTTTTAAAAACCTAAGGATACGACGATAAATCGTTTTGGCCGAAAATTAATTTCTCTATGTTAGAAACATGAACTGTCTATTGTCAACGGAAGATTAGATGAAGGTAGTTGTACGTATTATTGTAAACATAGAAATAGAATGTGTTGTAGCATGGAAGATTATTTGATCACAAATTACTCAAATTATGAGTATATAATGGATTATATGGTACAAACTTTAATTGAATATTCTGACCATTGCCCAACTACATTTAAAATCGTACAGCAGATCCGGGTTCGATTCCCGGGTTTGGCAGGTTATGTTCGTCATATGGAGAAGGCGTCAGATGATTGAGGAAAAGCAAGTTAGTACTGGTTGATGATTAATTCTAAGAGAACCGGTAAGGTCAACTGACTGCTGTATATGATTGGAAAGGTGTTGAAAAAGGCGCGTAAAACCCGATGAATACTAATAACGAAGCAAACAGACCCAGATTCATGCAGATCTGGTAAATTATTTGACCTCTAGAGTATTAACAAGCTTATTTTTGACAACGTACGACGACGGACACGGGGTGATCCCAATGAGGATTCCACGTTTGATTCATATTTGGGGCAAAGAGATTTTCCATTGTTACATTTGGTGCCCGGTGTGGGGCAAGATGTAAACGTGCAATGTCCTTTTGCATTTGAGCAGGATGTGAAATCAGAGATCTTCATACAAATTGTACTAGCAGACACTTCCACGTAACCACCAAAGCTAAGTGATGAACAGGGGAGTACAATTGGTATACGATACCTCTACCATGTTTTCAAGGTTTCATCCAAATAATATAACATGTGTTCCATTTTGACCAACATCAGTAAGCTTTTGTGCTGTTCTGTTTAAGTGCCACTCCAGTCTATATTCGCCATCTTAGTGTAGCAAAGGAAACCCCTCCTCCAAGACCTCACCATCGTTTTTAACTCCTCCTGCTAGCATTTTTTCAAGTAACAAAATATAAATTAACTCTCGCCTATATCGTTTGAACTAGTTTTGAAGCTAGCTTATGTTTATAGTTGAGTCAGTCGTCAAGGATGAACACACCTGAACAAAACTAGTCATCTAAAACTTGGACATTTCATTGAAATACTGTCACAATGATATATACGTGAAACAGTTTAACAGTGCGTTGTAGCGAAACCAAACTTAACTGATGTGTTGAACTGTCATATTTTGCTGTGGCCGGACCGTTCTGCAAATACATGTATAACGTAAACGACGTCGATCGATAGGACACATGGTGATACTCTCCGTATAACATAAATAAGAGAACGTTATTGGTGAAAACAGTACCTATTTATGCGTATATCTGTGTAATGAAAGACTGAATAAATACCTAAGGAATTGGATATACTATTGTGAATGGATATTAACACATTTCGTCCCTTTTTGTTGTTAAGGTTGTGATCAAAAAGTGCCGAAGTTATGTAACTGAACATCTACAGCTTATGCAGTCAGATACTTTTCGTCGATAATTTAAATGTTCATCACATGCATGGAAAGAATTAAATAAGATTTTTGATACACTAAAATGGAGATTATAGACAGTTTTATTCACTTGGAGTATTCGTCGGCTGTAACATTGTTCATATTCATACTAACATTTTGTTTGGTGTTTTATTCCACGCGAAGACCACAGGGGATTCCTCCAGGCCCTGCTTTGTTTCCAGTGATTGGTAACTTGCCAACCTTTGCCGGGGATATTCTAGCAAATCTAGCCTCATTGAGACAGAAATATGGCGATGTATATAGTTTATACGTAGGCAATGCGTTGATGATCTTTTTAAACGGCCATGACGCCGTTTATGAAGCGTTAGTAAAGAAAGGTTCGAAGTTTAAAAGGCGTCCAAACAGTTCATATGAACGGTTAGTGAATCTTTATCCCGGTATTATTAATGCAAATGGACCTCTGTGGAAAGAACAGAGGATGTTCGCTCTAAAGGCACTTCAAGAACTTTGCTTCAAGGACGGAGGAAAAACTGTTGAAGAAGCAGCTTTGAATGAAGTAAGACATCTAGGAAAGACTTTAGAAAATATTTCATATCCTGCGGATGTTGAACATGTTATAAACATAGCCATAACTAATGTTGTGTGCGTGCTTTTATACAAACATCGATTCGATTACGAAGACCAAGGACTTAAGAAAGTTTTATTGCAGTTACGAGAAAACGTTAATGAATTCATGTACAGTCATCTTTTGGTAAATTGTCTCCCTTTTTTGAGAGTGTTACCTTTTGATATTTTACACATAAAAGCGACACATGAAAGGTATCTCAGCATGCTTGATTTTTTCCGGGATTTCATTGAAAAATTGAAACAAAATCATACTGATGAAACCAGACATACTGCTGTGGATTTGTATTTAATTCATCAAATGGAATGTGAAGCCGCGGGCGTCCCTACAACATGCTCAGAGAAGCAATTAGAATACACAATTTTTGACCTTGTAGCTGCCGGAAGTGAGACAACAGCCACGACAATTCGATGGATTCTTGCTTATCTTATACGATTCCCAGACATCCAAGAGAAAATGTTTGCTGAAATACACTCAACTATTGGTGACGACAAACCGACACTCTCTGACCGGAAACGCCTGCCTTATACCCAAGCGGTGGTTCTAGAGGGGTTACGATTAACAGCAGTGGCGCCTCTTGCGATTCCTCATTCTGTTGAAGAAGACATGCATTTTCGTGGATATAAGATACCAGAGGGATGTACTGTGATGATTAATATACATTCGTCAAATAGAGATCCTATGTCATGGAACAAACCTGATGAATTCATTCCAGAAAGATTTCTTAGTGATGACGGCAACGAGGTTATAACTCCGAAGGAACTAATAACATTTTCATTAGGTCAAAGGTCGTGCCCCGGCGAATCACTTGCTAGATTCGAGTTATTTCTAGTTTTGACATCCCTTGTTCAGATGTATCGTTTCCTTGCAGAAACTGATGGGACCACGTCCATACCAAAAGGAATGCTTGGACTTACATGGTGTCCGGAGTCGTACAAAGTCCGTATTTTAAAAAGATAAGCAATTTATGTGACCAGTTTACATTTATGCATACACTTTTTAAACATTCAGCGAACGTCATAAATATGTGTGATTTAAGGACTCTGAAAGATCGGTGAGGTTAGTAATAGCAGCTTTAATAGTAGTAACACCAGTACCACTGCTACCTACCACAGTTAGCAATCATACTATTATAGCGGCTGTTGAAAAGAGCTATACTTAGTAGCAGTTTACAGTAAAACTGTCTTAAAGACCACCTCAATAATGAAACCACCTCATAATTAAGAACACAATGTTGAAGTTCATTTTCAGTGTTTGGCTCTTTATTCAACCTCAATATTAAGACCACCTCAATATAAAGACCAGTGTTCAAGGGTACAAAAGTCGGTGTTATTATCGAGGTTTTACTTTACATGTACGGCTGTTGGCAATAGATTCAACAAAACCACTTACTGTATCATCGGTAAACATTACAATGTACTTAAAGTGATATTATGTTCATTTTATGTTCATTTGTTTACCTAAACAAACATGAAAAATATTTTTTCTATAGTTAAACATCAATAAACAGGCATTAACAAAGAGTGAACTCATTATGTATTGATCCGTATTTGGTGAAGTAAGATGTTTGTACATGTACATCATCAATTAAAAATAAAACAGTCTTTTAACAGCAGGCTATATTATACACGATGTGTCTGTTAGTAATAAGTAAAAGAAAGATATTTTCATTTGGTTATACATTGCAATGGTTCGTATTAGAGATTGTTTGGCCGATGTTACAACAATACTGGCTGTTGGCAATTCAAACATTTTATGTTCAGATGAGCCAGATACATCTTTAATAGTGTAAAATTCTAATTCGCAAACAAAGAGTTTGAAGCAATATTACTGGCAGTATGGAAGAAAGTAAATTATGCATTATTTTAATTTTAAATTCTCAAAAATGGTACCGTATAGACAACGGTAGTTATATCGATTCTCAACATGACATGGCTATAAGTCTACTGCATTTCGATCATTTAAACACCAATATCCATGTGATGTTACCTATATAGTAGTTACAGTCATATGGAATCAGTCGTTACTGATATAACCGCTAGCTTCACACCGATCTATGACAGAAAACTTTTATCTACAAGATGTTGTACTATGTGTGAGCAAGATCAGAGTTCTGAAGGTATCCCCACGAAATGAAATGTAATATCTCTCGACTTCGTTGTAAAACAGTAAAACCTCACCTAACGTCCACCTCAATAATAAGACCACCTCAAAATGAGACCACATTTTTAGAATCAATTTAGACTGTTTTGTTCTTTATTAAACATCACTATTAAGACCACCCCAATATTAAGACCAATGTTCGAGGGTCCCAAAGGTGGTCTCACTATTGAGGTTCTACTGTATATATTTATGTTTCAAACATTATGGGAGTCTGATGACCTGTGAAACTGTGTTTTAATATATTCACATGTATGTAACATATTCGTGTTATATCTGTCAAAACTGTTGTTTTTGTATGTAACATATACATGTATATAATAAATATAACCAGGATTCGCACTATTGTATAATTTAATGTGTACTAATCCGTATGGCAGTAATACAGTAACTAACAATCAAAGTGGCATGCGTTTATATTTTATACAAGCGCTATATGATAATTATATAACCATGATGATAATACAAGAGAGACAACTCTAGAAACTTTCATTTGTTATTAATTTAAAGAGTTAACGAATACTATAACGGCAATCCGATACAGAAAGGAATTGTCTTCGAGATATATATTGTTACTGACAATTTACAAAATTGTTTTCTTCGGTATCAAAGATAACTGTGCTAACATATATCTAAAATGAGATGTCCGCAATTTGTGCTAAATGGAATTAAAAAAACATATAGATCCATATTTTTCTCAATATATTTTGCCTAATTACGAGATACTGTCTTTCTTTTGTGGTAGTTTTCCAGCAAGAGGAAGTTGATACAGAGCTGATGTCATGACCTCACTTATTTATTTGAATGAGAAAAACAGCGTAAACTGATTCTCACAAAATAAATGAAACTGAGTCCTGTTTCCTGCAATTTCAACTTTCTCGGTGCAAAAGCGATGTTTTTGACTGGACGACTTCCACGAGTTTTAAGACAAATATGGCATTTTAGCTATAAATTATAATATATATATATATATATATCACGTTATTAGAAATCACGTTGCATCCACCAATCCACATTCATCTACAATCAGGCATACCTGCAAGAAATATTGGAATTATTTGTATTTACAGTCCGAAAACTAGGAACATTTGCAAGGAATAAGAGATAAAAAATAAACACTTTGGACAAGTTTTAACCTCTTCGAGATTCAACTTTTGTTCATGAAAGTTTCGCGGAGTGTTTGTGAAGTTACATGGAGACTGATCATGGATAAAACTAAGAAAGCTGCATAGGACCGTGATTTTCAAGCAGATGAAAATAAAGAAAGTCACAGCCGGTGTAGCGATTTCAGTCTACCCTCGTTTCAAGCTGCTCCCGTTAGCTTAAAATCGCATTCAGATTACCGGGACTCCGGGTAGAATGAAATCGATTCCAAATTACTCCCGAGTAACTGGAAGGTAATTCCAAGCCCCCCTCCCCCGCTACGATTTCTGATAAATTCCCTCATTCCCTAATTTATGTTTATCTATATTTCCATGCGGAACTTGAAAAGAACAACAGCAAATGACGTTTATTACGTTTATTTGTACAATCTGCTCATACAGTTTATAAGATCATTCCAATACAACAATAACAAAATATCAAATGTTATGGCCATTGTTAAAATAAACTTTTATAAATATTAATATCAAAGCACTGGATGCACGAATCAAACATGGATCAAATGAACAGAACAGAAAACTGACTGAAATTGAAGCTACTCGACACGAGCAATCACAAATATGTCAAGAAATCCAATTCGAAATCAAAGAAGAACCATCAATTGAGTCACGTTATGCGGAAAACTGTACTGAAAAAATTAAGTATTTATGTGATGAATCTTTGAAAATTGAAGGTGCCCAAAACCGCATTCTTGACCGGGCACATAGGTTAGGTAAATACACTCCAGGTGAAATTATACCTATTGTTGCAAAGATCCATTACTACCATGATAAGATCAGAATTACAGATGCTTCATTCATACATCTGAAGAATACAGACTACAGGATAAGTGATCAATACTTTAAGGATATACAAGAAAAACGTAGACAGCTTGTTCCTGAGTTGATTCAAGTAAGAAAAGAAGACAATAATCCCATTATATCGTATGATATAATTATTGTGAAACGAGGCCATGCACCAAGCCTCCGACAAGACTCTCCGATGGAAGATAGTATGAGCTAGGGCTACAACGATCAGCAAAATAATATCTCGGTCATCCAGTGGAATGTACAAGGTATAATGTCCAAGTTGGTTGACGCAGAATTTATTAAATAAATATCTTGGGTAGTTCTATCTTTCGATGCTAAGACCCGCCGACCCGATTTTCGCCGAAATGGAAACTATGTAGCTGATGCTTTACTATGGTGGCATATATCTGCCACCAGTTAACTACAACGTTAACTAGAAAAGTGTCAGGTTATCACGCTTAAGAAACTAGATAACTACTTAATTAACTATATAATTATATGGTCAACTAGATAGGTATCGTGATAAATAATAGTTTTCTAGTACGTAAGTCGTTAACCACTTAAAAAACATCTCCTACAAGTCACAAATGTGACCTCAATAGTGATAACAATGTTTTTTTTAATTGAATTTGGACCTAGTTTTAGACCCAAAATGACCAACTTTCAAACTAGACAACTATTGCATTAAGACAAACATTCTGACTGAGATTTAGCCCACCCCGCTAGCTCAGACGGTAGAGTGCTAGACTGTCGTCCAGCAGATCCGGGTTCGATTCCCGGGTTTGGCAAGTTATGTTCGTCATGTGGAGAAGGCGTCAGTTGCTTGAGGAAAAGCAAGTTAGTACCGGTTGATGATTAATTCTAAGAGAACCGGTAAGGTCAACTGGCTGCTGTATTTGATTGAAAAGGTGATGAAAAAGGCGCGTAATACCCGATGAATACTAATAACGAAGCAAACAGACACAGATTCATGCAGATCTGGTAAAATATTTGACCTCTAGAGTATTAACAAGCTTATCTTTGACAACGTACGCTACGGACACGGGGTGATCCCAAAGAGGATTCCACGTTTTATTCTTATTTGGTGCAAAGAGATTTTCCATCGTTACATTTGGTGCCCAGTGTGGGGCAAAATGTAAACGTGCAATGTCCTTTTGCATTTGAGCAGGATGTGAAATCAGAGATCTTCATACAAATTGTACTAGCAGACACTCCACGTAACCTAGGTGGCCCTGTGGTTCAGTGGTTAACGCTGCTGACTACGAATCCAAAGGTCGTGAGTTCTATCCCTCGTCTCGCCGGATAAAACAGAAATGCTTTTCAGTGTTTCCCACCTAAATTAATACTGGCATGTAACCAGGAAAGTACTAGGTAGATTCCAGGAAAGTACTGGTTAGGTGCCAGGAAAATGGTAACTGTACGATAGGTCTCATTGGCACTGTGCAGTAACCGTCTTTGGCTTCAAAAATTGTCTGTTTGATCTATACTGCTATACTGGCAGGTAAATTTCCCCCTTCGGTTTCAAAGTCTATTTATGGTGTGCGGGGGACATACCGGGTCGACCAAAATACCATAAAGTGCATTATAAAATGTGCGCGGCGACGGGCGACCTCATAAACTGTAGTACCAAACCATCCACGTAACCACAAAAGCTACCTGGAGGGCATGGGAATACAATTGGCATATTATATCTCTACCATGTTTTTAAGGTTTCATCCAAATAATACAGCATGTGTTCCATTTTGATAAACTTTAGTAAGCTTTTGTGCTGTTCTGTGTAAGTGCCAATCCAGTCTATATTCGCCATCTTAGTATAGAAAAAGAAACCCCTATTCCAAGACCTCACCATCGTTTTTACCTCCTCCTCCTCCTAGCATGTTTTCAAGTAACAAAATATATAATAACTCTCGCCTGAATCGTTTGAACTAGTTTTGAAGCTTGCTAATGTATATAGTTTAGTCCGTCGTCAAGGATGAACAAACCTAAATAAAACTGATTTTGAAGCTAGCAATTAATGTATATCCATGTAGTTAACAGAGCGTTGTAACGAAACCAATCTTAACTGATGTTTTGTACTGTCATATTTTGCTGAGAACTCCGTTCTGCAAATACATGTATAACGTAAACGTCGTCGATTGATAGGACACATGGTGATACTCTCTGTATAACATAAATAAGAGAACAGCATTGGTGACAACAGTACCTATTTATGTGTATATCTGTGTGATATACGACTGAATAAATATCTAAGGAATTGGATATACTATTGTGAATGGATATTAACACATTTCGTCCCTTTTTGTTGTTAAGGTTGTGATCAAAAAGTGCCGAAGTTATGTAACTGAACATCTACAGCTTATGCAGTCAGAGACCTTTGGTCGATAATTTCAATGTTCATTACATGCATGGACAGAAGTAAATACGATTTTTGATACACTAAAATGGAGATTATAGACAGTTTTATTCACATGGATTATTCGTCGGCTGTAACATTGTTCATATTCATACTAACATTTTGTTTGGTATATTATTCCACGCGGAGACCACAGGGGATTCCTCCAGGCCCTGCTTTGTTTCCAGTGATTGGCAACCTGCCATCCTTTGCGGGGGATATTCTATCAAATCTAGCCTCATTGAGACAGAAATATGGCGATGTATATAGTTTATACGTAGGCAATGAGTTGATGATCTTTTTAAACGGCCATGACGCCGTTCATGAAGCGTTAGTTAAGAAAGGTTCGAAGTTTAAAAGGCGTCCAAACAGTTCATTTGAACGGTTAGTGAATCTTTATCCCGGTATTGTTTATGCAAATGGAGCTCTGTGGAAAGAACAGAGGATGTTCGCCCTAAAGGCACTTCAAGAACTTTGCTTCAAGGACGAAGGAAAAACTGTTGAAGAAGCAGCTTTGAATGAAGTAAGACATCTAGGAAAGACTTTAGAAAATATTTCATATCCTGCGGATGTTGAACATATTATAAAAATAGCCTTAACTAATGTTGTGTGCGTGCTTTTATACAAACATCGATTCGATTACGAAGACCAAGGACTAAAGGAAGTTTTACTGCAGTTACGAGAAAACCTTAACGAATTCATGCACTGTCATATTTTGGTAAATTGTCTCCCTTTTCTGAGCTTGTTACCTTTTGATCTTTTACACATAAAAGCGACACATGTCAAGTATCACAGGATGCTTGATTTTTTCCGAGATTTCATTGACAAATTGAAACAAAATCATACTAATGAAACCAGAAATACTGTTGTGGATTTGTATTTAATTCATCAAATGGAATGTGAAGCCTCGGGCGTCCCTACAACATGCTCAGAGAAGCAGTTAGAATACACAATTTTTGACCTTGTTGCTGCCGGAAGTGAGACAACAGCCACGACAATTCGATGGATTCTTGCTTATATTATACGATTCCCGGACATTCAAGAGAAAATGTTTGCTGAAATACACTCAACTATTGGTGACGACAAACCGACACTCTCTGACCGGAAACGCCTGCCATATACCCAAGCGGTGATTCTAGAGGGGTTACGATTAACAGCAGTGGCGCCTCTTGCGATTCCTCATTCTGTTGAAGAAGACACGCATTTTCGTGGATATAAGATACCAGAGGGATGTACTGTGATGATTAATATACATTCGTCAAATAGAGATCCTATGTCATGGAACAAACCTGATGAATTCATCCCGGAAAGATTTCTCAGTGATGACGGCACCGAGGTTAAAACTCCAAAGGAACTTATAACATTCTCGTTAGGTCAAAGGTCGTGCCCCGGCGAATCACTTGCTAGGTTTGAGTTATTTCTAGTTTTGACATCCCTTGTTCAGATGTATCGTTTCCTTGCAGAAACTGATGGGAACACGTTCATACCAAAAGGAAAGCTTGGACTTACATGGTGCCCGGAGTCGTACAAAATCCGTATTTTAAAAAGATAAGCAATTTATGTGACCAGTTTACATTTATGCATATACTTTTTAAACATTCAGCGAACGACATAAACGTGTGTGATTTAAGGACTATGAACGATCGGTGAGGTTAGTAATAGCAGCATTTATAGTCGTAACAACTGTATCACTGCTACCTACACCAGCTAGCAATCATATTATTAAAGCGGCTGTTGAACAGAACTGTATTTAGTAGCAGTTTACAGTAAAACTATCTTAAAGACCACCTCAATAATGAGACGACCTCAAAATTAAAAAAACAATGTTGAAGTCTATTTTCAGTGTTTGGCTCTTTATTCAACCTCAATATTAAAACCACCTCAATATAAAGACCAGTTTTCAAAGGTCCCAAAGTCGGTGTTATTATCGAGGTCTTACTTTACATGTACTGGTGTTGGCAATAGATTCAACAATACCACTTACTACTGTACCATCGGTAAACATTACAATGTACATAAAGTAATATTATGCTCATTTTATGTTCATTTGTTTACCTAAACAAACATGAAAAATATATTTCCTATAGTGAACCCATCAATAAACATGCACTAACAAAGAATGAACTCATTATGTATTGATCCGTATTTGGTGATAAAGATGTTTGTACTCATAAATTTAAAAAAAACAGTTGTTTTTAAAAAAAACAGGCTATATTACGCAAGTTGTGTCCGTTAGAAACAGTGTTTCAATATATTCACATGTACCGTATGTAACATATTCGTGTTATATTTTTCAAAACTGTTATGTTTTGTAAGTAACATATTCATGTATATAATAAAAAACATAACCAGGATTCGCACTATTGTAGATTTTAATGTGTACTAATCAGTATGGCAGTAATACAGTAGATAACTATCAAAGTGGCATGCGTGTATATGTTATACAAGCGCTATATGATATATACACATGATGATAATACAAGAGAGAGACAACTCTAGAAACTTTCATTGGTTATTAATTTAAAGAGGTATCTAATACAATATCAAAATTGTTGCGACAATACGTTATAGAAAGGTATTGTCTTCGAGATACATATTGTTACTGACAATACAAGGGTAAGTGATCAATACCCTAACGCTATACAAGAAAAACGTAGACAGCTTATTCCTGAGTTGATTCAACTAAGAAAAGAAGGCAATAATCCCATTAAATCGTATGATAGTATTATTGTGAAACGAGGCCAAGCACCAACCCGCCGACAGACTCTCCGATGGAAGATAGTATGAGCTAGGGCTACAACGATCAGCAAAATAATATCTCGGTCATCCAGTGGAATGTACAAGGTATAATGTCCAAGTTTATTAAACTAATATCTTGGGTAGTTCTATCTTTATGTTGTTATGATATATTAATATTTTGTGAAACGTGGCATTCAAGTGTGTCGAATATACAGACCCCAGGCTATAACTTCATCGAGTGTTCAATACCAAAATCGACAAAAAAAGGCCAAAAGATTTAGTGGTGGAATAATTGTGTATTTTATCGAAAATCCGAACAGCTCAATACAGGCGATTAAAGTAATTCGTAACAGTTTTCGTTGGTTTAAATTAAATTGTGTGCAATCAAGTGTAGAGAAAAGTATATATTTGTGTACGTGCTACATTCCACCTGAAGGCTCGAATGTGAATACAAATGTTAATTCTTGCTTGTATGATTGTGACTTGTTTGATATTTTGTGTAATGACATTTCACATTTTAGTTTGATGGGTGATGTTTATCTGATAAGTGACCTAAATTTTAAAATAGGAAATTTATGTGATTCTGTTGACAATATTGACTTTAACAGATATCTTACATTACCTGATAAAACTGGCAATTTAATCCCTTTTAAAAATCTAAGGATACGCCGATAAATCCTTTTGGCCGAAAATTAATTTCTCTATGTAAGAAACATGAACTGTCTATTGTCAACGGAAGATTAGATGAAGGTAGTTGTACGTATTATTGTAAAAATAGAAATAGAATGTGTTGTTGCATGGTAGATTATTTGATCACAAATTACTCAAATTATGAGTATATAATAGATTATATGGTACAAACTTTAATGGAATAGTCTGACCATTGCCCAACTACTATTAAAATCGGATGCCGAAGCTACGTATCTAAACAAAATAAGAATAGCAAAATGCCCTTTGAACACGTCATATGGGATCAAAACAGAATTAATGACTTTCTAAATAACATAGACAATGTATGCCAACATTTTGAAAACATTACCTCGAATATAGAAAATGAATGCGACACTATAGATTTAAATATAACGAAGTTGTCAGAACTCTTGTACAAATGTGCGTATAATACGATCGGTAGAACTATATATCCTAAAAACAAAATTAAATCAAGTAAAACTGAATGGTTTAACGACGAATGCAGATTGGCCAAAAAAACGTTTTTATGATGACAGAAGAGATTTTAAGAAAAAAACTACCATCGAAAATAAATTAAAGTTTCTCGAAAAGTCGAAAACATTACACTTTCGTAAAGAAAAAAAACTTAAGCGCGGTACTATTTATCTGAAAAACAAAATTGTCCGATATGAGCCGCAAAGCACCAAAACGATTCTGGAAAAGGGTTAATCATTTCAGAAACAAAAACAGAAACACCGTATTAGATATTGATACAGACCAATTTTCCACATATTTTAACGAACTACACATGTACTAAACAATCGGATAAGTAGTAATTCTGGCGAAGGAAATGCTTATGATATGCAAGATGAAAATAATATAAATATTGAATGTTTGGATAAACCGTTTGTTTGAAAATGAAATATGTAAGACAATCTCAAGCTTAATGAGAAACAGGTCTCCTGGTTGTGATAGGATAACCTCTGACTTTTTTTATTGACGCAAAAAGAATTTATAGCCCCCTATCTTGTAAGATATCATGGAATCATGGACTGAACGTATTATAATTCACATTCACAAGAATGGAGATAAATCTAATCTGTCAAATTACAGAGGTATTTCATTAATCAACACAATGGCCAAGATATTCTCTCTAGCTCTTCGTAATAGACTAAATTCATGGTATGAGGACAGTAACATATTATGTGATAACAATTTGGATTCAGAAACAAAAAAGTACATCTGATTGCGTTTTTATCCTACACAGTATTGTTAATTAGGTAATTTCAAGCAATAAATCATTATATTGTGCATTTATAGACGATGAAAAGGCATTTGACTCGATAGTTAGAGATTCTTTATGATATAAGTTAACGGAATACGGTCTTAGTTCTAAAATGGTTAACTATGTTAAAATATGTTTATAACAAAGTCTCAGCTTGTGTTAAGGTACATAAATCTCTGTCAGATTTCTTTGATATATCTCTTGGCGTAAAACAAGGGGAACCTTTGTCGCCTATTGTTTTTATATTATTTGTGAATGATGTTACAAGAAATATTGATTTTACCTTACTTACTGAGTATGATATAAACCAACTTTGTATGCATATGCTTTTATTTGCAGATGATATGGCGATTTTCACTACTGATGAGAAAAGCCTACAATCCCAGCTAGATAATTTATACGCATATTCATTAAAATGGGGCCTTACGATAAACATAAGTAAAACTAAGATTTGTATTTTTAGCAAAAGAAAGAAAGCTATGTATCCAGTCTGGCTCATAAACAATGAACCTATTCAGATTGTTGATTCTTTTGTTTATCTTGGTATCAAGTTTAACTACAATGGTTATATGAAAGAGTCAATTAGCACACTAGCAACAAACGGTCTATACTCTATTTATTCTAGACTTAAATTCGATATTAGTACGAAATTATATTTATTTGAACGTATGGTCGAACCTTTTCTTTTATATTGCTCGGAAATGCTCGGCATGTATAATACCGACATTCTAGATAGAATACAAATTCAGTATTATAAAAAGATTTTAGGTGTAAAATTATCTACCCCAAACATAGCAGTTTTAGGGGAACTAGGGCAATATCCAATATCAGTAGTAAGTAAGGAAAGAAGTTTAAATTTATGGTGTAAAATAAGAAACAGTCCCGGTACTCTATTATATAACATATGGCTCAAACAACAAGAAAATGTAAATTTGTCCAAAAACTCTTGGTGTTTGAAAATAAATTCATACATTGATACAATTGGATCTTCATATCTAAAACAACATTTTGTATTAAATTACAATTACCAGGCTATGTTTAAAAACAAAATCATAGACCAGTTCCAGCAGGAATTCAGAACTAATCTAGAACAAATGTCAAAAATGCAACAATACTTGGGTTTTAAAAATACTTCTAAATTTGAATAAAATACCTAGACAAAATCCAAAATGATTTTCTGAGGAAGCTATATACAAGATTCAGATTATCAGCACACTGTCTAACCATTGAAACTGGTCGGTACAATAATACTGACAGAGCAAATAGATTGTGCACAAATTGTAATAAAAACCTTGTGGAAAATGAATAGCACTTTCTCATGACATGTGAAAAAAAAATATGATTTAAGACAAAAATACATGTCCTATATTAGATGGCCTTCAATATCTATGTTTAATAATTTAATGAAAACTGAAAACAAAAAAACATTAGAACTGTATAAAAGTTCATACCGATAGATGTAATGCCTATTATGTCTTCATCTTCGTTTTAAATATATACATGTATTTGAATATTTTGCTCTCCCCCATATCGTTGATACTTGTTTATATACTTGTACAACTCATGAAAGGCGTTTTGTCTGCCTGGTAAAATTCACGAAGGGGATTTTGTCCACCCTGTACAAAATGAGAGAAGGGGATTTTGTCCGGAGGGAATTTTGTCCTACACTAATTTATTTCAGATCATTTTAGTTAAGCGCTGTCTCTTTTAATGGCTTCAATATGGTCACATATCTTTTAGAGTGATCATACTACTTGTAGTTATACAATAGCCAGCTTATGTGTAGAAATGTTAATCTATTTTGTAGAGGGCACAATGCCGGAGAAGTATATTATAGATGTGGATACAGGAGTGGATGATGCACAAGCTCTCATGCTAGCATTGTCTAGAACAGATGTGGATGTTATAGCAATAACTTGTGTATCAGGCAATGTCCTTATAGATCAAGTGTGTATTAACACACTGAAGGTGCTGAACATTTGTAACAGACTGGATGTAAGTATAAATCAATTTAATTAGATATTTCTTAATCTAATTGTATGTATCTAATTGTATATAATTACATCAGTAAGAAGTATTGTATTTATGACTTTCGCATAAATATAGTTTTTCTTCTATCAAGCAGAATTTCTTTTTCTATGATATAAACCGATGCTTATCAATCTGTTGATCTGAAGAGCACATTCACTTTTGTATAAATTTCTACCAAACTTACTCAAAAGTATAACCATGGTAACATGTTTCCTGTCTTACACAGGCAAGATTCCATATTAGTTAAAGTTATGGCCCTTTGAAATTTTGACCAGGGATCTGTTTCCTATATATAGCAAATTATGTTGTAATGATGAGTGATTGAATCTTGTCACCTGGTATTTGAATATCTATATCCGTGTATAACCATATACCAAGTAAGGCTTCTTACCCAATCAATTGGAGGTGCACAGTAACTCATATGAGCATAATAGGGGTTTCATTGCTCTCTTCCTTCATTTTGCTAGGTTCCTGTGTACAAAGGATCTGCTGTTCCACTTGTAAGTAACGGACTGACTGCTACACATTACCACGGCAACGATGGCTTAGGCGATGCCGACATTGACATTGAAGTTTGTATGGATCAATTACAAAAAGAGCATGCTGTTAATGCATTGATTAGACTGGTGAATGAATATCCTGGTATTTATTTTATTAACTGTTAACAATAACTTTCTTTTTTTACATCAGCCTCAGTTGTTTGCTTGGTAAAAATCTTAGTGTATTGTAACTGGATATAAGAATTTTATCAGAATTGTCTGAATCGAATATCATTTCTAAGAAAAAACTAGTTGTGAACATTTTTTTCAATTAGATCACATGAGCACCAAGACGTCAGGACATAACTACTGATGATTGATATATAGCTATTGTTGCCCCTTTGTTCTAAAACTGGTCATTATGTTACAGATAACAGTTTTAATAGCAACATATTCCACTTTTTGTCTGTACCTTCTGCTCCCCATTGAGGACTTTCATGAAGCTAAATTGATTCAAATGGTCATATTATCAAGACAGTATGCAAAATCTATGCTACAATCATGTTATATTAAGTTTGAGCTTATAACTCACATATTTAAACCTTTGAATATTGAAATCGCATTACCAATATTCCAATAATCTCATAACACATGCATAGAATTATTGATGAAATATAAACCTGAAGAAGTTTTGCCAGTGTTTTACAATTTTGAATCTGTCTCAGTTTCATCCATAGTTTCCTTCTTTCAAGTAATTTCAATATGCTGTCCTTTAATTTCCTGAGTTTTAAATTTCAGGGGAGATAACTCTAGTTGCCCTGGCACCTCTAACTAATATTGCTCTTGCAATAAGACAAGATCCAGAGTTTGGAAAGAAGTTGAAGAAAGTGGTTGTTATGGGAGGCAACATTCAAGGTATTCATGCCTGTACATTACTAGTAAGGTCTGGATTTCACAAATATTTACAGAGCCCTCGGAGATTTTCTGACAAGCAGATGTGATACATTTTTGTGTTTTGTTTACTGATGCGTACAATTGTATTTTCCCAAATTAAGCTACATGCAGAATAGATTATCTGTTTATCTAGTTGCATTGGTTTTTTTAGCAACTGGTTGTGCTTCACCTTGTGCAGAATTCAATTTTTATCCTGACCCAGAAGCGGCTCTGGTGGTTTTGAATCACTTGTAGATTGTGACTATATTACCTTATGAATTAAATCTTTAAGACGCTTTGGTTGGTTTAGTTAGTGGGTGAGACTTTTAACAGATGACTAGTCAAATTTATTGAGGACAAGGTCAGGGAACAATGAATTACAAAACAAACTAACCATAAACTTCTTTATTTTAGCTCGACTGTCTGTTTACATTCTGACCATTCTTTTAAAAAAAAATCTGGTTGTTTTAGATTGTGGGCGAGACTTTTAACAGATGACTGGTCAAACTTATTGAGGACAAAGTCAGGGAACAATGAATAACACAACAAACTAACGTCAGACTTTTTTGTTTTAGCTGGACTGTCTGTATACGTATGGTCAATTGTCAAGAATTATGAACTGTCAATTCCATTGTTGCTGACACTGTCAGATTTCACTCTAATTGAGACAGTAAATAGTGTATTGTATCCATACACCTCTCAATGTGTTTCTAGGTCGTGGTAACATCACTTTGTGTGCGGAATTTAATTTCGCCAATGATCCTGATGCTGCATTTGTTGTACTTGAGTGTATGAATGTGCCGATACTTCTTGCCCCTTGGGAAATAAACCTTTCATCAGCAACTAGTCAGTCATGGGTATGTTACTAGCTATCAGGCAATTTTGTCTTCTATCGTAATTTCATAGATTTTGAAAATTCTTCTGATATTTTTGCGTTTCTCTTTGCTAACAAACATAGAAAAAACTAAGGACTTACTGTAATATTATTCTCACATGGTCAACTATGCAAAAAAATAATTACAAAATGTCCTCCTTTATTATACCCTTTTGATGAATATGTTGGTGGGTCGGACTGTTAGTCATTGGTTTCTGATCATTTACTAAACCTTTGTATACTTACTGACACTAACTTCGGCATCCATCATTTTCAATTTCTTGGTCAATGCTCAACCATTACTGTCCAGCTTTCAGCAGGGTTATATGTGTTTCACAAATAGCTCTTGTTTGTGCTAGATATATGCCATATGTCTCAAGTATTTTGTTTATTTTAGAATACATTTTTTCATAATTGATAACTACCTTTGTATCATGTTGACAAATAGCAAAGCTAGCAAGTAGTCCTTTTTGACGTGTCTTTTAGATAATTTTTGACTAAGTACTGTATTTGAAAACTTACATCCAATTTTTCTCTGTGTAATAATTTCAGGAATGGTTTGAAAAGTGGATGGAAACGGACATGCCAAAAGGAAAATTCAATAAAGCAATTACTAAGGTTGCTGTTTATCACCAGCGCATTTTCGGAAAACGACCTATCTATATTTCATGCGACCTGAACGCTATGGCTATGGTTGTTGATCCAAGCGTTGTAACCGATACTGAAGATGTATATGCTACCGTGGAACTGCATGGAACACATACACGTGGGATGATGGTTGTCGACTGGAGTGGTTCACTTGGAAAAGAACCAAATGTTATATTGATTAATAAAATGGATACCAAAAAAGCACAAGTAATGTTTGAAAATATGGTAAAATAGATATGTTGAAGATGGACAAAACATGATTGCTGAAGAGTGTTTGGTTATTCAAGAAGAACGTTGTTGCAGAAAAGCACCAAAGAAAGTTAACTACATAATTCATGATTAATGTTTCACTACATAGGAGTTGAGGAAAGTGTGAGAAAATTACATAAGTTGCTGGATTGGTAACTATGGGCACACTACTAAATTAAGATCAAATATTGTAACCCTGCAAATAAAGTTTGAAGGTGGTATATACTTTTGTTGGTCACTCCAAATGTTGCTGTTAAGGGCTCTTTGACTTTGGGTAACTTGGCATTATTGGTGCATGGGAATATGTTAACCTGTAATTGTAAGAGTTGCATTTACTATCTAGTCATAAAATAACAGGACATTGTGAATGTTCTTTTTTCCTGGGACAAATTAATAGTGCTTGGATTTATTTTCTGTAAAAGTTCTAGTTGCTATTCAATTGAATGATTACAAAAATTGTTTGTGCCATTTTGTGATTTCCACACTAACATACATAGTCATAGTAAATCAATTGCACGGTTACCATCCCTATCTCCGTCCTTTTTATCATACCATTATTGATTATTTTCTATAGAAATAGTCAGCCACTGGGTGCAATCATTGTCCAATAATTGATATCATATCGTTGATGTACTCTGTACATTTAAAAACACACAATATTTTAACAAAAACGATTCTTTAAATTTCATTTTATTACTGTTGAAACTGTCATGAAATTTAGCTAACATGTTGCATACACATCAATATCGTGTCAATGGTTTTTTCTTGTATCCTAAAAAGTCAGTCAATGAAAATGTAGAAGTCCTAAATGTACTGCGTATGTTTGAAATAAAATACATGCATGCAGGCATATGCACAAACACCAACATATATAATTCATCAACAAAAGTGAAAACTAAAGGTTGAAATATATCGTCATCATCTGCGACCATATCTGGAAAGTTGGTAGAGGCAACCGCCAAATCACCATTGCCTTGAGAGGTGACCCCTCCCCCCTCTGCCCCCATCGAACCTCAATTGTCACTGATTGGTTAGTATCTGAACTGCTTATATGTAGCGTAAAGTTTGTTGCTGTACTGCTTATATGTAGCGTAAAGTTCGACATTGTTCTGGTACGCCCCTGAATGATGACATTTTCCTTGCTAAAACAAAAACCAAAAGACCGACTCCGATTTCGTCTAGATAGTGATGCAAAAATTTGCTAAAGAGATCAAATAAGTAGAAAATGCATGATAATATAATGATCGTTGATAAATATGTATCCATATATGGTGTTAGTCTTTGATCGTAAGTTGATGAATGAAGTGCTCATGGTGAGTTTTTATGGTCATTATATGTCCGTTGTCCAGGTGTCCCAAGTCTGTTTTCCATCCACAATTAGTTTGTGGATACTCTAGAGGTCACAATTCTGGCACAGTTCTGATGAAACTTGCTCAGAATGTTTGCCTCATTCAGCTCATTACTGAGTCTTTGGGGGTCAAAATGTTGGTCAAAAGGTCAAATCATAGCAAATCCTTGTGGACACTCAAGAGGCTGCAGTTTCTACAGTAACAATATGAAACTTGGTCAGAATGTGCGTCTAAATGAAATGCAAGCCAATTTTTTACTGAATCTCGGGAGGTAAAAAACTATGTCAAATGGTCAAATCATAAAAATCCTTGTGAACATGTTAGATTATAATCTGGAAATCAATATGCCAATGGTCTTAATAAAGTAACGCAATTTTAGATGGCTATGATAATATGTAGTTTGGTTAGTTGTATACAGATAGAGTGAAATTTGAGCAGGTACAAACAATGTTGTTCGAATTTTATTCTTTTTCATTTGTTATGTACGTATTAGGTCCGGTGCGTTCATTTAAGGTTTTAAATTCTGCATTCCTCTAACAATTACCCCTTTTTGATTATCTCCCTGGAAATAATAGAAATATCAACAAGATTCCAGCCATGTGGAAATGAAGTTGAGATTTCTGTTCGGAGAAGAAAAATGACCACAATGAAAGTTTCAAAGTAAAATTCTCGTGTCTAGGACAGATTTCTCAAACATTCATAAAGGTTTTAAAACACGTGTATGCTTAAAATTGGTTTTGAACCGGTGTAGTTTTGATGACTTACAGTGGTAATGAAATAAGCTTGGTGTAGAAATCAAACTGAAAAATGCAGCTGCTACGGCGGTCGTAACTTCCCCTGTTTATTAAGACCACCGACTAAAGTAAGTTGTCTCTCTTTACACCGATTGACTACACATCGATCAATATTGGAGATTTCCCGATTTTTGATCATTATTGGATTTTCCAAAGATCTAACCAATAGGGGCCTGATTTCAATATCGATTATTTAGGGCAGCTGACATGTCGCTTTATACAATGGGCCAAAATGTGTATGATGATGGACATTATGCACAATGTTATATTCGCCTTTCGTAGGAGAAAATGTGCCAAAAAGTGAAATTAGTATAACTGTCGGGAAATATTGGATAGCAACGTATAACTTAATCTTTATTTCTACTGCATAAAATACCAAACACAATAAATAAAAAAATATCATCGTTATTTAATATTCACTGAAATGGTAATTAATACCTTTCATATTCAGTAGACTATGTCTTAAACATAAAGATACATGAATCATATAAATTCCCAGGTGTCAAACTGTTAGCATGTTTCACATAAAATATTCAACATACTGTTTCAACATTAAAAACATAAAAGTTGTATTTACAGTTAATTCACACACTACATTTTACATGTTCAGTATACAACATATGTACTTCTGATTTTAAATAATTTAATCAACACCACATTAAATGAGGTAAAATCATAACTATAATACATCCACGATAATTTGGCTGATCAAACAATAAGATTTTAAATATAAACAAACATTTATGTCCTTTCAGCAAGCATACAAAAGTTATGTT
Organism: Mactromeris polynyma; assembly: GCA_032209605.1. Lineage (NCBI taxonomy): Eukaryota > Metazoa > Mollusca > Bivalvia > Venerida > Mactridae > Mactromeris > Mactromeris polynyma. The sequence goes on from JASFXZ010000005.1 coordinate 19,892,480, forward strand.
AAATGACATCGTGCGGGGTTAGATCCTTATGTCCTTATATCAAATAAGCGGCGTTTTGTTTCCATCTTTATCAGAATATCAGTTGTGAAAAATAACTAATGTTATTATTAAGAAGCATTTGTTTGCACGTGTCTCATAGTGCAATACATTTCAAAATCACAATATTTACAAAGGATCTATTTACATGTTACTTCGTAACAGCTCATGAAGTTTTACTTTTTTCTGATTCTAGTCACTACACCTAGCTTTTTGAGCTTTTCTTTGATTTCAAGCATTGAAAGTGGTTCCAGTGGTTTTTGAGCTTTTCTTTGATTTCAAGCATTGAAAGTGCTTCCAGTGGTTTTTGAGCATGTTCGGACCGGGCCAGATAATCAGAATGAGCATTTTCAATTTCCTGTTGAATATTTCGTTTTTTGGCACTTCGGACTCTGAATCTGCTTATTGTATGTACGTCTGTGCCTCGAGTTTCCGGACAAAATTTCCATTCTCTTTCGTGTCACTAACTCGTCAAATGTCTGATTTGACTTATTACTGGAGTTTTGGTGGATGTGATTATTACATATTTTTTTCAAACCCTAGGCCGCTATACCTGCTGTGAACACCGTGCCTTTCAATCATGATGGACACATGGAACAACATAGCATGCATGTAAGCAGTGAATCGGTTTTAACCAAACCGACCCTTCTTTGCCAGGCCCTGGAACGTGACCATCCAATGTCTGATCGTGAGAAACAAGTCGCCCGAGTCACAAACCTCATGAGTGATAATCTTATGTATATTTCCAAATTCCCTCCAAAAGAAAACAAAATCATCTTGAGTGTCATTGTGAATTGTGAACAACAATTTATCAGGGAGGTTTGTGATTACTTTTTTAGACTGGGGCGTTAGCCCCATGTCTTTAGTAACCGTAATTTTGGAAACAGCCGTGGCAGAGTTAGACACATTTGATACCACTCTTTGTATCACTACGCATTATTTGCTTACGACCAATACGACCAATCAACATGTCGCATTGATCGTGACATCACTAACCGCCGTTCTACTTTCCTTCGTCTTTGATTGTATTCATGACCAGTCAGTGATGTCCATTTTAGACCAGAAGAACCTTTGTCAATTCAGGTACTGAACACGACTCCACAGTCTCTAATTGTATTAACTAAGTCTGACAAATGGTTGGGCCTTTCACCTTTGACTTCCAGTTTTGAATCTAACTGTCTACACTCATCAATAAGGTTGGTGATGATCAAAGTTGCTGTAGGTACGACGTTTCGGTGGGTTTTTTTTCGACAAAATCCTGACTCATTCCATATATGACTCATTATTTGTGTTGAATGACGCTGCAGTACATTGAGTAAATAAAAGTATAGTACGATAATTTATTCGTAGTATTAATTAAAAACATTTTTTATTGATTTGTTAGACGGCTAAGTACACGGTCGGGGACGGTCGAAGTTTATTCATGACATTAGAATTCCGACGTTTATATCGCCGTTTTTTACATGCAGCAAACACATATAGTAAATATACACCAAAGTCTGGAACGTTTACTGCACCTATTTATTTGAAATGAGAAAAGCAGCGTAAACTGATTATCACAAAATAAAGGAAACTGACAGTCCAGTGTTCCTGCAATTTCAATATTCACAGTGTAAAATTGTTGTATTTGACTGGACGACTTCCACACGTTTTAAGAAAACTATTGCATTTTAGCTATACATCATAATATAATTCACACGTTATAAGAATCCACAATCATCTGCAATCAGCCACAATGGCATGCGATGTTGGGATTATTTGTATTTACAGACCGAAACCTGGGAACATTTGCAAACAATAAGAAATAATAACAACAAACACATTGGACAATGATTTAGCCACTTCGAGATTCAACTTTTGTTCATGAAATTTTGGCGGAGTGTTTGATAAAACAAAGCATTCTGTATTTACATGGAGACTGATCATGGACAGAACTAAGTAAGCTGCATATGCTGTGCTTTATATCGTAAAAAGAAATGAAAATATAGAAAGTCACAGCCGGTGTAGCGATTTCAGATACTCCCGTTAACTTAAAATCGCGTTCAGTTACTCCCGGGTAACTTGAAGGTAATTTCAAGCCCCCCCCCACGATTTCAGATAATTTCCCTCATTCCCTAATTTATGTTTATCTATATTTCCATGCGTAACTTGAAAAGAACAACACCAAATGATGTAGATAACAATGTTCAGAATCAAAACAACAACCAGAAACCACATTAGCCATACCGAAGAATCTTCATCATCAGATAAGCCGATAGTTATCGATGCGAGCGTCGTTAAATTAGTGGCCACGGTGGTCGGAAACACTCGAAAACACCCGGAAACACTCGGAAGCCTTCGTGATTTACCGATTTATGATATGATGTCATGATCTTTATCATTCACGACTTAATTAGCCACCCCGCTGTGTTTAGCCAGCATAATGAAATTGCCCCGGGCAGTACTAATTTTTCAGAATGTATTATACATTCATGATACTTATATTGTAGCCTCTTACGTTAAGTATGATACATGTATTTCTCTGGTTAAGTGCGCGTTTAATGAATAATGTTGTATTGTAATTTTTATGTATGTGAGCGAATTACTTGTTTTTCATATACAAGATTGTCTGTCATTTAAGTGAAATTAATACTTAAATTAGTTCCTTACTTTTTTATCAATTGAATGATGGGGCTATACTTTTTCAATGATTTCGGAAGGTGATTTAAATGATATTAATTCGTGAATCAACAGGGGTAAACCAGTGTATTGTACTTTAAACGGTGATTTAGAATGCAGTATTACTGATTCGGATAGAACAAGCTGACCACTGCCTAAATAGACAGATAATTAATAAAAAAACACGAAACAAAATTATGTTCTCTTAATATAATTTTATAATGTAATGTCTCACATTCCACTACATTTATGAACTGTAGTTCATGAAAAATAAAATGCATCAAATACTATATACATGAAACCCGAAAATTAATTGGTGGAAAACGTAGAAAACTGATGTATTTAGCAAACAAAGAATCTCTCGTATCACAAGACCATCGTGGAATTAAATGACATGTTACGTGCGAAAATAATACCTACAATTATATTCTGGTGACACTGTTACGGCCCTATATACATGTTTAAGTTACGAAATGAAGGGAAATGTGTTGTTTCAGGGTACCGAGTTTAAAACGAATTTCTCAGAAGCTCTGGGATCTTTTCTTTTTTTCTTAATTTTGTTTTTATTCCCATACGGACCAACATTTCCTTCATTTTTTCCACTGACATAGTATTGAATATAAGCTTTTGATATGAAGATATTACTTGTGATCCGAATGTCAACACCTATAGGTCATTTTCGTTTTTTATATTCACAGTATATTGTTCACATATTTGTCACCTTTTATTGTTTTGTTAATTAAGGGTCAGATACTTTATGACACTTTGTTGTAAAAACAAGCAAGGGTTTTTTATTATCACAGGCGATAGAAACCCCATCTAAAATGATGTTTATACAATTTAATGCAAGGTTTCATGACACGATGTATTCCTTAAAACAATAAATTCGCAGTTTTGGCAGCAAGCAACTGAATGTCAAAAATTCATTTTAATTGTAACTACTATGTATAAAACTATGCAAACGGTCACAAAATACAGTTCTGCGATAAAATTTATTTTTATACGATTTCAACAAAAGCCACATTTATTTTATATAAGTTATGCAACTATTTGTCTAAATAATTGTAACATCTGTATAATTTACAATATTAATAACTTTAATATAATAATATTCACATTTAGATATAAAATTAAACAATATCATATAAAAACATAGTTATTGTAATCGAATTATACTGTTTTAAAGTTCACACCTTACTGAATAAAAAGTCAATCTAATGAACCAAACCAATATTTCATTTCAAGGCTATTCTATAAAAAGTCACATTTCCCCTAAATTCTTCCCTATAAAGCGCACTTATTTGTTAATTAACAGCTTCTATAATCGCTGCTGGACCCCTAGTGTGCCCGTCCGGAGCTCAAGAGCCATAAAACTTCGGTAATATTCGGTCATACTCGGACGGTCTTCCGAACATTTCCGAACGTGGTAAAAAAACATACCATATAATTTTAAAGTGAAAAAAGACCATTTTCCTCTTTAAATATTTTCACCAAATAAATACCGATTGACAGAGCAATAATTATAGTTTATGAGTCCGTTTGCATTTTGTTAATATCATTAACCGTTTTTAAATGACATTAAGTTAATTTCAGACTAAATTTTTTCCGCCTATATATTCTATATAGCACTGGTAGCTGTTTTAAAGTTAAAAAAAGACCATTTTACTTTTATTTCAAATAAAAGGTAAAATATTTGAATGAATGGGGAATATTGAAACATTACAAAACCGTTTGCATTTATTTGATATCTTTAACGGATAAAAAGTTATACCAGTTTAAAGTTAAAATCCTTCATATTTCTATATAGGCATTTTTGCGCAGTATCGATTATCGGATGATGAGAATTCTGCCACATGTCTATTGGCGCGGGGGGTATCTAAACTGCGCGTGGAAATATGAAATCTGGTTCAAGTTACCCCCGGGTAGATATGAAATCGATTTCAGATTACGGAGGTAATTAACTGGCTTGAAAAAGCGGGGGGGGGTAGCTTTAAAAACACTTCAATCACTATGGGATTTTCTCTATTTTCAACTTAGTGTAAAATTAATATAAGTAAAGTTTCTTGAAATAGTTTTATTTAACTACAATTAGAGAGATTCCTCATCGAACGATGCAAGTTTATATGGCGCTAGATATCTGATACGTATCCGTTATGATAACGGATACGTATCAGATATCTAGCGCCATATCATCTTGCATCTGATACGTATCCGTGTCAAGGAATAATGTGTTTTTTTAAATACTTAAATATTGTGCCGTACCACGGACCTATATAACATGTTATATAGGTCCGTGGCCGTACGTTTGTTCAAGGATGGTATTAAAACTTAGAAAAACAAAGGCTGTTAATTTCCACATCAAATTACATATCTAGAAGCTAAAACCCGCAATATTTTATTTGATATTAAAAAATCTTTAGTCGGGAATATGGAAAAAGAACGAATCCATCTAGAATCGGAGGCCGTAACAACTTACATCTGTCGTTCGTTTTTTATTTAAGACCGTGTATGACCAGGTTTTACACATTCCCCAAAATAGTGAAAAGTTACTTCCCCTTTAAACAGGTTGTAGTCGTTTTGTGAGTATTTAGAATTGTAAAATTATCACATTATTTCTCAAATAGAAATTATAATTTAGATTGAGCTTATTTTTGTTTTACATCACGACATTTATTAAAACATGAGCTCACTACAATTCTCCTGATTTTTACCCAGGTAGCCTCTAGTCTATCTACGATACATACAGTATAGTTCATATAATAGGACGTCAAGAACAGCGTGATAATTAATCTTGTACTGCCTACTGTCAATCCTTACACCGAAGTCCCCAATAATTCCTACTGTTACACCAAATACTCACAACATACTCAAGGTCATTGACCTTTACTAATTTCTTAAATGATAATGAATGCACACTGCAGTCTGAGTCATAAATGTATACATGTAGTCCCTGAACGTATTTGTGTGAATTTTTTGTCCAGAGCGTTTCTTTGTATATTTGCATAGAGCGATGCCTGATTCCATAGAAACTTACATGATGTCAACTGTCCATCCTCGCTAAAATTAAACTTCAGGCACCTCTACGCAAATATACAAAGAAACGCTCTGGACAAAAAAGCACACAAGTCCAGGGACTGGACTAATGTATACATACACAACTTCATGTAGTTGAAGTATAGTTCTGACTCCCATATACTTCCGACAATCTACGATGTGTTTTTCACACCTTTGAAAATTACACATGCCACCGTTAAATGGTAAACAATGAAAATGACACCTGATAGTGATGCCTTTGTTGTTGCCCCATCTCTTAAGTTTGACACTGCGAAAAGCCATCAGGAATTCCGAGGATTTATGCATGCATAACTGCATGGGATAATAAGAGGAAAATACAGCACTTCGAAAATCCTCCGATTTTTATGAGCATTCCAATTTTCAGAAAATCTGGTTTTCAGGGTGTTTACTGTTATCAGATCATTTTAGTTTTATTGGCTTCAATATGGTCACATATCTTTTAGAGTGATCATACTACTTGTAGTTCTACAATAGCCAGATTATGTGTAGAAATGTTAATCTATTTTGTAGAGGGCACAATGCCGGAGAAGTATATTATAGATGTGGATACAGGAGTGGATGATGCACAAGCTCTCATGCTAGCATTGTCTAGAACAGATGTGGATGTTATAGCAATAACTTGTGTATCAGGCAATGTCCTTATAGATCAAGTGTGTATTAACACATTGAAGGTGCTGAAAATTTGTAACAGACTGGATGTAAGCATAAATCAATTTAATTGGATATTTCTTAGTCTTAATTGTATGTATTTAAATATAATTATATCAGTAAGAAGTATTGTATTTATGACTTTCACATAAATATAGTTTTTCTTCTATCAAGCAGAATTTCTTTTTCTATGATATAAAATGATGCTTATCTGTGGCTCTGAAGAGCACTTCCATTTTGTATACATTTCTACCAAACTTACTAAATAATATTAAACGTGGTAACATGGTTCCTGTCTTGAACAGGCAAGATTCCATAGTTATGGCCCTTTGAAATTTTGACAAGGGTTCTGTTTCCTATATATAGCACATTATCTTGTTATGATGAGTGCTTGAACCTCGTTACCTTGTATTTGAATATCTATCCTTGTGTTACCCTGTACCAAGTAAGGCTTCTTACCCAATCAATTGGAGGTGCACAGTAACTCAGATGAGCATTATAGGGTTTTCATTGCTTTCTTTCATTATTCTAGGTTCCCGTGTACAAAGGATCTGCTGTTCCATTTGTAAGTAACGTACTGACTGCTACACATTACCATGGCAATGATGGCTTAGGCGATGCCGACCTTGACATTGAAGTATGTATGGATCAATTACAAAAAGAGCATGCTGTTAATGCATTGATTAGACTGGTGAATGAATATCCTGGTATTTATTTTATTAACTGTTAACAATAACTTTCTTTTTTTACATCAGCCTCAGTTGTTTGCTTGGTAAAAATCTTACTAGTGTATTGTAACTGGATATAAGAATTTTATTAGAATTGTCTGAATCGAATATCATTTCTTAGAAAAAATAAGTTGTGAAAAAAAAATTCAATTAGATCACAGTCATGATCACCAAGCTGTAAGGGCAAGCATAACAACTCGGATGATTGATATATATAGCTAATGTTGCCCCATTGTTCTAAAATCTGGTCATTATTTTACAGATAACAGTTTTAATAGCAACGTATTCCACTTTGTGTCTGTACCTTCTGCTCCCCATTGAGGACTTTTCATGAAGCTAAATTGATTTGAATGGTCATATTATCAAGACAGTATGCAAAATCTATGCTACAATCATGTTATATAAAGTTTGAGCTTATAACTCAAAAATTAAACATTTGAATATTAAAATCGCATTACCAATATTCCAATGATCTCATAACACATGCATAGAATTATTGATAAAATACATGTATAAACCTTAAGAAGGTTTGCCAGTGTTTGAAAATTTTGAATCTGTCTCAGTTTCATCTTAGTTTTATTCATTCAAGTAATTTCAATATGCTGTCCAGTAATTTCCTGAGTTTTGGATTTCAGGGGAGATAACTCTAGTTGCCCTGGCACCTCTAACTAATATTGCTCTTGCACTTAGACAAGATCCAGAGTTCGGAAAGAAGTTGAAGAAAGTGGTTGTTATGGGAGGCAACGTTCAAGGTATTCATTCCTGTACATTACTAGTAAGGTCTGGATTTCACAAATATTTACAGAGCCCTTGATCCTCTGTTATTGGGGCCTAATATGGGTCCCATTCCCCGTGTTAATTAGTATTTCCCCCCTCCCCCATTCAAATTCATTTTTTCCCCTCGGACACAGAAAGAAACTGGAAAAATACTATTTTAACTAGAAAGGAAGAAACTGGAAAAATACTATTTTAACTAGAAAGAAAGAAACTGGAAAAATACTATTTTAACTAGAAAGAAACTGGAAAGATACTATTTTAACTAGAAAGAAAGAAACTGGAAAATACTATTTTAACTAGAAAGAAAGAAACTGGAAAAATACTATTTTAACTAGAAAGAAACTGGAAAAATACTATTTTAACTAGAAAGAAACTGGAAAAATACTATTTTAACTAGAAAGAAAGAAACTGGAAAAATACTATTTTAACTAGAAAGAAAGAAACTGGAAAAATGCTATTTTAACTAGAAAGAAAGAAACTGGAAAAATACTATTTTAACTAGAAAGAAACTGGAAAAATACTATTTTAACTAGAAAGAAACTGGAAAAATACTATTTTAACTAGAAAGAAAGAAACTGGAAAAATGCTATTTTAACTAGAAAGAAAGAAACTGGAAAAATACTATTTTAACTAGAAAGAAACTGGAAAAATACTATTTTAACTAGAAAGAAAGAAACTGGAAAATTCTATTTTAACTAGAAAGAAAGAAACTGGAAAAATACTATTTTAACTAGAAAGAAAGAAACTGGAAAAATACTATTTTAACTAGAAAGAAAGAAACTGGAAAAATACTATTTTAACTAGAAAGAAAGAAACTGGAAAAATACTATTTTAACTAGAAAGAAAGAAACTGGAAAAATGCTATTTTAACTAGAAAGAAAGAAACTGGAAAATTCTATTTTAACTAGAAAATAAGATTTTCTGACAAGAAGACATAATACAGTATGTGATACATTTTTGTGTTTTGTTTACCGATGCATATTATTGTATTTCCCTAAATTTTAGCTACATGCAGAATGGAAAATTATCTGTTTATCTAGCTGTATTGTTGTTATTTTAGCAACTGGTCGTGTTTCACTTTGTGCAGAATTCAATTTTTATACTGACCCAGAAGCGGCTCTAGTGGTATTGAATCACCTGCAGACTGTGACTCTATTGCCTTATGAATTAAATGTTGGATTACCTTGGGTAGGTTGTGCTGAATGCTCTATGCTTGCTGTTTCCATATAGTCTTCGTCTTTTTCAAGGGTTGATCCAGAAGTTATACATTTTGCTTGTTACTGAATCTTTATTAAAGGTTATAAAAAGAAAGTCAAACATTTTTTTCAAAAAATCAAATTCCTTGTATACCGACCTTTGGATCAGCCCATGTTTACGGATAAATTGTTGTAGATAGATATGACCCGGCCATACAAAGAATGGCAAAGGGACATTAAGTGTTACCCCGTCTGTGCATCCGTCCATGAGAAAAAAATTGGTTTCCGATCAATAGCTTTTGAAAGGATGGATGGATTCAATTCACATTGGGCACATATTTATAAGATAATAAATGCAGGTCAAGTTTGATTTCTGTTACAATCCACCAATTTTAAAGAAGCTATGGCCCTTTTTTCGACTTAAAAAGTTAGTTTCCAATCAAAAATGCTTGAAAAGCCCATATTTCCAGTGGACCATTCTTTTAAAAAAAATTCTGGTTGTTTTAGATTGTGGGCGAGACTTTTAACAGATGACTGGTCAAACTTATTGAGGACAAAGTCAGGGAACAATGAATAACACAACAAACTAACATCCGACTTTTTTTGTTTTAGCTGGACTGTCTGTATACGTATGGTCAATTGTCAAGAATTATGAACTGTCAATTCCATTGTTGCTGACATTGTCAGATTTCCCTCTAATGGAGACAGTAGAGTAGTGATGTTAATTTCTTCTTTTCTTTATCCATACACCTCTTGTGTATTTCTAGGTCGTGGTAACAGCACTTTGTGTGCGGAATTTAATTTTGCCAATGATCCTGATGCTGCATTTGTTGTACTTGAGTGTATGAATGTGCCGATACTTCTTGCCCCTTGGGAAATAAACCTTTCATCAGCAACTGGTCAGTCCTGGGTATGTTGCTAGCTAGCAGGCGATTTTATTTACTACCTTAATTACTGGTTTCATAGTTTATGAAAATTCTTCTGATATTTGTTGCGTTTCTCTTAGCTTATGAACCTAGAAAACAACTAAGGACTTTCTGTAATATTCTACTCACACTGTCATCTATGCAAAAAAATAATTTCAGAGTTTTACTGAAGTGTGCTGTAAATTTTGGATATTCATGTGGTATTTTAATGTTTCTCTCGAAATGTCTCTGACTTCGTCCTCCCTTATTATGCCCTTTTGAAGAATGTTTTTGTGGGGCGGACTGTTAGTCATTTGATTTCCGATCAATTACTAAACCTTTGTGTACTTACTGTTATGTTACTAACTTCCTTCATTGTACTTATTTTGTAATCTCCTAGTTTTCATTAGCTTACATCATTTTCAATTTCTTGGTCAATGCTCGACCATTACTACCAACTTATCTGCACCCATATTTAATCAGGCTCGTATGTGTTTTATAAATAGCTCTTGTTTGTTTTAGATAGTGCCATATGTCTCAAGTATTTTGTTTATTTTAAAATAAAATAAAAATTCATGATTGATACCTACCTTTGTATCATGTTGACAATAGCAAAGCTAGCAAGCTGTCCCTTTTGACGTGTCTGTTTGATGATTTTAGACAAAGTACTGTATTTGAAAACTTACGTCATTTTTTTTTCTGTGTTTACAATTTATGTAATAATTTCAGGAATGGTTTGACAAGTGGGTGGAAACGGACACACCGAAAGGAAAATTCAATAAAGCTATTACTAAGGTTGTTGTTTATCGCCAGCGCATTGTCAGCAAACGACCTATCTATAGGTCATGTGACCTGAACGCTATGGCTATGGTTGTTGATCCAAGCGTTGTTACCGATACTGAAGATGTATATGCTACCGTGGAACTGCATGGAACACATACACGTGGGATGATGGTTGTCGACTGGAGAGGTTCACTTAGAAAAGAACCAAATGTTACATTGATTAATACAATCGATACCAAAAAAACACGAGTAATGTTTGAAAATATGTTAAAATAGATCTGTTGAATATGGACAAAACATGTTTGCTGATGAGTGATTGTTAGTCAAGAAGAACATTGTTGCAGAAAACAAACTTACTTCAGAAGTGTGAGAAAATTACATAAGTTGCTGGACTGGTAACTATGGTCACACTACTAAACAACGATTTAATATTGTAACCCTGCAAATGAAGATGGTATATACTTTTGTTGTTCACTCCAAATGTTGCTGTTAAGGGCTCTTTGACTTAGAGTAACTTGGCTTTATTGGTGGATGGGAATATGTTGACCCATAATTGTAAGAGTTGCATTTACTATCTAGTCATAAATTAACATGACATTGTGAATGTCCTTTTTTCCTGGTAAATAGTGCTGGGATATGTTTTGTTTCAGTAATAGTTCTAGTTGCTATTCAATTGAATGATTATAAAATTTATTCATGCCATTTTATGTATTGCACACTAAACAGACATAGTCATAGTAAATCAATTGCACGGTTACCATCCCCACCTCCGTCCTTTTCATCACACTAGTATTGATTGTTTTCTGTAGAAATAGACAGCCACTGTGTGCAATAATTGTCCAATAATTGATAACATATCATTATATACTCTGTACATTTAAAAACACACCATTTTTTACCAACCATGATTCTTTAAATTCCATTTTATTACTTTTGAAACTCATTTTATGAAAATTCATGTCAATTGTCGTGAAATTTAGCTAACATGTTGCAATATCGTGTCAATTTGTTTTCTTGTATCCTAAAATGTCAGTCAGTGAAAATTTAAAAAATCCTACATTGTGCGTTTTTAAATGTACTGAGTATATTTGAAATGAAATCCATGCTGTGCAGGCATATGCACAAGCACCAACACATACAATTCATCAACAAAAGTGAAAACTAAAGGTTGAAATATATCGTCATCGTCTGTGACCTTATCTGGAAAGTTGGTAGAGACAACCGCCAAATTACCATTGCCTTGAGAGGTGGCCCCTCCCCCCTCTGCCCCCACCGATCCTCATGTGGCACTGATTGGTTAGTAGCTGTACTGCTTATATGTAGCGTACAGTTCAACATTGTTCAGGTATGCCCCTGAATGATGACATTTTCCTTGCTTAAACAGAGGGTTGTCAATTTTTGTTGTATCTATAGCTAAAAGAAAATAGCTGTGAAAAACCAAAGACCGACTCGAATATGGTCTTACTAGTGACGCAAGAACTGATCTGCTGAAGAGATAAAATAAAACATAGTTCACCTGTTTTAAGTAGAAATGCATGATAATATAATGATCGATAATAAAATATGTATCCTTGTATGATGTTTGTCTTTGCTTGTAAGTTGATGAATGAAGTGCTTATGGTGAGCTTTTATGGTCATTAGATGTCAGTCGTCCAGGCACCTGTGGTCTGTTGTCCATCCACAATTTGATTGTGGACACTCTAGAGGTCACAAATTTGGACCAATCCTGATGAAACTTGCTAAAACATTAAATGTTTGCCTCGAATGAATTTCGAAAATGCAGAGCTCTATTACTGACTTTCATAGCAATTCTTACGTTGGATGGTACTGGGTATATGTGACTTGCTCGTTCGCTAGCTAGTCCCTTCCTCCGGCCGTGTCAGAGAATGCAAATTATGCAACAACAACAAAAACGTGTTGAAACAAATATTAAAACTCGTTACACTAAAACTCCACGCATCCGCCCTGCGTTCAGTTACGGCTATCAGCCCTATTGTTTCGTAACGTTTTGCAATTTGGTTCCCGTGTGCAGCCAATGTGCTATGGTGGGCAAGTGATAAAATACAAAACGTTCGCCACTGATAGCCGTAACTGAACGCAGGGCTGCTGTACTAGTATATCTATTTTGATTGACATCTTCATGAACAGATATTTTGACTATCGTGTGTAAATTTGGCGTTTCAAAAGATTGAGGTAAGGATGATAATGAAGTAAATGTATATAACAAATTTAGTAAACGTATAGTTCACTGCAATTATTTTGAAAACTATAACATAAAAAGAAATGACCAACAAGAGAAGCATTTGCGTGTACATGTACATGTAAATGATACTGGATTAAGTCATCACAACATTCTAGAATTATTCAGCCTTCAACATCTTTGAGATAGCACATGTTCGATAGTACCTCGAGGCTTACTCCAGTAATCATCATTATTGTAAAAAATACCCGTTATCCATTGCCTGCTTTACACACGCGGCATCAAAGGTTATATCGATTTACTCTCAGATTCTAAACCTGGCACATTCGTCGGCAATCAACTGTGATGATAACTTGTAGGTGAAGAAATATACGAGAAGATGGCGAGCTTTGTGTATCGTGTAATCGGACTTTCTGTGTTTCTTGGAGCTATAAATGTTGCTTTTACTCAGGTGAGTTGGCTAGCATGTGGTATGGCATTTTTATTATCATAGGAAGAGTTTAATTTCATTCGAAATAATCTTTGATTTCTGCGACTGGCCTTGCGACTGTAATTCAGCAGCCTATTTTGTATATTAAGAAAATACTACGTGTTTACACACCTAGATAAATATAATTTGCTCTGTTATTTTTAAATACAAATGTACCTGAAAAAAAGAGATGTTTGTAAAACATTAAGCCCCCTGTGACCTTTGACCCAGGACCCCAAAATCAATGGGGTTCCTCTGCTAACCAAGGTGAATGTGTGGACCAAGTTTGAGGATGATAGGTCTTGGGGTTCTTGAGTTATCGATCGGAAACGAAAAGGTTACGGACGGACGGACATACCGACCGATCGACATGTGCAAACCAATATGCACTGTCTTCTTCGAAGGAGGGGGCATAAACATCGCATAGATATCTCGGGCGTGTAAGACAAGAATGTATGTTATTTGAGTCCTACTGTTTTTATACTACCGACCGACACTTGCGTCCTACAATTGTTTAACTGATACAGAAACGGGAGGAGAAATGTATAATGTTGATAATTATTATTTCTTTTGGCACAAGTTCTTATCTATCTGAGGGAAGATGTTATTATGAAATTATCATTAAGTTAAAAAGGTCGACGGATATCCGATTAGTTTATCAATTTAACATAGGAAAATGTGCTAAAATATTAGAATATCAATTATTAAAGCGATATCCCCTAATTTGGTGACATTTACGATTTTTGTAACGTACGGATCCTTATTAGAAATTATATTATTTGAGATAAATCTCCATTGATTGTTCGTGAAGGCAGGATCGGGGTGTCAAAGTACATGAATAAATGTTCACCTTAATGATGTACGGTAGAATCAGGATGCCGATGGTTATGCACCATCCTGATTTCTCACAAGACTTGAAATATTATGTTTGGAAATGGCTGTCCCAAACTTGCCAATTCAGAAAACAGATGGGATAGAATATTTCTGACTGTCCGCATGCTTTTCTCGCTTCTTCGTGGAAATTGACCAATGTCCATGGCATTTGGAACTTTGAAAACAATTGGAAATGATTGAGACGATTGATGCAAATATTATACACTATCATACGAGACAGATAGGTTTTTACCAACACACATCACACCTCTTCTAGTCCATTTCAGTTTTGGTTGTTTTCTGAGAATTAAGACAATCTCGATTTTTTTCTTGACACTTTTTGTCAGATTATTAGCTGAATGACTTGGGGAAGTTGTGCATTCAATTTCAAAAAAAATTGTTTTGCCTTTATTAGCACAAGTGCACCACTCTGCATTTGAATTGTCCAATTTTATGGGATGAAAATAAGATTAAAATATGATATATCATTAAATACATGTTGATATTAATGTTTATGATATACAGAGAAATTTAACTCGGTCGACTTATGCAATGTAACTAGATGGCCTCGCTTCTATAACATATCACGCATTGTACATCATCCATGAATGTATTCGATTGTTATCGGGTGCTAGATCAAGGTAACATTGTCTGAAAATAGCATATATATCTCATCATGTACTTCCCTGTACTTACGTGTGGAGACATTCTCTGATGCGATTGTTTACCGATTTTCTATTACCTTGCGGAATGCTATAAAATCAAGTGTTCCGTACCACGTTTTATTGTTATGTGTTTATCATCCGAATTGCATGTGTTTAGGTAAAAAGTTTGCTAGAAAACGCTTGGGTATAGCTGCTTGCTACAAACAGGGTGTTTTAAATTTCGGAGAAGCATGATATTTATTTTCCATAACACAAACAAAATGGTCTTCTTTTAGCTTCTGATTAAGTTTCGAAGACAGTCGTTCGAGCTGAATTCCAACATTAAGCTGAGTAAAAGTCGTATGAATCGATGCAATGTGATATACGTTCCCTTATTTTTGATGTCTTTAAACAATACATGAAGAAAATGTATAAGAACTCGTACCGTGACGTGAAATAAGGTGGCATCGCTTCACTGGGTACATGGCATGGAATGATACATATATACAGTCAGACCTCGTTCATTCGAATTCATCAGGTCCAATTTTTTACTTTCGAATAATACATGGTTTCGAATAACCCATTTCAATTCGAATTGCCTAAGATACATTGGGACAATATATTTATTTCGGATGATACAAAGTATTCGGATTGAAGGTTGTCGAATGAACGAGGTCAGACTGTATAGTCATATCGATGCGTAAAAAGTACTCCCCTAACATTAAAACATAAAGCATTGTCCATTACGCTTTCCCCATTCCATATCGTACGTTTGCCCATGCGCGTTATAAGCTTTTAAATACATTTACTTTTTTTTAAGAATTGGAACTCCAGTATTATAAATAAATTTAAATTTGAATAACACGAATATAGCATTGATATCATTACTTCTATCAACCATGATGTAACAAAAGCCATGGAAACTCATGCTTTTACTACCTGATAAAAGATACAATCAGTATCCCTCTGGTATAATTGGAAACAGCTTCTGTTGATTGTTGTAAATATTTTGGCGTCTACTTATTACTTGTTATGAAATCATCATTGAAGGCAAAGGTACATATGTCTGACAAATCAATTACCTCCTTGTTCATTTTACAAAACGATTAACACAATCATTCGAAGCAAACTTTTTTTTATAAATTCCTTACCTAATTTGATATTGTCTGGAATTTATTATTATTTCTGAGAAATTGTTTTTCTCGTTTTATCATTATTCGGCGTGATTACTCTTGAAAGAAATAACGCACCAACTTCCAACTTCAATGTAATCGTATATTTTTAATATTGTTTGCAGTATTGATCAAAGGTATTCCGAATGTGTTCATTAATATCCAAAGTTTACTAGTTTATTCAGTAATGCTCAGTTCATGTATACGTGAAAGAATGATTAAGAAACTGTAACAATATGTAATCATGAATATAACAAGGCAGTACAGTAAGACCTTAATAATACGACCACCCTTGGAATCCTTGAAAACTGGTCATATCATTGATGGGGTCTTAAAATTAAGGTCTTATTAAAGCCTCCCTTAAAGTCCACCTCAAAATTAAGAAAACGAAGTTATTTGTCCCTTCTTTGCTCTTTATGCAACCTTAAGAATACGACCACCCTTGGAACCCTTGAAAACTGGTCATATCATCGATGTGGTCTTAACATTAAGGTTGGATAAAGAGCTATGTAGGGGAAAAGAACTTGAAAATCGTGTTCTTAATTTTGAGGTGGTCTTATGTGAGGCTGTACGGTATATACGAGTAGAAGTATGACAAAGCGTTTGCAGTAATGTAGAAGTATTTTTAAATAATTATGGACAGTAAAATGCTTTAATACTTCGGCAAATACGAGGAATCTCTAGCTGATGCTCAGTAATAACTTAATTATACATACACTTGTTTTTATTTCTGATACAGTATATTCTAATTGATCCGTAAAAAATAACCTGATTCTTTGAGTGTTTATTGAAGAGAGGGAAGACGCCCTGTTTAGTCCATGGTTTACCTACAGTTGTCATATAAGACTGATTGTGATTCCATCTAAATTCTTTCATCACTAGCGCATTACCAGCAGCACTCTGGTATGCCATTCTGTATGATTTCTATAGTTAATGACTTGTCAAGATATACAACACAATTCAGGTATACCTTATCTTCCGGACCAATTCATAAGGTGTACCCTATCTTTCTGACTGGTATACAGTAGAACCTCAATAATAAGACCACCTTTGAGACCCTCGAAAATTGGTCTTAATATTGAGGTGGTCTTAATGTTGAGGTTGAATAAAGAGCAAAACAGTCAAAATGTGGTCTCAATTTTTAGATGGTCTTATTATTGAGGTGGTCGTTAGGTGAGGTTTTACTGCAGTATCACTTGTTGACGTTAACGTTTTAATAAAGGTACATTATGTAGTGATTATTCTTTAAACTTCTATATAAACAGCTTGCATATTAATCAGAGGTAACTGGATATTTTAGAAACTTAAAGAAAGCTTAAATACTTTTTTTTTTACCGCGTATTAATATCGTGAAATAAAATATAGTCACTCGTTCGACTGCGGAGCATTAATCACCCGTTCTACGCACTTGTGATTTAACTACGTACACATCCGAACTCGTGACTGTATTTTATAACACGACAATGCAGTAAAAACTCACTTAAAGACCACCTCAATGATAAGACCACCTCAATGATAAGACCACCTCAATGATAAGACCACCTCAATGATAAGACCACCTTAATGATTAGACCACCTCAATGATAAGACCACCTCAATGATAAGACCACCTCAATGATAAGACCACCTCAATGATAAGACCACCTCAATTATATTGATGAATGCGGATCCATGTTTGTTAACAAATAAATTATCAAATATCCGAAAATAAACAATGCAAACTACAGTATACAGAACAGATTATTTTATTCAAACTACAATTGTACATAATATATCAGAAATAAATATATATTAACTATCAATTAGATATACTCATCAATGCACATATGATGATGAAAAATCATTGCACTCCATCATAAAAAGTACAAGTTTAAGTTTTGAAAACAAAATTAGTAGTCGGTGTATTGGTCAACATCATAATAATTTATGTTGAAAAGCAAATGTATGTTTGTGATACTAGAAACCCAAGAAGCTACCATTATACAACCTACCTTGCCGAAACGACATACACGACAAAACTTTATGGTACATAGTTACATAGTTACAGTAAATATTTTTCAAAAAATAAAATAAAAAAAATTGTAAAGAGGCTACAATAAGTCTACTATGAATGTACGATGCAATCTGATAAATCAGTACAGCCCGGGGCAATTTAAACATGCTGCGTGGCTAATTAATTAAGTCGCGAACGATAATGATCAGGAGACGTTAAAGTAGCTTATATATGATCGGTTATAGCATGAAGCAAATATACATCAGATCTAGGTAGTCGTGTGATAAGCCAGACAGTTGGACATGTTCACAGAATTGTCATTTTTCTTCGGCTTTCTAAACGAAGTGTTTTTATTTTTCATATAATTCCGAAGGAACATATTTGTCTATTATACGCAGCGATGGATTCGTGGATCTTTATTTTACTAATATGAGACCGCGTATTTTATTCCAGGAATATCTACACACTGAATAACCGTAGTACATTATCCGAAGGCATATGCTAAAATATTGTCGATGGTACATGCTTTGATATAATTCTCAAATCTGTTTATCGAAAGCATGTCTAAAGCTAAATTTGCTAAAACAGAAACACATGAACGATGTACAGTTATAACACACAAAGACAATTTATAGACGCGCGCGTAATATAAGTATGCAAAAATATATTCAAAACTATTCATATGTTATGATAAGCATAACATCATCAAGTACTTTATTATCACAAATACATTTGTGAAAATTGCATCAGCCGTCAAATTTGCAATAAGTATTAAACATTTGGATTTTAAAATTGTAACAAGATGCGTCCATAGGACACGGGTGTCCCGGCTATTGGCTTTTCTGTAGAATGCAAATATTTTGTTTGTAAAGGCCAAATCAGTTTGAAGGAAACTTAAGTGGAAAACCAAATTTTAAGTATAAAAAGGGGCCATAAACCCTTCAACAGGTGGCATATTGTTACTGAAATTAAACTGGACCTGTATTTTATTATCTTATGATTATGTGCCCAATATGAATTGAATCCACCCATCCTTTCAAGAGTTATTGATCGGAAACCATTTTATTTTTTTTTGCGCGGACGGACGGACATGGGCAACACTTTATGCCCTTCACCATTTTTGAATGGCGGGGCATAGAAACGTAGTATACAGCATACTTTGTCATTGTCTCATTTTTCATGTTATAATAGAAATGTCAGTTATGCAGTTCCTTACTTGTCAGGCATACTTGGACACAGAGGTTCAACGGAATTTGCAACGACTGATTTCTCACAAAGGCAGTAACCCATTTCCAAGCAATTGATATCATTCCAATTATTATATTCCACCCCCCTGGAGGACGGGAAGAAAGCCAGGCATGTTTCCTGAACAGTTGAGGGTTCATTTGGGTGCCACCTTGTGAAGTCCCAATGTTCTCCATTGACCCAACTCCATGTGTTGTCCGGGTTTCTTTCACCACCAATATGTAGATAGTAGATATTCAGGGGTAGTAGTTTAGTGATATCCAAAGCAAACTCCATTTCTCGATCACTTCTGATGGTTGCTAGCTGTGACGAATGACTCTGACAATAAGTGTGACACTCCGTCCACGTGTAGACAACAGAGGGAATGTGGTAACAAGACGTATCTAGCTGTGTCCAATTACCGTCACAAGTATACTGTAAAAAAGGTAGTTGCATTATGGTGGCATATTTCTGCCACCAGTTAACCACTTAATTAACTAGATAATTATCTGGTTATCACGTTAAAGAAACTAGATGACTACTTAATTAACTAGATAATTATGTGGTTAACTAGATAAGTATCGTGATAAGTTTTCATACCAGATAAATATCTTAACACGAAAAAATGTCTGATAGTATCCGATAGTTTCTTTACCGCGATAACCAAATACTTATCTACATGCTACCATATTATATTCGTATGAATATCAGAAATAAATATTTCTTCATAATTACTAGTCATTTACTTGTTATTAATTTGAGTTAATTATTTAGAGTCAAGCCGACTAAACATTAAGTATATACGAGTGCATAATGCATTGTATAGATATTGTGTGTGGAAAATATACTCAAAGCCATTAACCATGCAACTAAAAATTGTCCGCGTCAGCACGGTGCCATTATAAAGAAATAATTATATTTTAATTCTGAAACATAATTTCCTAAACTGAATTAATTAATAAATACGAATACTAGGGCCACAGCTTAATTTACGATTTAATCATTTGCACTAATAAATCGCCTTTAACACATGGAACAAAATGAAGGCTAAAGTGATATACAGCAAAACCTCAATAAGACGACCCTTGGTACACTTAAAAACTGGACTTCTTATTGAGGTGGTCTTAATAATGAGGTTGAATAAAGAGAAAAAACATCGAAAATGGACTTGAAAATTGTGTTCTTAATTTCGAGGTGGTCTTATTATTGAAGTGGTCTTTAAGTGAGGTTTTACTGTAGTTGCGTTTTTAATGGCGTTAAGTATATGAACAATCTCTGTGTCTAATAAATGGTTAAAGGGATTTTAGAATAAACAGGTATATTTCATCACCTATTTCGATTTCGGTTGTTATTTATTAATGCTTTCAGTTATCAAACCAAACATATTATAAACATATATATATATATTTATTTCGGTAGTTGTGTATACAGGTACACGGATAATCAAGACATGCAATAATATTAAAATAATAATTATGACATGTGCATAATATCCATGCCATACACACCAACACCTAGGATAGCACAAAAAAGAGGGAACTCTTATTTCCATTGTGGTCCTTCAATTGCATTAATAACCCCAGGGGCAATATTACAGAAACATCTTAAGTAAAATCTTATCCTTAAAATTACATTTTCCTTAACTGGTTTATTTAACATACAGGCAATATATGAGCAAAGCAAGAGTAATAAATGAATAGTATCAATATGTTGTTGTCATTATCATTAAAAAGCCTCACAGTTTTAATGTGGTTTTGGAAATACACACATTCGAAGTTTGGAACTTAAGAGAAAATATTTAAGATTCACTTAAGATGTTTCTGTAATACGGGCCCAGGTTTAATAAAAATGTATAGATGCAGTCTTTGATAAATTTTACATTGATGTTTTAAAAAATATTATTACTTGGAATTGCGTATTGATATCCGATTTTTCATGGAAAATATCTACGATCTACCACGAAAAAGAATTAAAAGAAATCATTATGATTAGCTTTTTTGTCGAAAGACATTCACTCGTTTTATCCACCACATATGTGAAAATGGTAAAATATTAATAATATCCACTACATATATGTGAAAATGGTAAAATATTAATAATATCCACTACATATATGTGAAAATGGTAAAATATTAAGTAATATCCACTACATATATGTGAAAATGGTAAAATATTAATAATATCCACTACACATGTGAAAATGGTAAACTATTAATAATAACCACTACATATATGTGAAAATGGTAAAATATTAATAATATCCACTACACATGTTAAAATGGTAAAATATTAATAATATCCACCACATATGTGAAAATGGTTAAATATTAATAATATCCACCACATATGTGAAAATGGTAAAATAATGAGTAATTGGTAATTTGAAAATACCAATATTTTGCCCGCCCCCCCCCCCCCCTTCATGCTTTATTTATGAACTATGATGATTTTCTTTCTACTTGTAAAATGTTTTAGATATTTATTTGACAATCTTGCAGAAATTCCTTAGATTTCATATAATTTGCATTTTTATCAAATTCTGCTCTATGATATACTTAACTTAAATTTAAATACAACATCATACAGCTCATAAAACGTCAAGCTTCCGTAAACGGAACAATCAGACAATAATTTTACCAAAGACACATAATGAACTTAAAGATTCATACCTGATGTCGCAAGTAAGATGACCAGAAATTTTCGCCAGGTGTGGCATCTACCACAAGGGTGTTTGCTGGGCGTGTGTCAACCATGCATAATGAGCCGTTGTCATAGTAATGGACAGCAGTACATGAGCTTTCTCCTGAGCATAACAAGGCACATAGCATGATCCGTGATGCAGGAACACTTGCATTTCCATCAACAACAATTTTGCATTCCGTTTTTCTGTAAACGCTAAATGGACCAGTTCCGCCAGTGATTTGAACATAACAGTGCGCGTAACAAATGGTCAATGCAACAGTAACGGAAGCAACAATCAACGTATGTTGCCTGAAACTTAACGTCGACATGATGTGTTCCCGAAATGAATATTAATTATAGGATTTATGAAACTGAAAGATAATCCAGATCTGTACATATCTGCATAACTACTGTGACTAAAGAGTCGTTGGCTGATAGGCCTTGACAACAGAGTTTGTATATATTGGAAATAAGTACAACGTTTTCCGATAAGCGCGATTTAAACGCTCAAAATGGCTTCATTCGACACTATAGAAGATAGAGGGTGTACATGTAGTTTACATTTTTAGCTTTATCTTTTTTTCAAGTAATCTTAAATATACATGTGGAATAACAAAGTGGCATTTGTTACCTTTTGAGTTCTTAAAATGAAATATTTTAATGTTTTGACGGGGGATTTTGCATTTATATTTAACCACTCATATTTATCATAGATATAGTGTATTTCGGCCGTAAAAATGCGACCTCGACTCGTTTAACTTGTTATCTGAAGAATGTGCTTAAAACACTTAAAAAATACAGTCAGAATTAAAAATAAATTGTATTCTTCAATAAACTTTTAATTTGCATTAAGCAGGCGGAATTTTTAGTTTAATACTCTCACCATCAACTTTCTTTTGTCCGTTACGACTATTACCGAACTTTCGAAATTTCTGTCAGCGTCCGGACGTGTGTAGGGTGTCTCATCATTGTCTTGCCCTTAGTGTCGACCTTATTCTCTGACCGGTAAACACGTAATAGCGAGGAGCACATTTCAATCAGATCTAGGGAATGTTGCGATGAGCCAGAAAGTTGAACATGTCGTAAAGCAACTAGCTATCGTTAAAACCTTAACTTAGAATGTTATGTGTAATTCTGTACTGTTTGATAATTCGCAGAAACGAATAAACTTCAACATAAAAGTAAACATTCAATACAATTTAGGCCTACATAGGTCGCTGTGTTCGTTTTAAATAAAACAATGCCAAGAGAACAAAGACTATTGTTTCGTGACATAGCAACATCACAAAACAATTCTGTAGCGACACCATTTGAATACCTTAATGTCAATTGAATTAAATCAAAATTTAAATGATGACAACTTACGTAAACAAGTATTTAAGTGAATTGCACTCTGGCTTTCTTAAATAAACATATCGGTAGGAAGGGTTGCTTTATACGGAATGACACAATAAGTCATGTTCACTTAACCAAATGAAATGTACATAACTCACAATATTATATTATTGTGTTGCCGTCACGTTCACCGGAAGTGTTGTAACACGATGTTTGTTAAATTCTAATCAGTATTTCCCGAGTATAGAATTAAAGCAAGAGGCAATTAAAATGTATGACAAGCAGAAGTTTCTGACAGGATGTATCGTATTTACGAATTCTCAAATATTATTGTACTCGTCGACTTATTTCTAAATGATGTATTTCATATTTTTCAGGACACTAACAAGACGTTAAGAGTTGTATCAATTTTGGTAAGTATCAATTGATTCTTATACAATGTACAAGCATGAGTATTGACATAGTAGGACTATGGTATGAGTGGATCCACATATGGTATCTGGATAGTTCTACCGCTTCCCTTGGCCGAGTGGTTTAGGCATCCGTCTTGGGAGCGGAAGGTAGAAGGTTCGAATCCCGGTAGGGGTCCGTTCTGGTATGCTCGGTTGATGACTAGTTAAATGATAGTTACCGTTTGCCTACCTGCCTGGTGCCTGTCATTACAGTGTGGGAAGCGGGAAGTAAATGTGCTCAGAAAGTGTCTCATAAGTCAGAAATGGCTGGTCCGTTAAATGGGGACTGACAGTATAATAAACAAACACCATATTTGTACATATCTCTAACAATCAAAGACTGTCTCCAAAGTAACCTATAAAGGTCTTTAACTTTGTTCCAAGGAAAGTACTATTTAGATTGCTCAATAAGCTCAGTCGGCTGCGCACTCGACTGCCATGCGTGAGGTCAAAGATTTGAAACGTCGAGATAGATGATGTTCCCTTGGATTATTTGATTGAAGGCAATACATGTACATACAAAGCCAGTCAGTGTTCTCCACAGCCGAATCGTGTGGTGAAATCGTCAGTTGCAGGTAGAAAGACACGTTAGTACTGTTTGGTAACCCATGAGAGCTTATTAGGTCACCTGAAAGCCGCGCATTACTGACATAATGTTGAAAAACAGCGTAAAACTCCAATTGATACACCCATCACACACATACAGTACGGTCTGTTGAGGATTAGTGGTCTCTGTAACTCTTGTTACACATTGGCAACATATAGAAGAAGACATGAGGATAGTATTGTCAATGGTGAAAAGAACTGCAATTTGGCGTTTATGCGAGTACATGCGGTTACTATTGATATTAATGTAGGTTCGTGGTTCTGTTAAGATCTATAAATCATTTATTAGTAAGATATAATTATAGACATGTCTATCGCATTAGAGGCATACACTGAAATAAGGTAAGTATAAGACTGAGTTATAATTCTTGCGACTGTGTGTCGATATTACCTCTACGTCTTAATGTGACAATGAAATCTGTTGGCAATGTATTTGGTTATGTTTATACATACACGTCTTATTTCTACGAAAGCCTGATGGTGTCATTTCGGCTTCAATAATTCTCAAACTCAACTGCACATGTACTTCGCGAAGTTGAAACCATGTATTCGTGAATTCGCGAAATTCAAATCGTGAAGTTCAAATTGGGAACAAGTTCGTGAAATTGAAATCATGAATTCGTGAAGTTGAAATCGTGAATTCTTGAAGTTGAAATCGTGAATTCGAGTAGTTGATTTCGCGAATTCTTGAATCTAAAATGTCACCATCAGGCTTTTGTATATTCATAATACCTGTCTGTAAATTTTATACGCCAAGCTTCCCGGTCGCCTCGGGGTAAATGCAATAATTCACACGAAAAATCATGAAACAATTAGTACGAAGGTTGTCTTGGTATACGATATACCGGTGTACTGGTCAACGATATACCGGTGTACTGGTCAACGATATACCGGTGTACTGGTCAACGATATACCGGTGTACTGGTCAACGATATACCGGTGTACTGGTCAACGATATACCGGTGTACTGGTCAACGATATACCGGTGTACTGGTCAACGATATACCGGTGTACTGGTCAACGATATACCGGTGTACTGGTCAACGATATACCGGTGTACTGGTCAAAAGTGTTGACCACCACAATGTAATGTGAAACGATTGATGTGAATTGTTACATTTATATAGATTTTTCGATTGTTCAATTTATTTAAATCGTAAAAAAGCTTACTGCAATCAAAATCTACCGAAAATAGATGTATCCTGCAGTTTTCAGGAAACTATATGAAATAAAATGGCTGTTTAGCACTTTTGGCTCGTATACATATCTACCAGCGAGGTGTATTGTACATACGTATTTTCTGCATACAACAACCCATTCTCGACAGCTCTCGGGTATTTCCGTACCACTTCGTTACTAGGATAACTTGACGTAGTTGGCCGAGGATTTCCGAATGACAACAACCATGTATTCCGAGAAACATCTGTGAACGAAACGAGTGTCGTCTTGTTGTTAAAAGTAGTACGATTATTCTATCAACATGTTCATGTGTAATATTATAGATTGCATTAAATACCTGGTTGTCAGCTTATCAGTAGTTAGTGGTGTATGGTTGCAATACAAATATATCGTATATATATCTCTGTACTTTATTATACTCAGTTACTATAATGTTTCACCTAACCATCGATGTGTATTTCTAACTTTCATTGCTTTTACCTGTGTGATATAGTTAAAAAAACTCTCTCTCTTTCATCCTCTCCCGTGTACGTTCTGAGAGATTCCTAGTTTGTACGAACAGATGTGTAATAAAACTGGCTATCATGCTCATACATTCCGAGAATTCATACACGTGTTATACACGTCCCTGTTTACTTCTCTGAAATGTGATATACATATATATACGGTGCTGCTTCGAGTTAACTGCTAACAATACACAAACACTTGCAGTTGTTTATTGATGAGAAAGTTGAAATTAACTGAACTATAATAGTAGAAAAGTTCACGTTTGACCAGTTGCTGTCAAGAACTCGTGATGAACATATAAGAACATAGTTGGTGTGATGTAAGCAACGTTGGCAGTGAAAACAATAACATCAGCAGCAGTATAACAAAGATTGCTACTTTGCTGAGTACCGGCTGTAGAAATATGGCTGTATATACAACACTAGGACGAATACATAGAGTGTTGAAAGCGAAAGTATGGTTACCGTTTTCTACAATTTCCTGCATTTTTATATATAAAAAACAGAATTTAATTACTTTATTTTAATTCATACTAGAAATGCTTGTAATGTTATTCATTATCTATATTTGAGATTTTAGAAGATTGTGTACACCACTTTAGCACATGTTTACTGCTGACACGAGAGGTGGGGGGTTATTGTACTGCTGTTACTGTCGACAGATCTAGTACACAGCCACACGTTTAGCATTGTTACTGTCAGTACGGCTAGCAGTGACAAGTAGCATGGTAACAGGAATGCTACAAACACTACTCATCGATATAAACAACCCAAAAGGATATGTATTGAATGCTTCGTTCTTGATGACAATGCTGTATGTATAACTCTCTCTCTCTCACTCTCTCTCCCTCTCTCTCTCCCTCTCTCTCTCTCTCTCTCTCTCTCCCTCCCCCTCTCTCTCTCTCTCTCTCCCCCCTCCCCCTCTCCCCCTCTCCCTCTCTCTCTCTCCCTCCCGCTCTCTCACTCCCTCCCTCCAATTCCCTCCCTCCCAAACCCGCCACCCCGCGACGCCCCCCCCCCCCCCTCCCTCTCTCTCCCTCCCTCCTTCTAAATGTATTTCTATGCAGTTTGCAATTTTTAACTGTATGCAACTGACCGTTAACTGAAATAATTCGACATAATATGCAGAAACATGCCATCATACATTTATCAAAAAATATGCCTGTATTTTCAGGACTATCCATATTTGTACGAGGGTTCCGATAGATCATTGTATGGATTCGTTCCCGACTTGCTGGATTTATTGGGACTTAAATATGAAATAGAATTGACCAACAGGTATGGATCCAGGCTAGACAACGGTTCATGGACAGGAATGATGAAAGCCCTAATCCAAGATGTAAGTTTCATCAAATTGTTTCTAGGTGTTGTATTGATAACAATAAATACATGTAATGTGTTTCATTCTAAAATAATTTTGCACATTGAACTCTGTCTGCTTCAGCTGAGATTTTCTTCGAAAAAAAACTATGCAAATCGTTTACTTAATAATAGAAGACAAAATGAACTTTTGCCATATATTCAAGGTGTGTTTAAATGTAAAATTAATATCCTAATACGCCACGGTGTCGTTGTTAGTATAGATTGGCGGTGTTTTTATCATTTATCTTATAATTATAGGAACATTAACAATTACAGTAGACATTGTACTAAGAGACCACCCAAGGGACAGCCAAAAAATGGCCGCTTAATAAAATGGTCTCTTAATAGATATCGACAAATTTAATAAAAGTTAAGTACAAATGAATGTCCAACTGAACAATCAAAACGAATGAATACCATCCTCTTTCCATTCAAATTAATCTATGTTGTGAAACAGTGCTCGTAAATTTCTATCAGCTCACTAGGCAATAGAACAGTAAGTATGTACAAGTGCATAATTCTTAAATTCCCTGTACGTTATCCAATATGACAATGTTTGTGTACTTGTAGGTGTATTTGCCTCGTGAATGTACTCACGTGAGCGATATAGACCCACCATGGTCCTCTCGTATATAGATTTGATGAGTATAATGGCTGACATGTCAGAGATATAGCCATAGTAGAATGGGAATCTTGATATAAACGGCTTTTCTGGTTTATTTGAGTCATTTTTGGCGAATGAGTTTACATGAATAATCGCGTATTAATTTCTAATATGATCAAAATACTGACAAATATCAAGCTCAATTCAAAGTAACAGCAATCGAAACAGATTAATTTCAACATGAATTAATGCATTAATGATGAAACAATCAGTAATAACCACAACATGTAGAGCCTGCTGTTTAACATTTGATAAAATCCGTTCGATTGTTTTACCTCTTTTTGCGAAAATCCTTTATATTTGCGCCTCTCCGCCTCTGCAGTTCCATTTATGTCATGAAACAAAAGAACAACCAACACAGTGTAAGTAGGAAAACAATGGACTAGATTTCGTGCCAGACATATTTTTTCGTACGTTTTCCGCATGCGTTAATATTGCGGAATCATGATATTCACTTTTGGCAAGTTGACTATTTACCAAATTGTAAAATTATTATTGCACACTAGATAATGAAGGTAGGTGTTTTGTATATTCCAACATTCATTAATCTTTTACAAGAAATAAATTCTACCCGTAACCACGTACGTATAAATCCAGTGAAGAAGATTAAGAGATAATTGATGAATTTCACCCACAATCAAGTCTCAGCCACTTACTCCCCCAAATTAAATTAAACTAGACTCCTAATTATGATTTTTGGACTCATATTTCTTCCCTGGGACGCAAATCTAACTAATTCCTAGTGAAAACCCTGACTTCTATCTTGATGTCGCATACCAAGATGCCTGGTGTCCCCGGTTTACTATGTCTGCTTCAGATATTTATGACAGTTGTAAAAGTCGCCTTTTCAAAATACTAGAATATACAACATGTGGCCTGGCGGAAAAGACGTTAAATAAATACAGAAAGAATCTGTGATAAAATGTGACTTGATTCGAGTTGTTGTAATTCATGGAGACAATGGTTATACTGCATTTTCCGAACATACACTATATAAATATTGACTGCCTTGAGGGTGACAGTGCATCTTGTCAACCCGAGGCAACACTGTCGACCGAGGCTTTAGCCGAGGTCGACAGTGTTTGTCGAGGGTTGACGAGATGCACTGTCACCCTCAAGGCAGTCAATATTTATTTTATTATACCGAACAAAATAAAAATAAAGCGAACCTGGCCATGGCGAACTGTCGTCTGATAATGTAAACAATCCTCTACAAGACACAGACTTTTAAAGCTAAATCCCGTATCATATGCATACCGGGTAACGTTGCGGTTAAACGCTTACCCGCTTACTCCCCTTGTATTAAATAATTTATTTCAAAACTAGAAATAGAAGCTAGCTGGCCTTCCGCACGCTCATCATTGCCGTCGGCCATTTTGTTTGCAGTTTTTTAAACGATGTCAACAGCGGGCGACATTGCAGGGTGACAGTTAAAAATGTCGCCCGCTGAGGTTTATATGCAATGTATAGGGAAAACAGTCACGTGAGGTATAATAAACACTTTTGAATTCGTAGATGAGTATTGTTGAGAAGAAATAATACTGTGTTTGTACTTTTTATGTATATGTTATTTAGTCGATAGTACAAAAAACTACATTGTACATGTACAATGAATAGAAAGAAATAAAATTACATTATTCGATCTAAATATAGCTTTTTGATATCAAGAAAGTTGGAAGTAAAATGTTATGTCAGTCTGAGTTAATGAGGGAAAGTATTGATATGTTACTATATGTTTTGCTAGAGAATCATTTAAAACAAGCAGCATGCAGACACTGTACATCAATTAAACATACATATATAGTATTAAATAATGTATATACCGGTTGAACAAGTTTATGCTCTGCATGGATGGGAGTCATGATGCCGAAACATTTAACGGCGTAAAGTTTTGCTAGAGAATCATCTTAAACAAGCAGCATGCAGAAATTGTACATCAATTAAACATAGTATTACATACTGCCTATACCGGTTGAACAACTTTGCGTTGGATACAACAATAATTCAATAATGATAATTCTTTTCAATAATGTAACAGCAATACCATATTTGGTATTTCAGATACATGTACAACAAAACAAAACACTATTCAGATTCAGCATGACAAAATACATACATGCACAAATGTTCACCATGATGAGATGGTGGGTCACATGCAAGACCCATACCTTACCAGTACATAGCTCAAAACGTCATTAGTTGGATCCGTTCATATCAAATCGCAGGTTAGTTCAATGATAATAATCACCTTTGCATTCGAAAAAAACAATATTAATGCAAAGATTTGTCCTATCAGCTAGTTTATTCTATAACGTAATGGATAAGTGCAGACTGCCCGGGTTCGAATCCCGACATTCACTGCTTTCATGTGTGAAACTAGCATGTTTACATCAATAGGTGTTGGTGTATCACAGACATAAATGTACATGTATGTGTAAATATGAATGACGAACCCCTTGCGAAAAACTAGTTCATGGTTATATATGCATAATTATTTCACTACCAAAGTCCAGACTCCTTTTACAGTTGTAAAGTAACAATATGTTTTTAAATTTGAAGACCGAATCATTTCATTGAGATTTATTGCTGCACTTTATTCCATCTGGAAAGTGTTAGGTTATTTGAGTTCACCATTTTAATACCTATAAAGTTATGTAATTACAGACTACTACACTACTTTGTTTCACTACATACCCTTTATAATATCGGTAGTGTACATTGTCAAATCTTTTAAAATGTGTCATTATCATATTGGACTACTTTTCCTAGCGCATTGACTATCTCTGATTATTTTCTGAAATTTACTGAATAATTCTCAATTAAATAGCAAAAAAACCCAGATGTCCATATTAAACTCATTCTCGAAAACAGTTTAGAAGGTTTTCGAAATCTAAATACTTTGTAGAATGTCCTGGAACTATATATCAATGAAGCATGAGTGTGTGTGACGGGGTTAATTCCATGAGGAGGGCTGATAGATGGCACAGGAATATGAAAATTTAAAGTAATTACCTTCCAATGATATCATGCAGGCGCGGTCCTGAACATTGGGGCGGCGATGGTGAGGGTATGGGAGGGGTTACCGCTCCGAACTGTGAGATTTGTTTTAAATGATGAAAATGGAGTTTTTTCTAGACCTCTTAGCCTTTGAGATATTTATCCTGTTGGGTGGAATTCTTGGATTATGGCTCCGTGAGTTTTGTAAAATAATGTAAAGAAATTATAAACAGGTAAAAACAACTATACTTGTATATACATTCAATCAAGCAGTAATCTGCAATAGCAAAATACATCTACACTGAACCAACACGGTATTATTTGATGACCAAATTATATAGCACTGTCTAAGTCTCTATGTACTGTCTTACATAGTTTTTACAACAGTTCAACACACAAGAACGCGATTCGTTTGCTCTTATAAATTCATTTGCAACACCGTAAAAGTCCATGGCATCATTAGCGTCTCTGTGAACAAGCAATAAGTCAACAAAAGAATAAGTCTTTATCATACCTCATCATAGTGAAACCACGAGAAATTCTGAAGCCGTACTGTCATAAATTAACGCTGTTCTGGTGCCTTTTTACCAACAAACGTTTATGAAATTAAAGTTGTTGGGTTGATTTGGTTTATCTATGTTAGCATTTGTAAGACATTCCACGGAATTTTGTTTGTTTGTAGGTTTTCTAGACTGAAAGCAATTATCATATACTTTTTGAAAATTTCAGCGTGATGCTTTAAAAAAGACCAGCCGCCTTTAATAATTCATGTCGGTCGTCTGTCATCCGATAGAAATTTACAGTTTGTATAAATTAAACATACCAACACCATACATGTTCAAGCCATATCAACTAACTATTGGAATAACACTGAAATACACTGTCGCCTTGGAAACCGCTAGTGAGAAGTCCGTATCCGCCGTTTATTTTGCCGCTCCAATTTGCTTACCACTTTTTGGCAGCAAAATCTTGAACAATCTCAGTTTTATGTTAGGCGCATGACCGTTGCTTGCCGAATTATTGGGGCGGCGACATAGTTATATCAAAGGACTGAAGGTCCTGAGAGGCGCTTCCAAAGCAGGACAGCACGTTTTCCCAAACGGAAACAATGCACGGTTAAGAAAATATTAAATTTTGCTTGTATTGTTTGATAAATACGATTCTTTTCTATATTTCAGAACGCAGATATTGCTGCACTTCTGACAGTGACTGATAGGCGCTCAAGATATGTGGATTTCACTTACCCGATCCAAACGGCTGGTCCCACCATAGTGATGAAAAAACCTGATGTTATCAAACCTTCTTTGGGAGAGACGTTGACATTGTTACTGAAACCATTAGAATTCTCAGTATGGCTTATGTCAATTTTGGCCTTGCTGGTTACCGGCACAGTTCTGTACATCATTGGACATTGCAATCCTTACGAATGGAGGAGAATGTACAAAGACCGGGAAGCAACCGTGAGAGAGGCAGAGTCCTTTTCTTTCTTGAATTCGTTCTGGTTTGTAGTCAGTACGTTAATGTGGCAAGGTAAGCGATATATAGTGTATGATAATATTTATTTTGACAGAGACTGACTGACATGCGCTCGTAGAAATGAGGGTTCATCGCAATTATGTGCTGTGAATACATGATTTGTTTTATGCAACGTTTATTATACATTTATTATGAAAAAGATGCTTTGATTACTGACGTAGAAATACTTGTATAACATTAATTAATTATAAAACCAAGGTTGTTATTGGAATTCCTTCTACAGTTTATTGAGCAAACTCGAATATAATTTCAAAGGCTCAGTTGGCAGTTTGAGGCAATTGTTATACATATCGTTAGTGTATTATCATTTTTTCGCGTTAGGTGAAATAAATTGTTAATAAACATACGTTCTTGCGATACCGTTGAAAGTAAGCCAAACATCTCGGCTATGACGTACTCGGAGTTGTTGTACTGAACGGTACAGTCGAAATCCAAGCTCCTTAAATAACCCCTTTGGTGGAAACCCTTTGTTTTCCCTAATTTGCTATAAAAAGGATTAAAGTAATGAATCCCCGGCACCTTAGTGTTTAAAGAAAACTATTTCGAACTTGCATAATTAATATGTTCGACCATTCCAAACGAGCATTATATATGACATGCCACCACGTTTCAGCACAGTGCTAGTATTCTACTAAACTCCTAAAATGACAAACGGATAGGCTCGACCTTCAACTTAATAGGTTTGGCCAATTAGAAAATTGCGCAGGACTAATAAGTTCTGGCAACCGGAAATGTGAAAATATCAGCGCTCTTCGATGAAAGTTGCAGTGTCATAAGAGCGTATTACTCATGTGGAACACAGTGTTTATATTAATACCATGTCTTTATAAGGTGTCCATTCCTTCAAAACTGTTAACTGTAAAAATGTCTTTTATTTCAGGTTACGTGCGAGCACCTCGCTCCGTTGGTGCACGAATTCTCGTGGTCGCGTGGTGGGCTTTTGTGGTCATTTTTCTGTTGTCTTACACTGCTAGTCTTACAAACTTCTTGGAAGTTGGAAGGGAAACTGCTGCTGTTAAGGGATACGCCAAGATTAAGAGTTTTAAGTATGCAATTCTTTAAAATACTCAACTTAACCCGTCGTAGCATTATTCATTGCCAGTCGCGTACCGTGCCATGTTCATTTACTCACGTGAGTAAACTTTAGAATGAAAGGTTTAAAATATGAAAGTCATAAAACTCGAAACATGCAATAAAAAGTGTGCCTTAAGGGGGTACCCTCCCAAATCCGCCCCTGTAAGTAACTCTCAATCTGTTCACGCTAAGCCTCTGACTGCCATTAACAACTTACGTATCTCTTGACCATAATTTGGGTAAACATTGCAAAAGGAAAAAAATGCTGGTATACAAATATTAGATTACATAACCTCTTGTACAGCGAAATATCTCTGGAGCAACATCTTTCCAGAGACGAACATGGTATCTACTGTTGAGAAGTGTTGTTGTTCTAGAGTGATTGAATTCACAGAAAATTCTTACTACGGGAAAAGTTGAAATTGTTGTTATTCAAGAGAGGGCCGCTCTGAAGAAGTTGCATAGTATTGTTATCTTTAAGATATCTTTTATATCGATCAGTTTGTGGAAATAGAGCTTTTTCTAAGTTCTGTTACTTGCTCTCCGTAAGCAACTGTTAATTTATTGAGGTAAAAAGAAAAGAAGCGATTCAAACATTTAGGGCCGATCCAAAAGTTAGCTTTCTGACTTACAATGATGTTATGATCATGGAAGTGAATACCGTGATTTGTGCCACAATACAAATGTGGTGGGTGGACGACTACATATGACCCTCTGGCACGTACACTCGTTTTTCTTAGTGGACAACTTCATATCACTAGTGTCATGTATCTTTGAAAACTGCAGGCTATTAGTTGATTCTGGTCGTTCTTATACGGTTTGTATACACTATAAAGCAGGTGCTTTCAACACATTGTATTGTTTGTTTGCAGGGATCTTGTGGAGAATGACGATGTAAGGGTCGGGATTTTACCACATGGGGCCACCGAAGCTTCGTTCAGAGACTCGAAGTCACCAATATTTCAACTACTCTATGATAAAATCGTTAAAGACAGAACAAATGAAACTACTTTCTATTCAATGCATGAACTTGTTAGATACACCCGTGAGCAGAGTTATTCTAATTACGCTATGATTTTAGAATCCTCAATGGCAAAATTTGTCTCACACCAAGAACCTTGCAACCTGTATATGGTCAAAGACGACTACAATCTTAAAACGATGACATTTGCTGTTCGAATTAATTCACCACTCGGAGAGCAGCTAAATTTGGCCATTATGAAGCAACACGAGTCAGGGAGTATTCATAACTTACAAGATAAATGGTTCAAGCAGAAATGCACGTCTAACGTGTTCCGACCCGAAGAGAGCCAACAACTACGACTCACCAACTTCTATGCCGTTGATATTGGAACGTTTTCTGCAGCCCTAATGATACTAATAGTTGGTATTTTCCTGGGTGGGTTAGTGACCCTGATTGAAGTATGCATCTATAAATGGGCTGAATCGGTGAGTTATTATTAATACTTTAAGTAGGACTCTAGATGCTCGCCTATTTAACTGTTAATCCGTACCCTACTCTACGCTTGTACAGCTAGCCTCCCATGTTGGACAATACAAAATTAAAGAGAATTTAATAAAAGTCCTGGACTTTTAAATATATGCATACTGGTCAAAATAACTACCCCGCCATTTTGTTCTATGATAAACACTACATTATGACGAAGTGATCTGAAACTATGAATGTGATTCTGATAGGTTCAATTCATTTAAATCATTCATGTTTAGCTTAATGCAATCAAAGTAAAACAAGATGTATACATTAGCTTGTTAAGCACTATGTGAAATAGTTCTGACGGGTTTGCATTTTTGACCAGTGTCTGTTTTACTCCTGGGAATAATTAATAATAACGCATTTATTGTTTTATCTTTTGATTCATTGTTACGTTCCATACAATTTGTAATTATAAGGTTTGTGATTTATACAGGGTATAACTTATGCATATGTTAACCAACCGAAATGTTTAATAAAAGATCAACAATGTAATACATGTATAAATGTTTATCTTTTTTCTCGCACTTCCTTATCAACGATCATTGTCCCCAAAATACACGACGAATGAACATTACTTTCTAACTATTAAATCGCATTTGAAACATGTCAATAATTATTACTTTGAACTTATATTTTGTTAATCAACATTGGGTATTTGAGGTAGATTCAAGAGAACTTTGATGATACGTATTGTGACATTACAAGTGTTTTCGTTGTTGCACAAATATTACTGATTAAAACTTGTTAATATTTTTTGTGTTATAGCATACAGACGACGAAGAAGACGCAGAGACTGTGCCACTTTAAACCTTAACATCCTAATGGTCTCCACATCAAAGCTAGCAAGAGACTGGAGCCACCTATGTTTACACCAACAACAGTATGGCAGTGGTTTCGGCAAAGTGTGAACCATCAGGAGTAACTTGTCCTGTTTCTGTCTAGAGTTCTGTTATTGCCATTTTTCGCCAGGCGACGTGTGATGTTCAATATAATGTACTGTAAGGTCTGATACAGAAAGTTCTGTAAATTTTACTCTCCATCGTTCATTCAACATCAGAATTATTCACTGTGTTCTTTATATGTTAATAGTATCTAGGTTTACCTATCGGTATCGTCAAACAGTTATTTATATTTCACATTGGCCTATTATCAATACCTGAACCACGGTAAATCTGATTTATATTTGAAACTCACTGAGAAGAAAATTAAACAGCATTTAAAATAAGACGACGAGATCTATATCTCACAGGTGTCAGAAAATCGCTTTTGTAATCAAATCAAATTTGTGAAATGCAGTTCATTTCGTTGCTTAGTAACAATTAAAGATACCGCGGAAACAGTTTTTGATGTTTTAAGAATTACATGATATAACATGTTTTGCCATTTTCTAACCAAACAGGTGCGAGTGAAAATATTGTTTTGAAAAAAATAAGAGATAGTGTCGTACCTTGATCGTCTTTGTCGGCGTCCTACGAAAGGGAGACAACTCAATTTAAATGAAATGACTTAAACAAAGCCGCTAATCAAGGGAGATCATTCTTGATAATTATTCAAGGAAGCTGCACATGTGTGTCCACAAAAAAAGTTAAATATTCAGTTTTTCTCACTTTCTGAGAAAGTATCAATGATAACGTAAACCGTAGAAGAGTGTCTTCATTCGCTTGTGATATTTATGTTATTCTCATACCACCCCGCAGGGCTCAATTTCTCGTAAAGTTATTTTATTTGAGATTTGATTTGGGCAGTAAATCATTTATTAAAATGAACTAAGAATTGCAAGTTACATTTTATATTATATATTGGATTGTGATTGACAGATAGCATTCTTCTCATACATCCCAACTTTAGTACATGTACAATACGTGTGTCGGTTATGTATTTATGTAACAGGAATGGTTGCTATGTGCTGTTTAAAGTTGTGCTTGTTGTTTTCCATAGCGAATGTAGTTAAACCAAGTATATCATGTGTATTTTAAAGACTCGTGTAGATTTCAACGAATGACCTAGCCTCGTATTTACAAGGCCTCAAATCCATACATACACTCAAATTTGAGTATTCACGTAAAGTATATACTCGTATACATGTATTATCATTTATCATCGCACATATGTACGAGCGATGTTCCAATATTACCCGAAAGCAGCTTTTATTTCTTCATATAACATGATAAGACAAATGCAATGTTATAAAGATTTCAAAGCACCTTTTGGGTACTTTGGAACACCCCTGTTTCGAAACCACATTGTAGTACATGTATTTGGTGCTTTTTAAACCATTATGGATGCTTGTCGTTTGTATAGTTGCTACGTGTGTTGTTGCTGTTATAGAAATCTGCCAAAATAAACAGGCAGCTAAACTTTGTATTAGACAATATTTTCCCATGATAATTCCATGTTTGAATAAAGATGTTTTAAATATGTGTGTATTGACTGATTTATCGATTGTTACCTTGTTTTTTTCTATGATGGTCGTTTCATTTATTATTTTATGCTTATTACTGTTTTTAACAATATTTTAATCGTATACAGCAAAACCTCAATAATGCGACCGCCATTGGGACCCTTAAAGACTGGTCATATTATTGAAGTGGTCTTAATATTGAGGTTGAATAAAGAGCAAAACAGTGAAAAGTGTGTTCTTAATTTTGAGGTGGTCTTTTAGTGAGGTTTTACTGTACGGTGATCAGTTGAGCATAGGTTTCTAACCAGTACTTGCCTGTTCTTCAGCAAACAACTTACCACTTTTCGCGCTGGACTTGTAACCCGGCGATCCGGGTTCGATTCCCGGTCGCGGCAGGTCATACCCTTCCATGAAAATTTGACAAAAATGTCGATTTTCCTCCACATGTGGAGAAGTTGCCGTCTCCTTGTGGAAGGGTAAGTTAGTACTGGTAAGAATTCACTCCAGGAAAAACTTGTTAGGTGAACCGGCCGCCGTATATAACTGAAATATCGTTGAGAAACGGCGTTAAACCCGATGAAACAAACAAACAAACAATACCACTTTTCGGCGTGTATCCGAGGCCTATGGCTTTATATCTTTATATTCATAACCATCAGTCGATTAATCAAGGAGAGAACGTATCGCCAAACAAGGGAGACAACGCAATAAATCGATAAAATCCTGTACTCTACCGAGTTATACATCATGTTTATAATCGATACAGGTAGGTCATATGGCTTACATGTACATTGTACTAACACTGTACGCTTCTCACTCACTAGGTTCGAACACACGACCTCAGGGCTCACAGGCTGGTGGTTTGATTATTATATTCCAGACTGATAAATCCAAACCAATGATAGATCAGGTGATAAGAAAATAAACATTAGTGTCTGAACACATAATTTCTACTGTCTTTACTGGTGAAACACGGATACTTCACTGACTTGTACAAAGTCTTATTCCAGAACTAATTGAGCAAAATATATTTCTGGATATCAGTTTAAAATAAACATTGGTGATGTGAGATTTTTTAACCTGTCAGATATATTTTTAAACTGGGTTATTCTAGTTTTGGAAACTGATAATCGATGATATTTATTGAAATTCGGGAAGTTTTAGTCATCTATTCAATCATACAGTTTTGCGTTCTAATGCTAACTATAACAGGTGAAAAGCATCCCCGTGTATTTTGAAATACATCACTTGGCCCGCTATAATTCCGGATTTGAACTCAATTGAGCATATTAGGGACATTCTAGACGGTCGTATTCAGGCACTAGATCCTCTTGTACAGAATATACGTGAAATGGAAGCAGCTTTGCATTGGCTATGGGTTGTCCCGTCAACAGATCTGATGTCTGACTGGAGGGATGTTACGCAGGGTCCAGGCTGTTATTCGAGCACAAGGAGGCTACACGTGCTGCTGAACATTTTATTTTTGCATGTAATCTAAAGACTCGAAGTGACATATTTTAAACCTAAAAAAAACATATTGAGTTGATGTAAGAACTTCGACGATCAATTCTTTTAACGCAAGTTCTTTCTATGTAAAATATCGGCTTAATATTGTCGAACAAAATATTTTTTAAAACTCAGTCTCAGATTTCCTAAGTGTTGATTTCTTATTGTCAGAATGTTTCCTTGTATGTTTCCTTAGGTTATATGATCTGTCAGTTTGTCCTGGTAACAATCGTAATCATTTTCAGTAAAACATATCTGGGAGTGCTTAACGTTTGTCTTCGAGACTGAGTATTAACAATTAACAATAACGCCTATACATGTATTTTATAAAGAAAAACAACATTCCATTGACACGTCTATACTCGAATTATTGTAACTTACAGTTGTATCGATACATTATAAGTTTGACTTCTTGTTGTGGGTGAGTTAATTGCATAGCAATTTAGGTAGCTTACTACAATTGCCCGAGACACAATAAGCTTCACTTCTTGCTGTGGGTGAGTTTATTGAATAGCATTTTACGTAGGTACAATATAACAATTGCCCGAGACGTTATAAGCTTGACTTCTTCAAGCTCTGAAATATATTAGATGTTATAACCAGCTAGGAAACCCATACAGGCAGACAGATTTATTTCAGCATGAAGCCCGAGTACACATGGTAACATAAAATATATTATATACATGTAATAGGGCACTTCTTGCTATGTATATATAGGTATATCGGAGTTGTTTTAGGTTGGAAACCGATGAAAGGGGATTTTTATTACAGTGTGAAGATTTATTATTCTTCTTCAGGGCACTTCCACTAAATGTCCCTTGTCACTTTATGAAAATTCAACAAACTCGCTCGCAATAAATTCATAAAGCGTTTCAACATTGACTACTCAGATTAAGACATTCAGTCATTGAGCATCCGATTGAACCATTTATATAGGGGAGATAAACTCGGCAATAATAGTATTTGATTTGTATGGGTTATTTCCCCTTATCACACAGTTACTTTTGTTGGTGTGTTGCCTTTTCTGTCTATATTTAGCATAGGTATTTCCCGTACGACGTCAATAAATTGATATTTATAAATAGTGCGCGCGCATGACTGAACAGTTTGTTCAGTGTTGGTTATATTCGCGAAACTTTATCATGATACTGCGGTGGTATTTTGTTATTTCATTCACAAATTGTTCTGGATTATCATGAGTGATAGTAATATTGTGGAAAATTGGCTTAAATCTTTAGATTTAGCACAATATACACAAGCCTTTCTCGACAATGGATACGATGATTTGGAAATATGTAAACAAGTGGGAGAACCAGATTTAGATGCGATTGGAGTGGATTCTACTGATGACAGAAAGGAATTGCTGGATGCTGTTAAGACGCTCAAAGAAAAGGGTGGTACTGCGGTCTATTTGACTCTAGAAGATGAAGAGAAGATTGCACCCAGACATACCCCCGTGAGACCCACTTTAGACAACTTGCTATCGGACGTTCCTCCACCGTCCCCTAGCCCAGCACAGCCCTATGATCCAGCCATAGAAAGGGGATTTTTGGAAGTCCATGATGATTTGATTTCCTACCCAAAACTTCAGCTGACTCTTGTGATTAGGGATAAGTTGTTAGATGACAGAATAGACCTTGCTAGTCCTCCATACACTGCACAGGTGAGTAGGATCAGACATGCTTGTAAAGCTCACTTTGTTAATTAAATTAATTAATATATAAACCTATTA
This sequence comes from Mactromeris polynyma, assembly GCA_032209605.1. NCBI lineage: Eukaryota > Metazoa > Mollusca > Bivalvia > Venerida > Mactridae > Mactromeris > Mactromeris polynyma. The sequence continues at coordinate 19,933,388 of JASFXZ010000005.1, forward strand.
GCATGCACCCCTATCAAATTGATTATAAGGGGAGCACTTCATGAGAGTTGAGTACCACAAGTTTATAATCATGTAGTAAGTGTGCATTGCTATTCAAAAGGTGGGAAACTTTGATGGTAGGAGGACACATGTTTCCTGTACTTTCAATTTCAACATTGCTATTAATTGGTGATGGTGTCTCTTCTGTTTGACACTGGATATTCATTTATTTCCATACATGTGTATAAAAACTATATATGACTTGGTTCTGCCCTGCTTAGCTGACTTTTTACATGATGTATGGTCACATGAATGTAAGTTAGTACAGGTGCATGACATCTCACTGTTCAATGTGCATCCATCAAATGGAGTTGTTTATTTTACAAATTCAGTATTTTATCACTTCATGTGCCTCCTGATTCTACTGTGGAACTTGTTGTTAATACATTACTAAGATTAAAAAATGTATTTATTAACCTTTGTGTTAGAGTCTGGACTTATTTTTGTTAAAATCATTTAAGTCTTAAGTGTTCCTTTTTCATTTCTGATATATATCGTATCTTTCTGCATTATTAATGAAGGCACTGAACAGAGAATTCAATATTGACTAAAAACTGTAATTGGCAACCTTTTAAAAAATGCCTTAAGCCATAAGTGTACCTAATTAGTCAAATATTGGATGTACTCTATGAAAGATAAATAAAAGTTACTATGCATTAATGAATTACCTGTGTGTGGTCATCATGCCTGAAGATAAATGTTAAGATAACAAAATCCAATTGTGTCATACTTGTAGATTTCTGTTGAAATACTGATTAAGGTATTGAGTAATACATAGAAATATTTGGGTCAGGGTGACTTTGTTTTTGTTACATTTATTACAGTTTTAAACCAAATACCTTTCAAAGGGCTTTTTTATCCTTGTAAATTGATCAATGTTATTGCTTTATGGTTGACACCGATCTTAGCTAAGATTTGATTTATTATCATTTGTGTTAAATAAAATATAATATATGTTTCCCTCGATTCATTTATAATACAGACTTGTATTTAAATAGTTACTGAACTAAGAATTGTAACTTGTATCTGACTTTGAAATATTACAGAAAGTGACTGCTATGTACATATGATAATGAATGAACAGTTTGTTTCATCTTATGTTTTGTGGGGAAAATGTTGTAAAAGAACAGACTGTAAAATATAAATCATAATAATGTGTTTATTATTATCAGGTTTTACACGATCCTGATACGCAAAAAAAAAAAATTAACATGTGAAACATATTTATAAAAACTGTAACTTGTTAGATAATACATTGATATCTTCAGCAAGAATATGCCCTCCGTGTTGTGTAATGATAGTCCTACTAAATAATGGTAATAATAACATAGATAAATTAATAACATACATTATAACATACGTATGAAACTGGTATAATGTTATATTCTCACCACTGTCTCTGACTAACACACACTGTTGTTGTGGCTTTCTAATTTTTGATTTTTGGGAAAGGATACAGAATAATAGATTGAGTTAACCATTGATGACTAAACAGTTAATTATGGTTTAAATTTATCCTCAGATTATATATTCATAGACATGTTCAGAGGTATGTTAGTGTCAAAATGTTATCTTAGGAAACAGTGTTTAAAGACAAACCCTGGCCTACTACATGTAGTACTATGTTTAGTTGACATAAGTCAGGCTTTGTTTTACTATCCCATGTTAGAAGATAGCAAAAGCAGTGTCTGTGTGGATGCAACATCATTTTACTGATGTACTGATTGGCCATATAGGCTGCTTTTTGCTCAGAAACAGATCTATGAAGTTTCTGTCACTTTTTCTCTAAATTATAGGTAATTTGGCTATAAATGGTAAATTCCAGTAAGAAATTATCAAAATGACCCTTGATACTCAGTACCTAGTTGAAACCCCCCCCCCCCCGAGTCCTGTTATCTAGTGGCACACACAACTGTGTTGACATAATTCATATGAATGTACACGTGTAATTTTCCCTCACATGGACACTATTATCTATTTAGTTGACATAAAAATGACAAGCAGATAAGGACATGGGATGTACAATTAGCACTAATATCAATAAATAATGTATACATGTTTAACATTATAAGGACTATTCATTAATACCTCACTTGTGGTTTTGTTGTGGTTGATCTTATAAAAAGTATGGTATCTCGGTGACATTGTGTAAGGTTCTGCATGGTCAGTCGCATGTAATTTCTTGGTAACAAAAATTGTGTATGGTAAAATCAACACAAATGCATTATCAGGTCACCTGTTTTTCCTAACTCGTAATTTATAAAGATAGTGGTATAAATCATGGAAGGGCCTATCATCAACTGTGTAATGTTCATCCAACACCTACTCAATTAAATAATAAACATGATTTTTATGGTTTATTATAGTCAGATCATAACGAATTTAAGCTCTTAAAAGTTACATTGACTTTCTAACACTGCTGTAATCCTATTTCAAAATCAGTAATTAAGATTGTGTCCAAATAAGTACACATGTACCTACTTAATGGTTTGATTTTAATCAAGTTTTAAGTGGTCATTGCTGTTAATGTGCTATCTCTCACTTCAACTTAATTTGACTTTATCTAAGTGTTACATCATTGCTATTGTTCCCTGATGACAGCAGAATGTTTTGTTATACTAGTCAATGTTTATGGCCATGTTGAAAGGTCAGGTTAACAATTTGCACCTGGCTTTAGATATAAAACTGCTTTATGTGTTTAAGATCCTTACTAGTAAACAACTTAATTTTAGGACAAGTTCAAGTTGGTTTAATGTATTGTTCACTGTCAGACTGCTGTTTAAACATCTGTACAATGGAAATGATTGTGTTTGTTCAACCCTATGTAATAACCTCTATTCAACAAGACATCCTGGACAGCATGAAGACACATTCTTTATCAGTACAATATGTAACTTTTTATGCTTATACAATACTGATCTTTTCTTTCTTCCATCTGTGTGATTTAGAGACAACAGCCAAAACTGAAATACAAAAATATATGTTTAAAATCATCTGTGACTACAGTCATAGTGTGTGTATGTATCTACTAATATTCAAAGGGTAGCAGCACTTTCCAAATTCATGTGCATTATTATGGGCCTAAATTGTCCCTAAAGGGGCAAGAAACAGCCCCAACTCTTCTGCTTACATTATGTGCACAGGCCTAATTGTCCCTAAAGGGGCAAGAAACAGCCCCAACTCTTCTGCTTACATGTATACATATATATGGTATGCAACAATCCATTTCCCACAGACGCTCATTGAAGATGCACACAGTCTTAAGTTTCGTAAGGATACAAATTAGAGAAGTAAAACAAGGCAAAATGTGTTCTCTGTTAAAGTTTACCAGACTATATAGACCTTGCAAAACCGGATTTCTGTAGAAAAGATCATAAATCCTTTGTCACAATTGGAAATCAATGAAGCAGTGTTGTTGGGTTTTCCTGAACCAGTGTAGTATCTGTTGTATATGAATGTTCATGAAACTAGATAAAATTCAAGATCAATAAATGTTTTGAGTTCAGTACATAATTTGCAAATTGATTTGTACCTGATTTGAATTAAAGTGAATTAGTGCGATGCATGTTACTTAAATCAATCAATCTTCAATCAATACATAGGACAATTGCTAGTATTTTAGGGTTCTCATTACGGACTCCTAATCAGGCTTTTTAGACTCTTATTTTTTCCCGGGGACTCCTGTTTCTGGCAAGATTTCTTTGAAATTGCTTTGAAAGACTGCAACTTTTTCCAAAAGCATGGTTTTTGAAATTTGACTCCTGTTTTCAAATCCTAGTGAGAACCATGTATTTGCTTTGTTTGTGCATTTTGAAGTTCTTTATATTAATATACCGGTATCTATAGGCATAATGATATGTAAAATCTGCCATGATGATAACATATGTCTGTGATATGATGGCATGGTGGTCTAGTGAAGGCATGGTAGTCTAGGGAAGGCATGCCGCACTAGTGAAGGGAGCTAGCTTATCGTTTCTGATCCAGAAGATGTGGGTAATAGAATCAGTTATAAAAATTAAAAGTTTGTCCTGTTTATTTATTTGGGTGAATTATCGAAAGTATAATGATATCTAAATCAATATATTTATTGTACTGCATGTTTACAAAATCTCAATTTTTAAGAATATTTGTGGCATTTGACACCAAGTACAGTTGGCAGAGGAAGCCTGATGTATATATCTAAATCTATTTCCCTTGCCTACCACATTTCTACATCCAATTTGGAATATTCTCTACTTGCCAGGACTCGCAAATTGCTATTTACATGAATCAAAGAGCATCAAAGCGTTTATTCCGTGGGCTAAGGTTTTGTTCCAAGTGGATAAGCTCTACTTGACGGAGTTTACTTTTGCACTTGTTATCATTGTCAATAGGTTTCTTGCTGATAAGTTTGAAGAAGGGTAAAGTTGCTACTTGTTGTCCACTTCATCTATTGACATTGTGGTCTGTTATATATTGTCTGTCCATTGTCATTGTGAAATATCGGGTAATAGATTATCGTCTTTATTGTCATGGTCATATTGATCATTGTACTTCCCGATTCCTTGATTGGTTATGGTATTCATATTCGTGCTGTTACTATAAGTATCTTTATTGTTAAATTTTGTAAAAGAAATTCATTATCATTTTTGATCTTGTGTTGTGTAGTTTGAACTACTTGTAGTGATGTCATATTTAAACATATACTTGTAATTGATTATGGGACACCCATTCATCTGTGTCATTTATACATGTACATGTATACAGTTTTACTGAAATGTTTTAAAAAGAAATTCTTGCCAATGTAATAGCTTCCAATTTGTAAATGAGTACATGTACTTTAATTGAGGGTTAAAAGCAAATGTAGTCTATCTCCATATATAAAGAAGCAGATAGACTTGTTGCACATTTTCAAGTCTAAAATTATCAGTCTACCAGATTTGAAGCCATATGTTTCGAACATACATACCATACTTAATTGTGTACATGTACATGATCTATTAAATCTGTACTAAATTGATGTGAAATAATATAACTATATAACCTTTGAACTGGTCAGCTGTCATTTTGATTTTAAAATTGTTGGCAATATTCGATGAACCCAAAGTGATTGAAAGCATGGTAATGATCATATCACAGTCATAGTGTACCAGGTGCATGATGGGTACTTCGCATTTCATTACATCTTTTCTTGCGATCAGATACACTCTTTCCTTAACTGTGTGTTTTTTCAAATTGTTGCTGTATTTTACTACAGAACTTTCTTCCTGTATCAATCAGGTATTTAAGTTTTTTATTCTTCCTTTTAAACATTGACAATTATGAACTTTTTTCTGCCGTCTGCTACTATAGACTTCATTTTGGATTTTGTTTTGGTCAAAGGTAGTCAATGAGGTCTCCCTATTTTAGAGTACATTTAATGTTTGTTAATTAAATGGACAAATTCTTATGAAGTTGAGTTTAAGTTCAATTTAATAAAAAAATGTCAGGTGAAATAGTTGTAGATGACCTGTAAATTTTGGATATGATTTGTTGAAACACGCTATATACCAAGGTCCATCACCATATCCTGGCTTCTATGTAAAATTTAGCCAATATTAAGTGTTGAAGATTTCTAACCATTGTGAAGATTGCACATTCCTTATGAATGTGATGTGTATGTGCTAGCTCACTGTTGCTTTTATTGCCCAATTTTACATTGTGTTTGCTTCAGTAAGGGTGATGAATGGTTCAACCAATATTAAAATATCTGGCCTTTTTAATGTAATGCCCTATACAAGGTGTTGGAGATCCCTAGGGGGTACAAAATCACCTGGTCAAGGTGTACTTGGTCAGTGTATATAAGATATTTACAGTAAGTCAGCTGGGAGGAGATAACTGCTGGCCATTATCAACCTGATCTTGGTACCACACTTAGATAAACACTGATAATGTTGGCTAATGATTTTAACAGATGTATCTCAATGGATATTACCTTATAGTTTCATTTGATGGTATTTTAGAGGATTTGTCTGTTTCTTATACATGTATATATGTAGCACCGGGTTTGCAGGTGTTACTGTTAGCAAATTGGGAATTGCAGCTTGTTTGTGAGATGATGTATATATGTCTATGTCTTTCATATTTGTATGATATATGCCTCCCCTGTACTGCCACTTTCAGCTGCTTAGATACAGTACATATCAATTTACATTTGCAAGTTTTAGAGTCCCTGATAAATTTAAGGAGTCCCAAGAGTAAAGTTTTGGCTGTGACATCTTCATCAGCCATTTAGTGATCATGTATTACCAAGACGCTTGCAAGGTGCAAGCACTGTGGCGATATTGAGTGAAAGTAATTACCACAAAGACGTTTAAATAACAAAAAGTACCAATATGCTGAAATGTGCTAATTGAATGCTTGCAGGTCCTGCGAATGCACACCAGTTCATAAATGTGGGTCCTGATCAGACACCCAGAAATATACATCTGGGAACCCTGTAAATATTGTACTCAGGACACATTTTATGTTATAATGACTATATAATGTGTATCAAAGTTACCTTCTCAATACTTGGTCACAAATTTCATTCATATTTGAACGGTTGAAACAATCCAATGGATGGAGCTTGTCAAGTATAATTATAGGAAATGTTTGAATCTTTACGGAAATTTTAGTATTCTATGATAATGCTTGAGATACAAATATATTGTGCCACCATCATTGTGATTATGGAGAAATGTGTCTTAAAAGCGTTGAAAAACTGTTTATGGCTTGTAAGGTGTTATTCTTATTGAAAGATGCAAAAGACAATTATACTAACTTTCTAAGTATTTGCTAAGCAAAATGTTTTTTTCCAGTTACAAATTCTGGTCTTCTTGAACTCTTCTGAAGATGGGACTTTAGAGCGACAGATTATTTACAATAAATATCGCTAAGCGTATTGTTGGCTCTGGAAAATGTCCTTTAAACATTTATTATGATTTGAGGCAGATATATGCAGTACTTTGGTTTTGTCAGCATTCAGTATCGTGGAGTTCTTTAATATGATTATGCCGACAGACGACTGTGATAACTCACAAGTGTAATCGATAGGCGCAGACGTGTCACACTTTTGGTGACAAATAATCAATTTATAATTGATAATCGCAGAATTAACCATGGTTATCTAACCCCTCTAACCACAGTATCCCGCCACTACCATGCTTAGTCCCACAGGCTAATTCCTGCAACCAAAGACTGTTACAAATACTCATTCTGTTCTCTGAGACGGTTCTTCAGTGGAACAGTCCATGCCCCCATATACCCAGTCTTCCCACCCTAGAACAGTTTAACGTTGCAATTAACAGCATTGAACATGATATCCTACCATAAGCTCATTTTTACTTATATGTTTTTAAATTCTTGGCTATACTTTTTCTTCTTTTAACTTCTCCTTGCGAAAGGTTCAACAAAATAGATAGATAGATCACTCAATGTAAAATGTGACTGCCAAAACAGATCAAACTAAAGTCATAGTTTGGAAGTCAGATCCCGACCATCATGTACATACATGTCTTCTTAAGCTTTCTGTTGTATTGATTGTTTTGTAGAATGGTTTAACAGCCTGTCTGTGCAATAAAATGGTTGACACACATGGATCACTGTGAATGGTCTTAATGTTAATATATATGTAAATCCTTGATTTTATGTGCCTATCAGTCAGCGACTCATGATTCTGTTAAAACCCTCCACCACCTGTTGTCAAATTCTTGGTGTCAAATTCTTGCGTGAATTTTTACTAATTCCATGTGAACAGTTTTAAACAGATTAATTTAGTGCTGTCAATAAAATTCATCAACTGAATGAAAATGCCGGTTCAAATGGCATTTGAGTTGGTTCAAATTTGCGGAGGTTGCACTTTTTGATGCCCGGACCTCCCCTTGCTGGCCTGTTACTCTTCTGTTTAGGCAATATTATTTGTATTGCATTAAACCTACAGGAACTTTAATGCTTCCTTATAATTGGATGGAGCTAGGCAATAGTTCATTTATCTTGTTCATCTGCCTGCTTCTCTCTACATATGTTTGGACTCCTACTTCGCTCCTGGTTGGATTCTAACCAAACCATCATGTTTTTTTTGCATTATCTAACTTCAGGTTCAGTCAATTTTAGCAAACTGTTGAGATAGGTAATGTTCTGTTCTTCCGTTCTTTTCTGTTCCATTCTAATCCAGGCTGATCATGTTAATTTACATTGGTCTTAATGAAAATGCATGACAATAAATTATAGTATAATGTATGGAAACCTATTTGGTAATGCTATTAGTAACCTTATGTAGTTGGCATAGTCAGAATTCTATATACATACTAACTTCCTGTTACAGATTTTAAGTTGATATTAGAACAAGACTGTGGTCATATACATGTACTTTCACAATGACTGTCTGGCATTTAATTCTTAGTCCTGTGAAACGTCCATTCTTGACAGAATGAGTTGGATATAAGGCAGGCTGACAGCTGTTGTTGATTTAATGGCCTGTGGATTATAGCTTTGCAATCTGTGGGCCTTCAATAGGAATTTTATGTTCATTGTCAAGTGAGAATCACTCTGATGTTAATTTAGATTGTTTTGTATTTGATGAAAAGAAGTTTATATAGCGGTCAGTGTGGTCAGATCAAAATACAATGTATGACATTAAAGTCTCATCTGCGGGTTGTTGATAACTTTCAATTATTTATCCCAACTTCAGATTTTTTTTATTAATGTCAGTTTTAAAACATCAAAGCTTTTCATGTAGTTTTTATGTGATAACCATCAGTTAGTGTTTAAATATTTTTGTTATGATTTTTTATACAAAATATAGGTAATGGTATTTGGCCATATTCATTATCATGTCCATGAGCTTAACACCTGCTACTATGTCATCAAAGTGTTCATATTTCAGTGCACCAGAGCATCTACCAGTTTCCATCAGATGCCTCATAAAATATGTGAAAAAATGCAATGTCAGCGACATGTTAGGGACAAATCTATGGTCAACATGGTCCGGTCAAGATGAATCTATGGTCCTCTTTGTATTTTAAACTGATAAGATATAATAGGGAAGGCACTTCAATGCATTAATATTTGTTTTGTTTTCTTCTATATCCTCTTTTTATCAAATATTAAATGTCCATAAAATTACAGTTGGAAGTATTACTGAGTAAAACAATTTAAACAGCTGGAAGTTGTCTCCAGTCTTTTCAAGCGATTAACAAAAAGGATAGGCATTTCAGCATTGTCCATAAGTAATATGTAGGAAAGGATAATATGGGTGAAACGATAGGTGGGCGATAGTCTCCGGGTTTGCGGAATCCCCTGTTAGGGTCCAGGGCAAGCACTGACAATAGAATTTTATCTGATAATCCACCGTCAGCAGGTTATTATTGACAAGTTTGTGTGTGACAACTTCGGGTGTTCACATGGTTAGAAACAAAATTACCGAAACTAATAGAAGACTTGATGTAAAAGGGAACCAGATAGTGAACAGCAGTAATTATACACCGGATCATTTTCATACATCTTTGCTGACTGTTAACATATGATATGTTTCACCGAAAAATAAACTGCAATAAAAATGATATACTTTATATACACAACAAATGTTAATACAGTTAAATGTAGCGTGAGTCAGTATTTTAGAGTGGTTTAATTTATCATACTCTTTATAATCCAGTTTTTTGTTGTTTTTTATATGATAAGAATTTATCAAGGAGTGTGGATTTTATGAATGACAGCTTCAATGTGTTAGAGATTAACTTGGGGTCGAGTTGTGCATTTATTGGACTGCACTTAATGCTTTGTCATGTTTTATGATTTTTTCATGCATATTTGTTCTACACAAAATTACATTAGCTCAGTAATGGAGGAATTTGGGCTCTGAGGTTATAAAACTTGAGATTTGTATCCCAGCCCAATTCTTATATTTCGTATTTAAACATTCACAAGGTCATTTTGACATGAATCATGAATGTGAAACTATTCTGACAGGTCACAATGGATTGCATTATAATTTTGTTAACTGAAATATGTAATGAAAGTATTTTATTTAACTGAATTAAATTGATGATAAAAATGAGTATGGAGACTGTGAGTTCTCAAGTTTGATATATATCCTGGGACCCTGGGCTGCTGTTTGAGAGGTGGCAGGTTTCACTCCTAATATTACAATGACAATTTGGCTGTTTAAGCTTAAATATGTACAGTATAAGGAGGCTGCTGTGGTCAAGTGGTTATCATGTCACATACTTCTATTTATTTGCCCCTCACTGCTGTGGGTTCGAATTTGTACATGAGGATGCCATCCAGCTGGTTTGCGAAAGGTCATCAGGTTCTACCCAGGTGTCTGTCTGAGGTCTGCCTCTGTCCAAATAGCTGGAGTAGTCACGACATGATCCTGATTGATATGTGACTTAAAGTCCAATGAAATACTTATAAAGTGAAGTTAGAGATCGTTTTTCAAGGAACAAGTCAAAACTATGTGGGTAACCTGAGTTGAACAAAGCAGGTTGTCAACATGCATGAACAGGCATTCATCGCAATAAAGATGCCCCAAACCATCACTACAACCCCCAACATGAAAATGTGACGTTGAAAAAAATTCTTTTTCCACTATAATGTATAGAATATTATCATATACTGTACATATAGTGGGAACAAAATTTTAATGTCAGATTTTCAGGTTGGGGGTTGTAGTGGGGGGGGGGACATTTATGTGACGAATGCCTGTGGTTAAAACGACCATGTAATTCATTTTATTCCATATTTTCATGATATTACTGACTCAGTTTCTGTACTACAATTTGTGTACCATTCCAGACAGTATGCCGCACTGAAGCGGCGACAATAAATCATACATGATTTAAAAAAAGTTTTTATCCTACTTTTTAATATTTTGTACAATTTCTAGTTTTCTATCACAAATGGAATGTCAACTATGGAGCTAGAAAAACAAACAAATATCTGCGAGGATATTTATGTTTACCAATGATATTTGTTTTGTGGGGTAATAAAATGGTAAACACTATGACTTTGTTATGTCATGATAAATCCGTATATTCAATGATAAAATAGGAATTTATTACTTGAGATTTAAGGTAGATTTATTATTGATGATAAATCTAATATGTTAATGTGTGTCAAATAGATAGTGCTCTATAACAACCTTAGACTGACTGGCTCTAGGCAGTGGTTCGGCCCACAAGTATGGGATGGCGAATATTGACAGTTTGGCGTAAAACTATTGTACCTACTTCTATACCTGAACTAAGTAACAACAGTTTAGTACCGACCCTCGATATAAGGTTATTGTATAAAGCTGTAGATATCATCTGATAGTATCTTAATATTTTGAAGTTCATCCCATTGCTTGTTTCATGTATTTAGATAGACACCCCCCTTTGTGTTACTGTTGGATGTGATTTGTCTGGACAGCCTAATGATTAAAGCTAGGATTACAGAATTAATCTGTGATCAGATTTCAATCAAACTTGTTAATTACTGAGACACTATTGTAAGGCGTATGCTAGCTGGGCAGGTTGACTGATCTCTTTTATGTAAGCCTGACCTCTTCCTACTTTGCTACTAATTCAGGTGACAGTCTGTCTGAGTTTATTAATTTAAATCTGATGTTGGCATCACTTAATGATATACTGCAAGCTGTGATGAAGATCTGTCAAAAAAAAATTTTAATTGGTTGTTTATTGAATGAATATTTTGTATTATATAATCATGAAATATTAGTAGTTGAGCATTATTTCAGCAAAATGGATATTCCAGTAATTCAGATGGGAATATTAGATAGGGAAAATGTTTCAGATTTTGGAAATATCTAACTCAGATTGATAATCAATTCACTTTCAAAGCCTAGTCAGTCTGCCAGGGTGAATAATTATGTTAGAATAAAGATCTATTACATTGAGAGAAGTTTGTCTGGTGAATCCATAGAAATGCTTCCTCTATCGATTCTTAACAAAGGGAGACAATTATGTAATACCATCCAGACATTTATATCCTTTGGCTTTGCTTCTCAAGCTGTAAAAAATATGAAACCTTCAATGCTAAAGGGTTTGTTGCAAAAGTATCATAAATAAGCTTTAAGGAAGAAACTGTAACAGTGGTTTTGCGCTACACTCTCTATATATGTATGATGTTGTAAATTGTTACAAAATTTGATATGACAACTTGACATTTTTCAGTTGTTTTTTAATGGTTAATATGGATTTAATTTGTACTATGTACATGGGTAAATATTCATTGTCACCCAACGAATATGAGTTTGGTATTATTACATACATTTTTGCTTCTCAGACGACCTTTATTGAGGCTTGTGAAGCCACTGTGAGGTAATATATCACTTTAACATCCAGTTTACTGCCATAAATGTACAATAATGTTATATTGACTTTCTTATTAAAAGGTCTGTGTTGGTCTGTGGAATGTTATCGTCAGAATACAGCCTCTGTCATGTTCGAAATCTCTACAATAACATTGAAAGAGAAAAACACAATTATTTTGCACAGTGAAGCACATCTAATGTATGTTAGCAGGCCATGAAAGGATGGCAAATCAGGCAGAATTCATACTTTGTGTTCATATTTGGACGCTGACATTTTGATGTTGGAAAGAAAATTTGGAGGCTGAGAACATAAATAGTATATCCGCTGGTTTGATTTGGGGTACAGATACATGTACATGTAGATCAATTAGAGCTTTCCATTTTAGAGATTGGATGATTGACGAAAATTTCAGTCATTAGGTAATACTGTATTGAGTGTTGAGTGCAGAACTATAGCAACTCAGATTTAGAAAAGGAGAAGTTGCAGTTGTTTTGAACCAATTTTAGGCTAGCACATAAGGTTGCAGGTTTGATACAATTCCCGAATGCGAGAATTTCAAGAACCGTTCTTGAACCAGTTCTTGACCCAGTTCTTGAACCAGTTCTTGAACCAGTTCTTGAACCAGTTCTTGACCCAGTTCTTGAACCAGTTCTTGAACCAGTTCTTGAACCAGTTCTTGACCCAGTTCTTGAACCAGTTCTTGAACAAGTTCTTGAACAAGTTCTTGAACAAGTTCTAGAACAGTAAATGGCAGTTCTTGAACAAGTTCTTGAACAAGTTCTAGAACAGTAAATGGCAGTTCTTGAACCAGTTCTTGAACCAGTTCAAGAGTTCTTGAACCAGTTCAAGAGAGTTCTTGAACCAGTTCTTGAACCAGTTCTTGAACCAGTTCTTGAACCAGTTCTTGAACCAGTTCTTGAACCAGTTCTTGAACCAGTTCTTGAACCAGTTCTTGAACCAGTTCTTGAACCAGTTCTTGAACCAGTTCTTGAACCAGTTCTTGAACCAGTTCTTGAACCAGTTCTTGAACATTAAATGGCGGTTCTAGAACTACAAGTACTTGCTTCAATACTTTCTTCTAAAGACAAATAATTGCAAACCTGAAATTTTTCATAAAGGGAGGTAATAAAGTGACAATATATTGAAAATATAGTGAAAATATGATTTTGTTTTACATTCACTATTATTATAATGTTTTACAACAACACGAAGTTAAATTTTCCAGAAAAAAACTAATTCTTTTGTGAAAAAGCAAACAAAACCACTTAGAAGTGTTACTTTTTCTCAGAGAAATGTGCATGTCATTCTGTTCAAAATGAAATTGCGCTGTAACCGTAAAAGTCTCTGAAAACTTGATATAATCTGTGTTAGATAATGTAAATATTTTTTAGAACAGACAATTTGATGCCCCATTGATACATCAATTTAATTTAGGTCATCTACTATTAACAATATTTTCATTTTGAAAGGAAATTTGCCCAATTCTTAAATACTATATGCATAAATGTAAAAAACAAAACATTTTCTTTGAATTTCTTGTAGTTGTTTCTTACATTACTTTAATCTACACATCTGATTAGTAAAGATGGTTTTCCTAAACAAGAAATATTATAAAATGAGAAGTGAAATGATCATTTTCCATTTACTGGTCATTTTATATATACAGATAATGTTTTCAGGAAGGAAGTTTTACATAGAAAAAAGGTCATAACTTTTTTTAGAACGGTAAACATTTATGAAATTTTAAATTTTTATCCGCACGATAATACGGAATACACAAGTTTCATTTGCCTTTAGAGACATGTCCATTATGGGTGGAATACCTTAAACTCACCTTCAATAAAATTATTTAAAATTTTAGCCTTATAAATACCCAAATTAAGTGATTCATGAAGCAAATTTATCCTATCAAAAGGACCCACCATACTTCCCAAAAAAAAAGAAAAAATGGCTGAACACCTAATTGAATATTAATAAAACTTGGTTTATATAATTAATTACATGTATATTTATGAACACTTGGTACTTAAAAATGTTCAAGAACATGAATCCTAGTTCAATAACAGCTTGTTTTGTTCTAGAACAGTTCTAGAACAATCGCAGTTATTAAACAGTTCAAGAAATAATTTTAGTTCTTCAAGAATTTGAATCCTAGTTCTAGAACAGTTCCAGAAGTTCTAGAACAGTTCTAGAACTAACTGTTAGTTCTAGAACATTTTTCGCAGATTTGTCACCAAAGTTTTCATCATGCTTTTGGCTACATGTGGGGATGTTTGGATTGGTTTGCCTAATAAGTTTGAGGTTCATGTGATAGGTAGTGGTGCCATGTGATAGGGTGTGGTGTCATGTGTCTACATCATGGTGTCATGTGATAAGGTATGGTGTCATGTGATAAGGTGTGGTGTCATGTGATACAGTGTGGTGTCATATGGTGTGGTGTCATGCGATACAGTTTTGTGTCATATGATATGGTGTGGTGTCATGTGATATGGTGTTGGGTCACATGTCAATAGTGTAGTGTCATATGATGAGGTGTTGTGTCAATTGATAAGGTGTGGTGTACATGTCTTCAATGTTGTGTCATATGATGAGGTGTTGTGTCAATTGATAAGGTGTGTGTAGTGTCATGTGATGTGGTGTCATGTGATACAGTGAGGTGTCACATGTCTATAGTGTGGTGTCATTTGATAGGGTGTGGTGTCATGTTGTGGGAGCTTTTATTCCTGTTGACCGTTCATATACTCATTGTCTTACTAGTGTTACTGAAAATGATGGTGCAGCCAGAGACATAAAACCCAACTCACACACATAAAATATTTGTGTCTGTAAAAATATTTTATACTGTTTTTTACTATATACTGTGACATATTTTAGATATTTCAGAATGGCAGGTTCTTGTTTCTAGTTTTGTTACCCAGATTGTGATTAAATATAAAATTTCATTGTACAAAACACTTAAATGGATTGATTTGCTCGTGGTTTGATTAAATGCAGCATCCAACATATTTTTTCTGCCTCCTGTGTGGTCCCTGAGGGGGATGTTTTAATTAAAACGTAGTTTGTGGATTCATTTAAAGTTAATGAAACTGATAGGCTAGCTCGCATTATGTAACACTTAAAACATATCCATACCCATAGTGTGTTGCCGAGTAATATTTCGTGATTTAAAGGGTGTCAAAACATTGGTAGTGATATGTTATATCGTGCTCTATGAGTGTGTTAATTGTTTCAGTTAGACTGCTAGGTGTGTCATTTAATTTTTGTTGTTAATTATAAGTTGTGTTAAGAACATTTTAACAATTACCAGAATGTATAAAAACTGTTTTATAGTTAGTCAAAGACACAAACCAATTTGCCAGTAGGTACATTATAACTATAGGTTTCTTGACTTCCCAAAAATATATTTTTTATATGCTTAGGAAGACTATGATAAAAAAAGGCTAAAAAACATGAAAATATTGCTTCTATTAATAATGCCGATTTTTTTGCCAGAAGGTATCGATAAAAGCAGAATAATTGTACATGTATCTGCATGTGAATAAAGAAGCAGATAGTCTTTAACTTGGCTTTCACCAATCATAATAGTGTTCCACGTGAACAGATGATGCTCCAAAACATTCATGCTTAGGAACTCAGCAGTTCACTGTTACATTTATTGACTATTGGTAAAACTCAATATAGTTCTTAACACGATTTTGTTCCTTCTTTAATGAGTTACTGATAGAATCAATTCACTGTGGAGGAAGGTTTTTCTGGTCCTGGATCAATACTGCTGCCCTTTAGGTCAACTTTATACCAGATTTACTGGGGTCACTGCAGAATACATGCACACTGTGTGTGTCATTACTCAGTGCAAGTATGATTGGGTCATTTGTTTGAATTGCAATCTTGACTGTGCACTTAAGAAGCAGACAAATGTGGAAAATTGTGAGTTTTGGTCATGAAGAGGAGGATTCAAGTGTCTGTTGATGGGCAATCTCGGCTCTTTGTGAACGAGTAGTAAGCAGAGACTCAATGGTTTTCAGTTTAATAAAATTTGGATGGATTGCTACTTGTTTCCCTACTCTTGTATTAATACAGTTTCTGAATCTGTATTTAATGTTTCTCAACTGCTACTTGTAATTATTTGTTACATAACATTTCTTGTGTTTGGCCCAAAACCATTAATTGTTACTGCTACTTTAACAAATTTGAGTTACAGTTAGTGTTGTGCCAAAGCAGATTTTTAGTACTGGTAAATTATGGAAGATTTTGATAAATATATAATATTCTATATATAACTACCATTTCTTGGAGAAATGTTTTGTGAGTCAGTCTGTGAATGCTTTACTCAGAATAGAAAATTGCATTGCACATTACCTGGTAGGGGACTTAACAATACAATTTCTGTTCCATGTCACATGATGCCTAAAATTGTTTGATTGGAAGAAATTCCTTCTTTCATTTAGATCTTCTCTGAGTGTAAAACAATAAAACTAGCTGGTGTTTGAATTTTTCCAGAGAGTCCTCATTAATAATACACAAGAATGATACTGTTTGTAATTATTACACTGTGTTAATTAGAGTGAAATCTTTTGTTTATCAGCAGTGCCTTTGTTCCTATTATATGCCAACCCCTTTGACAGGGGGTTCCTCAAATCATTAACTTTTCAAGATTCTTATGAACTGTTCACAAACTGGCAATAAACTGTTCATAAATTCATATGCATTTAACTAAAAACATCTGTGGACATAAATATATAATCCATTAAGTCACATTATTGCTTAATTCTGGTATAATATTACACTAATTTAGTGGTTTGTCGCCTAAAAATGCTGCTCTCCCCTGAAATGCTCTTCAAATAGAAGATATCCAAAATGGCAGACATGAACTGTTGCATCCTCTTTTTGAGTTATTTCTTTAGGTTTATGGCATAAATGAAGTGAATTTAAACTGTTATAATCAAGATACAAGTAGATGTTATCAGAGAAAGAGAGCTAAAATTGTTGTCATGTATGATGCAGCGTTTGTTGCAGAGTTAATGACATTCCAGTGAAGAATTATCGAACAGACAGCAGAAGGTGTCAGAGACATAAATTAATGAACTGGTGCTTGGTTTTAATAAGAAAAAATCCAAAATTGGTTTACAACTTGCTCAAATATTTAACGCTTTTTGATAATATACAGCAGCAAATTGAACTACTACAAGGTGGAAATTTATTCAGAACAGTAAATGTTGCTTGTAACGTATGTGGTAGACATGCTTGTTTGTTACTTGACTTGCTGATAATACCATCATTGTTCATACTTCAACTAGAATGATAATGTTCTAATAACCCTCATATATTTTAAGATATTAATGATAAATAATATAACACGTGTGTAGTACAAGTCGATACTCTTAGTTGTCTGTATTAACTTAAAATGAAATGTTTCCTTTGGACCTTAATTACTATGATGAAGGATTTTGTCACCGAGTATATGTGATGGTCATGAACTGAGAAATGGTCAATAATTCTTTTTAAGTTTCTGGGAGTGAATTGTTCAGGAACACTTCATGCTGTTACTTTTCATTCACAGTTCATAAACTGCAAATTTCATGAATTTTTCAAGAACTAATTTTGATTAATGTACAGAGTTCTTTAACAAATGAAGAATTATTGTTCATGAACTATTCATTGACTGTCTGTGAACAGAAAAAAGGACATTGAAAAATAATCTGGGAGAGGGAGAGAATCTCGAATACTACCTAAAATCAATCTGATTTCAATTTTGATGTTTTGGGAAAATGAAGTCTATAATTTGGCATTGGGATGGGTTCCAATTATTCTGCCCCATTGAACTGTTAGAAACCCTTAGGTTGTAAGACAGTACATAATTATCTTAATTCAAGGTATTGCTACTGTGCATGTTGATACTTCTAGATCCCAAGTTCCCATGATTCTAGAAATTCAAGAATTTTCCCTCTGAAAACAGTTTATGTATGAACTCTTGAACCTGAAATTCTCCTGAGACAACAAGTGACTGCAACAGATGCAAGACATCAATATTATAACTGGTGTTTTCTATACACCTATTGGTCTGGAACATGTCAGTAGGGTACAATGTTTGATGTGTGAAACTGGTCAGGTAACATTATATCCTTACTCAGGTTGAGAAGTAATTCATGTACATGTATACAGTGGTGAAATCTATGTTCAGTATGTACAATGTTGTGAGTACAAAGTATTTGTTATATGTACACTAAAAGCCAAGTTGGCTGAATCACATCGAACATAAGCATGTTTTGTCTGGATTGATTAGGAGATTATTGCATATAAATAAACTTACATCAGACTAGGCAGGGAAAGGTTCTGATCATCAAAAAGACGTTAGATCAGCCCGCCCGGCTAGCTCAGTTCAGGTAGAGTGCTAGACAGTCACCCTGCAGATCTGGGTTTGATTCCCAGGTTGGGCAGGTATATTCTTCGGTGACATTGTCTACGGTTATGTGCTTCACATGTGGAGGAATTGTCAGTTGCTTGCAGAAGAGCAATTTAGTACTGGTTGTTAATCTGATATGGTCAACTGTATTAATGACTGAATTTTTTTTGAAAAATGTTGTAAACCTAGGGAAACTAAAGCAGACATTAAATCCTGTCTTTGTTTTCATAATGCAATTCGAGCATGATATTAACGGTATATTGTTGTTTGTACCACAGGATTAGAGGGAACTCCCATATGTGTATAGCTATCTGAAATAGATTTATTAAGACTAAAGACTGATGGGCACATTTTTGTGACAATAAATTAACTTCAGGAAATCACTCCACTGACATTAAACTATGTGTAGTTAGAAAATACGAAGGTGAATGGTATTCAGATTTCCAGGTTTTCACCTTTTTTTGTATGAGCTAAATTTGTTATTTTTTGTTAATCAAATACAATGCAATATTCAGGCTTGTTGTATTCGTGATCATAAAACAATTTGATTAATTAAGATTTAATTGATATACCTGCTTCCTAATTTCTCTGATAATTTCTAAACCACCATGCACAAATTGATTAGTTTTTATCTTCTCCATATCTATTAAATTTAGTTGTACTTGTACTGAATGAACTAAAAGTAAACATTTGCTGTATGCAGGTTGCTGTAACAGCCTTCTTTATTTCATTTACTGCATACAAAGGAGACTTGCTGCTTTCCATAGCAGCACAATCTAAGATTTTATCATTTTTAAACATGTTTATTTTGTTGATTGAGTTCCCATATCAACATAGTGTGGGCTGTTGAGGAAGTTCTGGTTGTTTTATGACTGTTTCATGAGATTTTTGATTATCTTACAAGTGGCTGGTGGTAATACAGCTGTTGAACTGTACAGTTTTATGTTTGATTTATTCTTACACAACTTATGTAAAAGAATACATTTCGAGTGGTGAAATGGAAATTTGCTTCTTTATCAACCCAAATACTGATGTTTAAATTTGGTTCAGGATTAATTCATTATTGTGAACACTTATAATGACTTATATATATTAGTTCAGCATTAATCCATTTAATATAAATTGGTCAGTATTTTCCAAAACATGTTTTTGTTGGCGGCTTCACAGTTTGTTTATGCTTATGCTCAAGTAAATTAAAAAGAACAATAGATGCCTTAAGTTTCTCAGCCCCCCCCCCCCTTTGATTTGATCAGCTGGATAAACTACTGAATCCATTGTACATATAGTTAGTTTGTTGTATGATTTGAGTGAATATGCTTGGATTTGTAATTTTACAGTTTTGAGATTTTTACTCAATTTATTGCATTTTTAAAACATTCCATTCATTATGCAAATTAATAACCAGTTAAGCTTGCTTGTAACTTTGTAGTAATGTTAATATGTTTTACACACAAATGATTGTTTTTCTCCGCTCATTTTCCTTGTATTTTCATATTGAATTATTTACTTATTTACAGAACCTAGCACCATGTTGGAGCAGTTTGACAGCCTTAGCAATCAAGTATGCCAATGAACTGAAAACATGTGTAGAAGATGTTCTTGACCGACTTGAAGATTTAAGATGGTGGCAAATAACAGAAGATACAGTCTCTATTTATTCAGTAAGTATTTCTGTCGGGTGTTTTAATTAAAATACAGTCTGCAACTTGAACTGCTTGCCCCGATGTCTGACAAGTATAATGAATTCAGATAACCTGAGTTTTTGCGAATAGACAAGTAAGTTTTCATAGATGGGCTCATGAATGAAAAACAATTTTAACAATATCAAAGTGCCGACCTGTATCAAAGCTCAAGAAGCAGACAGAGGCTGCAAAGAAATCCTTTATTTCTGAAAATAATCTTAAAAGTTTTTACTATCAAAATATTAAAAGCAGGCATTATTGGAAAAGTGTTTAATTTCCATAATAGGCTTGCAGGTATTCTTGTTCACCTGTCTGTATAGACGAGTGACTTCAAAGGTTTCCCTTGTAGGCTGAATTTAGATAAAATTACAATATTTATTGATCAGATAAA
Source organism: Mactromeris polynyma (assembly GCA_032209605.1). Taxonomy (NCBI): domain Eukaryota; kingdom Metazoa; phylum Mollusca; class Bivalvia; order Venerida; family Mactridae; genus Mactromeris; species Mactromeris polynyma. The sequence goes on from JASFXZ010000005.1 coordinate 19,954,220, forward strand.
GGTGATTGAGCGATTTGAATGAAATAAATAGCAAGTTAAGTGAGATTTAACTTCTGTATAGACTATCTTGATAAAGGTGTTGGTGTATATACGCGGCTACTGTGTTCATGAATTAGTAAACAGTATATAACTTAATGATTGTTGATAAAGAATGTCACAAATCTGATGACTTGGATTGTCCAATGTTTGTATTGGTGATTACAGATTACAACTTTCTCATTAAAATAATTCTCTGGTCTGTGTTGTAATTTATTGATATGGTTTTGGATCACTTAATACGTCATTAAAGATATCAATGGTTTGATGCTAAACTCTTGCAATTCAGTCGACAGATTAGGAAACAGTTATACATTAGTTTTTGTCAAAGCCTCGCTATGTTTTCCATTTTCATATTGATATAGTACCTCAAAGTATTAAATAAGATATATTAGTCATTGATATTTTTATAAAAATATGTATTTACTGGCTGCAAACTATGTTTAAGTATTTGATACACAAAAATAACAATAATAATAAATACTTTATATTCAGAAGGTAACATATAAAGGTTAAACAATACATTTGTACACCTTATTTACAATATGGCCTTCTATTAACAAGATAAACAACCAGAACACACGCACAAACAAACTAGCACTAACACACGCACAAGCACAAACAATAAATTGAACAAGTGCAACATGTATTAACATCAGGATGTCTGACAATATTTATTTTCAATTTTTTATTCACTCATCGGCAGACACTCAAATAAAATATTATAAATTTGAAAGCAACCTGATTAACTTTAAAAGCATTATATGATAGCGCAGTAAATGTCAATTGGAGGAATAAAAGTTGTATACATGTATATGAAATAATGTGTATGATTAATTCTAATAAAGATAGATAAGATTATAAGATTATTAAAGACAAAACTAAAGTAGGTAGTACTTTATAAAGGATTGGTAGCACACATTTTCCCATTTACAGTCATAAAAGATAAATTTATCAGTAAATTATGTACAATGTTATGAGGAAGACAAAAATAATTACTAATTTTAAGAATGACTGAGGTATTAAAGACCACATATTTTCTGTTGTGCGTGAGAGTACTGAAGAATTCTGTCTCAAACAACTTTGATGTATAATTCTACTGTATACTAACTAAGTGTTATGTTGGTGCATGACAATACATTATATATATATATATTGTATAAAAATAGTTTATTGAACCTAATACTTATACCTGTTGGTAATAACTGATTAGGTGTATTCATCTATGTGGGAGTGACTTCATTATTTGAGAAAGTGCAGTAATTCTTTCTGATTAAAAAAATAACAATAAAATACTCGGTGAAGAACTATAATTCTAATAGGGTATTTGGTTCATTTCAATATTAATCGAATTTCTGATGAATTTTGTACTCAATTAATTTATTACTGTGCTGCAGGTCTATCTCTTACAATGAATGCATTAATGTCTTTATTAATACTCAATTGCCAATGTTATGAATATAATACATTTTGAACTGCAAACTTTTATGAACTGTATTTCATAATTGACAATGTATCATAGAAGTTACAGGGACATACATATTTGGCACTCTGTCATGATGGTAAATGATAATTAGAAAGCACTCTCTATCTGGGATGTTCAAACTAGCTTGCACCATTGGCTATGTGTTTTAGTGTGTGTAATAATGCATTGTATTTCAAACTGCACTGTATGTTTGATGGATTTTTGTGAAGGACCTCATTTTTTCTGAATGTCAGTATCTTGAAGCTCATGGGTCCCGAATGCCCTCCCCCCCCCCCACCCACTCTGTCGGACCTGTCTAGCTACAACCAGTAGTTTTTATTGAATTGCAACTTTTTTTATATGACCAACTTTCAATATATAAATGTGTTATGTCAGTACCTTAATATTGTGTGAATCAAACAACTAGTTGAACAATGCGTGATTCAGTTAATTTTATGGACATTCACAGCGTAACCTTACCTTGACAAATTGTAATTTAATTCACCAAAATTTATCACAGGTATTTTTATTTTAGGTCACATGCTTGCTTTATATCGTTTCGATCAATTGTATGTGTTCAAGTTTAGTATCAGTGTCCTATGTAATACGCTTCAGATAAACTGTAATTTGTAACATTTTTTATTGGTTTTAAACTATCTGTCCAGTTACCCTATTATTACTGTACATGTCACGATGTGTTATTGTCATGCTTTCAGTTCAATTTTACCCTCTTCATATTATAAGACAGTATTAATGTATCCAAAATACAGCTGAGTCGCGGCCGTGGTCCAGTGGTTAGTGCGCTGGATTTGTAACCCGGCAATCCGGGTTCGATTCCCGGTCACGGCAAGTCATACCCTTCCATGAAAATTTGACCAAAATGTTGATTTTCCTCCACATGTGGAGAAGTTGCCGGCTCCTTGTGGAAGGGTAAGTTAGTACTGGTTAGAACTTCAGTCCAGGAAAAACTGGTTAGGTGAACCGGCTGCCATATATAACTGAAATATCGTTGAGAAACGGCGTTAAACCCGATGAAACAAACAAAATACAGCTAAAACATATTAAGAGTTTTATGATAATGTATTGTAACTCAGGTTTGGAAAAGAAGCAGTTACGATAGTTTTGTGTGTAACGTTCAATACTCGATATGTCATATATGTACGTAGTCATAGTAGATATACATTGTAACACTCCTTAAAGAAGTCATATATTATTAGTTGGCAATTTATTGTCCGTACAATTATGCTATTTGTATACTGACAATTAACCGATTTTTTCACTGCTTTATTTGATGGTGTATAATATTTCTAGTCCCAAGAATGGCATTTAAATCTCGGTGTAAAGGTCAATGACAAATTGAGGTTTTTGGGTTCAAAACTATTTTGCTCTATGCTGGGGGTTACAGTTCAGTGTCATTTACACCTAACAACTACAAAAAAATTGTATAATATTTTACTAACATTCAATTATATTTCAATTACAGACAAGAAAACCAATAAATTAACTCTTCTGGTATTTTGAGTGTTTAGTTGCATAATGTATTAACTCTGTATTGAAATGTGGTATAATTCTGTTATTGTAGCTTTAAATTTATTCACTGATTAGTTGCATAATTAATAATGGTGTCACATGGCATGGAGCACTATGGTCACCATTTTGTTCATATGTGTGGTGTCCGTCTGTCTGTCTGTCTGAACTATTGAAATATGTACAATTAAGGTTTTATAAATATCCAGAGATTGGCTATTCTAACTAACAGCAGTTCAATGTTTTATCAATCCCATCTTGAAAGAATTCTTTACCTTTTTGCTGATTTTATTTCATGTATAAATGATTTCATGGCTCATAATATAATGCAAGAACGGAACAGTCCCACAAATTGCAATTTATCTTTTATATGTTCCTTCAATCAGGAATGATGAATTGGTTCAGGAATAATTCTTAAATGTTAGGCTGGGATAGTTTGCTCTGAGTTCAGTGTGATTATTTTGTTTACAGCAAAAAAAATTAAACATCGGCCGATAACGGTTAATTTTGTGATGAGTCTGTTGCAGATCGGTTGTTTCCGGTAATGCCCGAAAATATTTGAAAACGACCGATCTTCAACCAAAATGGTTCCGAAATTTGCTGATATTGGTCGACGTTTCATTTGTTTTGGCAGGTATCCTTAAGGGGTATTTTACCTTAAATGCAGCATCATCAAACAGAAAAAGCGGTATTACACGTAAGCAAAGCCCCCATATGTCTGAGATTGCAGGAGTTTGTATCCTTGCAGAGGCATGCAACATCAATACATTAAGCTTAAGTCTTTAATTTTTATGCAGCTTCTTTTATATGAAGAAAAAAACGGTCTGCAACGATCTCATTTAGAATAATTGTCTGGGAGAGACTACAGTCTAGTGGAGAATTGATCCATAGAATTACTTGTATTAAACATGCAATCAAGTTCAGATATTGCCAACTGTATTACCCTATAATATTGCTCTGTAGCATACACTGATCACACGAAGCATGGCATCAACTGTTTATATACTCACTGGTGAACTAAATAATTAAATTGTTTCAATGTAAGTACATCTACCCTGAATTACATTACATATCCTTTTGGCAACTGGGTAACATCTTATCATTAGTGCAATTTTTCTCTCCTTTAAACTCAAATGGCAATCTTGACAGTGGAAGCCTTTAACATTGCAAAGCATGTGCAATTTTTCTTCTTTACAGCAAATGACAATAAAGTTTTAAAAGGGGTATATAATTTTTTTTTTCTCTCTATAAAACTGCTGGTGTCTTGACTAGAAATGCCTACAATGTTAGCCAATGCCTTCAACACTGTAAAACGGGTTATTTGTTAACTGCTGTAATCCCTCAAAATACACAATACTGATCAATACAAATTATTTGATGTTTAAATGTCAGAGGCATGCAGGAGGACTCTTATGATATTCTCTCCCCACCCACTTGTCTGGTGTGAACAGAAAATGTTCGCAAATGGATCAAAATGGCAGCCTGAACAAATTTACCTTGAGTTTTCTTAATGGAATTGTTCTCTGTATTGTGTTCATAGCAAACAAAATTGTAAATACTGGTCAATTGTTCGACCGTGCTAAAAGGGTCCTCAGTGTGTCTCCAACTTGTGTGTATTTAAATGGATACAGTTTTTGACTCTTTTATAGAGGCCAGGACTCTATTTGCTTTGGACCATGGGGTCTTTGTTATTTGTTTGACCTTGTATGACCTCTCCCATGGTAATTTTTCATTCAGTATTTTCTCCATCATTTTTGTAAAAGCTTTGTTAGTGATCACTGTGAACCTGGCAAAGAAACTGTCACAGTTTACAATGTAACAATTACTACCTCAGTTAGGAAGCTGGATTGAATTTCAAGAAAAATAATGATGACAGGTCTTGCGTCCTTTAGGGGATGAAGTGACCATTTTATTTGTACCAGTGTATAATTGATACTTATGAGAAATATTTACACGATAAAATGGGGAGGTGGAAGCATAAAAGTCTTATCCCCTTCTTTATTTATATACAGATAGGTTTGTTTCACTTAACCCCACAAAATATACAACAAAAGCAGCCTGCACAGAATAATGCACGAAACAATGAAGACTATTTATAATTTGATTCGATCTGATTTCAATCATATTTGCAGACTGTAACTATTTGTTTTGCAATACACAACTGAATGTCAGTGTTAGTGTGAATATTAAGACTCCTTCAGACTCAAATCAGCTCAAACTTCACTCAGTTGAGTTTTAATCTTAAATCTGTATTCATCAACTTTTCTCAAGCCAGACACAAATATTTTAGTGTTCAAACTATATTCAAGTTGAGCTTGCCCATGAATTTTATGTGAATAGCATGTAATGGAAATCTCAGATAGTTAAAACAATTACTCCAATATTAGTGTCAGTTAATTAATTTAAGTTTTTTATGAGTATTACTAGGATTTATACAGATCCAGCAAAACATATTGACTATCTTGTCTTAGTACAGCTTTATACTAGATGCGATATGGTGTAAGAGGATCAGAATGAATGGTATCGAGAAATCAGTCCTAACTAGTTCCTTCAAGCAATATTCTGTTGCTGTTACACAAGGATGAGTTGATACAAAAGGCCTACTGTACTGTAAATACCTCATTACTTTAGTTTTCACATTATTGAATATGTAGAAGTACAAATATGGCCTTAGGATACTTGTGTGGTTTCCCAAAATAGAAGTAAGACAGAAAAAATGGAATGAATGGCTTATTGATGGATGCCAATGAAATAGCTTTTGATGTAAAATTTACTTATATGTTTATACACTTAGAAAATCTCACAAGGAGATGTTTAATGTGAATTTACAAGATGGAATTATTTCTTCAACCTTTCAATGTATTTTCACATGCAAACATGACAGATTACACATTGTTCATTACATAATGTTTAACTTTTTCAGCCTCCATCTATGACATCATCCACGATGGAAGATCCATATCAGGCAACATTATATTCATCTTCTCCGAGGGGCGGGCCTCCTCCAATACCCTCTATTCCACCTGTAAGTAGAATATTTCCTTATTTTTCTTCCACTTGTCTCAATGAGGGCAATGAAATTATCAATTATCAATTTCAAAGCTAACCAGGCATAAGTGAACTACCATCATTATTAATTGAATGTGCCGTCTTCTCTTTACTTAGGCCATCCTTAAAATTGTTTGTTTGTTTGCAGTTACACGACCGAATCCTGAGAAATGCAGCAACTCATTTTATTTTTTTAGGTTCATCGATGAAAAAAATTTGTTTACGGTCTTTTAGCCATTATAGTACTAAACTAAAAAAACTTCCTACCTACCCACTGTTAAAATTCTGGGTCGTGTAACTGCAAACAAACATTTTTTTAAGGATGGCCTTAAGCATTTAATTTATATCACTGTAAATGATAATGTTGGGGCCTATTTCAGTTACTGTTTGTTGCCCTGTCAATGGTTAGCTGAATTCAACTTATACAAAATGTATATGGTAAACTAACCATATACCACATACTGAGAGTTGGAGGAAAAACTAGCTAATGACATCTTCACCACAACTTAGTTACAGTAATCTTGTGGCAGTTCTTGCTTTTGCATTATCAATCTTGGATCTTCACCTAATTGACATTGATTGGAAGGGTTTGCATGACACTGTGTGTAATGGTTCTTAGCAGAAGATGATGGTATACCTAAATAACAAGTGATAATCTACACAAAAAGTTACTTGTATTGTTACCTATTATTTCAGCCTGATGCTAGTCACTTGGATGGGTATGGTCAACTACAGAGTATTCAAACTAGGTTAGTTTTTGTTATTTATAATTTTTTTAGTTTACCCATGGTGCGCAAAGTGAGCAATAGTAATCTCCCTGTGTTCATCGGCTTGTGTCCATCCATTGTCAACAGTTAGTCTGTCGACACACCAGTTGCCAATTTCCACCTGATTTACCTAATGGTGCCGTGGTCAAAAGTCATACTTAAACATAATTGACAGTATTGAAGTCATATTTTGTACTTATTTTCATGAAACTTTGTGTGTTTGTTTTTGTATGATTTTTGAGAAGATCAAACAGGGTCATCTGGAATAGACAAACTAGTTCATTAGGTCAAACCATAGTAGCCATGCCAACATTGTCGACCCGATCTTCATGAAACTTGGTCACATTGTTTGTCTATAAAATACCTAGGACCAAAATGCAATTGGATCATCTGGGGTACAACTAGAAGGAGAAGTCAAATAATAGCAAACTGTTACACCCTAGAGCATGAGAGGCCACATTTCTACCTGATCTATTTGAAACTTGGTTTGAATGGTTGTATTCTTGAATGAATTGAACTGCTTGCCATGCTACAGGATGTATAAGGGGCTCAGGTGAGCAGTACAGAGGTTTCATGAACCTCTGGTTTTACAGGGATTGGTGAAAACAAATCAACAGTACAAAAACATGAGTAACTAGGTGTTCCTTTCATAATGTTGTAGAGAAACCTTGTGGTGCTTTATTTAAACAGTTACACAACTGTACGGCAGAAACAGGTTAATAATATCATTTAATACAGTCTGGTATATGTATCCAGACAGTATATTGCATTATCAGTGGCATTTTGGAGACACAGATGCAATCATTTATGGAGAATAACAAGTAACAATGACATTTCTGATTTGGAACCAGTCTCTTGTGACCTTAAGCCTGTCAGTCTGGAAGACATAAATTCAGAAAACCAGTTAAACACATTCCCCAAGATGGTTGCCGTCTTGCATTTCGGTGCCAACTTTGGCATTAAGAATTCCTTGTGGTACATAATAAGCTTAGTTGGCTTTATGTTCGGAGAATTCTTTTATTTTTGCTTGACCTACATTACTTTAGAATAAGTTTACTAGTGTAATTAAGATTTCACCTAACTTAAAGAGACAAGTCACACTTAACCATGTGATACATTGAATTCCCTATAGAGATGATGCAGAGATTTGACTGCACTATCATATTATAACATTTTCTTAAGACTACTGAGATATTTAAGTTGTTTCTCTTACATTATTCTAACTAGGTTTGTGCATACTGATTTGTTCAGACTTATAGCATTCTCCCTGTGGAAGTCACATGTTTGAATGATCTGGAAATCACCAGTTTTAATTATTTTCTCCACATTGGGACACATGCTTGAACTAAGGCATTTGCTACCTGGAGGTCGCAGGCTAGAACTGTCTCCTCATTGGGGTACAGGCTTGAACTAAGGCAATCTCTGCCTGGGGATTGCAGACTTGATCTACAGCAATCTCTGCCTGGGGATTGCAGTCTTGAACCAAGGCAATCTCTGCCTGGGGATTGCAGACTTGAACCAAGGCAATCTCTGCCTGGGGATTGCAGACTTGATCTACAGCAATCTCTGCATTGGGATTGCAGACTTGATCTATGGCAATCTCTGCCTGGGGATTGCATACTTGATCTATGGCAATCTCTGCCTGGGGATTGCATACTTGATCTATGGCAATCTCTGCCTGGGGATTGCAGACTTGATCTATGGCAATCTCTGCCTGGGGATTGCAGACTTGATCTATGGCAATCTCTGCCTGGGGATTGCAGACTTGATCTACGGCAATCTCTGCCTGGGATTACATACTTGAACTAAAGCAATTTCTGTCTTGGGATTACATACTTGAACTAAGGCAATTTCTGTCTTGGGATTACAGACTTGAACTAAGGCAATCTCTGTCTGGGGATTACGTACTTGAACTAAGGCAATTTCTGTCTTGGGATTACAGACTTGAACTAAGGCAATTTCTATCTTGGGATTACATACTTGAACTAAGGCTATCTCTGCCTGGAGATTACAGACTTGAACTAAGGCAATCTCTGTCTGGGGATTACATACTTGAACTAAGGCAATTTCTGTCTGGAGATTACAGACTTGAAATAAGGCAGTCTCTGTCTGGAGATTCCAGACTTGAACTAAGGCAATATCTGCCTGGGGATTACAGACTTGAAATAAAGCATTCTCTTGTGCACACTGAGGTCACAGGTATGATCCTAAGACTTTCTTCACTTGTCGGTCACATGTTCAAACTTAGTCATTCATGGGGGTCTCTTGTTTTAGCACTGTTATTGTAAATTAGTACCTCAAGGATTTCAGAGTTACATAAAAACACAGTTTTGGGGAATAAATATCTTTATTATCAAGTTTTTTATCAAAATATTACTACTTAATCAAAATAGCAATAATTATAAGATGAATGGGTAACCAAGTCTGGTGATATAGGTGATAAGAATCTATTTATTGTTGTGGCATATCCGGATTATTTTATCTATAACACAGCACTGTTTCCTGTGTTTGATGTAAAACACACTTCGGTTTTTGAAATATATTATCCTCAGGTAATTTTGTTACTTTCATTGTCTTTTATCATGATAATATCATGAAACGTGGGAGTATGATGTTAAATGCAGGGAATGCATTATGGGTGTTTATTGTTTGAGATACAGAATGTAAAATGTCTGATTATGTTGTTATTTGAAGATTACTCTGGAATGCATGTTATCAATGCTACGCATGTTAGGGGTAACAGGTTGCAAAACTCACACATGAATGTGATAGGCATGTTGTAAAATGAAGTGGAACAATATTTGATGTGTATTAGTTGTACTGGAAACAGATATCATAAAGACATAAAACGACAGGAAGACAAGATGTTTATTTCCCTACAATTACCAGCCTCTTCATTATATGTGTAGAACATAAAGGTAATAGGATTTGACAGATTAACTTTATAGGTTATGATTCTGGATTCATAGGTTGTGTGAGTGAATATGTTTGGCTGAAACATAGGTTGTGTGAGTGAATATGTTTGACTGAAACATAGGTTGTGTGAGTGAATATGTTTGGTTAAAACATAGGTTGTGTGAGTGAATATGATTGGCTGAAACATAGGTTGTGTGAGTGAATATGTTTGGTTAAAACATAGGTTGTGTGAGTGAATATGTTTGGCTGAAACATAGGTTGTGTGAGTGAATATGATTGGCTGAAACATAGGCTGTATGAGTGAATATGATTGCCTGAAACATAGGCTGTGTGAGTAAATATGATTGGCTGAAACATAGGCTGTGTGAGTAAATATGATTGGCTAAAACATAGGTTGTGTGAGTGAATATGATTGGCTAAAACATAGGTTGTGTGAGTGAATATGATTGGCTGAAACATAGGTTGTGTGAGTGAATATGATTGGCTGAAACATAGGCTGTGTGAGTAAATATGATTGGCTAAAACATAGGTTGTGTGAGTGAATATGATTGGCTAAAACATAGGTTGTGTGAGTGAATATGATTGGCTGAAACATAGGTTGTATGAGTGAATATGATTGGCTGAAAAATAGGCTGTGTGAGTAAATATGTTTGGCTGAAACGTAGGTTGTGTGAGTAAATATGATTGGCTGAAACATAGGTTGTGTGAGTAAACATGATTGGCTGAAACATAGGCTGTGTGAGTGAATATGTTTGACTGAAACATAGGTTGTGTGAGTAAATATGATTGGCTGAAACATAGGTTGTGTGAGTAAATATGATTGACTGAAACATAGGTTGTGTGAGTGAATATGATTGGCTGAAACATAGGTTGTGTGAGTGAATATGATTGGCTGAAACGCAGCTTGTGTGAGTCAAATGATTGGCTGAACACAGGTTATGTGAGTGAATACGATTGGCTATTGCACAAGTTATGAGGGTAAATATGATTAGGTAAATATGATTGGCTAATACACAGGTTTTTTAAATAGATGTGATTGGCTAAAACGTATTTTGTATGAACTTCTGCAAACCCTATTTTTACTACTAATGCATTTTTTGAATTGTTTAAAGTATTTTTAAATACTGATTGCTAATTTGGTACTGTTCATAAACTTGAAACTACCTTAGATAATTTGTAAATATCTTGACCAATTCCATTCATCACAGATGTAAGTTTGACTGAAGACAAATAATAGCCATCATGTTCAAATGTACAGGTAGCTTGATCCATCTGTTCTTCATAATTATGTTTTTTCATGAAGAATGTGTTTATTAGTATATCCACTTCATGTTGATGGGTTCGGTATAAAACATCGACCTATCTGCTGACAGTAACGGTCAATGGCACAAATTAGTATTGGTAAAACAGACAGACAAGATAAATCAAATATTTCTTCATGTCAATTAACATCTTCCACATTTGTGTTTGTTTCTGTATGGATTGGATGTAAGTTATTGGCTAATTGATTACAGAGCAGGAATCTCAGAATTAAGTGAAAAACACTAGACCCTAGGTTGTCACGGATCATCAGTTGTGATTGGTCAAATCTACAGCTTTTTGGATCTTGAGTCAAACTTTTGTCTGGCTCATTGTTTTTGGAGTACATTAAAATTATGTTAAGAAATAAATTGGTAAAAATCATTTCAATAGCAAGAAATGTTGTAAAACAATAACAACTAAATAATTTTTGACTTGTTAAAGAAGTACCAGTTAAGCACCCCTAATATACATGTAAGTAAAATAGTCCTTTGTTTAAGACTGGATACCTGACAATCGACACAAGTTTCAAAATATTTGCATCAAAATTTATTTTCTCTATAAACTTGCCATGAAGAAATATAATGGTTACCATACTTTTTTCTTCAGAATTTTCTAATATAGTTTCATACTGGCCTAGATATGTTGAATATTTATTGTTTCAATTACCGTAATTATCCTACTTACGATGCTGTTCCACAAAAAATGCGATGCTGTTCCACAAAAAATGCGCATGAAATTGCACAAAAACTCATTTACACCAACGTGAATCTCCTCCTCCTTCTCATTCCTGGGACATATCTGTCATGATAGGAAAATAAATACATAGTCAGAATTCGCACATTATCTGCTACATGATTAATTACATACGCTTTCCAATGCTGATGATGAATATTATATGTTTCCTTTCATTACTTCAGATATTGTTTCTTAGAAAAAGAGATTTTCCCTTTGAAATATTTGCATAGTTAAGTTTTGTTGGGGAAAACAGATTTTTCACAGAAATGAGATTTTTCGGTTTGGGTTAGTCTGGAACAGGGCATGAGATTTTCAGGAAATAAATTTGTTGTTGTCATTTGTTTGTTGTTTTCCATGCTTTTCCAATGTACTTTAATATCTTGAAGTAACATTAAATACCAGATCAATGACTCCTTGTTGCAAGTAAAATTGCTGCACATTGAATCCTTTTTCATCAATTCATCAGCTTTAAGTTAATTGTAAAATTGTAACGACCAATCCTACCATATAACAGTCTGCACTGTATGGTCTTGATCAGTACCAGGTAAATAAATATTTAATAATAAGTAGCTTTATGGATTGGCTATTTAGTGGGAATATAATAGTATCAAAATTTGTCTTGTTCACAATTTTTTGTCAAATCCGGGTTTCACTGCCTATTATAACAAATTGTCTTTCAAGAGTGAATAAGTTTTAAGTTTAATATATCTAGGTTGAAATGTAATACAATTTCTTACTAAATACCCGAGTTTGCGTTAAAATATCATCATGAATGTAATGTTATGTAACTTAACAGGTGCAGGAGATTTTTATTACTCACTTTTAGTGATAAAATTTCCCTCTATTTTACATGTTTTTAATGTTTAATGTGGAATTTGATATTAAGGCTATGACTCAGTTAACACACATTTGTTATCATATTATGCAAAAAACAGCAAATTTTGCTAATAAATCTATATGTGTCAGTCATAATTATACAGTGGTGCATTATTTCGCCTCTCCCATTTCTGTAATGTTCTGTGTTATAGTCATTTTTAAGGCCCATATATATAAATGCACTACAATGTTTTTACCCAATTAAAATTAAAACTTGTTATAGAGCTGTAATTCTTGTTTGCCAGACGTTGATGTGTATTTTTCAAGGAAACTTTAAACTTTTTTCATACAATCTGGTTGGTGCAAAATATGAAACCGTCTCAGAAATATCCAATGTACGGCAATTTTTAATGATTTTAGTGTAAAAATTCATTTACCGCCATTGGGTTCCAATTAATGTAGCATTAATCTTTGAAAACATAATAATTAGGTAGCTGCTCAGTATAGTGAGAGGCTGAAATGCATTTAGTTCACAATTTCTCATTCTGTTTCAATTATTTTCATTATGAAGATTATTTAAACTAAGAACTCTTCCAAATAAAGATAAAAAATCCCCCGCAGTATAACTAGATAATGATCAAAGTGAATCAAGGTTTGATTTAATGCTTCAATTATATCGTAATTACATGATTGGAGTTGTTATTATCACTGATATTCGTTTAATGTTCCGATTTATATAATTATTAATGCTCAATTTTATTAGGTTTGAATCAGATATTTCATGAATTTGCAACGCTTGAATATAAATGTTTTAGTGGTTTTGATTTGGTTAATGTTATGTCAAGTTCTGCTTGGTTTCCCAGTAAGGTATAAGACACACATGTATTCTTACTGTGATTGAATTGTCCTGAAGAATTTTCCTTTCCTCAACTTAATTATCATTGATTTAGCACCATCTGACTGTCATACATGGCAGAGTGTTTTGTGATAGCATTGAAACATGTGTTTTGGAGTTATATATGCCATTTTGTAACAGTATTTTGGTTACCTGAGGTGGGCAGTTGACCTTATCGGGGTTCTTGGTGTACTAACATGCATGTACCTTTGTAGGCAACTGATATTTTTCTAACATGAATCAGAGATTCATTATCTGAAGTCCACTTGTCATGGAGAACATACATATTGTGCAAGGTTTGAACCTAAGGCCTTGCCGTGGATGGCATTAGTGTGCTCCTCTGACGGTGCTAATGGGTGGCAAATAATTGGTTGGAACAGACAGATACAATATTTACTACTATAGAAGATGGAAAATAGTCAATCTGCTTCTTTATCCTTATTCAGATAGACTAGTTTTGCATTCATCCCTCATGTAGCTTCACCTTGCAGAATATTTCATTCTCATACAAGACCTTCATGGTTACCTTTCAGTAATCTGAAATGGTAATTCTTGTTAATGTGAAACATAGGTAAATTATGCTTTGAATCAAAGAAAAATATGATAAATATGAATGAAGACGTTTCTAAAGATATAACAGTTTGCGCATCTGTTGGTCATCTGGTGTTTGAAGGGCTGTGTTTGATTTATTGTAAATCAAAAGTGGCCCATTTGATTGCTTATTCAAAGCAACATGGTTATTGAAGACATCTTAATTGTTTTATCTTTCCACTTTGTTTATTTGTACAGATTTGTTTTGATAACAAACATAACATGATTAACATAATAAAACTGAAGGACTTTAAGTGGTAGTTTTATATGGGTGACCATTTAGAGGATATAAAACATCCAATCATTACCTTATGCTGGCTCCAGGATATTTGTGTTCATTGATTTGATTTCTATTTTCAATCTAAATTCAATTAACGAGAAGTTGCAGGTCCAGTTTCCAGGTTTGGAATTAAAGGTTTTTATTAATGCTAGCATTTCAGTTTCACTAGGATTTATTGATCTTCTTTTATTATGAATTGAACAACAATTAGTCATACCAATAAATCGTGTGCAAAACGTTAACTTTGTTTCAAACTGTTTCTTTCTGATTTTAGAAGATTTTGCCTTGTTTTGTCCAAAAAAAGCATTCTTAAATTACCCCTGCAATTTGCAGTAAGCATGACTCCCTTTATTGTATTCTTATAAGTTTAAAAGCATTCTATTATATTGTAATTAATGCCACAATTTCCCACTTGTCTTCTATGAATTTCATATGTCATTGAATTATAAGATTCTGGAAGACGCACCACACAATACCATTAATGATGCATTTTCCTGGACTTGAAGTTTCTTATTTCTTGTTCTTCTCTGATTTCAGGTATGCAGATAGTCCAAGCCATGCCAATTATGTTACCTTGGAAACAGGTAAATGCCTTAGATTGATTTAAACATTTTCTCAGTAGTGTATATTTACCTATACTTTCTATAGAAGTACCAGTTCATCATTCTCTGCGCGCACCATAGCATGTCAATGAATGATCTTAGTTATCACCGTCTTGTTATAAACATGGCCACAATGTGACAAATTCTAAAAATCATATTTGAGATTATTTCAAGGTCATGAATGATGAGATTTTCTCCTTTATTGATTCTTACGCACCCTAAGTCTGCAAGCTGAAACTTGGAGTAATGAGACAGCATGTATGAACCACTGTATTACAGGCTTGTCTCCAAGAATGGCAACGTTTTTTTGCACATCACTTCATTAAACATTGTCAGGCTTCTTGCGGGCTCTGATGAATTATCATTACGATAACATAATGCATTATAGTCTTGAAATAAGTTGGGCGTAGTAAAAAAATCTGCAACAAGAAAGATTTGAGAGTCTATATTGTAATATTTCATGTGTTTAAAACAATATTATTCGTGCTAAAAACAAGATCATGCCTTTTATTTATTTATTGGCCTTGAAGCATATTCAAGTTTTGGTTTGCTGCTGTGATTGTAGTAATGCCTGGACATATGCAGCGATGAAATGGAAAATGTTCTGATTGTCTGTTGATGTTCTGTACATTGACCTTTACCATTTCATCCATAAATGTTGTGGCTAAAATACTTATTTTGTTTCAAACTAGTTTTGAACATGCTCAGGATTTGAACAGCTTCCATAATTAAACCTGTTCTGGCCAATGGTCGACAATGCTTTGCAATTATCGTGTGACATCCCCTGTGTGCGTGAACCTTCTTTAAAAGTTCTTTAAAAAGGACTTTACTTGTATTTTAATTTGCTCAGAATATTGTCCACTATTGTCATTTAAATAAGGTATTTTTTCAGAGCTTAGACCATGTCTTGAATCTGCCAAATTTTGTTCAGTTTGGTACATTTATACATTTCTTGGTAATGAAAAGTACTGATTCCATTATATGGCCCCTGTATCATTTGGCAATCTCACTTTTGACTCTGAGATGTGTTTGCAGAATGTTTATGTTTGTAGTTTTCTATATATTGTATATTTGTAATATACAGGCATGTGCTGTGTATTTCCAAGGAAGGTTGTCAAAGGTAACTTATGTTCTGTTTTGTTTTGTTCCGCCAATTTGTTGCTTTGCATTGCTACATAATTATACACGGTGCATATATTTCCTACCTGCAAGAGGCTTATACACACTGTGTACATTTGAACAGATCTTTTTTAATAGCTTTAAAGCATCTAGATTTAATGTTCTGCATTGACCACAAAGCCTATTATTCATATATATAAACATAACAACTTTGAATGAGAATAAGCTAACTGAGTTGTCACCGCTGTACATTTTATTTGGGTGTGAAAAAGCAAATTTCTTTCAAGCATCCATCGTTGGTGGTCTGCATAAAAGTTTAAACAATTGAAACCACAGTTTGTGTATGCAGCGTTGTTAAGAGGTAATTTATGTAAATACGAACAAGTTTATAAGTATTATGAATTTATTTAAAGAATTTGGATATCTCTTGGAACATAAAGTAATGGAGATTGTGTAAAAGATCCTGAACTAGGGGAAAGTACTGGTTAGTCACCCAGGAAGGAGTCTTTGAGGGTGATAAATGTTAAATGTAAAAAAAAAAATTCACAATTGAAGTAAAATAAACAAGCTTACTCATTATAAGTAATACATATACCCCTTTTGAGATTCATTTGTTACATATAGCTATACTGTGATGGGTTATGGTATTCCATTACCGACCAACTGTCAACCATGTCAGCTTTTACTTTTGAAATGTTATGAAATATGTGGCAAACAATTCAACATGGGTGGGATTTGAGTAATATTAGGTGTCTATTACTATTAGTTAACTTGTTACATGAATGTTAATACATATAACTTATAACTTTGACACTGAAATATATTGGAGATATGGGGATGCTGCTAGGATCTGTCACTGTTATCAAACTTCTGGATGAAAGGTTTATCATGAATAAGATTCATGATTCTAACTTATGTAAGTCTGTCAGAGTCAAAGGAAAACCCTCAAAATCATGAAATAATGGAACAAACCTGCATGTGAAACTTGTGAGACATAAAGGAATCTATAGAATATGTATCATTTGGAGCAAAACATATTGAAGTGAGACCTTGTGAATCGGACATTCCCTTTATAAAAATTAGGCCCTGTTTCTAGAAATGTTACTATCTAAAGTATGCGTGTCTGTCATAGTATTGTTTATTATTTTTAAGATCCTGTTAGACAAAAATTAATTAAAATAGGGGCGGTGCTCTTTTTTTCCTCGGAAAGAATCTCAAAACATTTCACATGCCACGGGTGCTGGTGTTTTGCCTTTGTTTAACTGCTTGTATTTTGTGGTGTTATCATTAACATTATTAAATCCATGTTCTAATATTTGTAAAAGGATTTTGGCTGCAGACCTAACATAGCCTTTGCTTGATATTGAGGGGTGAAAGCGAAACATGTGTATCTACTTCATGAGTTATTTACAGATAAACTAGTTTCACTTTTACCCCTTGATTTGTTCAAACCCAGTGTTATATGTTAATACCCATTATTCCCATTGCATTTTGTTCATAATTATAGCTTTAAATTACAACATAATTCGGGTGTTGGCGCCAGAATCAGCTATCTCTATATAAATTTATTAAGGAGATGGTAGATCTGGCTGCAACCCCTTGATTTATGCTGTTGGCTTATATTTCCACTTACTTGGCTAACAAGACTGAGTAGGGGAGACTTCATGGCTTAAACAGTGTTGGGAGCTTAGCCAATATATTATGTACAATTTAACCATATATCTATTTGTTATCGGTAATATATGAAAATGTTCCTGCTTGCTTGGTATCTCATCTGGGTACAATGGACCTAAAAGAGGTGTTGGGATCATTTGCCAACTGTCCATACATCCATCCCTCTACATTTCTTCAAAACCTCTTCTCCAGAACGACGCAATAAATTTAACGAAAATTTGCTGGAAGCATTTTTATATGGTCAGCGTTCTCACTCGACTCCTAATTATGCTTTTTGGACTCCTTATTTTTTCTCTGGTACTCCAGTTTCTGGCGAAATTTCTTTCAAATTGCATTGAAGTACTGCAAATTGTTCTTCAAGCATTGGTTTTAGACTCCTGTTTTCAAATCCTAGTGAGAACCCTGATGGTGGGAATTCAAAATTGTACCAATAACTGCCCTGCCACCTGTGGGACAGAGTCCTTAGATGGAAGTTGGAGTTATCTTTAAATAAAATTTTCTCCAGAGCTGTTTGATGGAATTAAAGCAATTTTGATTAGAAGCATCTTCTAGTGTTAGGGATTCCAAATTGTACCAATGAAGGCATTGGCTATCATGGGAACCAAATGATGGGTGGAAGCTTCTCTAATGGTAGGCATATAAACAAATGATGACTTTAGGGGCTGGGAAATGACAGGGGTTCCTTAGGTGTAATATGGATGTTTTTCAAGGTATTTCTTCTCGAGAACTACTGTAACCTCTTGGAATTAACGTTGTTTCCAAGGCTGGGAATATTCTCAAATGCCAGCTCTGACCTTCCTCCCTTCTTTTAAGGATTCAGTCCTTATACTTTGTGTGAAAGTAATAAATAAAACAGATGAGCAATACAGACCTTTTGGGCTTTTTTGTTTGTTTACAGAATACACCTTTGCATGGAACCCTCCAGTAAGCTGTAATACACTTTATGCATTGTCCTTGCTTTGTGTTCAATGAATATGTCAGCTTTAATACCATAATGCTAAATTATCACCTTTGCTGAAGTATTGACTTTTGTTGTAATTGTGGTATTAGCTTAATATGTTAAGAAAGATTACAGAAAACAGCCATTCTATGCTTTAAGCTTCCGTTTCTCACTTTTTAGTTGTACACAAAAACCATAAAATCTGCTTCTTCATGTTCAACACATCTTGTAATATGTACATGGTATTATTTACAGCAAAACATATTTGTATTGGAGTTTTTCTCTATTTTTGGACAATTTTCAGCTATGTACGTTTTTCAGTTGACCTAATCACTGTTGCTGGTATTCTACAGCCAGTAACAGACACTCATCTTCCCCCACATAGATCAGAGGCGAGGGATGGATGACTTTTAGTGTATTATATTCAGTCAAATTGTTATGCAGATCGTTACAAAGCCGGACATCCGGGTTTCAAATCTATAGCCTGACTCTACTGACTCGGCTAACAGGGGGCTAGTTCAACATACAGTAAAACATGGTTATATGCACCATTGTATGACCACTGCTGTTCCTTTGCTGTTTGGTTAAAAAAATCCTCAGTGCAGCCATTCATGTTTCATACTAACATACTATGAGATATATGTCTCTGATTACAAATGCTTTTATACAATATATGTGTGTCTTGTTGCAATAAATATATCTTGGTAAACAGCATTAGATAATTAACCAGGTGATTCATTGTTTTAATTTATTTATTCTTATAGTTTTATGATATTGTTTTATTCTATAAGCTTGAATAACACCAGTTTACTATTTGACTGATCTGAAACTTTTAGTTGCCCATTTTTATCAATCCTACATAAGTTTTTATAAATACACACAGATATAATTTTGTGATTCCATTAAAGGCCCCGCCTTCATGGGCGGCGCCAATAATTACAAGACTAGACTGTACTTGGAAAATTCAAGGGTTTGGTCTAAAACTCTTGAAACTTCTTCTGTACCAGAACTGAGATACAATAGTTGTGTGCCTTAAACCCTCAAAATGTTGAGAGTCTTAATATGGCAATAAACTGCGGCTGCAGTGTGGATGGAATGTAATGATGGTGTTCTAGTTTTGTTGTTTGACTTTGGAGCACCCAGTAAGGTGATTGACACTTGCGTGAATGCAGTTATCGATCTGGAGCACTCAGTAAGGTGATTGACACTTGCGTGAATGCAGTTATCGATCTGGAGCACTCAGTAAGGTGATTGACACTTGCGTGAATGCAGTTATCGATCTGGAGCACTCAGTAAGGTGATCGACACTTGCGTGAATGCAGTTATCGATCTGCACTTCACCCCAGAACATGTTGTTGCAAACCTTATGCGCAATTTGGTTATTTAGTGCACTGTGTTAATGATTAATTAAAGGTGTTAATTGCCCATTAAAACTGTCTTTATTGTTCTGCTGATTTGTTTGAAGTGAACTGTTATTGATTTATTACGCACTGTTTGGCATTGGTAAATTCTTCCGCAAAAATGTCTGTTTTCAGCTGGTGGGTATTACTCAGTAAGTTATTTTTGCTACACGGTTCCAGGCTACGTGAAAAACCTGCATAATGGTAAATGATTGATGGTGAATGAGACACTTTCTGGTTCTGTTAATTGTATCAGCTAGACAATGACATCGTAAACCTTAAATCTGAGGACACATTATATTCCTGAGAGCTCATACATCAACAGAAAATTGCTGTGATTTTTGTCTTAATGGAAAGTACCTAGTATCAATACAGTGATGTTACCTTAGGCTATCAGAGAATGTTGTGACAATGACCAGCATGTATTGATTGATCGTCTGTTTTTAGGGATGAAAGCGAAACTAAGTCTATCAGTATATGAATACAGAAACACATACACTTGTATTGCTTTCACACATATGTTTAGTGTTCATATAAAGATACATTTACTTTAGCAGGTGAGACATTGTACACCACTGGGATAAGAAAACTAATCCTTAAAAGGGCAATTTCCTATGTTTTTGGCTTTTGGCATGTTAATTGTCAGGAAGATTGTTGCTCTAATAGCGGCTGCTCTGATGGTGGTCAATATTACCGTTTAGTGATTGCTTCAATGTTAAATCTGTCTGTCCTAGACTGGTTCCTAAAGTTGTTCCATCTCCGACCAAACGTCGGAAAGAAAATGATGGTTAGTTATTGATGATTATGAGATAGGAAGTCCAGTCTAAGATTATTGCTGATTGCCCAGACGTTAACTTATTTTCCGCTAACATTTTGCCATTTCAGACAATATTTGGTGATCAAATTTGCCGAGCCCTGTCAGTGTTATATTAGTTTTTATGTACATTATTTGTATTTAGGATTATGTTTTTCAGGAGATTTGGACGCTATAACAGAAAAGAAGAAGACATCAACGTTAGGAAGATTGTTTAGGAATATGGGATTTCGTAGATCTAGTCGGAAACACAGTTACAAGAAACACCAAGGTATTGTAAAATATTCTTATTCATATTTTTCTTTTTGATCGTGTGTTTTAAGAAAGAACTAAAAGATGTTTCTGCTGTTTAGTAAAATAGTTGCGCCACATTCATGTTATAACCGTTAGTTGTGAGTAAGGGTACATTTTCTGGATTCAGCACATAATATGTTGACTTATGACACACAAAGATAAACATTTATTCTCAGGCATTTAATCTTGATCATTATTTGACTTCTGTTGCATTACATCTGTAAAAGTTTTTTTTAAATCTATTAGAAATATCAGTGTTGTGAATTCTGCTTGGTAAAAGTTTAAGCAGCATGCACAAGTA
Organism: Mactromeris polynyma; assembly: GCA_032209605.1. Lineage (NCBI taxonomy): Eukaryota > Metazoa > Mollusca > Bivalvia > Venerida > Mactridae > Mactromeris > Mactromeris polynyma. Next base: position 19,975,742 of record JASFXZ010000005.1, read on the forward strand.
AGATAAATTAAAGAAGAATGACCGTACAAAAATAATTCCATTTCTAAACCTTTTTCAGTGTTGTATTTATCACATAGTCAAATGCCAAATACAGTTATCACTCTGTTGAGTACCAAATGCAGTTATCATTGTGTTGAGTACCAAATGCAGTTATCACTGTGTTGAGTACCAAATGCAGTTATCATTGTGTTGAGTACCAAATGCAGTTATCATTGTGTTGAGTGCCAAATGCAGTTATCACTCTGTTGAGTACCAAATGCAGTTATCATTGTGTTGAGTACCAAATGCAGTTATCACTTTGTTGAGTGCTAAATGCAGTTATCACTGTGTTGAGTACCAAATGCAGTTATCACTGTGTTGAGTACCAAATGCAGTTATCATTGTGTTGAGTGCCAAATGCAGTTATCACTCTGTTGAGTACCAAATGCAGTTATCACTCTGTTGAGTACCAAATGCAGTTATCATTGTGTTGAGTACCAAATGCAGTTATCACTTTGTTGAGTGCCAAATGCAGTTATCACTGTGTTGAGTACCAAATGCAGTTATCACTCTGTTGAGTACCAAATGCAGTTATCATTGTGTTGAGTGCCAAATGCAGTTATCACTTTGTTGAGTGCCAAATGCAGTTATCACTGTGTTGAGTGCCAAATGCAGTTATCACTGTGTTGAGTCCGATGCAGTTATCATTGTGTTGAGTGCCAAATGCAGTTATCACTTTGTTGAGTGCCAAATGCAGTTATCACTGTGTTGAGTGCCAAATGCAGTTATCACTGTGTTGAGTACCAAATGCAGTTATCACTATGTTGAGTACCAAATGCAGTTATCACTGTGTTGAGTGCCAAATGCAGTTATCACTGTGTTGAGTGCCAAATGCAGTTATCACTATGTTGAGTACCAAATGCAGTTATCACTGTGTTGAGTACCAAATGCAGTTATCACTGTGTTGAGTACCAAATGCAGTTATCACTGTGTTGAGTACCAAATGCAGTTATCACTGTGTTGAGTACCAAATGCAGTTATCACTGTGTTGAGTGCCAAATGCAGTTATCGCTGTGTTGAGTGCCAAATGCAGTTATGAAGAGACATGTCGTTATATATGTTTCAATAAGGGTACAGAATGAGGTCAATAAATATTGTTATTTATTTGGCAAGAAAATAAGATAATAATTACATTCAGTACCTGGTATTGTCGCAAATTTATAGATCATGTATTTGTTTTGCAGTTTTACAGTATTTCAGTACTTTACCCGAAATTGTGACCTCTTGCAGAAAATACTTTTGAAAAACATGTCTAAAATGACGCTGTATCTGGACTGTTTTCAGAGAAACATGAACTCAAGGTTTATTAAAATAAACTAGTGAATTATTTCTAAATTGTCTTTCAAATAAATTAGTTTTAAAACATCTATTCAGACTCCATTGAAGTGCTGGAGGATGCAGTTTGTTATGGGGCCAATATGGCTGCTGTACCTATCGGTAACTATGACATCACACTGTTGCTAAGGAAACATTTGTTTTGTTGAAGTTGGCTTCAGTTAGCTTTAACTGTTGTTTAATCCCCAGTTTGTTCATTGTGGAACACTTACTTTCTGAAAATTGTGGTGCGTGCACATGTTTTAAGCTTAAAGACAATAATTGTAATCAGCACATTTCCCGAGGCTTATGATATTATATATACCAGTGCACAGTAAAATACCATGACTTGGTTTTAGTTATATGTGAATACATTATGCTATGAGGTGTCAAGGATCATTACTATAAATTGTTAGCAGGTCAATGTTAAAGATGGACAATGTTAAAGATGGACAATACAGTAAATGTTTGAATATGGTTGTCTGGTGGTAGTGTGCCAAATTCCTGATCATAGCGATGTTGATTCAAATTTTATAATAGGAGAGATTGTTACAGGGTTTTGACAAGCCCATGATTGTTGCAAGTATTGGTTAAAACCCAGTAAGCAGTCATGGCAAGTAATTGATATTAATTGTTTTAACTTATTTCACTATTGATGTAAAATATAGACGTTTGAATTGAAATCAGACTAATATTATGCAGAATGTTTATGATATGCTTCTAATGGATTCCATCGTTCGGATATGCACCCTCACATTACATAGCATGATTAGTTACATTGATTAGTATTGGGAAAATGACAAGATTTGGCATTAAAATGTTCTGTAAATGTCAGATGATTTTATCAACCAGTTCTGTTGGAGTGAAATCCTTCTTGGTGAATAAATGCTGTGTGCTACCTTGGGATATAAAGGTTGAACATCATAGTTTGGAATGTTTAAAAGATGATTTAACAATTATTTTCTAATCAGAGATAGATCACTGGAAAAGAAAAAAGTTGGTAACTCCCTGTAATATAAGTAAACAATTCGATTTTTCTTGGAAAAGTGTCAGATCTTTAGCACTAACATGGCATTTCCTTGAAATGTAGCACCTGTTAGTGTGTTTGGAAATGTTTTGTCTTTTTCCTGTACTCTCCCTCCATCTCTACATGAAAAACAGCTGTCTGCAATATCAAGTCTGCTACTTCAATCTACCATTGCATGTTTCCATTAACTTACAGTAGTTCCTTAGAGAAAAAATATCTCCAGGGTGCCTAATAATTATCACTAATTTTGATGAATGGTGTTTTTTTTGTGGTGCTGTCAAATGGTACCCATTTGTTGGGGATTTATGTTATTATCAATATCTGTGATATTATGGTTAACATTGATGAAATTGTGAATATATTTGTTGTACACATTTTTTTTAAAGTCCATTATGTACTATTTATTCATGTAAAAAGTGCCATTTAAAATCACTGGTGTTGATAATATCTTCTTTGAAGAAATATTAATGAGTCATATAACATCCCAGCTTTCAACAGTTATCTACAGAGCAATAAAGTGCATGCATAACTTAAATGCCATGATTTGTTGCACATAATGACATCACTAAATGACTGTTGTAACATAAATGTACTGGTAGGTTAACCAAATAATCATATAATATTATATGTAATGAGTAATAGTTTAAATCTTAGATCATGCACTTGTCTCATGATTAGTGACCATGCACAGGATATAATATGGTAAAACCTCACTTAAATACCACCTCAATAATAAAAAATTAAGAACACAGCTTTAAGTCTATCTTTATGTAACCTCAACATTAAGACCACCTCAAAAAACAAGACCTGAGTTTTCAAGGATCCCAATGGTGGTCTTAATATTGAGGTGTTACTGTACTTTCATTTAGTGGGTCAACCAAATATGCCCACTCAGTACAGTGAGCACAGGACTTGGCTGAATATGTTCATTGTTCAGGGAAGGTGGGTCATTTATGTTCTCTAAGAAATTTCAAGTAACTGGAGATAATGCATCTGGAGTTGTCATTCAGACTTCGTTTTCTTGACAACCTTCTATCCAAATACTTATTATCGTATTATCCGGATTTTTTTTTCGGGGCGTATGAATTCGAATGAACAAGTTCTGACTGTAGTATGATTTAAGTTGGCTGTCATACAATTGGCTGGAATTAACTGTTACAGTATTGAAACTTACTATCTGTGCATTAATCTCATGCTTGATAAATGCCACCTGCTATTCTAGTTTGTGCTTGAAAGTTAAATTTTCATTTCGGATTCCGATCAATGTTATGCTGTCACATAAATCTGAGTAAACATTATTTTCATGCTATCATGCATTGAACAATTCCCTTCCTTTATTGATTTAGATGATTGTGTTACATTGTTAAATACACTCAGTCTGTTGATTTTGATGTACAGAGATTTGAATTTGTCTTTCAAATACTAGAAGCATGGTGCTTTGGGGTAGTTTTGCCGAACTTGTGGTCCGGAGGTCATGTGGGTTAGAATCCCACCATGAGCAAAAGTCTTTTCCATCCTTTAATTACTACAAAGTTAGTAACCCAGAAAGCAGTCATTAAGAATGATTACTCGAAGTTGTTGTAATTGTTACATTATCAATGTAAAATTAATAAGTTTAAATTAATTGTCAGTTATACTAATAAAAGATATGACAGAGTCTAAAATGTACTAGGTTTACATAAAGAACCAAATATATTTTACCATATATAAATTATTCTCAGCAACACATCATAGCACCAAACCTTTCAAATTTAGATTTATCACATTTCAAATTAATTGCTTCATTATCATCCAGCAAAAGTATCTTCTGTTAACTGCAACTTATCTGAGCAAGCTGGCATCACTCATTTAACAAGCTTTGAATATTCCAAGTGGGTATATTCTAGATCTGACATATAATTTGGTCCTTCTAACTATAAAATATTGTTTTGGAACAGGATAATTGAGATATATCTCTGATGAGAAGTTTCATAGAACCCTACCGTGCACTCTCTAAATATATATTGTATTGACATGCAGTGTGTGCAGTGGTGAATAATCCTCTGTTTCTTTGTTCATGTGTGCTAATTAGGCTAACATAGTCAAAGATGAACCTATTACACCGTAAATGCTCCCTTTTAAAGGTCATAAATCTAAATGGTTGAGTACAAATGTGCTTGGAATGGTTTGTAATCATGGAAGAGTCTTATATATGTGTAAGAACTTCAGTCCAATTCTATCAACACCTCATTTGGTATTCTATGAACTGCGTCTGCAGCTGATCCAGTATGTTCCAGTGTAGTGTCTTTTAAAGCTCATTTTATTGGTGCAAAGTATAATTAAGCAAAGTTTATTTCAGTAGATTAAATACATCAAAATGCCCTGTAAAATTTCGTACAAAATAAATCTGCTTGCTACTACAAAATATAGCCCTGAAAATGTCTCAATATAACCAGATATTTTTGATTTCAGGAGATTTACTGGCACATGAGATAACAATGGGGGATAATGATAGGATTGCTTTGATGCAGATGGTTAAAGAAGGAAAGATTTCCACAGAGACAGCTTTACAAGTGGTAAGTTTTATATCTTCATTCCACTTTATGGTAAATACACTGTATTGCCTTAAGAACTATAGTAAACAATGTGTTGCCTTATGGTGGCTAGAACTATCATAAACACTGTGTTACCTTATGGTGGCTAGAACTATCATAAAAACTGTGTTACCTTATGGTGGCTAGAACTATCATAAACACTGTGTTACCTTATGGTGGCTAGAACTATCATAACACTGTGTTACCTTATGGTGACTGGAACTATTACAAACACTGTGTTACCTTATGGTGGCTAGAACTATCATAAACACTGTGTTACCTTATGGTGACTAGAACTATTACAAACACTGTGTTACCTTATGGTGGCTAGAACTATCATAAACACTGTGTTACCTTATGGTGGCTAGAACTATCATAAACACTGTGTTACCTTATGGTGGCTAGAACTATCATAAACACTGTGTTACCTTATGGTGGCTAGAACTATCATAAACACTGTGTTACCTTATGGTGGCTAGAACTATCATAAACACTGTGTTACCTTATGGTGGCTAGAACTATCATAAACACTGTGTTACCTTATAGTGACTGGAACTATTACAAACACTTTGTTACCTTATGATGAATAGAACTATAACAAGCACAGTATTTCCTCAGTTTTAACAGGCTGACAACTAACAAACAATTATCTTTTTGTTATCTGTCTACAGCCTTACTGGTATGTTAGATTATAAGATGAACTCATTATGTTGTTTAATTGATAAAGTTGAAAGTGCTTGGTATCCTTCCCTGAAATTAAATCTTTGAACAATTTATTAATTTCCCATTACTCAATGATTTTGATCTGTTTAGATCTGACAGATGTCTATCGTTAGATTAACCTAGAAAACACATCAAGTGTATATATTCTTCTATTTATTACAAACAATCATTTTTGTGGGAATTTTCACTTTGTATCTTATAACCAGGTGTATTATACCATACATGTAATATTGCCGGTGGCCACAATGGATTACAGCACAGTTAATGGATGAATGAAATGCTTGGTTTGTGAAGTATTTTTTCAATTGATTTTGAATACTTCATTAATTCATTATAAAATTTTTTATTACATATAATTACTACCAGAACTTCCAGGAATGTCTAAGCTATGTTTTGTTCAGATTATCTCTCAGTAGAAACTGATCATTATAAGTTATATGATGTTTCAATGTCATGTAAGCTCTCTTTGTTCAGTGTTAAATCTTATATGTTCATCAAAAGAAAATCTTACTGAAATGTTCTTGATCTCAGATAACATCAAGGACTGAAATGTACCTTCGGATTTTAATACAGTCTGATCTCGTTCATTTGAATTTATCGGGTCTGAACTTTTATTTCCAATAATACGTGGTTTCGAATAGCCCATTTCCAATTCGATGTACGTTAGATGATTCATCGGGACCTGATCTTTATTTCGTATGATACCAAGTATTCAGATGATAGGTTGTCAAATAAACGAGGTCCGACTGTTCTTAAAGTGAACAAAACATGTAGAATGAATACTAATATCATTAGATTTCTTGGCAAGCATTATTTCTTGCTCTTTAAAACATGCCTGGAAGCGAATAAGTCTGATTTATCTCAGATTTGCATATTTTCCAGATTTACATATTTTTGAAGGACATTTTATATTGCATGCATGTAGAATTGATTACATCTGTTGTTCACTAGTTTTTAGATCAATAAACTATTGCTATTATATGGCATGCATGTATGGAGTAAATGTTTGAAAAAAGCTCATAACATAGAATTCAGGCTAAATTGTCAAATATGATGATTTGTTGTAGATCAGTTTATATACAAGTTTAGATAATGATTGTAGAGAGAATATATATAAAAAAAACCATTGGATGGACCCAGTGTGCTATATTAGTGCAGCGAACATCAAATGGAACCAGTCTACTCATGTTATACTGCTATATTAGTGCAGCAAACATCAAATGGAACCAGTCTGCTCATGTTATACTGTTATATTAGTGCAGCAAACATCAAATGGAACCAGTCTGCTCATGTTATACTGTTATATTAGTGCAGCAAACATCAAATGGAACCAGTCTGCTCATGTTATACTGTTATATTAGTGCAGCAAACATCAAATGGAACCAGTCTGCTCATGTTATACTGTTATATTAGTGCAGCAAACATCAAATGGAACCAGTCTGTTCAAGAAATACTGTTATATTAGTGCAGAAATCATCAAATGGAACCTGTCTGCTCATGAAATTGTGCAGTAAAGATTAAATAGAACCAGTCACCTATAGAAATTCAGTTACCACAAGTTTTGCTTACTTTTATTATAAACTGACAGTTAATTATCCACATTCTGCATGTAAAAATGGATACATGTACTCAGCTGTTAATGCAATCAACCTGTGGATGTAACAGGTTATAATAGGTAACTAGAGAAAAAATTCTTACATTGGTTTTGAATGAGTTTCCAGGGAATTGATTCTATTAGAAACTGAGGAGAAAATAATGAGTTAAGTTTGTTATTGTAATTAAGTTATTTTCATATCGACATTCACAGACTTAAAGATATTTCTGCTTGGTTCACAATAAAAATGCTGAAAAAAAAAGATTTTAAGTTCTTTATACTGTGCCGGGAGAGGCATGATTATAGTGGGTTTGAATATGCAAGACAACCGACAGAACTGCCATCAATACAGCAAGTTGTATGGGGTGCTTATAGACAGGTTCAAATCCAATCTTTTAGGTGATTGGCACAATATATGGCTGTGATGAATGCAAGACAACCAGAACTGCCATCAATACAGCACATTGTATGGGGTGCTTATAGATAGGTTCAAGTCTAATATTTTAGGTGATTGGCACAATATATGGCTGTGATGAATGCAAGACAACCAGAACTGCCATCAATACAGCATGTTGTATGGGGTGCTTATAGACAGGTTCAAGTCCAATATTTTAGGTGATTGGCACAATATATGACTATGATGAATGCAAGACAACCAGAACTGCCATCAATACAGCATGTTGTATGGGGTGCTTATAGAGAGGTTGAAGTCCAATCTTTTAGGTGATTGGCACAATATATGACTATGATGAATGCAAGACAACCAGAACTGCCATCAATACAGCAAGTTGTATGGGGTGCTTATAGACAGGTTCAAGTTCAATATTTTAGGTGATTGGCACAATATATGACTATGATGAATGCAAGACAACCAGAACTGCCATCAATACAGCACGTTGTATAGGGTGCTTATAGAAAGGTTAAAGTCCAATATTTTAGTTGATTGGCACAATATATGACTATGATGAATGCAAGACAACCGACAGAACTGCCATCAATACAGCATGTTGTACGAGGTGCTTATAGAGAGATTCAAGTCCAATCTTTTAAATCTGTAAATCAGGGAAGAGCACAAGTTAGTAACATAGGAATATTAAAAGAAGTGATTGGCACAATACTACTATGGTGTATTTCCCATTATTTCAGATATGTTAATATATCATATTTATATAGCTTGTTTTTGTATTGTTTTTTGGCAATAACCTGGCAAGGTTTCCAGTATGATGTGAAACATATGTATCTATCGTCCAGTTTTTACGTTTTGTTATACTGTACATTCTGTAAGATCTGTATATGCTAGATTTAAAAATGCAGTTTCTAATGTGCAGTTATTTTGTTAAAAAGTAGACAATAAGTTACTACAGGGAACGCCACATACATAGGACAGTGCCTCCCCCACACAGACCTTATATCTTGCTGTGTTTGAGTTGATTTCAAACTTATTTTACATACAAAAATACCTTTTGATTGTTACGAAATTTACTATGCATTTCAATTATTCATTTGTTAATGAAATATGAACAGAAGGAGTCAATGTGGTTTGAAGATTGTATTGTATTGTTTTCTTTAAGAAAAATATTGATTTTGTAAATTTTCAATGATGTAATGCTACTTTATAGATTCAAAATGTTTCCTGGAGGAACAGACAGAATTTCTTTGCAAAATATTCTCTCTAAACTGGAACTGCTGATCCACTTTTTGCTTCTCTTCTGTATTTAATGAAGAATTCCGTGTTCTTCATTGTTATCATCCAAATTGTAATAACTTTAGGAAATGTCGTCTGCTTTATTTGCTGGTGAACAGTAAATTAGAGAGACCTGTTGGTAACTTGATCAATATTTTGTCCTTTAAGATCAGTTTATTCCCCTCATTGATTGCTGGGACTGACTTGTATTTAAATCTCTGCGTCTGTCATCACAAATTGCTGTTGATTCTCAATTTGAAAATGGTTTTTCTCTGAACTTTGATATTTTTCCAGTATGATGTTCGTAACTGTTTGTCCATACATAGTTTTCTGACCTTATAATGGGCCACATTTATCTTCAGTTTTATGGACCAACCAGAACCAACTAACCGAGATACACATGAGATACTCTTAAATGATAGTCAATGCAATAAATCTCATTTTATGTAGAAGTAAAGTGTTTATTTGTTGTAGTGTCGCCTCTATTTAAAGGGCCAGCCATTTCTGTCTTAAGAGACATCCACCTTCTGAGCACATTTACTTCCTGTTATGCCAGACCCCAGGGAGGTAGGCACACGGTAACCATTATTTAGTAGCTGGCAACTCGCCAACTGGCCATATCAGAATGGACCACTTGTGAGATTCAAACCTTCGACCTCCCGCTCCAAAGGCGGTTGCCTTAACCACTCAGCCACGGAGACAGTATTTTCAGATAATATATAGATGGCGTATTGACACCAGAATATTTATAATGGCATTGTGACCCTAGTCTGTTAAACCACAAATGATTTATTGTATTGAAATTCTGTCAATTCATAATCACTTAGTGTATTGTTGTATTTTTAGTTTGATATTTCATCCGTTTCCAATAATACGATTTAATATGATATGTTCAATTTTCTTCCTATAGAAAATTTGTGATTAGTTTAGATTTTGTTCCCATTAGCAGACCCAATAACAATATTATCTGCAAAGTTAGGATGTTGAATGTGTAATGTTTACTTCTAAATGCACATCTTAGTATAGTGCATGTTACATTATTCTCCCTATATGATGGACTCTCCCCTGCTAGTAAGCTTCTCTTCCCAGACACTTCTAACAGCCGACATGGTCTGATGTTTATGATTTACTGTCCTGTAGAAAGCTAACTATATATTCTTCCCATAATGCTTATTTACAAGAGGCAGATTCATAGTGTGTCTGGGTCAAGCTGGATACCACTCAGCAAAGCCGAACATAAATTTTATGCTATTTTCCTTGTTATATGTTTTATGAGTGATGTGTCGGAAATTGTCGGGAGACGTCAGAAATTGTCGGAGATGTTAGACAGGTTACTGTGAGATAGATGATCATTATATCTTGGCTTTAACTGACTGACCATTAGATAAATGTAGTTCCTTGTACATTATGTTATATCCTGTGATGTGGGTAAAATTATGGTTGCCATGGTAAAACGATGATTTATAATATCAAATCTGTTCAAATTTTGTACATATATATATATATGAATAAATATGATATAGTGGTGAAATGACTGCTACTCAATTATTACTGTGGTAAATTGTGGTCTTTTGTGATGATTGTGGCAAAATGTAATGCACCTAATTTTGTGTTGATGATTTTTTATTGACTGATATAAAATACAGACTTAAAAGCCATTAAAAACGCAACCAATAAAATTCTGTTTGAAAACTTGATATAAAGAAGAAATAATTCAGTAATAATTCACTAACGTAATTTCCTTAACTGATTCAATCATGAATTATGAATTTTTAGTCCATAGTTTCAATACTTTTTGAACAATATTTTAAACACTGGTAACAGTTGGTAGCTTTTAACAGCATATACACAATTTAGCCTTATTAAAACAGTTGCATTTTTAATGGTGGTAAGTATGTGTTTTCAACCTATAATGTTTAAAAAAAGCTTACATTAAGGACAGAAAACTCTTTTTCGTAATTGAGTGTTATATTCTTTTAAGCTGCATATAATGAAGCAAACATCACTTCTACTTATTGACCATGAAATATGGGTTTGTTGCGGTGTGATTGTTGCAACATCTGCCTGTTTACTTTATTGATATTCACCATACCTTCCAACTGCATAACGTCAGGCATAGGTTTAACAATTCCCTGGTGTAACTACCGGTATCTAGGTTTCTGGGGGGAAGTTTATTTTAGAAAATGAGAAAGTAGAAGTACAAATATGATGGTATACAATTGAATAATTAATGATTGCATTACAGTCTGGTTGTGCTTGTACATTGATCTTTTTATTTGAGAAAACAATACCTTAAATTGAACTCTACTTATTGATTTTAAGTTCTATTGTATACTGAATATCATAGAATTGCGCTTTTGTTTGCCAATATTTCATGTTTGACTTTATCGATATGTGCCATTTTAAGAGACTAAGTAAACTTGCTGTTATTTCAGACATTTGAACAATGTTACATCCACCAAAGCATGCTTGAACAGCATTTTTGTCAATTTTCATGTTTATAAACTTTCTGTATAGATGTTAGTATCATTACTGTTTTAACACATGAATTTCAATTAATTGTGAAACAAGTATATTACTCTTGTGTTTCTTAACAAGTACTCATGCCCATTTTAAGACTTTCGATGGCAAAGGAAAATTTTCGCCTATGGTGCGGCTCAAATCCATGATGGCAGGAAACGGAGTGTGGTACTCCACCCATAGACCACCATGCATGCCCCTCTAACATCAAAGTATCGTACCGTGATAATCCTCGAGTGACAAGTTCTCGTTATAGAACCGTGAGAAACATATAATAATCGCCCGTTATATCCTTATTGTTTTCTTTATGTACTCAATAAATGTTCTACAATATCAACCAATTAATTCATATTGATCTCGGAGGTTCAGTTGGGCAGAAACAAGATAACGTTTCTGCAGTAATACCGAGTTTTGGAAGGGTTCAGTTACCGTTTTATTCCTATGGGAACAATGAAAATTCCTGCTGAATCAATATTAGCATATTTTCTTACTGACTACAGCCTGTGGCTATTTTGTGAAGTAACGGCCATTTTCTGGAATTTTATATTGTGTTCAAGTAGACAAGAAAGCATGTTGTTTTTTTCCAATGTCACTAATTAATTTATTTCCTTTGTGGAAACTGCAAGTGTTTCTGGAATACTTTTGTATTTCCAGAAACTGAAGTTTAGGTTGCCGTGGTGAAAATTACAGAGTGATTTAAGAGATCGATTTCACCGGGGAAAGAACTTGTCACAAAAATAGAGTTTGATGAACCAGGACTTGGAGTTTGATTACTTTACATCCCTGGTGAAACAAGTTCTAACAGCATGTATAAATCACTCCTGATGACTGCTTCCTGGCTTATTTATATAATAGACCAGAACTTGGTTTGTGACAATTAATGGCACTCATGGCTATATTCAAACCCACATCTGATGGCTCAGATGTCCTGCACTCGACCTTACTGCTTAGACAACTACAGTAAAACCTCACCTGAAGACCACCTCGATAATAAGACCACCTCGATAATAAGACCACCTCGATAATAAGACCACCTCGATAATAAGACCACCTCGATAATAAGACCACCTCGATAATAAGACCACCTCAAAATTAAGAAAACCCCATTTACCCGTTCATTTTCACTGCTTTGCTATTTATTCAACCTCAATACTAAGACCATCTCAATATTAAGACCAGTTTTCAAGTGTCCTAAGGGTGGTCGTATTACTGAGGTTTTACTGAATAATGCTTTCCTAGTTGAATCTATATGCTCAATATTTATTTTATTCATACACTCTGATCCCAGGTAATTTATCTATTGATACTATCCAGATAAGTTATATTATATTGAGTAATTTTGATTACTGTTTTCATAATCCAGAATCATAACTCACATGGGAAAAATCTGTCATTTCACCCCTTCCCTTCTTCCTTGTTCCATTTCCCTAACCTTCCCCCTACCTGCCTTCTCCCCTCCCTTTCTCAAGTATTATGTAGAATGTTTTATCTGCATGGTGTCGCTATTCAAAGTTTGCTGGAACTATTCTGATCCATTAGGCAAAAGGGTTGTGTTGGTGGGGTCATTGGATTATTGTTTAGGTATATGTCTGTATGACAAACCTTGAAACCTTCTCTGAAAGAAATTGTCAGATTTTAAAATGAGTTTGTTGAAATGATTATTTGGTGATGTTTATATATTGTACTAAAATAATCTTGTTCATAAACAAATATCGGCACTGTAAGTTGGCCTTATAAAGCTCATGTGTGCATGGCAAGTTACTTTGTAATTATAATTACTATTGTAATTATAGTTATGGAAAGGCAATGTGCTGTTGTATATTTGTGGTGTATTGCTTTAAATTGTGTGTGATATTTATGTATTTTCAGGTCAAGAAATTTGAAGAAGAAAGAAAAAAAGATGACCCTAGTCAAGTAAGTTTTCTATGCTTTTTTTGTACAGATTGAATGTTTGTTGTTAGCTGAGTACATTATGCTGTCAGCAAATCAAGATAAAATACTCACTTGTTGCTAATTGAAACATACTGGTAGTAAACAAATCTACTAGATAGCTTGTACAACATATTCAACTTATTCAGCAAATGTATCTCGCATATTTACCGGACACTGACTTACCCTCCATTTTGGTCGGGGGGGGGGTATGGAACTAGGGCCCTCTGAGGGGTAATTTTGCATCATTTATAGAAAAAGAGGAATACTTTAATGTAAACTTTCTATCAACTGTAATTAATATTTACTAATTGGATATTTCATCTGACCCCTGGAATTTTCAAAAGGCCACATTTTGACCCTTAGGATTCTGGCTGAAGGGCAATTTTCTCTAAAATTGTTGGTATTTTGGTTATAAGATGGTAAAATCTGGTCCAAAATATTGAAATGACCCTTTAGATTCAGCCCCTAGTGTAAACACTGTCTATCATAACTCAGTTTTGCTGTAGAAAACATTTGGTAATGAAACTTTTATGAACAAAAAATAAAGAAAATAAGTGTTTCTGTTTCTCTCTGTGGGAATTTTCTGTGACATTGGGAGGATAGTGGGAAGCCGTCTCCTAGATGTCTTATAGGATGTCCTTGCTCTGACAATTATAGCCTCCGCTTGATGGAGGAGGGGAGACTGCATTTATCTTCAAACAACTGGAGTGATTTACATATATCACTATTATTACTATTACTTGTATATACATGCACTGTGACATTTTCACGCATTCTGGTTGTTTGCTTTACAAGCCAAGAGAAAAAGGTTTATAAGCACACAAGTTTTATGGTAATTTTATGAGGTATAATATTTTCAAAATTTTTATGCATAATTTAGTAACATACTTCAAACTCAATAAATGTTTGATGGTGTATTAACCTCTGTAATAAAATCCCTCAGAAGTTATTTATCACAGTTTATTCTGTGTGGAACATAAAGTACCAGGACACTTAATGGCTCCAAAATGCTCCCAAATGATCGTATATTAAGATATAATTTACAAATTGGTACCTTTAAGTAGGAATAAAATGTTTTTTTGCCATGGAGCGGTAAGGTGTTTTAACATTCATAATATGATGAGAACTTAAATCGCATCAGTAATCTTTTTGACAAAAGCAAACTTCATACTCGTAAGCAGTTGCTGACTCGATGAACTGTTTTATACCCTGCATAAAAAATGACTGGTAGCTAGGTTAACCATGGACAAATCCAACACAAATATAACTTTTGGAATAAATGTTCGATTTCAAATTTCTTTTATTCTTTTGGATGTTGTTTTCCAAAAGTATACAATATCAGTTATTAAAAATTTCTTAAAAATAAGAATGAAATAAAATTGAACTTCAAAAGTATGAAGTTTTTCATACTGGACTAAGTGTGTGTCTGTGATCTATCTCTATGACTGCAGATTATGGCTGCGACTGCAGATTATGGCTGCGTTGTTTGACCGGCTGTTTCAGCTTCTCTAGTAGAAGGAATGAATACCAATATGTGATTTATGAACATGGACATTTATGTTTTATTTATGAGGCACATTCTCACTCTTTGTGAGGGGTAATTACCAGGGAATGTCTGAAGTTTGCCACCAGCAAACTGTGAACTTGTAATTAGACGGAAATGTCTCGGGTTGTAGACAGCACCACTGCCAGTAGGGAAATATATTATAGCTTCTTTGGTCGAATTATTATTCTCATACATTGGTGCATCAAGCATACAAGTGTTTGCGTGATGGTGGGGGGTGGGTAAGTTATCATATAGATGTATTATAGTGTAGAGGGACTTTATGAATATCAAGGGTTGAAAGAGAAACTAGTCTTTCTGTATAATCTATATGAATAACAGGAGTGAAGCTTAGCTGAAATTGATGCATAAGCCTAGTTTTAGGGCTCAGTCCGGCTTGGTCCCCCAGAACAAATTCTGTAGCTAGATCGTCGGCATTATTGTGTATATTAGTTCCGGTAAATATGCTTACAATAACATCAAAAGTATACTCTAAAATATCCTATTGCATTTTTTTTTCGGAAAAAGTATAGGCCTCGACCTACACGGCCTATAGGAATCCACGCCCCTAAATAAAGAAACATTAGGCATGTTTTCTTTCACCTCCTGATGTTGACATCCCTGAAAATAGGTTTTGGTCCTGCACATCTTGGTATGGAGATAATATGTGCATGATAATTTGCTGTCTGAATATTTTTATTGTCCTGATGTTGGGATTGTGACTGCATTCATTGTTGTATCTTATTGACCTGTCTGACTGCGAGGGAAGTTATACATGGAATTAGCATGTAGCATTTTATTGAGTGTCTCTATTCGATGTCTGTGGTCATTAATCAAGATATTTGTAGCATTTGTACATTCTGGGTGTTATTGACATTGTTTCTCAAATGTGAGATTATAAAATTGTCTAGAAACAATGATTGTACATGCATAGAACTGATAATGCATGTTTATTGATTTCTCAGGAGCTCCAAAGTTATATGAAACCCATCTAAACCATTGTAATGCATTAAACCAACTGTCGCTATAAAACTTAATACCAATACACAACACTAAACACCGATTAATCTGATGTCATTAATAATAATTAGATTATTTAGGAAAACAATCAGTGTATCTGATAAATGATGTGCATTGCAAGCATCAGGACACATTGTCCAGAAATTTAAACAGATTGTAAAAGGCTATAAATTTAATATGACATACCGGGAAATGTGAATTTAATATGATACATTCATAGTTTGAATTAATATACATGTATATTGCTTACATTAAAGTATAGATGCAAACTCAGGGTTTGTGATTCATTTTTTTGCATTATTCACAAAAATGGCAGTGAAATTATTTACCTCCCATTTTGTAATGAATTATTTAAAATTTCAAAAGGGTAACAACTTTGTGATCTCTGTGGAGAATATTAAGAATCCTGATTGATGAAAAAGACAGCATGTATCGATAACAAGAACCATAACTCTGACTTAAATATTTTTTTATTATCTCCCTTCTTGTACTTTTTTTCAATTTTTAACTAAATCTTTGGTATACTAATAGATTGAAATATGTGGAATTTCAAAATCTTAATGCAAGCTTCATTTATTTCTGATTTATCTCCCCTTCCATTCTAAGCATGTCGGCGGTATCTGGCTCTCACTGACTGCACTCTGTTTTATCAATCATCTAATAAAATAATTACCATCAATACATAGTTCCCACATCTACATTACTTACCTCCCTTGTTCTTAACTGTCATTTTGATAGGCAAAACTGATAAGCCCTTAAAGGTGTAATTTCCAACTAAGTGATAATTGAGAAAATACCAAGAGAATTTGCATGAGACAACCAATATGTCTTCAACTTACTGAGCCAAATGCCCACATGAGCATAATGAATAAGTTATTTTTTATCGGATTAAGTTTATCATCGTTTACAATATATTCCCCATAAACTTTAAGGAAATTTGCCTATCAAAACGTCTGACAATTCAGAACAAGGGAGGTAAATCTTGTAGATGTGGGAACTATCTATTAGTTAAGTTTATATAGATGCCATATTTTTGCGTTAGTCAGGTTTGATTAATTACCACCATAGTGGCGTATATGTGGGTAGCTTCATCTAAGAGATGTTGCTCTGATTTGAAACAACCACATTTAACTCAGTGAGTAACTTGGTCGTGTCGGTGGTAACATTTTTCATGTCAAAAAAGCATTGTCTGTTGTTTAATCTGTGAAAATCTAATTGATCTGTAAATTTTCGAATATTTCTCAATACTTGATGATAGACAAATTTGCCTTTAAGAATCTCCTGGAGTTGAATAAGTACTTCTGTTTTGTGTTTATTGGCAGTGTTAATTGTGTACAAGTATGTGCTAATTAGAAACATTTGGTGGTTTTACTAGCTGAAGGATTAGTGATGTAAATCTTATAAGTAAAGAAACCTCTCACTGTTATTTATTTCAATAAAATGGTAATAATATATTTTATTGTAAAGTTTACTTCAAAAGGTTGATTATGATCTAGAATTCTTGATGTAACTAAATATGCCTAATTACTGTGTATTTAATAATTGGGTGCATGGGAGTGCTGGATGCGCATACAGTTGTTAATGATTTTCTTCTATTTTTATGACTGTTACAGATTGATTGCTATTTGAACTATTTAGTTAAAAGTAATTATACTAATTATTTGGCTCATCAGGCAACATTTTTGTCTCGTATTGAGATTGTTCTGTAGTAAAACATTTCATTTCAAATAATGCAATGAAAATTATGGAAGAAACAGCTTTGGTAGTTATAGTGATGCTTGTATGTTTAAATCTAGTTCACAATGCAAGACAGCTTTGGTACATATAGTGATGCTTGTATGTTTAAATCTAGTTCACAATGCAAGAAACAGCTTTGGTACATATAGTGATGCTTATATGTTTAAATCTAGTTCACAATGCAAGAAACAGTATTGGTACATAATTATAGTGATGCTTGTATGTTTAAATCTAGTTCACAATGCAAGACAGCTTTGGTACTTATAGTGATGCTTGTATGTTTAAATCTAGTTCACAATGCAAGACAGCTTCGGTACATATAGTGATGCTTGTATGTTTAAATCTAGTTCACAATGAAGCTGTATTGATTAGCTTTGCAGTGCAATGATTCATAATATAAGTTCTTGAAAATTTGAGTTTTAGGCAAATCAGAGAAATCAGGGTGGTACTAGGCGAAACAACAGCTTTTCAGATCATAAAAGAGGGAACGAAAAACTGGAATGGTACACTAAATTCCTTAAAAAAACATCTGGACCGTTAACATTACCATATAATTCTAACTTTAGACTGTTTTCGTACAATCAAAGCATTTAACTGCAATGTTATAGGGAAATTCCTGCAGAGAGAATTTTCTTGTGTACTTTATTTCTGTGAGTAATTTAGATCCAGTGTTGGAGATATGAATTTGATGCTATCTCAATACAAAGATTATATTATGTCCTGTTTTATCTGTTCCAACATGAAATCCTGATTGCTTAGAGTTCCACTTGTATTAGAAAATCCTATGATAAGATAGGAGCATCTTCACATGTAACAGGCAGATACATACAAGTCCTTTAACATCTACAAAGTTTTGGAATTGCCTCTATAGTGAGAAGTGAGATCAGATGTGTTGACCAACATTCTTAAGGTTCATCAGAGAGACAATATACCAACTAAGTAAAAAAAAATTAATGCTTTTTCCTCTGTCTGTGATATGCTTTCTAGATAATTTTCTTTTAAAAAAAACGATTGACTTTTAATTAATATTTTTTTCGATTTTAATTACACCCCTCTTTAAATCAGACAAAAATTCCTAGGATATGAATTCTCCCTCTTAAATTTCACTGACCTGGAAAAAATGAGTCATGACTGTAAAGTTAAATTACTCAGTATATAAATTGTTATAGTGAGAAAACTTTCATTAACAAAACATTTTGTATGGAGCTGACAAGTTACATAATTGATGTAATTATAGATTTATAGAGTATAGTATGTCTATTGTTGTTCAATAATACACGCATTCAATAGCTTTATTATTCACTAATGTGGCTGTAATTAATTGGAATGCTAAAATTAAATGGTGGTAGAAAAATTGTACAAAAGGTGCATTGATTTACTGATACAGATACAGTGAGAAAAATAGAGAATTTCTTATGATTTTAATGATGGGAAATACTGATTAAATTGAAATTGATATTCAATTTCAATGTGCATGTAAATTGATTTTTAGTAGTAAATATTTAGTTGTAATATGTGGATTTTTTAGAATGAAGAAATAGATATCTATGAATCATTCAGATATTGGACTCTTCTAATTATAGTTAAATTTCATGTGGAATAGTGATACATCAAATGTGTAGTGCAATACTATCATAACTGCTTCTTCACAAAGACTGTGTTATGGCAGTTTTGGCTAAATCCTTGACATTTTCATAAAAGTTGAATAACAACATTGTATGACATGGCCAGAACTAAATCCTTGACATTTTCATAAAACACGGGTAACCAGCATTGTTTGACATGGCAGCTCAAATTATGGAAATTCTTCACAGATTATTTTCAAACTGCACATTTAATGTTACATCAGCCCTTAGTTCTGTATAAAGACATGTGTACTGAATGTCAACTAAGTCAAAGGTTTGGTGTTAAACTACTGTAAATAAGTTTCAGTTACAAAGCTGTTACAATAGTTTTGCACCAACATCAATTTGAGTTGGGTAAGCCAATCAAAACACTTGTTGCAAAATATTAACCAATAGACATGCTGTACACAATAATGGTATTCTTAACTAATTTTTAATCAGCCTTAGTCCCATAACCACAATGTTTCTAGGAATGAGAGCAAAACTTGTACTTAGTTAAGATATAAAGAAGCAATTAGATTTCTTTTGCTTCTTAGTTTGATCTCCACATGAAGGCTTTTTGTTTAAATTGTAAAATATTGATGTATATTGTTGTTTATTTCCAGGAATGTCCAAGAGAGAAGGACAAGAAAAGTGAGAAAAAGTCAAAGAAATCTGCTTCACTTAAACCAACAAAATCTCCATCTTTGTACTCAGGTATGATTACAGTATATAAGTCTCATGATGGCCGTGCTATGTGAAAAGAAATTTTGACCACTTGTGCTACCTTACTAACTCAGCAGTGTATCTGGAGCTTCCCAGCTAGCTCAGTTCGCAGAGCGCTGGACTATAACCCAGCAGATTGGGGTTTGTTTCCCGGATTGGGCAGGTTATGTTCTTCCGTGACATTGACTACAGTCATGTCCTCCACATGTGGAGAAGTTTTGATTGCGAAAGAGCCAGGTAGTACTGGTTGAAAACATATTTCAGAAAACTGGTTTGGTCATCTGGCCACTGTATATGACTGAGGAATGGTTATAAACGCCAAAAATCCGAATGAAAACAAAAAAAAACAACTATGTGTCTGGTTCAGATGCTAGTACTGGTCATATTCCAGATGTTTCTTGCCCTCTTATATACTATTGGTGCTGCTATATTCAGAAAACATCAGTGAATATTTTGCAGTAACTTTGACTGGTGCTTCCTGTTTGTGTATTATATCATTTTTACACGATGTTGATTTCTTGTTATTATTATCTGATATTTTTTCCATTTTAGAAACACAATGTGAAGCATGCAACAATTTGTCCTTGAACAATTACCCGGCAACATTCAATGGCGGCCATCAATGTCGAGTATTCCAGGAGGAAGGTTGTCGTCACCGTCGTGTTCACAGTGTCAGCCATATTGCCTACCCAGATTCATTAAGATCCCCAAGTACTGCACGAGCAATGTCTTGCTCTCCAATGAGATCGCACTCAACTCAAAACTCGGCAGTTAATTCTCCTGTTGGGTACAGTTCAGTGAATCAAGCATCGAAAATATATACGCCAGTTATACCTCATGAACTTAAGATGTATTCAGGATCTCGAGGGCTGTACGGTATACATGGTATAGATATGATACGAGATCGTCTGAATGTGATAAAAACCTCCACATGTGTTCATAAGACCCAGTCTAAGGCGTCGTTAATATCGTCGGAATCTGACCACTCTATGGAGTGTGCATCACATCAGAGTAGTCAACTAGAGCC
The DNA here is from genome assembly GCA_032209605.1 of Mactromeris polynyma. Lineage (NCBI taxonomy): Eukaryota > Metazoa > Mollusca > Bivalvia > Venerida > Mactridae > Mactromeris > Mactromeris polynyma. The sequence continues at coordinate 19,996,805 of JASFXZ010000005.1, forward strand.
GCAGCCTGAAGAAATGTACTTCTGTAGCAACAATTCCACGGTGTCCGTGGGCTCGGACACGTTACCTGCCATGAATGGACGTCGGAAATGTGGAAGTGCTATGGAGAAAATACGTAATCATAAAGTGAGTATAAAATTGCGAAATGTTTCAGAAATAACATTTTGTACTACTGTGGGCTAAAAAATTTACCTCCAATTCAATCATTGTATATTAAGTCAGACACTGAAATAGCTGTTGACCGTGTAAAAAGTACAGGAAGGCATCACATTTAGAAAAGCACACAGTTCCCTAGGACACAAACTATAATAAAAAGAATGGTTAGGGGCCACAAAAACCATAAAGGACCACACAATGCATAAACGTGAAGAGAAATGTAGCAACTGAACAATCTTGAATTATTTTATAAAACAATATTAGGTGAATGGGTGTGACTTTTTGTCTTGTCTGGTAAAATATGTAATTATGCTCCCCTTCGAAGAAGAGAGGGCATATTGGTTTGCACACGTCCGTCCTTCGGTCCATTACCTTTTTCGTTTCTGATCAATAACTCAAGAACCCCTTGACCTATCATCCTCAAACTTGGTCCACACATTCATCTTGGGTAGCAGAGAAACCCTATTGATTTTTGGTCAAAGGTCAAGGCCACAGGGGGGCATAATGTTTTACAAACATCACTTGTTCTACTCACATTGGCAACAACTCATATTGGCAACATTTCTGTACAGGTGACTTGGAGATTTGAAACTAATCCATTATCTCTGCATTCAAATTGACATTCCTGGCGGGCTAGTAGACTGTATTGTCTAGTCATATTGTTTGTGTGAAATGTCTCTGTGGTAGACGTACACATATTATAGGAAAACAGTATGCTACTTTTGATAAAATTCCCAGAAAATTATCAGAAGAGATTGCTTACTTCCCCCAAGGTTGAGATTCTGTCAACCAAGTCTAGACAATGAATTGTTTTTGTATATCATTGAATGCCTTAAGGCGTATAAAATCCTTTATTCAGAAAATTGAGGAATAATAATTATATTATAATCACTTTTGTATAAAAAAAATGCTGTCGATGATGATGGATTGTTTAATACAGAGGCCACATTATATTGCCAAAGAATGGAGTTTATAGATACCTACCTTACTGTTGTAGCTTGTACCCAACTTTTATCCCTGTATTTCGTCTTGTATGTTAGCCAATTTGTTCTTACTGATACAACAGACATAGTAATATAACGAAATGAATATATTTGGACTGAGCGCATGGCCCCTCCTGTCAATTTTGGAAATATGGGACCTTAAGGCCTTCTTAAAGGCGAATTTTAGATTCATTTCCAAAGCTTGGAAAGGGAAATGGTTTTATGCAGAATGTCTAATGATTCCAAGATATTTGTTTCTAGAATAAATGTAAACAAACTTTATATCTATTAATTTGTCAGTCTATGTACAGTGTTTTGGCTGTAGAAAGCATGTGAAATACTTTTGTAATATGAAAAAAGTAAAAAAGAAACATTTTTGAATTTCTCCTTTTGAGGAAATTTAAGTAAATGTGTGGGAATAAAATGTATGTTTTGGGACAGGGGGGGGTGGGCTTCAGCCCAAAAATGCTCAATGAGAGCCCTGGAGTATTAGTTATTCTCATATAAGATTTTGTGCCAAAATGATAAAACATGTGCAACTAATGTCTAATAATAGACCTGATATCATCCTTGGTACATTTGTATATACATGTATAGAAGACATTGCATGTGAATAATATGTAAACACGTGTCTATGTTACATAGTTCATGGAAGATCTTATGAGACATCAATGTAAACATGTAAGGGGAAAATATTATAAAAAATGACTTATAATCAATAACTTGTTTAAAGAATCTTCTGTCTTCCCAATATTTGGTCTTGTATGTATTCCTTACTGAACTGCCTCCTTAGAGACTACTGACATCTTGACAGTTTTCCAATTCTGTCGGAGGATTAAACAATTCCTGTCGACAGCTGATTTCTGTTAAGGTTGCTTATTGGCAAAAGAAGCGGAAATTTCCAAGTTAATACCGTGTTTAATGAGGGGAAATTTCGGAAATTTCGATCACTATAGACTTTGTATGAAGTCAGTAAAATTGATTCGTCGGATGTTGATACCAGAACTTATTGCTTTAGTGTAAGTGTAATAAAATGAGACAGACAGATTGATTTTTCTATTCCTATATATTATAGTTTTGTATCCATGGAAATGATGTGTTCCATATATAATGTTTAGTACATTTATTATAAACTGCAAAGTTGTTACTTTTTGTGGCTGGAAAATGTAAACAAAATTCTGCTCAAGTGTTTATGATGAAAACAATAATTGTTGCTATGCTGGTATTCTATATATACTATAGTATAGTCAGTAAATCTATGACAAGAGTTGTAGTCTAAAGCTTGTCACATGGTGTCCTAACTCATGGATATAACTAACTCAGGATTTATGATACATTTGTAATGTTTTCAAATAATGATAAATCTCATCAAGGGTCACTTATTCTTACTAAAGTAGCAGGAAAATCACCGAATGTAGGCAGGGGGGCCCTCGGGGGGGGGGGGGGGGCGGAATTTCCCTTAATTATGATCATTCATGTAAGAAAAGTAGCCGGGTGATGATGTTTAGGTAACAAGGTAATTTTACCGGCTCCCAGCTCTTCTTGGTGATGATGTTTAGGTAACAAGGTAATTTTACCGGCTCCCAGCTCTTCTTGGTGATGATGTTTAGGTAACAAGGTAATTTTACCGGCTCCCAGCTCTTCTTGGTGATGATGTTTAGGTAACAAGGTAATTTTACCGGCTCCCAGCTCTTCTTGGTGATGATGTTTAGGTAACAAGGTAATTTTACCGGCTCCCAGCTCTTCTTGGTGATGATGTTTAGGTAACAAGGTAATTTAACCGGCTCCAAGCTCTTCTTGGTGATGATGTTTAGGTAACAAGGTAATTTTACCGGCTCCCAGCTCTTCTTGGTGATGATGTTTAGGTAACAAGGTAATTTTACCGGCTCCCAGCTCTTCTTGGTGATGATGTTTAGGTAACAAGGTAATTTTACCGGCTCCCAGCTCTTCTTGGTGATGATGTTTAGGTAACAAGGTAATTTTACCGGCTCCCAGCTCTTCTTGGTGATGATGTTTAGGTAACAAGGTAATTTTACCGGCTCCCAGCTATTCTTGGTGATGATGTTTAGGTAACAAGGTAATTTTACCGGCTCCCAGCTCTTCTTGGTGATGATGTTTAGGTAACAAGGTAATTTTACCGGCTCCCAGCTCTTCTTGACACCCCTGCTCAGTCTATTTGAATGATTTTATGATAAATGTTGTAACACTAATGCTGGTTTCATGAATGTGCTATTTTGAGGGTTATTTCAATACTTGGTGAGATCTTCTTAGCAGAGATAGCATTGTAATTATTTGCTTGTGTTATTTCTTCATTATTCTCGTATTTTCACAGTTAGTGTTTTGATAGATTCCATATTGTTCATGTATACAACAATGCACCAAGGAATATATCTCACAATGCAATATGTTGGCTACTGATGTACATGTCTGATAGAGGAAATTGCTTTATTATAAACTGATAGATTGGTTGTGTTTCCCGGAGGACGTTCTGTGAATGAATGGTAACACAGATTTGTCAGAACATCCTGTCACCTTATATCCTGTTATTTGACTCACTGGTATGTTTGTGTGACTTACTGGCGCCAGTATATGAATATTTCCCACTTCAGCCATCCCCAATATCGTCTCAAAATCCATATTTGAAGAGTTTGTGCATCAAGGGACATAAATCTCTTTGAATGCAGGGTAGTAGAACTAAAATGCCAAATATGCCGTCTGCATCTTGTCACATGTATACATGCAAATGTATGCACAAAGTAACATGAATAAATTGACTACAACAAACAAACGATTTACTGCTATTATCCAGTGGTTTCTTCTGGAGTGCTTTGCAGTTCTCAAAAAGTTCCTGATTCTTGTAAACTTCTAGAATTTTACCTGCCTAAATGAATATTTAACAGACTTGTCAGTGTCGAACTCGTTTAGAAAATTTCATTTCAAACGTCTTCCTCAGCCATTCATGTAAAATTGTGTTACTGGTAATATATCATTTTCAATGATATTTCAGTGGCAGAGAACAGGAAGTGTGAGTCAGTGTGAGGATGGAATGTCGACCGATACTGATGAGCTTGATGATCCGGATCGTCTGCTGCTTGGTGGCGGCACATCAAGCTCCCACATGATGGAGAAATTCAGAGGCGTTAGGAATGAGATGAGACGAAGAATTCTTCATACTAGGGATATCATCGGAGACGGAAAAGTGAGTAACTGCACTGGTTTTATTTAAATTACCCAAAATCAGACAACCTTAGTAAATCTCTGCAATTTGACTAGACTCAATAGTTTGACATGTTATCAGTCAGATATTGTAAGGAATATCAAGAAAGACACAGATAAACAATGCTGCTATATTTACATAAGTGTTCCTGGAATTTGGAAGCCATATTTTCATAACTTGGCAATCTGAAATGCTTTTGAAAAAGTATTATAATGTAAAAAATATTGTTCTTCCCTGTATGTTAATGTTATGTCTCAAATTTTACATTTTTTATGATAGGGACTGGATGTATTTGTTTTTCATTTATTCTGTCTGCATTGCATTGTTATCTTTATTGTTGTAAAGTCTGACCTGAGGTGTATCTGTATCTAATCTGTTGTCTGGATGATTTCTCTGGAAACTGAGTATATGAATTTTCTCTTGTCTGAATTATTGGTCTCCTACAAGGGAGACAGATGCTTGATTATTGGAACAATATTTTCTATTACCAGGAGAGTTATTTCCCTTAGTATTGTACAGTCCTCTTAGCATTGGACAGCATGTTTCAGAGTGAAATTGTGTTTGTTTGCCAAGTCCTTTGCTTCATAAAAAGAACAGTTATGAGTTATACAGTTTGTATAAGTGTCCAATGACTACATTGAATATTTATTAATATACCCATTGTGATGAAAGCATCATGCTTGCTTGAATCACTGTTGTTGTTGTTGAGTCTGCTTCCTGTATGAGTTTTTATTAGGGGCTGTGGTTGTGACCTACGTGGGGTTTGAATCAAATACCTCAGGGAAAACGGCACTTTATACACTACACTGCAGCTTCACAAAGATTATTTAAATCATCTTATTTACATAATAATCATCATTCTAACATTATTGGTTTTCTGTATTTTATGCTTTTCAGTCCCAACATTTGTGTTCAGCATATCAGACTGCGCCTGGAATAAACCAGTCTGTTAGCTCTACAGATAGCTGTTCTAGTGGACATGGTAGCCAGTCTAGTCAACCTTGGAATGACCTTGATTCTCAAGGTCAGATGTCAGGACCAATTCTTGGTATAGCTAGAGTACATTCTAATTATTCTCCATCACCTGCAGAGAAGGATTTTCTTCAATTAAGGGTTAGTTGTATGATAATTATGAGTTATTATTGACTTAATTATTTGATGTGATTTTATATCAAGATATATGATTGGAGACAGATACGATGTATGTACATTTATTATGTGAGCGCTACTATGGGATTTACAACCTCTTCTGTAAGTGACGTCATTTCAAGAAACGTGATGTCACTATTTGCAAGCAGGAAACAGTATTTACTCCACATGGTCACTTCGTTTTCATAGTATCATATGGGACAAATATTGCTTACTGCCAGTACATGGTGACATCACTTAAAGAAGTGGTTGGAAATCGTACAGCGGCGCTCATATACTGGTCAAAAGAGCTGATCCACCTTTTCTGTTTCCTATAGTTTCTAAAAGCTATTCTGTTAATCTGATTGCAGTTTGATATTTATGATTCAAATGAATTGAAATATCAAAAACAGTTGACAAGCCAGTCAAAATCATAGTCACTGTTTCAGATCAGTCAGTCAGTTTGCAGTGATGGTTCTCAAAATAAAAAATGCATGTTAGCTCATTTTACCAGTATAAATATTGTTTCTTGATTCAATTGGCATAACAACTTTTTGCTGATTAACATTTCTTAGCATTTTAAATGAATGGTTTCATGTTTGGTACAACATTGAAAGAAAATATGTGTAACACATTTCAGCTCTAATGATGATGCAATATGTTGTAATGTGAAGTGACATTACATCTCTCATTTCTCATTGGACAGCCCACATGTCACTCCTTGTTCCTCACTACCTCAACACCTCATTCTGGACTCTTGCATCCATCTTATTTCAATATGTCTGTGATTGTTTTGTAGAGAGGAGAAAAGGTCCATGTATTGGAAGCCACAAGTTCTGGTATCTGGAAAGGACAAATAGACAATCGTGTAGGGTACTTCCATTTTAACTTTGTTGATATGATCACTGAAACTACTCCTATGAATACTAGAAAAGAGAAAACCCGCAGACGGATGAACAGGCGATCAAAACCTCAAACCGTTGAAGAATTGCTACAGAGAATTGGATTAGAGGTAAAGTAATTGTATAAATTAAAGTCAAAGTTTCTGTGTCATTGGCTAGTTCTGTGTATCGATTCTGCTTTATCTTAGTAGATGTTCTGTTTCATTCCTTCAGCAGTTTTTTGATGGAATTAAAGAAGTTAATGCTTTATTTGGGTATGATTTATTTAATTTACATCGATTTTGAAGCAAGTTAAAACATCTTATATTAATCACTCTTAATGACTGATTTATGGGTGTCTTGCTTGTCCTTGCACTTTACAGGAATTGTTTAGACTGTGGAAGGATCTAACCCATGGTGGTATATGAACAATGCCCTTAAGATCAGGATCTGTCAATCTTGACTCCATGCCGGACGCTACCGACTAATTGATTATAATAAACTTGGTAATGAGAAATATACCATTTTATTCTAATTTCAGCATTTGACCAACGTGTTCTTGATGAATGGTTATGACAACCTGGAAATATTTGCTGAACTCGATCATGAAGATCTTAATGCACTTAACATCTTGGATTCTGAGTCACGAACAAAACTGATCACCGCTGCGGAACTCCTCATAGATTACAATGGTTGGTGATTTTGTTGTTGTTTTCCCTGTTGTTAGTATCTTTGATGGATCATGTTTATTTTAAGGCATTCTGCAATGAGATTTGGATACTTCGTTCAGTTATTCAGGCTTTCCAGCTGCCCTAAAGTTCTTAAAAATTACTCTCTTTTTTATTTTAACTTTTCATTGAAATTTCTATTTTTTTTTCAATATATGTAAGTTGATATTGTCACAACCTAAAAGAGGTAGGCAGTTCCTGAAACAGCCCTAATCTTTTAGAACGGAGTCCTAAAATTAGTTCAGAATAGCCATAAAATTAGCCTTATTTTTTTGTGAGAAGCTGCAAAGCCTGGTTTTGCCATGCTGAAACTTGATCTATTTATACTGAAATATTTTGTCCTGTTAATGTTGAATGTTTGTGTGACTACAGGATTGCTTGATTCCACCCTTCTTTCCAGTAGTTGGACCATATTTTCTTCTCTGCTCAGTAACTTTCTTTTATAACTAGGCAAAAAATGTTTAGCATGTCAATAATATAACATAATTACATCAAACTAATCATTGTTCAAAGAATACTCACTTGACAGTTGTTTAGTTCAAGGTGAAGAGAGATATAACTTTGTCCTAAAAAATTGCATTGATTTTAACTGTTTCGGTTTATCTTCTGTAGATGGACCAACAGAGCCTCTTGTAAGGACCAGTCGATCAACATCTGCTACACCAACAAGTCAGCAATACGCAGTACCATGGACAAGCTTCTTCCCATCATCATCAAAACCTTCTGCAGGAAGTAGAGATTCTGGTTGCTATGACAGCAATGAATGCATGAATCGCGAGAATGATCCGTATGCAAGCCGTAACAGAGTAATTATTGATAAAGAAAACCTAAGACCAGGTGTAACTAGGAAAGTTGTGTACCAGCAGGGTGTAGCTGGAGGTAATGTACAGGGTGCTAAGATACAAAATGGGGGGAAAGTGGACAATGAGGGAGAAGAGGAGAAAACATATACTGAAGAAGACCAAGAAGTGTGCCATTTAACCGGGTTTCAAAGTAGCCAGGTCAATAGGTCGTCTCCACGACAACCAAGTACAACTCTAGTCAATGGACGAGATAGTGCAAGCAGTGATATACATAGTCACTATAGATCTTTAAATATACCAGCATTAGGTCCAGACTGGAAAGTGTTCGCTGATTCATTCTCACAAACTTCTCCTTATGGATCACTTAGTGATAGCTTTCATACTGGACAAGATACTGACATGAATCTAGGTTCTGCAATGTCTTCTAGTATCCATGGTGATAACTGCATGCATAATACTTTGAAAAAGAAATCAAAGCCATATGCCCGTAAAATTTCTCCAAGTGTTCCAACCAAAGATGCTCAAGTGCAAGTAATGTGTCCTTTGGGCCTTTTTCCACTTCAGTCTCCATGCAGTCCTCCGTTAACGGATGTGACAGCGAACCAGTCTGAATTTTTCATAAACCAGTCTGCAGTTTCCCAATCTGGTGATCCGGTACATTTTTCACAATTAACTATAAACCAGTCCAGGAATGATCAGACTGGTGTACATACTTATACAGACAGTAGTGGACAAGTACGTGTATCGTGTGCATCTCAGAATTCCAAGGATGGTGATTCGGGAAGTGACGCAAGCACAGTCAAATCTGACAGAACAAGTGGTGGCACTGATCAGGGTAGAAACACGCCTGACTCAATATATGGACCAATCCACAAAGGTTTTAAATCTATCAAAAGATCTGTGATACCAAAGGTGACCTCGAAACTAGCATCTGAGAATATTGACCTTGCTGCAGAACCTTATTCTAGTCCTGTAAGTACCATATATATTTCTGCTGATGTCGCAGTTAAAAAATTCTTAAGTCCACATACCTTATTAAGTCACTTGGGAAGTACACTTGTTTCAATGTACATTTACACATAAGTCAAAAGATATTTTTTGAATTTCATGGTTCTACAGTAATTTTCTAGAAGTATCTTAAATTTGCATTTCATGTTGACAATTTTCAAATTTTAACATAAGCTGTGATTGATTGATTTAGTGATTTAATGATTGATTAATTGATTGATTGATTTAATGAATGATTTAATAAATGATTTAATGATTGATTTAATGATTGATATTTTTGTTGACTATCAGATTTGATGTTGTTCCCTATTTTATAGACTGGATCATGTGGTATCCCTCCTCTCCTGGTCCAGAGATACGCTGAAGAATTGAAACAAGATGTATTCAAGACGGCAGTCATTTTAGATCAGGTTCGCATGCACAAGCTTACAACACTTGGCCGACCTGTGGTATGTTTTAAGTTCTGAATATGAAACAAATGGTAGCACTTACTATTTGATGGAAGTATTTAAAATGAGCATTAAAAGTGGTTTGAGAGAACAGGCATAACCGTGTGTCAGACAAGTCCAGATTGAAGTAGTTTGATGTAATAGAAATGGTGAATAGAACAAGGAACATATGCTCCTCTGAATTTTTATGCCCCCCTTCGAAGAAGAGAGTGCATATTGGTTTGCACATGTCGATTGGTATGTCCGTCTGTCCGTCGGTCTGAAACCTCTTCATTTCCAATCAATAACTTAAGAACCCCTTGACCTATCATCCTCAAACTTGTTCCATACATTCATCTTGGGTAGCAGAGGAACCCTATCGATTTTGGGGTCAAAGGTCAAGGTCACTTGCATACTAATACATGTGTTATAAATATGGTACAAATTTCAGCTAAACAATGTCTGGTTTGACAAGGTGAAAGTTTTCATTGTTCGAAACAGAATGTTTAAATGAGTGCTTGTACCATATTCGATGTTTGCAGTCAAAGGTATGTCAGTTAGTAATGTGTATATGTTTACTACATTTGTGGCATTCTTGTTATTGCATAAAAATGGCTGTTTCTTTTATTGATGTTGTATTATAGAGGATAATACAGTTGGATTTTTTAATCTGGAATCTGATAGTTTTAGATACTATGAAAACTGGACAAATAAACTTACATATGTGAGTGGTTGTGTTTATGGTTAATATTGTTTATTTTTCTCTTTGCAGATACCTGCTGAACAGTTGACTGAGCAAAGTCTTGCAACATCTGAGCTAAAAATAGCAACAATCCCAGAGTTCTTCACTTCTATTGGATTACCCATGTATGCTGAGTCATTCTGTCTGAAAGGTTATACCACTGTGGAAGCTGTCTCCAATCTTCCGGTGAAGGAAATCCAAGCGACTTGCAAGGCTGATAGAAAACATTTAAAACGTATTGTGCATGCTCTTGAATGGGTTCAAAATAGACTGAAATCTCCAAGCAAAAAGGCCAAATCATCACCAGTGAAAGACAAAGTGTGATTGACCAAAATTTTGTTCTATTTTTAGATTTAAACCATGTATTCAATTACAATATAAAATATAGTGCTCATAGTCATTCATTTTTTGTGATTCGAAATCAGTCATTTTTCACTGCATTTTCATTTTTATTGATATTTTTGAAACCAATTCTTTTGAAGGTTGACCAAATATTTTAGTACATTGATTGTCATTTATTGACATTACTACGGTAATACAAAGTATTCATCAACAGACTAGAAACATGACTCACTTTAAGCGTTTGAGAATTTTGCTTAAGGAAAACATATTTAACATGTAGTTCATGATCATGTCAGCATATTGTTGACATCCTTATACATATTACATGTAATATCATGTCGTCATGGTTCTATTCCCAAACATTAACCTATTAATACCAAACTTGATTATAGATAGATTTTGGATGAGTCAATTCAGCACAAAGTTTCTTTTGAATAAATTTATATAAATGTAGACCAAAGATGTACTGTTCTTTTCAGTTGCAAAATCATAACTCAATGATAAGCTATTCCATTCTACCATGTTTGCTGGTCAAATGAATCACATGTTAAATGCTGTTATGTCAGTTTACATAAAATGGACACAGCACACTGTTTGTCTCATCATGTTGTCGGTGGAGAATAGTATTTCATGTACATGTAATTGAAAAAAGGGACTGTATTCACATACGTTTTAAAACTGAAACTCAGAATTGGAAATTTAATTTGAAAAAGTTTTATTTTCATTTTATCTATACGGATATATTTTTGTCAGAATAGCTCTTGTTACTCAATCTACCCTTCTGCAAAGTTTTATAAAAAATTATACTGTTATAACAACGTAGGAGCAACATTTTAAAGTCTAAGTCTGAGTTTCTGTCTTAAAATGTTTGTCAATACAGCCCAAGGTAATGAGCATGTCCAAAATATTGTGTATGCTTAGATTTTTATCATTCAATGAAATACTGTTAGGATTTCCCTCATATTTTACATGTAATCACAACAGTATCACACTGAGTTCTTTAAGTAGTTTACAATCCAACATATTTCATGAACTAAGTCTTAGAAAAGGAAGATTTATAATAATCCATATGGCATAGCCGGTATGAATTTTCTTCTGGGAAATTTTGTCATTCTAACATAATGCAAAATGTACTATAGGTTCTTATAACTGTAAATTTTGATGATGAAACCAGGAAAGAGTATACCTATTTGTGACAAAAAGGGACATTCAGCAACGTTGTTGGTTTTGTTGCGGTGTCGTTGTTTAGGTAAGAATGCATTGTAAAACACCAACACCAACATTTTACATTAGTTTTTAATTCTCTATTTTTTGTCTATGTTGTATATATCTATGAGATGTGAATTACTTTTGTGGAATGTATGAAAATATTACATAGAATAGTTTACAGATTTCTAATATATGCGTCTATGAGAACAGACATTAAAATATTTTAAGCCATGATCGCTTTATCAAATTTACCTGTATTTTTTTATGAATCTTCTAAAATCGTACATATTGATGAAATATTGCGAAAAGTTTAACTCATATTTAGATATGCAGAATACACATATGTATGGGAAGCTGCTATAATCACTAGATTATTGTCTGTTTCTTTTGTAAAAAGCAATGAGAGGGGACAGGGATTTTATTTATCTAAATACCAACAAGTAATTATGAAAATAATACTTTCAATAACCAAATATGAAAAATTACTACATGTTGTTCAAGGCCCTATTTCTTTTCTTTAAAGGATGAAGAAATTAGGGGACCTAAGGGGAGGTTAATCTTGCATTACATTTAGGTCAAAATATTGGAGTCATGCATTGCCATACATTATTTACAATTTATGTACAGTAATATATTCATATATATACTTATTTAAACTTGTATATTACTGCATACATATTGAAGGAGATTGCTTTAACTGATATATTGTGCAATATTCCACTTTATCTTATATGTATATTATTGGTTACACAGGAACGTTCGCCATGGTAACTGTTTAACTGATCTAGTATTTTATCTAGTTGTATTTTACAGACGAAATGCTGTTTCGTTTTATTGCAACAATGTATTTTAAATTTTTATATAAATGCCAGAAAACTTTGATACCAGTCTTGTCCGGGTTTTGTTTCATTTTAAATATTCATCTTTTATACAGGCCCATTTTAAAGAACAGAACATATTTTTCATTTTTACCCATTATTGGATGGAATTAATGGAGACTGCCAGTTGGGACCTCTAATCTAGGGAGTTATGGCCCTTCAAAATTGCCAAATTTGTCAGAAGTCCTCAGTCACTTGGGTGAAGGTAGTTGGAACTTTGATGAAAATGAATTTGCTATGACGGGCGTTTGATGTGACAATTTGACTCTCTTGATACTGCTCTTAAAATCAATATTAGATTTTATCACAAACAGTATTGTAATTATCTGTTATTGTCTGTTTCCATGGTAATGAAGTGTTATCATTCTATTGCATTATATAGGAATATGGTTCATTAAAGCTTGAATATTTTGTGTATGGTTTCCTAGTTTATTATAACAGTTTTAGATAATATTTTAGACCTTATTTTAAATGGTTGGTTATAATATAGATGTATCAACTGATCCAACTCAACAGTAAGGTATACCGTATGTATACACACAATGAACTCGAGTCTGCCCTTGGCATTATAAATGGTTTTTCACATTTATAATACCCCGATTATATTCAAATCTGGTTGTGTTAATTTTGTGATTTTGGATATTTTTCCTCTGACAGTCCTGCCAATGACTTTTTTGCTTTATTTATTTCAAATTTAAGATGCTGCCATATCATCCTATTTTGTTCTATTGTTATAAATTGTGTCTTTAAACGATGTTAGCCCAGTGCCCGCTGTATTAATGTCTGAAGGTTTACTGCAATACGTCGTAGAACCACATTTTTCTCCTTTGTTACTTACTGCCACGTACGCTGCCATTATTTTATGTTTATTTTCAAATTTTCATCACCGAGGAAAATACTATGGTGATGAAGAAATTTTTCAAAAGTTCCGTTTTTTTTTCATTTTCACAGTGAACTCATTAGTCAACAGAGAATGCCGAACTATCGCATTGAATGATGATTTTACATAATGTTGCGTTGCATAAATTCATTCCTTTGTTCAAAGATATCTTAGGATTCGGAATTATATAAAATGTTGCAATATTTCCATCAATGTCATATAAAAGCTTTAAATACATGTACATACCTACAAGTGGAAAGGTCTCTCTTTTTTCTCATAACCAAATGATATGGATACTTGCTAGCGATATGCACGAGAAAAATAAAAAAGTAATAATGGCCAAAAATGGTATAAAATTTCAGGGGTGAGTTTTCAAGCATGACAGATAACAGCTAACTTTTGTACTTCATTTTTCAATAAAATATGTTTTTAAAATACCTCAGAATGCAACTGCGATCATATAGAATTTCAAAATTTTCCAAATGGGGCTAGAAAGTCATGTGTCTACTGAAAAATGGCCCAGCTATGCCCCTGACTTTAATGCCACTTTTTTAATTAATTTCAACTGTTAAGTCAGTAAATATTTACAATTTTCATTTGTCTTAATCTCTCATAGGTTGTGATTTATTTCCCTAAACAAGTTGATGATGATGTTTTAAGTTGCGTAATGCTTTATGTCATAATTTTTTTCATAAATTGAGCATAGATTTTGAAAACTTGTACATCTTTAAGCACTTCCGAAGATTTTACTGGATCTGTTCACTGTAACAAGACAAATACATTATATGTGCATGTTTGTGTACATATTATATGGAGATATTTGTTAAGGTATCGGGAATACTTGTGAATAAAATAAATGGACGTATGTTTATAAACTTCTTAGATCTGTATTGATGATAGTTGAGGCATCTGAATGTATGTATTGTATGTACACTATCTGAATGACACATAGGAATATACATATTGTTCATAGTGTTTTTTTCTTTAATAGAGCAGTTAATATTAGTTAAAACTGTTGTTGTTACTATGGAGATGTGTTTGTATCTCCCAATATAGATCCAAATACAAGAGATATGTCTGTGTCACCCATGTAGATCCCTACTTGATTTTATTAAGGTGCATTTTGTGTTCATTGTTTCTGTGTCGTTGTTTTTATCACTAGAGGTTGTTATTTATTTCATTATCTGTGTTGTTATTAAGTGATTGGTTGTAAGAATAGTGTGTGTGAAAGTAAGTAATAAAGTATTATATGTTAACCAATTGTTTTTTTGTATTATCTTAAAGTATTTTGTGTTTTGATAGACATTCTCATGGCATAGTACATGTATATGGGCTATATACACTCTCCAGTGTCTATATCCAATACATAATGTCAACTGTCATCTATCCCATGCATACTTAGCATAGATATATTAGCTATATATTGCAAGAAGATATACATGTATGTCATAATTTTATCAAGTTATCAAAACATGTCCTCCAGTGGCCATCCTGTGCTTCGGTGAGAGTAAATGCACTAGTTTGTATTTTATGATTTAGGTATGTTGAAAATGGTACCAAAAATAGAGGAAGTAACTGGAGTCACCGCATATAAACCAAGGATTGGAAACTTCCTACTATAGATTTGTTTAAACTCTCACGAGCAGCGAGATTTCTTCCGAGATCAAACACGCAATTAAATTTTGCTGTCTGTCATCTTGTTTCTGAATCGAGAGAAGTTGACATTTTGTTCTGCCATTATTGTCATGTTTACAACAGCTTTTTATTTCTTGGTTGATATTTATGTTTTTTGTCTTTAGTTAATTCAGAATAATATAGATCAATAAGTAATTACAGACATTCAACAGAGTCTATAATTGACAGAAATGAATGGAAATTGCCGACTATCGCCAATCGATAAAATGGCAGAAATTCACGATACTTACTATGCGCATGCTAAGGATTGTTGGTAAATTATATCAGCCAGTTTCCATGTCCATGCTGGAGTTCTACATAGAAAACGGACAGGAGATAGATAGGTTTATATATCACAGTAACACATTTATCAGATAAATACTTTATATCATTCTTACAGAATTCATGTGGCTAAAAATAATATCAACAGTATCTGGACGTGAACAAACTAAACAAGAATACATATATATACCATACATCATCGCAAACATGCTGAACAGGTGTAAATGTTTACCCACATAGCTACAAAACTAAACACAATCTATTGTTGGGTTCATCTCTCCTGAAATCAGGCACACAACTTCACCAGTATTAAATATGCTAGTGTTATATATGTACAGAATTATAACATTGTATGTATACAATGTAAATTGTACAACCAAAAGGTAAGGTTCTACTGTCCAGTCTGATGCTATTAAAGCTGTTTCTGCAACAGAACTTTTCACCGTATTATAAAATGTTATAAATGATTAGATCAAATATCACACTGTTAAATATTCCTACAGCTAGTCTATTACATACATACAATGTAGGATAAGCAATAATTCCATTCTACTAATGTTACATTCATTAAAAATTCTGATATTTGAAGACGTTCTATCCTTCTGGACAGGTCAATGAAAGTGTACATTTATACAAACTCCTGAGAAATTCTTAAAACAAATGTCATTGTTCAATGTGATCACCAGTGGGGTATCATGCTATATAGGTATATGTGTATCAGTATAGAGCAATCAACAATCAAACTGTATTGCACTGCAATACGAAATGAATATACTGATTTTTACAATACATCATTACTGCTTTTTGCAAGGGACTCCCAAGTACATAACATTATTCAGTCATGAAAACATCATATTAATCAAAAACTAAACTTAAAATGATAACTGTTAAGCTTTATCTAATTAGTCATTAAAACCTAATATTTAATCAATAGTCATTTTCGTGATTTTATGCGGAGTTGTGGACACCTATGAGGGATTTCAATCAAATATAAAGTGTTATTGCTTAAAAAAATTCTCTCTATGACTGTAAAAATACAGTGACTTTTTCATCATTTACTGCAGCATGCTATTTATCATTCATTTTTACAATCAACAATAAATAAACTGGTATGTCTCTATTTCATGATATTCAACAACTTGTCAACAAAAAATGATCATTTATCATGATATCAATAACACAGAGAGACAAAATCAACTTTCTATACTAAGTGCCGTAGAAAAATAAATACAATCTTCTGACCAAATGCAATTTCAAACAGAATTGTGAACAAAAACATCACGGAAAGACAGAGAATGAAATTAAACAGATTAGACAAATTCACCATGTTACAAGAATGAACAAAGATGTCCAACAAACATTGCTCTCAGATCATGAGATGGACTCCTGAAGGAAAAAGGAAGACATAAAGAGACGAAGGAAAGACTAGTTGAAGATGTTGATGTTGTGTTGCAAGTATAACACCAATTTTCAACATTATTTCCCAACCAGCTGACCTGGTAACCAGTCTGCCTGGGTCACCTAACAGTACTAATCTGATCCTCTGCCAGCAACCCACAGCTTCCAGGTTGAACCAGAGGTGAAGGACAAATAATTGTATACATAGTTCCCACATCTACAATATTTACCTCCCTTGTTCTTAACTGTCTATAGGACTATCTATTGTCTACAGTCAAATTGTCACACAGAACAAATACCTCACCCAGGATTTCTACCTATGATCTCCATATAGGCTGTCGAGTTTTCTATTAATGGAGGCTTGGTTACGGAAAAGTTGAAAGAGATGGGATTGTCACAAAATGAGACAGAAACCAAAGGGCTGGACAGGCATGAAGGAAACTGATATTAGCCTTATGTGTAGATATACACAAAATAGATTAAATAATATAGAACGAGACCAATGCATATTGGAATATTCAGACATCATTCAATGTAACATTTTTTTATCAATACATGTACTACTATTATTGGAAGAAACTTAGGTACAAATCTTGTGTTCTGAGATCAAAGAGTGATATTATTTGATGGATGACAGCAGCTGACGTTCGGAACTGCACAATTATGATTGTGAGCAACAAGGAAATATCTGTTGGGTGAAAATATATAACAGGAGATCAATAATTAAAGTAATCAGTAGGTCAATGTGTCCATCAATACTTCACATTCTTGCAATCATCTCTTCATGCTACTACAGCTCATTGCTATTCTAACATAGGGTATTACTTTGCACCCATTTGAAAAAAAAATGCCTTCTTGCAAACCACTTATATACCAGACAACTACTTATTGTTCTTAACAAAGTATTAAAGATATATTAATGTTCAGATGTACTTTATGAATTATAAAACTGAAAGAGTATTTAATAAGGGATAAAACCAACAATATAGTCCAATATAAATAAACATATCACATCCACTATGCAATAAATGTATCATATGAAATATTTAGTGATAAGTCTGTTATATTTTTGGCAGGTGAATGCACAT
Source organism: Mactromeris polynyma (assembly GCA_032209605.1). Taxonomy (NCBI): domain Eukaryota; kingdom Metazoa; phylum Mollusca; class Bivalvia; order Venerida; family Mactridae; genus Mactromeris; species Mactromeris polynyma. The sequence goes on from JASFXZ010000005.1 coordinate 20,014,628, forward strand.
GCAGAATTGAAATATCTATGAATTAGCTTGTTATGCAAATAATCGTTTGGAATTTACGGACATAGGGTTTTTAGGGAGATTTGCTATGACAACACTTTTTTTGTACATCTGGACACTAATGTGTCTTTAAATAACATAATAGTCTAATATTACAGAGAAAAAACAATCATTAAATCCTAACGCACCAATAACAACACACACTATTTTTCACAAATGTGTCTCCATTATATTCCAGTTTCCATGGTAACAATTTAAATACTATCCTAAAAATGCATGTGTCTTGTCCTTGTGACCGAGCTCTTCAGCAAATCTGGAAAAAGATCAACACATGTACATTACAAAGCCTGTCTACTGCAGGAACTGACATATATAACCATGGAGAAGATAGAAGACAAATATCATCATGAATACAACTGACAGAACAAGATCTCATAATATTCTTGAGGGGTTTTATTCATAAACATAATAAGACCGAAACTCAGACCGAGACTTTAAAATGTTATATGTTTTGTTTGGTTTTTAAAATCCCCAAATAAATGACTGTGTAATATTCCAGAAAATATGTTTTTGACTCATTTTTTTGACGTTTGACCTCCAAGTGTTACCTTGACCTTTGAGCTACGGACATGGGTCCTCTGCACAACACACCATCTCATCATGATGAACATTTGTGCCAAGTAATTTGAAAATCCCTCAGTAAATGACAGTGTCATGGTCTGGACATGATGTTCTAAAACCCAATTTTGACATTTGACCTACAAGTGTGACCTTGACCTTTGAGTTACGTACATGGGTCCTCTGCACAACACACCATCTCATCATGATAAACATTTGTGCCAAGTAACTTGGAAATCCCTCAGTAAATGACAGTGTCATGGTCTGGACATGATGTTCTAAAACCCATTTTTGACATTTGACCTACAAGTGTGACCTTGACCTTTGAATTACAATAATGGGTCTTGTGCCAAACAGGCCGTTTAATCATGGTGATCAATTGTGCCAAGTAATTAGAAAATCCCTCATTAAATGACAGTGTTATAGTCCAGAAAAGATGTTTTAGACACATTTTTTTATGTTTGACCTCCAAGTTTGACTTTGACCTTAAAGCTACGGACATGTGTCCTGCGCGCGACTCGCTGTTTCATCATGGTGAACATTTGTGTCCAGTAATTTGAAAATCTTTCTATAATTGACAGTGTATATTCAATAATGAACACATATGGTAAGTTCATAAATTTGTTTACATTGAATGTGCAACATGTTATTCCAACTTTCAGTAAACACTCACAATGACTGCTCCCTGAGTTACTTAACCATAATTAGCCTTGTTAAGGGACTGTCAAGTTTTTATTTCAACCTCACAAAATCAGGATTCAGGTGCTCTGCTCAATCACGATGCCTCGTTAAATGAAATAAGACATCAATAACATTTTTATATATAAAGAATATCAGCTTACTGTATCACAGATTTGGTGAATGGAGTAGGACCACACGCACAGATCAACAATTTCTCTGTATCTACATCAGACAATGCTTTCTGTACCATCTCCTTGGTAACTCTTCCACGTAAACCTTGCCAGGTGCCGTCTGCTTCAGATAAACAGTTTGTTATTGTAAACCTGAAAAATATTTTCAAAAATGATTATCAAAAATGAGCAAAACAGCCTAAAGTTATTTGACATACTGTTCAAAGAATGATGTACTGCCAAACTATGATGTCAATCTTTGTGGGTGGACAAACCCATTTTACGAATGTGATATTTATACCAAACTAGAACAAATATTAGACAAACACACTTGCACCACAAATGGCATACCTTCCAAGTTGATTGTAAAATTATATGCAAAACAATTTTTACATATGATTCTTATAACTGACGACAATGACTGTTATATCATGACACAGTGTCACATGCATGAATAAGACAAGAAGCTCAAAGTCAAGGTCAATGCATCAAGTAGAATGATGACACCTCACAGTTGTATGATAATGAATTATAACATGCCATAACAGCTTCAAAGCATAAACAAACATACATTTCAAATTGACATTCCATTGTAATACCCTTAAGTCACATAGCAATATGAAAGACTACTAAAATTGCACATATTTTTAAAACAACAATATTTTATGAGGTCAACAAACCTGTTATTAGACTCTGACAAGGCACACAGTTGATCTCGCCATAGGATGTCTGATTCCGTCTTGTTAAAAAACAATAATTTAGCTACCCTGAAATATTACCATGAATGAAATATAAACAAAGGTACTAGAAATGTGTCCACAGGTATCCCAACTTTATTCCATCAAGGGGAGTAACTAAGCTTTTACTAAGTAAATGCAAAAGAAAAAAACCAGATGTGCAATTTCATAAGAGGTTTAATATTTCTACCAAGATTGGTTACTCTATGTCAAATATTCCTAGAGGGGTGACAAAGTCAAATATGCTAATTTTCAACCATTAAAGGCCCATAACTCTGTTTTCACTGGCTGTAGAGGGGCACAACATTTGCAACATTTACAACACTTGTGGAAACACTTTAACATGCAACACAAAGCCCAAAATGCCAATATTCACCAATTCAAGACCCATAACTCTTATTTCTTGGTGGAGAGGGAAGAGAAACCCCAGGTTGCAGATATAAGGTTTGAAGACTGTAGGTTCAACAGTTCAGGAGATATGAATGACACAAGTTCTGATGGACAGACTGATGGACAGATGATTGGACAAGAGTAAATCTTAGAGCATCCCACACAGAAGTGGGGCACAAAAAAGTACTCAACTGTCTGTTAAGGAATGTTCATAGATAGGCCATACCTTCACAGTCAGACCGATTGCTCAAATACACAACAAAGGAGACATAATTAATTACTGATGAATAGAATTCTGTGTTGTAAGCAACTACGTAAACTACAACAAGAAGGCACATTTCGAGGGTTCAGTGCAAGACTATACTAACTCCTATATAAATACATAGGAGTTAGGATGGTCTAGCGCTGAAACCTCGATTTACTGATTCAGCCAGTCCGGACACAGTTGTACATACCTCTGAGATTCTGTATCTTGTACCATGGATTTATAGATTAATCCAGTCATGGGTGTGAAACCTGTGCCGGCAGCAAACATGACCAGATGTGTACATGAATTTAACAGATTCTCATCAAACTTTCCTTCACAACTACTGATTGATAAATGATCTCCTGTAAAACCAAAGTGAATTTCTAACACCAGAAATTATTGATAGAACGGCTGGATGCTCCCCAAAGTATGTACATGATGGATCCAAGAACCAGAACAGGTGGACAATATGCTCATCTTCTCTTTCAGGGAGCATAATTACATTACATATAACACAACATAAACGCACACACACAGAAATGTCATGTGATGTAACATATCTATCGGCTAATAAACATGATGTAATTTTTCCAGTAAAATGCTTTTTTTTCTTCAAATTTTAGAAGTTTACTGTCTAAAAAAAGACGTAACTAATGATGTACATCTACTATTCCCACAGTGAGTTTTTAGATAATAATAGCTACAAGTAAAACCTCATTTAAAGACCCCCTCAATAATAAGACCACCTCAAAATTAAGAGCACAAATTTCAAGTCCATTCTCACTATTTTGCTCTTTATTCAAACTCGATATGAAGACCACCTCAATAAATAAGACCAGTTTTTCAAGGGTCCCAATGTGGGTCGCATTATTGAGGTTTTACAGTATTTGTGAGTGTTTCTATTTTTCATTTACATGTTTTGTATATACAAGCTTTCCTCCATTCGTGCTGTTTCAGCAAATCATTAGCTGCATCCTATGGCAGTAATTATGTGGAGAAATGTAAAACAAAGAGCACTATAGCACATTCAAAGCCTGCAATAATCCTCTAAATAGTAATAATGGCAATAATCAAGGCTCCAGAAATTTTCTTCAAATACATTTGTCCCAGACTAGTGTACATGTTTAATTTGACTTGTCCGACAAGGGAGGCTAGTTTTCCAAGCATGGTATAGGGTACAGATTAACAGTTAAGTAGGCGTGCATGAATTACATTTGTTTACTTGTAACATTAATTTCCAACATTAATTAGCATTAAAGGGATAGATCTTGGTAGTGGGCCAAGGGATTTGTTACTTAATTTGCACAGTTGGGGTGAACCACTATTACAGTATGGACTCAATTAACAAGGTCATTCATTGTATGAAAATTGGTCAGGTTCAATACAACAGTAATGTCACCATGATCTTACTGGACAGACACCTTGCTGTCTTAATTACCATTACAGAATGTGTTGTTAATTTCATTTTGTGGGGGGGTCATTTTTAAATAGCATTGAATCAAGGCCTTTAAAACAGAATAATCTCGACTAAGTCCGACTCAACTTGTCCGGAACATCAGGCTAGTGGATTTCTAGAGCCCTGCAATAATGTATAAAAAGTTACCTGGTTTTAATGAACCAATCCATGGAGTGATTGTCCCATCTTTGTATATTTTAATCATTAGATATATGATAGTACCATCTGACCATCTTTGATCTATTTCCTGATTATTTAAACCAGGAACTACTGCAGTGTAACTTCGAACTAATTCCACACCTAGAAATTATATGTAAATAAAACTCAGAATGGTGTTCAACTAAGTTCATAACATAAGCTAATGAACAAATGTTTGTTTCCCTGTCTCATTCTTAATAGCTTGATGACCTCGATATTAACATACAAGGCTTTTTCTAACTATCCTATGTGGCCAAATATTGGGACTGGCAATGGAATAAGCTACTTGAAAAATTTCCTTTGTAAATATCACATTTTTACTTAACAAATAACAATTGAGGTCAACATCATGAAATTCAATGAGTATTATGGTTTAGCAATTTTCAAAATCATAAACATACTGGGTAGATATATAACCATTTCAAGTAGATTATGGGAAAAAAACAAAAAAGAAATGTTACTTGCAAACAGTAAAAATGATATTTTTTGTAACAGTGTAAATCCAAAACCAGTCAATTTGCTTTCCCATTGATAGACTGGTTTCAGCTGAGACAATAAGATAGACAAACAGTACCTTCTATAGTATGTTTTATGTGTACATGATAACCTATCGGTATTTTCATTCTACATCCTCGTGGTAAACATATTGTATATATATTGGTATCCTTGGTAACTGATTCTATCTTCTCTATAGTACAGTCTCTAAAAGCTGGATCTACAAAAATATAACACATAATCATTTATTTGTGATACTTGGTTAATACTCTGGTAGCATTCAGTGCATACCAACCTTACTATGCTTTGATTTGCTAACAAGCTCAAATTGAAATCTTCTTAACTTGAATATTTGATAGACATTAAACAATGAAAATTAAAACTTTTTGCTATTGACAGTGGTGCATGTATGTTAAAAATCTAGTTAACAGACCAGATTCTTTATTGGCTATGAATTCTACAACACTAAGTATGTCTTCTTGAAATTCACAGTTTGAAACAGATATGATTTGAGATGTTTAAAAAAACTGTAGTCAGTATTCTCACATTTCAAGTAAATACTCAACTACTCTTAGACTTAACAGACTGATGGCATGCTTGAACAAATGGTATTTCATTATAGTTGAGATTAAGTAAAACATCCCGTTTACAATAAAAACCAATGAAATACAAAGTGGGTAAAATATCTACATACTATAATCTTTATCAGGTATGTATAGTTGATGTTTATCCAAATATTTCCCAACAGAAGACCATTGTATATCAGGTAGAAGTTTGTCAAATATTATCTCCACCTTTCCACTGTCTTCAGATATGTTAACTGTAAAGATACATGACAAAACTTTTACAAAATAATGTTCTATGTCATCTTACTAATTCCTCTTTAAAGAAGCAATATTTACCTTAACCATCGACTGGAGTGTCTGGGATATATGGTGGTGACACATGTTCTACATCTTATCCAACAAATACCTCTTAATCTCATATAACTTATTACTAAAATTCTCACTTACTGTTTCAATCACCACATATCAGTAGCCGAATACACTAGTTGCTGATAAAGGTAAATATTGCCTCAGAATCCACACTGTTTTGACTAACTAATAAGAATGTAATTTTAAAATATAAACAAGTAACATTATGATGCTGAAGTATTTCTAATAATTATGCCTTTTAACATAATTTAAAACCCCTCCTGGCCTTTCAAATAGGCACATTATTCAGTAATAACTATACCTAAGCATATATCTCATATGTTTTTTATGACCAAACATTGTATATCATATATTAACAAATATTGTCTTTGATTAAATAATCAAGATAATAAACACTTGATAAACTTACCATTAAACTTGTCAGACACATCTTTCTCAAAATCTGAAAATTTCAATACCAACAATAAAACAAGTAGGAAAATTGGAATAATCATTATATACCGGTAGTAACTTCCTCAGGTTGCTATATATAAGTAATTGATAAAATACACAGGATATTGTCATGAGTTATCTCCCTTTCTAGTAATAAATAATATATAGTATACAACAGAAGAGATGTAACAAGGGAGATAACTCATGACAATCTTGTGTCATAGAAACAAAATAGTGAGAAAACAACTACATTAAAATAAGTAATGCATTGTTCAGATGTTCATAGACTGGACAGTCAAACCAAAATATAGACCAAAGTAAATTCGAGCAGGATTTGCGCAGTTTTATGACAGCAGTTTATTCTCTCAAGTTGATTCCAAATTTGGACACACACTGGCAGTCAAATTCCAAGAAAATTCGTGAAAAGAACATACAGAGATAGCAGATATCATAAATATAAGTTATCACTATACTTATACAATTATTCTAGAGCTGCATTATTTCATTATCACATAAGCTTTGTCAGTGTATCATTCATTGACCACCAATATGGATGATCAATAGCTTGGTCTAATCCTCAATAAGTATACAGCGATAGGCATGACACGACTTACCAATATGTACATAGAATATAGACTGTTTTATATGTAATGTAACAAGTAACGATCTGTCCTCTCTATCAATGATAACAAACTCATCTTTCATCTCTGTCCATTTTGTGTAAATCACCACAGATACTGTCTTATTGCTCTGATACCAATCAAATCTGTCAACAGAAACGTCAGTAAATATGAATTCAATAATAACTTTTTCAATGTACGGTATGTAGAGGGATGCACTCGACCCTCTCATACCTATGGATGAGGAAAATAAATTATCTCCAAAAAAATAATAATAATACAGTAAAACCTCACTTTAAGACCACCTCAATAATAAGACAACTTTAAAATCAGGAACACATTTTTCAAGTCCATTTTCAGTAGTTTGTTTTTTATTGAACCTCGATAGTAAGACCACTTTTCAAGGGTCTCAATGGTGGTCTTATTTTTGAGGTTTAACTCTAGCTTATGCTGCCAAGTTCTGGAAAATGAATTCAATAACTCTTTATACTATACTAAATATATACATACTTGATATAAATTATATAACACAATTTGATATTAGAAATTGACTATCAACGTCTGGTAGGCAACAATAAGAATATAAGTTGATTCAATGATAAAGTCCAACTGACACTAGGGACTATTTCAGACAGAATTCTTGAATCTAGTCATCTAGAAACAACAAACCGAAGTGTGAACATGCAAATAGTCTCCTTTATGAATCAAGAAACACACACACATTTATGCGGCTTAGACCCTACAACTCTACGCATACTGTACCTGGGTATTTGTTGTGATGGTGACGATGGAATCAGGAATGTAGGCATGACAGAACCTGGAAATTATACATGTGGTGTAAGTATTCATTCAAATCATGAATAACATACAAGCTTATAATATCAACACATTGTAATCAATGCTAAACTGTCTCAGTAGCTCAGTTGGTCGATTGTCCACTTTGAGTGTGGGAGGTCGTGGGTTCGATCCCTGGCTGAGTCATACCAAAGACGTGAAAAATGGTACTGGTAGCTTCCTTGCTAGGCACTCAGTATATAAAAGGTAGTATCAGGAGATAAATAAGCCCAGGGAAGTATCTGTAAGTGGATACCTTGTTGGTCACACACAAGCTTTGTAGCTCATGTTACTTGTTGATCATATTCGACGCATAAGCTTCTTTATCTTTAAACCACAAGTCGCAATAAAGTAATCTTCACAGTTTGGTGATTTTTAAATAAAGTTACAATAAATTATAATTATTATATTCAGACTGCAGAACAGCCAGGATTAGTTGCTTTAAACATTGAAAATCCTTTATATTGGTATTTCTAAAAAAAAAAAAATTCAACGAAAAAAAAAATATCTCACCATTTTGTACTTTTTCTAGGCTAGTCTTAGAGCCTGAAAAAGTAAATGGAAAATTTCATCTAAATCAAATCCTTTGTATTGACATTCCAGCCATTTTTTTTTTTAGAAAAATCAGTCATTTAAAAATAATAATACAGTCAAACCTGTGTTAAAGACCACCTGCGAACAAAGACCACTATTGCAAAACCTGTCTGCAAAGACCACCAATTTTATCTCCCATCAGACCATTTTCAATGATATTTAATCTGTTAATAGAGACCACCTGTAAACAAAGACCATATTTTGCTGTTCCCATGGGTGGTCTTTACAGACAGGTTTGACTGTATGTTCAAATTACCAACATCAAACACAGTAGTTATATATACGGTCATGAGGACCTGGAGTAAAGAATCTAATCAATGTCTTATTTTATGCATTTCCATAACTGATTCGATATACAGAGACATTAGCGTCACAGAACTGAACTTTTTACAGACAAATTCTAACAATAACCATTTATAGTTAATACATATGTTACTTCCTTCCAACTGACTTTTAGTGATAAAGCCAAACACAAAACCAACTTCCTATACTTAGAACTTTCTATGTATTATAAAAGCAATAAACAGAACAAGAGTGCATTCACAGAGAGAGAGAGAGAGAGACAAAGTCCCTGTCAAGTACCATAGTTGTCCCTTTAACAGTCCCATTAGATCAGTAGTGCTCTCCTCATTTTTTTAACATATACCAGTGCTTTAATTGTAAAAACGTTTTTCTCTACCAAAGGCCATTTTCCTCTAAACCAGGATCACACATTTTGCTGACAAAGGATAAGCAACACAAAGAACTCAGCAACACAAAGAACCCAAAATTAGCCAAAGTCGCACGTCTAATAGGAAAGCAGTGTTCAATAGAACTGTTTATATCATGAACCATGCCTCTTGATACTGCAAAAAAAGTTGTAAAGTCCTATCTAATTATTTCCTCATTCAGACAATGACGAAACTTTGGGCAATTAAAAACAAATTGCCCCATGTAGGTGTTTGCAACATGCTGAGTTAGTTAATGAGGACACATAGGGAATATGGTTCAATTGGTTCACAATAGTAAGACAGAGAGGGAATCACTGTATGTTTACACCCATCTCCCTATGTCACAGACAGGGACAATAATGCCTGATTTAGTTCCTATAAGCCAACTTTATAGCAACTAAATTCAGTAGATGCAACAAATATACCAAATGCCTTATGTATGAAATAGAGTAATAAAAGTTAATATGGAGTGAATTTTCACAGTATAATCATACCTTTTCTCCGTAATAATGGATTTTCCACCTTTAGTTGACCAACAAGGCATTTCTCTAACATTGACTCAGCATTCACCCATTTATGGATCTGAAACACAGAAGAGATAATCGATAATTAAAGTTGGGCCATCCTTAAAAAACTGTTTGTTTAACAGTGGGTGGGTAGGTAGGTTTTTTTTGTTAGTTTAGTACTGTAATGGCTAAAAGACTGAAACAAAATTCATTGAAGAACCTGAAAAATTAATTGAGTTGCGACATTTTCCATGAGTCAGTCGCGTAACAGCAAACAAACAATTTTCTAAAGATAGCCTTGTAATAATTTGTTTCACAATCGAGGAAAAGGAAATAAGTTTACACTAAACCTATCAGGCAAAGAATTGTAAAAAAAATAACATTCTTAATTGCACAAATGCAAAACAAGTGACAAAAAATAAAGAACAACCAGTAATCAGATTCTAACGAAAGCACGAAAATAATTTGAATTTTATCAAAACCTCAATCTGACAAAACATCAAGCATTGTACCTTCCATAGTTCAAAGCAAAATGTGCGCCTTTATCATGACAGTTACCATAGTTGAGCATTAAACCCTTAAACCCTTGATATGAGGAGATGCCACTATGACACCATGAAGCCTGAGCCTCCAAGCCATAAGTAAATATAAAGAAGCCATTCATAATTTGTAACCAGAAAAGCAAACATTTCTTAAAATAAGCCAATAAGACAGCTACAAAATGGGACAAGTCGATAAATTTTGTTGTTTAAATGATGGCAATTGATTCTCTCAGCAGACTGATCAATGATGAAGTAGAAGTAGAGAGTCAGCACAAGAAAACCGATACACTGTAGTTATATAATTAACTGTCATACGACAACATAATATCAAGTGTTAGACATAAACCAATTGTAGCATACTTCTTTAACGTAGCTGAGTTACAATACTTTTGCTCGAGACCATCAATGTGTGCATGATAGAAATCATATTCAGTTCTTATCTGTAACACATGCCAATCAAATCAATCAATCAATCAATCAATCAAACTATCAATCAATCAAACTATCAATCTATCACTGTGCTATGAGATCTTCCATGACCATTATTTTATAAATATTTTCTTACAAATAATTGATTCTTCAAGAAGTCTTGTAACAACCACATCAATTAATGTTGTCTATGGTTACTGCTTTCAAGTTTAATCTCTATGTCAAACATTGATCAATAGTCTTCCCCCACAATTTTAATACACAATTTCCATTTAATAAACAAGATAACTTTAATGCAGAACACAAAGGAATACAACAGTCCAGACAGTAAATGGCAAAGGCTAGCAGACAGTCATCAATCAATTAGATAAATTTTCTGTACATGCGTTCATACTATGGCAGTCTCATACAAGACAAAACAAGAGGGCCATGATGGCCCTTATATCGCTCACCTGAAAACACTGCCATGTTTTTTTACCGAACTTAATAATTTATGCAAACTTTTAAGAGGACAACTAGACAATGCTTAACACCAAATATCAAAGCTCTAGACCTTATGGTTTTTTGCACAAGAAGATTTTCCAAGTTTTCACTTCTAAAATCTATTATTAGCTCCCGTGACCTACTTATGAACACACCAAAATTATCTATGTAACTTTGGAAGAGGACCACCTAAGGATCATTCCTGTAAAGTTTGGTAAAAATCCAATCTGGGGTTTAAGAGGAGATGACATTTATAGTTTCCACTATATACATATAGGGAATAAGGCCCGCCCCCTGACGGCCTTGTTTTTCGACATATTTTAATGATTTATGCAATCTTGTAAGAGGACCACTAGACAATGCTACACACCAAATATCAAAGCTCTAGGCCTTATGGTTTGGGACAAGAAGATTTTCAAAGTTTACACTTTCAATATCTATTTTTAGCTCCAGTGACCTACTTATGCAACAGACCAGAACGATTTATATAACTTCGAAAAAGGACCACCCAAGGATCATTCCTGTGAAGTTTGGACAAAATCCATTCTGTAGTATAGGAGATGTTATTTAAAGAAAATGTTGACCCACGACGACGCACGCCGGACAATCATCGATCCTAAAAGCTTACCATGAGCACTTCATGCTCAGGTGAGCTAAAAATAAGCAGAAATACCACTGAATTGACTTCAATTATCATAAATTCATAACAATAATCACTGCCGTCTATCCCTAAATGACGCATGCTAAAGACTTACTTCATCAAACAGTGCAGTTGCATCTTTTCCTGCACCTCTCATCAACTCATCCACACCGCCAGGATGGAAATCTAAGTATGACGTTATATTGTAAACCTTCCCTGAAAACAGAAACATTCAAAAATAGTCTCGAAGTCATCAGTATTTTCTACAGCCTTCTAAACCAGACATTGAAGTAGGTAAGCTATTCATTTAAAAAACAAACACTTCTTGTATCATGGTTTCATAAGTTTTCTTTGAAGTTTGTAGCGCTATCTCTTGAGGAGGCGGAGCACAATCATGGTGCATGCTACATTCGTTTGGTTAATTTCTGGGGTTTTAAATTTCACAATCATGGTGCATGTCATGTTTGCTTATTTGCATACATCACATGGTAAAGAGAAACGCCTGTTTGTACACACACTGTATTGTGAGTGGACTACAATATATAACAGACAAATATAAACATCTTGGGGCGCTCCTCGACAAAATTAGATACACCCATGTTTTCATTCTTTATCTATTACTTTTATGTAACTGTTTAGATTAAAGTAAGCTTGAAGCACAGCTTTGTTGTTGGGTAGATACTAGATAGGAAGACAGAAAACTAAAACTTTATATTTTATTATCTGTAATAGCTCATAAATTTTTGTCCATAAATTAGTTCCCTCTACTTTAACTTCGGAATTCATTACGTACTGGATTTTCTGTCTCTTCTAGAGAATTTAAAATGCTTTTATTTTACATAAATTGTGCTATAAAGTTCTAATAACCTACTTTAAGCACTCTCTAAGACTGCTTCCTGGGTCACTATTCTGTACTTGGTCTAATACAGAATTTGTGAAGACCTTGGAAGAACCGTGCGCACGACAGGATTCAATCTCATTACCAGCATACTTGGAGCCAACTCTCTACCCCGAGACCACTATACCTCACTTAGAAAAGTTAAGAACATCGATTATTGAATGTAGACATAAATGTAATGAAATATTTCATATTAACTACATGAACATTTGTGACAAGTACCTCTTAATGCAATCCAGCAATCTGCTTCAGTATTATGTTTTTTCAGTTCTTCAGGAGTGACATCAAGCCGGGCACCACCCACACCAGTTAAATCTTTGCCACTTCTACCAAGTTTGATCCAATCCATCAAAGAATGACGCGGTTTCAGCTGGACCTGAAATATTGAGGAAACATCACTGGCTCAGTATTCATTATAAGCCTGTATACAAAGTTGGAGAACAATTTGACAGCCATAGGCTCCAGTGTTCTGACATTATTTTAATGAAAACTTTTCTGTCTCGAGGTCAGTGTGACCTACTGACCTCAAAACAATAGGGTCTTCTGCTGACCACAGGCTATCATCCTATGCAGTTAGACTGCTGTATGCCATAGACATACACATCAACAGACTTATATGTACAAAAAATAACATAACAATAAACCCCACTTCTCTGAAGAGACATGAAAATCATTTGATTTAAGTGAAAGAAATTCATGGTCAAACATGTGAAAGGGAGCTGGCAATGATAGTTTGGAAACAAACATATATCTCCCCATCAATGCCTCCAGCTAATGTGATATATACATGTATTATGATGAATGCATATCAGAGTTTTTGTTTTAAACTTACTTTGTCAAACAGCCAGATATTGTATATGAAAGCAAGGATATTGCCAAATTTGTCCATGATTCATCATTAAAGGGACATAACTCTGCTAAAAATTATTGCTACAATATGCCCAAGCAGACAGAATTACTTCCATAAAATGTCAATGAAATCCAATCAGGGATTAAAGAGGAAAAGCAAGGGCATCCCACATTTGTCCATTTTCATCACTTATGGAACATGAACTAGGCTTGGTACCAAATCAAGTTTCTTCAATAGTTTAGGAGAACAAGCACAGAAATTTCTAAATTTGTCCAATTTTCATCCCTAATGGGCCATAACTTTGCCAAAAATAACCCGACCAAGCAATGCTGCTAATATACACAACAAAGTTTGGATACAATGACTCATGTGAAGTTTCAATGAAATCCAACCTCTGGCTTAGGAGAACAAAAACAGGCAAACATAATTCATCCAATTTTCATCACTTAAGGACCATAACTCTTCCAAACATAACCTAACCAGCAATACTGACACTATGCACAACTAGGCTGGGTAACCAACTCATGTGAAATTTCAATAAAATCCAAGCACTGGTTTAGGAGAACAAGCACAGGCAAACATAATTCATCCAATTTTCATCACTTAAGGACCATAACTCTTCCAAACATAACCTAACCAGCAATACTGACACTATGCACAACTAGGCTGGGTAACCAACTCATGTGAAATTTCAATGAAATCCAACCACTGGTTTAGGAGAACAAACACAGACAAACTAAGTGACTTCCAGACAGACAGACGGACAGCACATTAGTAAGTTTCCCCACTCCACCATTTATATTAAACGCACAATAAATATTTTTTACAAAACCCAATAAACATACGTACCTTATTTCTTCCACCCTGAGATGATGTGGATATTCTCTGCTGTGATCCAAAAGCAGGAAATGAGGCTTGCCCCGGCTTCAATCCACTTTGACTATCCATGTCTACGACAGTCTGATCTGGTACCCACTTTTTAGGACTTGAACTGAAAACAGCAAATATATAAATGAAATACCATGCCACTATATAGAAGAGATAAAAAACTGAAGCCAGTTGCAGGCTGTTTTATAGGTTGATTTTTTAAAATCACAGAAGAGAAGTTACGTTTTTATAAATATGGTGACCCAAAATAGGACGCAAAAAATAATGAAGAAGACATAGGTGGAAAAATGTCTTATAAATACACAGTGACCTGATCAAATATGTTGTTACAGAAATAAGTACAATGAAATTAAGTATGAAGCTATCCAATTAAATAAAGAGTGACCCAATTAAATATGGAGTGACCCAGTTAAATACAACACTGAATGACCCAATTAAGTACAGTGGGTCACAATGAATACTGAGAAAAAACATTAAAACTATGGGCTTTTCAGAAGGATGCAAATATTTTATTTGTAAAGGCTATATAATTTTGAAGCATATTGAATTGAATTCATTCACCCTTTCAAGTGTTACTGGTCAGAAACAATTTTTTTAAGTCAAATAAGGGCCACTACTCCTCCTAAAATTGGTGAGTTGTAACTGAAATTGGACTGGCCCTGTGTTTTATTATACTATGCCTACATTCTAAATATGAATTGAATTTATCCATCTTTTCAATATTTATTAATCGGAAACCAATGTTTTAAGTTGAAGAAGGGCCATAACTCCTCCAAAAATAGATGGATTGTAACCGAAATGAAATTTGATTTGTATTTTATAATTCTATGCTTATGTGCCCTCTTAGAATTGAATCCATCCATTCTAGAAAGCTTTCATGAGTTACTGATCAGATTCCAATTTTATGCACGGACAGACATGGGCAACACTTTAAAAGAACATATTAAGACTTTGATGTTAATCTATTGTAATTCAGTTTTGGCAGGAAGCAGGTAGAATATTGTTGTGCCAAGTCTTTCATATATTGATGTAACGAAATAACATGGAGGTGTCTGTATTGCATATTCATACAGCTTAATTCATTCCACATATCCAATTAGAATAATAAAAAGGGATCCCTAGACATTTATATAATGAATAACAGACAATACAATTGTGTAACTATAACGGCTGCTTAATACTTTAACCAATCGAACTGCGGATATATAATATTGATATGCTAATATAAACTGGACATTAGATAACACTAGCCACAGATTTCACGAGAATCTACGATACCCATTGGAGAAATAAAATTGTGTCTCGACCAAAACAATTTACCAAAGTCTTTCTGGGAATACATTTATTTGGTCTTGATGCAATCAATACAATGATATATATCAGCAGACAGATATCAACACGTAATACCCCTACAGTCAGACTGATCAGTGCAACACAAAATCTCTCCCACCAGACATTTTAGTCTAGCTGGACAAAATCCACACGCGATTTCAGCATAATGGACAAAAATCCCAACACATAATGTCTACTCCAACTCCACAGGTACATTCTAAATCATCTAAAAAATTTATCGAGGAGCTCAAACATTCTACAGTTTCATTAAGATCATTGCTCATTCTGCGACTGACTACAACTCAATTTAAACTATAACATGCAGCTGCCAATAATTGACAGTTTGTATGTAATCCAATGTATTGTGTTATCACTCTTTCATTGATCCATTTTGTGTTGCTATGTAAACTGTTATTACTACAAATTGATTTAAAGGAACTTGACACTAACTGGAATTTAAGAAGAAACCAGATGCGTACATAAGAGCATGGATGCCCCCACTATAGGCTGTTCAGTCAAATGCCAACACTTTGTAACAGGAGTGACACACATGCCCCTTCACCATTCTTCGAATGACGGGTCATAAAAAGGATCACAACATTTAAAGTACACTTTAAATGCATTTAAAATTTTAATAGAAACAACTCCATACAATCACAGTGATTTTGGTTTTATACATCCTGCCTACAACTTCACAATTACAATGTATAATACCAAGATGTACCACCACTGTAGCAGATGTATGTATAGTGCAGACCCACAGTGATAGCATGAAACATTGACATGACACCATGTCTTATAAACATGTAGTGCAGCCACACAGTGATAGCATGAAACATGACATGACACCATGTCATATAAACATGTAGTGCAGCCACACAGTAGCATGAAACATGACATGATGCCATGTCATATAAACATGTAGTGCAGCCACACAGTGATAGCATGAAACATGACATGACACCATGTCATATAAACATGTAGTGCAGCCAAACAGTGATAGCATGAAACATGACATGACACCATGTCATATAAACATGTAGTGCAGCCACACAGTGATAGCATGAAACATGACATGACGCCATGTCATATAAACATGTAGTGCAGCCACACAGTGATAGCATGAAACATGACATGACACCATGTCATATAAACATGTAGTGCAGCCACACAGTGATAGCATGAAACATGACATGACGCCATGTCATATAAACATGTAGTGCAGCCACACAGTGATAGCATGAAACATGACATGACACCATGTCTTATAAACATGTAGTGCAGCCACACAGTGATAGCATGAAACATGACATGACACCATGTCATATAAACATGTAGTGCAGCCACACAGTAGCATGAAACATGACATGATGCCATGTCATATAAACATGTAATGCAGCCACACAGTGATAGCATGAAACATGACATGACGCCATTTCATATAAAAATGTAGTGCAGCCACACAGTGATAGCATGAAACATGACATGACACCATGTCATATAAACATGTAGTGCAGCCACACAGTGATAGCATGAAACATGACATGACACCATGTCATATAAACATGTAGTGCAGCCACACAGTGATAGCATGAAACATGACATGACGCCATGTCATATAAACATGTAGTGCAGCCACACAGTGATAGCATGAAACATGACATGACGCCATGTCATATAAACATGTAGTGCAGCCACACAGTGATATCATGAAACATGACATGATGCCATGTCATATAAACATGTAGTGCAGCCACACACTGATAGCATGAAACATGACATGACACCATGTCATATAAACATGTAGTGCAGCCACACACTGATAGCATGAAACATGACATGACGCCATGTCATATAAACATGTAGTGCAGCCACACAGTGATAGCATGAAACATGACATGACACCATGTCATATAAATATGTAGTGCAGCCACACAGTGATAGCATGAAACATGACATGTCACCATGTCATATAAACATGTAGTGCAGCCAAACAGTGATAGCATGAAACATGACATGTCACCATGTCATATAAACAGGACACTGGACCAAACACTCCAAGAAGGAACTTTGTAATGCTAAACATAGGCAACATTGCTCCTTAGTAACGTATTTAAATACAGGTTCAGCTCGACCCATGCCCTTCCATACTGGAGGGGAACTGTCTACCCCTGAGCCTAACAACTGAGTTGCGTTTAGTAAAGGTATTTGACGCTCACATTCCATAGCGTTTCGCAATTTGGTTCCCTGTGTGCAGTCAATGTGATAAGGTAGGCAAGGGGTACAATACAAAATGTTTGCAACTGTTAGCCGAAACTGAACGAAGGGCTGGTTTCATCCCATAACAAACTACCAACAATGTTTTGTCATGTATTGCCATGGTAACTATATAGAATACAATACAAACATATACAACAATGAGCCGATCCTGCTAGTACAACCTCAGATAGCTTTAAGTCTTCTAACAATCTAACACGAGTTTTTACTGTAATCTAATTATTCATAGATGGTAAAAAAACAATATCTCATCTTCTAGGATTTTATGAGCCTCTGAAATGGAACAGAAATTAACATCTAAAACGGAATAATTGAGACACAAATTTAATCAAGATGTTTTTGCTTCAGGATAGAATGTTTTGCCTAGCTTACAGGAAACATTTTCTTTCTATTTCATTTCCATTATCACTGCAAATTTCCAGTGGAATCTCAACAGCGGATTAAGCCAGCAGTTGATTGAAAAGTTATCTTTTAATAACAACTAAATACAAGCATATAGACTTCACATTAAAATATGATCTGAAAAAATAACAAGAACTACTTTCTTCAGCTATCTTATTTCAATGCTAATCAGTAGCAATCTTGTGTTTTATTAGCAAGCGTAACAAATGTAATGGTTCACTATATAACAGTTAATTTACCTGCGACTAAAGGCTATCTTTGTCTTTTGGCTAAGCTGAGTTTAAAACTGAGAAAAAAGGGATCGAGATACATTTACTTCAAAGAAAAAGAATAGCATGCGAGTATACATAGCTTTCTGAATGCTACGTATAGGAAACCAGATAGGTTCTAACTATAAACATTTCACAAACACATGCACAGACAAAATACAGTAACAAGGGAAGGTGGTTTATCTTGCAAACATATCAAGTCAACAGATCTTTGATCAAAGACATACCACAGTTGCATAATACATTTTGTATTTGAAGAAATAACAGTACGGTAAAACATCTTCCAACTAGAACAAGGAAATAATGTACTCCTGCAGTAATCAAAAAGGAACATTTCAAACTTACGATTGTATTAAAGCAAGACTATTCTTACTATCAGACTCTTTACAGGAATAGTTCATTTACTAACAAACTAAAGATTGATGGTGACTTCTGTATTCCAGAAACTTAAGGAATAACAAATCATGAAATCATTAACTTCATAGTTCACTACAAGATAAAATCGTGATATTTCATGCTTCCTGATTTCTAGGATATGAAATGATGAATGAATATGGAAGTCTAGATGTATTTAGCAGCTCGCCAAATCAGTCTGACATGCTGACTCTAATGTTTCATTCGTTCCAAAAACAAGTTGGAAATTTTGCAATTAACAGAGATGGCAATTTTTTTCAACTCATTAAGGATTGGCTCTTAAAAGCAAACTCTTTACCAAAGCTGGAATATTCACATCAACTGACACGGACCCAAGAGTGTTCAGTCATAGACCTGATTTCGCATCAAAGATCTCAACTAGGATCTATTTCAAACCCTAAACTTCAAGTTACAGAATGGAAACCAATCAAACGAGCCGATAATTGTAATATAATCGAAGTCGTACCAGCATGAATTTTAATGGTGAGACTGCTTAATTGTCACATATTCTACATTATAGGAGGTTTTGAGTATCGGATTTGAGAAAATCTCAATTTGAGAAGTATTGAGACACCAGAGTCTGTAATATTGAGGCACTTCTATAGCTGAATTGAAAACAAAACAATCATTAATACATAATTGAATTGCAATGGAAATATTTGCAAGTATCAGGAGAATGAATTTCTGCATCATGTTTTCAATTATTCAGTGATGAACAGTGACAGCCACATAGTACAACATTCACATTATAGCCTTTTGTTCATGCCAACAATAGAACTAACAGTTACCATGCATTATTAATACAATGTAATGTCAATGATAGATTCTGTCTGAGAATATTTCCATACATTTAAATGTTCGCAGTATTTTGCATGAAAACATTTCTGGTCCTTCAAGCAATATAATAACATAAGCATTTACTTTCGTCTGAATGTATTTATTTTCCATCAATTGTGAAATAGGTTCTTACAAATTACATCAATCACTCTTGATGGCTTAGCACCTAATTCAGGAATTGGCTGGGTGCCTGCAGAATCTTGCCGAAGGTAGAAATTCGTTCCCATATTCTATGGCTTGGGTATCCCCTACTCTACCCCAAGACTTCTCAAAACCACTAGCAGTGGTACCATATGACTCTGTAATTGACCCTTTGACCCAATGTAATTTCCAAGAAGTCACATTTTGACCCTTATGATTCTGGCTGAAGGGTCAATTATTCTCTAAATTGTAGGAATTTTGGCTATAAAATGGTAAAATCCAGTCAAAAATTATCAAAATGACCCTTGAGATTCGACAGCACCTAGTGAAACCCCTGCATGATGTCTCTGTCTACTTTGACATAATTAAATTATATCCTAATAATATTATTATGAACTAATTTCTTAGCACATCATCTAAACTGTTTGCGAGGCATCAACGATGCTAGAAATCAACAATAATTATAACATAACAGATGATTTGAATACATTTAGGCAAAAATGAGCCAAAGAGGAAGTTCAAGTGATTCGTCTGTGCAAACAGTTTACAATTCATTCAGATAGTCTAGATATCAGAGGGGTGTCAATAAGAGCCAGTAACACAAGCATCATCGTCTGGCTACTTTTCTTGTATGGGTGATCATAATTAAGGGGAGTCTGTAAATCCCCCAGACAACACCTACTTAGACAACACCTACTTTTAATGATTTTCCTACTAATTCAAGAATTTAAGTGACACCCCTGGATACACCATAAATTTCCAGTTGTATCAAGGATTTATTGCAAAACTATTATAAGTATTTTTAGTAAACAACTAAAAAAAGTGAACAACTACAATAATTTTGCACGAATTCCCCCTATACATTTTTTACATCATAGACAGTAAAACCTCAATAATAAGACCACCCTTGGGATCCTTGAAAACTGGTCTTCTTATTGAGGTTGTCTTCTTATTGCGGTGGTCTTCTTATTGAGGTTGTCTTCTTATTGAGCTTGTCTTCTTATTGAGGTTGTCTTCTTATTGAGGTGGTCTTCTTATTGAGGTGGTCTTCTTATTGAGGTGGTCTTCTTATTGAGGTGGTCTTCTTATTGAGGTGGTCTTCTTATTGAGGTGGTCTTCTTATTGAGGTTGTCTTCTTATTGAGGTGGTCTTCTTATTGAGGTTGTCTTCTTATTGAGGTGGTCTTCTTATTGAGGTGGTCTTCTTATTGAGGTTGTCTTCTTATTGAGGTGGTCTTCTTATTGAGGTGGTCTTCTTATTGAGGTGGTCTTCTTATTGAGGTTGTCTTCTTATTGAGGTGGTCTTCTTATTGAGGTTGAATGCAGAGATTAAAAAACAACAAATAAAATGGCCTTGAAAATTGTGTTCTTAATTTTGAGGCGGTCTTATCATTGAGGTGGTCTTTAAGTTAAGGTTTTGCTGTAATGTAGAAATATTCTGTTTACAACAAGCATAACATAGGACAGAAGACAATATATAAGTCCATGCATATTCAGATTCATCCAATTAATATACATACAGAAGAAGCCAAGACCCCACTAGTCTACTCTTTTTCAAATGCACTGCTTCAGACATTATGAAGCTGACAAAGACAGAATACAGTACGATGATTTACCTTGCACATCCCATATTATGTAGCAAACTGTAGAAAAAATGAAAATATCCATTGAAGCAAACAGTAGGAAGGATGGAGAAGTTATACAAGTACATGATATAGTATTAGCTATTGCATTATTATAGACCAGTGGTAACATTCAATATTTCTCTACTAGGGAAGTCATGTTTCGAGATTTTCACTTCACAAATTCATGAATTCACAAATTCGACATCATGAATTCACAATTTCAACTTAATGAATATGAAATCATGAATTTGAGAAGTTGAAATAATGAAAATAGTGAAATCACAAATTCATGATTATGAATTAATGACTTAATTTCCTAGGAGAGAAATGATGAAATGTGCACAGTGAGTCACCACCAATCTTTCGTAATTCCATTATAGAGTAAATTTCTCCATACATAAAAATATACAGATGAAAATTCAGACAATGAAAGCCAAAATAAAAATAAAAAGATTTTATGCGAAACTGGAAAAAAAATGCAAATTTTATCATGAAAATCAACAGTTACAAAATACAAGTAATCCAAAAGACAAAATGATTTACAGTACACCTATTCAATATCATAATATTATACCAGCAAACCAGAGTAGATGAAAACCTGACAAATCAAAGTTATGTAAACAGTAAACGGGGATTAATAAAACAGATGTCAGATAAGCTCTATAAACATAAGTTGCATCACAAAAACCCCAATCTCCAAAACACACTTATTTCAGGACAGTTTTGTTGCAGAAAATATCAAATTTCATTCGGAATTTCCTGAATTTTTATTCTTAACTTAAATTTAGTTACAAATCAAATCAAGAACAAGTATGTGTCGATGTTATTAACTGACATTTTCAGCATCTCTTACATTCTGTCAGTGATTTTTTATCATAAATATCCATTGAGTACCATTTTTGTCAGGTCCAAAGTTACGGAAAGATGGAAACAAAATTACCCAAAGTCACAGCAATTCAACAAAGTTCACTTAAAGTCTACTCTAAACTTATTTATTTTACATTGATTGTGAAACAAGTTCTTACAACATATACTAATCACTCTCAATGACTGCTTCCTGGCTAAATTTAGGGATTATGAAGTTCGTGATAAAATCCCACTCCAACGCGGGACTCGAACTCACGACCTTCAGATTAGGAGTCTGGCGCTCTACCCCTCGACCACTGTGACTCCATAAAATCTACTGGCTATCACAGGGTTTTCATTTTGTTTAGAAGTAGCAGATATAAAAACCTTAAAAGTAACAGGGACAGGGGGACTCCCCCAAGTGGGGGGTCTATGGGGCAGAACCCCCATGTAGGGGGTTCAGGGGGCAAAGCATTTCTGAGGCGTCATTTCAAGCCTCTGAGAAAATTGTTTCTATGCTAAATTTATGCTGTAAATGCATCCATAATTGATCAAAATTTAGGACTAAAATAATGTGAATTTCAATAGCCTTAATCCCCAGTGAAATGCAGTTCATGAAATCATGAACTTTTCAAAAACTTTTCAAAAACTTTAAGAACAGTTCATGAACTGGTCTTCAACAGTTCTTCATTTGTGTTCATGAACTCTTGGACATGAACCGTCCTTGAATTATGTTCATGAACAGTTCATGAACAATTAAAGAATACTGCAAAGTCCTTGAAATGACTATGAACATTTGCCAGAGCAATCATATCCATTTAATCAATTATAATGTATTTAATGGTTCAATAAAAGTTCTTAAACAGTTTCATAATGACATTTTAAAAATTATTCAATTTACCGAAGGTTGTATACAGGAATGGCCCAAGGACCCCTTAAGCAGGTCATTTTTACAATTTTTTATCCCTACTGCTAGTTGATACATTGAGTCAGATTTGGTAGACTTTCATCAAAGTTTTATGGAAAGAATTCACTTTAAGGAAATGTTGAAAGACAGAGATAATGACACCAAGGTAAATGATAACGCACCTCAAGCTTAAAGAGAAGTTGCTCATAAACTTAAGTAAAAGCAAACAAACAGACAAATGGGCAAACATGAAAACCTTGCGCAAAATGGCACATAAAATGTGACAGTAATATGAATCATCGAATTGTTTACATCATTCCCAGTGAGTTTATTCGTTTCTTTGCAACAATTTTTAACATCGCCAATACATGTGCTAAAGACTATACCAGCCCTGCGTTCAGTAAAGGTGTTTGCGGCTAACGCTTCGTAATTTTGCAATTTGGTTCCCCGGGTGCAGTGAATGTGATACAGTGGGCCAGGTTACATACACAACATAACGGTTTCGTAACGTACGCAATTGTTAGCTGTAACTGAATACAGGGCTGCATTCATAAATACAATCAATTCAACTAAAGTCATGTCTAATAATAGAAATTTCAATGAAACATGAGACACATTGTGACCTACTTGATGTACGAATCCTTATTTATATTCCGTTATCATGTAGGTGCTCAGTACAAGTAGTTTGTACAGCTTTTCTCTCTCAAGTATTGATCTACATCAAATCACTTCATTTAATAGCAGTCTGCCGTTAAAATAACATGGCTGATAAGTGTGTTTAAACAGTCAAGGAATACAATCTCATGGTGACCAATCCATTCTACATGAATCAATTCACACAGAATAAACTGAAAATGTAGCAATGTCCATGACACAGTATCATCTACGGAGAAAATGCCAGACTGTGAGAAAACATTTTTCTAGAAGACAGACATAACACATCTCGGAGAAATAGTCTTACAACTCCCTATATCACAGGCAACATTGAGAGTATACTATGGTAAGGCAATATTTTACCTAAAGGAAATGAAAGCTCTCTGAAATGTTTTATATTGACCATTTATCTAATTAACGCTACACGACCTAAATCTCACACAGTAGGCAGCAGTAATTCGGAAATTTACTATTTATAGAATAAAATTAGCTACAGTGATGTGTGACTATAACAGAAATAGCAAACAATGCGGGATTGTGTGGTGGATTCAGTATATAAACAATAAATTACAGAAGAGCAGCTGATTCCAGCGCTGCGGGAGAATCACAATGCCGGAGACATTCAGATTCCCTTTATTGGTTTCACAAATGAGAAAAAATCTGTAATTTGAGAGGAATTCTTTGGAAATGTCTTTGGAACTTATACATTAACATTCACTTGGTCATAAATTTAGGCTTTTGTCAACAGAACAATATATTAGGAAAATATAGATTAGGCTCACACCATCCTAGAATTACACCAAGCACAGAACTCTTATTAGGAGAAACCATGAATAAGCCATCACCATAGTAACTGAAAATTGTTTGTTTTTAAAACCGGAATTCTAAACAGTGAAGATTGAAAGTTCTGACATAGAAGAGAATAAATGGAAAATTTTATTGAAGTTTTATACATGTACTGGGTTACAGAATTTCCATCTCTGATTTCATTAATCCCGGACAATTCCTGAGCCTTAATAAGTCACTCAGAGAACCTCCTTAATCAATACAGTATAAGATACATATTAGTTTATACTACGATAGAATCGGATATTTTTGTGAGCAAATTCTAATTTGCATATTAAAACGTAATATGCTAAAGAAACGCTTTTTTACGGATTGGTCTTAAAATTATCAAAATTGTTTTGTGAGTTAAAATGCTTATGAGTTTCTTCTTTTAATATTGGTGTAAAATTTACACAATAGAATCAAACATTTGACAGTATTCATTCTAATGAAATTCATGATTTTGCAATGATAGCAAAAATGAATTGTTTGTAAAAAATTCTGATTCTACAGTGTTCAATGATTGTAACATTAGCACATAAAGGATATATATAATTAACACCATTAAAAAAGTAACTTTTTCACTTATAGCCTTCATTTTGTTCCAAGTGTTAAATGTGTTTATTGTTACAAATGCGTAAACCATTCATCAAAAAGAAATCAAACTATGGCCTTAATATTCATATTTCCTAATTAATTAAGTTCAGGAAAGTATGTTTGAGAATTAAAATATTACTGTTTCTTAAAAATGTCACTGTGTTGATGCGGACAATTTTAGTTGCGTTTTTAATGGTGTGGAGTATATTTTATGACTCAAGTTTCAAAAAGTTAAATGTTTACCTACAGTCAGTATAAAGTGGTAATAAAATACCGTCTGTAAATAATTCCTACGTGGAATATAACTGAACACTAATCCGTGATGATACAGGAAATTAGCACTTCTCACAAACCCAGCACTATAATTAAATAAATAATCTTCCCAGACATTAACAGAAACACCATCTCATCATCTAACCAATCCTTTAGTTAGTTAGAAGCCTGAAAATTATGGCATTTCTTTCTAATCCATAATTAACACAATTGCAGACTAATCTGATACAAACAGTACCACTATCATATACAATAGCACTTGAATTAAATGAACTAACATTTACTTAACAGTGAAACAACTGCAGTTCATATTAGAGAATTTTCACAGAATATTAAATAATTCCACTAATATTGATTTGCCAATACATGTAATAAATGTCCTAGTGGCATTTATCTGATCATTTTGTTGGAGACCTATATAAATTTCCGTCTCACACACGACCAAATATAATAAAGAAAGTTAAACACATAGCTCTGAAGGAAATTAGTTTTTGAGAATCTGAAACATTCCTTGTTTTCATCAACATGCAATCAGTCACATTGATTTTTTCTTAACTCTACGAGAAGTGTGCCATCGTATGGTATATATAATCATATATGTATACACCAACTGTTAGGTTTGCACCCAATCAAAGTATGGAGAGATAATGCATGTGGAGTTTCTCACCCAGACAACAATATTTCTTTCATCAGAGATCCAGTCTACCTCATAGACATGTGACATGATACCACACTATAAGAATCGTTCAATGGCTTCCAGTATAGGCTCTGCAGGGGGTTTGGGGGTGGGGCCCAGGGGGGGTAAGATAGTTTTCCAGCACCGGTGTGTAAACACGGGAAATCGCAGTCTGGTATGCGAGAAACAGTGATATTAACCCCACCAACACAGGAGCTTTAACCTGGAGCCTTTATAATGCCAAGTTGGGCCAAGGGACCAATCAGTTCTATTTTAAAGGTCTTTTATATTTCGAGGATAAGGCATTTCCTGTGTCAAAGGAGGACGGTCTACCTTTGAGCCACCAGGTTGTTTTCAGAAGATATACACCAAGTAAATGTTTCATAAGAAGATTACACTCAATATTTTGTGACAAATATGAATCTAAACATTTGTTATACAGTTGTCATCACCAAGGTAATATGCAGACAATTGACTTGACACATTAAATTTCATAGTATCTGCCAGGTATCAATAATTTGTGAATAGTTGTGTGCTCAATATAATATCTATATTAATCACTAATTATCGCAATAAGTTACATACAGTATGGACATTAGTCCATCAATATTTACCTAGCACTAAATATTCATACAAATCTGTACGATATTATCGACAAAATGTAAAAATCGACTTGCGATATACGGGTAATTATCACATGTCAAGTCCACTAATAAAAGCAACTGAGCTTGACAAAAATAAAGCGGACATGAATAACAGCATCTAAGTCTAACTATAAATAACTTGTTTATGACACATCTGAAATTGTATGTTATTTCCACGTTTTCTGCTCATGGACATATTTTTCAGTCTGTATTAGAAGCATTACAAATACAAATAAATACAAATACATTTGTATAGCGCAAAAACTATTGAACAATATTCTATTGCGCTTCACACAGTCCATCAGGTATTTAGAAAATCCTATATATATACGAACACGGAAACATGCAAACTCTTCAAAGCATTACAAATGTTTATAAGAATGGAAAGCACTTAGCATTTGTGAGAAGATTATTTGAACATAATTACTTAAATAATTTCATAGATAAATCCATCAAAAGTTGCAACACACACTAACGGTACAATGTGCACCTGCTATTTTGACATTTAATGATATACAATTAATGTGCAGTTTTGGTACAAAATTAAAGCCATTGACTGTGAGATCATCCCACAAATGCATATCAAAGCATACCATACAACATAATAATATTACATGTATAGAGTTTGGATGTTTCCTTAACATAAAGAAATCAAAAATATAAAAAAAAATCAAATTGTAGAAATGTCACAAAACTATTGTAACTACTATCCTACCAAAACTCATGAGGTACATCAGTTTGGTCAAACCCTTAAGTAACAGCGGTTCTATTTGACCCTGGACTTGACCCTATGACCCCTGGAATTTCCAAAAAGCAACATTTCGACCCCAAGGATTCTGGCTGAAGAGTCATTTTTTCTCAAAATTATACGTAATTTGGGTTTAAAATGGTAAAGTCCATTAAAAAATCATAAAAAAGACCCTTGAGATTCAGCACCTTAAGTCAGGAACCCCCGAGTAACTTAACATGTCATTTTATCTATACAACTTCAAATCTTTTCTATAGCTCTATCTAAAGCTACATTTCATCCCTGTTCCGCAATAAGCTCTATAGAGTCATAGAGACACTGGCACAGATATCCACCAGGACATGTTTGATCACCAAATGTCCCTTGTACACATAGGCAACAAATACATGGATACAACTACGTAATTAAATCAAGTCTTGGGAAAATAAAAATGGTTCTCGGGGGAATCACAAATTAGATTACCAGTTTATTGTGTCAGAACATGTATAAACTTAACATCTTTCTATACACTTATAAACAAATAATCAATGCATGTACATATACAGTAAAACCTCACTTAAAGACCACCTCAATAATAGGACCACCTCAAAATTAAGAACAGTGTCAATCTTCAAGTCCACTTTCACTTTTTTTGCTCTTTATTCAACGTCAATATTAAGACCACCTCATTAATAAGACCAGTTTTCAAGGGTACTAAAGGTGGTCGCAATAATGAGGTTTTACTGTAGTTAAATCCTGTGATACAGTGTACAATACCTAACTGAACATTAAATATGTTCTTGTAAAATCACCTACAGTCTCTAGGGAAGCATGTTTGATCTAGTTAATCAATACAAATGTGTACAAAGATTCCATTAAAGTGAAAAATGCAGAAATACAGAGAGAAACCCGGATTTAATTGAGCTGTAAATCCATATCCAACAACATCAAACAGCAATTTGAGCAACAAACTGAAATACAAGTTAAACAGTAATATCAGTTTATGGGTTGATATGAACGCTCTAGAAACAGTAGATTGTACGTAACCTATGATCACTTTCTCTAAATCTAGATATATTTAGAATCCTATAACTACTTTGATACAGACACAGAGAAAAAAAACCACCGTAACAAGAACAGTGGGACCTCGTTCATTCAAATTCATGGGGTCCGAAATTTTATCTCGAATATTACACGATTTAGAATATTACACGATTTTGAATATTACACGGTTTCGAATATTATACGGTTTCGAATGTTATACGGTTTCGAATAATACATGGTTTTGAATATTACACGATTTCGAATATTACACGATTTCGAATATTACACGGTTTCGAATATTACACGGTTTCGAATAACCCATTTCAATTCAACATGCCTAAGAAGATACATCGAGACCTGATCTTATTTTGAATTATAGCAAGTATTCAGACAGAAAGTTGCTGAATAAACGAGGTCCCACTGTATTAGTACAATCTGAATCACTATAATAATAGGCTTAATTTTTCCATAAAATAACTCACCTCGTTTAGAATCTGCTATGTTCAGATAACCAGTCATATAAATGTACATAATCAGACAATTTTTCAATCAATTTGCCCGTACTCATAGGACAGTCAGTGCAAATTGTTGTTTCTAAAAATAAATGTACTGGGATACATCAACAGTGTAACTGACAGTTTTGAAAAAATTGCCTGCAGAACTGATGGAAATTTAGCCTCCCATATCTTCAAACTTTAAAAAAAAAATTCAAGCAAGCATGCTTAATTTGAAGAATTGGCGTTATCAATTTGTATTAAATATGATGTTGCCTGTCTAGACAACACCTTAGATGCTTGAATTGCTTGACTCATTTTTAGGCCAACGGACATATCGTTATTTTAAACATTGTCGAAAGTAACCAGTACTCTTCAGAACCAGAAACAACTTCATCAAAATGAAACTTTTTGGCTTTTGGTCATATGTTTAGCCATACAGTAAAACCTCAATAATAAGACCACCATTGGGACCCTTAAAAACTGGTCTTCCTGTTGAGGTGGTCTTAATATCGAGGTTGAATAAAAAGCAAAAAAATGAAAATGGGCTTGAAATTTGTGTTCTTAATTTTGAGATGGTCTCATTATTACGGTGGTCTTTAAGGTTTTACTGTATATGATATAACTTAAATCTTACATAAATTCTAGAAGTATGTTCTCTAAACAATGATTTACTGACAAGAGATTTATTCCTGAACAAATATACTGGGTTACAGAAGGTCTGTGGTTATACCATGCATCTACCTACGCCCAAAATAATGCTGTTTGGGGCGCCTGGGATTTTCCTCCACCCTAGTAGCTGGATAAGTCATAACATGACCCTAGCTGTTTATGTGACTTAAAGCCCCTATCACAAAATAAGAAGGGAAAAGGGCCGAACTTTGGCCCCATACAAGTCCGAAAAAACACATATGCATTTGCTACAAATATTTAATGAAAATGTCAGTTAATTGTCATTTATGACAGTCGTAAAACTCGTTGGGAGTTCGAGATTTTAGGCATATTTAAATAGACAGATAAAGAAAATTGTTAGTGTATTGAAATAGAGGGTAACTGTCTGTTAAGATAAATGTAGTTTGGAATACTTCAATTTATCATACATCATATTATAATGTTGTTTTCATAAAAATAATTGAAATGATCGATATTTCTTTTATGAATTATGTTCATTGCTTAGCAGAAGTAAAATACTATACAAATTAGTACTAACGTCAGAATATATGTCAAGTCATGGTAAAAATATACACAACAAAAACAAAACACGTAACAGACGTCTTATTCAGTTAACCGGTTAACCAGTCGGAAGATTAAACGGTTAACCTGTTAGCAAAATAACTGAATATTGACATCCCTATTTTGTATACGTGTATGGTATATTTGTACATTTGTATAGGGATAGAGAACATTATATCTGACTTTCAGTAAAAAACATCTGGACCAGCTGGGTTACCAGAAACAGACATCTTTTCTAAGGACTTGCTTATAATCTCCAGTACTTTGAATTGCATTGACTTAAAAAAAACTGGTAATAGCATAGTTTTAGAATCCATGAAAAAAAGGTGGTATTTTACCTGATGAAAATATCCAAGTTAATGGCCGTTGGGAGAACAAGGCATCAATAATGACTTTAATAACACATACCTTATATTTTGCACATGTTGTTAAACTGTTGTACATATATATTTGTGTGGCCTTGAAATCTTCATTCCAAAATTTGTATCTAAAAATAAACAAATTAAGATAAGATGAAAACACTCAAACATAGCAGGGTATAATTAAACTGCTCAAAATGTATGAAAATCTACTGTATGCACTGCTAGTCATATTTCATTTAATTCATAAAACAAGCTGTTCCGACAAGTATTGCATGGTGGCATTTTTTTAATCCGAAAGTTTAAAAAATAAAAATAAATGAGTGAACACAAAAACCAAGTAATATGCAGCCATATGTTTGTATGGAAAAGAGTACCAATCACTTGCTACAGAGATACTGACAAATGTTAAGTTGTAGCATGTAAAACATGTCTACTAATTGACCAGATTTTATGAAAATTTGGTTGTACATGTAATAATTTATAGTGGCTACCAGAAGGTTAATGTTTGCCAGTATTTGACCTAATGCCCTTATGTTTGACCCCATTCAAACAAGGTTCAAGCTTGCCATAGATTTCATAGACAGTCACACACTTTCTGAACAGGTTTTATTATAATTGGGCTATATCATTGACCTCTATTTTTAGCATACACAAATCCCACATCTTACAATGCTATATGTATAAAACCTTGTATAAAGTAAATAAAATTTAAGATTTCATTGAAATGTTTATATCAAATTTTTTTATAAAGTCAATCAATCCTTATGAACAGGTAACACTGATACATGTAATGCTATACTCAAGTGCATTCTACAAATTCTTGAGTATCAGAGGAATAACTTTAAATAATACAATAGTTGAGTGACTAATAAACAATCTATACTTATATTGATCAATTGATGTGTATGCAAGGATAAGATCTATAGCTTATTTCCAATAAAGTCCAAAAAAGGCAATATACAGACATTTATCATGGGAACAAAACAAACTGCATTGTCTAATTTTACGGAAACTTGTGTAACATTTGACAAAATAACACTATGAGCATAAATAATCATTTAACAGTACAATTATTCACCTGATAATATTCACATGACCATAAAAAATCATTTGTGAAGATGTGCGATTTTCCCTAAAAATGAAATATCTACAAATAAATTATTCAAATTATTTGTGGTTGTTGTCATGGAATTTTCAAATTTCATCCTGACAATTAAAAAGACAAAAATAGACAAACAAAGTGTGTTGTCGTCGATCGCGCGAGTTAGTATAAAATTAATCCAAGTATCATTGTTAGCATAAACGTTCTGTTGATTACACAATTAACTCAGGTTCATATTGTTGCATTTAACGGATAAATACGATAATAATGGTAGTTGGTTTAGCATCACACAAATTCCCATGAATGATTATTGTAGCTTATACAGTGTGGATTGACATATTATGGGTGACAATTACAGGACTCCAGTACACCTAGAACACGATTCTAGGATTTGGTACAGTAATCATAGCCACTGCCATACATGTCTCAAATTCATGAGCTACTTTATCACAATTGGATACAATTTTAATATATATATGCAGCTCATTTACTGAATCAAGCAGCCGAAGTTTGAGCTCCACTTTTTACTAACCCAAATGAAAGGACGTTCAGGAAAGGATGTTACGTTTTTTAGTGGTCGATGCTTTCCATTAGATCTATCAAATTCAGATCAAAATGAGACACCCTGACAAGCCCAATTATTAACGCTTTATTCTAATAAAGAAGATAAATGAGAAATCATCTCGAGAATATTTATTGATTTAGATTATTCTGTCCATCATGAACGTAAAAAGCGCGAATAAACAATTACAGCAAAATATACGATACAAATTAGAAAAAAATCACTTTGGTTTAGGTACGAAATGGTTCAGGACGAGTGATTGTAAAAAAAAACGGTCAGAGTACAATATAATCCATTTTCATCGAAGAAAGTAATTAATTACCAATAGTAACTCCAAGATTATGTTATATCTCAACACTTTTTGGCAATTAATCTTGTTTCCGAAAAGAAATCGTTCTCATTTAGGCCCCAGAATATATTTACAGTGAAGATAGCACTTCGTAAAAAATGCTTTGAGGTCATACACCACTAAATATATGGTTTACAGCTAAAATGATACATCATGTATGAAACTTATGTAAAGAGGTCAAAAGTAGATTTTGAAGATGTTACTAGTTTTTACATGATATGTACTTTTTTATGAAACTCCTCTGTTAAACGCTCAAGTATAATATTTGAAAATGTTACATGTCTTGCAACATTGTATAATCAAAGCGCTGAAAGCGCAGAAAGACTGGTGCAGACAAATTTTGTTCGTGTTTTCTGTAAAGACTTGTCAACCCTACATTGTACAAGTATTGGACTGTGTCATCATTGTTTGCTTCCACTGCAGCTGATTTTGCTTCTTTATCTGCTAGTTCATTTCCAGAAATATTTCTATGGCCTGGTACCCAGTGGATATTGATGTTGTTACCATTTTGTTCCAATGTCATGAGATTTTTCTTTGAATTAATGATGGATTCAATTTTGTATTTTGGTATGGTGTGGCTGAATGTTGCTACAATGGCGCCTTGACAGTCTGTAAAGAAGTGAACATTTTTGTTTTGAAGATTTGGTAGGTCAGATAGGAATTGCAAAGCAATTTCAATTCCTACAATCTCTCCTGCATAATTGTTACTGTTTTGTCCAACCTTTTGTCTCAAAAGAATTGGAATGCAGTTATATCCTTCCAGATATATGGCCGCTCCTGCTCCTGTTGGACCTGGGTTACCCAAAGCAGAGCCATCTGTGAAAACTAGCACGTCATTTGTATTGCATTTGTTGATAATGTCTGTTATATTTACTACTTGTATATCCTTGTCTTCTTTTAATTGCTCAGAGTTGATGCATGTCTTGATACGTGACAGACCTAGAGATGATTTTTGATATAGAAATTCCTGTTCTATATTTTCCAACTTGATGTTTCCTCTAACTTCATTAAATGTGTTCATAAGTTACTCAAAATGTGTAGGTTTTTTCGACATTACATGGCTTATAATCCAGTCGTTGAATTCTTCTTTTAAAGGGTCTTTTGTGGTTTTCTCCCCTATTCATACTATTTCTTGTACTTGCCTTAATTTCATGTGCAATTCTAGTGGAAGGCAGTTTGTAAGCACCTCTAACGTATCTGTACTAGTGCTATTTATGCATCCCGTGGCTTTTAGCATGGCTCTGCGCTGGACAGCTCCAAACTCTTTTGTGTACCGATCTGAAGCTGTAACTAATACGGCTGCACCATAGTCCATTATTGGAAGTACCAAACTTTTGTACAAATGCATATATATAGATTGTGAACAACCAGCAATTGTACCAATAAATATGACCAACATGTTTAAGGCTCTGTAAGCAGATGCACTTTTGTCTTTGATATGTTAGGCGAATTTAAAGTCCTCATCTATTGTTATGCCTAATAACTTTGTGTGTGTTTGAACAGTAATTTTCTTGTTCCCGAGTGTTATTGAGGAAGGAGCTATTTCCTCTTTGGTCTTTCCGAATACGATTGCATGAGTTTTTTCTGGAGCAATATTCACATTCCACATCTTGCACCATTTGTCAATATTGATAAAATCTAAATTGGTTTTGTTTTAAATCAAAAAAGAACTTTGTAAGAGGTGCAAAGTTGTGTCTTATGCTTGTTTTGTTGTGTTGACACATGCTTTTGAAAGATATATCATTGCAAATCATGCAAGAGTTTGGCGAAAATTTAAAACTTTAAGAGAGAAAATGACAGAAAACTGATGGGAGTAAATAAAAAACTTTATTGCATTTTAGTATAATCAGGTGCCAAGTTGACCCATGTATCACATGCTTTAAATGTATAATTACAAAATTAATACGGTAAATTTCTACTACAAATTAAATACTAATAACAAAAACATTTACAGTATTATCAAAAACAATGCACCAACTTCAACTACGTGTATCAATTTCCCTAAGTATAACATATAAAAAATACCCCACCCTTCCAACACATACAATGAACTAATTAAAAGGATTAAATAAAATACTAAGTGTACACACAAATTGTAAATGATACATTTATCTAGAAAATATGAGATTCATAGCGGCAGTAAGTTTCGTGAACTTGAATGAACTTAATTAAAAACTCCCAGGAGGTATTGACCACAGGAGACTTGTCACTAGTTCTCTCCCTTTCTCCAATCTAGAGTTATCACCCCCTTATCCCTACTATAGTATTTTGTTCCCTTCTATAGCATATGATCTAGTAGAAGGGATAAAGGGAGAGAACTCATGACAATCTCCTGTGCTATTGACTAGGATCATGATGTACATCCAATTCTACTCAAGTTTTCAATTGACATGAATCAACAGGAGTGAAAGCAAACTAGACTACCTGAATATCAAAAAACAAGTAGATACAATTGTTTTGCCTTCATTCTTAACTTGCATTATTGTAGCGTCATGATTG
This sequence comes from Mactromeris polynyma, assembly GCA_032209605.1. Classification (NCBI taxonomy): domain Eukaryota; kingdom Metazoa; phylum Mollusca; class Bivalvia; order Venerida; family Mactridae; genus Mactromeris; species Mactromeris polynyma. Next base: position 20,050,068 of record JASFXZ010000005.1, read on the forward strand.
ACAACCAAAATGACAAGATGCTGTTATTGCATAGATGATCTTTGGATCACCAAATGTTGTAGAAGTTATATGACACATGATGTTATAAGTTACAACACAATACTGAAAACACATACAGTTAACATAAACAAGTTATTTCATGAATACATTTTCCACAATACAGAAACTGATTTCTCATGAAAGGACCTGTCATTTACTTTTATTCACTTATCTCATCATCAAACTAATTGTGTAAGAAACAGTGATACTTCTAGACAGCACTGTTCTCAATGGAAACAATAGAGCACAGGATATTGTCACTAGTTATTTCCCTTTATACTGTCTAGAGTTATCTCCCTTTGCCCCTCTATAGAATATATATATAGTAAGGGAGATAACTCTAACAAGGAATAAAGGGAAATAACTTTTGACAATCACCTGTGCAACAGAGTACGTAACATGAGAAACTTACCAAGACATGAAAGCAAAATCTGGTTCTTTATTGATATGTAGATACACTAGTCTAGTCTTCATCCAAATAATGTGAGACAATGAATGTTTGTCTTATTGCCTTACAAATGAGCATCTAATGCAGCACATTGCTTTCCTTTATTGCCAAATCCACAATGCATGCACAACTGTCCTGGTATCATCATCTTCTTATCCAACACCTTATTACATAAAAAGCATTTACATCTCCCCAAGGAATGAACAGAATGGAACTGACACATGTTGGCTGCAACTGAATGTCTCACGGAGAAAATTTCATTGCCACAAACTACACACATATTCTCATTTCTATGGAAACCATTTGGACAAAAGATTGCTTTGTTGTGTTTGCAAAATGTGCAAATGTAGACAGGAGAAACTCCCTTAATGACTGGATCAGCCAGATTCCTGCATCGACATTCCTACAATAAACATATTTATGCATGTAAGACTACATAATACAAGCTATTACAAAATTCAACAAATCAGCGTAGCAGAAAGAAGGAATAGTGGTTAAGGGGTATAGAGCTAGACGCCTGGTCTGAGGTATTAGATTCAAATCCTGCCATCATCGAGATTCTTATGTGTTCTTCACAATCCCTGACTTAGGCACGTGTCACAGGAGGCACAGTGGTCATGGTTAGAGCACCTGACTTCTGATCCGAAGGTTGTGAGTTCGAGCCCTGTGATGAGCAGGATTTTGATAACGAACTTCACAATCCTTAAACTTGGTGTAAGTAAATTATTTGTATCACATTGAATCTTAACTTCATGGAAATACTGACCTTGTTTTCTTATGCATACTAACAGCTATTTTGTAAAGTATGGAGTGGGATGTCCTCGACCCACACATACTTATTTACGAGGAAAATAAAAATATATCCCCTTCAAAAAAAAAAAAAAAAGTACTGGGTGGTAGCCAGAAAGCAAGTCATTGAGAGTGAGTAGTATAAGTTGTAAGAACTTGTTTCAAAATCAATGTTCAATACAAAAGGAGTAACTAAAGCAGTAGAATTGTTCATTTTCAAACAGTGACAAGCGAAACTCATCATCAGCATAGTACAGAAATATTTCAAGATGATATTCATCTAAATATTGAATGTTAACCTAATTACCCAATGAACAAAACATATTGTATATAGATCTTGGTCAAACAGCAGTCAGACACTATCTTTGCTAATCACCATGACAAACTGCCCAGTCTATGCTTACCTTTAACAGGACAGTTTGAAAGAGTATGTCTGTGGTAATGTTTTTTAAAATAGATATAAAGACACGTGTCTTTGTAACTTACTCCAATTATGTGACTTCTTCTAAATGTTGGTAACAATCTGGATTCTGGCACCTCTCTCACAAAATGAATAATTCTGAATTAGTAAACAAACATGGAAATTAAGTTAAAATATACCTAAAATTTCCAAAACCAAAACCCCCATGATGGCCCCTATATTGCACAACCAACCAAATACCTGCACAGTACCATAAGTCATAGACTTATTGATCAATTGTGCCCATTCTAAAACTTGCTTGAAATCTTGGTGCAAAAGACACACTGTATCAGCTACATAAGAATGGGATCTCCATTTTATTAGAATTAAAACTGTGGACAGACAATGTTCAAGTAATCAAAGGTGCTCACAAAGGAACAGTTCATATTCTAGTGAGCTAGATACCTGTTTTTGTTCTTAAGATAACCATTCTTTCTTACACGTATTATCACAGTTCTTTACCTTTATCCCTCCAAGAGTTCTCTCCCATTATCCCTTCTATACGTACATACATATACTATAGAAGGGATAATGGGAAAGAACTCATGACAATCTCCTGTGCATATTATAACCATTAACATACAGGCAAATAATGCTTGGATTGCACCAAAGAACGCCCTAAAAGTGCACTGAAATAAATATTACTAAAGTAATACATAAAATATCAAACTGCCTCCATAAAAACATATGCAGTGAAGTGTTTCTGTTACTACTCACCTTTTTCTTAATCTAGCATTAGTAAGATGCCATGGTAAGGCATCTCTCCTCAATTCTCTATCATCGCACCAGAATTCAATATAATCAGCTAGAATTGTATGCCATTTTACAGCGTTTGCTTGGCTTTTTATCAATGTGTCATAAATCACCTTAAATGTAAAACAACACGGTCATGATTATTTTGATTCAAAAACAGAAACAAATGATAACTTAAGACTCAGACACAAAACAAAATGTAAGTGTTTTACTATAGGTCAAGGGGCATGGACCTAGCTGTTACTGACTACAATTAAGATGAAACCCCAAGGTGCAGTACTCTGTTGGATAACTTATATTCCCATAAGATTTTGTTACTCTATTTGAGATTTGCGTGACTCAAACTTTTGTGTAACAAATACAGATACAATGCCCCTCTCCTTTTTGTGGAGTCAACCACATTATTCATTATTTCATATTATCACATAACTTGCACTACAGGAGTGGCATAAAGCAGTGACATAAATATCGTATGTAACTAGTTACATAAATAGCCAGTGTGACGTCACCTTAAATGACAGCATATTGTTTACAATTGTTCTGAATTTCGGCATTTATTAAAAATATTGTTTATTTAAAGATTGAAAACAATCTATTTACGGTGTTATGTGATAAATAGAATCTTACATTCGTGCTTATTTGATATTGTTTTTATGAAACTCGTCGACTGAAACAAATATGACGCTCGGCTATTTCAGTCGTCTCCTTTCATAAAAACAATAACAAATAAGCACTCATGTAAGATCCTCTATTTAATCAAATTATTAAAAATGCTACAAGCAATCACTCATACGAAATCACAATGATCCTTATCTAGAGTTGAGCAGTATATGACAAATGTATAAGAAAATCAAGCATAACCTTGAGATAAAGTATAAACTACACCGTACAAAACTGAATAAATTTAAATAATGTTCATTTACAGATTTTATTGTTCCATGATGTAATGCCATTTTGTCATTGGTTGTTGTTCTGAGAAATGATGACAAGCTCCGCCTTATCCTCGCCCAAAGCAACGCCCCGAGTGGTTCCTTGCATGGAATATTACCCAGCATTCTTTGGAAATCCAGTGAGGTCATCTGTCCATACTGACAGGCAAGCAGACAAAGTACCTATAATTCAATTATATCTGAATCAGGCAATTATCAAAGAAAAGGTTTTTGTGACAACCAACATACATTTATACTTTCCGCTGTGAATAACAAACTTATCATATTGCCCAGGGAATCTAAGAATAGCAAAGATGCATCAATGAATTTGACAAATCAATCAGAACAATCAACTTCGATAATGTTAATTTTGTTTTATTTATCATGCAATTCTTTATTGTTTGTACAAGCGTAAAGTTTTATTTCATGAGGACTATACTATGCCACACACACATTTGAAACCTCATTCTCGTAGGAAGATATAATGGGATTTCTATAAGATGAATAGAAATAAATCTGAAATATACTCTTATTACATATAGTTTAATACACTATTTGTTGCCACAATCCTAAATTTTAACCAGAATTTAAATGTGTATCTTATCAATTTGAAGAGCGTCATTTCATGTCTGACATTAAAATGACTAAAATTTGACTTACCAATACAACAACAGTAAAACCTTACTTAAAGACCACCTCAACAATAAGACCACCTCAAAATCAAGAACACAATTTTCAAGTCCATTTTCACTGTTTTGCTCTTTATTCAACCTCAATATTAAGACCACCCCAATATTAAGACCAGTTGTCACGGGTCCCAAGGGTGGTCTTACTATTGAGGTTTTACTGTACTTACTTTCTCCATACTATCGGTATCGTCGTCATCAATAAGACGTTGTAGAACAGCTTGTATCGTAGCTTCCACGCTCTCTGATACTATCTTCACTTGTTTAGTTAATGATCTGAAGTCTCCGTATATCCTTAATTCTTCACAGATAAAATAAAGCCACAGGGGACTCGCTGAACATTTGGAATCTACTATCAGCTTTAACTGATCATTGTCTAATTTCTGTAACAACAAAATACTTCATATAAAAAATATAAATACTCAAAGACAAAATGCACTCACATATACAGTCAAACCTGTCTGTAAAGACCACCCATGGGAACAGCAAAATGTGGTCTTTGTTAACAGGTGGTCTCTTTTAACAGATTAAATATCATTGAAAATGGTCTGATGGGAACAAAAAAGACCACATTTTGCTGTTCCCATGGGTGGTCTTTACAGACAGGTTTGACTGTACTAATTTAACACAGAACATGACAAACAACAAAAAAGGAAAATGGAAATTACCATTTTTGTACTACAAAAAACATAAGCCACATAATATATGCAATATGAACAAGCAGGTACCTAATATCATAAACGATTACAGTCGGACAACGTTTATTCGGCAACCTTCTATCCGAATATTTCATATAATCGGAAGTAAATATCAGGTCACGATGTATCTTCTTAGGCATGTCAAGTTGAAAAGGGCCAATCGAAACAATACATGTAAATTTCGAAACAAAATTTTGGACCCAATGTATTCGAATGAATGAGGTCCGACTGTAGTGATAAGTGTTTTTTACAATGTATACATTTGTTTTCTTATTCTGAAACAATTCAAAAGAATTAACAGTAATGAAAGAAATTTATGACTCCACTGATCTGCTATACAGATTTACCCAAGATCTTCTTCCATGACATAGTAAGCTCCAGAATGTCTGACTGACAAAACTAAACATGCAGACAGATACTGATATGCAAAGTCTTCATTGAACACTTCAGGAGAAGTATACTGTAAATTGTACATCGAATATTCCCTAATAAACACCCCTATCCTAATTAACGCCCCCCCCTCTTAGTTTTGAAGAGAATTTTAGCATTTCTTTACCTTTATTAAATGCCCCCCTCCCTTTCTCAAAATGTAACCCTGGTGCATTTATTAGGGAATATTCGGTATATTGTAAACAGCCTCATTTGTAACCAGCTTGTTGTAGAATTTTTGAAAACAGGGTCAAAAAATTATAATTTCAGGGACATCATAACCAATTCCGATCACTGATTTATGAGACTGTTTGTAATTTTTCTATTGAATTGATTATACCACCTTGTTAAACTGTTCCAGAAATTGTTCAACGATCATTCTAGCATCATCAGGTCTCAGTGAGTCAAGTACTATCACATAATGTGGATACTCCTGTATTCTTGAACATATTGATGGTTGCTGGGTTGAACTCACTATACAATAAACATTTGCAGGGAACTTTGGAGCCAACCAGCTGAGATTCATAATATCATTGACAGTGGAAAGCTGAAATATTTAGATTTATGTTTAGAATAAGCAGACCACAGGAGATTATCATGATTTCTCTCCCTTTATTCCTTCTATCGTCTATGTATATAGAACGTGTGACAACCTCCTGCGAAGCAGACTAACATAGCTTACCAGAATCTCTATAATCTAGTCATGTTTAAAATAAGCAAATCGCATGAGATTGTCATGAGTTCTCTCCCTTTATCCCTTCTAGAGTTCTCTCCCTTTATTCTTTCTATAGTATATGTATATATAGCACGATAGGGAGAGAACTCATGACAATCTCCTGCAGACTAACATAACTTCCCACATCCTAAATACAGTAGTATAGCAGAAATATGTGGCTCACACAATGTAGATGTAAAGGATCAAACACCAGTATTACTCATGATGACTTAGGTCCTTTACTTACAATTTTTTGTCAAAGGTTTTGATATAGAGGTTGATTAAAGAGCAAAATGGTGAAATGGACTTGAAAATTGTGTTCTTAATTTTGAGGTGGTCTTATTATTGAAGTGGTCTTTAAGTGAGGTTTTACTGTATTTCAAATATTGAAAGGATACATGACATAAATAGGACAATAGAAGCAAAAAGAGCAACAACAACACGTCTCCTCTAGAATGGAGGGGAGATATAAAATATTTATTACAAAGTAATTCCACTAACCTCGTCTAGAGCATCAAATATAAGTAGAATATTTCTGTCAGAAGGCTTCTCATGCTGGGCCATTAATTCGTCTCTGAGAATTCCCCGTAGCTTCTCATCTTCTGTTTTGTACAAGACTTCTAAAAACTCTAAAAATAATTATGTATTCCAGTGATTAAGTTATCTTCTCATGCCCAATGTATACGTATGAGAGATGTTCAGATTTACATAGATGTCAGCTTTAACTTACTGGATGTAATAAAGACAAATAAATTGGCACATCAGGGGTGTAGCTTAGCACATATTGATGAGTAGGCCTAGTTTTATGGGGATTCATGGGCATGGTCCCTCAGAAATTTTTGTTTAGCTGGATTGTGAGAGATGCGTTTTGGTGTATATTGCCTATCAGTATATATGCTTACAATAACACCAAAACCGTACATTAAATCTCTTATTGCAGTTTTGGCCATTTTATTTTTTCGATTTTCATGACATCTCAATTTTACATGTACCTTGGACAGACACTAAACTGACCTCAATTTTACATCACCTTATGTACCTTGGACAGACACTAAACTGACCTCAATTTTACATCACCTTATGTACCTTGGACAGACACTAAACTGACCTCAGTTTTACATCACCTTATGTACCTTGGACAGACACTAAACTGACCTCAATTTTACATCACCTTATGTACCTTGGACAGACACTAAACTGACCTCAATTTTACATCACCTTATGTACCTTGGACAGACACTAAACTGACCTCAGTTTTACATCACCTTATGTACCTTGGACAGACACTAAACTGACCTCAATTTTACATAATTTCATGCATTCACATGAACTTTACTGTGATTTCCCCATATAAATTATGGAGTGTCAAAACTGTAATACCACAACCATACACCACTGAATATACCATGGACAGTCACCCGGGCTTTAATCATAAAACTTGTAAGACTGAAACTCAGACTTAAGACTTAAAAATAATAAACGGTCTTTTTGATCCTATGTTGGTATAATATTACAGATTTTAATTAAACTTGGCCAAAGTGTAAATAGTGAAACAACAATTATTTAGACAGAATTTCATTTGTTTTGATTTAATGAAAACAAAATGCTGGTAAATATAACTTTTCACAAAGTTTAAGTCTTAGTATCAGACTTGAAGTATTTTTAAATAATGACCCAGTAGGCTATCCTACATAATTCTATGCACTATGAAAAAACACTAATGTGATACCACGACATTTAATTTTCTGTATTATAAACAACCACTTCAGTGATACCCGACATCATGTGCCAAGAAAAAATACTATGATACCTCAAATAACTAATCAAATTTTTGCATCCAAACAAAATATACATGTATATTCATTTTGGAATTTCACTTTAGTTTTATGTATCTAGTTTTGTGTCATTTTCCTTTAATATACACTTTTCAACATTACCTGTTGAATGATCTTGTTTTAGGAAAGCAACCAGTCTCTGAAGCAGTAGAGGTGCATGATGGGAGTTTCCTGAACACCCAGTGAAATGGTAAAATACATCCATACCAATCTGAAAGACACAAATTTTTTATATTTTCCTTCTTCTTCATTTAACTTTGTACTTTACATACATCAAAGAGTTGTTACAGTTTGATGTCGCTCATTCGAAATCATCAGGTTCGAAGTTTTATTTGAATAATATAGAGTCTGCTGCTATTTTTGTGTTACTTCCGGTTTCGAGGTATTTTGATATTTTTTAAACGAAACATACATTGAAACAATTTGGCATGATAGTAAAAATATGAAAATGAAATGATGTTGTCAGCATTACTTAACTGTAAAATATTTGGAAGAATAAACTGAACACAAAAGAAAATCGAAGTAAGAATTTCTACTGCTATGTTATTTCGTTAGTACCAAGAAAATACAAGCAAACAGTATACATAATTTCAAATAGCCCATTTCGATTTGAAAAAATAGATACATCAGGACCTGATATTTATTTAGGAAAATACCAAGTATTCGGATAGAAGGTTGTTGAATAAACAATGTCTGACTGTATATACATGTACACAGAAAATCTGTCATAGCTAGATCTCTTAAGAATAGAAAAAAAAATGATCATCAATAATCGTTTAGAACCTGAATGCCATGAAAACATACAGCATGACACAGCATTCCTTATGTCACAGCATGACACAGCATTCCTTATGTCACAGCATGACACAGCATTCCTTATGTCACAGCATGACACAGCATTCCTTATGTCACAGCATGACACAGCATTCCTTATGTCACAGCATGACACAGCATTCCTTATGTCACAGCATGACACAGCATTCCTTATGTCACAGCATGACACGGCATTCCTTATGTCACAGCATGACACAGCATTCCTCATGTCATAGCATGACACAGCATTCCTTATGTCACAGCATGACACAGCATTCCTTATGTCACAGCATGACACAGCATTCCTTATGTCACAGCATGACACAGCATTCCTCATGTCACAGCATGACACAGCATTCCTTATGTCACAGCATGACACAGCATTCCTTATGTCACAGCATGACACAGCATTCCTTATGTCATAGCATGACACAGCATTCCTCATGTCATAGCATGACACAGCATTCCTTATGTCACAGCATGACACAGCATTCCTTATGTCACAGCATGACACAGCATTCCTTATGTCACAGCATGACACGGCATTCCTTATGTCACAGCATGACACAGCATTCCTTATGTCACAGGAAAGCAAATAACTATACTCTTCTGATTGTTTGTTTCATCGGGTTTAACTCTGTTTCTCAACGATATTTCAGTTATATATGGCGGGCCGGTTCACCTAACCAGTTTTTCCTGGACTGAATTCTAACCAGTACTAACTTACCCTTCCACAAGGAGCCGGCAACTTCTCCACTTGTGGAGGAAAATTGACATTTTTGTCAATTTTTTATGGAAGGAAATGACCTGCCGCGACCGGGAATCAAACCCGGATCGCCGGGTTACAAGTCCAGCGCAATAACCACTGGACCACGGCCGCGGCTCTGTATACTCTTCTGAAACAACTCATTTTGTTTCGTGTTTAATTCACTCCAAGAAACCATATTGTTCAACAATGATAAAATTTACTACAAACTGCATACATACATAGTCAATGACTTCTGTTGAACAATCTTGACTAAGTCTCATTATGTAAAACAGGAAGTTACCAAGTTTGGCTTGTGTGGTCATTATATTATGTGAAACACTAGTTGGGGTATTAAACAGTATTCTGCTCAACAATTGCTACTTCCACGCAAAACCTTCACCTAATTTCTAAGGTTTCAAGGGTGGTAATTCTGTTGAATGCATGAATTCCTACTTTACCTTTCTGGACTGTTGGGCAACATAAGCCAGCAGAGTTGTCTTTCCATAGCCAGATGGTCCAGTCAGCCACAAGAGGGAGTTTTCATAGTTCATAAGGTCATTCCAAAACTCTGAATCTCCTGATAGTGTAGAAATTTTTTCAAAATACAGTTAAACCTCACTTAAAGACCTTCTCAATAATAGGACCACCTCAAAATTAAGACCACAATTTTCAAGTCCATTATCACTGTTTTATCACTAAATTCATTTTCAATATTATGACCACCTCAATAAGAAGACCAGTGTTCCAGGGTCCCAAAGGTGGTCTTATAATTGAGGTTTTACTGTATATTCCAAGTTGTATGTACAAATAGGCATAGTGTATCAGATCAGAACTGTATTATTCTAAAATTGTAAATGTTAATATTTATGATAATAAAATGCCACTGGTGCACTATTTTGATACAAACTTATTAAACTCAATGAAGTGGCAGATTCCATAAAATAACAAATAAAAGTTGCTCATGTGACATGAAATCAGGGCCCGGGATTACAACCAATACTCACACTCAGCACTTATACTCAGCACTTACACTCAGCACTCACACTCAGCACTCACACTCAGCACTTACACTCAGCACTTACACTCAGCACTTACACTCAGCACTTACACTCAGCACTCACACTCAGCACTTATACTCAGCACTTACACTCAGCACTTATACTCAGCACTTATACTCAGCACTTACACTCAGCACTTACACTCAGCACTTATACTCAGCACTCACACTCAGCACTTACACTCAGCACTTACACTCAGCACTTACACTCAGCACTCACACTCAGCACTTACACTCAGCACTCAGCACTTACACTCAGCACTCAGCACTTACACTCAGCACTCACACTCAGCACTTACACTCAGCACTTACACTCAGCACTTACACTCAGCACTTACACTCAGCACTTACACTCAGCACTCACACTCAGCACTTACACTCAGCACTCAGCACTTACACTCAGCACTTACACTCAGCACTTACACTCAGCACTTACACTCAGCACTCACACTCAGCACTTACACTCAGCACTCACACTCAGCACTTACACTCAGCACTCACACTCAGCACTTACACTCACCACTTACACTCAGCACTCACACTCACCACTCACACTCAGCACTTACACTCAGCACTTACACTCAGCACTCACACTCAGCACTTACACTCAGCACTCACACTCAGCACTTACACTCAGCACTTACACTCAGCACTTACACTCACACTCAGCACTTACACTCAGCACTTACACTCAGCACTTACACTAAGCACTCACACTCAGCACTCACACTCAGCACTTACACTCAGAAGTCACACTCAGCACTCACACTCAGCACTTACACTCAGCACTTACACTCAGCACTTACACTCAGCACTTACACTCAGCACTTACACTCAGCACTTACACTCAGCACTTACACTCGGCACTCACACTCAGCACTTACACTCAGGATCGAAGAAATCTCAAGTTTGGTGGATCACAAAGTACTTAACAGAGTAACACTGAGTGCAGAGTGCAGAGTGGTAAGTATTAGTTATACTCCCGATCCCTGGACTAGATATATATACAGACTGAGGCTATGGAAAGAGATGGAAATATTATCTTCTAGTATGTCAGTAACAGTAGGTTTCTTCACACGGTCACTTGAAGCAATAGATAGTTCCCACATTTACAATATTTACCTCCCTTGTACTGAATTGTCGGCTATATTGATAGGTAAATTTCCTTAAAGTGTATAGGGAATATAATGTAAACGATGACAGACTAATCAGATATAAAACAATAACTTATTCATTATGCTGATGTGGGCAGTTGGTTCAGTAAGGTGATGAAAAAGCGGTTGTCACAGGCAAATTCTCTCAGTATTTTCTCAATTATCAGTAAGTTTTGCCTATCAAAATGGCTGATGATTAAGAACAAGGGAGGTAACTATTGTAGATGTGGGAATTATCTTTTATCACATTATAAGGATACCATCAAATTTTAAACAAGAAGATCGTGATGACCCAGCATCATTCATCACGTGATGTACAATTGCAATGGTATTATGACAATTGTCATATAAGAAGACTTCCCTTATCAAGTTTTGCAAGTATTTTTTTCTTAACAAATCAATTAGCCATTCATCACTATGGTGGAGGGTCATGATGAGATCATTACAGTGAAATAGATTGGAAAACCGAATCTCTCATGGAAGAGGGCTTGTCTACTGTTACATATACACACTTCTGTAGCAGGAAATGCCATACCTACTGAAAGTCAGATTTCGGCACTGGTCAAAATGGGATTTGGGAACTTTCACTACTTATGTACAGCGCAGTCATACATTCACTACTAAAACAATACCTATCCTCATAGACACCTCACATTAAAACTAACACCCATAACTTTAAACAACACTTACTTGCAAATGGTTTGGATGCATCTGTAAATATACAATATAAATAAATATCAGTACAGAAAGTTAGGTGAAGGAGCCATTAATTACACTGACAACTAAAAATGTGTTCATTATAAACAAGTTCTCCCATTTCACTGTACATGTATTCAGATTTAAGAAAAACATATAAAAAAGAAAAATATGAACACATGTGTATTATTCTGTCTTCAATTAAACACTACCAGACTAGTACTTAGAAGCAAAATGTAGAAGTCTTTTTGATAAACAAGTCAAATAAATATTGTACCTCCCAATCTTAAATGATCAATATGACCATTTATGTAGGAGAATATTTGATCAGCCTCTTCCTTATGTGCACGTATGGTGCCAGCAAGTTCTTCTACATGCTTTTGTTGATCAACTACAAAAGAAACAAATAGATAACTTATAGTTATTCCTTCAAAAACAAGAAGGAAAAATGGCCCAACATTGCTCACCTGAATCCTTGAACAAATCAGGAACTTAAGATTTTTAGTCTAGGACTTTAGCACAAGACCTCAGTAGCATTGCTACATTTCAGATGCCATGCATTTGACCCAATTTCCCAAAAGAGCAATATACTTAGCCACAAGCATACCTGTCAAGGCTTAAATGAACCTTAGAGTGAGAAAATATTCTAGGGGTTTCGGGGGCATGCCCCCCCCGAAAAATATTTGATTCCTAGATCATTTGTGGTGTGTTCTGGGGTGTTTTCTACAACAGTTTCAGACCCAATGTTTTTACCGATTTATTCATAAAACCATAGTATTTATTTTCGTGAATTTTGTTTTAATCGAAATGCGTGAGAAATTACATTGTCAGCGTGAGACCGTGATTTCATTGCCAAAATCGTGAGACTCACGGCGAAACCGTGAGACTTGACAGGTATGCACAAGTAGTTCAGCACGTGCCACTTTAACTGCATCGAACAAAAGCTGAACGATTTGTTAGAAAAAGCTTAATTAGCCAATGGTTTAAGAAATATTTTATTCTATATAGCTTAATAGTTAATAACATCCATTCCAAAACAATTAAATTATTACCAAACTTCTGCAAGAGCATTACTTTGTGTGGAAAGACAAACAGGGCCAGTGATTTATTAAGGAATATGGTTTTTAGTGTGTTGAATTTATGATGGATGTCTGAGGAATGACGACAAACTCTCAACCATGACAACTTGATGTACAACTGAGCTAAACAATACGGCTCAGGTTAGATAAAAGTACCATATAATAGGAAGTATTAACTGAGAATCAAAATAAAAAGGTTCTCAAGCAAATTAATATTGAATAAATAAGCCAAGGTGCAGCAAACAAGCTTCTATTACACTACAGACTGCAGTAAATCTTCAATAATAAGACCACTTCAAAATTAAGAACACAATTTTCAAGTCCATTTTCACTGTTTTGCTCTTCATTCAACCTCAATATTAAGACCACCGTCATTGGTATAACTGTTAGAATATCTAGATAGAGGAAGCAAACTGTAAAAGTCAGCCAAACCTCCCTATTGTACTTGGTACGGTAGACGTTTGTATTACATATCTTATAAATAATGATATATTCAGCAACCCAACCTATCAGTTGTCCTTTTAAATACCAATTTCTCACACCAGAGAGACCTTTTTCAAAGAAGGTCGTGGGTTCAAGTCTTGCCATGGGTACAGTTTGAACACAAACTTCCTACTCCCTGACTCTGTCGACAGTACTGGTTGGTAACCAAGGAAGCCATCATCGAGAGCGACTAGTAGAATTTGTAAGCCATTTTTGACAATCGATGTAAAATAAATATGTTTAAACTGTAGAATAAAAGGGTTCAGTACAACAACAAACCTACCATTTTCTACCAGAACTTTTGAATCAATGGTATGTGTCTTATTCTCCCTTCCAGGGAACGTTGTCTGGATGACAGATTTAAAGAATGTTAACACCTTATCACAGAAGTCGTCAAGGTGGGTTATGTTTAACTGAAACAAAATATGACAGAAAAATAAGCTGACCAAACCGAAGGTTCAGTGCAAGACTATACTAACACCTATATAAATACTTGAGTTAGGATAGTCTTGCGCTGAACCCTCGAAACATGAAATATCCTTGTGACAGGGAGTTATGTTTAACATCCTGCCAACAATCTTTCAGTTACACATTGACAGTGTGTTATGGTAGCAGATACTGAGCTGTCACACTGATATCACCACAAACATGTGTTATCTGATACTACGCCCAGTCATATTAATACGGAACCACCAGCAAAGCAGTCATGCCATTGCCCTTACAATGTCTAATACGGGCAATTGAGATACAAGTACCACTTTTCAAACCTTTTTTGAGATGTCACAGCCAGAGATCAAACCAAAGCCATTCTACATTCATGGCAAACTTTATACCACTGACCCATTGTTGTCATTAGTATTGTTATCATTATTCTATTATCAAAGGGAGACAATCAGTACCTTACTAAAATCAATTCCACGCTATTAGATTACTTCCCTTTACAATGAGGCACATTTCTAAATTGCCTATTTGCACCCAACTAATGTCTTTCTGCTTCTTCATATTGATGTGTTGGTGCCAAAACCAGCTATCTCCATATAAATGTATTAACAAGATGGTATATTCTGGTGCTTACTCCTCAATATATGCCATGATTTTCTACAGACATCAGTATACTGTTAGAATATCAAACACATGAAATTTTCAATTCACATTAAATAAATTACCATCTCTTTGCCATGCTTTTTTACAATACCATCCACTTTACATGAATACTGCTGCACTTGGTCAGGGAATCTAGACTGCAAACAAGTCTTCAATGTCTGAAATAAAATACACAAAAAACATCAAAAAGAACAATGTGCACATTCTCTTCAATGAAAGGACACACTCTATCAATCATGCTTAAACATCGCAAATCACAGCAAGTTTATTTCAGCGCTGCTATGGGATTTACAACCTCTTGCGTAAGTGACATCATTTCAAGAAATGCAACATGTGATGTCACAATTTGCAAGCAGGAAACAATATTTACCCTATATGTTCACTTTGTTTTCATATTGCCATATCCGACAAATATTGCTTACTGTCAGTACATGGTGACGTCACATGTTAATGAACATGTTGGATATCGTACAGCAGCACTCATTTTATCATTTAAAAAACATACACTTTTCCAAAACAGATTAAACAAGCAGATTTTAGAAAATTAATATCACTGCTGAAGAGGGAAAACTATTTTTGTGAATTAAAGCGGCCGGGTAGAGTGAAGGAAAAATATCTTCCACGCACAAATCTCCGAGGCCCATTCTTTTCTCAGCAAACAAAAACCCGTTACTGTATGCAAGGTTGACACACTAAAGGTGGATAAATGTGTTTCCCTTTTACTGAATGGATATTTATATGGAGAGAACTATAGTAAGTTAGGGCAGTTAGGATTCAGCAATCAGACTGACATTTCATATAAATAATAATGAATGACTATCATATCTTTGAGATAGATATACACATATTTTGTACCAACCTGGTACTAGGTTTTATTTATAAAGACAAACATTTTAACTACATGTTGATCAGGTAAAAATGTGGACTTTTTCTATTATTTGCTCAAGTTACCTTATTAATTAATACAAGATGAATCAGTATAAACTCGTCCAAAATTTGGTGAAACTTGTGAACAAGCCAATGATGAGACACAAAACACAACAGACACAGAGCGAATATGAATGGGAATATGGTAAACATGTATGGGAATATGTATAGGAATATGGTAAACATGTATGGGAATATGGTAAACATGTATGGGAATATGGTAAACATGTATGGGAATATGGTAAACATGTATGGGAATATGGTAAACATGTATGGGAATATGGTAAACATGTATGGGAATATGGTAAACATGTATGGGAATATGGTAAACATGTATGGGAATATGGTAAACATGTATGGGAATATGGTAAACATGTATGGGAATATGGTAAACATGTATGGGAATATGGTAAACATGTATGGGAATATGTATAGGAATATGGTAAACATGTATGGGAATATGGTAAACATGTATGGGAATATGGTAAACATGTATGGGAATATGGTAAACATGTATGGGAATATGTATAGGAATATGGTAAACATGTATGGGAATATGAATGGGAATATGGTAAACATGTATGGGAATATGGTAAACATGTATGTGAATATGTATAGGAATATGGTAAACATGTATGGGGATATGTATGGGAATATGGTAAACATGTATGTGAATATGTATAGGAATATGGTAAACATGTATGGGATATGTATAGGAATATGGTAAACATATATGGGAATATGAATGGGAATATGGTAAACATGTATGGGATATGTATAGGAATATGGTAAACATGTATGGGAATATGAATGGGAATATGGTAAACATGTATGTGAATATGTATAGGAATATGGTAAACATGTATGGGAGTATGTATAGGAATATGGTAAACATGTATGGGAGTATGTATAGGAATATGGTAAACATGTATGGGAGTATGTATAGGAATATGGTAAACATGTATGGGAGTATGTATAGGAATATGATAAACATGTATGGGGATATGTATGGGAATATGGTAAACATGTATGTGAATATGTATAGGAATATGGTAAACATGTATGGGAGTATGTATAGGAATATGGTAAACATGTATGGGAGTATGTATAGGAATATGGTAAACATGTATGGGAATATGTATAGGAATATGGTAAACATGTATGGGAGTATGTATAGGAATATGGTAAACATGTATGGGAATATGAATGGGAATATGATAAACATGTATGTGAATATGTATAGGAATATGGTAAACATGTATGGGAGTATGTATAGGAATATGATAAACATGTATGGGAATATGTATGGGAATATACGTGGGAATATAGTAAACATGATTGGGAATATGGGTCCAAAAACTTACATTAAGATGATGACTCTCAAGATTCTGTGTATCAATGTATCTAGGCAACAAAGCTTCTGAAACCTTGTCTAAAACAGAACCATCCCTCATCATGAATAATGCATTAGGATTCCGAGATCTGAAAATGTTTGAAAAAGATAAGTCTAACTAAAATTTAGAAATGGGATAAAAAGACACAGATGCCCCTACCCCATGTGACTTATTACAAAACGATGCCTTTCTACGATTTTGAAAACCGAAACAATTACATGTATAAGGGTATCACTATAATTATGCACTCTCATCACAAGCATGGCAGAGGCATAAAATGTTCAGTACAAAGCACAGGAAATAACTATAAGTGTATACAGGAGATTGTCTAGAGTTCTCTTTCTTTCTATATATACATTTATATATATATTTGCTATAGAAGGCATATAGAAAGGGAAAGAACTCTTGACCATCTTCTGTGGTCTGTATACGAAAATAGCTCAACAACCAGCAGTCTTCCAAATAAGCATTTTTGAGGGTTCAGCGCAAGACTATCCTTACTCCTATGTATTTATATAGGAGTTAGTATAGTCTTGCACTGAACCCTTAATTAGTGAGTAATATTTACAGTTGTCAAAATGCGAGAGTAGATGACCGATTGAGCAAGATAAGTGACAAGTTTAAATCAAACCTGTAAGCTCCAAGTAGTATCTCCATAAATGTGATTGAAGTGTCTGGCACCCAGTCATATCTGACCTGCATCTCTTCAGGAATGTCTCCTAAAGCTGGTATCCAGCCGTATCTATTAATACATAAAACGCAAGGTAATTTACAAGCCAGGTAAGCCAATGCCTGAATCCAGCCAGGTCAGATAAAAAATTTGTTGACAGTTTTGAAGTGTACGCCAAGTGTGAGAATGGAGGATAGGTGTGGGAGGGGGCCTCCTCCTGCCGGTGGGGGTTTGGGGGTCTACTCCAAGAAAATTTTGAAAACTAGGAGGCAAATGGTGCATTTTCATGCTATATTTCAGTGTTAATATGGCATTTTCTTTGTCATTAGCATACTACTTAAATTACAGTGTCAAACAACTGATATATTCGGGCAAATTTGCCCATTAACCCATCCCCCCTCAGCCTTCAGTTTTAATTGCATACTTGAAAAGAATTGTACGCATTGGCGTATGTGCGTATGCCTGGATGCGCGCCTGGACACAGAAAGGAAGGTAATGCCAGGTTCCAGCTATATGATGAACAGACAATAATCTTATAAAAGTTATCGAACAAAACTAACCTTTCTCCTAACATATTGAGGAAAAAGGGTTGGCCACCAGTTTCATTTGCACATCTCTCAAGCTCATCTAGACAAATAGCAATGGTATCAGCTGTTGATGTATCTTTTGGAACACCCCATCTCATGTCGCAGTCAATCAGGTATAGCATTCTATCACGACACCATTCCCGCAACTCTGGAAATACCTGGATTGAAAAAATACAAACATGTGCAAATCGAAAACAAATCATACATGTATAATAATCCAACTTCAAAACTACAGAAAAATGCTGGAAAACCCCACTTTCTATCCAACAAATTGTAAACTGATTTCAATAAATGATACACAATATCAAAACATAGAGTTGACAACACATGTCACTAAAAAGCTTTTAATTTTCTCACAGACATAATTCTTTTTGGACAAAACGTATTTTTCTTTATTTCAGTACATTTTAAAACACGAAGCACAAACATAATGAAACACCCTACACTAAGCAAGCTGCAGGGTCTTGTACAATGCCTATCTAGTTATGTTCCTATACACATGTAACCTAGTTGGATGAAAAGATGACATCCTGACCTAAGGAGATTGTCACAAGTTCTTTCCCTTTATCCATCCTGGAGTTCTCTCCCTTTGCCTCTTCTACAGAATATGTATACTTCAGATGGGATAAAGGGAAAGAACTCTTGACAATCTCCTGTGGTCCTGACCCAGTACTCGGAAAAGAGAAATATCTCATCATTACCTTCATCACATTATACAGTCGGACCTCGTTCATTCAAATTCATCGGGTCCGAAATTTTATTTCCAACAATACATACATGTAGTTTCGTATTGCCCATTCCAGTTCAACATGCCTAGGCAGATACATCAGGAGCTTATCTTTATTTCAGATCATAACAAGTATTCAGATAGAAGGTTGTCAAATAAACAAGGTTGGACTGTAGATAAAGGAAATTGTGAAAAGTTTTTTTTACCTTTTTGACTAACACTTCTCTCTCGCAGAAGAAATCTGTGAATGTCGACGAGACAAACACTCGCACTGTTTTCCATCCGTCTTCATCCTTTAGTTTATCATATCTTGACTGGTTCCCATGCTCTATGCACTGGGAACCAATCTGGTCCCAGCATTTCTGTACCGTACTGATCACTTTAGGGTCAATATGACTTTCAGAAACATCAGATAATGTGCTTTGATCATCTTCAGCAGGTCGTTTTATATCAGTCTATAAATTGCAAATGTTTGTAAACAGTTAATAGAAATATCAATACTGCTATTAAAACATGATGCAATGTTGTGCGACATTATGACGTCATTTCTGTTAATTGATAATCGTTACTGTCAAGTGATTCTAAAGGTGTATCCTAGCGACTCTGTTTGGATACATGATAAAAACTTTTAACTGAAGTGTTGCCAAGAATTTATTTGTAATGGTACAAGTGAATTTTTAAAGATTGAGCAGGCTTAACCACAGGAGATTGTCATGAGTTCTATCCCTTTATCACTTCTATAGTAGGTGTACTATATATACATATACAAGAGATGATCCAAAATAAACAGGATGTATTGAGAATAATTGAACATTTTCTATGAAAAAAATTCTGTTTATTTTGGATCATCCCTCTTACATGTACTATAGAAGTGACAAAAGGAGAGAACTCCAGATGGGACAAAAGGAGAGAACTCCAGATGGGACAAAGGGAGAAAACTCCAGATGGGACAAAGGGAGAGAACTCCAGATGGGACAAAGGGAGAGAACTCCAGATGGGACAAAGGGAAATAAATTGTGACAATTTCCTGTGTGTTTAACAAAAGAAAATAGGGATACTAAAGATAGCAAATATTCCTACAATAATACTGATAAAATAATTTATTGCATCAGAAAGTACATTACACAAATATTACAAGGTCGGATAACCATGGTTGACTATTCTTGCATACAAGACCGGGATTTCCCGCATTTCCTAAAGTGCTGGAAAACTTTCTCTATCACACCCCATGTAGGATAAGTATGGTGGTGATGATGTCACATAATGACATCACGTCACATTGAATAATACATGTATTTGTAAAATAATATGTTATTATAAGCAAAAATCCCTCAAAACTTTTGTCGCTTTATTCAATCTCATCCTTTACTTCTTAGTAAGGTATGCAAGAAAAAAATCTTTCACTGGCTTTGTGTGCGGATGGAAACATCTGGCTCTTGAGTAATCAAAACAGTAACCGTCGTGCCAGATTTATTTTTCCCTACCAGAAGCCAGTGAAAAAAAATTATATTCAGTTTCACTCCATTCATCAAATGTAGAGTAACAAAATGGATCAGTCATAGGTGTTTGATAGTGAATTAACCTGCTAAACAAGTACTGCATCATGCTTCATACAGAACATCCTTAAAAAATCAAGTACTTTTCAAGGACTTTTTAAGAACTTTTTTCTCATTTTCAAGGACTCAAAATTTGGATTTTTGGTATAGATAAGAAGGGATCCAGTGTATTTTTCAAGTTTATCGCCCCGAGATGACTATCACTGCAGCACGGATATAATTACAGAGTTACTTTAAGAGGGCATAAAACCAGCCACTGTGCTGTACTGTATAACCATACTATCGCCTACTCGGCGGTAGACCCAGTGGAAAATAACTGTAATTTTTGCACATTTTTTCATCATTGTTGGTATGTAATTATTTATCTGTTTCTATCCGCAGCAGATGAATTCAAAGGCAATTTACCAAATTTTGTTCGTATTTTTCAAAATTCAAGTACTTTTCAAGGAGTTTTTGTTACAAATTCAAGTATTTTTTAAGGAGTAGGCTTCAAGGTCAAGGACTTTTCAACTGTTCGAACCTTGTGCATGAACATGTGATGGTACAGTATCAAAGCACTGGAAGGCAAAACATTATATAAGATGCTGGGCACAATACGATAATGATATAACATGTTAATCTATCAACTTGTTTGTATGTTACAAAAGAATGTAACTATTTTCATCCAGCAATACTTAGACAATATTATAACCATGGTATTATATACAAATGATTATCTCTACCACTTTATATTTATAAATAATTTGCAACATAAGAACTGCATCTGTTTCAGCATACAACATTCGATTATAGGTGAAGATTAATATTTGGCAAAATTCTGATTCGAAGCCACTGGAACAAGCTGAATAAACACTGCCAACTAGTGATGTCAATAATACGCACACATATCAACACATAATAGGACTTTGTTCCTCAAAATAGTTTTAAATAAATGTAGATCTAAGCATGAATCTACAGTATGAATGAAATCTGAGGTAATGGAATATTTATAAAACAAAGTGAAAAGTTAACAAACAGATGTCACACAGTAGGAAGCTGGATATAACACAATATCTCTTGTTTCAGCATTTCCTGTTCACGAGAGCTAACACCATGTGGAGGAATCCTTGGCTAAGAGTATAATCTCTAGACTGTCTACAGGTAATTCAATTAGAAATTAGCTACTTAGAAATTCCATTAAAACCAAGTCTATTTTAGACACAGATATCACCAAACAAAGGGCACCTCAAACCTAATTATAGAAATAAAGTTGTATCTCAATTTTTGTTTTTATTAATACGCGCTCTAAACAAACCACACTAATTTACAGTTACCTTGACACTGACAGTCCCATATACAAAAAACCTTATACATTTGTACAGGTATCAAATCTACAATAGCTATTGTCATTATTTTCAACTTATTTATTGCCCCCTATGCAATCCCAGCCTCCTCTTCATAGATGCTTCCGATAGCCTGAGATTCACTTAAAAGACAATTCTATGTGAATCTCAGGCTATCAGAAGCATTTTTCAATAGCAATGACCTTGACCTAAAAAAAGTGACCTTGCCTTAGTATCACAAAGCTTTAACTAAGGTCATACTACAAAGCTACCTGTAGATAAAGTTTCCTTTCAACACATCAATCCAACTTCATGTTATTGGGCATTTACAGTTATTGTATTGCATTTAATGTCAAAGGATTTAACAAGGTGACCTAGACATTAATCCACTAGCATAACGTGCAATCAAAACCTTGCTCTTGTTAACGCTAAGTATACACCAGTCCTGCGTTCAGTTACGGCTATCAGCCCTATCGTTTTGAAACATTTTGAAATTTGGTTCCCGTGTGCAGCCAATGTGCTATGGTGGGCAAGGGATAAAATACAAAACGTTCGCCACTATTATTTGTAACTGAACACAGGGCAAGTTTCATTTCAATATTTCAATCCAAACTCAAGTTATCAAGTGGAATCTGTTTCAATATTTTCAGAGACATATACCTTGACTTTGATGATTTGATCATCGGGCTACATACAAAATCTCCTATATACTATCAACAAGACAAGTTTCAATTCAATACAGTGGAACACGCTTATAACAAATTTCTACGAACCTGGAGATTTACTTTGTTATACCCAAATATTGTTATATCCATACATTGAAATTTCGTTTTAATTCTATTGATATAACACATTTCGTTATAACATCCTGTTTTCACACCCAGACCAATCGAAATTTTGAATTACTTTATAACCGAGCACGTTTGCGTTAAAATATGCCTTTTTGGACCCAAAAATTACGCTATATCCAAATTCACTATAACCGTGTAGTTGTACAATGAAAT
The DNA here is from genome assembly GCA_032209605.1 of Mactromeris polynyma. Classification (NCBI taxonomy): domain Eukaryota; kingdom Metazoa; phylum Mollusca; class Bivalvia; order Venerida; family Mactridae; genus Mactromeris; species Mactromeris polynyma. The sequence goes on from JASFXZ010000005.1 coordinate 20,073,170, forward strand.
ATAGAAGAACTTGGTTGGGGAATAAAAATTACTACATACTAAATTACTATCCCATTTTTGTTATAACCGAGTACGTTATAACTGTGTTCCACTGTATAACAATCTACATAAAAGTTTACTTTTTTATAATGATATCTGTGATATATACAATGTATAGCTGAAATTACCACAGAGAGATTGGATAGACTTCTTTGTAACACTTCCTCCACCGATGTCACACCAGATTTATACTGTTTGTACATCAGGGTATCGTTCTCTGTAACAAGAGGACACAGTTAAACATTTGGATCAAATACTGGAACATGTAATTTAATATAAAAAAGGTTAAAATAATGTGTCTCTCAGATTGCGCAAATGATTTATTAATATGATTCATTTATATATTTTAACTACTAGTGATCGTTATGAACATTTGACTTTCAAGGGTTTGGCATAAGGTTGTTGTTGTAACTGCTTCTTGATGCACTTATCAATGTTTTGCCCCATGGGGGGCAGTGGGGATACATGGGGGGGCAGTGGGGATACATGGGGGGGGCAGTGGGGATACATGGGGGGCAGTGGGGATACATGGGGGCAGTGGGGATACATGGGGGGCAGTGGGGATACATGGGGGGCAGTGGGGATACATGGGGGGGCTGTGGGGATACATGGGGGGGCAGTGGGGATACATGGGGGGCAGTGGGGATACATGGGGGCAGTGGGGATACATGGGGGCAGTGGGGATACATGGGGGCAGTGGGGATACATGGGGGGCAGTGGGGATACATGGGGGCAGTGGGGATACATGGGGGCAGTGGGGATACATGGGGGGCAGTGGGGATACATGGGGGGCAGTGGGGATACATGGGGGGCAGTGGGGATACATGGGGGGGCTGTGGGGATACATGGGGGGGCAGTGGGGATACATGGGGGGCAGTGGGGATACATGGGGGCAGTGGGGATACATGGGGGCAGTGGGGATACATGGGGGCAGTGGGGATACATGGGGGGCAGCGGGGATACATGGGGGCAGTGGGGATACATGGGACTTTAGAGAGAAGACAATTTCCGACAGATGGGATTTGACATGACGAAAGATTTTGGGTCCGAGAAATAGACTTTGGCAAAATCCCAGAAGTGGGGAATTAGACATCTCCCACTGTGGGATTTACTCAAAAGGCTTTACTCTAGGGTGGGGAGTTAAACCAAAGAAAAGGCAAATTGGCTTATTCCTCTGGTTCAGCCACCTCCCTTCTCGGCTCGGTGCATTACCAAAACTGAGTGAGGTTAACTAGTTCTGCACCAAACCCTTAATTTGTGATGAAAAAGTGATTACACTAAGCCAAGGTAGTTCCTGTTGATTTGTAGCTATATGATAAACCCTCCCCTTTTTGTAAGGGCAAAAATTCATACTTTTAGGGCTGTATACAAGTAGTTTATATCTATAGACGTTACTGCAGACCTTAATGATAAATTTACAGCTGTATTTCTGTAAAGAAATAGATGGGTTTGATATTCAATTAACAAACAATACTTATTGCAGTATTATATACACCTGTATACGAGAGTATTGTAATGCATAAATCATTCAATAACTTATTACTTAAACATCTGAGGCAATCACACAAGAGTCATAAGTCCCCACATGCTTTTCCATTAATAATAAATAACAGAAACAAACATTTTGAAGCTAGGTATAAAGTAATTGCAGAGCTGTCATTGCTCAATCTAAGGAAAATTCCTATAACTCAGACATCAAAACAATTCAATACAAAGTCAACAATAAAATAATAACACATGAAACAAACATGCCAATACCTATTACTTTTACATAAATCAGGAATCAGAGAAATATTTATAACACTTCCATTAAATCTTATGAAGTTCAGTTTCAACCTATTGCAGTGCTGAATCATACGATCAAAGACTGACACTCTGGCTAGACTCCTGATCTGGAGGTCATGGGTTCAAATCCCTTCATGGCATAGATTCATCTACAGTGTTCACAATCCATGAATTATGCACACGAGTACTTAAGAAGCTGTCATCTAGAGTGATTACAATAAGTTACAGGCAGTAATCACTTGTTTCAGGTTTTTTCCACCGTTTTCAGAATGGGGCCAGGGTCAAAAGTATAATGAATTTGAAACTTTAATGTGATAGTTAAACATAAGCTTCATAAGGAAGTAACTGTTGTGTCCATGTATTAACTAGAATTTAACAGATGTCGCGAGAGATCAATCAAGTCCATCTTGACTTGCTGTTTGCTCCACTGAAGTCAAAGCCTCGTCTGTTAGTTTTGTCGATTTACTTAATGTTTGGTGTTTTTTATCTAATTTTCATTCATAGCATTTACCATTATGTGACATTGTTTTGGGATTAGACGCTTGATTTGTAACCAAATTTATGCTCAGTATACAAATAAGCCTCACTGATCGTGATTACAAAGTGTAAAGCACATACACCAGCCCACTTGGTTGGTATGACACAGTTCGGTCCCTTGATAGTAAAACTAAAAGTGTCAAATTCGGTCACAGGGAGTGGGAGTTAAAACTCGAGGGATTTTCAGCATGATTCCTTAAATAATATTTTACTCTAACATTTTCATTAACAGTTCGTGAATGAAACATGGGAATTAGGAATTCCAAATGCAGTCGAATTTCGTTCCCAAATCGCCCCCCCCCCCCCCCCCCTCAAACCACAGTGTTTCAAAATGTTCAAATTGTTGACAATACAATCAAAAACACTCGAACTTAGTCTGCTTCCTGGAAAACCAGTTTCTTGGAAAACCAGTACTGATATAATCTGAAGAGGTTTGGTAATGACCTTTAGGAGGCTGCAACTAATAACTTCCGGATACAGATACGAATATCTTTTACACTACCGTTCATTTAATGAATAACAATGGAATATTTTAGACATATTACTTACCGCAATTATTTTTTGTGAAATTGAAGCAAATAGCGTCACCAAATAAGTCGTAATTGGAGTACCACTGTCTATGTACATATTAGTACCGGTTCTTTAAAGGCTTTATTATGAAATGTAAACATGTCGTCTCCAACAAGTAAACGCTTGACATTTGGCGGGAGTATATCCTTTGACATTTGTGGTTTTCAATTAAAGAACGATTCAAGGGACATAACTCTAAATCAAAGTACTTTATTATTGGTCCCAGCTGCAGAGAAGCAATCCAAGGTACCTTTCTCGGCAATAATTTAGAGCGCAACCATAAAGTTTATTACCCACTGTAGCAAACTCTTTGATATTTATGCATTTGCTAGAAACCAACGTCGGTTTCTCAGAGGAAACGTAAAGTACACGTACGTCGTAAGAGGAACAGCAATTCATGGCCGCTGTCTGGAACCTAGGCAGTCACACCACAGCCACGGGCACGTACTAATGTAAGTAATACATAAAACATCATGATTCACATGTATACTGAACAATCGTCAGAGCTATGGCACATCAAGTCAACCTGTCCAATATGTTTCATGTTAGACAGATATAAATGCGTATACAGTCAAACCTGTCAGTAAAGACCACCCAAAGGAAACAGCAAAATGTGGTCTTTGTTTACAGGTGGTCTCTATCAACAGATTAAATATCATTGAAAATGGTCTGATGGGAGATAAAATTGGTGGTCTTTGCAGACAGGGTTAGCAATAGTGGTCTTTGTTCGCAGGTGATCTTTAACACAGGTTTGACTGTATATCTATCAAATCTTTCAGAGATGTCTCTATTACACATGCATTTCCAAAATCGAGCGTTCACATTTATATAAGATGCGCTTTCTTTTTTATTAAGCCAGAAATATATTTCAATTTATGAATGAGGAAGAAAAACTCATGAATGAAGTCTAAAATCAGTAATCTAATATTTATAAAGAGCATACAGAGCTGTACACTGAAGTCTTTATAAATTCAAACGAGCTTGCCAAGATGTTACCAAATTCAATGTAGTTTCGTCTATCTTGTCCATATGCACGTATTAGCGTTAACAGATCACTGATTAATTTTAAACTTGATACGGTAACTTTAAGGGAAACCTAAAATATAAAAGGTTTCTTTACCTATAGCTATAAATCACTTTATATTTTATATATACATGTACATGTATTATTTATTTATTATTATATCCTTATATTATATATTTTCAACAATGAAAGGAAAAAATACAAGTTTATAAGACATAAGTTTTGAATACAGTTCCAAGGCTGTGAGACTGCTGCGTTCATGAAGTTCAGCTCTTCAGATGGAATAGGTTTGTTTGATTTCCTGTGTGGATCTCCATGTCCCCTGTTACCCCCCCCCCCCCGCCGATATCACCGCCCACTCGTTAATTGTGTATGAAAGAAATAGATGGACGAATGTTTGTTTTGTAGATATGGCTTCCCTGTGCTTCTCTTCCTTGCTAAATACAACAGTACAAATCTAGATCTAGATGTGAATAATCCTTAGTTTATCTGTATATACATAAATAAACAAATTTACTTTTTGTACTTTCATCCCGCGACATATAACCGAGTATAACCCAAACATAAAATAGATATTTCATAAGTTACATGTTCACCTCATCGCCGGCACGTGTTTAGTTGTATAACCACTTAATTTGTGCTGTCTGATAAATAAATTGAATGAAAATGATTGCACATGCCTTACTTGTTAACGTTCAACCTATATAGTAATGATGTTATACGTGAATTATCACATCAAATGTTTTGCTGTAAAAGCGACTCCATCGTTTACAGTTTTTGATAAAATATGACCGCATAAACGCTTTTCTAATTGATCGCTTTTTGTAGTGTCTTACGTTTCAAAGTAGATACATTACAATATAAATAAACTTATTCGTTTTAACTCGCACTAACACATATCGCAATCTTTTGAAACCTTATTTTGACACGATTGTACAAAAAATCCGTACGTATAGGTCTACATATGTACATATACATGTTGAGAGATTTCTATCAAAATTAATAACCAGGGGATACGTAGGGTAACCAATAGACGAAATCCGGTATATTGTTGTTTGTATCGTATGATTAGAAGGGGAACACCATATTATACCAATCCGCGGAGTATATCTATTATTCTCAAGAATTCCACGCCTATTGTTTTTTTGCCTTTTTGACAGGAAATTACCGAAATCAATGCAATACTAGAAATTGCAGCTTAGACGACAAATTCTGTTTCTACAAGGTATAAGTTGGCTGGAATTATAGGCAGACGAGATTTGATGGAGTGGTCAATGGTCAGTACGAGACAGACAACATAAGAAGAAGAGCGTAATAGTTGAGAAGGAGAAATGCACAGAAGTTAAGGACACGCAGTAAACCCCTATAGCTGAATGAAACGCTCTAAAAGCTTAACATGCTCACGGGTCAATAACAATCGATATACCACTCTGCTTTGTTTTTTCTCCATGGAAATATAATTATATTCCGTCTTATTCATAACATGTTATAATTTCAGTATTAACCACACTTTTATACGGATATCTCGTGCAAAACTCACGTAAATAACCCTCGTTCACTCTTGCCCCCCAGTTTTTGTGAGGGATTTAACACTAATATGACGGTAATAAAATCTGACATACAAAAGATGGAAACCGAATAATTAATGTTTTTTATTCACCAATACGTAATGACTGAGTTGTGATAGCAATAGAGAGAAAACTCCAATGTATCGACCGTTTTTTTCCCGCTCACAGCACGCAGCGTTCTATGTAGCGAAGCGATGAATCACGCGGAATGATGTTGGCAATTTCTCGCGGTTGAGTGGATGAAGTAGTGTTGCTTTTGTTACTGTGTAACTTTGAATGCATTCGATATTTTCGTCAGTGTACGGTAACTTCGCGAATGTTGTTTAGATTTCAAGATTTATTATCCATGTCAATGATTGTTGTTGTTTTTTCGTGCGATGATATATAGCGGAACCTAACTACGTTTACGAACAACAATTGGATGTCTTGTTAATCAGGAATATAATTATTCTACTGAGGAAATCCAGGTATGTTTAAATCTTAAATCTGAAATCATTGAACTGTCAAAATAATTTACATATGTTCTTGTTTATAAACGTTTGCCACAAACTCCATATAGATCACCAACAGTAATATATTCGTGGTATGTAAAACGAAATAAAACCACACACTGTGTGAGAATAAAATATTGTTTTATAAGAAGCAAAAAATATTCAATAAATAAAAAAAATGCGTACTGTAAAATGGACGTATTCTGTTCTTCATCGATTTCAATTTTCCTAGTTACAACAGACATATACGTTTATCTTATACGCAGGATTCAAAGTAAGGACAAAATATTGTAAAGTCCGCATGCTCCTACTACTAGCAGTATGCTTGACCCGACCGCTTAATTTATTTAAGGTTAAGTATGAAAGTATAACTTTTAGTGATTGAAATTTAATTTTTTGACTTGTTTATTCAAATCTGGATGATATTCCTTTAGCTGAGAAAACACAGTTCAGTTCCATTCAGAAGCATGTATTTGAATTTTAACTATTTATATATAAGTTTTAGCATTGTGCAAAACTATGCAACTTTTTTCTCACATACAACAAATTTCTTAAAACGGCGAAAAACTTGAATATACCCCTTGAAGTACCAGCATGTCGGCTGTGTACTGTATTTGGAGTACCAGCATATCCGATGTGTACTGTATTTGAAGTACCAGCATGTCGGCTGTGTTCTGTATTTGAATCATAGACACCGGATTTATCGTTGTCAAGGTATGACTCATTCTCAACAAAACTGATTCACCAGCGGAAATTTAATACATTCAAATGCTTGAAATAGTTTCAAGAGATTATTTCAACCTCTGAAAAATCGACAAAATTGATGAAAAGGCTGATGCACATGTAAATTGTACCTTACCGTTTACAAACATGTCACGTGATACCATTTAACAGTGTTGTAATTGTCTTGAAGGCGTTGTTTTACAACGTGGTAAAACTATATTGTCCATAGTTTACTTAAGCTAAATGTTTGACATGACATGTAAAACTATCACTAATGTGTTTATTTCTCACATACATATTTTGTTTGAAGTTGTTTTCGTATTTGTAAACTATAAGTCTACATACATCTGCTTCATCAAGTTCACACCGTTAGATTACATGTACAACACAATTGTTGCAATAAACGGCATCTGTTACACTGTGTGCACATGACTAGTCTAAGCAACTGGAACGATACAAATCATAATTAATACATGAACATTGTGTATAGACTGGAAACTGACAAAGTTGGGTCTAAAGAAGCGTTCAAATAAATCCAGGTACACTAATAGACTAAACACTGGCACTGTGGTTCCTTAGAACGATGGAGGGACGATTACGCATTCACTTTGATAAATATTCTTCTCTGAAACATTCCATATTATACCTGCTATCAGATTACCCAATTACAATATTCTGTATTTAATTAGAACATGAACACACTAATCTAACAGCAACATGCCCTCAAACTGAGCCCTTAAAAACACTCTACGCAGTGACCTCCCTTTGCGAAGTACAGAGAGATCTGCCATCACAAACATTTCAACAGTTTCTTTTTATCGATTTTGTTTCTTTTGAGTTTCTGTACTTCGTAGTTATTGATATTGTACCAGCTATATTTCAGAGAATTTAGATGATAAATTGAAACAGATCAAGTTAATAGAACAGAGCGATCATTTAAACAACGACAGTGATTTCCAGGTGTACCATAATTATTTCAAACATCCATCAACACGTGGTTTTCGTGAAGACAATGCTTAATGTACGGATAGGAATGATGACTGATAAGCCCAATGAGATGTCTGAAAAAAGCAAGGCTTTAACAAGCGAAATAATTGTAAAGCCCGGTTTAAAAATCTGCACTTCACTCGTCTTGGGACTTCGGTTTGTCTGGTGTTTATCCGATTTGATTCTTTAAAAGTATTTATTGTTCTGATTAATTCGCAAGTGTAAAAAATTCTATAGTAATGAGCATCTGAAACATTCAAAGATAATGAGTAGATAATTGATAGCAAACAAACGAGCTTTCATTTATTGTTGTCTGGCACATTGTTATTGTCCAAAGGGAGATAGAGTTACCCAGAATTCTCGGAACTCCTAATTTGGAATCATGAACTCTGTACTGAATTGCAATGATACACTGACTCGCCTAGTGCATGATCAACTGGACGTGCCAACGAACGACTGAATGAACGAATTTGAAGTTAAAGTAAATAAACGACTAACAGGTATTACACACGAACGATCGGCAAAGCGGACGACCCAACAAATACGTAACCAAACCACCACTTGTACGAACGCCCCCCCATTGGCCTGATAAATATATGTTAAATACACGACCGACCAGCAACACATAACCAGAATGATTTAATATCGATTGACCATGCCAACATGACTGAAGGACCGAACAAACGAACAATCAAACGAACGAAACATTTTAGTATTAAAACAGACAGACAAACCAAACGAAAGAGCGATCATAATCAGGACCGAATTCGCAAAGCTAGACTGTCTTGCCAAATAAACAAAAGAACGACCAAACGCTATGGTCAACAAATCTCAGATGTAATATCTCAACAAAGACAATCAAACGAATAAAAGAATATGAAGCAAGCGACGTCTTTTGATTGACGGAATAACCGAACGAATAAACGGACGAAAGTCATACAGACTGATCGTGAATTCGACATACCGACAGTCAAATTAATTTGTTCAACCAGCCAACATATTTACCTTCCGGTCGCGTACCTGTACTCATGCTAGACCAACCGATGAAATGACAATTGTCATTTTCAATTACAATAACAGATGGTAAAAATAATTATCTCAGAAAAAAATAATTGGATCTGAAATTATTTGTTATTTCAGGAAAAATGCCTAAAGCTGGATTAATTTGCCAAAAACTGGCTTAGGTAAAGGTAATGTGAAATAACAACGCGACTCTGGTGAACTTGATCAAATTATTCTTACACAGTTTTTTGAAACTGTATACGTCCATATCCTCACTGACACATACTGTTTATTACATGCAACACGTGTCTTATAACGTACAGTATCATTACGACAAAAAATGTTATGAAAATGAAACTGCAGAAAATGTAATTTTATCGAATGACATTTCATTATACTAATTGGTTAAGTAGGTGACGAGCATGTTGGAACCACTGGAGAACATATGTTTTCTCTGAAATTGATGAACCACTCGTGTAGATATGTGTTTATGGCATATTGCAGGAGCATCATTTTGACAAATATTGCAAAAGTTTGTCTCTTAAGTACGATAAATATTGTTGTCGTTTTAATTAAGGAAATAAGGAAAGCCCTCGTAACTCCGATATACAATAGCACCAGTCCAGGACATTGTCTGCTAGAAACGAAAAAACATATTGATCGCGTCTAGTCATGGCAGCGTATAGCATGTTTATTTTTGTTGATTAATGGACCAGGGAGACAGCTCAGCATGAAAGATACGAAGGGTTGAGATAAAGCTGATACATCAGATATCCACGTGGGTGTAAAGGCCTCAATGATACAGATTGTGGTAGCTCTTCAAGAAGAGATTGGGTAGAATTGTAATCTAATATTCATTGGTATCAATAATGCAGTTGATAATGCATATCGCATGACTTTTCTTGCTCTTAGAAGGCCCGTTATATATAGTGTAGTGGAAAACGAACCAACATGAATGGCAACTTAAGATAATTTTATATTTATAACATATAGTGTCTGTGATATGTTTGATGGAATCTAATTAACATAATGTTTATATTATTGCATGAAGTAAGAACTTAATATTGGAAGCGATTTCAGTATCAAATAATTAGTTTCCGTTAATGTTGTTTTTGAAGATGACTAAGCACAGAAAGCATAACTTTGTTCATCACAAATGTGGATCTAGTGAAATGTTCTTTGTAATAGTGTCTACTCTATGAATTATTTATTGTAACGATACGTGTTTTATTCGGTCAGTGACTGGATGGACATAGTTATTTATCAACTTGGCATTTAAAAAAAAATGTTTGCTAGAGTCTATATGTTACTAAATAGCTAAGCACATCCTCGCATGAGTTCAAACCTGCCGTTTGCTTAATAAACATATATTTCCAATAACGTGATCTTCTTTGATGAAAGCACATAATGATGTTTGTAATACAGTGAATACAGTAAAACAGTGCTATGAGACAGCAACTGCGTTCCGTTCTAGAATACGATAAAAACAGTAGTATTAGTCAGCAATGGCGTTCCGTTCTAGAATACGATAAAAACAGTAGTATTAGTCAGCAATGGCGTTCCGTTCTAGAATACGAAAAAACAGTAGTATTAGTCAGCAATGGCGTTCCGTTCTAGAATACGATAAAAACAGTAGTTTGAGTCAGCAATGGCGTTCCGTTCTAGAATACGATAAAAACAGTAGTATTAGTCAGCAATGGCGTTCCGTTCTAGAATACGAAAAACAGTAGTATTAGTCAGCAATGGCGTTCCGTTCTAGAATACGATAAAAACAGTAGTATTAGTCAGCAATGGCGTTCCATACTAGAATACGAAAAACAGTAGTATTAGTCATCAATGGCGTTCCGTTCTAGAATACGAAAAAACACTAGTATTAGTCAGCAATGGCGTTCCATACTAGAATACGAAAAACAGTAGTATTAGTCAGCAATGGCGTTCCGTTCTAGAATACGATAAAAACAGTAGTATTAGTCAGCAATGGCGTTCCATACTAGAATACGAAAAACAGTAGTATTAGTCATCAATGGCGTTCCGTTCTAGAATACGAAAAAACACTAGTATTAGTCAGCAATGGCGTTCCATACTAGAATACGAAAAACAGTAGTATTAGTCAGCAATGGCGTTCCGTTCTAGAATACGATAAAAACAGTAGTATTAGTCAGCAATGGCGTTCCGTTCTAGAATACAAAAAAACACTAGTATCAGTCAGCAATGGCGTTCCATTCTAGAATACGAAAAAACAGTAGTATTAGTCAGCAATGGCGTTCCGTTCTAGAATACGAAAAAACAGTAGTATTAGTCAGCAATGGCGTTCCATACTAGAATACGAAAAAAACAGTAGTTTGAGTCAGCAATGGCGTTCCGTACTAGAATCATAAAAAACAGTAGTATGAGTCAGCAATGGCGTTCCATATTAGAATACAAAAAAAAGTACTATGATACAGCAATGGTGTTCCGTACTAATATACGAAAAAACTGTAGCAGCAACGGTGTTCCATACTAGGCACTACTTTAGTATTGTTCTTGTCTCGGATATACAATGACGGCACACGTACTTTATCATGTTTTTCTTCCAATCATGGTCCATTGTGTGACAATATTGCTGATCAAACAATTAAAATTTCATTTGTAATGCTATCATTCATAAAGTAATACCTATGACGTAAATTTGCTATTATTACTGATATTAACATATGATTAAAAAAACTTTATCCCCATTATTCATGCTGATAGTTGCCAAGATTGGGAAGCCGTTCCGTTCCATATGTCTATCTACATGTTCAATAGCCAATAGTGCTGTGTTGTTCCCTAGTCCCCTTCTTTTTTGTTTAATTTCATTGCTATACCCCTTCCACATTCTTAGTTTTATGTCGCATTATCCTCATTGTTCATTTTATTCATTATACCTCTCATCTTATTCCCTTTTTAGTTCTATTTCACAGCTCATGCCCTGAAGGCCTACATCTGTATGGGAATGTCCTGTTTCATGTCTGTGAGACTGTGATCCGTATAGCACCGTACTCTATCTCACTTTAGTCAATGAGGCCTCATATGTTGGCACTCATAAAAACATGTGTTAGTGCCAGGAATATGCTATAATGTTGGAAAAAATATATTTGTAAATACCCCACCTAAAACTTATCGACAAAACATTGAATGCACTGCCGCCCAGAAGTAAATGATGAGAGTCTTGCCAGCTTAGACTTGCTTACAGTCCAACTTTATGTATCAGAGCAGCGCTGACAGGTTCGGCTTCTAATTTACGTTCAAATATGTATGTTTTCTATTATTTTGGTCTCGATTAGCCGCTCATAAGAATTTGTATTCCTATTTGAAATAAGATGAAATAAAAATGAAACTAATTAATTAGTAGAATATTTCGGGATCGTATAATCACTTCAACGATAGCCATTATTAAAATCTTCTTTTATGAACACAAATAAATGAGAGATCAAAAAAAGTATTGTGGTAGATTCATTCGGCACTCCTCGGTCACTTCATCGATGACCATTGTTAAAGTATTCTTTTACGAACACAAATAAGTGTGAGATCAAATAAAGTCATCCGGTTGAGTCATTCGGCACTCCTCGGTCCGTGTTGCTTATGGCAACCACCTACATGTTCTGACTGCATAAAATGCATTTCCTTGTTGAAGATACACCCAGTCTAGATAAATATTTACATTTGCTGATGCTGATTCCCCTCTCAGGCAGGTGAGGTTTTCTTGTTTATTAACGTTAATTACTTCTTCAAAAATAGCTTTAAGCTTAACAACAACGTGTTTTTCAGTTCAACATCAATAGCGAAAAAGTAGCTTACGCCTACATCTAGAATCTCTAATTGGACGAAACGGCGTTAACTAGTCGGATCAAAGTAATGAAAATACGCTTGTAATTCCAAGGTAAATGACTTGCAGCAAGTAACTATTGATTACCCTCAAAAGTTGTACATGTACACGACCGACTGACTATAGTAATGTGAGATCACCATCTTCATGTATCTGTTGTTAACGTTAAAATGTATTGCAATCTATGTTTGAACATTAAAGTTCTGTCCCGTCAAATCATATCCTGTCCGTCCTGTCAAATCCTGTCCGTCCTGTTAAATCATGTCCTATCAATTCCTGTTCTATCCGTCTTGTCAATTCCTGTCCCATCCGTCCTGTCAATTCCTGTCCTATCTGTCCTGTCAATTCCTGTTCTATCCGTCTTGTCAATTCCTGTCCTATCCGTCCTGTCAATTCCTGTTCTATCCGTCTTGTCAATTCCTATCCTATCCGTCTTGTCGATTCCTGTCCTATCCGTCCTGTTAAATCATGTCCTGTCAAATCCTGTCCTGTCCGTCCTGTTAAATCATGGCCTGTCAATTCCTATCCTATCCGTCCTGTTAAATCATGTCCTGTCAAATTCCTGTCCTATCTGTCTTGTCAATTCTTATCCTATCCGTCTTGTTAAATCATGTCCTGTCCGTCCTGTCAAATCCTGTCCTATCCGTCTTGCCAAATCCTGTCCTGTCAATTCCTGCCCTATCCGTCTTGTCAAATCCTGTCCTATCCGTCTTGCCAAATCCTGTCCTGTCAATTCCTGCCCTATCCGTCTTGTCAAATCCTTTCCTGTCCTCTGTCCTGTCAAATTTTGTCTTGTCCTCTGTCCTCTGTTCTGTTTTGTTATGTTCTCCTTTCCGTTATATGTATATACTTTTATATATGTTAAGTGTTTATATAAATCTGAGAAAATGAAATAAATGAAGTATATTACTATTGTTAAATGATGCTCCATCCTGTATTGTTCGATTTTTTAATCATATATTGGTTACGGCATACCTCATTTAACTGATTGTCTCACTCTATGTTGTTTGCAATGACAAGAAGCATGTTGTTATCTCTGCTGATGGAACTTGTTTGCGATGGAATATTGCAAAAACTGGTCAAAACACTTTACTTTCTTACAGCGTAAACAGCCACTTGCTTCATCTGGTATATCTATGAAGTAATCATTTTCAAAAGTAGTGTTCTTATTTGTATTCTTATTTTATCATTTTTGCGATGGGTATTTATATTTATATTATACGTCAGTTTGACGTCATTAGGCCCTTAAATTTATTCGAACAGATCATAAACCACAACGACTTCTTAGAAAGACTACATGTTTGTTGTTCGACAGCAGTCACATTAATTGACAACAGTCATATTGCGGATGCTAAATTAAGTACAATACATGTATTTCTTATTGAAACACTGAACACAATGTATTGTACTTGTTCAAGGTCCGAAAAGTGAACTGATTTATCGCTGTCACTTCTCAGTATGAAATAAAAACTCAATTTCCCACAAAGGAATAAATTTCCTGACATCTTCACACGCTTGTTTCATACTATGGAACGCCTTCGCTGCCTATTTAGTTTACTTCAACGAGCGTATATGACAAATTTGTTATTTGCACTTATCGTCATATCATGTCCTAATATGTAGTTGTGACAATTTGTTCTGCACAATGAATATACGTTTGTACATGATATGCATGTGGTTTACATATGTAAAAACAGCAATTTCTAATCATGGTCACACACAACGACTTCCGGAAGTGACACAGCACACAGCGTCCGCCTCATGACTTCCTGTTATTTAGCAATCATCCAAGTGGTAATATCTTACTTAGTCTCTCACACTTGATGTTCTGTACAATACTGGTGACTTAATTAAAAATAAATTGAAAATTATTATCCATATATGTGTATGAAAACAAGTGCTGAACTAAAATTTAGGAATACATGTATATTATGATCGGTGAGACAGTTTTATTATATTAGATATGCTTTTTTATGAGTTGCATATGAGAGCCGGACGCGGCCATATATCTAACAGTGTCTGTTACAGTTAGATAAATATAGACAATTCTTTCATGATAAGTGTTATTACAGTAAGCTTGAATTAAATATTTCAATTTTTCCATCCTCTGTGTTTTATTATCTTCAAGTCAGTATTTGCATCCAATTATCACCGCCATGAATGTAGATGTACAATTCACCAATGCCAGAATTCAAACTCACGACTTTTAAATTTTATGTTTGTGTCAGCCACTAACTTCATGTCACGTGATTGCATACAAAAAATCAGGAAATAATGTTATGATAACGTTTTCTACACTTATTATTCCTGTAGGTATAGATATTGAATAGAAAATGCATTTTCTCAGGAGAGTTTTCAAGTGTTAAAGTCATTAACTAACTATTAATTGACTATTCCCGTCCTTAATTATGTAAGTCTTTGCCAGAAATATGTCCCATAAACAAATTGCCAGACTTTCCGCCTGTCAGTTGGCTTCATATCAGAATGCCATTTTGTGTTATTTCCTACATCATGGAGAGATCTATCATAATACCGGTGTGATGAGAGAAAGTTTTTTACTCAGTGAAATAACTTTAACAATACGTTCGCCATGTGGTAACATATTTGTTTCATGTTATAATATGTAAACAAACGAGTTGTTTGTGACTATATTGTGATATATATTACGTCAGATTATTTCTACAACGCAACAAGTGTCAGTTTTTTAGACACGAGTAACCAAGTTTCGAATATCAATAAATTGCGACGACACATGTTCTTGTGGAAATGCGATTTACACTGGTTGCGATTTACTGCTTTTCTGGTTTAGTCATTAAGTCTTGTTTTAACCTACTTTATGTTAACTTTCCGTTTACATAATCAAAAAGTGATGAACTAGTCTATTTACGTTATTTATTCCGTTTAAGCGGTCAAGTCATGAATAGTCTATTTACGTTATGTATTCCGTTTACTCGGTCAAGTCATGAACTAGTCTATTTACGTTATTTATTCCGTTTACGCGGTCAGGTCATGAACTAGTCTAGTTGACGTTAACTTATCTGTTACTTCATCAAGGCTTGATCTAGTCTACTAGTAGTTAACGTTAGTTTGTCTTTTACGTCATCAAAGCTTGATCGAGTCTAGTTCACGTTAATTTGTCTGTAACGTTATCAAGGCTTGATCGAGTCTAGTTCACGTTAAACTATCTGTTACGTCACCAAGGCTTGATCGAGTCTAGTTCACGTTCATTTTGTCTGTTACGTCATCAAGGCTTAATCGAGTCTAGTTCACGTTAATTTGTCTGTTACGTCATCAAGGCTTGATCAAGTCTAGTTCACGTTAACTTATCTGTTAGTCATCAAAGCTTGATCGAGTCAAGTCTATGTTAAGTTACGACATCATTGAGCATTAATTTTTAACCATAAGTATGTAACTCCACTGTACTGTACTCTATATATCCAACTCAAACCATGCATCTGGGTTATACGATATTACAGACATTCAGTGATATACAATGTATGGCATAAACCGTTCAAGTTTTTCGAAGAAATCAATTTCACGTTCAGCATGAAGCCAGTGTTTGGGTACCGGCATCATCTCCGTTGATCAAACATTTACGGTGTTAGCACCAATTTTATTGTCTGAAGAGTTTGTTAATTGGTTGATAATCAATTAACATTTGTTCGAATGTTATCAGAACATGTGGGCTAAACATCTTTTACTAAGCGTATAGCGTTTCTGAACAAAATACATACACGAAAGGAACTATTAATTATATTAGCTGTTCCGGCGAGCTAAGTCTGAGCGACGAACTAGATCACTGGACTGGCAATCTTGAGGTTGTTGATTCGAACTACGGATTGGGCGTAAGCTCTCCTTGACAATATAATACATTCAGTGTTCTGTCTCACACCTCTGAGTCATATGGGGGAAATTGTCACTGGTTTGATCGAATGAATGACTGTTGAAAAAGGCGTAAACTGCAACATTACAACTCATATGATTCATATTCATAATTATGATAACGAGTATCTTCTATCAAGCTTCTGTGGTTTTGAGACGCCTTCAGATTGTGAGTTTTTATTAAAGTCGTCCAACGAAAATGTCAATCGTATTACAGTAATCGTAAAATACGTATGTTTGCAATGCTGACGCCATCAACTAATGTTCGCAATGATAAACTATTCTTACTTATCTTCTAGGGCAACTTTAGTTGAAGTTAAATATAGTTTATATCAGTGTAAACAAACTTTGAGCAGGTCATCCAATGAAAACATGTTTTGCAAACTATTAACATTGCGCACGCAATAACAATATTCTCAACTAATTTCGAATCGATTGTAATTTCTGTAATTTCTAAGACACCCCAATCTCATTTACAAAGATGCCGATCACTTTGATTCACGGAGAGATAATGTTCTCCTCATCAATATACATGTATATACGTATGTGGGTCAAGGACACCCCGCTCCATACCGTACAAAATAGAAATTAGTATTAACAGATGGTTCATAAATTTGTATATTGATGTAATTTACATGAAATATTTCATGGATAACAAAATTGGTATGAAATCAAGTTTGTTTGTTTGTTTCATCGGATTTAACGCCGTTAAACCAACGATATTTCAGTTATATACGGCGGCCGATTCACCTAACCAGTTTTTCCTGGACTGAATTCTAACCAGTACTAACTCGGAGGAAAATCGACATTTTGTCAAATTTTCATGGAAGGGTATGACCTGCCGCGACCGGGAATCGAACCCGGATCGCCCGGATGCATTAACCACTGGACCACGGCCGCGGCTTTATGAAATCAAGACAAAGGAAGTATGCTATACTTAATGAATATTGAAAGGATAGTACCAAGTATCATAATTAAAATATTGCACAGCTATGTTTTCCCCAAATTTTAGTGATAATGCTCTTCTTTGATTTTAAGTTGTAACAAAAATGCGCTGGTTCAGCAATAATATAAATGGCGAAGTGCAAGTTATTGACATGTGTGAAAGTATTAAGTTATCAGTATCAATTTACTGCATGAGACTAACGTGCTGTGTGGTGAATCGAAAAACAGATGAAAGATAAACAAGACGTTGAAATTCAATCATTTTACTTCAACATAATCGAGGGCATCCTTATATTGAATATGGTTGACGTTTACTTGTTTCTTACTACTGACCAATTCGGTATAATACATCTGTGTGTTCTGAATAGAACTTGGTTTATGAATTTCAGTTAGCTAACCTTTTGCGTGTACTTTGTCTTACGATCATTATCCAGTAATACAGTGACATACGTATACAAAGTGTGTGTTTATTTATTATAGTGTCTCCCCTACTTAAAAGGCCAGTCATTTCTGACTTATGAGACACCTAATTTCTGAGCACATTGACTTCCCGATTCCTATACGTTAAGGCCAGACACCAGGCAGGTAGTCACACGGTTTCCAGTATTAACTAGCTGGCGGCTTACCAACCGGCCATATCAGAACGGACTCCAACCGGGATTCGAACCTTCGACCTCCCGCTCCCAAGGCTGATGCCTTAATCACTCGGCCCGGGAGTATTAGCGCATATATTGTATGTACATGCGAGCAGTTTTTGTTTCTATCGCTTATTAATTAGAGCGTTTTTTTTTCTGTCAAATGGGTTCAAAGCCATTCAATCGAGCTCTCAAAGCATATAATGAAGTAAAGCTGAGTCGGTAAAGGCAGCTAATTATGGTATGTTGTTTAGTATGTCTTTGTTAGGGATTGACCTTGCATACATGAGTCAAGTAGGATAGAAGTGTTTGGTAAGTAAACTATTTGTGCAATGGTTCTGATATGATATCGTTCAAAGAGGTAACTTCCGGAGTTTCGAAACAATGTCACAATGTACCTACCCAATCAAAGCGCTGAAAGCGCAGAACGACTGGGGCAGACAAATTTTGTTCGTGTTTTCTGTAAAGACTTGTCAACCCTACATTGTACAAGTATTGCACTGTTCAATCAATGTTATTTTCAAAACATGCAGTTCAACCTGGACTATGATAGGACCGGTTTTAGTTTACCGCCTTCACGTCTAATCAATGCGTGTGCGGGCGAGTTGATCTTAACGTTTATATTTATTTAACAATCATTTGATTGCCAGTCCGACAGGCTTGCAAGCATTACATGTTCGTTGAATTGTATCGTGCTGGCTATACCTAATAGATTACCAATTCTATAAATTAGCAAATGGGCAAATAATTGGCGTATTTCGATAAATAACATTTAAAATTTATGATTTACTTGAACATTAACACCTGAAATGCCTTTTTGACGACACAAACAAAGTTTAAATGTCCAACAAGCGAATGAGCAGACAATCGTTGAGCGTAAACAGCAATGGATGTTGTAAAACCCGTCCGATCCGTACCGTTTCGACGGGTTTACATATGCGCACCGTTTACTTCATATTGATCGATTTTTCGTACACCAGTCAAAAAACGTGTTCGGATTCGTACTCAATTTCGTTCGTATTTTCTTTATTTTTGTCCACAATCGATACGGTTGGAAACGAAAAATTTAAAAAGAGCTCAAATTCGATATCTATTTTTTTCCATTTTAGCAAAAAATAAACTCGCTGGTTTTGTAATCCAATTAATAAAAAAGTAGTGGCCTAATCAAGCTTTATTTTTATTATCATTTGTCTTGAATGTGTTATCAACAGGTCATAAACATTCGCCATAGTGATCCCACACCATTCACTAATGAGTGCTTATCAGTAACCTGATACTAGGATTAGCAACCCCAGATCAATTTTTATATGTTTACATAAGTAAAAGAAAGTTAATGCATATTGAAGAGCTCATTAAAACCTCTGTAAAACAGTTTGTATTATGAAGATATCTCTTCTAGAACAAAAGTTTTGAAGTAGCGAAAAATTGGCCGTTTTTAGGAATTTTTACCTTCTTAAATACATACTTTTAGACGCGTTTTGACGGAACCGAAAAAGTTACATTTTCTAAACAAATTGCTAAACAAACATGCCCGGGGGTCAAAACCAAACATGCCCGGGGGTCAAAACCAAACTTACCCGGGGGTCGAAACCAAACTTGCCCGGGGTTCAAAACCAAATTTGCCCGGGGGTCAAAACCAAACTTGCCTGGGGGTCAATACCAAACTTGCCCGGGGGTCAAACCACAACCTGCCCGGGGGTCATGTAGAATATAATGGTTAGTAAACAGTAGAATAATACCTTTGAAAAATCAACTTTGTACGTTGACTTTGGTGGGCTGTAACGCAACACGGTGTAATAGTTCTGGTGGTTACCTAAGACCACTGGTTAGGTTAACTGACCACATAACAAAACTCAAGAACTGCTGGAAACCGACGTAAACTTGTAAGCCAGCAGTAATATATTATAAGATATATTGCAGTGCGTGAATCAGTACGGTATGATATGATGACTGCGGTATACTGTACTATACGTGTGGTATATGTGTACTGTATTGTATTCTGAGAAGTGCAATATGAACATTAGTCACCCCAAGATATCTAACATCAACTGAGACGCAATATTTTATTAAATGCATAAATAACAAGTCAAAATCACATCTAGTCACGGAGTGTTTATTGCAATTATTACAGTATATTTTTTTACCACTATTAACCGGGCTAGGGATGGCATGGTGATCTAGGAAGAGAGTGCCGGATTTCGGACGGAGTAGATTCTTTCGTGGTATTTACATGCTCTTAAGTACGCGCAAGTACTTAATTGTTAGTTTCCCAGAAAGCAGCCATTTCGAGAGATTGGTCTACAATCGATATAAAGTGAATACATCTTAAGTAATCAGGGCTGTTTCCGTGACTGATGCGAGAGTTTTGGTTTCTGATTATATAGAATAAGGAAGGAAGTATTGTATTCAATTCATGGTCAGCAATGTGTTCATGCCTCCAGTGTATACTGTATCATATTATACTATAATAAACAATGGTGAAGGAAAGTAAGCACTTTGTCTTTAGATTTGACCAAATGTTTATAGACCTTGACTGTAGATTGTGTTATTTGAATACCACATATAAAGTCACTCAATAAACTGGTTAAAATGTTGTTTCATTTGAATACCACATAGAAATCATTTAAAAAACTGGTATTAAAACATGTTGTTTTATTACGAATACCATATAGAAAGTCACTCAAAAACTGGAACAGACGATGTTTCATTTGAATATCATATAGAAAATCACTCAATAAACTGGTAAAAATACCACTTACAGTTGAGAGAGCTAAGCTTAAAGCCTGAAGTCACATCATGATCGATGAAAGTGACATTGTATTCCCGAGAACATATTTCAAACCCACTGTGTGGGATTAAACTACATTATGCATATGTTTGATTGATTGAAGTTAATTTTGCATCCTACATTATACTTTATATGTCTCTGTGTTCTCTTTACGTCGTTATCAACTCGTAATACTTATCAATCATGCCTACATGTGAACTTGTCCTGTCTGTGTGGTAAGATTAAAGCGACAGTCTCATCTTAGTTGTTAAAGAATGTTAAGTTATTGAAATTCAAACAAACTGCTTAATTTAAACTACATTGTGTTCATACATTGCGAGTAATTATCGAACAGCGTAGAACGTTACAGAAATTATTTTCGGCGCAGCCATACTAACATGGCTTTGCTATTTGCATATCAGTGTTGTTTAAACAAATCAAATCTTAAGTTAACCACTGAACCAATTTCTCTTCAACCGGACAACGTGTGTTACCTTGACGCGGATTGGTTAACACTTCGACAAGGGGTGCATTACCTTACCAAAAGCCACTGAATTGTTGTGAATTTACCGAAATACTTTTTTGGATCTGTAGTGACCAGCAATCGTAACATCTCGGCATGTTTTATGTTGCACAACAAATCTTACGCTTCAAATTGCGCCGACCATATTTTTTCAAGATATTTCTTGTTATAAGTGTTCTGTTATATTTTTTTCTGTCCGTTCTGCGCTATGGGATTAAAGCGACTGTCGCATATTTCTTTTTAAACTGATAAGCTTCTTAGGCGCAAATGATTGAAGTACAGTTATTAAATTAATAGATAATTGCACCGCGACTTTATCTTTCAAGTCGTTATAAATACATGTAGTCATAATGTTTGAGTGCCCATCTGCTGTCCATCATGTTTATGTTGGTAGTGAGGTTTAACAAAACGACACGATTATCGGTATAAAGTGCTGCGGATACAAGAGTTTGGTTATTTATATACAAGTGTATGTATATTGATATACATTTTCCATTGCCATAAATATTCATATATAATTAATTTGATATTAAAAGAACTTAAAGCCGATGTGTTTGTAATCTCTATAATTTCCCATTGGGATTCTGAGACAAAGGCAGCATTACGTATTTTTCATAACAACACAAAGTACGTTCCCATCGGGATACAAAGCCTTTACAGTTATGTTCCATTGTCCGATTGATTGTCCGAAATATACAGTGGCATTACTAAGTAGAAAGTAAAGTGCTTGTCACACTTCCTGGCATGTCCATATGGTAATAAATCTATAATTTTTGAAGTAAAGTTGCTTTGGTGTTGTTACAACCAGATATAAGCATAAACAATGACCTAATGTGATTGCAATTGTTTTCAATGAAGGACTAAGCTTACTGTAGGAGCGTAGTGTATACATGTAGTGCAGAACATTCTTGATGATCAAAACATCAAAGTATGTCAAGTATTGAAAGGAGAATGAAATAAATAATGTATAAAGTCATTATTTCTTTCTGACTGTCATTGACAATTTGACAATTAAGTGTTGCACAAAACACCTGATTGAAAGCGTGTAATTATTGTCTGTACCATAGCTATAGATGTATGTCCTGTCTTTCTGTTAACCGGTGAATTGGTCGAAATATATTTCAGTTAACCGGATTGTGAATGACATACTATTTCCGCCCCTGCCGTATGTAAACAAACACTTCGGTATTTTGTACCCGGCGTATAAATACGAGGGTGGATCCAGAAGGTCGTTCAGGAAAATTTAATAAGTGTAACAAAATATGTAAAAGCAGAGTGTACTGACTCCTAGACCAACCCTCATATATCACATACATCTGGTAAACGTAACATCATTAACTGAATTAAAATACATCACTGATGACCAGATACATCAGTGTGCTTGATCCTATTGTGAATACAATTTAATTTGCAAATGGAAGTACAGTACTTTATTTCGCATATTGTATATGTACGATCACAATCTATGTACGTAGCATACAACAGATCTGTAGATGTTCTGTTAGATAAACAACAGCTCTGTTTCATGTTGTATACAATGTAGATTTTATTGAGTATTTCATACTAGGAACTGTTCCACATCATGGTATCTATTATTATTCAATTACAGTACAATAACTTCATACTTATATTGAATTGGTGCCTGCTTGTAATGGTCTGGTTCACGGTTATTACATTTGAGAACGTATACAACTCTGTACCGTAAAACCTTCTTGTTATGAACATCATTGTTCCAGCAAATGTGTGGATGGGTCTGAACCAGAGTAGAATTGAGTCTTGAATCAAAAGAAAACACGTGGCAAAAGATACACAGTACAATTGAGTCTGGGATCAAAAGAAAACACGTGGCAAATCCTCCAAGGCAAAAATACACACCTAGACAATACTCTCTGGACAGACCCCATTGTGAAAAATGCAACGAGGCTGAAGTCCCTTAATAACTGAACAAGCCAATACTGGACCTTCAAATGGTCGTAAAAATCCCATGATGCAATGCTTCGGTTTTCATAGTTCCATTGTTTTGTGGGTTTGTCCATCGACCAAGTTCTTATTCCACCTCGTATTTTTCAATGTGGAGATTCTGTCCAGTTAGCAATCCATAAGGTTATTGTCCTATAGCTTGTATCCGTATTCTTGTACAATTAATTAGCTCGTTACGAGACAATTAAGTTCGAATGTATTGATTCCGATGTTGCAACTATGAATTGATTTATTGTGAAAGCTTTTGCTTTGCTGTAATATCGGTTTGTTTATTCGTAAAAGTGCGTATTATGTACTTCACATCATGAGAATTGATACATATATTTATCGATTTGTACTTTTATATCTAATCATAACCTGTTGCTTGTGCGGTTTTAATGTACAATAGACATTATGATGATTGCTCACGATTTTTTTTATCAAAACCACAAGAATTTATACAAAATTAACATTGCATTCCTTTTCACCCACTCGTTAAATATCGCATCGTAAAATGCAACGCTACATATATACAGTCCATATTTATCAAAAGATTTTATAAAATATTGGTGAATAAGATGCATTTAGCTTAACGTAAGCAAATAAGCCTATCGAATCACAGCAAAATATTGAAGATTTGTAAGGTAATCTGAAGACACCTTACATTTCAGTAATTTGGCAATAAAAATAATTCATGCATTTCAATAATTATATATGCAGAACGCTTGCAATAAAAAATTCAAAGGAATTGGATAAGTGCATGGTTATTGTACCTGTTTTGTTGTGCGAGCGTCTAGCATGTTTGATGAGTTCACTCATGCCACAAAATTGATCTAAACTTTCGATGAAATGTTACATTATTCATGCTTTATAGATAAAGCAAACGCTGAAATATAAACATGTCTTTGGTACACCAATATTCCTGATCTAGATTCTTAGTTTAATGATATTTTATTGTATCTATGAACATACAAATTATAACTTGCACATGCATACAAAAGCGTTGGACCAACCGTTTTAACAACACTATCTAGGGTCCTCCCCGTTATATATGAACTAGATAAACGTAATGATTTATTTAGAATCTTGAAGCTGGGGTGGAGATCTTTTATCTTATGAATGGATGGGGGGGGGGATAGGCGAACCGATGGAATGACAAAATTATGAAACCAATACTAGAATGAAAGTATTACAGACATTAAAATGATATTTAAAGAAACAGGTCAAACGATCGCTCTTATCATTACCACGTGACTATATCAATTTCTTGAATCAAGAACTTGGAATAAATCACGGTGAAATATTGGAAGTGTAATTATAACAGGCTTAACTACAATAATAGGTTTGATTGTGAGCCAAACTCATTCCATGGACTCGGTCTACAAATTTAAGCCCCATTGTAATTACTGGTATATTAGAAAAGAATGTTTCTGTGTTATAAGTTTCATTCATATCTCAACACATTCTAATTTCCAGGCGTAGATTGTTTTACTTGTTCATCAAGATAATATTATACAAACAACAGGAGGGGAAATTGTTATATGGTATGTAGGTCATGGCAAAAACGTATCTCTGAATTAGAAACAAAAATATTCGTTATTTATGCTTAATTCTGCATCATTATCACCAGCCTGTCGTATTTTTCTGTGAGAATGTATAGATGCGTTAAAATGTTAATGTCTTACGGATCGATTGGATAAATTCATGATTACACTAAACTGGGCGTATTTTAGTTTTATGGTTATTGAAAATGTCTGTAGACATAATTATGTGGCAATTCCAGTCTCTTACTGGAACAATTCTCAAAATATTATGACATCTTTTATTATGCTGACTTCATGATATTACTGTGCTCAAAACTTAAACCACTTCGTGGGTAATATCTTGATTATGAGAAGAGATTAGATGTATCAGATAGCGTTTTATTCAGTGCTTCAGCAGAACATAACATAACAGTGTATGGATACTGGATTTAAGTAAAAAACTTATCATTCAATGTTTGTTTGTGCATTGAACTTAATTATACATATATGTGACAGATTGATTAGTACTATCTTCGATCACAGTTTCAACTGCATTGTCACAATGTCTATTTAATCTGCAAACATAGTGATCACGTGATAAAGTCAGGTAATTAAACTAATACACGCTACATACGTTAATACTTAAGCCCAGGGTATATAGTGCATATGCTATTTGAAATCCTGGACACATGTTGTTGTTTGATGTTTTGGTGTGCATACAAAAAAGAAACAATTAACCGCAGTATTTATATTATACATTCTTACATTTTATCACTCGGTCTCTCCTTTAATGTTGTGAGTGGGATAACCTCGGTTTATGAGTTATGGTATTATGTAACAGACATGTTTTAATGCAACTGTATGTTTTCAATGGGAAACTATTGCCATGACATGAAATGAAGCAGTCAATACGAGGAGTGTAACATTTCACTTTCGTTAATACTGAAGTAACGCGAGTTAGTGTGGGGTTGTTTGTTGCGTGAGCATTGAAGCAAGAAGAGATCGACACATTAAATCCGTTGTTTTGTTAAAGTTTTTATTTGGATAAATATCTGCTTGAGGGAAATTTTACAAGTGAGTAATGTATATTGTTGTTACTTTGATTTAAACGAACCAATATCAATACAGTTCCTATATAATAGTTGATTTGTTATTCGATTAATCACGCGCTAAAAGTGTGGTTTTTTAATTGGTAAATGATTGAATTGTCGTGACTCGTCCGGGTTTATAAATTAGTTTCATATAATCACAAATCGGAAAATGCAGGTGTTTTTTTTATTAAACGTAATGCAGATTTCAATGGAAGGTTTTCCATTACTTTTCAGAGGAACAGGTATGAAAGTACGGTTCAAATGTCTTATGCAAGAACTGGAAGTTAATGCCAGTAATAATAAAACTGTCATCCTGATGTTTTTAATGCATAACTATTTAATTTACAATTAAAAGGGTACTCATTTCACATTTCAATTAACGATGTTGCTGATTCTAAGTACATGTAAAAACTGTCTAAATATATAGACGATCATAACCGCTCAACCACCACGACCCCTTAAAATGTATTGGTAAATACATGTAATTACTAAATATAGTCATACTATATTAAGAGCACGATGGTTTGCCTAATTTATAAATGAGTTTCCAAGGGTCACAACTTAACTATACTAACGTACACCATAAGCCAATAGTTAAATTGGATGTTTACTCATTTTATTCTCGCCAAGTCATTTGCCAGCGAATTCTGATGTAGTGTTCATAAGGGGTATTGTACATCATAATCATAATATACTCACGTGTGTGTATAAACATTGAAGCCATGGAACCTATGAACCTTTAGCATGATGTTATCTCTTGATCAGTTGGGTTATGCACATAAAATTGCATCTATGTAATTCATATGTCTCTTCGAATAAATTCTTACAGACCAAGTCTGTTAACCATCTGTCTACCATGAAATGTGATAAATTCTTACAAGCATATGTGCGTTGTAGATAAAAGCTATCTAACGAACATACCTCTCCATACATTTTGGTTATAAGACAAAACCTAGTCTCGATAAAGCGTTTCCATAATTATTCGAAACCTATACCTAGTACCTACCAGGCAGGAAAAAAACGAAGCGTCAACGAAAAAAAATCATTTGCATCTACGACATTTTTCTTGACACAAACGAAGACATAAAGAGCACATAACGAATTTGCAAAATGACAAAAAAATAACAAAATGACAATAGTTATAAGATTGTTTTTCATATTGTCAACGTTGCCTTTCTCTGACGTTTTCTAACTGTGGTATACAGGTTCTACATCCTTGAAAATGATATGCTTAAAAAACGTATGATAACCAAATTATAACTGCATTTATCCATCGTAAATTACATAAGTGTGAGGCAATAACGAACGACCGATCGACAGAGCGAACGATCGAACGGACGAACGAACGGACAGAAATATGAAAAAAATCATAAATGATAAAGGGATACTTATTTTTCTAAATGTCTATTCAAGATAAGAAACATTTTTTCAAACATGAATTGTTCTTTATTAAGATTTACTTTGCTTGTCTGCATCAATAATGTATAATTGTTGCGTTTTATACGTCGTCAATTGCAATGTTAACAGTTATTCAAAGACCTAAAATAGGTGTGCTTTTTTAAAGGTTTCTTTTCGACCCGACAGACAAACACATACCAGCAGGAGATCACTAAACATAGATCTAAGTAGGTATGGCCTAACTCATATCACATGGATAGCTATAAATTATAAAGTTTACGATGAGAATTTCATGTTTTATAGATAATTGCATTTTTTGCTAAATTCATTCGCAGAAAAGAAACTGTGTAGGAACGTTAGGTATTTAATTTCTGTAACACATGCTTGAGTTGTACGATCAGTATTTACTGACTGACATCAACTCCATGTTCGTACTTTCAATGTGAAAACTGTGTAAGGATCCAAGATTTATACCGAACTTGCAGGACCTGATTAATATTGAACGTACCTGCGTGTGTGAGAGTTCACTGATGTTGAATACACCGTGCAGTTTGAGACTTTGCTGAATGTTAAATACACCGTGCAGTTTGAGACTTTGCTGAATGTTGAATACACCGTGCAGTTTGAGACTTTGCTGAATGTTGAATACACCGTGCAGTTTGAGACTTTGCTGAATGTTAAATACACCGTGCAGTTTGAGACTTTGCTGAATGTTAAATACACCGTGCAGTTTGAGACTTTGCTGAAATGTTGAATACACCGTGCAGTTTGAGAGACTTTGCTGAATGTTGAATACACCTTGCAGTTTGAGACTTTGTTGAAATGTTGACTACACCGTGCAGTTTGAGAGACTTTGCTGAATGTTGAATACACCGTGCAGTTTGAGACTTTGCTGAATGTTGAATACACCGTGCAGTTTGATACTTTGCTGAATGTTGAATACACCGTGCAGTTTGAGAGACTTTGCTGAATGTTGAATACACCGTGCAGTTTGAGAGACTTTGCTGAATGTTGAATACACCGTGCAGTTTGAGACTTTGCTGAATGTTGAATACACCGTGCAGTTTGATACTTTGCTGAATGTTGAATACACCGTGCAGTTTGATACTTTGCTGAATGTTGAATACACCGTGCAGTTTGAGACTTTGCTGAATGTTGAATACACCTTGCAGTTTGATACTTTGCTGAATGTTGAATACACCTTGCAGTTTGATACTTTGCTGAATGTTGAATACACCGTGCAGTTTGATACTTTGCTGAATGTTGAATACACCGTGCATTTTGAGACTTTGCTGAATGTTGAATACACCGTGCAGTTTGAGACTTTGCTGAATGTTGAATACACCGTGCAGTTTGAGACTTTGCTGAATGTTAAATACACCGTGCAGTTTGAGACTTTGCTGAATGTTGAATACACCGTGCAGTTTGAGACTTTGCTGAATGTTAAATACACCGTGCAGTTTGAGACTTTGCTGAATGTTAAATACACCGTGCAGTTTGAGACTTTGCTAAATGTTGAATACACCGTGCAGTTTGAGACTTTGCTGAATGTTGAATACACCGTGCAGTTTGAGACTTTGTTGAATGTTGAATACACCGTGCAGTTTGAGACTTTGCTGAATGTTGAATACACCTTGCAGTTTGATACTTTGCTGAATGTTGAATACACCGTGCAGTTTGAGACTTTGTTGAATGTTGAATACACCGTGCAGTTTGAGACTTTGCTGAATGTTGAATACACCGTGCAGTTTGATACTTTGCTAAATGTTGAATACACCGTGCAGTTTGAGACTTCACTTATATATAAATAACACAGGCATATAAGGGCGATATGGGATATTGTCGATCTGAGAAATGTTATTACACCGCAGACGCAAGTCAATGGTGTCATTACTTTTGTGGTAAGTTGACACCATCAAATATCATATAAGCAGACACAATTTGTTGTACTATACCAAAGGTCACGCCCTGAGATATTGACTGAACGTCAAACCTACTCATGTTGTCTTTAAACGATTGAAAACAAAATTAACGTAAATTTAATTTTGTCTATGGTGTATGGGTTAAAAGAGCTAAGTAAAGGGTTTTTCATCAGGTCATCACGTCAACGATGATAACTTTTATAAAATACCCTGTACAGTTCATGACGTCACTAAATCGTGATTGCAACTCATAAAACAGTGCTTTGGTTCTGTTATTCTCTGTACACATATTACTTCAAACAGAATTGAAAATGGAAATTCAATTTGTCTGCAGAATACACACGATAAATGCATGGGAAAGATTGCTAGTTTGCTAGAGATGTATGGTTCAAGTATTGATGATATAATACATGTGGTGAGATCTACAATCGCAGAAAATTTCTCAGAAATCGCTATATCTATTACCTGTAAAATATGCAAGTTTCGTAATGTTTGACAGAACAAAGAACATCTGTGATTCTAATTACGTAGCAACTGTACGCAACACTGCTTTGAGCAAAGTATATCAACATTTTTCTATGTTTTACCTTTGTTTCAAAACACCAAGACGCACTAGTATGCTCATTTTGAACTCTGATCATTATGGAACAGTATTGCGGCGATATTGCGGCTATATTGAGGCGATATTGAGGCGATATTGGAGGCGATATTTGAGGCGATATTGAGGCGATATTGGAGGCGATATTTGAGGCGATATTGAGGCGATATTGGAGGCGATATTGAGGCGATATTGAGGCGATATTGGAGGCGATATTTGAGGCGATATAAGGCTTGCGAAGAGTAAAAACACTGCATGATCCTACCATTTCAGAAATGAATACATTTACTTACAATATAGCAAAATAAAGATTATTTCTATATCACAGATTGATGTTTTATTAACCCAATGCAGGGCAAGATTTGAAATTCGTCAACAAAAATTCGCACCTTTCTCCCTCCTACAGACGACAATATGCATACGTACATTCTATATATCTTCAATTTTCATTTTTTTGGACCGATGCAGAGTATGCCTCAAAAGTCGTCAGAAATGTATCCTGCGCCCTCAAGCAGACGACAATGTAAACACGTATATCTTTCATTTTCATTTAGACCATCGAACAATGAAATGAATTTGCCAAGCAGGTGTTTATAGATTGGTTATGAAATATTTCATATTTAATGTCTTGGGGTACGGTTGCTTGGATTTTATTCATCAATTTCACAATATGCGTACTTTTGTTGCAAAATAAAATGTGGATGAAATTGCCAAGTTTTCGTCAGGGGGAATGTAATAAAAGTGATATACTGTATAGCGCTTTATTTCAACGTTGCCAAATTTTGGCGGTTTTTAGAGTTCTCCTTATTGGCGCTGTTTAATTTTGGCGCATTCGTCATTTTCCAAATTAACAAACGGGTTACGAAAGGTTGCATTTCTTTGGTGACACTCTTTGGTTGAGTTGTATTGTGGAGGACTAGACATTGACCGCCTATAGCGCCTTATTAAACCCCGCCAATGAAACACTCTATACAGTAACAAGTGTTGGTTATTTTTTCATTTCCGTTTTACGAGTACAGCCAGTGTAAACAATGTATGTATACACGTAATGTTTTGTTGTTGGTAGCAATTTGTCTTACATATTCATCCTGGATGCTGTTTTATGTTTTTTATAATTATGTCGCTGTTTAATTGCTGACACAATCGGTTAAATGGATCTGCAAGGGACTGAAATACTGATCGCAGGTGTTTAATTCTACATGTATAACGAAAACAGAAAGCATGTTAACGATAATTGTTTTGTTTCTAGATATTTCTGAAAAATATGCCATTATTATAAGTATGTACATGTTTAGCTCAGCCGAGCTCGCAGTGAATATGATGAGCTTTTAAAAGCGTAAGCGAGATACGCTCAGTGATTCGGTCAATGCTGTTCTATTTAGTCACACGTCTACCGATAAGACATTATTTCTTCAGCAATGTGGATCATATATGTGATGTTATCTATATCAAGTTAGGGTATTGATGAGGCCTAACTATTTATTCCTGAGTTATCTGCTCACAGTAGAACGAAACAATAGTTTCACTTACCTCTTGTTAAACTTAGGTGAGCGATGTAGGGCCAGTTTACTCCTCTTGTATTTATAAACCCCATTTTATTGTATCATTTTTGTATAGATGTTAATTATTGAACCGAACACAAGCACTATGTGTATTACGTGGTTTATGTAAACATGTTATTAGTTGTGTTGTGTTTATGTTTTGCTGGAAACCTTAACCTAGACACTCGTTCCAGTCTCATTCACCAAACAAAATAAACATCATATTTGTTAACAAGAACACGTGGTCCGGCGTAAATGGTTTATAAAAATTGTTATTTAATGAGGCTTATATATCCTAATATTTTATGTCAAGCTATCAATAAGGAAGAGAAACATACAGATGTACATTTGAAAGCTGGAGACTAAATTGTAATATTTTAGGACTATATCACGTTAATGTCATGTTTAATCATATTTCCATTAAATAAGATTTATCTGTCGATAATGTTGCATACTTTCCTCTTAATCATAATCAGGAAATTAAGTCACTTCCTTATCAAAATTCACATAACATCCGAAATCAAAGTAGATCTACTGATGGATTCAGAAACATGTGACATTTGCCAGTGCTGAACGATGTGACGTGTATACCGGTCCAGATGGGTGTGACGTTATACCGGTCCAGATAGGTGTGACATTAGACCGGTCCAGATAGGTGTGACGTTTATACCGGTCCAGATAGGTGTGACGTTTATACCGGTCCAGATAGGTGTGCCGTTTATACCGGTCCAGATAGGTGTGACGTTTATACCGGTCCAGATAGGTGTGACGTTTATACCGGTCCAGATAGGTGTGACGTTTATACCGGTCCAGATAGGTGTGACGTTTATACCGGTCCAGATAGGTGTGACGTTTATACTGGTCCAGATAGGTGTGCCGTTTATACCGGTCCAGATAGGTGTGATGTTTATACCGGTCCAGATAGGTGTGCCGTTTATACCGACCAGAAAGATGTGACATTTATACTGGTCCAGAAATATGTGACATTCATTCTGGTCCAGATTCGTGTGACATTTATACCTGTCTAGGAAGACGTGACATTCATACTAGTCCTTAGGGGTGTACTAGAGGGGAATGGTGGTCGTTGTGCAGAGTATCACCTGAATAATGACAAACTCATAATTTTGAGTATTGTTGAATTGGAAAGAATAATAGAAATATTGTATGTGTAATACGGCTGATATATGACTGAGAGGTATGCTTTTAATCGTCTGAAAAATCGTGCCAGGGATGTAAAGCATGTGTTTTTGTGATATGAATCATTTATTAAAATGTGGTCCAATAAATTAAATGATAAACCACAGAAATTGCGCGATTTACTGAATCGGGTGGAAAATATCAGCCTTTATCTCTGAAGTTAACTGTAAAACAAATTTTTATCTTGTCAATGAAAAATGCATTTATATTGATAAGTTACAAAGTATTTTTGAGATAGGTGAACTCTAGCTTTCAGGAGAGATAATTAAATAACACTGGATTACATTAGTTTAACTCTCCCTTTTACACAAATGTATACAAAATGACTGTACCAAAGATTTATTTGCATAATTTTGTTGTTACTCTGTTTGATAACAAACGGGACGATTTATTCCATTTAAGGTGACAATTGGACAAATACTGTGAAGTTTAGATGATTATAGAGTTATGTCATGGTGTACACTCTACCCTTTGCACTGGAATTTATTGTTAAGAAAACTCTAATTTTCTGGATCCAAGAGGAATAGTTAGGTATCTAGTGAGTGTTTATACTTAGTTTGCCGAGCACGTGATGATAAAATATCGTTTTAACTGCTAGCTAGGATTTATATGTTGCGTTTATTTGTGATTTTAAATATAGACTTCAGATTCGGTGTGTTATGGTTATGTTCGGATTTAACATACTTCCGTGGTAGCTGTAAATGTTTTCTGGATAACTTTCACTTTGTATTTTGAATTTCAGTCGTTTCTCTTGACCATGAAATAAATCTTGACATTGTTATTTGTTTCATAACGTTTTAACACAAAGTTGTGTAATACTTAGAGTTGATATTTTAGCAAGTGGACTGGCTTTACTAGATATCAAAGAAGGGCTTTCACTAGATATCTGTATATTGATTCCACTTGATGTCTCAGATATAATTTAACTTCATGTCTCAAAATATATTTAAGATATCTCAGAATGGATTTTACTAGACATAATGGAAGTGATTTTACTACAAATCTTTTCACAGAATTTACTATACATTTGTATATCTTTTGGATTCCTGTTAATACCATTTCAAATATCGAGTAAAGGACTATATTATGTAGTATTACCTATTCGAAATGTAGATATCATCAATTCGGGTACGTGGTATCTTGATTTCGGAATTGGATCTGGAGATATCTGCAATGCGGTATGTAAATATCTCATGTTCAGGTCGAAATACTGATATCTGTATTTCGAATAGTAGATATCTACAATTGAATCGTTGTCGTCTGCCAGCACAGGTTGGTGTTCCATGTACCTCACAATCAAATACTAAATGTCTGAAAGAGCTATAGTCAATAGTAAAACGGCACCCTTTAATTGCTATTAGATATCCCAGAATGAACGTCATTAAGTGTCTCAGACGTTGCTAGGAGACTTTGACAAGTTAATAGTTACAATTATTAAAACAATAACGCTCTATACGGATACTTAGTTTTTATCCTACAGACATCTGTTCAATGTACAGATGTTCATGCGAGCATTTCATAATGTTACATTTTGTGAATCACTATAATACATGCCCAGCACTCGTCAGCTGCTTCATGTTGATGATTTAACAAATGCCGATCACCATGCCTACTGTTTTAGAATCAATGTACCTTGAACTGGTCTTTGTCTAGATCGTGTCGTCTGTTTAGCACGAGCAGTTCGATTTCAGAATTTCCATAGCTAGTGTGTTTTGTTTGGTCTTTCAGTTTTGTGTTTCGAACGAGTGGATTGGTTTTACTTCTAGTGTAAAGCTAATGGTTTGAGATGACAATAAATCACGTTAACACTCCAAGTAAATGTGGTACACCATTCAGATATCCCAACTTGTTTAAATATCTCGACATTTCCAATTTAAGCGTCTGGAGGTTCTTGATCTTCCTAGTTGGTAGACGTTAATTGCGGAAATCACGCGGGATACAGCGTGATTACAGAAACGTAGGGCTAAATCTATATTGCACTGCACTGGTTGACAATTTCAGGATTACTAATTCAAAAATTAAAGGCATTTGATGTGTGGAAGATACAGATTCATACAGGCATTTTCATCGAGACATTACTACCACAGATTTAGAACATGGTGTTTGTGATAATTGTACGAGTACAATGTGTAATAGTTTTTGATTCTTCTAGGGTAGTCATGTAAATATGAAGTAATTTACAATACAACATGAACTTCTGATATTTTATTTTTATTAATCTGAATTTTACTGAAATGAATGAATGCTATATGTCAAAAAAAAAAGGTTTATCTGACCGTATAGCAGGAACTTAAAAAAATAACACCACTAAATCATATTTCGTTTATTTTCAGATGACATGGTGATATGCTGAAGCATCGCGTTCACAACCCAGGCACCGGTCCGGGTGGATCATCCGGAAGTACCAGTAGGTCTGGTTCCCAACATAATCTTTGCGACGACTTTCCTGCACCGCCACCAGATCTGACCTTGTTTAACAATGAACCTGATACACATACACCTCAGTTAAACACTGAATATAATCAACATTGTGATTCAAATATCTCAAATCCATCAATTGTTGTCCAGAACTTTAGTAATCACTCACCAACCGACGTAATGAATTCACAAAATATGAGCGACTACCCTGACATAGGAACTACTTCGAACGCCACAAATGCAAAGCAAGGTATACGGACAATTACGGAAAAGTACGATCGTGTTGGCAATTTATCACCCGTGTCTCAAAAATCCCCACTCAGTTCACCATCGAGTGAAGGCGCACCGTTTTCGTTCACGGAAATGGTTATGTCCCAAAAGTTTAGAGAGGGTGTAACAGAATCAGATATGTTACAAGTGGATACATTTTATCGCAGTCATAAATCGGAGGTATATGTTTGTGGCTGTTTAGTGAATATGTACTTTGGAACTGCGAAATCAGCTTTAACGAATGACCAATGGACGTTTTCATCGACTGGAATTCCGCTGCTGTTGCTAGACACCGGCGAACATCTCAGAGAACGGAAGTTATCTATTCTTATTGCTGAGAAAGGGACAGGTTTTACATTATGGCGGGATGTGATTGACAATCTTACCGGATATAGAACACCAAATGCAAATTTTCATACGATGCACATCTCAAAGGACCATACAAAACTAGCAGGATTTAGTTTCGATGAAGCTGGCGCTGCGGCGGAATTCTATAATCATATTAAGAAACTGACGTCAGATCCGGAAGACGTACTTCTGAAAATTGGAAATACTAAAAAGAAGAAATCAATTAAGGACAAGAAAAAGAAAATCAAGCTGCCGAAAAAGACGGAAATATCAAATCCCTGTTGTTTCGTCCACGTGACAAAACTAGAACCCGACAAGATAACCAGTTTAGACAATGAAAAGATTGAAAGCAATAAACCTTCAAATTCAAACGAAATTTCGGCGCCATTTAATTTTCAGCACGTGACCGCGCCTCCCGGAACCGGATGTGAGGTGGAATCAGTATCTACCATGGTTGGAAGTAAAATGACATTGACAAGTTCGAGCAGTATAGATTCAGGTCTCTCAGAAGACAGAAGTTCTACCTAAAGTCGAATGAAACTGTTATACGTTCATGTTTAATATGTTCGCTTGTTAATTTGTTTATTCTCGTGCATCTGTTTAATGAATAGTCATCGATTGTAAAATAATTGTGCTTAGACAAATCCACGATCATTAGATATATGTACACTTAAAATCATTACCATCATGCAGTTTCTATGAACTTGGAAGCTTCATTTCGAATGTTCAGAAATGAATTTAACTGCGATTTGGATTGGATGGACTTTATCAACATTAGCCTTGTTTATCTTGTATTCTTTGAATTAGCATACTAAGTATGTATGCTTCACTGTATACGGACTTTATATCAATGGTTACTGTATACATGCATGTATATTACACTTGACGAGACTAAGAGTCAGTTCAACTTCCACAAAGTTGTGTCGTTCAATATATTTTGAGTGTTGCTTCCGTTCAAGATATCCTTTTTGCTTATTAGGAAACTGTCTATCATTACTTGATGTATACTCAAGCTGCCAGATCCGTTCTCTTTTATCAACTCATTGTATATTGTTCATAAATGTTCATATACTTTCTGTGCCTTTATATGAAATATATATATGCTTTGCTATGATTGTAATTACTAGTCATGTCACGTAATATTTGTTTATCAAGTATATTTTTTTCTTCTTGTGCTCAAAGACATTCTGGACTTTTGATCTCTTATTACAAAGTCAGTCATAAGAATAATTTCTTATGCATGTTTAAGATTTCTAACCACAACAGAGAAATGTGAGGTCGTTAATTATAATTATAAACAGTTAATTAATTCGCTGTACAAAAACATCGACACTCTACCCCACATTTACACAATATCAATTACCAAACAGTCATAAGTACGAAAGTTATTGTGTTACTGCCCTATATCGAAATGAATTGTAAGATATTTTGCTTACAGAAGATTGTCACTAACATACAATGTAGTCCTTGATGTTGAAGGTATAAAGGGAGCGAACTCTAGATAGGTAAAGGGAAATAACTCGTGACAATCCCTTGTGATTGTACTGCGTGTAACTCCTACTTTTCTAGTTTATCAATTTTAATTCTTGCTTAATGCATCATACAACATAAACAATAACATACACCAGATTATGCTGTAAAAAAGTATGGAAGACCATTTAACGGACAATATATATCACAGTTTGGTGGAAACAACTTATTTTCCTCCTTGAAATATATAGGCAGAAGTTGCTAGTGTGACTCATTGAAATAACGTCAGTCTAGTTAAGATGTAGAGATCTAATACAGTCGGACCTCGTTCATTCGGATACATCGGATCCGAAATTTTATTTCGAATAATACTTGGTTAACTCTGATTACTGCCATAACCATTGAGTGCCATTCCATTATCAAAGTACTGAAATCACCGAATGGATGCTATCAAAGTGGTAATAAATACCAGTTTAATAAGTAAGCTAATTGTGACAGAAACACTGTAAATGTTGTTGTTTCCACTTACATAAAAATCCTTCACATTGCTAAGACATTAGATGTCTGTTTAAAATTCTCTAGCTATATACTAACGACTACCAGCCATATATATAGTAAATAATAAAGAAACAACGGTTACATTGTAACTTTAGATAACATTGGAAGTGAAGTAACCGTGTATGACTTTCGGAATAATAGCGCTGCTGTTGGCAGATTTTATATGAACGCCAATGCTGTTGATATACTTACTTGTATATCATTATAAACCAATTGCACAATGCGAGCGAAACATTAGTTGCTGAAACGTTTAGAACTGCAATCTGAGTACCTCAGGCCTAGGAGAGGCACACGAGACTTTGGTGAGAGAGCCGAGCTCCTGGTCCTCAAGCCATTTGTTCGATGACTACAATGGACGAGATGCTTCCTCGGTCTTTAAAGTCCTTGACCAGGGTGTGATGACTGGTTAAAAACGTAGGAAGCAGCCACCGAGAGGGCGACTGATGCTGCCGATAAAAATGTTTCATTTTGGATGTTAAACAAGTAAGTTTCGATATTGCCTCGGAGAGCTATCGATTACCGTAATGTTTATTAATAAGGCCTATGTTAATCCCTGCAGTCGGTTGTAAGTCTCCTTGAAGGTCCATGAACAAAACAGAAAATAACATTTATGCAAAATGTGTACAGAGTATGTTGCCAAATATATTCATATACATGTATACATTTAATATAATATCAACAACGGTCATGCAACTATTAATACTAACATAGCAAAACGTTTTTTACAATTTACGAAATCGTGACACACTCGAACAAATAGTAGGAATATGACTTGACATACCGCTGTATTTATTGACAATGTGTAATTTAAGTATGGTTATTAAAACCGATGAGTGAATTTTATTAGCTTGTTTGCAACACAAAGCTAATTTATACGGTTTACATGAATGTTTGTTTTCTGATTTCACCAATTTATGATGGGGATTTTGTAACGCAAACTATTTCCACCAAATAATGATTTAGTCGAGGAGACCTTTATAAATTCCTCATAGCAGTAACTTCCCCTAGCCTGGCTCGGAACCAGTCAAATTTCTGCATGAACGTTGGGGACAGATTACGGGTATATTATATTGATTATTAAAAATGTAGTGTTTAAGTGCTGATTATCCTCTACGTGGTAGGATGAGAACATAAGAGCTAAATTTCATTTGTATTATGTTTAATATAATAAGCTACATATTGTAATTAATTTGTGGGATTTTTACGCCGCTTTATTTGGACAGTACGTATTCCACTTACGTAAGGTGGTCAGTTGACATAACCAGAGATCCTGGGTTACCAACCAGCATAAACCAGTTCCTGTGTAAGCAACGAACAACTTCCCACAAATAAAATCTCTCACAAAAACAAATTCATAATCAGGATGTTTAAATTTAAAAAATCCCGCTACAGAATCAGGGGTGGATTACATGTGAATGTATATGTGTTAACTGCAGTCAAGTTGCATTGGAGAACATATACCTGATCCAGGGACCAACCTACAACCTTCAGAATGGCTATGTCACTTATGTACGTGTATAAAGCCTAATAAAGAATAATAGACTCAGTTGATGTTAATCATCTTTATTATGACTACTTATACCTAGCGTGTATACATTATGACAGACTATGCTTGTTGAATACAGTTATAAAGCAAACATGTACAAGTACGTCCATGGCGGAATCCTCACTGAGAAAATCGGGCGTTTACATACAATCCTAACATTGTCTGGTCTTCGGTGTTTTAACGTCTATTATAATCTCTTCTTTCTTAATGACATCCTCAGCAACTGATTTTGCATATTTTAACAGCATAACACTGCTTTCGCCAGTTTTCATTTCGCAATGATGTTCAAATTTCTTCAAGAGACTCACTATTTCCTGTGGCACCACATTCTCCATTGCACATTTGCATTTCACCAAATAAAAGTATGCAAATGAAACTGCGTCACTTGTGATTTCTCCATGCTCTAAGACATGACTTTTGATTGGTTCCTCTAGTGTTTGGGCCTCGTTTTTATCGTAAAGAAACATACTGTCATCCTTATTTTCTACAAGTTCTTCCAAAATGTCTGTGGCTTTCTGAAACTGTTTACGCTTCATTAAATATGTAACATAATCAATTCCACTTCCTTTATTTTCATTATAAACTTGTTCAAACAACTCTTCAGCTTTCATCAGGAGTCTGGTCTGTGTCTCGTGATTAGAAAGAGAATCGGCAGTATACGCGCATGCGTGATACATACATGCCAAGTTGCCCCGAGCTAATTTAAATTCTGGATATTCGTCGGACAATCTTATGACAGCTTCATAAAATCGAATTTTGCGGGTTGGATTCTTAAGTGAAAGTCCGTATTCATCTATGCAATGTATCAGCGAGGCTGTGTAATTCGTTTGTAATAGCCAAACTTTGTAAACATCAATCAGGGTTCTAATTGCTTCTTGGTGCTTCATTTGTTCATCCTCAAAAAGAAATGCTTGACAAAAGTTGATAACGGTTGGCAGGATGCCATGCATGATTGTAGCTGCTTTGTTTCGGTGTTCATTAAACTTATTCATGTCTTTTAATAATGGATCGACAAGCGTTCTGAATGGCACTAACACACTATGTAATCCAACGACTTTGTCATCTGTGAAGTCAATCACTGGACCAATTGGATCACTTCGTATCTTTTCGACTGCACGTATCGCTGTAACCAGTTCTTCGTCGTTTAAGTGGGCAATTAAATTATTCTCTGGTAAAAAATATGTCGGCACAAACTTCTCACTCAAACATTCCAGTATAACATCAAGCATGTAGAGTATACAGTTTCCCGGGTTCGTCTTCCAATATTCCACCGGTATTTTTTCACAAGAGTATAGAAAAACTGACTTGAACACATAAGACGACAGCACAGATACGGGTTTCATTATCTGGTATCTTAATATCTTCATATAGATATAACATTGACGCTGGTAATCGGTCACCGCTTCTCGCGCAAGTCGGCCTTCTGATGCTGAAAATGACATTCTCCATTCAAGTTCTGGCATCAAACTGTTCTTCGATGGAACTGCCACAACATGACAACCATCATAAACAATTGTCTGTATCATTTCTTCAGATAGCCATTCAGACTTCACAGCTCTTCTCGGCCAATCACTGGCTTCCTTTGGCCATGGCTTACATTGCAGTGCCGAGACAAGATCTTGCGAGCTTCCTGCATTAAAGTTGCCCCAGTTGTCTAAGGTCAATAATTGACTGTCGTCGACGCTTAATGCCGGACCTTGGATATGAGCAGTTTCAGTAGGTTCCAGGTCGAATTTGAATGCTAAAAGTCTCTCTATAAAGACGACACCACTGAAATAATGCTTCTTTCTCTCTTCGTCAAATATAAACGCACTGTCATTGTGTTTAAAACTGGGTAAGCAGAGGCGCGTATAACCGGGATGTATACCCTCGCTATCAAAATATGCCTTAAAGTCTGTTGTGTTTGGGCATGGTAACTCAACTGTCGACACAGGGAGACTTTTAATTACCACCAGCATATCAACGTCTGCGAGTCTTATAACATGAGGAGGTTTAGTTTTTGATAGACAGTTCGGAATGGCAAATCCTTCAGCTGTGCTGCCAGTGACGACAAAGTCAACGTCGTCGAATTCTCTGTCAGTGCTAGTTTTGTTAATCACATCTGCTACCACACCATCGTAATGTCGCCTCGTCTTGTTCCATTCTATAAGTCGCAATGGAAGTAAGCACTGGATCAGGTAGGAGAGATGAATTGTCGAGATGTCGGCGATATTATCCCATTCGTCAAAGCTAAATACAACGTGGGTGTCCATACCTAAAAGGGAAACAATAAAACATCGTTCAACCTGTCATTTCGAAACATCGGTAGTTTTGGCTTAGACTTCAGACAGTATGCACAAAACTCAATGAGTACTATGCATGTTGCTCACCCAGTTAGCTCAAAAGAAGGGACATAAACCTACAAATCAAATGAGATGTAGCTCGATCCCCGGATGTGAAATTAAACAATTTATCTATTAATACCCTGTCATAACAGCGAACTTTTATACGTAATGGAAGACCATTGCGTATGATATTACTTCAACAAGTACCGAAGCAGTTATTGAATCATTTAGATCGAGTGAAGAGATATATGGTGCAACAGTAACTGACTGTCGTAAATACGAACGTAACTTAATGTTATTTTAACCAGACGTTAAACTCGATAGCTCATATAATTTTATTATGTACATACATTACAATACACAATACTTTACTCACTCAATATACAAACAGGTGTATAAAACACAAAGTGATGTGATTACACATACCTTAAGATTATCCTGGTAGGCTTGTAGTTACTTTACTTTTCCTTCCATCCATTGTACGACATGATTCTATATGTAAGCTTACACAAGAAATACCATCCAAGAATTTAATATTTACGAATTTAAATTTA
Source organism: Mactromeris polynyma (assembly GCA_032209605.1). NCBI lineage: Eukaryota > Metazoa > Mollusca > Bivalvia > Venerida > Mactridae > Mactromeris > Mactromeris polynyma. Next base: position 20,115,212 of record JASFXZ010000005.1, read on the forward strand.
GGTTTTCTGTTCGATATCTCGACAACAGTGTCAGATAAGATATAAATGTGACGTAGCGGGTTAGGGCTTCCTCTTCCGGGTTATATAACTATTGTGGCTATGTTATCTTAACTCCATACTCAATGGAACCACCAATCTTCGATTTGATGTAAGAATGAATAAATGTGGGAGATTTTAGTTTATTTGAATAAACGTACATATACGCCCTATAAACTTGACATGTTATGTTTACTCTATGACTCAAGAATAAAATATGCCGCATTTATCTAAATTTGTACAGGGATAACCACGAGAAGATAACACGGTATGGTGGCTAATTTGTGCCATTTAGGTATTTCGCATTGTCGCAGCGATAGGGTGATAAACGTCTCATTGTATATTTCGCCGCGAAAATACGATTATCATTTTAATGTGTTTAAATAATCGTTATAGAAATGTAGGAAATTCGATTCTTCAGAATATGAACCACTATAGACGCCTCTCGTTTAATTAAAACTACATATATGAAAGCATTGAATATAATTAACTTAAGATTTTGACCTACAGTTCATTCTTAAATAGATGTAGAAATTACAGGAAAATTACACTGTGCAGAAAGTGTATAAGATATTTTATTTTTTAGAATTTTATGGATATTTTGATAATTTCACCGCATAAGGTGGATATATCAACTTCAAGCAAGTATTTCAATGAATCATTCAACATGTCAAATGATTTTAAACATAGCTGAAATTAGGTATGGGTGTTTTGCGACATTATACCGTCCATAAAACCTGACAAGTTATGCACTTAGTACGATGTATTATGAAAACGCCATACCTGAAAACTATACACCATAGCTTCATTTCAAAAGATTTTTCGTAGAAGAAAAAAATAATCTAGGGTAAACATTTTGAATTGTGATTTGTATACCTAATGGGCCCTGTTCTGCACTCACATCCAATGTTTTCCAATTGTTTACATAATAAGTACATCTCGAAAACCGGTCTTACCTTGCTTCCATCAAAACGGAATGCATACGATGATAACGTCTCATGGTCTATATTCATAGAGACAATTAAATTATTATGCCTTCTCTCAATTCTCAGTCACTATACGATCTGACATATTTTAGCGGAAAATTATCGTCCGGTTTTGGGAGATTTATTTTACCTGTAAAATAACAATACGGACAGAAAAATTAGTTCGGATTCCGCCGGAGTAGGAAGGATCCGGACTGTGGGGGATTTTTTATATGTTGTATTGGAGGAACTAAACCGAGAAAATTGTCTGGTTGCAGGAAGTTTCCGGATCGGAGAGTTTCCGGAATAGGGAGTTTCCACTGTGCATGTACTATGTGATAGACAATTCATGCGTATAAGAATAACCGAGAGAGAATAAGGTGCCACAGGGAATCATTTTTGCTTCCTTTCCTTTCATTTCTTTTTTTATTATTATTATTATGAATACTGCTGCGACTATTTATCGACGTGCATTCAGTATGAAAACAAACGCCGTGTGTTCAACATACTTAGTACACTTGCACCGGCGACTGTCAGTTAGGAAATATACGCGTATACCGTAGATGCCTCGAACAGTAGATGGCTCGAACTAATTGCTAGGTCCGATGGCAGTTCGAGGTTTCGAAGTTTTACTGTATGTAGTAGGAAGAGAACATCAGAGCTAAATACATTTGTATTATGCTTAATATAATATGCTACATATTGTAATTAATTTGTGGGATTTTTACGCCGTTTTGTTTGGACAGTATTCCACTTACGTACGGTGGTCAGTTAACATAACCAGAGATCCTGGGTAACCAACCATCATCAACCTGTTCCTGTGTAAGCAACGAACAACTTCTCACCACAGAATCAGGGGTGATGGAGGAATATATTTGAATGTACAAGTGCGGCTATGTCACTTACGTACGTGTATAAGGCCTAATAATGAGCAATAAACTCAGGTGATGTAAAACATCTTTATTTACATAATATAACTTGACTACTTATACCTAGCGTGTATACATTATGACAGACTATGCTTGTTGAATACAGTTATAGAGCAAGAATGTACAAGTACGTCCATGGCGGAATCCTCATTGAGAAAATCGGGCGTTTACATACAATCCTAACATTGTCTGGTTTTCGGTGTTTTTAACGTCTATTATATATAATCTCTTCTTTCTTTATGACATCCTCAGCAAGTGATTTTGCATATTTTAACAGCATAACACTGCTTTCACCAGTTTTCATTTCACAATGATGTTCAAATTTCTTTAAGAGACTCACTATTTCCTGTGGCACCACATTCTCCATTGCACATTTGCATTTCACCAAATAAAAGTATGCAAATGAAACTGCGTCACTTGTGATTTCTCCACGCTCTAAGACATGACTTTTGATTGGTTCTTCTAGTGTTTGGGCCTCGTTTTTATCGTACAGAAACATACTGTCAACCTTATTTTCTACAAGTTCTTCCAAAATGTCGATGGCTTTCTGAAACTTTTTACGCTTCATTAAATATGTAACATAATCAATTCCACTTCCTTTATTTTCATTATAAACTTGTTCAAACAACTCTTCAGCTTTCGTCAGGAGTCTGGTCTGTGTCTCGTGATTTGAAAGAGAATCGGCAGTATACGCGCATGCGTGATACATGCATGCCAAGTTGCCCCGAGCTAAATTAAATTCTGGGTATTCGTCGGACAATCTAATGACAGCTTCATAAAATCGAATTTTGCGGGTTGGATTTTTAAGTGAAAGTCCGTATTCATCTACGCAATGTATCAGCGAGGCTGTGTAATTCGTTTGTAATAGCCATACTTTGTAAACATCAATTAGGGTTCTAATTGCTTCTTGATGCTTCATTTGTTCATCCTCAAAAAGAAATGCTTGACAAAAGTTGATAACGGTTGGCAGGATGCCACGCATGATTGTAGCTGCTTTGCTTCGGTGTTCCTTAAACTTATTTATGTCTTTAAATAATGGATCGACAAGCTTTCTGAATGGCACTAACACACTATGTAATCCAACGACTTTGTCATCTGTGAAGTCAATCACTGGACCAATTGGATCACTTCGTATCTTTTCGACTGCACCTATCGCTGTAACCAGTTCTTCGTCGTTTAAGTGGTCAATTAAATTATTCTCTGGTAAAAAATATGTCGGCACAAACTTCTCACTCAAACATTCCAGTATAACATCAAGCATGTAGAGTATACAGTTTCCCGGGTTCGTCTTCCAATATTCCACCGGTATTTTTTCACAAGAGTATAGAAAAACTGACTTGAACACATAAGACGACAGCACAGATACGAGTTTCATTATCTGGTATCTTAATATCTTCATATAGATATAACATTGACGCTGGTAATCGGTCACCGCTTCTCGCGCAAGTCGGCCTTCTGATGCTGAAAATGACATTCTCCATTCAAGTTCTGGCATCAAACTGTTCTTCGATGGAACTGCCACAACATGACAACCATCATCAACAATTGTCTGTATCATATCTTCAGATAGCCATTCAGACTTCACAGCTCTTCTCGGCCAATCACTGGCTTCCTTTGGCCATGGCTTACATTGTAGTGCCGAGACAAGATCTTGCGAGCTTCCTGCATTAAAGTTGCCCCAGTTGTCTAAGGTCAATAATTGACTGTCGTCGACGCTTAATGCCGGACCTTGGATATGAGCAGTTTCAGTAGGTTCCAGGTCGAATTGGAATGCTAAAAGTCTCTCTATAAAGACGACACCACTGAAATAATGCTTCTTTCTCTCTTCGTCAAATATAAACGCACTGTCATTGTGTTTAAAACTGGGTAAGCAGAGGCGCGTATAACCGGGATGTATACCCTCGCTATCAAAATATGCCTTAAAGTCTGTTGTGTTTGGGCATGGTAACTCAACTGTCGACACAGGGAGACTTTTAATTACCACCAGCATATCAACGTCTGCGAGTCTTATAACATGAGGAGGTTTAGTTTTTGATAGACAGTTCGGAATGGCAAATCCTTCAGCTGTGCTGCCAGTGACGACAAAGTCAACGTCGTCAAATTCTCTGTCAGTGCTAGTTTTGTTAATCACATCTGCTACCACACCATCGTAATGTCGCCTCGTCTTGTTCCATTCTATAAGTCGCAATGGAAGTAAGCACTGGATCAGGTATGAGAGATGAATTGTCGAGATGTCGGCGATATTATCCCATTCGTCAAAGTTAAATACAACGTGGGTGTCCATACCTAAAAGGGAAACAATAAAACATCGTTCAACCTGTCATTTCGAAACATCGGTAGCTTTGGCTTTGACTGCACAAAACAAAACTCGACGAGTACTATGCATGTTGCTCACCCAGTTAGCTTTAAACAAGGGACATAAAAAACAAATCAAGTGAGATATAGTTCGATCCTCGAATGTGATATTTAAACAACTTACTTATTAATCCTTTATCCTAACAGCGAACATTAATACGGTTTATGTATATAATCGTTTAGATCGAGTGAAGAGATATATGGTGCAACAGCAACTGACTGCCGTAACTTAAAGTTGTGTTATCCAAACGTTAGCTCATATAATGTTATGTACATTACAATGTATCATACGTTACTACAGTCAATATACGAACAGGTGTATAAAACACAAAGTGATGTAATTACACATACCTTAAGATTATCCTGGTACGCTTGCAGTTACTTTAGTTTTCCCTCTATTCATTCTACGACATGAAGCTATAAGTAACATTACACAAGAAAAAAACACCCAATAGGTTAATGTTTACAAATGTATACATTGTATTTGGGTTTTCTGTTCCATATTTGGTCAAGAGTGTCAGATCAGATATAACTGTGACGTAGCGGGTTTGGGCTTCCTCTTCCGGGTTTATGAATATTGAGCAATCTTCGAATTAATACAAGAATGAGTTAAATGAATATTGCGGCTCTGTTATCTTAACTCCATACTCAATGGAACCACCAATCTTCGATTTGATGTAAGAATAAATAAATGTGGGAGATTGTAGTTTATTTGAATAAACGTATATATACGCCCTAAATTTTGACATTTTGTGTTTACTCTATGACTCAAGAATAAAATATGCCGCATTTATCTAAATGTACAGGGATAACCACGAGAAGATAGCACGGTATGGTGGCTAATTTATGCCATTTAGGTATTTCGCAAATAATATTTCGTAAATCCTGACATTGTGTTCAATTTGAACAACAGTGGATTTCATCAGTAAAGACAATATATAAAGTATGTGCATGTGTCTCAAAACAACCGAAAAGAAGTAAAACAATCCATCCATTTAACATCGGCGGTCTCTCTGACGCTCCGAAGTTTAATTGATTTGAATAAACGTATATTCACGCCCTATAAACTTGGCATGTTGTGTTTACTCTATGACTCAAGTCACTTGATATTTGTTTATCAAGCATATTATTTTCTTCTTGTGCTTAAAGACATTCTGGACTTTTGATCTCTTATTACAGTCAGTCATAAGAATAATTGTTTATGCATGTTTAAGATTTCAAATCACAACAGAGAAATGTGAGGTCATTAATTATAATTATAATCAGTTAATTAATTCACTGTACAAAAACATCGACACCCTATCCCACATTTACACAATATCAATTAATTACCAAACAGTCATAAGTTCGGAACTTATTGTGTTACTGTCATATCGAGGTTTAAGTGCAAGACTATACCAACTCCTATATAACTACATAGGAGTTAGGATAGTCTTGCGCTGAACCCTCGATATATCGAAATGAATTGTGAGATAGTGTGCTCACATGAGAAGGTATAAAAGGTGCGAACTCTAGAATGAGTAAAGGGAAAGAACTCGTGACAATCCCCTGTGATTGTACTGTGTGTAAACTCCTACTCTTCTAGTTTATTTATGTATCATTCTTGTATATAACATCATACAACGTAAAACAAAACATACACCAGATTAAGCTGTAAAACGTATGAAAGACCATTCAACAGACAATACTATATATCACAGTTTGGTGGAAACAACTTGTTTGCCTCCTTGAAATAAATGGGCAGAAGTTGCTAGTTTGACTCATTGAAATAACCTCAGTCTATGTAAGATGTAGAGATCTAATACAGTCGGACCTCGTTCATTCGGATACATCGGGTCAGAAGTTTTAATTCGAATAATACATGGTTTCGAATAGCTTATTTCATTTTGACGTGTCTAAAATTTATATCGGGACCTGGTATGTATTTCGGATTATACCAAGTATTAATTTCAAAACTCTGATTACTACCATAACCATTGAGTGCCATTCCATTATTAAAGTAATGGAATCACTGAACGGATGCTAACAAAAGTAGTAACAAATACCAGTTTAATAAGTAAGCTAATTGTGAAAGAAACAATGTAAATGTTGTTGTTTCCACTTATATAAAAATCCTTTACATTGCTAAAACAGTAGATATATGTGTACATGTATATGTATAAACACCAGCCAGACATATAGCAGTTAATAAAGAAACAATGGTTACCTTTCAACTTTAGATAACATTGGAAGGGAAGTAACCGTGTCTGTCTTTCGGAAGGTTGTATATGAACACCAATGCTGTTGATGTAGGCCACTACTTATTTGTATATCATTTATAACCAATTGCGCAATGCTTTTATTACGAGCGCAATATTTGTTGCCGAGTACCTCAGACCTATGAGAGACTTTGGGGAGAGAGTCGAGCTCCTGGTCCGCAGGTCATAGGTTCGATGACTACAATGGACGAGATGCTTCCATGGTCTTTAAAATCCTTGACCAGGGTGGGATGAGTGGTTAAAAAACGTAGGAAGCAGCCACCAAGAGGGCGACTGATGCTGCCGATAAAAATGTTTCATTATGGATGTTCAACAAGTAAGTTTCGATATTGCCTCGGAGAGCTACGATTACCGTAATGTTTATGAATGGTATCGAGACTTTTCAACCCCAAGACTTTTCAACCCCTAAGGTAAAATATCCAATACTTTTCAACCCCACTGTCATTTTTAACCCCTAATTAGCCTAAGACTGTTCAACCCCTGTTAAAATCAAGACTTTTCAACCCCTAATAAACCAAGACTTTTCATCCCCTCGAATATGTTTTTAATTGGACAATTATCACATTTGTTACCTGGAAAAATGTTGACAAACATGTTGTTTAAGTTTAATTTTTTAGGTTTATTTACATTCCAAAGTGAAAACTTATGAAGCATATACATGTATACACACAAAAACATATCAATAATATTTAAAAAAAATAAAGGATACATTTGCACAATAGAACATAATTGCCTTTGATCCAATAAACAAGTGCAACATTAAAAACAATCAAACATATCTTTAATTGTATTAAACTAATAATTTGCTAATAATTATGATGATCAAACAAAATATAATGACAAATTAAAGGAATGCAATTTTCGAATTATCAAATTTCATCATTTGATCTGTTATGTTTGAAATATAAATATATTTATAAACAATAAAAATATTATGCCAAACAATACACTTATCTGAAACACAGGGGTTGAAAAGTCTTCGATATAGGGGTTGAAAAGTCTTAGAAATAGGGGTTGAAAAGTCTTCAAAGTAGGGGTTGAAAAAGATAAATGTAGGGGTTGAAAATATCCAAACTAGGGGTTGAAAAGTCTCAAGAGGTAGGGGTTGAAAAGTATTCAAATCTGGGGTTGAAAAGTCCTGGGGTTGAAAAGTCTTCATTTGAAAAGTGGGGTTGAAAAGTCTTGGGGTTGAAAAGTCTTGGGGTTGAAAAGTCTGTAAGCCTTATGAATAACTCATTTACGACAGGTGGGTTTTATTTTTTGAAATTTCATAAGAATATTGTGATTATTTGTTTGTAGCCATTATATTGGTGGTTATTTCCGTTTTCAACTTATTTCAGGTGACAAGAACCTTCAATCGGCGGCTATCCACCATACAAGCACTTTGGGTGAAATTCAATGTCAATATTCTTATGAAATTTCAAAAAATAAAACCCACCGGTCGTAAATGAGTTCCGGCCTGTATCATTCCGACGGCTCGGGCGCGTTCTTCTTCAGTCATTCTCACCATGTTTTGTGTTTCTCAAAAAGGATTTTCATCAGCAATGACAAATGTGTACACGAACTATAAACGTCAATACGCCTAATACGATTAATTTCATAGCGAGCCGGCTAAAAAAATCAATAATTCGCTGCATTACCTGTTCAAATATCGGTATGTGAAATTTTGTGTGAATACATGCATTATTAGAAAAATAATAATACAATATAAACTGACCGATTAGGAATTTTGTTGAGTGTATGTTTGTTTTCTGATTTCCTCAATTTATGATGGGGATTTTGTAACACATATTATTTCCACTAAATAGTACTTTGGTCGAGGAGACTTTTTCAAACTCCTCGTAGCAGTTACTTCCCCTACCCTCGCTCGGAACCAGTCAACGTATGCATGAATGTTGGGGACTTTGTCTTAATGTGAACAGTAAAATATTAGGGGTATACTACATTGATTATAAACATTGTAGTGTCTAACTTCTCATTATCCTCTATGTGGTAGGAAGGGAACATAAGATTAATACAATTGTATTATGTTTAATATTATAAGCTACATATTGCTATTAATTTGTGGGATTTTTAAGCCGTTTGTTGGACAGTATTCCACTAACGTACGGTGGTCAGTTGACATAACCAGAGATCCTGGGTAACCAACCATCATGTTCTTGTGCAAGCACCGTTCCAACATCCAACCTTTAGAATAGCTATGTCACTTACGTACGTGTATAAGGCCTAATAAATAGCAATAAACTCAGCTGATGTAAAATATCTTTATTAATATAATATAACTTGACTACTTATACCTAGCGTGTATACATTATGACAGACTATGCTTGTTGAATACAGTTATAAAGCAAACATGCACAAGTACGTCCATGGTGGAATCCTCACTGAGAAAATCGGGCGTTTACATACAATCCTAACATTGTCTGGTTTTCGGTGTTTTAACGTCTATTATATAATCTCTTCTTTCTTAATGACATCCTCAGCAACTGATTTTGCATATTTTAACAGCATAACACTGCTTTCGTCAGTTTTCATTTCGCAATGATGTTCAAATTTCTTCAAGAGACTCACTATTTCCTGTGACACCACATTCTCCATTGCACATTTGCATTTCACCAAATAAAAGTATGCAAATGAAACTGCGTTACTTGTGATTTCTCCATGCTCTAAGACATGACTTTTGATTGGTTCGTCTAGTGTTTGCGCCTCGTTTTTATCGTACAGAAACATACTGTCAACCTTATTTTCTAAAAGTTCTTCCAAAATTGCTGTGGCTTTTTGAAACTTTTTACGCTTCATTAAATATGTAACATAATCAATTCCACTTCCTTTATTTTCATTATAAACTTGTTCAAACAACTCTTCAGCTTTCGTCAGGAGTCTGGTCTGTATCTCGTGATTTGAAAGAGAATCGGCAGTATATGCGCATGCGTGATACGTGCATGCCAAGTTGCCCCGAGCTAAATTAAATTCTGGATATTCGTCGGACAATCCAATGACAGCTTCATAAAATCGAATTTTGCGGGTTGGATTCTTAAAAATAATTCCGTATCCATCTACGAACTGTATCAGCGAGGCTTTGTAATCCGTTTGTTGTAGCCATACTTTGTAAAAATCAATCAGGGTTCTAATTGCTTCTTGGTGCTTATCTTCTACATCAAATAGTAATGATTGACAAAATTTGATAGCGGTTGGCAGGATGCCGCGCATGATTGTAGCTGCTTTGTTTCGGTGTTCCTTAAACTTAATTATGTCTTTTAATAATGGATCGACAAGCTCTCTGAATGGCACATAACTACCATGTAATATAAAGACGTTGTCTTCTGTGAAGTCAATCACTGTACCAATTGGATCACTTCGTATCTTTTCGACTGCAAGTATCGCTGTAACCAGTTCTTCGTCGTTTAAGTGGGCAATTAAATTATTCTCAGGTAAAAAATATGTCGGCACAAACCTCTCACTCAAGCATTCCAGTATAACATCAAGCATGTAGAGTATACAGTTTCCCGGATTCGTCTTCCAATTTTCCACCGGTAAGTTTTCACAAGAGTATAGAAAAACTGACTTGAACACATAAGACGACAGCACAGATACGGGTTTCATTATCTGGTACCTTAATATCTTCATATAGATATAACATTGACGCTGGTAATCGGTCACCGCTTCTCGCGCAAGTCGGCCTTCTGATGCTGAAAATGATATTCTCCATTCTAGTTCTGGCCTCAAACCGTTTTTCGATGGAACTGCCACAATATGACAACCATCATCAACAATTGTCTGTATTATTTCTTCAGATAGCCATTCAGACTTCACAGCTCTTCTCGGCCAATCACTGGCTTCCTTTGGCCATGGCTTACATGGTAGTGCCGCTACATAATCTCGCGAGGTTTCACTTTTAAAGTTGCCTATGTTGAAGGTCACTAATAAACTGTTGTCGATGCTTAATGCCGGACCTTGTGAATAAGCAGTTCGAGTTGTTTTGATTTGAGCAGTTTCAGTTGGTTCCAAGTTGAATTTGGATGATACAAGTATCTCCGTAACGTTGGCACTACTGAAATAATGTTTGTTTCTCTCTTCGTCAAATATAACATGACTGTCGTTCTCGTGTTCAAAACTGGGAAAGCAGAGGCGGGTATAACCGGCTTGTATACCCTCACTATCAAAATATGCCTTAAATTCTGTTGTGTTTGGGCATGGTAACTCAACTGTCGATACAGGGAAATGTTTATTTACCACCAGCATATCAACGTCTGCGAATATTATGATACGAGGAGGTTCAGTTTTTGAAAAACAGACCGGAATGGCAAATCCCTCAGCTGTGCTGCCAGTGACGACAGTGACGTAACGGCCGTCGAATTTATTGCCAGAAGTTGCTTCTAGATCATCGTAATCACTCCTCGTATTGTTCCATTCTATAAGTCGCAATGGAAGTAAGCACTGGATCAGGTATGAGAGATGAATTGTCGAGATGTCGGCGATATTATCCCATTCGTCAAAGTTAAATACAACGTGGGTGTCCATACCTAAAAGGGGAACAATAAAACACCGTTCAACCTGTCATTTCGAAACATAGGTAGCATTGGTTTTTTGACTTCAGACAGTATGCACAAAACCCAACGAGTACTTGTAATGCATGTTGCTCACCCAGTTAGCTAAAAAGAAGGGACATAAACCTACAAATCAAATGAGATGTAGCTCGATGCTCGAATGTGAGATTTAACAACTTATGTATTAATACCCTATCCTAACAGCGAACTTCAATACGTAAAGGGAGACCATTGCGTATGATATTACTTAAACAAGTATCGAAGTTGCATTAGTATCATTTAGATCGAGTGAAAAGATATATGGTGCAACAGTAACTAACTGTCGTAAATACGAACGTAACTTAATGTTGAATTATCGAGTCGTTCAACTAGATAGCTCATATCATTCTATAATGGTTTATTCAGATATATATACATGTAATTATATGTTTTATTTTCTAAATCCAATCAGCCTCGCGGCCCATGAGGACAACATATTTACAATTAGATGTATATACATGATAATTCAAACATATAAAGTTTCGGAGAAGATACATTTACTTTAGATTAAACATGTGTGTTGACCAAAATGACAATTTTTGATAGAAGCATCAGCAGCTGTTGACAAAAGTTACAATAATATATACATAAAACAAAACAAAATAACCCAAGCTTGTTCCTGTCGAAAACGAAATACAGGAAACTGTTGGTAGAAAGTATAATTTTTAAACTATCGAAACGGTAATTACTCGCGGTGTGCTAATCTACATGTACATGTAATAATATTTATATTTGTGAATTCAAATTAATTGACTTCTAGTAAATCCTTTATATGTAAAACATGCAAGAACCTCATTTTCGCAAGTTAAAAGTTCAATAAATTTTTGCATGCATGGTTTCTTCCAAAAATATTGGCTAATATATTTCTTTCTTAAATCATCTAACATTGAACATTCTATAACAAAATGATACTCATCGTCTAACTTATTACAAAAACTTATTACAAAAAAAACACATTTTCTTTCGTCAAATGGGATTCTTATTGGTGTATTCCATCTACCTGTCTCTACACAAAAGCGATGAGCAGACATTCGTAATTTGCTTAATGCGGTTTTTTGTTTTTGATTGGTTACATCTTTTAGATATGTTTTTAATTTGAAATCACCACATAATTCTCGGTAAAACAATGCTCTTGATGAGTTTCTTATGTTTCCATTTAAAGTTAGCATAAAAATAATAATCGTTGAGTCTTTGTCTAACTAAACTAATAAATATGTCCTTGTCACCAACACCTTGAAAAAACCACACGTCATAAAAACCTAATGACGATAATAAATCGCGAAGCAGACTTGTCCAATTCTTAAAATTAGGCATGTGTTCAATGTCATGTTTTAAAATTTTATAAACAATTTGTACGTACTTGTTTTCAATTGATCCATCATTTTAGCCAATATACAATTATCTTTAATACATCTTTATACATTACAATGCACAATACGTTACTGCTGTCAATATACGAGCAGGTGTATAAAACACAAAGTGATGTGATTACACCTACCTTAAGATTATCCTGGTAGGCTTGTAGTTACTTTACTTTTCCTTCCATCCATTGTACGACATGATGCTATATGTAAGCTTACACAAGAAATACCATCCAATAATTTAATATTTACGAATGTATACATTCAAGCGTGTCAGATAAGATATACCTGTGACGTAGCGGGTTTGGGTTTCCTCTTCCGGGTTATATGACTATTGTGGCTATGATATCTAAATTTCATACGCAATGGAACCACCAATGAGTAAATGTTGGAGATTTTAATTTATTTGAATAAACGTATATATATACGCCCTAGAAACTTGACATGTTATGTTTACTCTGAGTGTAGGACAAAATCCCCTCCGGACAAAATCCCCTCCGCTCATTTTGTACAAGGTGGACAAAATCCCCTTCGTGAATTTTACAAGGTGGACAAAATCCCCTTCATGAATTTTACAAGGTGGACAAAATCCCCTTCATGAATTTTACTAGTGATACAATACTAATATAATAATGACATGCATCAAACTGTAAATCCAATTTAATGTTCTTGATATTTCTTGGTTGTACTTTCCATGTTAAAAATGTTCATGTAAAATTCATGAAGGGGATTTTGTCCACCTTGTAAAATTCATGAAGGGGATTTTGTCCACCTTGTACAAAATGAACGAAGGGGATTTTGTCCGGAGGGGATTTTTTCTGTTTACCGTTTACTCTATGACTCAAGAATAAAATATGCCGCATTTATCTAAATTTGTACATGGATTCCAAGCCCGGATCCACCGGGGGGACAAGGGGGCCCTGCCCCCGTCGGATGTGGACCTTTTCTGTATTCTTAATATAAAATGATACCCACTGATTAGGTGTTAAGGTTACTATTCTTTTAGCACTTTATATACAATACATTGATTTATGGTCGATTTCCTCTTGCATACTACCAGTATAGCGGAAGCAAGTGCAATAAAGTTGGTCCCCTGTTGTTTTCATCGGCCTTGAAACCGTCAAGAAGAATCGTATGCTTTTCACTCTACATCAGACAGGCGCTTTCAATTGTAGTATTATGTTGAAAGCGTATGTGAACACAGAGTATTGAGCATCATACGTAACAGAGACAGAGATCTGACGAGGTGTTGTTTTAGTGTGAAATAGTGAAAATAAAATTTCTTAAAATAATGTTAAACAATTCAATAATTTATGGAAGGCAATGTAATACTTGGGCCTAAAGTTTTGCAAAATAAAATAATGTTGTTTTTTAAAACAAGCCTACTTTCATATTTTCACATTTTCCTTATTAGAATTGCATTTCAAAATGCCTTAATCTTTAAATTACATTTTCCTCATCGTATAAAGAATTTGCATTCTAACTATAACACATTTATAAGGGTTTTCTTTGTATGTTGAATACGTTCGCATTACCGCGACGAAACATTATACCTGCATGTTTTTTTATATATTTAAACTTTACCGAATCATAAGGAAAATTAAATTGAGTAATAATACACCATCATAATTGTGGTCCTTTAATACAAGCAAGTTTTGCAATGTGATATGCAAAATACACTGTGTTAAATGTTGGTTGGTATTTGAATACATGTATCGCTCTAACCTAGAATCTACCATAAAATCACGAATTATGTTAATTTATCATCAGTTTCTGTATTTTTAAAGGTAAATATATTGAAGGTCTTTTTTAAATTAGCTTAGTCATAAACATGAGAAAATGCCTACATACACTTTGTACACATGTTCCCAAAACCACAAATACACAAGTTCGACACAGGAGTTTCTATCACGACGTACGTGCCGTGTTAGCGCTTGCATATAGGACATATCTGTTTCGCAATTCCTGAAAACTTCTAAGAAAAGTATTAATGCAGTATGTTTTAGTATGTCTGTATGAAGGCATTAACGTGCCTTTTTCAATATTATTTCTTAGGGTGTTTAGATGAAAACGAAGACTATCTACCTTTAACCGTTTAATTGATATAGGTGTTTCAAGAATATCCAAATTGAAACAAATTACATGAATACACAACTACATCCGGTCATGAATGTTAATTATCATCATAAACTTTTATTTACTAGCATTCATTATAGAATTCGAGAATATTCCGACTCTTAAAAATTAGCACCACTAATTATAGGTAGGTCGCGACATTACCGTCCATATAACCTGACAAGCCATACACATGGTACGGTGTATTTTCAAAACGCCATACTTGAAAACTATGGAACATAACTTTATTTCAAAAAGTTTTTGATAGAGGCAAATAATTAAATAATGTGCTCGTGTAAACAATTCATTTGTGATTTCTGTGCCATTTTTCTGCGCTCACAGCCAATTATTGAATGTCGGAGATGATAAACACATTGATTGTGGGCGAATTTGTTTCTACCAAACCGGTTTGAAACCAAAACTGGTTTGTCAAACCTTTCATTTGTTTTAACCAACTGGGTTTCAACTAAAACAAGTTTCTGTATTTGTTTATGACAAATCTTAGTCTTCAATCACAATACTGCTAGCGGTTAAAACTGCAGTAAATGAAATTAGATTTTTATGCAACTGTCAACTAAATCGTTATGGCCTTCTTACACTGTAAGCTCATATACAATCAAAATCATGTGGGTCATTTTTAGTCGACTAAACCATCTGTTTGTTTGCAAACCGATCTTAATCATAACTGGTTTAAGTTTTTCAACCAAACTACAACAAAACTGAAACCTCAAACCTTAACTAGGTCTTGCAAAACAAATTCGCCCTGTATTTCAGGGAGCATACTTAAACAGTTAATACAGTTTATAAGTGTGCTCCCTGATAATGTTCAATTTGGACATTAAACATAGTCAACTTCTGCCAAATCAGCCTGAAAGTTTTAATACCTACACTATTTCACAGAGTTTATGACGATATGGCCTCTTATTCACTTGTGACAAGGATTTGTACTGAAGGCTGAAGGTACATGAGGGGCTGTCCCCTGGAAATTTGTTAAAATGTTGGTACTTGTTTGATTTGAACGGTCTGTATTTTTCACAAGATAATACTAGTGCAATTCTCGAGAATGAGTCTTAAAATGTTGACCCTGAAATACACCTGAAACCACCATTTCATATACATAGCCTGGGGATAACCACGAGAATATAACACGGTATGGTGGCTAATTTGTGCCATTTAGGTATTCCGCATTATCGCTGTGAAAGGGCGATAAACGTCGCATTGTAGATTTCGCTGCGAAAATACGATATTGTAAAATATATAAAGAGGCAAAAGATGAAATTGGAAGACCAACATTACCGACTACTACTAGTGCATCAATCTCCTACGCAGTGATCTCTTAAAGTTAGTGCTGTACTGCAAGGGAATATAACCACTGCGTAGAGTTTGTTATTGCTCTACTGCAAGGGAAGATAACCGCTGCGTGGAATTTGTTATTGCTGTACTGCAAGGGAAGATAACTGCTGGGTGGAGTTTGTTATTGTTGTACTGCAAGGAAAGATAACCGCTGCGTGGAGTTTGTTATTGCTCTAATGGACATATATTGTACTCTTTGGTACGTATAGTTGAAAACGCATGCAGGGATGCGATAAAAGATGTTTACGTGAAGATTATTTCATGTTTACGCCTCGTGGACGTTATGGTGAAATTTCCAAATTATCTACAATAAAACCTCAATGATAAGACCACCATTGGGACCCTTGAAAACTGGTCTTAATATTGAGTTGGTCTTAATACTGAGATTGAATAAAGAACAAAACAGTGAAAATGGACTTGAAAATTGTGTTCTCATTTTTGAGGTGGTCTTTTAATGAGGTTTTACTGTACATTTGCATTCAAATAGAATAAAATGGAAAATAAACAAAATATTGAAATTGTTGGGTGATTTAAATGTACTGGGTATACATGTAAACGAAGGAATCATTTTCACTCACTTTACTTATATAAATTCCAAAAAATGATACACATGAATTTGTTATCGGATCAAGACGGTAGGTGAGTACGTAAGAGGCACACATTCAACTTTATACAAACCGGATACCATTGCAGTATTGTAATAAAGTATACAGTGGATTTCTTCCTCACAAATGAACTTAAACATGAACGTGCAGCGCTTCTCCTTCCATCTGAGATATCAACCATAAATAATGTGTTTTTACATGTACATATTATTGACATTGATTGGTCTGGGTTTTGCTCAATTACTGTCTTCTTCAATGGAGAAAGCCGTCGAAAGTTGAAATATTTTTTCTTTTATTCCTGATGCTGTCCTTGACACAGAACAGAAAATATTGCTAAATCTATGTACATGTAATAATGAGTATAAAATGTACTTATGATTTCATACAGATTCAATCACGACCGTCCAATACAGATAAAATCGTGGAATATTGTGTCTTTTTATTGCGATTATTTTCTTCACCATATGGTTTCTAGGATAATTTTGACACTCGATAACCCCTTGACGTAAAGATGTATCTCTTAGCACGATAACGTCTGTATTGCTTCACAGATCTAATAATCGCATTTCTACATATTGAATGGATACTGCTGTCACTTTGTCTCTGCAATGTGATCACAAGATCGTGCAATATTTATCAAAGCAATGTTTAACTCAGCTGGTGCTCCATTACCAGCTATGTATAAATGCAGGGCCGTAAATTACGTGGAGGCATGTAGGCAGTTGCCTCCTATTAAACCCGAAAAAAAAAATCATTTTTTGTCTAAAAAGGGTCCAAAAAAATGTTCGCCTCGCTCCGCAAGGCGGGGTGCCTCCCCTTCCAGGAAATGTATGTAGTGATATGTTTGTATTATTAATTAACGAATATCCCTGACCTAAGATCAGTTAAAGAGATTGTTTTTTATCGTGACATGTGCATTCAAAGTAGTCACTCATATTTACAGTTGACAAATACATGACCAGATCCATTAAACAAGACGCTTACAAAATATCGACATGGGTAAGATACGAACATCAACTTATAGTAAAGCCTCAATGAAAATAACGATTAATGGCTTCTACGGATATAAATCATCTATCGTAACCGCTCTCTACATTTCAGTTGTATCTATTCTAATTTTATGAACATTTTGTTTTTCTCATTGACCATTCAATGGACGTTTATTCCCATGTTAGTCTGAATGGAATCCTAATATTAATTACTTTATCGTATTTACGTACAGTAATGATTTTTTACCTTTATCATCATTTATTTGTTGCGTGAATAATATAAACGACAATCAATCACGTTTTACTCCAAATATTTATCTCATGAAATGACAGCGCTTCATACAACTTGATAATTCTGGGTTGGTGTCGTATTGCTTCCCGTTTAGCTCACGAATACGGAATGAAGACGGCTAATAGCATCTACCCAGAATGTCAACTTCCGGAAAGCATGGAAATATTGTTGGCAGTTTAATTATTGCGTAAAATATTAATCACAAGCATGTCTCCGTTATCATAATAGCTCAATTGTGTGATATCGTTGACAGCTAAAATATGGGGAAGTCTACAAATCATAAAAATACAAACACCTTCCGGGTAACTAGTTTTCATGTGTTTTCGCGAGTAAGATGTCGCAATATTTTTATCAAAATACAAGGCAAAAGAAAAACTTCATTTTAAAGATAATTTGCGCAATAGAGTCATATTGCATAATCATGTACTTATATATAATTGGCCGGTGAATGCCCAGTGAACAAAAATAGCCTTATCTTGACTGGATATTTTAATATTCCCCATAACTGTCTTCAACAGTTTTCATTGGTTTATTATAAGCAAGTTATTTATTAGTCTTTAACCAAATTAAATAGCTTGATATAATAGCATATTTGACGATTTTGGCCAGTAATATTCTGTCCGGGCCAGTACTAATTCTAAGTTTACCAGTCCTCCCGTCCAGTAATATTTCTGTGTCTTTCGCATAGACTGGAAATGCTGCTTGTTGCAGATCGAATCCTAGCTAATGCATGTATATAGTATGACTGTGACTTTAATCATAATGATGAATTAAAAATGTCTTTGTTACATCTTTTTCAGTTCCAAACCTTTTCAGAAAGGATCACAAACATAAATATAGATGTTATTCATCAAATCCGACACTATGATGATACACCAGAGGTAATGTGAGAATTGTTTTACTGCATCATGATATTTTATTTCCTAAGAGACATAGAATATACATATTTATCATGATAGTCATTATTTAAGAAATTATTGTTGAGAAATTTTATTACAATCCAACATACTGATAAATGATATTGATGTCAATACTAAATAAAACAATATATAGCTATTATACTGCTTTTATAATCTATGTCAGTGTTTTTTCCACTCTTTTGTGAATGGGGCCAGTGCCTTTAGAATTGTGAAAATAACGTCAAATTGCCCATAATTGTGAATCATGAATGGCATAGTTTGCTTAAAATAAAAAATAACTGATTTACATGACCTCATGTATAATACTATAGCAGTTAAAATACTGTTAGTCTCTATAATGAGGATAAGCTTGACATAAGATTTGAAAGAAAAATGCACCAGAGACGGTGCACTGTCAATTTATTCCTCATTTAATAATCCGTAAACAACAAATCGGAAACCCTATACCTGAAAATATTTAGTGGTCTGAATTTTGAATTTTAAGCCGGTGAAGAAACGTACTTTTGGCAATTGTGAATGGGGCAAAAAACCACTGTACGTGTATATAATTCTGATGATAGCTTTCTAACCTGAAATATATATATACTGCGATTTTTATATTAATTGATTTTACTTGTAATTCCCTGTGGAATTATTTTAACATTATGTGTATTTTTGTTTTCAGGAAACTGGAACTTACTTTGGTGAGGCTCTGCAGAAGCAGACGGAGCTAAATTGCACTGACCACTATGGTGAGTGATTGTCAGACTTTTGTCAGTTGAATATTATAACCATATTTTATTGCATATTGTTCAAATTTCTTAAATTCAAGAATATGTTCACATGCTACCCATACACACTGTTGACCAATAGTTGAGTTGTTAATTTTAATTCAGGAACATAATGGTAAAATAAAATTAGGTTTTCCAAATAAAGAGTTAATGTAGTATTACAATATATTATCTTTATATGATGTAAACACACACTGCAATCTTTAAATGTGTTTTCCCCACTTTGTTCAGCTTTGAAGAATTTTGGATATATATGTCAGATTAAGTAAGTATACATATAAACATTTATTTCAAGAAATTAAATTGATAGACTTGGTGGGATATGCACCCGGCCCATTTAACAGTCTTCACAATAATTTTTTTGAAGATTGCCCATTCGGGCAGACAGTTGACAATTTCCTCTTGCCCGAATTCACTTTCACTTGCCCGAATAAAATTAACAGCACTATCAAAATAACGAAGAAACGTGATGTTTTGATGGATGTAGAAATCTTTGTTAAATCGGAAACGAAGACTGGTAAAGATAGTTGATGAAATAGTGCTGTTACACAATCAAAATTGACAAAAAATGAAAACCAGTCGATGTATTGCATACTACCTCATAAATGTTTGTGACAGCTTGAATATAAGCTAGTCAGACCGGACCACGAACATGACTTGCCCGTTCGGGCAGACGAAATGGATTTTTAACTTGTCCAACAGCTTCGGGCAAGTGGGTTATCATGAAGACATTCCTCATATAAAAGGAAGTTGTTTATATTTACGCAAGCTATGTTTGGACATCATTGTACTAGTGTGATCGTATTTACACCTATACTGTCCTCAAAATTATAGTGTTTATTATATCATGATGTTACAAATTTGGGTATAAATCTTGATTATAGTTATCTTAATGTCGATTGTTGTATTTCAGTGGATTTTAAGAAAGAGATTGTGCGCCAGGTGCAGTCATTTGCACAACTTGTACACAATGAGGTAAAACTATTATCCATTCTTATTGTTTAGTCTTGCATGACTATTTGAAATTGTTCATCATGAAATTATCTTGCAGGCCAGGTTCTGACATGCATTTTAACAAAGCTATGCCCATTTTTAACATCAACATTTTGGTAAACATTTTGCATGTAACTGCTTGTCAAGTGCTTTCAAGCTCTGCTCATAAAGCTATGTTCCATTATTTTTATATAATTTTTAAAATCAAACTTCCCCCTTTTGCCTTCTCAACATTGAGGGTTCACTTAGGCTATGTATAATTTCATTACTTTTACAAGATCAAAACTGTTTGTGATGTTTTTTGTTTAACTATCAGACAAAGTTAGGACATTTTATAATATAGACTGTTCTATGTTTACGTCATTTTGCAGTTACTTTCTGCAGTAAAGATCATACAACACGACAGCATTCCCCGTATTATTGCCTGATTTATTTGGCCATTAAGTAGAGATTACAGTACTATGGACAATCAGTATATTGACTTTTTGTAGAATCTGTTGAAAGATGTTATTTTATATACGTAGGATAATATTGTTGCTGCCCTCAAAAAGCACCTGGCTGTTCCTGACAGTATGGCATTACCAGCATTACTGGAGTAAGTGTTCCCTATTATCATTAAAATTACTTCCATGTTGTATGTTTAACTAATGTCTTATTTTGTGCAGTAAAACCTCAATAATAAGACAACCTTTGGGACAATCTCAATATTATGACAACCTTTGGGACAATCTCAATATTAAGACAACCTTTGGGACAATCTCAATATTAAGACAACCTTTGGGACAATCTCAATAATAAGACAACCTTTGGGACAATCTCAATAGACAACCTTTGGGACAATCTCAATAATAAGACAACCTTTGGGACAATCTCAATAATAAGACAACCTTTGGGACAATCTCAATAATAAGACAACCTTTGGGACAATCTCAATAATAAGACAACCTTCGGGACAATGTCAATAATAAGACAACCTTTGGGACAATCTCAATATTAAGACAACCTTTGGGACAATCTCAATAATAAGACAACCTTTGGGACAATGTCAATAATAAGACAACCTTTGGGACAATCTCAATATTAAGACAACCTTTGGGACAATCTCAATATTAAGACAACCTTTGGGACAATCTCAATAATAAGACAACCTTTGTGACAATCTCAATAGACAACCTTTGGGACAATCTCAATAATAAGACAACCTTTGGGACAATGTCAATAATTAGACAACCTTTGGGACAATCTCAATAATAAGACAACCTTTGGGACAATCTCAATAATAAGACAACCTTTGGGACAATCTCAATAATAAGACAACCTTTGGGACAATCTCAATAATAAGACAACCTTCGGGACAATGTCAATAATAAGACAACCTTTGGGACAATCTCAATATTAAGACAACCTTTGGGACAATCTCAATAATAAGACAACCTTTGGGACAATGTCAATAATAAGACAACCTTTGGGACAATCTCAATATTAAGACAACCTTTGGGACAATCTCAATAATTAGACAACCTTTGGGACAATGTCAATAATAAGACAACCTTTGGGACAATCTCAATAATAAGACAACCTTTGGGACAATCTCAATAATAAGACAACCTTTGGGACAATCTCAATAATTAGACAACCTTCGGACAATGTCAATAATTAGACAACCTTCGGACAATCTCAATAATTAGACAACCTTTGGGACAATGTCAATAATAAGACAACCTTTGGGACAATCTCAATAATTAGACAACCTTTGGGACAATCTCAATATTAAGACAACCTTTGGGACAATCTCAATAATTAGACAACCTTTGGGACAATCTCAATAATAAGACAACCTTTGGGACAATCTCAATAATAAGACAACCTTTGGGACAATCTCAATAATAAGACAACCTTTGGGACAATCTCAATAATTAGACAACCTTCGGACAATCTCAATATTAAGACAACCTTTGGGACAATCTCAATAATTAGACAACCTTTGGGACAATCTCAATAATAAGACAACCTTTGGGACAATGTCAATAATTAGACAACCTTCGGACAATCTCAATAATTAGACAACCTTTGGGACAATCTCAATAATTAGACAACCTTTGGGACAATCTCAATAATAAGACAACCTTTGGGACAATCTCAATAATTAGACAACCTTTGGGACAATCTCAATAATAAGACAACCTTTGGGACAATCTCAATAATAAGACAACCTTTGGGACAATCTCAATAATAAGACAACCTTTGGGACAATCTCAATAATAAGACAACCTTTGGGACAATCTCAATAATAAGACAACCTTTGGGACAATCTCAATAATAAGACAACCTTTGGGACAATCTCAATAATAAGACAACCTTTGGGACAATCTCAATAATAAGACAACCTTTGGGACAATCTCAATAATTAGACAACCTTTGGGACAATGTCAATAATTAGACAACCTTCGGACAATGTCAATAATTAGACAACCTTCGGACAATCTCAATAATTAGACAACCTTTGGGACAATCTCAATAATAAGACAACCTTTGGGACAATCTCAATAATAAGACAACCTTTGGGACAATGTCAATAATAAGACAACCTTTGGGACAATCTCAATAATTAGACAACCTTTGGGACAATCTCAATATTAAGACAACCTTTGGGACAATCTCAATAATAAGACAACCTTTGGGACAATGTCAATAATAAGACAACCTTTGGGACAATCTCAATAATTAGACAACCTTTGGGACAATCTCAATAATTAGACAACCTTTGGGACAATCTCAATAATAAGACAACCTTTGGGACAATGTCAATAATTAGACAACCTTCGGACAATCTCAATAATTAGACAACCTTTGGGACAATCTCAATAATTAGACAACCTTTGGGACAATCTCAATAATAAGACAACCTTTGGGACAATGTCAATAATTAGACAACCTTTGGGACAATGTCAATAATAAGACAACCTTTGGGACAATCTCAATATTAAGACAACCTTTGGGACAATCTCAATAATAAGACAACCTTTGGGACAATCTCAATAATAAGACAACCTTTGGGACAATCTCAATAATTAGACAACCTTTGGGACAATCTCAATAATAAGACAACCTTTGGGACAATCTCAATAATAAGACAACCTTTGGGACAATCTCAATAATTAGACAACCTTTGGGACAATCTCAATAATAAGACAACCTTTGGGACAATCTCAATAATTAGACAACCTTTGGGACAATCTCAATAATAAGACAACCTTTGGGACAATCTCAATAATTAGACAACCTTCGGACAATCTCAATAATAAGACAACCTTTGGGACAATCTCAATAATAAGACAACCTTTGGGACAATCTCAATAATTAGACAACCTTTGGGACAATCTCAATAATAAGACAACCTTTGGGACAATCTCAATAATAAGACAACCTTTGGGACAATCTCAATAATAAGACAACCTTTGGGACAATCTCAATAATTAGACAACCTTCGGACAATCTCAATATTAAGACAACCTTTGGGACAATCTCAATAATTAGACAACCTTTGGGACAATCTCAATAATAAGACAACCTTTGGGACAATGTCAATAATTAGACAACCTTCGGACAATCTCAATAATTAGACAACCTTTGGGACAATCTCAATAATTAGACAACCTTTGGGACAATCTCAATAATAAGACAACCTTTGGGACAATGTCAATAATAAGACAACCTTTGGGACAATCTCAATATTAAGACAACCTTTGGGACAATCTCAATAATAAGACAACCTTTGGGACAATCTCAATAATTAGACAACCTTTGGGACAATGTCAATAATTAGACAACCTTCGGACAATCTCAATAATTAGGCAACCTTTGGGACAATCTCAATAATTAGACAACCTTCGGACAATCTCAATAATAAGACAACCTTCGGACAATCTCAATAATAAGACAACCTTCGGACAATCTCAATAATAAGACAACCTTCGGACAATCTCAATAATAAGACAACCTTTGGGACAATCTCAATATTAAGACAACCTTGGGACAATCTCAATAATAAGACAACCTTTGGGACAATCTCAATATTAAGACAACCTTTGGACAATCTCAATAATAAGACAACCTTCGGACAATCTCAATAATTAGACAACCTTTGGGACAATCTCAATAATTAGACAACCTTTGGGACAATCTCAATAATAAGACAACCTTTGGGACAATCTCAATAATAAGACAACCTTTGGGACAATCTCAATATTAAGACAACCTTTGGGACAATCTCAATATTAAGACAACCTCTGGGACAATCTCAATAATTAGACAACCTTTGGGACAATCTCAATAATTAGACAACCTTTGGGACAATCTCAATAATTAGACAACCTTTGGGACAATCTCAATAATTAGACAACCTTTGGGACAATCTCAATAATTAGACAACCTTTGGGACAATCTCAATAATTAGACAACCTTTGGGACAATCTCAATAATTAGACAACCTTTGGGACAATCTCAATATTAAGACAACCTTTGGGACAATCTCAATAATAAGACAACCTTTGGGACAATCTCAATAATTAGACAACCTTTGGGACAATCTCAATAATAAGACAACCTTTGGGACAATCTCAATAATTAGACAACCTTTGGGACAATCTCAATAATAAGACAACCTTTGGGACAATCTCAATAATAAGACAACCTTTGGGACAATCTCAATATTAAGACAACCTTCGGGACAATCTCAATAATAAGACAACCTTTGGGACAATCTCAATATTAAGACAACCTTTGGGACAATCTCAATAATAAGACAACCTTTGGGACAATCTCAATAATAAGACAACCTTTGGGACAATCTCAATAATAAGACAACCTTTGGGACAATCTCAATAATTAGACAACCTTTGGGACAATCTCAATAATAAGACAACCTTTGGGACAATCTCAATAATAAGACAACCTTTGGGACAATCTCAATAATAAGACAACCTTTGGGACAATCTCAATAATTAGACAACCTTTGGGACAATCTCAATATTAAGACAACCTTTGGGACAATCTCAATAATAAGACAACCTTTGGGACAATCTCAATATTAAGACAACCTTTGGGACAATCTCAATAATAAGACAACCTTTGGGACAATCTCAATAATAAGACAACCTTTGGGACAATCTAAATAATTAGACAACCTTTGGGACAATCTCAATAATAAGACAACCTTTGGGACAATCTCAATAATAAGACAACCTTTGGGACAATCTCAATAATAAGACAACCTTTGGGACAATCTCAATTATTAGACAACCTTTGGGACAATCTCAATAATAAGACAACCTTTGGGACAATCTCAATAATAAGACAACCTTTGGGACAATGTCAATAATAAGACAACCTTTGGGACAATCTCAATAATAAGACAACCTTTGGGACAATCTCAATAATAAGACAACCTTTGGGACAATCTCAATATTAAGACAACCTTTGGGACAATCTCAATAATAAGACAACCTTTGGGACAATCTCAATATTAAGACAACCTTTGGGACAATCTCAATATTAAGACAACCTTTGGGACAATCTCAATAATAAGACAACCTTTGGGACAATCTCAATAATAAGACAACCTTCGGACAATCTCAATAATAAGACAACCTTGGGACCCTTGAAAACTGGTCTTATTATTGACGTGGTCTTGATATTGAGGTTGAATAAAAAGTAAAAGAGTCAAAATGGACTCGAAAATTGTGGTTTCAATTTAGAGGTGGTCTTATTATTGAGGTGATTGTTAGGTGAGATTTTATTGTTTTATGTAATATAGGCACTATTGTAGTAAAATTGAAACATTAGTTTACAATGTTATGTAAAATGTTTAAATTCTTTTTAGTGTCAACATGCTTAAATATTACATCTTCTCATGCTCAAATTTTACAGGAATCATACTGGTGCTGTCCTTTACTAAAATTTGTGAAAATTACTAACTTTAACAAAAAATGATCTTGTAATGAAAACCACTTCGAAAAGTAGTCGACTGTCCGTCAATATTTCATTTATTTGTCTTCTTCTCTAAAAGTAACGTAAGGAATTCAAACAAACCTGGATTTGTTTAAATCTAAAATTGTAGAAATTATGTCCCTGACTGCATGACTCCGTCATCCGTATTTCATACAATTTCCAACTACATATAAAAATGGGTGAACAATAAGACTTTGATGGGAATGTTTAATTTACTATTTTTCAAGATTTTGATACTGCACAATTGTACATCATTATGAAATAAGTAAGCAGTTATGATAGCACTTTAATATAAGGCCTAAAAAAAATATTCTTGCTTCCTGTGAACTGACCGACCCTATTTTTGCCGCCGACCCTAAACATTTTTGGCAAAAAAAAAGAAAGATCTATCTATCTATAGAAGGTAAAATTTGGCGTAGACTTATGTATCAGATTCGAAAGAGATATCTGTCCAGTGAATGAAAGATTAGTAATATGAACTTTGTGTTTGACACAAACTAGTGTTTGGTAAAAACAAATAAAAAATTATTTAGCCTACCTACCTACCCTATTTTTTTTCTCAATGTCATTGGAAACAAACAATTATTTTGTTTAGGTCTAACCATCATGTTATTTGTCTATACAGCTTACTGGTTCAACTTGCAAGAGATCTACAGAAAGATTTCTACAGATATTTTCAAGACTTTTTTCACATTCTTGTAAAACTACTGAACACCTACACACAAAATGTTGAAGTCCTTGAAGCAGCTTTTACCTGTCTTTCATACCTGTTCAAGTTTCTATGGCGATACTTGCTACGTGACATACAGGAAGTTTATAGGTATCTGGTTATATCTTAGTACATTTATTTATTAAAACTTTGCTACTGTAAATCATAAATATTTTCCCTGACTTACACTTCACTTTAATTATGCTCCCGGATTCGACAGCTAACTCACGCTCTCCCGGCCGGGAGCTGCGATCTCCCAATTTTCAAACATGAAATTTTGATTTTGTTTCTCTACCAATTTACTTATTATACTTCATCCTATACTGAAGCAGAATGAAATAGTAGTGCCTGTTTGTAAGAATGCTTAATAGATGATAAAGTTGTTCATGAAATTGTGTTTAAGCAGTATTTAAATAACTGACTGCAATAAAACATCCAAATACCTCTCCCTTTGTTTTTGAAAGTACAAAGTTTAATTGATATATAGGTATGCACATTTATATTGTAAATTTTCCTTTTTACATTTCAGTCTGTTTTCCTCCTTGATCAGCAAACAGTACAAAGAATATGTTCGCAATTTTGCTGCTGAGAGCTTTGCTTTCCTCATGCGAAAGGTTGGCTTAATTTATACATCCGTTCTATTATTGGCTAAATTAGACATACAGATGGTTGAATTGAATTGCTATTTAAAGTCTTAACATATTGTTTATTAATGAGTCATGATTTTGTTATTGTTTATTAATGAGTCATGATTTTGTTGTTATTAATGTGTCAGTGTATAATTCGATAAAAATACTGAACTTACATCGTGTGTATATAAGTTGTGTTTGCATCTTATGTTTCAAAGTCATTGTAGAAAAAAGTCTTGTTGTATAGAGGATAAAGCGCTGACTGCTCAACCTCTGGGTTATGGGTTTAAAGCCAGCGGAGGTATTAAGCAAACTGCCTCATAAGAAACAGTACTGGTTATTGCAGGGTTCATATGAGCAAAGCCTTCATCACAGTCAAGCTGAAATAAATTGGTACATATAAAATAAAAGCTTTGACTTGTGAAAGCAATACTAGTCTGTGTTTATTTTAATAAAGAAGCAGGATCTTTCACCTCTCAATAATGGTTGGGAGAGCAACACTGAATCACTTCATGCTAGTTAGTGCATACAAACATGTTTTATAACAATGCCATACATTTTCAGTGCAAAGATCACTCGGGACTGTTTGATTTTATGTTATCAGGACTGGAAGAAGAACCAGATGTAAGTTGAAGACTTGAACAAACTTAATGCTACAGTAAAACTTCACTTAGAGACTACATCAATAATAAGACCATCTTAAAATTAAGGAAACAACTTTCAAGTCCATTTTCACTATTTTGCTCTTTATTCCACCACAATAATTAGAACAGTTTTCAAGGGTTCCAAGGGTGGTCTTTATTATTGAGGTTTTACTGTATATTGAAAACTTCTGTCGGAGCTCATTCCCAAAATACTGATAGTCAGTGATTATATGGCAACTGGCTACAGTTATAACTGTTATGTCTGATTGGCTATAGTAGTTTTAGTTCTGAATGTCCAACATGAGATTCATCTCCTGACAAGAGTTATTTTCTCCTAGATGAATTTACTGACATCATTTAAAGTCATAAATCCCTTACTTTTGATTTATGAGGAATAGTTTTGAATTCGTTTTTTTATGCAAAACTTTCATAACTCAGTTTATGTAAAGGAGCTACAGTAGTTTCGCACCAAATCCTTGGATGTGCTCACACGAGCTCATGCAAGAACAAGCTATTACTGGTTGAAAACTGAGGAACACTGGTTAAATAATCTGACTGCCATACATAGGTTGATGAAAAACTACTATAGATTGTGTGAAACTCAAAGCTAACCATATCAGTAACCCTCAGAATGTTTAGTTTTGTTTTATGCAGCTCGGTGTAATGATAAAACATTATAATAAGTTCATATATTGGAGTAAAATATATTACATGTAGTATTGTTTAACTGAATGTTTTCTATTTGTTTGAACAAAAGTTTAAAACTTCAAATATATTTGTTTGTATATAGAAAGCTGAGGGTGTAGGTCGTTTGCTGTTTGAAATGATGAAAGGAGTCAAAGAACAGTTCCATAGTTGTACAAGTCATGTAAGTATACTAAAGTAGTTGTTGGCTAAATTTTAACTGATCATTATTTACTGCTGTAAAGTTCGTAAGTTGTGTTACCTAACGTTTCTTCCTGTTTACTGATGTGCAGTCCCATGTTTCTCAGTGTACCCTCCTTTTTTGGTGCCATAGGGGTCTGATTAGAGTCCCCCTGTTTTACAGATGTGGCCTTCCCAGTGCTACATATCTCACTTTCACACAACTTATCATCGAAACTGGAAATACTCTATAGAAAAAAGCTTTGTCATAATAGTGTGATGTTACCATTTAAAAACTCAAACATTAGTATTTATACAATTTGTTCTTCTGAATAGCAAAGTATGATAGAGATTTTGCTTCATCTGTGTTGTTTTCACATCATTTAATGCCATCCATTCAATGCTTTTTGCAGTTTGCATGTCCCCTTTTGATACATTAATCATGGCTTTCAAATATTATGTGATGATGGATGTTCGAGTAAAATGGCAGGTTCAAATTTCAAAGCAATCATTTTTAATGAGCCTATTTCATTTTTTCATTTAACCACCTACCAGCTACATGGGCCTTTTATCTATGAAATATAACCAGAACAATTTCAATTTTGAAATAAATGTAAATCAAAAGATGAATGATTTAGAAGTATACTAAAGAAATGTAAGTTTTGGCAGAGGTATTTGTAGTTTGTCAAGGGAGAGCACTGTGCATGGAATTGATTCATACTATCTGATAACTGAAGAATTAGAGTCTTATCAAAGATAATCAAATTTCTAAATATTACAATGCCATAATGTAAAATACGGTGTATAATTACTATTATTTTTATTCAAATTTCAATATATTTTATGCATTACTTTCTCAGGTATTCCCAATACTTTTGGAAAAATTAGGCCCAAAGGAAAAGCAATCTTCAGATTCATTACCATGGCAACAGGTTGAGGTTGCTGTAACGTCTACAGTATTGTCAATGGCAAAACATTCAAATAAAGAACACATGACAAATATTTGGGATATATTGTTGGTAAGTGAAATGTTGATGGCTACTGGTAAATGTGTAAAGTATAAATCGCAATTACCAATAGATCATGTTGGTTGTATATAAAATTATCATTTCATAGCACATGTATAAATTTGAATAAGCTGAATGGGATATATTCTCACTTAAAGTTGTTTCCCTCCTATGTCCTCACAGATTGTACGAGTGGTTTTAATTCTGTTGGAAACTAGGTCCCTGTTCATTGAAAAATTCTCAAGTTGAATTTTTCTCTAGTCAGATATTGGATTACTTGTGTGTCACGAGAATTATGCAACAAAGAGTCTTGCTATTCATACTGATGTTAGTGTGTGTGTGAATGTACTTCACAGATATTTGGATTCCATAAGCATTCGTTGTGTCAAAATAAAAGTTTTTGAAAAATTTGAGTTGGGGACATCTCATTTGAGATATTTTGTAAATTCAGGGTCACAAGTACAGTTCTTTGGTATGCTGTACTCAATCATTTGACTCAAGATTATACATGTATAGTCATATTCCTCCTTAGATGATTATTAAATAAGTAAGATGAATTTTGTGTACAGACGAATGATGTAAAGTTTGGAAAGCCAGGAACACTGATTATGTCAACTGACCAATATGCATGTAACTGAAATATGTTGGAAATTGGAATTTAACGCGTACATGTATATAACTAATCAATATGAATGTATGATAAATACTTGAATAAAACAAAAAACTTACCTTCAGGAAGCTACCGAGTCGGCTTACAAGGGATGTGTCAGTGCAAGCAAGCAAGCAGAAAAGATGCTGACGTCATCAACTTTGGAGAGACTGTTGAGGATTTTAAATTCTGTGATAGAATTTAATGAAGGAAAAGTGATAACAAAACCAGACTCCATTGCTAAGGTATGTTATAGATTGAAGACATTTTGGACAATTCGAAAATACCCAATGGGAGATTATTTATAAAGATTTGTGAATCATTTTGGTAGACATGCTTATAGAAGAGAACTTCTTGTGATAGGATTTTTGTATTGTTGCACCCATACATTTTACTTTCTTGTATATTTTCATACATAGGTACTTACAGAGTTTGTACGAGGTCACAGTCTACCAGATAGTACTGGACTGGTGCTCCTAGAAGTGACTGGTTCTCTTCTTATTACAAGTCACAGTAAAATACAAGTAGAAAACTCATCAAGACTTCTGCCTGCTGTAAGTATATACTATATTTATTTTTATGACCCACTATATATATGGGGGGGCATTAAGAGTTGCTCCTGTCAGTTTGTGTGTATGCATTTTCAGATTCTTGTCTGGGCTATAACTTCATTATGGATAGAGGGATTTCAAAAAACTTGGCAAATGTGATAGCTATAAAAAGATGGTATGTTGCGCGCAACACCCAGTCTCATAGTGTCAAGGTCACTTTAACTAAAAATAGAGCCATTTTGATAGGCGAAGTTCCTTCAAGTTTATGGGGAATATAATGTAAACGATGATAAACTAATCAGCTATATTAAAATAACTTATTCATTATGCTCATCATGTGGGCATTTGGCTCGGTAAGTTGAAGACATATTGGTTGTCTCATGCAAATTCTCTTGGTATTTCCACGATTATCACATATTTGGAAATTACTCCTATTTATAAGGGCTTATCAGTTTTGCCTATCAAAATGGCCGACTGTTAAGAACAAGGGAGGCAAATATTGTAGATGTGGAAACTATGTATTGCATGTCTATAAAAAGATGTATTTATGTTAAAACAATGTTACTTTTTCTAACTGCAGGTGTTCAAGACCAGTTATCCTGTTCAAACATTATATAATTTCACCAAGAGACTATTTGATCTGCCTTTGTTCGAAAAGGATATTTTGCCATCTCTCCTCAAATATAGTGACGCATGTATGAAGAAAAGTGACAATGATGTGAAAGAATTAACATTACTTCTGCTGACTGAATTAATCCTCAACAAATCTCCATCATTAAATGATGGTCGAGACATCGATGCACTAGAAACATACATGCTAGATTATGGGTCAAGGTTTGTGCTTCGTTTATGTGAGATTCAGTTTTCTGTAGCAATGATTTGTAGATTGATCAATAATGGATCATTAACAGAGGTAGAGCTGTCATCGATGGAAACGATATTAATGTATGATGGATATTTTCCGTCAATCGATTATAGATACATATCTTAAAAAATTGATACTTATGAATAGTAAATTCATGCCTGAAAACGATGAAAATTCAACCCGAAACAAAAATGGAAGCTGGTGCTCTGTCGAAAGCCTGTGTCTAAAACCTGCAGTACCTATCAAATGTAATCAAGGAAAAATTAAATAACTGATAATTATTCATATTTTTTTATTTATTATGCAAATCACACACAATACTTCATAATATTGAGGAAACAAGATGGTTAAGATAACACATTTATTAAGCAAGTATAACTAGAAGTGAAAATATATGAAATTATGAACTGCAAGCATGTAAATGGCATTTTTGTAAATGGTACATGATATATCAATGTATCGTCGATATTCCTCAGCTGATATATCAATAAATCGTAAATATGCATTTTTCCGCATCAATGACAGCAGAGGTCATCATATCTATCTGAAAGCATGGCAATAGCTGGTTGTAAACATTCTATTTTGTTTAAATTGAAAAGGAAAAGAATGTTTTTAGTTAAGTTCATCACACTGAATTGCTAATGATTTTTGTGTTTTTCAGCAGTGGAGATAAAAGCGTTCCATCTTTTGTATTGTCATGTCTTGATACCAAATTGTCATCAGAGGACATATGTACAGAGAGTTTAGCCAAAGTTTGGTCAGCCATTGTTTGTCTTCCTCATGTCAGGTATGCTATATGTTTCATGTATTTGTTGGGTTTACACCTCACCAACTGTGATGTAGCATGTCGTAGGCACATCACCCGGCAATATTCACCTGACACCAGGTCAACTTGTACTAGAAGCACTCAAATCCTGAGTGTAAGCAGAGAGGCTACTTGACCCATTTGATTGACTTCTGTATGTCTAGGTATATATTTATGCTCCCTGAAGGAGGAGCCTATAACTGCCACTTTGTCCATCCGTCCGTGCGTCTGTCTGCAGTGAAACTTAATGGTAAGCTTCAAAACTAAGATGAGATGGGCTGTCGGCATGTTCTAGTTTGAGGATTTTTCACTAACGGAAGCATCCATCGGGTACACAGATAATTTCTTGTTTTGTATGTTTCATTTGAGACTGAGTCCAATTTCTTCCTCAACTCAAAAATAGATGAAGCAATGTAACTCTTATCAGAAATCTTCTATTAATAAAATGTGTTGAGAAATATTTTCTTTTTTAATTATGAAAGATGTTTTTTCAGACCATTGAAGAATAAAGACAAAGTCATGAAGACCCTTGCAGCACTGATGAGACAGATATTTGAAATGGAGAACTTTTCAAACCCTACTTTCTCCAGTAGCTTGTCTGCTATTGCCTGTCAGTGTTTAGTTACTATGGTGATGATGTTAAATGAACAGGAAGTATTCCAGTATGTACCTCTGGAAGTGATTGTCAGTGCTATGTGGTATGTGATCGTTTTCCATTCTATAATTTTGTGCTCATAACATTTTCTACAAATTTATCAGATAATGATTGATGGTGTATATTCTTTGTAAGCAATTGTTCTAAAGTTATAGCCCTTGTCTGCATATATATTCTGACTGTGTGACTGATACTAAATGATGAAGTAAATTGTTCATAGCATGATTCAGTCGGATGGAAATATCTGTTCATTGAAATATTATACTATGTAAAAGTGAGTCAGTCCATTTGTATGAGTATGGATTTTGTTTCAACAGTTCTGGTTATTTACATCTCATACTTCTTACCATGACCATCACATTCAGTTGAAGGCTGTGTGTTAAATAATAATCCCAAAGTACCATACATGCCCTTGTTTGTTTCCTTCCTCGGTGACATGTTTAATCAACTTTGTACGCATAATCAAAAGTAATTCAAACGTTCTAGATACGATCTGTAAGTTGTTAGCATGGCTTAAGCTTTCAACAACATGTTTAATATTTTACAGTGCAGGGAAAAATAATATACATGTGCTGAGATTAGCAGACGTCTATTTCACTCATGCTGTCAATGAAGATTTTCAAGATGTGTTAAGTGTAGATACTTTATTGAAGATTTTCTCAGCTTTGCAAGATAATCTTTCCTCACCACAGCGTTTGGTAAGTTTGCGTAAATGTTTATTATAATGCAAGTATATTTCTGATGATGAGTTGGGTTAAATGAATTAATATGCATTCCTATCAATAAAATAAAAAAAGCCAGGTACTTTGTGTAAAGCTTGACGATAGAGTACAATGTTTTAACTTACCTGGATATAAAGGACGTCTGTAGCTTTAACGATCATGTGGCATCCAAGGTCATCCATTTGTCAAGTCGACATTTCATTTAAAATGTATAAATGATGGTCTGCGTCTGCCTGAACGTTCTTGTAAGGTGAAAATAGTTATTGGCTCCTTTTTCTCCAGAATTTCAATGGAATTCTACCAAGTTTGATTGACAGCATCTACAAGTAATCAGGATTTTAATATTGTACACATTATAGCACTGACTCGTAGTAGATATCCCATACAATTTAACTAAATCTTATAAAAATCCATGTGAGCGATTTAGGCCCAGGCAACCTCTTTTATTAAGATATATCATTTGTAAATATTAAATGTCTGCATGTGATTTGTCTTGTCACGGTTATTGTTGTATCTTTCATTATAAATACTGTTGAGACATTGATTATCATTCTACATTTATATTTCAGGTCCGACTGTTAACTTTGAGAATATTGTCAAGTTTTGATCTACCCTTATCTCAATCAGTAAGTGTGTTTGTTTTATAATGTTATAACTATGCCAAGTTTCCCTTTGTTCCTTACACTATTTGGAATACAGAGATTTTCACAAGTTCTTTCCCATTATCCCATGTAGAATTCTCTCCCTTTGCCCCTTCTATAGAATATGTATATACTACACATATTCTATGAAGGGGCAAAGGGAGAAAACTCTACTTCGGATAAAGGGAAATCACTTTTTCCCCTTTCACCAAAATATTATGCTACTTGAAGCATTTAATGCTCCATATAATTGGAAAATTTTCCAGATACCCTCAAATGATTTAATTCATTTACCAATCAATGTGTAAGTTTATAAATATCTAAAGCACATTTAATAAGCGTGTTGATGTGATATTCTGTTTCTTTTCATTTGTATATTTTTTTCCAATTTTGTAAAAAATGCTTAAACTACCTAACATCAAACTGTCCAGGACACCTTCTCAATTTTATTAATAGCACTTGGTAATGTATAACCCTTGTTTGAAACACCTGTATAATGCTTGTTGCATTTCTTATAAAACATTTTCATTTTCAGGATATTGAAGTGGCAAATGTTTTCACAGTCTGTTTGAATGCCGAGTTGATAGGTGCCAGTATTCATGAATACCGTGAGAAACTTCGATATCTACAGAAGTTAGACTACACTGCCGTACAGAATAGCATTCCAGCTGGACCATTTGGTCAGGTATTGTGTTTACAGTTAAACCTCGCATAAATACCACCTCAATAAAAAGATCACCTCAATAATAAGACCACCTCAATAAAAAGACCACATCGATAATAAGACCACCTCAATAATAAAACCACATCAATAATAAGACCACCTCAATAATAAGACCACCTCAATAATAATACCACCTCAATAATAAGACCACCTCAATAAAAAGATCTCCTCAATAATAAGATCATCTCAATAATAAGACCACCACAATAATAAGACCACCTCAATAATAAGACCACTGCAATAATAAGACCACCTCGAAATTAAGAAAATAATTTTCAAGTCCAGTTTCACTGTTTAACTCTTTATTGAAATTTGATATTAAGACCGCTTTAATTAAAAGACCAGTTTTCAAGGGTTCCACTCTCCATAGATCTCGGTGTTCGATATTAAAGCGGTGTTTATATTTATTATGTAATTAATGTACAGTAAATCTCACTTAAAGACCACCTCAATAATAACACCACCTCAAAATTAAGAACACACTTAACATGTCCATTTTCACTGTTTTGCTCTTGATTCAACCTTCAATATTATGACTACCTCGATACTAGGACCTTTGTTAAGGGGTCCCAGGGTTGGTCTTATTATTGAGATAATACCCTATGTAAAAGAACTGTTTTACATATTTCATTAGGAGTGCTATCCTTGCCATTGAAAATATTTTTTATTTAACATATTTGGCAAGAAATACAACATTTAACACTAACATTCTTATGCAATACACTTTGCTCTATGTATATTCTATTGAATGTGTTGATATCTGAAATGAAAGACATATGAAAGACATTTTTGATGTACATTTTATGCTTAATGACAACTACTGCCTTTATGTGTTCATTGAACATTGTTTTGTGAAATGTAATGTACTTTGGGTGTTCTGAAACTACTAGATAGCCATCAGTGAAGACAAGAAAACAATGTAATGCTGCTTTAATTGACACAGTCATGTTATTTGTAATAAATTGGATTGATTTAATGAACACTCAAAATTGCTATTTTAAGCAAATCCATACAATTTTATACCATGAAAAGGAGTTACACAACACAGACATGTCAAATAAGATAACCAGTTGAAGATGCTACAGTATGATTCCACATTCCTTTATAAGAGTTTCAACTCTGCTATCATAACCCAGTTTTTATGCCCCCACCCTGAAAGGGGAGGGGGGGACATATATATTTGCCCTTGTTTTAAATAAATGTTTCAAGGCATCATATTGTTTATTTACAGGTTCCCCTGAGATACTTGATGGGAAGTTTGTACATCAATTTCAAACTTTTATGGGAACCAACTAGAACACTGATTTCCAGTCATGCTCACAGTATGGAGAGAGATGTATTCTGGGGAATTTATTCCAGTCATCTGCAAACTGCATCTGAAAATGCTGGTACGATGTTAACTCTGAATCATAACATAACAACACCAGTCTTGCAGTGTTATACTCCCCGTCACATAAATGGGATAGGTTTCTTTTAAGTGTCTGTCTGTCTGACCGTCTGTCTTTTGTAGAGAGACTCATTTTGTCGAACTCATGTTTTATATATTATTGGCCAATACTTTGATGTGATGGCTAAACAGGACCTGTAACTCAGGTCCCATTGTTGTCTTGAAGTTATACCTAATTGACTATGTAGGATATTATACACTATCCACGTCATGTATCCAGCTTCTCATTCACTGTTTGACCAGCTTCTTGCTCTACATTATATTAGTGACCAAGATGGAAATGATGGGAATATATTTTCTCTTTTTTGTGTTATCCCTGGTTTTGGTGTGCATTTCATGGTCCTTGCATATATGAAAAATATATGACCAACATGTCATTGCTGTTATTTCATACATCTTGTTTTTTATCATGTTTTATTTGTACACTATTACTGAAATAAATCTATCTATCTACTGAATCGCCATGATTTATAGCATTAAAGCAGATTTTCTGAAGTAATGATTCATTGGTTACTTGCTCTATATTGTAACTATACAACCCCTGGCTCTTCTAGACATGAATATGGGCTTCTTGTTTGTTTTGGTGAATGTTCCATGGAAGGGGTGGGAATAATTGTCAGTCCTTCTGTAAAATTGTCGACATGAGACATATAAATAACCAAGTCTACATTGTGCTCCTGTGTTTTCCTACATCTTCTAACTTCACCTCTAGCTAACTGTGACATATTCCTGGCATTTTGCTGCAGACAGAGGTGAGAATGTCTACCATCTAAGCGACAATTAGGAATACTTATTATGTGAATCATTAACCTCATTTTCTGTTTTTTATTGAGTGAATTTTAGTTAAAGAAGATGTTATTTGATTGATCTAATTTCGAAGTGTATAAAACATATTTTCAGAGAAACAATTGGCTGGATGTTTATCTGCACCAAGTATCCAACTAGAATTTACTGACAAGGGCTTAGCTGCTGCATTTTCTAAGAATGTAGTGACTTTGAGTGGAAACTCAGACTTGCAACCAGATTACAGCAACTTCAGAGTTCAGTTATGGAAATCCATGCATGAGTTTCCAGAGAAATGTTCACCCAAGTCTCGTATACTGGTGCCTTTGTTGTTCCGATTTCTCCAGTAAGATTGTTTTGTATATTCTACAAGTATTGTATGATTTTTAGGTCAACTGATGTTATTGTACTTATCCGACTTAAACCATTTTATTGGTAATATACTTCACACCATATTATAACAGGTAAAAGTTGTCTGTGTCAACTCAGTGACATTATAAAGAGATAGTTGTATTTTTATTCTCAAACAGTGTTTCCTAAACTGAATCGGTTACATTTTGTATTAAATATGAATACTAGGGTTACATTTTAATTTCTTTTTGAAGAACTATTTACACATTTGTAACAATAAAACGTGTTTAACACTTAAATGAAGGTTAAAGTGATATAGTTGCATTTTAAATAGTGTTGAGTATATTTACACAACAGAGTACTGCATGCTTATCTGTATTTTCTGAAGAAAACATATTGATTTGCTTCCTACTTTACTGAGTCTTTTAGCTGACCTATTGGTTGATACTGAAATATCGTTGAGAAACGGCGTTAAACCCGATGAAACAAACATTGGTTGATACTGAGCTATAGTGTGATGCACTGTATGTAATATTTCAAGTTTTCAATAAAACCTTAATTTTAGGTTTGTCCTTCTGTCGTAGAAGACTGTAAATAAATGTCAGATTTGCTAAAATCATTCTTCAGCCTCCTTTTCTGTGTATTAATTTATTATATGTATAATTGATAGCAATTTATTTAATGAAATAACATCATTTTTTTCAGAAATGAGTATTATGTGGCTGATTTAAATGTAGCTCCTTCTCAGAATGTGTGTCGAGGTAAAGGAGATGATGTCGCCATGGAAACAGATGATGAAGAAATGGATGATGTGTCACCAGAGTCACCTGCAAAGACAGAGAAAGCACAATCCCAGACTGGTTATTATACAAGGCGTAGAGAAAGGAAAGAAAGTTCTACAGCAGAAGAGATAGATGATAGAGAATCTGAGAATGAGGATCAAGATAACGATGACGATTTATCAGAATCCAGTGATGAAGACAGTGATGATCCTATTGGTATGAGAACTAGAAACCATGATAAAGCTGTTGAGTCAAGTGAAAAGGATGAATATCTTAAAACCAAAATTAAGAAAAAGAAAAAGAGAGGCTTGGATACAAGTCTTGCTGAGGATCCAATGGATATGGAAGTTGAAACCAATAGGGGTAAAAAGAGATTGAGAACAAGAAGTAAGGGTGAAGAAGATGATGAACAGAGCAGTGGTACTAAAAGAAGGATGGGAGGAAAAAATACTCTCACAAGACGGATCAGAACTAGGTCTGGCAATCCAAGTAGCGATGAAGAGGATAATAGTGACCTGAATGTTGACAACAGTAGTGATGATAATGAAGAAGATGATGTTGATGAACAGAAAAGTAAATATGCAAAGAACCAAGGGTTAAGTGCAATAAAAGGAAAATATGTTAAGCCAAGTGATGATGTTGGTAAAGAAACAAGTGGCAGTAGTTCTGTTACAGATAAACCTGGTAAACTTGGAAACCAGAAGCAAGTTGTAAGAGGTTCGGGGAAAAAGAATAAAGCTGCAACAGGCTCGTTGTTAGTTAAACTAGAACTTTTTGCTAAGTTCAAAGATCCGATGTGTATGTACATGGAACCACAGCTCAAACAGTTATACTTGGATGTGAGTACGAGATGACATTTTATTGTAAATTTGCAAGGTTTCCATTGGTAGATTTGCGATGTAATATTTCTTTGTTATATTCAACTTAAGTCTTTACAAGGGTAGCAGTATGAAGATGTCTGAGTCTGTAAAAAAGCCCAAGTTAAACTTTGTAATCAATTGATTTTTAAGCTAGGCTAAGGATGCTAAATACTAAAATGGTTAAAAGTAAAGGTCTTACTTTATCAATGTTTTGTAGCATTTTTTTTTACATGATAAACATTGAAAAGGAATGTCATTGCTACTGGTTAACATGGTGACCAGAACAGAGAATGTTAATCTTCACAAACATTCAGTACATGTATACACATTTTGTTTCCTCTGTTTGTTCATGTTGAAGCATTGCCCTGTAACTCGTGTATTATTGTTTGGAACGTTCCTTGTTTCAGTTGCTTATTCATAAAAATGCAGATGTTCAGAGAACAGCCTTCCAGTGTATCATGACGTACAAGTATAGTTACCTGTTACCATATAGGTAAGAGACAGTATGAGTGAATTTATAGAATCATTTTGTTTTCATTATTAAGTGCAAATACGAGGGGCGGTTGGAAAATATCCGGACATTTACTTTAAAGAGTGAAATAAAATTATTTTCACCTATTGTCAAGAGAATGTAGTGTCCGCTCATGTACAATATGTGTAGTTTGTTGCTCATGAAAAGGCAGGATAACAAGAAGTATGGGTATTTTCTGACCATCCCTCGTATTTCTGGTATTCTATTAGAATTTAAATAGTGGCCATGAAAAGGAAGCTGAAGATTGTATATGCAGTATATATACCAGGTTTGGTGTCATGGCTGGTCGATTTGATTTATGAACAAATAATTTTTGATATTTCTTGAATTCCTTGAGATGTGTGATTGATTAATGCAACCTTTAGTAATTTCATCAATTTCATGATGCATGATATTACCTTAAGATAAATACTAGTTGCATGTTATTCCTACCTGTAACATAACACAACTTGAGGCTGTGTTATGTTACGTTACTGTAAAACAAGCATAATTATGTAGCACAAATGTGGACATCAAGGATGTCAGGATTGTAGTTCTGATTAAACTTTAAATTGTTTTTGACCTTTAGATTATATGTTAATATTTATGTATCGCCATGGTAACCTATGTGTACCATTGTAGGGAGAACTTTAACCGTCTGTTGGAAGACAAGTCCTTCAAGAATGAGATCGTACTGTTTAGCATTGATCATGAGAATGGAGCTATCAGTAAGGAACACAGACAAGATGTTCTACCAGTACTTATGAGGTAATATATTACTCAGTTTGTTAAATGTACATAAACATTATTCTGGGTAGACCACAAACCAGCTGTATGATGGTTTAGTTTCAAGAATCCTATATAGACTTTCTTTTGACTGTGATCTATTTAAAATTGCATTCCTCCTGGTTTTGGAGAATAGCACATACAATGGCTGGTCCCCAGAGATGAAAGTAATTCCTGCTGGTTTTGGAGACTAAGTCGTACAATGGCTGGTCCCCAGAGATGAAAGTAATTCCTGCTGGTTTTGGAGACTAAGTCGTACAATGGCTAGTCCCCAGAGATGAAAGTAATTCCTCCTGGTTTTGGAGACTAAGTCGTACAATGGCTGGTCCCCAGAGATGAAAGTAATTCCTCCTTGTTTTGGAGACTAAGTCATACAATGGCTGGTTCCCCGAATTGCCACTAGAAGGAATTCAGCCAAATTTAGCTGGGAAACATCCTCTATATATTGGTGGGGTGACAAAATTGTAAATATGATGACACTTAGATGGGTCGCATGATTTTTTGTTAAAGTATTTATTAAAAATAAGGCTGGAAGCTTAAAAAGGTTCAAATTGTACAAGTAATGAACTAGGGCTATTTGGTATTCAGATCGTTATTATCTTGCATTACACCTTTGGTTTTTTCCAGAATATTGTATGGCAAGATGCATGTGAAGACTGGTAAAGGCACAGCTGGTAAACAGTACAGCAATGTCAGACAAAGTATTGTGTTCAGATTTCTAAATGGTTGCCAATCAGATGAATTGAAGATTTTTGTTGATCTGGTCTTTGCGCCATTCAAACATCTTGTTACAGGTATTGTATAATTCATGTTCAGTAAATCCTCAAAAACAAGACCACCTCGAAATTAAAAACACAATTTTCAAGGCCATTATTACTGTTTTATTCTTTATTCAACCTCAATATTAAGACCACCTCAATAAGAAGACCAGTTTTCAAGGGTCCTGGGGGTGGTCTTATTATTGAGGTTTTACTGTACAACAAATTTAAATGGCCAGAAACTTATAGTCAGCTACTGTAAATCGTAGAATTTCGTTTGCATGGAAACATTTTCCTGTTTTCTTTAGAAAATTATTGATTATGTCATCAGTGTTCTGAAGTGTTGAATCACTGTACATACATGTATTTACGTTTTTGTAGATAATCCATTGACTATGGTTAGGAACATCATAGAAAACACAGATCTAACTAATGTGTTACCTGTAAAGAGAATGCAAGGGTAAGTAACAGATCTAACTAATGTGTTACCTGTAAAGAGAATGCAAGGGTAAGTAACAGATCTAACTAATGTGTTACCTGTAAAGAGAATGCAAGGGTAAGTAACAGATCTAACTAATGTGTTACCTGTTAAGAGAATGCAAGGGTAAGTAACAGATCTAACTAATGTGTTACCTGTAAAGAGAATGCAAGGGTAAGTAACAGATCTAACTAA
Source organism: Mactromeris polynyma (assembly GCA_032209605.1). Lineage (NCBI taxonomy): Eukaryota > Metazoa > Mollusca > Bivalvia > Venerida > Mactridae > Mactromeris > Mactromeris polynyma. The sequence goes on from JASFXZ010000005.1 coordinate 20,158,164, forward strand.
TGTGTTACCTGTTAAGAGAATGCAAGGGTAAGTAACAGATCTAACTAATGTGTTACCTGTTAAGAGAATGCAAGGGTAAGTAACAGATCTAACTAATGTGTTACCTGTAAAGAGAATGCAAGGGTAAGTAACAGATCTAACTAATGTGTTACCTGTAAAGAGAATGCAAGGGTAAGTAACAGATCTAACTAATGTGTTACCTGTAAAGAGAATGCAAGGGTAAGTAACAGATCTAACTAATGTGTTACCTGTTAAGAGAATGCAAGGGTAAGTAACAGATCTAACTAATGTGTTACCTGTAAAGAGAATGCAAGGGTAAGTAACAGATCTAACTAATGTGTTACCTGTTAAGAGAATGCAAGGGTAAGTAACAGATCTAACTAATGTGTTACCTGTTAAGAGAATGCAAGGGTAAGTAACAGATCTAACTAATGTGTTACCTGTTAAGAGAATGCAAGGGTAAGTAACAGATCTAACTAATGTGTTACCTGTTAAGAGAATGCAAGGGTAAGTAACAGATCTAACTAATGTGTTACCTGTAAAGAGAATGCAAGGGTAAGTAACAGATCTAACTAATGTGTTACCTGTTAAGAGAATGCAAGGGTAAGTAACAGATCTAACTAACGTGTTACCTGTAAAGAGAATGCAAGGGTAAGTAACAGATCTAACTAATGTGTTACCTGTTAAGAGAATGCAAGGGTAAGTAACAGATCTAACTAATGTGTTACCTGTAAAGAGAATGCAAGGGTAAGTAACAGATCTAACTAATGTGTTACCTGTTAAGAGAATGCAAGGGTAAGTAACAGATCTAACTAACGTGTTACCTGTAAAGAGAATGCAAGGGTAAGTAACAGATCTAACTAACGTGTTACCTGTAAAGAGAATGCAAGGGTAAGTAACAGATCTAACTAATGTGTTACCTGTAAAGAGAATGCAAGGGTAAGTAACAGATCTAACTAATGTGTTACCTGTTAAGAGAATGCAAGGGTAAGTAACAGATCTAACTAATGTGTTACCTGTTAAGAGAATGCAAGGGTAAGTAACAGATCTAACTAATGTGTTACCTGTTAAGAGAATGCAAGGGTAAGTAACAGATCTAACTAATGTGTTACCTGTTAAGAGAATGCAAGGGTAAGTAACAGATCTAACTAATGTGTTACCTGTAAAGAGAATGCAAGGGTAAGTAACAGATCTAACTAATGTGTTACCTGTAAAGAGAATGCAAGGGTAAGTAACAGATCTAACTAATGTGTTACCTGTAAAGAGAATGCAAGGGTAAGTAACAGATCTAACTAATGTGTTACCTGTTAAGAGAATGCAAGGGTAAGTAACAGATCTAACTAATGTGTTACCTGTTAAGAGAATGCAAGGGTAAGTAATAGTTTTTTATCGATGATATTATTTCATGGTTTCTGGTAATTGTTACTACCCTGAATGACTTATATTTCATGTGACTTTTATGTAGCAAATTGCCCTGTCTTGGATTTATGGACGGGCAGGGGCGTCCAGCAAGTTGTCCTAGCAATCACTTTAGAATTCTATGTCCAATCTGCACCAGGCTTGGTCAGAATGTGTATGGGCATAATATCTTGGACAAGTTCTTTAACCAGCCATATTGCACTTGTCACTTCAGAGTTATTGCCCTTGAATTAGAGAAATTACCTAAAACTGGTCTTGTCTGATTAATAACTTTAGAAGCATTTGTCCATTATCCCAAAATTTGGTCAGAATGTGTATTGGCATAATATCTTTTTACACTGATTTTTTGCACACCCAAGTGACATAACCGTACAACGGCCATATTTTGCGATGGTTAGCGCTCTTGTTAACCTGTGCAATGGCTGCCACTTTGGTGATATGCACCACTTATGATATATCGTGTTGCTCCTGGCTTGAGGTCGATGTTCCTCTTGTTTCTTTCAGTGCTTTGAATTCTGTTGGTGTTATCTTCAAGAAACTTGGTCATCGACTAGATTCGTTCTTACCTGATATTATTCAGATAGTTTTTGGATTGGGGTCATTATGTGGTGTGTTGCTAGGCAACAGATCAAAACTTGTACCACATGTGATCAATCCATTAAAGAGCGCTAGACAGAATGTTTTGTATAGGATTATTCAGGTAACTACTTGTATTGTTATTGTACCATGTAGTGTATGCAGCAGTGTAGTATATTAACTGATAAAGGATATTCATTATACGAAGGAAATGTATAATTTACACATTTTTTTATAAATCAAAGAATTTTCTCTTGTCACTTAGAAACAAGTCCTTTAACATGAAAATGTTCTTCGAAATGAACTTTTATTATTTTACGTGTCTTGTTGTATGGTGGTTGAATACAAACTGACTTTTACACTGAAATTTTACTCGCATCAGTTTTAGATGTCCATAATCAATTATGATATGTCAGGTTCCTTAAGCATTAAAATGTTGATTAGTAAGGATTTGTATATAGTTCAGATATATATTGGTATATATAATATATATAGTAAGACATTATTTGCCTTATTAATATTCGTGTAAAATTCAAGGTTATCGTCGATAAAATCAGGATTGACTTTCAATGTTTGCATAATTATCACATAGCCACACGCCAAGAACACAATTGTACCTGAAAGAGAGTAGTGAAGATTTAAAAACGAGTGCCAATTCAATGTTATCTTATTACATTAATGTATTCCTTGTTTAGGCAGGATAATTAACACAGCAGTTTTTTTAAACTAAACAGATCTTAACGTGATTGGAATTGTGAGCTTATTAGGACATATTTAACTCATCGGTACCTCCCAACATCTTGATAACCTGTGTTAACTTTTATACATAGTAACTGTTTCGTTTTGATGTAGATTCTGGAAACCTATGACAAGTATCCATGGCAACCAGTGGAGATAGATGCCATGTTTGAAGCTCTAGTGTGGCCCCAGTTAGACAAGCTGTCCAATGAGGGGCTGTATCATCCAACACCACTGCTTAAACTCTTCTCTTGTTGTGTAAAAAACCCAAGGTATGTACAGTAGCTTGTTGTTTTATGGGGACATAAAGTGTTACCCTTGTCAATCCGTGTGTCGGTCCGTGTGTCTGTGAGTGAAAAAATTGTTTATCAATAATTTGTGAAAGGCTTGACAGATTCAATTCTTAATGGGCAAATGAACATTCGATAATAAAATACATGTCAAGATCGACTTCGGTTACAATCCATCAATTTTGGAGGTGTAATGGCCGCTTCTCGACTTAAAAGCCCATAGTGGGGTTATTTATGTCCTATGACCAGGATTATTTAAGTATTTTGCATTATTATATCACTGGCCATGACTTGAAAGAAAGTAATTTTGTTTGATATGTTTGAGTCATGTTATGGTCGGTCATGTCCTTGATTGTAAAACTGTAAGGCGCAATCTTTTTGCACACTTGGGATGGATTCCATTGAAGCTTCATACTCATGATCATCATGGAATAACGATGTGCATGACATATTAATTTTGCTGGTCAGTTTAAGCATTGTAGAGTGAGTGCCCTTGTTTCTTCTGAAAAAGTAGTATTGTGTTGGTATTAATCATTTAAAGGTAAAGTTGAAAGTAACTTTGCATAAAACCTTATTCAACATGGACTGCTCTGTATTATCTATTTCGGAGTCGAATTGCTCTTCTAGCATCTTACTGATGGTACGTAAAACTCTCCATTTTGGTTGATATTATGTTAACTTGATTTCATCCCGCTTTCAAGGTTTACATCCTTAATGATGATAGGACTGAATTATCAGAATATAATATCCAAGGTAATTGTTCCCCTCTGGTTCATGTCGAAAACTTGGTATTTCAGATATTTCATGTTGTTATGTAAGCATCACCATGACAACCAGAAGTTGTCTCCCTTGTCTTCTGTGATGAAACTTCTGCTGCATCCGGGCGTGTCAAGTCAGGTGACCAAATGTATCATGGAGATGATTTGTAAGCTTCTTCAAGAAATGGATGAAGAACAAGAGATTAAATATGTAGAGGTCACAAGTACATTGGCTCTTACGTCCGCAGAAAATGTCAGAGGTGTGTTAAATGAAATTTCAGTTTTTACTTTGATTCTACATCACAATTTTTAACAGCCCCTTAAATTGTTTAATATTATTTACTGAACTAAATTGGAATTTATATAAAGTACGTAGGAAAGTGCAAAGACTGATTTTGAAACTGGAAAGCCAGAGTATGCAATAAATGCATTTAAAACATAAAAGTCTTGAATCTTTTAATAAAAACTTGAATTGTATACAAAATGTACTGTAACTCAGATGTTATTAACTTCTATTCAATAATTAACTTATATTTGCGAATGCATTGGCTCACTTATTCATAATTCAAAGAAGAAATCAGTCACCAAACTACCAGACCATACATAATGATTGTCTCACTGATACAAGACCTCCCCAATAATTCCGAGACACAGTTATTTGCTAAATGAAAGTCATGCAGAGTATAAGTGATTTACACTGTTTTATAGCCCAAGAATTAATTGTTTTGTTTCATCTAAGACTGAATAAGTTTAATAATGTTTGATATAATTAGAATGTTCATAGACCAGCTTATTTCTTTATAGATATTGATGTTGGAATCCGTCTGCTGTTGCCTCACATACCAGATATTCTTGTTTATATACAAACATTTGTCACAAAGTTAAATATGCAGATAAATAAAAGGAGAAACCTATCTGTGAAAGAATTGGAGATATTATCAAGGTAAGTGCTTTCTTCAGAAGCTTTGTAACCTCGGTGCTTGTTTCTACAAGGAGCTCAGTGTTCTATCATTCAGATGTATGTTAAATTAATAGAGAGTTCCCAGAACTACAACATTTACTTCCCTTGTTTTTAATTATCAGCCATTTTCATAGGCAAAGCTGATAAGGACTTATAGGAGTAATTCCCAAATGAGTGATAATTGAGACAAAAACCAAGAGAATTTGCATGTGACAACCACTTTTTCTTCAACTTTCTGTGTCATCTGCCCACATGAGCACAATGAATAAGTATTTTTTATATATATCTGATTATTTTATTATTATTTACATTTATATTCCCTATAAATTAAAAGGAAATTTGCTTATCAATATGGCTGACTATTCAGAACAAGGGAGGTAATTTTTGTACATGTGGGAACTATCTATTGTAAAGTTGAATTGACACAAGACTAACCTACTTACACTCATGTGTAGTAGTATATTTCTGAAAGGTTGGTAAAACCTCTAATTACTCAACTAAGTAGTATCATTCTGTAAAATAGTTTGCAAATTCTTCCTTATTCAGCTGATTCAATGACTAAGCAGTTTTATCAAATATAACAGCTGTTTAACCTTGCATTAATGATATGTTAAAGGTGTGAAGTTGATGTATGTTATCATATTTTACCTATAATATACCTATCATATTTCAGGATCAGTAGTTTTGTACAGGATGAAGAAATGAGTTGCACACTTGTGAATTTATTATTGCCTTTCTTAAATCCAAAACTCTCAAAATCATCGGTAAGTTTGGTTACTGAAACAATTTATAGAAGATTTTTTTTGAGATTTCCAAGAAATCAAACCTCAATAATAAGGCCACCCTTGGGACCCTTGAACCTGGTCTTTTATTAAGGTGATCTTAATATTGAGGTTGAATACAGAGGAAAACAGTGAAATTGGTGATGAAGTGTACGTTACCTTCCAGAAATCCACTGAATTTTGTTGAAATTTACCAATATCCATTTTTGGATCTGGAGTGACCAGCAATCGTAACATCTCTGAATTTTTTATGTTGCACAACAAATCTTAACCTATAAATTAAGTCAGCCATCTTTTTTCAAGATATTTCTTGTTATCTTTTGTAGGTGGTAACAAATGATAACAACATCATTATACCATTACCAATGTAGTGTCTTCTTTTGAATTGTTGTTCCTTCATACTAAGATTTTTATGTGTGCATTTCTTGAGGAGTGAATGTCTAACTAGTCTATCAGTATACATGAAGCAGTTTCACTTTCTTCCCTGGATTTATTTAATTGCATTCTTTATTTTGTATGTTTGTTTGTTATCAGAAAGTTGAAGAGGATATTCTACGAAGTGTCATCAACCTGTTGAAACAAATCAACGATAGACTGTGTTTCTTTCAACCTGTTGGTAAACTGTTTGCCAGTCTATCACAGCGACCATCTAGAATATTGTTGGCAGAAGCATTTTCGGTAAGTATTTCTAGTAGGAATTAGAATTCAAACATTTGATACATGCCTGAGGTGCATGTGTTAACGGTATTATTGATAATAAGATATTCACGTATTTTACAATGTTGGAGCAATTGTAACTTTTTCAGTAGAGGATTATTTATGAAACAGAGCTTAGATTACTTAATTCATATGCTGTATTTAAAACAGAAACATGAAAATCAAACTCTATAGTACATTTCCAGAAGAATGTTTCATGCTCCTTAACAAAATATGCTACGAGGGTTGTCCCAAAATTGTGAACATTTAGAGTTTATTACTTTTGTAAAATAAAAATCAATACAACTTTTCTGGACATATAATACAACATCTTAGAGCATTACATTGGAACTGTGACGGGACTTTCCCTAATAATAATATAACATTGCATTAAAATTAAACACTGTGGTTGTAAGACTCTGTGAATGCTGAGCTTTGTCCTTTATATTCTTTATTTCTTAACATCACTTGTTATTTCTTTTCAAAGTGATAGCCACTATGAGCAATACATATGTCATGACGCTTGTCCCATTTTCTTTTGATTAGGTTGTATGTGAAAAAGATGAAGCTTTATTACCCTTGGCAACCATAGTACAACAGGTAAAGTATTTTCAGTATTACTCTGCTAGCCTTCTCTTTATATTAGTTGATATGTGGCATTGTCTATCTGAATATTGATCTGGCTAGAGGTTTGTTATCAAAAATAGATAATTTTTATTCATTTCAAAGTGCTGCTATCTATTTAATATTAGCTAACAAATTTGTTATAAAAAATTCATGAAACTTCTTACTAGATGTTTCGGGAAAGTATTTTTTGCAACTAAGTCCAACTATTTTGAGATATACTTGGTATATGTGCTGGTATTGCAGAAGTGGGCAATGAGCAGAATTAAATGTTTTAAGTTGAAAATATAGGGGTGGAAGCAAAACAAGTCTATGTGCTTCTTTATTCATCTGCATATAGACTAGTTTCACTTTCATCTCTCAAAATACTGTAATATCCTGTATGAAAATCAACTTGTTTGCTTGAAATTCAACATAATTCTTTGTGATGTATTATTTGGTTGAGTGATGTCAGAAATGTGGCAACATATGTATGTGTTAATTTCTACTCTAGGTCTGTATTTACTTTGACGTTTGTTTTATTTCTAGTTGAATTCCTGGGACCGTACACGAATGGATGAACCAAACTATATGTTACGTCTTGAAGGGTACAGATCGGCTACCACTTTGCTGAAAGACATGGTTACCATGGAAACAAGAACGTGTTTGACATTGATATATAACTGTTGTTTCTTCATTTCTACGGTAAGGATTGAAACTTTCGAAACTTTCTTTTACTAAAATTCAAGCAAATGGTGAATGTCTAAAAACCCACAATTACAGTTTTTGAACGTTGTGTTGCTGTTGGCATGTTATAGTTTGATTTATTATGTTTTATTGTTACAGTATTGAAACTGTACATATATTTGCACAAACTTGAGACGACAGTTATAGTATATATACAAATGCAAATGATTGTTGCTCCGAATTCAGTAAGAATAATTGTACAAGTCCTGCTACATATGAATAAGAAATGCACGTCATGTACCTGCACTTTGCTGGCATGGTTTTTAGCTCAGTTTGCTTGGATAACTCAATGGGCAGGACTGGATTTGTAATGTAGAAAACATCAATTCCCAAAACAAGGACATGATTATTTTACTAAAGATAAAAAAAAACCTCTACTGCTTGTTTTCCTCATCTATTTGGTGTGAGAAATTTCTGTAAGTGCTTGTAGAAGTACCAAGTAACAGTGGATTGTTTTGCTGCAGTCCCCACTCTGAAAAGTATACATTTTGTTCCTATGTTGAATTCCCTCGGACATTTAAATTTTAACTGATCCCGTTCACATTTCCCTGACAGCATTTTAAATATAGCTATGGTTTTGAAAGAGTGATTTCCCTTGGCTAATATTGTTTTTTGCACCACTGAAAGTTTTAAATGTCTGCCAGAATGAGATTTTAAAACAGAAATACATGTGTATATTTTATCGTGTGACTTAATTCCCTTCTGTTTTTTCTTCACGATGGTATTTTCCCTTTTCAAAGGGCCCGGCACTATTTCCCTAAAAGTGAAAAAAATCATGGAGTAAGTATTGATGATAAAACCTGCCCTGCGTTCAGATACGGCTAACAGACGCTCACGTTTTGTTTTGTATCCCTGGCCAATCGTATCACATTGACTGCACAGAGGGAACCAAATTGCAAAAGCCACAAATACCTTTACTGAACACAGGGCTGGATCTCCTTGGTATGATAGCTGATAATGGTATTGAACTAAAATAATGATGATGTGTTTAATCTGTGAACTGTAATTTGATTCTGTATTATTTCCATGACTAGGTTGAAGATATGTCGTTACGTGATTGTTCTACTATGTGTATGATCACCATGGTGAATCAGTTTGGTTCCCGGCCTTTTGATGATCATACCTACAACAAAGTGATACTTGGTTCCCTGCTACCAGAAGTTAAAAGTGGAATGAAGACCAAGAAACAGGTACCAGACAGTGTGTCAATGTTTGCTTAAACAAGTGATATCTCAGTGTGAAATATTATGTTGTCATCTTTAAAAAAAAAATGACAGAAAAAATGTATAACATGTTCCAATGATCACAATTTAAATTCATTAAGTAGAACATTTGGTAACCCCTCTGAAAAAATTGTTAACATGAGCTTGTTCCATCACAAACATGTTCACATGGGTTGGGCTGTGTTTTATACCGCATATTTTGACTCAGGTGTGTGATAGAGAGTCTTCATATCCATCGTAGTGATTGACCTCGATTTTTAATATGTGTCATGCAATTCTGTGATAATTTGTGCGATCAAAGTGACCCTCGTGTATGTTTTAAAATTATAATCAGAGCTATTACGATGTATTGATATGTTTACAATTAATGCTGTGTCACAAATAGGGAATGGACTGAGTTTTGGACACAGGTATTCAATAGGTTTTGTATGCATTATGATGAAATCTTAATTTGTTGCATGCATATCCACCATTCTTCTTAGAACTGTTTTTGAACTGTTCATTTTCTTCTATTGCAGACTGTGTTCCATGAATTTGTTACAATTTTGTCAACTCTGGTGGATACATATGGTAACCAGTCTGCATTCACAGATCTCAAGGCTCTAAGGGACAAAGACATCGAAGCTGATTTCTTTGAGAATATAAAACACATTCAGGTAACTGGACATGTTGTTGTTGTTTTGTTTTATCAGGCTATAACTTTCATTCAAAATGGAAATATGCAGACTTGCATTAAACACTTTCTACCAGTATTTCGGAATTATTTAGTAAAGTTTCATAGCTGTAGTGTGTAATATTAAGCCGTAAATTGATCTTTTTGGTAGTCGACTAGATAGAAGTTGCTTTTTTTTGACGGCTGAACATTTACATGTTCAACAAAAAATTTAGGCTGAGTATTTATGAAATTTGTGTTGCTTGTGTGATAATAATTATGTGACATATTCAACATATTGAGTGGTTGTACATAGATTTATTGTAAGAATTGTTTCAAAGTCAGTTACTACCCCAATAAACTTCCCATACTGTGTTCCACCATTAACTAACCACTATGCTACATTATTCAAGGTCTTCAAAAGATCCCGAGCTCTTCGTCGTCTCATGAAGTACCTCTCCAGTACCAAAATCAGCTTCAGTACCGTGTCTAATATTTTCTTACCCATGGTGTCTACGTTCCTTGTGGATGATAGTTACAAGAAACATACGACCGTACTTGAGGCAGCTATAGAATGTATCGGAACTATATGCAGACTGTTACCATGGAAATCCTATCTGAATCAACTCAAGCACTATTTGTCACTGTTGCCAAAGAAACTGGAAAGACAGAAGCTGTTAGTTAGGTAAGATTCTGCTAAGCATCTAGGTGTATCCTAGTGTTCAAAACTAAAATTGCAATATTGTGAAGTATTGAGGGACATTTGATGTCAGTGTGACTGTTGTACAATTTTGGTGTATAGTGGTGTACATCTTTGCTTCTGACATTTTCATAACCATTATATTGGGTAAACAAGAAATATCTTGAAAAAAGATGGTCGGCGCAATTTGAAGGTTACGATTTGTTGTGCAATGTCGAGATGTTACAATTGCTGGTCACTCCAGATCCAAAATGAATTTCAGTAAATTCAGTGGAATTCGGTTAGCCAATGTAACCATTATCGAAAGGTTAACCAATCCGCATCAAGGTTACAAACATTCTGTTTAAGAGATATATTTTGTTGGTTAAAGTAAGATTGGATTGGTTAACACAACACTGATATGCAAATAGCAAAGCCATGTTAGTATGGCTGCACCGAAAAAAAACTTGTGTTCTGTATTCTAGACAAATTACTAGTTCCCAAAATATCGCTTAAAAGCAAATATGTCTATGTTCTAGGGCATATATGGCCATAACTGACAATTGTATATAATTTAAATACTGCTGAAAAATAGTGCTAGACTTCAACAACTGTAATCATTACAAGAAGAAATTTTGAACTGGTAATCTATGAAATATAATTGATTAGTGTTTTTACAATATACAAAATTTGTCTTGCAGGGTTATTGTTTCGATATTAGACAATTTTCATTTTGACTTGAGTCAGTCGACATTGAACGTCAAGAAGGCTCCGGTGCCAAAAGTCGAGAGAGAACCACCAGAGGAAAATGTAGAAAAGCAAACAGATAAAATACTGGAAGATGAAAAGAAAGCGATGGATGTTGATGATAAGGATGTTGAACCTGCTGAGGTTGTTCTGGAAATAAATGAAGAGGGTGCATCAGAGATAGTGATTATTGGAAAAGAAAAGCAAGTTTGCGCTGAACCATTGGCCACCAAAATACATGGTACTATACTCAAAAATGTGATTCATCATCTACAAAGGATTTTAGTTCAGAAGGTTGGTGTTCCGTTTGTTGAGAGGTGAAAGTGAAATCTTACTGGTTCTTAACCTACATGCATACAGACTAGTTTATCCTTCCCTCTTAGATGTGTTCAAAGAAAGTTTTGAAGCTTAAGAGATATGACTTTTAACTTTAAAACTTATCATTTAAAGGGCAAAAATATTTTTCGAAAGTTTCATAAAGGCCTAGCTATATATCGACCAAACATGTCTTCACAAATTTCAGGAAAAATTCTATGGGAGTTTTACTGAAAAATGTACACCATACTTTGTTCAAATTTAAGTTTAATTGGCAAAAATTTCTCAATTGATTGCTGATTTAAAAGAGTATCCACACAAACTTGTGTGGTATTTGTTTTTTACAGAAGGATTTACTAGTCATTATTACACACAATATTAGTCAACAAACTCAAGTTCAAAAGAAAAGCCTTTTAAACAAATTATAACGTTCTTGACTTATGTTCGTATTGAATTCTGCTGTAACAAAATTGAAAACTACTTTAAGATAGAATATACACTGCCATCCAAAAGTTGCTTTACACATGAATATTTTGAATTTTATTACTTTTTTATGCAGAATTTCAAATAAGACATGTATGACCATTAAGTAAAATTATTCATCCCACTTCTATGATGAATAGTTAAGAATTAACAATTTGCACATCTCAGCACTAGCATCAATCGGCCATCATCCAAAACCAACATTTGTATGTGTAAATGATCTGACACAAAAAATAAGATAATTTGTTTCAGTACAAATTTATAAATACTTCTACAGAAAATAATTGCTGCGTCAAAAAGCATTTTCAATTTATTGCATGTGACACAAATATGAAAATATAATAACTGCAATGGGATTTGTCGAAGTGTACAGGAACTTTTTGAGGGCAGTGTATTGTATCTTGTGAATTACATGATTAGTTTAATGTTTTGTTTCAGGGTAATGTTGACAAGGAACATAAAGTGAACAAGTCCAAATACGCAGAGGACGACGAGATTTTGCGAGTACCCATTGCTTTAGCTATGATTAAGTTGTTACAAAACTTACCTAAAGGTGCACTGGAAAGATATCTACCTGGGTGAGTTGTATTTTAAGACGTATTGTGACTTTATTCATTTATGATATATATTGGCTGACACTAAGGAAATGATGTTCTTGTCTGTTTGCCCGGATTCTGATGACTGTTGTCTAGTGTTGTATATGTTAAATTATGTTTCCATGACGACACAAAAGTTCTGTTATATTTTTATAAATCTCACACACAGTATTACAAATTCAGCATCATTTGATAGAAGGAACCAGTATCACCCTTAATTAAACCTACGAAACCACTGTGAAGACTTTTAAATTTGTCCTGAAATTTTGAATATCAGGGAGAAGGAACAGATTTATTTAGGTCAACTGCATAGAGCTGCTATGATGCTCTACTGGGTAATGTTTAACTCCTTTTCACAATTTTGTTATGAATGGATTAAAATAAAATAGTATGATACAATTTTAGTCCTAACACTTGCACAAAATTTCAAGCCCACGCTCAGATTTGTAAATTCACTTAGATTATTTTAGACTTCCCTCAAGTGCTATTCACAAATATGATTTGAGGGGAATCTTATTGAAAATGTTGATATTGCACTTAAATATTTGAGATTGTTCTTTGGCGTGCCTAATGTTGGAAATGCTACATGAATATAGATTTGAGTGAAAACATAGCTGGTTTGAGTTCGATTGAATTCTAAAAATAAAATATTCTGAATTTATGGGGCCTTATCTTTTACATTAGATATTTTCCCTTGCAGTTACAGTTATTTTTTACACATTTGCTTAGTAATATTTATTCTGATAGTTTTGTAAAAAAGTGTAATTTTATTCTGATAGTTTTGTAAAAAAGTGTAATTTTATTCTGATAGTTTTGTATAGAAGTGTAATTTTATTCTGATAGTTTTGTATAAATGTGTAATTTTATTCTAATAGTTTTGTATAAAAGTGTAATTTTATTCTAATAGTTTTGTATAAAAGTGTAATTTTATTCTAATAGTTTTGTATAAAAGTGTAATTTTATTCTGATTGTTCATATTTTCAGAATTCTTCTCAAAGTTTGCAACTTTTTACGGTCAAGATCTATCGAAATCAGGAACACTTCCAGAGATACACTTGTTAAGATTCAAAACACACTTGGTCCCCGATTCTTTCCTTTTATTCTATCTGAGCTGAAAGGAACACTGAGAAGAGGGTACCAGCGGCATGTCTTGTGTTACACGGTACATCAGCTGTTGAAGAATATGGAGTCTGTAGTTAAACCTGGCGATATAGATGTTTGTTTAACGATGTTACAGCAGGTATGTAGTAATAATGATCCAACATCTTTTCTTAAATTGCTCTGTCAGTAATATGTCAATCTTGCTTTAATATCACTTGATTGATGCTGAAATGTTTCTTGACCCAAAAAATTTGAACTGTCAAAAAAATGACTGACCTTTTAGTGACAATATTTTTTGTGTATATTTTATATTTATGATTTTCAAAATTGCGAGATTTTTTGACAGCGCCTATGTAATTCTACACGGAATATGCTGTGAGTGGTATGAGTAAAAATATCGGTGGAATAGCACTGGATTCCATGACCACTGGTATAGACAATGACATTTGACTGGTAAACCACCGAAATTTTGATAAAAGTCTTGATAAATTTTGCACAAGTGTTCTTAAGAGATTTACAAAACTGAATTTTGTATGTAGAATGTGTACTACATGTATTATATTTTGTTTAGGTGCTAAATGAGGAGATATTTGGGGAGGTATCTGACGAGAAAGACGTTGCAGGGATTAAAGCTAAAGTATTTGAAGCAAGAAGTAGTAAAAGTTATGAATCCTACGAGTTCATTGCTCGGTATATCAACCCTAGATCTCTAGTGAGACTTATGGGGCCTGTCAATGCAGTAAGTATACGAGGACTGAACTAATTTAATGTAGGTAATGTAGTGTTGCTGTTCTGGTGGGCATTAGATCCTAATCGGGCACCTGATTAGAACACTGACCTTCGGTTAGTCAACTGGATGGCATTTTCACTAACACATTCTACATCATGCGTTGGAATTTAACCTGCAACTGTGTGGGGCAAGTGATTTGAAGTCAACTACCACAACGTGTCGACCACAGAGGCCCCCTTAAATTGAAGTTGAAATAACAACACTGGAAACCACAGAGCACTGTATACCATAAATCTGGTATTATTAGCTAGTGTTCAGTTTTGCTAATATTGAGGAATGGACTAGATGTAGTTTGCTAATTCATAATTCAAGCAAAAGTCTGCTTACAAAACATTCTTGAATACAGAAATTACTCACTGGCCAATATAGACCTCGCTAATAATTCCAAGGCAGGCTAATTTGCTTTAAAAAAGTCTATAATACGTATAAGTCATTTACAGTATCAGAAAGTTACTATTATGTCTTGAAATATTCTTAGTTTATTAATAATTTATTAGTAATACATTAAGTATCATTTACTCTAATATACTATCATATATTTTGTTAGATTTTAGATACGACACGTAGCCACAAGTCATCACGTAAAGTTCAGGAAGTGTTAAAGAAAGTCACGGCTGGTCTTCTTGAGAACAAAAATATGACTGTGGAGACATTGCTTGTGTTTGTACATAGTTTGACATCACAGGTTTTACCACTGTTGTCTGAAACAAAAAGGTTGGTATATAGTGTTGATGTCTTCTCTTGGTGCTTGGGACGCAAATTGTTTTTTGCAGAGTCGTCCATACTGATTGAAAAACGCAACATTTTGGAACAAACTTTATTTAATACTTTGCACCATAAACAAATGTCCCCACAAAAACTAAGGGAGAGAACTCCATAATTCCTCATGAAACAACAATCAAAGTACTCTAACAGTTTATCAGCTAGACTCTCAAAACTTTACAGGAATGTTCACCAGCATGTGTAGTTGTGCACCTGGGGTTTCATGTTTGACTCCGCCTAGGAAGTGCAAAGTTATGGCCCTTTAAGTTGTTCACTTGGTAATTTTGATACACATTCACAAACTATGAGCAGAATAATAGCATTTGCTTTTGTGACAAAGGCTGGAAGTGGGGGCATCTGTGTATTTATAGTTACTTGTCTGCTATATTTAGCCAATCAATCAGCTTTTTGATGTTAAGAATAAAAAAAAACACTCATAACTGACACATTGTCATAGTTGTTCAAATTATAATATTTATTCTGGTATGTCATTGATGTGATACATGTAGATATACATGTATAGTAGCATATAAGTATAACCATTTTTTCAGTGCCGACATCAAACCGATGAAACCAGAAGTTTTACCAGGCCAGAAACCAGCCAGTTGTTTACTTATACCAAAAGAGGCTCCCAGAGGGGGGTTGAAACCGAAGCCAAACAAGAAAACAAATAAACATATTCTGGTTGAGTTTGGATTACAGGTACCATGCTATTGTGAATACCGTGACACTTTCACATACTCGCCTTGCCATCTTTGAACTTGCCATATTTGACCTTGACATCTTTGACCTTGACATATTTGACCTTGCCATCTTTGACCTTGACATTGCCATCTTTGACCTTGACATCTTTGACCTTGACATCTTTGACCTTGACCTCTTCACTTTTCCTCCTTTCTCTTTAATCATGCAATCTCACTAAAACTTTTATTTTTCATGTATACTAGAAATACATTTAAGTCTATGTCAATGTTTTTGTGCTCCACAAATTGTGAGATATTGACCTACAGTTGTTGATGTTTATTTTTGGTATGTTTATTGAAAATAACAGACATTTTATGGCCGCAGTATCTGTGAACAATACCTGCTTTGATCTCAACAAATTTTCATAGGAAGTTTCGGTAGTAAATGAAGATGCACTTTTTCTTGCTGAAGTCTGCGTCTTTTTCATTTCTCTGCGTTATGGCCCTTTGTTTTTGGTGCTAATTCCAAGTATATTTGAAGAGAGCACCAATTTTCCTACAGTTATACTCTTTTTATGGTGTGTTCCTCTATTGTTATTTATTACAATCACTCGTATTATTCATAGCATTTTCTTTTCTGTGTCTTAGCTTCTGGGAACGTGCTTGAAGAAACAAAAGGTTGTGGCATCAAACAGTTCACATATACAAATGTTGGACCCCCTAGTTCCAATGTTAGCCGACTGTCTCTACTCTAAATATGTCATAGTAAGTATAGTTAGTCAGTTTATTTATAATTTTCTGGCGATTTAAAATAACTACATTCACTGGACTGCTTATTTGTGCAGTTTTCAGCAACTGAAGTTTCTAGATGTCAGTTGTTTTAATGTTAGAGGAATTAAACTTTACTTCCTGTTTGAGAAATATAGAGGGCATCATACAGTAATAGAACATTTGAGGCTGGCA
Source organism: Mactromeris polynyma (assembly GCA_032209605.1). Lineage (NCBI taxonomy): Eukaryota > Metazoa > Mollusca > Bivalvia > Venerida > Mactridae > Mactromeris > Mactromeris polynyma. The sequence continues at coordinate 20,174,728 of JASFXZ010000005.1, forward strand.
TAACTGTCTAGAGTGTCGCACTCCTAAGTTTTAGGTTATTTGTTCGAATCCCGCCATTAACGAGATTCTTCTGTGGTGTTCACAATAACTGAATTAGGCACGGGTACTGGTTTAGTAACCCAAGCAGTCATCGAGAGTGATTGATCTGTAGAACTTTTGATTTTTTTACTGTGCTATTACCATTTCTGATATCAAGAAAATGTATGAGTTGTGCCAGAATGTTTATTTTAATGCACAGCTCACAAAATATTTCAGTTATACGTCTGTATTGTTAATTACATGTTAATTCCTTTTAAGGTAAATGCAAACAGTCTGAGAGTTCTGTGTAAATTGCTGAAGTTTCCACTTCCTTCAATGAAAGACAATATAAAGAGAATATCAAGCGGGATGTTTATTCTGCTCCGTAACTATGCAACAGCTGGTGCTGTAAGGGGAGAAAACTTGGAATTAGTTACTATGTTGTTCAAGGTAAAATGCTTGTGTTCTTGTTCTGAGAAAAGAAATTGATCAAATTCATTACTATATGAAAACAGATAACTTTTCTCCTGTGTTTCTCCTGTGTTAGCATTATTGTTAGATATATATTTCATCATTCGTTATTTCAGTAGTGAAGTTTCATTCTTTGTTATTTCACTAGTGAAGTTTCATTCTTTGTTATTTCACTAGTGAAGTTTCATTCTTTGTTATTTCACTAGTGAAGTTTCATCATTCGTTATTTCACTAGTGAAGTGTCATCATTCGTTATTTCACTAGTGAAGTTTCATCATTCGTTATTTCACTAGTGAAGTTTCATCATTCGTTATTTCACTAGTGAATTATCAAAAATACAGTGGATTTATTTGATGTCCACAATGTCATTCCTTGCACATGTGTTAAACAAACTGAAGCAAACAGATGTTTTAGCTTGTTGACTTTATTTCATTAAATGTAGTTATCTATGGATTCCAAAAGTGGATTTTTGTCACTAGTCTATCTGCCATTTTATCGTTAACGAGGGAGGCGCTGTGGTCGAGGGGTACAGTGCCTGACTTCTGAACGGAAAGTCGTGAGTTTGAGTCCCGCAATGAGCGGAGTTTGATCACGAACTTCAAAATCCCTATATTTGGCATGAGTACTGGTTGTTAGCCAGGAAGCAGTCATTGAGAGTGATTAGTATCAGTTGTAAGAACTTGTTTCGCGATCGATGTAAAATAAATAAGTTTAAACTTTTTTTCTATAACCAATCATTACCAAATCACAGTGTAAGACAATTTGGTCATTCTATTGTTTTTATCTACTACAGGCTGTAACAGTTTTGGTGAGAGATGTGAAGGTGTACAAAATGGAGTCCTCAGAGGTGCAAGTTTTACTTACATTTTGTGAAGAAGATATACACGACCATACACGACAGAGTACAGCATTCTCATTACTTAAGGTACATTGCTTATATCACATTATTAGCCTTGTGATGCCATAATCTTATAATTTAATAGAACTTATGTCTTATGGTGGCATATTTCTGCATGCTCTTGGCCAGATAATTATCATGAAAATGTTGTCATATTATGTCGAAATATTACGGCCATTTTGTTACATCAGATATATTGTTAAATGGTTACATCAAGTAAACATTACTACTCTGCCTATTTCTGCATACAGTAACTAAATTGTGAAAAACAAATATTTTCTGAGAAGCAACAAAGTTTTCGCATATAAATATGTTTTCACAAAAAAGGTTTACTTTTGTGATAGTGATATGTAGAGTAGCATGTAATCAACAAACTGGCAATCATTTGAAATGCCTGGATAACATAAATCATCATAGGTTCCGGGTGAATTTCCCTGTATTGTGCTTACTTGAAAATGAAATCAAGTCTCATGATTCATTGTTGCTCTGAAGAAAGTTGTGTTAGGATGTAATCCTATTGATATGAGGGCTGCTATGGGATTTACAACCTTTTCTTTAAGTGACGTCATATTAAGAAAACGCAACATGTGATGTCACTATTTGCAATCAGGAAACAATATTTACTCCACATGGTCACTTCGTTTTCATATCGCCATATGGGGCAAATATTGCTTACTGTCAGTACATGGTGACGTCACATGTGACGTTTTCTGGAAATGACCACTTTAAGAAGAGGTTGGAAATCGAACAGCGGTGCTCATATAGTTATTCACACCTTCTGTGTGTTTGAGCATGTTTGAATTGACAACTGGTGAATGCTGGATATTCTTATTGAAGTTTTGTTCATGCAATCAATGGAAGTTTTACTTTACATCTCTCTTTTATTGGTTAATATGGTATTATATGTGACAATGTCTTGTAGGTAATGACAAATTGTTTTGATACAATGAAGAGTTATTTTCGTAGTTTGACCACCGTCTGCCTCTAAAAAAAACACTTTCAAAATTACATTTAGCTCAGTTCCAATGATAATGTAACCCTCAGAGACGAGTGTCGCCATCTGTTTGTGTGCCTTTGTTCTTCTCATTGTCATTATAAAAAATAACATGTTGAAGTTCTATTTGTAAAAGTTTTTATTATTTTCACTTTTACCACCATTTTCTGTAAAATCCCGTAATTGCTTATTGTATTATATTTAGGCCATATTGTCCAGAAAGTTGGATAAACCAGAAATACATGAACTGATGTTGAAAGTGCAGGAAATGTCTATCTCCGAGGAGTCACCTCATGTACAGAGGGAGTGTAGACAGGTAGGGTGTATATGTTATGTTTGCTGAATTTTATGTCTCGCCACCCACTGTTCAGTCGTCTGGAGAAACATTACTATTTAAAATATACCTTGATTTGAAAAGCAAGTTCTTATTGTAATTATCACTGTACAGTAAAACCTTGGGACCCTTGAAAACTGGTCTTAATATTGAGGTTAAATAAAGAGCAAAACAGTGAAAATGGACTTGGAAAATTGTGTTCTTAATGTTGAGGTGATCTTATTATTGAGGTTGTCTTTAAGTGAGATTTTATCGGTAATTGTTATTTTATCTGAATTGTGTTTTTCAAATTGCTCTGTTTTTGAGTTATTAGAATGGAGGTCTAAAATCAGTCGGAGTCATTTGTGTGAAGGGCCCAGAATTATTCCATTTACTTTCACTCGGCTTTCAAATCACAAAAAAATACTCTTATGAGTCTGATAGTACTTGTATTGAGTGTGAAAAATGTGTGATAATGTAAGACGAGTGCTGAATACTCGTTTTAGGCCTATTTACTTAGAGATTTGAATGTTATATAAGATCTGGGTGTAATTATTAAGTCTGAGTGTGGAGTATGGCACTTAAACCAAATAGTTACTGCCATATCTTATAATCACACTAAAATCTCAAAGATAATTGGCTTATAAGAATATGCAGCACTCATTTCACTTTATCATGCTCTTTTTCCATACTCAAATTTCCACTATAAGACTAGTAAAGAGTAAATTTTGTTATTTGAGTGCCGACTGTAAGTATCGGTTATAATCTCGAGCCATGGCACCTTTTTGTACGTAAAGTTAAGCTGAACTGATGAATTAGTGATCTAGTCCATTTGTGAATGCATGTATTAATGAAATTAAAACACTTAGCAGTAATACCTGATTTACATTAATAGCTCATTTTTACATTGACTAGGCTTTGATGCAGTATCTACTAGATTACCCGCTTGGTAAGAAGCTGGTGGATCATCTCAAGTTCTATATATCACAGCTGTCATTTGAACTGGACAGCGGTAGAGAATCTGCACTGGAGATGATGGCATCTTTCTTTACATCATTTCCACAGGTAATTATTTATACATCTGTGATGCTTCCGTAAGATGTTGTGTTTGTTATATCTAGTGTTTTACTGTCAGAAACTCAAAGAACTACGTATTTGGTTCACACAATCAATATGATTTTAGTAAAGTTGTTGAATACATCTTGTATCAACGCTTTTGTATTGAAGTGCACACTTTCATATTTAACTTCAATGATTTAGTGTATGTTTACAATACACTATAAAAAAGTATTGTTTCAAAGATCTGGAATAAATATGAATCCCAAGCGCTTAATCTTTCAGTGAACTATACGATAAACCTGCTGATTATAAATGTATCCACCAAAATTTCTTGTAGTTTTGGAACGACTATTTCAAATACTAGTTCACCGGAGCACTTCCTACAATATTTTCTTCAGAATTTTTCTTCATAAAAATGTATTTTTTGCCTTATTGTACTTTTTGAACCTTATAAATTGTTCAAGAAAATTAACAAAAGATACAGTTATACCCACTTATATTCTTATCTGATTTATACTACCTGAAAGAACATGACAATTAAGATTGAACCCTAATTGATGTCAGTACAACAGAGTACATACTTTACTTCAAACTGAAAATGTTAAAACTCCTCAAAAACACCAACTTCTGTAATAAGACTGTTGCATAATGTATCTGACTAACATAGAAAGTTGTTACCATTATTGCAGAGTGTTTTAGCAAAGAATGCTGGACTATTCTTTGTTCCGATGGCAGCAAGTTTAGCAAATGATGAGTCAGCGAAATGTAGAAAATTGATCGCCTTGGCGTTGAAGACATTGCTAGGAAATCTTGATCACAATTCTAGAACTGGACTATACAACATAGCTAAGAAATGGTTTATGGATGATAAGGTAAGTCGTGTATGTGGTTGTATGGGAGAATGGGAGGTAATACCAAATGCAGTGTTCTGCCAAGTTTTTGAAAAGGGGAGACAAATGTCTCAGTCAGCTTTAAAAAGTGGAGACAATTTTTGAGGCGCTTCATCGTCACATCGCTATCATTGTCAGCCTGATGGTCTACTACTTAAAGTACCGCCCTTTTCATCTTCTGAAGAAAATAGTAAATGTAATGTCCTCTGATTTTATTATAGAGTTGATCAGTATAATGGATGATTCGTCAGGGATATATCAATTGTGTTAACTATAAGAGTGTATATCTATCTGTTTCAGATGAAGCTGCGTAGTTTAGCTGCCCAACTCTGTGGTCTGTTTGTTGAAGTAGAGTGTACTCAGTTTGAATCCAGATTATCTGACATATTACCTGTTATAGAACAACAATTAGAGCCTGGCAAATATAAACAGGTAACCATTGCATTACTGTATAACTCCTTTCAGCCCTCACCCCCTTCATGGCCTCATTATCTAACTACTTTTACACCCCTGTATGTAACTTATCCGTATGTATTATATCTGTTACAATTCAATTGTTGAGGGCTCGGTTTAATGCAACTGTACATGACCTCGAGGTGTTTGTGCCAGAACCAACTATCTCCATATAAATTAATAGAGGAGATGGTGGATTCTGGCTCTAACCCTGTAGTGTATGAAAGCCATAAGCTGATATATGAAAACGTAGGTAAACCATATTTATTTTGCCTCATTGTTACACAAGTTATTACAACTTACATTAATCACTCTTGATAAATGCTGCCATTGTTTTAAACGAATACTCGAGCCTAATTCGGGGAATGTGAAGATTGCGGTAAAATCTCCTGAGATTCAAACCCTCAACCTCGGGATAAGGAGTTCAGAAGTCTATACCTAGACGATTACGTATCTTTATTTCTGTAGTAGTTTTGCTCTGAATCCTAGGTATTTGATTTGTATGATGTATATTTCAGGATGATTCACCGAGCGTAGAACACGACCAGGATCTAATGATCTATCATACAATGAATACACTACTGAAAATCCTCAGAGAATGTAACACTGCTATTTCTAGTCCACAGTGGGAGTCCAATATGACTATTATATGGGGTAAATGTTTAAATACTGTTCATCGTATGTGATTAATAATTGATACTATGTATTCACCTGCATGCACTTCTCCCGGTGTTTAATTGGTTACCAGTGTGCTACATAGTGGTCTCCCTTTGCTGTCTGTTACATAGTGGTCTCCCTTGCAAAGTGTTACTGTATTGTGCTACATAGTGGTCTCCCTTTGCAAAGGGTTACTGCAGTCTGCTACATAGTGGTCTCCCTTGATAAAGTGTTACTGCAGTCTGCTACATATTGGTCTCCCTTTATAAAGTGTTACAGTAGTCTGCTACATAGTGGTCTCCCTTTGCAAGTGTAACTGCAGTCTGCTACATAGTGGTCTCCCTTTGCAAGTGTTACTGCAGTCTGCTACATAGTGGTCTCCCTTTGTAAATACAGAGACCACTACCAACACAAACCGGAATACGGTTAAATCGATATTTGTCTTTTGATTTTAAGTAATAGATGTTGAAATCGGTTCGGATGTATTTCATAGAAATAAGGCTAATGCAGGTGATTAAATGAAAAATGAATTTAAGTTCAACTGTGCTTTCATACGGTAACAATATGTTTCTTCAAAGTCACATGATATTGGTGAAAGCAGAGATAAATGTACCACCAGGGGAGATAAGAACTGTGTTTTTGTTTTAATGCATTAAACAGACATTGAATGAGTGTGCCAACTTTTTCAAAGTCTGAGTTCTGATAATTTAAAATATATGAATGAGTGATCTCCCTTTGTGTATTCATTATCTCTGGCAGTGTAATATGAATTGTTGTATATCAAATTTCAGAGCATGTTCAGACATATTTAAGTTATCCACATATTTGGGTACAGTTATCGTCATGTCAACTGTTTGGTATGTTGTTTGCTACTTGCCAGCCAGAGCAGCTAGTTACCATGGAAACAACTCAAACTGGATACTTTAGCAGTGATGCTGTCTTTAAGGTATTCTTTATTGTGGTTTAATTAGATTTTATCATTTAATTACAGTGTTTAAAGACGTTACTTTCTAGGGGTTTCTGCACTGACTTTTGTGTACAAATATTTAGAATATCTGTTGAATCCCCCCAGCATGTTAGTGGGAGGAACATATAAAAATGCTGTTGGCCGTCCATCAGTCCCTCGAGACAATGAATTCCAACTGTTTAAGGGACCATTATAGAAACTTGCCATGAAAATAATTTTCAATGGAAGGAAATTTGCATTGTGCAAGAACCCTAACTTTGTCCAAGATATTCTTTTAATTATCTCCCTTTTAGTAAAAAGTTTAAATCATAACAAGAACTGTGTTGAAGGGAAGTTAATGATACATGACATTGTGATAAAAAGCAATGAGAGCAAGTGCAGAGTGCAAGAACCATAACTTTATATCAAATAATTATCTCCCTTTGTAAGCTTAACTTTTATCCAGACAATAGCTTAAATATTTTCCTTAATTTTATCTCTTTCTATATATTCTAATTTTCATTCATAAATTTTACCTTTTCTACTTCAGCTGCGGCAATTAGCTCTAGACTTCTTAACTCAACTTCAGTCTGAGTTATTGAACGACGACTTGGCTAGTCAGGTAAATATGTCTCTTTACTCATTTTGTCTACTGTAAGATCACTATTTTATATTTTGGATATCATTTCCTGGATTTCATGATATGATTGATCCATGAATTAAATCCCAAACATCACCATGATGGGGCCCTTTTGTAAGTCTAGTCGGACCTCCTTCATTCGATTCATCAGGTCTGAAATTTTTATTTTGAATAATGCATGGTTTTTTCCAATACTCCATTTCAATTTGAAATGCATAAGAACCGACATCAGGACATGATATTTATTTCGGATGATACCAAGTATTCGGATAGAAGGTTGTCAAATAAACGAGGTCTGACTGTAGACCTTAGCACAATTGCCCACTATGTGATAATTTTGATATAGTAACTGAATTTGTTGCCGAGCTATTATTTAATATATGTCTGACTGATTTGTCTTGAAACATAGTCACTATGGAGTAGTAATGGTTTCCACGTAGATGAGAATGATAGAATAGAAAGCATTGAGAATTTATTCTGTTTCCTTAGTCATCAGCATTTATTTTGGTTCACTTGATTACCAAGATAGCTAAAGGCTATATGGACCATTCAGTAAAATTGACAATTTCAAATGTACTTAATGAAAATAAATTTGTGTGTTATAGTGTCATCATAACCCTTCTGCTTAAATATATGTATTATATTCATAAATAAGAGTTACTTACATTCAGGTTATCAAGAATATGATATTTGTCACCAAATGTGCGAAGTATATTGTTGAAGATGAAGGGAAAGCTGTTAGACAGGATGAAGATAACGACGATGAAGAGAAAGTGAGAAGACTGACTGTACTGTGGCTTGTGAGGAAAATGGTTAGAGAAGCTCACCACGAAGCTATCAATAACAATAAAATGGTTATCAAGGTAGTTAATTACTTTGTTATTATCAGACAACATTGAACTCGCAGTCGTCAATCTGTATCATTCACCTTGGGAACACTGCTTATTCTCATAATGTTGACATGTGATCATTGTACACATATATATGAGTTATTTACTTTATATTTGGCTGATGATAACTTGCTAATTTGTACAAATATTCATGAGTAGCAGGTAAATATTGATAGACAATATAAATGCTATAAATCAACTACTTGGAAGTCTCCTACTGAATGAAAACCTGTCTGCGTCCTGTAGGTTTGCTGGTTGTCCGTCTGATGCAATACCTGTTATATACCTATTGTGAGTTCCAAACAACTTGTCCATTAACCATGTTAATCCATCAATTTTTGGAGGAGTTACTCCCCTTATTTGCATTCTACTGAAATGCTCAAAAGGGGCATCCGTGTCCGACACATGTAGTAGATAATATGTTTTGATTTACCAATATTTTTTTCTGACAAACATCTATATTATATATATTTGTTTTCCAGAGAATGCATGTATTCAAATGGCTTGCAGCAGTCTCCTTAGATCTGGGAGAGTCCATGGACAACTCTGTATTAACAGCAATGTTGCCTCCAATCCAAAGAGAACTAAATGATCAATCAATGTATCAAGGTAAATAACAATTGTATCATCTCAACTCATTATCTGTTTTTACATGAAACTATTGAGGTTAGATATAACTATATGCCAAGTAGTTATTGCCCTTTGTTAGTGCAGGGAGGGTTTTTTTATCTTGCATCTGTCACTATGGGAGTTAAGTAGAGTTTTAAAATTGTTGGTGTTGGGAGTTTGTTTCTATACCAGAAATCCCAGTCATGCATGCTGTTAACACATTTTGAAAATAGTAGTTGGTTCACTTAATTTGATTTCCTTTATTTTACAGATGAGAATTTGAGAAATTTAGCTCAAGAAGTTGTTGAACTGTTAAAGAAGTCTGTTGGATTTGAAAAATTTACCAGTGCATATGCTGGAACCCAAAAAGTGCGGGCAGAACGAAGAGATGAAAGGAAAAGACAAAAAGCAGTTCAGGTTGGTACCCAGTTCATTGAATGATATTTATATATGGTTCTGTTTCTATGTAGCAGTTCAGGTTGGTACCCAGTCCGTTGAATGATATTTATAGATGGTTCTGTTTCTATGTAGCAGTTCAGGTTGGTACCCAGTTCATTGAATGATATTTATAGATGGTTCTGCTTCTATGTAGCAGTTCAGGTTGGTTCTCTGTTTGTTGAATGATATTTATAGATGGTTCTGTTTCTATGTAGCAGTTCAGGTTGGTACCCAGTTCATTGAACAAAATGCATGCATGATTCTCAAAGTAGACCTAAGATTTGTGTGCTTGTCCATGTTTGATAAAGCCAGGAAAAATCAATGGGCTCTATTGTAGTACATTTTTATCTTCATAGTGCATTGTACAGTAAAACCTCAATAATAAGACCATCCTTGGGACCCTTGAAAAACTGGTCTTCTTATTGAGGTGGTCTTAATATTGAGGTTGAATAAATGTCAAAACTGTGAAAATGGAACTGAAACTCATGTTCTTAATATTAAAGTGATCTTATTATTGAGATGGTCTTTGAAACTTCCTGGTTTAGTGAGGAGGAATGTAGGGTATCAGTGGACAGCTACTTGCTATGAAATAAGTATATTTCCTCTGTTGAGTTGAGTTATATCACTTGTAAAAGGTGGTAGGAAGGACAGGTCCCACTGTATAATAATAATAAACCTAGATCAGTATCTGAATAAACTGTCATTTTACATGGCGACACCGATGTATAGATGAAATCCCCTTCACATTGCAGGCTGTTGCACAACCTGAACTTGCTGCTCAGAGAAAACTAAGGAAGAATCTTGGAAAGATAGAAGCAAAGAAACGAAAGGCTGATCAATATAATATATTGTCTAAAAAAGCCAAGAAGAAGAAATATCAAGAATTTACAATGAAAGAATGAATGTTTTATTAGTAACTTGATATACTGAAGTGTGGTGCTGTGCACGAAATGAATATCTGTATATCATGTGAGACTTGACTGAGAGTTTCGCACATATTCTGTTAAATTTCGTTGTTTTTGAGTTTTAGAATGTCTTGTTTTTAGCTTCTCAGATCATATATTCTGAACACATGATGCTTAAGGTGAACTGTTGTGATCGTCCTGTATCATTTCATATATATGCTCCTTTGGTGGCCCTCTGCCGATATTGTTCTAAGTCATTTTAAATGGTCAACCATGGCTGAAATGGGTTCACTTTTCCCTGTATATATACAGTGGAATTTTTTTTAAATGTATCCACAGAAACTTGGTTAATTAAAAAAAATGGTTCTGCAAGAATGTTTCTTCGTCGAATCTACCAAAATAATTGAAGCCATCTTAAATACAAAATGGCTACTTGTGTATGAGGCTCATGTCTGTATTTGGAAGCTGTGCAATTGACTTGGCAGAAATGTTTCTTGAATGACTGTCAACTAAAATTGTTGAAGCCGAAATGATTTGTCAGAAATCACAACTGTCATTTCCTGGTGCTTTTTTATAATTGGGAATTAAGTCAAATTAACAGCCAGGGTTATATAGTAAAATGTCCAGCTATAAGCGTGGAGGAAGACTCCATGGGTTGGTGCTGGTTTCCATAGTTACTGCAGAAGAGCATCCTATCAACATTAAGTAAGTAAGCGATAGAGTGCCTATATGACCCTCATTTTTTCATACAGTGGTCTTTTATGTCTCATTATTTCTTTGGTTCTTCCTGTTTTGACTTGGTTTCTGGTGTATCTAGTTGTTGCATTATATGACTAATATTTTGATGAATAAAATGATAAGAATTATGCACTTTTTTCTTTCCTTGTCTGTATGAATATTTTCATTATTCATCCATTCACCGTTTATAACATGAAGTTGCAACCTCCTAACATGATTCAGTATTAGGGATATATTTTTGTGTTCCTGACCAGATAGTTTAATACATGTATTGCAATGGAGGACAAAAATGAAAACTTATCTAAATTGCTTGTAATAAGGCATAAAAAAATATGTTTGTTTCAGGTTTCCCAACCTACACTATTTTTTGGCTTCGACCCTCGAACATTTTGTTTGGTAAAATTTCTGTGTTTGGTTCATATTTCTGCCCAGTTGTTAGACACTTTACAAGTATTCCAGCTTTAGAGCATATTCACCTTGATTAAACATCCATGTTAAAAAGGAAAGGGGATTTGTCTTTAAACATATACATGTATTCATTTAAATCTATGTTTAATCTGCTTCGTTTGAAAAAAAATCCAACCTACCTACCTTATTTTGTTTAAGCCTAAGTAATAAAATTTTGACATGAAACAAAACATGACATTGGACATTTGTAGTATCTTCCCTGATGGTCAGTGTCTATACATACGAAGGGACACATAAAAAGTTCACAAAGGTATTGTGTCTTTTTATTTTGCAGTGCAATATGTTACAAATCTGCATAATTCTACATGGGTAGGTATGTAAGTATACACATCATATAGAATGTATTAGTTGTTTACTGGTTTCACTGGAGGGGACTATAGGTTTATCCTCCGTCTGTTTGTATGGAAAATCTCGTTCCTGTGATTGAGGAAAGTTTCCAAGCTAGGTTCATGAAACGGAAACTTGTCATGTGGATTGAGAGCAATAAAGAGATTATGCATGCCATTTTATTTTTTAAAGTGGCAAAAATTATTGTTGCTATGTAAACATAAAATGACGAAACTACGCATGTACCATAAATCATCTAGGATCTTGCGATAACTGCAAATGTTTCCAAGTTTGGTTCATGTGGAAAGGGGGCCATAAGGAGATTATGCACATCATTTTATTTTTTCAATGTATCTGTCAGTCCGAAAAAGCTGGATCCTGTGGTGAATGAAGGTTTTCAAGCCAGGTTCATGAAACTTGGCATGTGGAAGAAGGGCAATAAGGAGATTGTGCATGTCATATTGTTTTTTCAAGGTGGCAAAATTGTGGTTGCTATGGAAACAGAAATTGTGAAAATACCTACAAAAACTAGGTTCAGCATCTGATAACAGTTAAGTTGAAAATCTGCCGATTATCTGGGATGGATATGTACATCAATTGGTCCCAGTGCGAACATTTAAATCTTTTATTTTTTGCATTTGCAAACTTTAAACACTTGTGACATTTTATCCAACAGGCAGAAATTACATGTTCTCACAGTTTTTATTTCACAACTTCTTTGAGAGCTCGGTGAAAACGTGGATACAAAAATTACATTGCACACAAAATGTGTCACAAGTATATTAAAAAATTATTGTCTGTTTAAGAATCCTCGCTCCAAACCTTTAGAGGGCTCTTGTATTGCTGGCAATACTCCAATGCCTTGTTTCTTTCCAACAATATACAGTTTACAGCTTCCATGCAGGTGACCAAAATACTGGGACATCACAGCTCTTGTTTGTTTGGTCACATGTTTGGCTAGATGGATTAATTCATGGTTTTGATGAGTTTCCATTCAAAACATACTCTTTCCATGTTCTATAATTATGATGCTATTGTAGAGTAAATATAGTATATTACCCATGGTGTATGCTTGGAACAAGTACTTGTGACAGAATAAGATATCGGGGATTCCCATCACCCACCAACAATATGTCTGACAACCTTAAATTAAAATAGCTGAGACTTCTGCTGTTACTTTAAGAAAATGATTCATGCGCCAATTTCTATATTTGAGTACTTTTAAAAATGTTTCATGACTCCCTTTCATTGTGAAATAATAAAGATAGTCTAGTATTGCAACTCATTTTAGCAAATTACACAGATGGAAAATATCACGTTACACCGGATAAAAGATCCTATTTTTTCCAAAGCGTTTTATTCAATATCTGTCCAAAGAGTTTTGGTACGTAAGTAGTCCGTCGATTAGCACCGCCTCCAAAAGATTACGTATGCTAGCCCCGCCTTCTTGCCAAAATAGGAATGCTGTCATTCGTACATGTTCGGCTTTTTCGATGACTATAAATTAGAGAGTATCCGAAATTTGAAAATGGCGGAAGTTTTCGCATCTTTGAAAGATGCGGATGACACGCTGCTTAATCATGAAGTCAACACCAACACCAAGTTTGTATTGGTTGCAAGAACAAAGCATGCCCGATCAGTGTTGGGTATGCATCGTATTATTTATGTAACTGTTTTGTTTCAGTTCCATTCAATTGTTTTTCAAAATTTGCATGAATTCATTTCTTTTGAAGTTTTGTTGTTGAGACTCGAGTTGTTCTCCTGTTCGTTCAAGTTGTTTCAAATGATTTATGGGATCTGAACTGTGCCAAGATCAGCGGCTCTGTGGAGAGCATTCAATGCATGCTGCATGCTGCAATATCATCATGAAAGAGTAATTTTGACTCGGCGAAAAACCTGTGATGCACCATCAACTCCGAATTCAACTCCAGACAATATATCAACAAAAGCAAATATTGAAATAAGACCATCAGTTTACTGAGTAGAAATCTTAACATCTCATCTACCTCCATAAAACAACAAGCTTACTTCAGCCTAGTGGGACCTTCAGTAGAATATGCAAGCGTGGTGTGGGACCCTCATGAGAAAGGTGACATCCAATGCCTGGAAAAGGTACAAAGAAGAGCAGCCCGATTTGTAAAAAATCGATACTACATCCGGTCGAGTGTTACAGACATGTTGGAGGACCTAAAGTGGAACAACGGTGTAAAGAGACAAGATAAGCCATGATGTTCAAGATCACAAACGACAGCATATCCATCAAGAAAGCCAACTACCTCATCCCACCAACAAGAATCTCAAGACACAGTCCAACTCATGCTTTCCAGATACTACCATCCAGAACAGAATGCCACAAGCAATCGTTTTCCCACGAACCATCAGAGACTGGAATATGCTAGATACCTCTGTTGTGTCAGTTGGCACAGTTGACGCCTTCAGGACTCAACTTGCCACCTACTTTCCCTAACTCTTAATTTCTCTGTTTTTAAACTCTTCACTGTACATTATTCTTATTCTCACTTTTACTTGATATTTCCTCTCTTAATTGCGCAACCTAATGGCAAAAGTCTTCAACCTATTGAAGTTGGCCATATAATGGAAGAAGAAGAAGAATTTAACCTGGAAATTGGTTGTGAATCCCAGACTAGCCAGAGGAAAAAACTTGTTCCCAACATGGAATTGAACCCGGGACATCTCGCACCCAAAGTGGACACTCAACCACATCGCTAAAGAGCTAGCCCAACAGCAAGCCTGTTTGGAAGTGACCTAAATCACTACATTTTTTACATGGACTCGACCTCACCACTTGCAAAATGGAAGATTGAAGCAACTTAGTCTTAGCAAAATGGAAGATTAAAGCCCGCTACACACATAATGACATATTTTTGTTCATATTCTCAGTGGTACGGCTTGGGCAGTTGAACTTGACAAATGTTCTCCATAGAAAATATTGAAAATACACTAAACTGTGAGAAAGTGTCGACTAATCTGTCCAAAAGTTGATAATCTAGTATTGTACAGTCAAACAAGCATATGAGTATTACTCTTACAGATATCTTAAAACACAGAGAGTGCAGACGGGAACAGGGAATGTGGTGCCTATTGCTTCAAAATAGAAATCAGTGGTGTGAGTATATCATTCATAATCATATTCTATATCAATTATAAAGGTATTCTGGTTTAATTTGTTTGATTGCTTGAACAATAACTGCCATTTTTTCAGTTTTAGGTGTAGTATGGCAGCTCCTTTTCATAGGAGAAATTTGCACCAGGAGTAAGGAGTAAAAATATAGTTTTTTCTCTGTGGAATGGGGCCCATTATCAGTCCCAAGTTTGCCATAAAAATGGCTGAATAACTATGTAAGAATGTATCCTTTTTGTCTTGTTTAGGAGAATTCTAAAATCTCTTAATAACTTTGTGACTCTTACACTGTTTTACCTGTGGACATTAAGGTATAGATAGAGGCAGGAGTACAATGGTTGTTTAACATGATATAATTATTTAACATGTATAATTCCAGGGCATGATTCAGTTTGTTTTATGGAATATTCTATTCAAAGTATTTTCATTCCTAGCAGAACACAACTTTGGCAGACCTTTATACAGGGATAGAAATTCAACATGAAAGACATTTCACGTAAATTTAGACGTAGTCATATATCATATAAGTGTAAGCCATGATGGTAATGGTATCCAATCCTGGGGCGGTATTCACAAAGCATCTTTGATAACAATATTTCTCGTATCTGCTAGAAAATTCTCAAATGTGACAAAATTTGACCTAAGTTTAAAATATTTCTTAATAGCTATTCACAAAACATGTTAGAATTATTTTAGTCTTAAATAGCCCATTTTAGTCTTAAATAATCGTTTTTCCTATAGAATCCTATCTTTTAACTTGTATGTTCTCTTTCTTTCTTTCAGCGAAGTGTTTGAGGGTATTAAGTGATTTTTTTTATTCCTGTAAGGTGTGCAGCAGGGACCAACTAAATATTAATGAGAGATAAGTAGCATATTGGAGGATCACATAAGATAGTAACATTGATGATTGATCTATTGTAATACATTCTGTTAATATGTTAAATCCTTCATTATTACTTGTAATAATAAGCTGTTTAAAGGTAAGACAAAGCAAAATTTAGTGGTTACATCACTTTGCTATCACTTAGTTCAATATGTTTTTGAAGTTGGTTGAGTTTGTTAGTTTGTTTGTTCAATGTTATTTATTGTTACATGAGTTTGTTAACTGTTTCTCCCAAGTTCAAATGGCATGTTTTTTGTGGTCATTATGATGTGAATGGCTTACTGTAAAGTTCAATGGGTAAGTCATCATGATTGTAGTGATTACACTGAACCTATGAGGCCTTTGAGCATTGGATATGTTTGTTTGCTTCGTTTCAGAATATAGCACAGGTGGATATCACCTGAAACCAAAACAGAAGCCATCTTATTCTTAGATTTGTATTGAAGTTAATTTATTATGCTGAGTCTTGAACTGCCTAGGAAGTATGGACTAAGTATGAAAATGCACACATTAAATAAGCCTTCATGAAGTTAAGTAACTATTTCAGAAGCGTGGAACCATCATTACTGTTTTTCAGCCGCATCATTTAGAGTGTTAATAAAATTGTCGATGGTAAGGAGGTGACAACAGTGAAGGTAAAAATTTACGTTTTTTTGTAAATGATAGGAATAAGAGGATTTATTGAAGAATTCCATCTTTATACTATCAATGACTTATTTTAAACTTGTCTTAAATACATTAACTGCAAACATGTAGTGATGTACAGATAAATAATATATAAATAATGGAATCTGACTACTGGTGGAGAATTCAAATTTCTAACACTTGACAGTGCCATTTTTAGCTGAACTACTCAAGACTGGACAGCTCTTGTTAGTATTTTCTTCACAATATTCTATTTTGCAATAGTTACATGATATATCTTACATTTTTGACAGATATAGAGAGTTTTGATGGCTATACAATTAAGTTTGAAGACTTGAGGGGTTGTGTCCCCATTAATTATGATGGCATTCCCTTCATACTTATTGGGACTGAGGTCAGAGAATGCCATTATGGACCTAACAGAAAGAAAAATGGTGGTGGAACGAACAGAGAAGTATGATAGTAATTATGTTATTCATTTTGGTTGATTTTGAACAAAATTTACTGAGGGTATTGACTTTGACTTTTAAGAAGTACAGCTGAAACATTAAAAATTTACCTTGAGTAGATAAAAATAGTTGTCTGATGTCGCTAACATGCCAATCACTAACATTGTATGGGTTTGTCAAATGTAAACACATAAAAACCATCCTTTAGTCCATGTTCAGACTTTGAAATAATCAAAGATGATTGAAAGGTAATGTATTTATCTTCAAAAGTGTTGCCTTGTATTGGCGTGGTCAAGTAAGAAACGAACAAAATTGTTGTGTCAATAATAAATTATGACATTATATGTACTTCCAAGAGGAAAAAATTCAAAATGAGGGCCATCATGTTTACAACTTGTTGCATAACTACGTTACTCAACGTATGGATAATGTGAAGCTTATCTGGTATGGCAAAAATGTTAGTAAATTAAATATTGTAGTAACTTGTGACTTGCCAAAAGATGTATCAAAGTTCAGATATTGATGGCTGTTGAAGTGTCCGTGTATTAATTTTGTTTCATAACTAACACTTGACCTTCTCAGGAAGACCACTGTTACACTAACAGTCATTGTAAGAAGAGACTTAAGAAGACAGTTCAAGTGTCCAAGAAGCTCGGCTGCACTGCCAAAGTGCAGTATAGAATGATACGAAGATTTCCTGATTTTAAGGTAATGTAGCTCCACTTAGATGTATTAGGCATAATTCTGATAAATTTATCTGAGTAATTTACTTTGTACAAAAGTAGATCGTGTGTCCAATATCGTTGCAGAGAACACTTGTTCTTAATGGACAGTTTTCAAAATTAACATCATGGTACTAATATATGCATTGTTGTAAAGAATGGATATTTAAACATATGTATTACAATATATTTTTGACAGCATTTCTGATAAGTGTTTCACTTGATCATCAAGATATTCTGTCCCAAGAATTTTATCAATTGCTTTAATTAATGATAATTATTGAAGAAAGTCTCCATTTTCAATGGCATATTTATTTTGCATTTGTTCAACAGTTAAATCTTTAGTAAAGGAAGTAAATAATATGTTTGATGTATGAGATATCTCTTCCAACCATTTTTTATATGGAAGCAAGTTTCCGTTTGTCTGTTTTATGTTTGAATTATTCCATATAGTTTCTTTAGGAAAGTTGCTTATTGAATGTTAATAATTGATTGAGCACCAGGATGCAGTAATGTCTTTGAGAAATGTAAAATTAAATTTCAGTTCATCTGTTTTACAAGTATTATATTTAAAAATAAATTTTCCGTACTTTTTATCTTCAATGTTATAAATTGTATTCCATTTATCATCACTTGGTTATAATTCTTATGACCTAGCTGGCCTTGACTGGATTTCTAAATAGAATCGATATCTAACACTTTTAGTCCTCCATTTTCATATGTTTGAAAAGCATATTTCTGGATATTTTATCAGGTTTAGAATACTACAGAAAGACAAACATAAGATTTTTAATTCTCTGTTAAATAATACATAACTTGTAAAGATTATACAGACTAATGTAATCGATGTTGAAGTAAAAGTGATTTTGTACATCTCAGCTGGAAGGTCAGGATAACAAACGAAGAAGAAAAGAACTCATCACCCGAATGAAGTCCTTAGATTTTAAGTTGATACGGTCAGAGTACCAGGTTTTGATGGCTATTAGTACCAACCATCATGATCATCTTGTGGGCGAGGTATGAGACTATTGTTAATGTCAAAGCTTTTGTTCCTGTAAGTTGTGGTTTGGTTGTATTTTGTGTTTGGTGCTTCCAGGTTTTTGTTCTTTTTTGTTAATTTAAAAATGGCCTTATAATTTCAAGTAGAAATAAGTTACTAGACAATAAACAGTAAATTGGGGAAAGACAGAGTAACAGATATTTTATGCCCCTTTGTATATTTTTGATTATTTTAAATGAAAACTTGAAGTTAACGGTGATAACATTGTATTTATGAAATTTTATTTATTCCTGATCAGGAAGCTGCATATGTACTTCCCGTTGATGGAAGAGTTGCCAAAAAGATCAAGGAACTGGTTGTTGCTGAAGGGGTCCAGAATGCAAAGGACATAAAATGTCTGATTGATACATTTAGTCGGTCACTGTATTCTGGACCCCTTAGCAACAGGAGATTTTTCCCAACAATGCAGGATGTGAGAAATCACATTGGCGCTGCCATGAAATCAAATCAGTAATTATATACTTAATATTGTTTGTTGTTCAAAATTCTGGTCTGTTCATTTGTCCAGAGTTGATCCTTTGTAGCCAGTAAGCCTGTAAATTTCATGTAAGGTTTGCATTGTCTTGTCTGGTCCAGATGTAAGGAAATGTGTAATTTAATTTTGTTCCTATATACTGTAGACGAACTTGCCCTGCTAAATGTTGAAACTAGTTTTTATCTGTGACGGGCGTATTCTATATAATGACAGGCGTATTCTATGTAGCTGTGACCAGCATATTATATGTAAAACATATGAATGTGAAATACTGGTTTGCTTCCAAGAAAGATAGGTTAACTTCAGTCAATTTGGTCTTGCTTTGATTTGATAATTAACTGATGATATTTGGAAGTCAAGATGGATTTAAATGATTTTTTTTAGAATTGAAAGTAAATTTTTTCTAACTGTAATTGATTTGTGTTGACACACTTCACACTACCATATTCCAGGTATAGTGCAGATGACCAAGAAAATGTCAAAAGTTTGATCAAGGCATGGAAAGAGGCTGGTCATTCTGATGACCAATTCCATTTCCAACCCATGTAAGTACTCATATCTTTATAAATAAATAATTCCAAATTCAGCATTCTGATTGGGAAATCCGAGGTGTTCACACTTGCATGAACACCCAAATTTCATTGATCACGGACTATTTTCGACCTAATTTAAGGTAAACAATATGATGAACAAGTTAGTTGCAATATTTTTTAAAGCAAAATATATATTGTGTATTTATTTGCAAACTCCACCTATTTTAAAAAACAAGTTTAGATCCAAGTATTTAGTTACATCGTTATTTATGGAAAAGATTACTCATGTGACAGATGAAGTTAACAAGAATTGTCAAGAAATAGAACCAATAGTCCTTGTTGATTCCGTATCCGTCTTTTCAATATCGAAGCTATTGCTAGAGTCAGCTCGTGAAAGCTCGTTCTTGGCATAAATATGTCTCCCTGTCTTTGAGGGAGACATTGTTTTTGCCTTCGGCGTCTGCCTGTCCGTCTGTCACTTTTAGCTTTTCCACACTTTATCTCCAATACTCCTGTTTTGATCTCATCGAAACTTCACGGGATTAATAAGCATTGAGTGTAGTTGTGCACCCTTGTTGTTTCCTTCTGCTTAGATAATTTTTCACTGAGTTATGGCCCTTTGATGTTTTTATACATATACAGTGCATAGTGAACTGATCTTTCTTGCTTGCTTGATATTTTATTCTAACATCTTGTACATGTATCACTATTACAATTACTGACAAACTGCCATCGGGGTATTATTAGAAAACAACCATCTAGTTTATATTAAAAGACAACAATAAAACATAAAGTAATTAAGCAAGCATTAAGTCTAATCTTAGTCATATGATTTTGCAACCATTTCTTTAGGTTTCATACCACTTGTTATCAATAGCATACGTACTATTCTCTAAGAAGCATGAATTCCATTTTTTCGAAACCGGTATGTTTACCAGTTTATCTATACTAGTCTCTGATTGATAGCTCCCTTCATTGACGAGAATTTCATCCAGTGCACGCTCACCCGACATGTTTATCTTCTATCGCGAACTTGACCTGCATCCACGCATACAATCGAGGCAGCGTGTGAGGTCACAATGTGCATTGATGATAAAACATCATTGGGGGCTGTTTCAAAAGTCTATTTGGAATTTCATACTATATATCATTGAACCATTCAATTGTTTTTAAATGGAGTATGTTTCATGATAGTAAAGATTTTGTTTCAGAAATGTTGCCCGTTGTATTTTGTGTGTCATTAACATATTCCTACAGTTGCACATGTTTATGTGTATGCTTACTTTACAGGTCAATCACTGATGATGGAATTATAAAACCGTTGTTATTTGTTCATCAGACCAAATGGCAACAAGATTTACTGGTCAAATATGGCAAAGATATGGTACTAATGGATGGTACTTACAAAATTACCAAGTATGACATAAGCTTGTATTTTATGTGTGTGGCAGCAAATGTTGGTTACTTTGTTGTTGCCACATTTATACTGGGACATGAAAGCAGACAGAATATT
Organism: Mactromeris polynyma; assembly: GCA_032209605.1. NCBI lineage: Eukaryota > Metazoa > Mollusca > Bivalvia > Venerida > Mactridae > Mactromeris > Mactromeris polynyma. The sequence goes on from JASFXZ010000005.1 coordinate 20,195,864, forward strand.
GAAGAGGCACTGGCATTAATTCGTGACTGGAATTCAAACTGGCGCCCAAAAGCTTTCATGTGTGACATGGACCACAGAGAGATAGTAGCCTTAGAGAATATATTTAAAGGTAAAATATATGATTCTATGTTTGAATGAAGAATTAGAGGATTTAGGTTAAACAATTATGTGAGTCATATCTTGACATGATGTATGTTTGTTTTATTGAGGCATTAGTTGTTTATCAGTATGCATATTTACAAACTTAAATGATGCGTCTTGATATGCCTGAAGTGTAACACGATGCAATACTTCAGCAACTTATGAGAATATGTGCCATGATATATTTCCTCATTAACCTGTATACTTTTGTTACTTCAACAAAATAATTAAACTTGAGTTGAAAAGTTGGAATGTGTTGCCAAAAATAAAAAATAAAACGGTTCTCAATCTCATTTAAGTTTTTATACGCCCGTTTGAAGAACAGGATGATTATAGTATCACTTGTGGCGGGCGGGCAGTTGGGCGGGCGGCGTCCAGCATATTGTCTGATCAATAACTTAAGTATTCTTTGTCCAATCTTCACATTGGTACAAAGTGATTTTTTTTTATAACGGGCGTATTTTGCGATGGTATGCTCTCTTGTTGATCAAAGTGATAATGTTCTGTTTTATTGTCAGGCTCGTCTGTGTATGTATGCACCTTTCATAGGGAGCAAGCATGGACTCGCTGGTTGAGGAAGGGAAGCAACAATGCCAAACCTTGTAAAGAGGAAATTCAGAAACAGTAAGCTTATAATCAATGATTAAAATGTTTTCAGTGTGTTGTTCATGAAGAAGTGATAGTGTAGCTAGTTTGAGGGCAATTATGATGTACTTTGTAATTATTATCACCTTGCCTTTTATGCCCCCCTTTCGACATGTCGGTCGGTATGTTTGTCGGTCGAACCCCTTGACCTATCATCCTCATAGTTGGTCCACACATTCATCTTTGGTATCAGAGGAATCCTTTGATTTTGAATAAATGATGTAAAAGCCAGTGGTAGTAAACTATATTATGAATGCACAAGTTAGACCTTAATATTTATTTTGAACAATTAGAATACATGCATTAACATGTTAGCTGACTGTTTATGGAAAATGCTCTTGTGAAATTGAAGTCAGCACAGGTACATACAGGCTTACTTTATGATACATTTTATTCTTTAAATAATAACTTTTTACTCTTATATCTGCTATGGTTGAATGCTGAGTGCAAAATACAGAATGGTATTTTGGAATGAGGTGTAGTAACTCTAAATCATTGATAAAAACTTACATTACCAGATTAAGACAAATTGCTCGATCAATAGATGAAGAAGAGCTGGACCGCAATATAAACCTCTTAAAGGGAAGTGAGGTGTATCGTACGAATGGACTGTTTCGAAGGTGGATAGACCGCATTTGGCTAGGAAATAAGGAGGTCAGTGGACATTAGCTTGCATGTTGATGCCATGCAGAATATTGATAGAATTCTGATGCAGGGAGAAGCAAACGTTTATGCCTATATTCTTGAAGCTTATTCAGTGGTTAATAAGAATTGTTGATAACAAATTATAATTGTCCACCCGTTGTTCATGGTACTAATGTTGTGGGCCAATATCAGAGCAAGACTTGCATGAAAATTACGACAATGCTTTAATAATAATTATTTTACTTGCTTAAGCCAGTTTTGGTGTTATATATTCTTGGTTTTGAAGTTATTAAGATTTTGCATGTTTAAAGCTAGGTCACAGGTGTACATGTAAACATATTCAAATGTAGTAACCAGCTTTCATAGGGGTTATTTCAAACTGCATTTTTTTAGGGCATTTTGTGTTAATATTTAAAATAATCAATAAATTTTGTGAATAGTTCCTCCTGTGACATATACTTACCTACGGAGTGCATAGCAGCTGTCTGCTGAATCACTACATGGTATCAGGAAATGATCATGTACAGTAAATTTAACCCATTTTATCCATCCATTATGTTAATTTTATTTGAAAAGAATGAATAATTTTAAACCTCTTCAGAGAATATTTCTTTAAGTAGATCATGTTCATGTGTAAATGGTGCATATATGAATACATACCAAAATTGCTTGATGTACCATGAAAACCCATTAGGTGACAGTGTAATCTATTTATTACAGCGCTGGGTAAGATGCTATCGTACGTCTACCATGGAAGTGCATGTGACTACCACCAATGGTGTTGAAAGTATGCATAAGTTATTGAAGACGAAGTATTTGCGCTGCATGGGAATGACCAAAAATCTGTCTAGTTTAATATCTATATTGGTCGAGAAGTTTGCTCCAGACAACAGAGAAAGGTATATAAATATGTTCAGTTGGTGATACCACTTCTCCCTTTATTTTTCTATTCTGGAAATTTTAGGCTTGCCCAATGTTGTTATTAAAATTTGTACACAATGCAGTGCAAGTCGGACAATGCATCCATTTTTGCCGAAATACGTATGTATAAGTCAGTTTATTATTCTTGCATATTGATAATGTTGTTCTGAAACAATGCTCTATTGAACAATTTTACCCTTTACTCCCTGGAGAATGTGTTACAATGCAGACGCATTTCGTTGCATCGTATGTTTATTGTTAAAAATTCGCATTTTAACTATGACTATCTTAGAATAATACTGTCTTTACTATGTCCGCCACTTTAAAACTTTGTATATTGATTATGTATTTAAACATTAGTACATTAATTTGATGCACAATGGCTTTGATATGTTAATCTTTTTTTTAAATTTAAATAAAGGGTCCAACTTTAAGAATATTATATTTGAACAGTATATAAGTATAATACACTTTTCATTGCAAATTACAACACTATTGGGTTCAATTTATGTCAAAATAGTGATAGAATTTTTATACTATATTTCAGATACATTCGAGGTAATGTCATATCCAGTGACAAACACAGAAGGTACAATGAGTCTGTGCCACTATTTTTAAGAAATCGACCTAAACCATTTCTCGAACATTGCTTACGAAGATGGGATAAGATAGATTCAATGTCTATACAGCAAACAGGGACCGGTTTTCTGGTGTCAAGTTACTATGTTGACATGGAAATTCCTTCGTGTGTTTGTCCCGACTTCTGTGCTACTGGCTGGCCATGCAAGCATTTTTTAGCTGTTTGTCAGTTTTATGCTGCTTACAGTTGGGATTTTCTCCCAGTAAGTTACACCAAATTACCATGTTTTAATTTGGACATTTCCAGTGATGAAACTCCTTCATCTGAAGAAGAAGAACCACCAACATCTGACTGTAGCACTGGCCCTATTATGTTTGAAGACAGCAAACATATGAGGGCCAGTCTACTGGAGAAAATGAGCGAGCTGAATACAGCTGTGTATTCGGTTGACTCGTATCAACTTCTGTGTTTGATGGACAGCAAGATATCCGACCTTCTGGAGGATATAAGACACTCCAGTGTTACACTTAAGCCATTAAAGCCGAATTGTAAGAAAACACAGAAGAAGTATGAAGCACAGCCAGCACCAACAGACAGTGTGGAGATTAGCTTTGAAGATGAAATTTCCAAAGGTATTTCTTTTCTCGGTATTCTGTATTGTTTTTTCTGTTGTATTTGCCTTTATGAAGTGATATAATAGATACAGTGTAACCTTGTTCATTCAAATCATAAGGTCAGAAACGTTATTTCCAGTAATACTTTGTTTCGAAAATTCCAATCAATTTGCCTGATAAGACATATTGGGACCTGATATTTATTTGGATCTTACCAACTATTTGGACAAAAGTTTGTAGAATAAACAAGGTCTGACTGTATGTTAATAATATATAAAATGCTATAATTGTGAATGATGTGGAAAACTTAATAGTCAATAAATGTTAGGGAAGTCAACGCATGGCAATCTGTTATTTGATTATTATCTCAGACTTTTGAACGATTATTCATATATTCAATCATCATATCTTTGACAAAATGACTCTTAAACTCCATATTTCATGTATTGGATTTACCCTCGTGCTGCATGTATTCTTATTTCATTTTCACTGAAAATTATTACTGTGACAAATTATTAAGTTAGTGCAGTAAATAGTTCATCATCGGAGTGTTATTACATGTGTTTATGAATGTCTACATGAAGTGAGGAGACAAAAAAATGCAATTGATCATTGTATTTTCAGTAAAAGGTTATAACAGTGATATTGAAATATTATTGTATGTCATTATATTCATATAATTGTAGAAAACTCCTTTTCTTGCAGTGTTAAGTGATATATGGTCAGGTGGAGAAACCGAAGATGCTATAGTTGAAATTGGGCCTTATACCATTCGCAATAATTCCTTCCATTATATACTGCACACTCTGTCTGATGAGGTTAGAATTTTACCTAATATTGTTAAAACTTCTTGTTTGTAATGATATGTTGTAATTATGACTTTGTATGATTTTATGCCAAACGTCTTAATACAGGGTAAAACTTCATTCACTCTTAATACAGGGTGCAATTTTGTTCACTCTTGATACAGGGTGCAACTTCATTCACTCTTGATACAGGGTAAAACTTCATTCAGTTTAATACAGGGTGCAACTTCATTCAGTTTAATGCAGGGCGCAACTTCATATAGTTTAATGCAGGGTGCAACTTCATATAGTTTAATACAGGGTGCAACTTCATTCAGTTTAATACAGGGTGCAACTTCATTCAGTTTAATGCAGGGCGCAACTTCATATAGTTTAATGCAGGGTGCAACTTCATATAGTTTAATACAGGGTGCAACTTCATTCAGTTTAATGCACGGTGCAACTTCATTCAGTTTAATACAGGGTGCAACTTCATTCAGTTTAATACAGGGTGCAATTTTGTTCACTCTCGATACAGGGTGCAATTTTGTTCACTCTTGATACAGGGTGCAACTTCATTCACTCTTAATACAGGGGGCAACTTCATTCAGTTTAATGGAGGTTGCAACTTCAATCAGTTTAATACAGGGTGCAACTTCATTCAGTTTAATACAGGTTGCAACTTCATTCAGTTTAATACAGGGTGCAACTTCATTCAGTGTAATGCAGGGTGCAACTTCATTCAGTTTAATACAGGGTGCAACTTCATTCTGTTTAATACAGGGTGCAACTTCATTCAGTTTAATACAGGGTGCAACTTCATTCAGTTTAATACAGGGTGCAACTTCATTCAGTTTAGTACATATTGCATGAATGCCTGCTGTTATGAAATGTGTTTTATATTTCAGGTGATTGACGCCTGTCTGCATTCACTGTGTAAAAGTTGTCAGAACGCATTACACATATCTTGTGTTGTGATGACTGCCATATTTGTCCAACCAACACCTAGTGCTCATGGATTCTTGTCCCAGGTAGTTTTTATCTGTCATCTCTTCTTTGGTTCTGTCAGTGCTCCAGATAAGAATTGATTGAAATGGGTGAAAACTCATCAAAATTAAAATAATTGAGTGAAATCATATAATCGAAGAATTAATTGGGCGATTTTCACTAATTTCACTCATTAATTTTATAATAAGAAACATGGAAACTTGTTGAATTAAAGTAATACTAATGCCTTACATTGATTTTTATTATGACAAATCTCATGGTTTATAAGCCTGTGATTATATGCAAACTCCAGTGTGATAAAGAGCTGAAAAAGTTCACTGTGTTTTACTAACTTTATCGCCTGTATTTAAGGAAAACCTGAACAGCTTTGATGTTTTGGTTGGTGCGGTGAATGAAAATAATAATCACTGGACACTGCTGGTAAGTAATTATTTGTAGTATAATTATTGGTTTTAATTGATGAATAAATGTCCCATAATGCATAAGTGATAGGGTTTTAGGTTCTGTTCATCGTTTTGTGCTTCCACAACCATGTGTGGAGGTCACTATCTACTTCGATTTTCCTTCGTCCATTCCCGAGTCTGTCTTTCCTCCATCCTATGTAACTTGTGTTGTTCATATATCATGAACCTCCAGTCTTAAAACTGTGTAGCTATAGATATCATCAACTGCAGTTGGTTAATTTTCATTACAAAACTTCCATTGCTTTCAGTAAAGTGTTACATTTCAATTTATTAATATTTGTTCAGTCTATATGTTATTGTGACGTATATTACTGTATATAAATATGAGTTCAGGCATTAACAGGGAATGAAACCAACTTGAACTGAAGAAATAACTCTTGTTTGTCATGTACTGGTGCATAGGACTTCTAACTAATTGTGTGAAATTGTCTGTTGTATATATGTCCATTACTTTATTGCAATTTAATGATTTATTGTATTTGAAACAGATTGTTAAACCAAAGGAAAAAAAGGTGTTCTACATGAATCCGATGGGTGAAACAAGGCGACGGATGAAGCATTTGCTACTGAATTGGTGGTAAGCTGAAAATTTATTTCTTGGAAAGAATTGTTATCAGTAGATTACTGTTATGTTATATCAATGTTGTTGCATAGTTACCAAACATAAAATATATCTTTGGAATAGATAAACCAAATTCTGCCATTAATTGACTTCTTGTACTTGTTACAGTAAATTGCTTCGAGAGAGGCAGGCTGATGGTGACACTCTGGATGAAGACGATTGGACAATTCACACTGTACTGCATGCTAAACAGTTTGATGGTGTATCATGTGGTGTTTACGTGTTGAAGGTAATTTTGCCTATAAGGTGTTCTCTTAACCTTGTGTCGCAGGTTGTCTTGTACGACAATTATAGACTCGAGTCTGGTGACGAGAAGGGGCTTTTCAGCCTGCAAATAGACAACGAACATACACAAATGTAGACTTTCACAACCTCCCAGTGCGACGTTTAATGTGTGACTCAATTAAATGATAGCAATAAATGCAACATTTGACAAGAAGATAATAAATGAAATAACGAAGAAACAACATGAGGAAAATAATGAAATGTAACAGCTATACCTGCAAATAGACAACGAACATACACAAATGTAGACTTTCACAACCTCCCAGTGCGACGTTTAATGTGTGACTGAAGAAGCATGCAAAATGGTTCCTTACGGCGGGAAACCCAGTCCGTGCATCATGAATGTAAATGGTGTGATGTGAGGCCCGTACCAATGGTTTTGTGTGTACATGTTTATACTGTTACATGATTTAATGAAGTAAATGAAAAATGGAATGATATATATATAGGAAGTATTGGACAATGAGGCCCGACACTAATGACCCTGTGACACTTGACCTTTGTTGTGAGACTTAACAGTCCTAGCCAGTTTCTGGCAACAAATATGAAATTTTTTGCACCTGTCAGCAGTGACGGGCTAAATACTTATTGTCTTGAATCAGATGATCATAGAATACATATGACTGGACTATACAGCTGAATGTAGTACCAAATGAGCTAACTTGGTGGGCTAGTCCAGTTTCTTTGTGTTGTATAGGTTAAAGTGGTACTACCTTTGCACATACTATTCATTTTTATAAATGTTTATTTCCAGTTTGCCGAATTATGGATGGCAAATAAGAGCTTGGAGTTTGACTGGACGAAGGAAGATATAACCACAGAGCGATTAAAAATTGCTAGAACACTTCTAGCAGAAGGGGGTTTGTTTAATGAATTACTAACAATGTACTGTATTATGATAATGATAAGTAAAAGGTATTCAATTATTATATCTCCCCTCTCCGAGGGAGACATATTGTTTTTGTCTTTGGATTCTTTCTGTCCGTCTTTCTGTCCACTTTTTAGCTTGTCCGCTCTTCATCTCAAATACTGCTGGCTAGATTTTAACCAAACTTCATATCATTGATCAGCATCAATTTTAGTTGTGCATCCTCATTTTGTTCAAATAATTTTCCATGAGTTATGACCCTTTGATGTTTTTATACATATATTGTGCATAGTGAACTGATCAAAGGAAGGTCATTTGACTATATTTCTTGTTTGCTCAATATTTTTTTGTAAATTCTTGTATCAGTATTACAATTTCTGACAAACTGCCATCTGGGAGACATGTTTTTTTAAAAACAACCATCTAGTTTTGATGTGCATTTTCTGTTGTTAACGCTTTCACAGATTTAATACTGTTACTTTCTGATGACAAGTGATTTGTCAAAATAGGTTGAGAATCCATAGTATTAAATGGCCTCATTTAGAGTAAAGGAAATGCAAGCTTTGGTCACATACACAATTTATAATTTATACAATGTATAAATGACAAGAAATAGTTAAAACATGTGTAGGCCTTTTATATTCCTACATATAGGGCGTTTATTATTTGATGGCGCTGTTTATTTGTTGGTTAGCAATTAAGTTTATGGTCATTAACTTCAATGCGTGTAGATGTTCGTTTACACTGTACATGGGCAGTTTTATGTCATTGAACTAAAGCATCAAATCATGTTTTAACCCCTCAGTGAATTGATTTTAATTTCCAAGACTTACAAATGTTAGCAAATATCATGCAAAAAATGATTAGCCATTTGAAATCTGGTTTAAACAACAGTACAGCATTTGTATGAAGAATTCTTTGTAATGAAATATTGCTTCAGAGCTCTGTTCAATTAATTGCAGGTCCTGTACAAGAAGTGGAAATAAAATTTGACAGTCCAGTAAAGGTTCGAATGGTTATTAGCACTATTTTATTTATACTGAAGTAAATGATGGCTTAAAACTTAATTGTATGGTTGTTTGTTGAATAGTTGTATATTAAATTCACTGATGCTAACCCTTGATGTGGGTGCAGTCATTGATTTTCAGTTTGAATGATATTGACATAAGAATTTGTTTACTACCAAAATATTCTTGGGTATTGATAATATTGTTATAATTATTTGTGTATTATGTGATAGTCGTGCAGTTGACTGAATGATTATGTACCCTCCCTGAAATGTTGAAATTGGAGAATGAAACATTGTTTTGCATGAAGAGAAAATAATTCAGATTTGTTTTTGAAGTATTTCCTTTTTATGAAGAAATTTATATGATTTTTGTATTCAGACTTCCAAGCAGGAATACTAATATTGCTTTATGTAACTTACACATTTTCAGCCACAACCGACTGATCCAGAATGTGTGATTGAAGAGGAGAGCAAAACAAAGAGAACATCAGTAAAGGTACAAGTTTGAAATTTAAATTCAAGACAATTACCTTGATGTAACTACAGATGAAATGTGCTCTTCTGTCATGGTTTCCTTAGTACAGCAGACATCACTTTATATACTTGGAGATAACGCATAAAATTCACATGTAACTTTCACATTGATTACATTGGAAAACAAAATTTCAAAAGTATACTGTCTGTTCACATTTCATAATTGTGTGTATTAAGATGTGCATTATTTCCATTCACTGACAAGCTTGCCCTTTTTTACATGAGCAATACATGTTTAAACCATTTTTAATGCTGTAAGTGAATTCTATTTCAATTATAATATTTGATTGTCATTTCAGCGGAAGCGTTCATCTTTTGTATATGAAAGTGTTAAGAAAAGTACCAGAAGGTACTGCGTATGTGGAAAAAAAAATGATCATAGGTATGATATATTTACACTAGTGATGTCAATATTGGGGATTTTGCTAACCGTTTAATCTTTCGTCCGGTTAACCAAACATGCCATTTGATACGTGTTTCGTATTTTGTCGTGTATTTTTTTACCATGACACCGGTAAACTAGACCTATCTGTTAATGTTAGTACTAGTTTGGATATTGTTTTATTTCTGCTAAGTACTTTACATAAATCATAAATACAATCCATTATTTTTAAGAAAACATATTTAAGTATGCCTAAATTCTCAAACAACAAAAGAGTTTTCCGGCAGTCATTTGAAACAAACTGCAATTAAATGACCCTTTCATTACATATTTGTAGCAAATTGCATACTTGTCAAACTGTTAGTTGTGGAGTATCGATTTTGGCCCCTCGCGCGAAGGTTTCACACCTTTATGGGACAAAGTATTGACATTGTAATCACAGAGATCTTGCAATATTTTTTTTCCAAAATGATATTTTCCAAAAAATAAACGATTAACCGATTAGTGATTTTATTAACCGATAACCGCATGTTCGAAAGGTAAACCAGTTAATCGTTTACATCCTTAATTTACACTAACATGATTGGTACATATGTGTATATGTTTCAAATCGTCAATTATGATTGCAGTTCTTATTTCCTCTGACAAATCAGTATACCATTATTAAATAATGTTTGTTCTATATTTATATTGCCGAACTAAGCTATTAAAAATGTATAATTGACTATATATGTGGCCGTGTGTGCACACTTTGCAAAATATTTCTTTCACATATTATCTGAGATATATGTACCGTAATTGGTGTTAACCTTCATTCAACAGACTGTACTGGCAATGTGAAGTGTGCAGTTTGTGGTTTCACCCAGACTGCATTAATTTGGATCCAAAGAAAGAACCGCCTGTATTTATTTGTCCCCAATGTAAGGTAAAATATATATTTTATACTACAATTATCAATTAAGAAAACATATACTGACATACTGAAATGTTGTATCAATGATAGTATGTTAAGCCATGGTAAAGTTTAGTATTTCCAGTTACAGCAACAAAGCACAATGTGATAAATATAATATACTTCCATAATTTTTGCAGGAAAATGACAGTGATTGTGATGAAGAAGAAAGCATTGGCTATGTGTATCTGTTTTCCAAACCTGTAATGAAGAAATTGGTATGTACTTTTTATAACAGTTTAAATTTGTCATAATAACTGTTACTGAATCTATACATTTATATCCTTATATCACATAACATACGGCGCGGGAGTGATTATAACCTATGCATTATTTCTCGTAATCCACGATTATTTATGCAAATTAGGGCCCAATCACATATTAATACGCGCTGTCAGAAATCCAAACCAACATGGCCGACTTTAGCGTATCGGTCTACGACAAATATGTTAGATCAATATAAATGCGATGAGTTTTTATTGGGGTACAGGCAAATCTGCTACTGAACAAATGGAATTGATTACGGATAAAAAAATTAAAAAACATACGATAACAATCTAGGTGTTCAGCGTACAAGTCTTTGGATCAGTTCTTTGATTCCGCTTAAATTTTAGAATTGAGGATTTGGCTATGTTGACACCCCAGGTTATAAGAATTTTTCACTGTTTTTTTTGCTTACCTTTTTATCAATGGAATCACCGACTAACTGGGGCTTTTGGGATTGTGCTGTGTCAAGTCTCTTTCTTTATCAACATTTATTCTCTTTTTAACCTGAGAATAAAAATTAGCAAACATGCTGGTCATGTTCACATTCTGTAAACTACCTGCCATTGTTTACTTCAGATACATATTGGTTTAGAGAGAGTTCAACATGTAGTTAGTGGAACATGTGTGTGAGTAATGTGCATTTTTCTTATTCATGTTTTATGAAAATGTCCTTTGCATTCAGGAACCCCTCTTCTCTGGAAATGGAGCCGAATTTCAGAATCATTACAATATAAATAAATGCATTTTAGATTGACCACTTCAAAAGTGAACAACATTAGTGAAAAATGCTGAATTATTTCTAACATCTTTACTAACTATCATCTGATGTTGCATATACGTGTTGTAAATTTTTCACACATTGCTAGTTATGCTGTAAATACACAAAGGTGTGTTAAACACTGTCATCTCTGATGTCCAAAAAATTAATATTAAAAAAGAATGTTAGCAAAATAACTTGATTGACAATCGAAGATGATCTTTTTTGTAAGTCAAGATAAAAAGCTAAATGAATCAAGTAAATGAAATAAAACCATGTTACATCATGTTATCTACCAAAGAAAGAAATGCAATGACATTATATATGGTATGTCTTTCAAACTTGACTTCCCACTGACGAAAACCCCCCTGAATTGTTCCTTAGGTCCAAAAGGTGTTCGATTTCAAGGGGTTACACTGTACACGTAAATATGCCCTCAGATTATCCATACATTAACCATTAAGGTCATTTACAGGAAAGCGTTTTACTTCTTGCGTCATTGTTGGTCCAGCAGGTCCAATTTCATTGTTGGAAGGTATGAGTGCCGCTGAAAGATTTCCAACCTCTTCTTTGAGTGACGTCATTTCCAGACAACGATAAATGTGATGTCGCCATATAATGGCAGTTAGCAATATTTGCCCAATAAGATAATATGAAAACAAAGTGACAGTATAGAGTAAATACTGTTTCTTGCTTGAACATAGTGACATCACATGTGACATTTTCTTGAAATGACATGAATTACAGAAGATGTTGGAAATACCACTGCAGCGTTCATATTTTATTGCAAGTATATCATTTCAGGAATGAACCATGGATAAAACGACACAACCAGTTTTTGAAGGAATCCACCAATTCTTATGGTTATGGCTATTCATATTTCAGTATTTCGGTATGTGTAGATTAAATTTTTAGGGTATATCTCTAGTTATTTGTAGAACTGAATTTGTATTGTCCCCCATGAACTAGTGAATGTACCAATGTTGTTGTTATAATTAAAATATTATCATAGCTCTATGTAATTGTTGTATTTTGCTATTTAAAGGAACAATGTGAATTTGCATTTTGCAACCAAACTTTGTTTAACGGTTTGCTATATTACTTGGGTGTGTATGCATTTTACGTACTGTAACTACTATACTTTGCTGGCACACATTGCAGTAAACTATAATGTATAGATATGTGGTTATTCCTCATTTACATAAACAATCCACTAGTGGATTATTAAAAATAATGTATGGGTTATAATAACTCCCTCACCTTTTATTATAAAGTACTTTTATTAGTTGGGCATGAATGGATAAAGCAATTGACTCCTTAAACCCAAAGGATAAAATTGCATTGGTTCTTAGGTACCTGGTAACTTATCAGGCATTATACCTTCCATGTCATCACAATACAAAATCCCTCTTGTCAAAGTGGAAAAAACTAATTCCGAATTATGTGCCAATTTGTACTGATGTCTGCATTAGGATAACCAGAACAGTTACTGTTGCTGTCAAAGTTACATTTATATATCGCTGGTAACGGAGTGCATACAAACAGTATTGGTTGGGTAATAGGTACTACATTTATACTCTGTTTATCCCAGCTGGTGATTTAATCATCAGAGATTTTTCATTGTAACAGTACTTAACATCATTGTAGGAGTTTGTCTTCTTCATTGTTCTGCAGTCTTCACGATAACCCACTTGCACGAAACCCGGGATAAGTAAAATGACCGTCGGACAAGTAAAAAATCCATTTTGTCTGCCCAAATAGGCAAGTCATGTTCGTGGTCTGGTATGACTAGCTTTTATCCAAGCTGTCACAAAAATTGACGAAGTAGTATGCAACTGGTTTTCATTTTTTGTCAATTTTGTTTGTGTAACAGCACTTTTCATCACCTATCGTTACCAGTCTTCGTTTCCGATTTAACAAATCAAAACAACCATCAAAACATCATGTTTCTTCGTTATTTTGACGGTGCTGTTAGTTTTATTCGGGCAAGTGAAAGTGAATTCGGGCAAGTGGAAATTGCAAGCTGGGCAAGTCCTTCAAAAGAATTATCGTGAAGACTGGTTCTGGGAATGTTTATTGAATAATTATCAGTATCAGTAGTTTCGTGTGAAATTAGATGCAGTATTGATAACGAAGCGATAAGTGTCTCATCTCGGCCAGTTTAATTCATTTTTTCAGGCATTACAGTTTCTGGAATTAGCTATTATGGAAAAGTTCTTTACAGACAAGACTGAGTATGCTTTTATATCTACCCTTTAATTCTAGTTATTTTATTACTAATGCTGAAGATGGAATTATACCTAAATCATTTATTTTCATTTGTTTCGGTGATGAACATCATCTGCTTTTTAACTATCTTCAGCAGGACATGTTCAGTTGTGATGTATTGTGACTGCACTTCAGTATTTGTTATCATCTGTGCAGTAACATGTTAAACATATTGTACACCTGATTACATCTTATTGCAATGATTTGTAAAGTAAACCAGATTGTTACATTTCCAACCCATTCCTTTATGTATGGAATGTGAATTAATTTGTCCAAGATCTGCCATTAAGTTCCCCAAATTTGAATAACACATACTAGTATCAGTATCCTGGTAAGAGATATAGGCAGGGCTCAACACTAACGGTTGTCCAGATTTTGACCAGTAATTTGAAGGTCCGGGCAACCAATTTCCAAAACTACTTGCCCGATGTGACCAGTAACGTTCAATGGAAGAAATAGTGTCCAAGTTACGTGATGGGCTTAAATCAATTCAACGAAAACAAAAGATCAATCCACAGTTAACAAAAATTGGCTCAAGAAAAATCAATGTGACACTTATAATTGGAATTACATGTGAATTAGCCAGTTTATGTTTTAATTGAATTGTTCAAGTATTAAAGCCTGCATATTAATGCTGTATTTCTTCATTTGTCACAACTCCTGCATTTTCACTCTACATTTATTTAAGGTCAGGACAAGTGAACATTCGGTCAGGACAAGTGATATTTAAATCTACTTGTCCGACTTGTCCAGTAGTACAAAAAGTTAATGTTCAGCACTGAATAGGGCTATTTTGTTTGTAAGTGAAGGTATTGTTTTGCAAAGAAATATATAAGTGAATTACTGCTGTGTTTATGCCCCCACTCTGTAAAGGGGGGCGGGGGCATATAGATTTGCCCTTGTCCATCTGTCCGTACGTCACAAAATCTTGTGTTGCGAATATCTCCATAAGAATATGAGCCAGAGTCATAAAACTTTACAGGAATGTTCACCAGCCTATGTAGTTGTGCACCTGGGCTTTCATGTTTGGCTGTGCCCAGTAAGTGTAAAGTTATGGCCCTTGACTCAGTTAAAATACAGCCTACAGAGTTTTCATCTTGCAATATGAGCCAAATTCAAAATTTTAACAGGAATGTTCACCTGCCTGTGTAGTTGTGCACCTGGGGTTTCATGTATGATTATGCCCAGTAATCGCAAAAGTATTGCCCTTGGATTATCACCATAATCTGTACATTTGTTCACTTGGTAATTTTGATACACATTCACAAACTATGAGCAGAATAATAGCATTTACTTTTGTGACAAAGGCTGCAAGTGCGGGCATCTGTGTCCTATGGACACATTTCTAGTTCTTTTTTATTTGCCCTTCTTTGACCTTACAAATTTGTCTGGGGTGGTTTCATCCACTGACATGTCCACTATACAGTTTTTATCCAGTCTTGACCAAACTTACTGTGAATGTTTATTGACATTATTTAGGCCAAGTGAGAAGTCTTAGTCATTATTGAGTTATTGGACTTACATTGCCAAAAATTTACCAGATTGGCTTTGTCCACTCTCTGACACTTCACAAACCTTTGTACATTAGCATAATTACTTGGCAAAAATCGGTTACTTATGCATGTTAGATTTTACTAGAAGTTTGTTGTTAATCAGTTATTTTCCTTCTTAAAATTTCAGAAAGCTATATACTCGACATGGAGAAGTGTTTGGAATGAGAGACAATAAATTGTTGAATGCATTTAAGAGGGATAAATAGTGAGTATATTTATATTATACTGGAAATACAATTTTAAAATTACAATACCACAAACACATCTTAGCACATTTGCTCTATGTAGAATAAATATACTGTAATTTATCCAAATTAATGGCTTCTACAATAAACCTACACAGCCCCATATGAAGATACATTTTGCCAATGTGTCTGTGAGACAATCTATGTGTGAAATCTATGTTATATTTTATATATGTGCATTTTGTTTTTAGAAAGGATTCATTGATATGTTTTAGGCTTCGCTAAGTCATCTATCCCTTTTTATCCATTATAATTTTACAATGAAGTGTGTATGCATTAATCCCATGATGAAATAACTTGCTTTCTTATGATTATTTTAGTTTAGCCAAGGTGTATTTGAAACAGGTATGCTGTAAAGAGGCCTTAGCAGCCATTATGGCTGCTGCTTTGACAATTCCATATTCTACGGCAGACAGTAATTTGTGTACGACTGAAGCAAAAAGGCTATCCTTGGCCTTGGACAAATCGTTATGTAAAGGTATGACTATGATGTGAAACTTTATTAAATGAATATACAGTACTATGAAGAAATAAGGTAGTCTGTAAATACTGAATATTTATTAGTAATACTGAAAAACTGTGCATAGTGCAACTACAAAAATGATTTTGGGTGATGTTTAGATGTATTATCAATTGCGTGAGGTTGATAATGAAGTTTTATATGATTTTGGGTCTTTGTTTTGCCAACACTTACTTATTATGATTTCTGTGCTATAACTATTTTTCTACATAGTGGCGATTTTTCTTTCATGACTTGTATATTGAACATGCTCCTTTTCAGTCAATACAAACAGAGAAAAATGGCAACAGACCTTGGTTAACTTCCTGGTAAGTGTTTTTTTGGTTGTGACTGGTAGGCTTATAAATTTGTCTACTTAACTTAAAACTACAATGGAAGAAATGAACTATACTGATTTCCATGCTTTGTTTTATTACTGTATGAATTTGCCATGAATCTTTATCTTCATTGTTTGAGCATGTGTGATAAGAGGATAGCTATATAATGAGCTCTGCTATAATTGTTTTCCAATATTATATTTAATCAATCAGTGACCAATATTTAATTAAATGAGAGTTGGCACTTGTTGGCAGGGCTCTTGTAAAAATATTATTTTCTTTTAAATATGTTTACTGAAATATCTGTTAGATTTTAGTGTTCTCAACGTTGTTATAAATATTCTGCATTTCAGAAAACAGTATAGTGGTTTGACTCATATTAGGGATAACAGTGAATATTTTATGTATAAATAAATCTGAGAATTTATCTGGCTGAATATATCGACAGGAATATGTCAAGATTCATAATCAAACGGATGGTATCAAGTGTATTTAACAGATGGTGCCATAATTTGCCACATTTAGATGGTGTGTGGCATATATCCTAAAGGACAAAGTCTCATTTGATAAAAAAAAATTGTATCTACAACGTTTGGAATAGCATAAACTATTGCGTATGGAGCAGAATTTCTAGATATCTTTCTAGTCTGGCCGAGTTTCTGCACATGAAGTGTAAATGTGAATGAAGGCAGGAATTCTCAAGTATTACCAGAGTAATGGCCCTTTTGTAGTTTTTATACGCCCGTTTGAAAAACGGGCATAATATGGGAACACCCATGGCAGCAAGCTGGCGGCGTCCACAATGTTTCCGCTCTCTTAGTCTAAGAGTTTTCATCTGATCTTTACCAAACTTTGTGAAAATGTTAGTGGGCATAATATCTCGAACAAGTTCGAAAACCAGCCAGATCACTCAAGTCACTCTGGAGTTATCTCCCTTTGATTTTAGAAATTACCTAAAATTTGTCTTGTTTTAACTCTGACTTATGACGGGCGTATTTTGTGACAGTTAAAATGGGTATTACAAATATGCACTGTACAGCGTTATGTAACATTAATCTCTTCATATCTTGATAATTAACTAGATTGACACGTTGCCATTTGGCACTTTTTATTATCTTGTTGTATATCAGATGTACTTGTCATTGAAAAAGAATGCCATGTTAAAAGGATCAGTTGAATTTATTATTGCCCCTACTTGGTGGGTGTATAGACTCTTGTCAGTCCATATGAACGGATGAACATCCATCTGAACACCCAAAATCTTGTGGCATGTACTGCTCCTTTATCATTTGAACTAGAGTTATTAACTTCTCACAAAAGTTTATTTGGATGTGTAATTGTGGACCTGGGTTGTAGTTTTACGATTGTACCAGTACCACAAGAGTTATAATCCTTGTTCTTTGACAAAGGGAAAAGTGGGGACGTCTGTGTCCTATGCACATATTTTTAAATTTTGTAATTGACCATGAGAGCTTACTTATATGACATTAACTGTATTGTATTGATTTTTTCATGTGAAGGTTTTCTGTTTAGTGTTTGTATAAGCATTTACAAGTAATGCAACCATGGATGTACCAGTTTTCAAAGATAGGTGTGGTTCAACACAACTTTTCTTGTTGACTTAAATAATTACTCACTGTTTTGTCATTCAGATGGTTGTACATTTATTTGCATATTTTTAAATTTTGTAATTGACCATGAGAGCTGACTTATATGACATTAACTATACTGTATTGATTTTTTCATGTGAAGGAATTTCTGTTTATTGTTTGTATAAGCATTTACAAGTAATGCAACCATGGATGTACCATTTTTCAACGATAGGTGTGGTTCAACACAACTTTTCTTGTTGACTTAAATAATTACTCACTGTTTTTGTCATTCAGATGGTTATACATTTATTTGCATGTCAATCAGTTACTTATGCAGAATTTACACTAGGTAGTATTCCAAATATATATGTTTACTGATGTTTATATCATTACAGTTTACTGCTATATGATGATTATAATACTTGTTTTTGAATATTGAATATTATTATGTTTAATTTTCTCTGCTGGTTTGATTTATAGTATTATTAATCAGCATTATTTATAGCATTATTAATCAGCATTAAATAGTTTAGGTGTTTAGACTGAAACTCAAACATACTTGTTGTATTAAAACCCCTCCAGGCTACAATGAATAGAAAACACAAGATGTACCTTCCACATTATCGATATATTAATTTATATATATCAATTACGTATAAGAGATTCTTTCAGACAAGTGGTAAATTTAGTAAGGTTTAAATGCTTCTCTTGTTTATTTTTGTAATAATGTAATACTAAAAAGTCGTAAATTGTTTCTCTCACTTATAGATACTGTAACCAACTTGACCTAATATTGTATTGATATCTTCATAACACTTCATCTCAATTTTGTATCCAATAACAATATTTTCTAGAAAATTTACATATTTACAAATTCCAAGCTTGCTAAATATTCCATTTATAACATCCCAGACTGGAGTTATCTATGGACACCTAAACAGGAAGTGATCGATTGTTTCGATATTTGTACAAACATTGCAAAGATATCATATATTTTCCATGTAAAAAGGTTTTCATTTGTTGCTATGATTTTATGAGTCAGTTTTAATTTAAACTCTTTGACTTTGTTATCTTTTAATACATAATTCAGTAAAAAATACACTGATTTCCAATTGATATGCCTGTTAAAGGTTTTTTCCCAATATTTGTATATATAGGGTTTTTCACATATTTTCATAGTTAGCAATTGTCTTATTTGTTTATTGTTTGATATGGTTAAATCCACAACAGGAGTTAAAGATGTTTTGACAATATATTGCATTGATCTAGTTGTTTTCAATATATCTTTCCATGCCGATGGGATTGCTTTTATTAACTTTGAGTATTCTGACATCAAGTTAGTTTTAGTTTGCAATTTGTTTAGAACAATATGTTGATTAATGTTTCCATTTTTTATAAGATCTTCAATAAATATTATGCCGGAATTTATCCATTTTTCATAGATAAAACATTTTCTGTTGAATTTTATCAATTGAATTCCCAATATAATTTGTGTTCTGATGTCATAAAATTGTATTGGATTTGGTGGTTTGTTTATATTACATAATTCTATATAATTTTCGATAATTTCACAGTAGAAATGAGGTATATCGGTCGAAATGAGGTATATCGGTTTTTGTAGATGGGAGGGATTTGTATGAGTCAATATTCATCTTAAAAATCAATAGATTTTGGCCAAATTGATTTAAAAACATTTTCAGTATAAGTTTCCAATTAGCATCTTCTTCTGTACTTTGGGACTTGACCCATTTCATTTTAATGTTTTAATGTATGTAGTTAAGCCTGGCATTTCTATTCCTCCATCACTTCTGTTTGATATTAAGATTGATCTTTTAATTTTCTCTCTTTTGTTGCTCCATAAAAAATTATACAAATCAGAGTTAATTTTATTTATAATATTTTTGGTGGTAGTTATTGATAGCATCAAGTATGCAAGTTTTGGTAAGATTTGAGATTTCATGATTGTCAATTTGTTAAATATCTGTTGCTTCATATATTAATTATATTGTTACATATTTCTAATTTGGAGATCTAATTCAGCTGTTCACATTCTTTAGAGTAAGTGCTGAAATATGTTCCTAGAGCTTTAACGCATTTGCAAAATGTAATATCATAAAAGGAGGGTTGGTCATTAATTCTGTATATCTATATTTATACCCATTCCCTTAACGTCTTTGGATTTTCTAATTTTTGTGGATAGTATTTCAGCAACTGTTAGATATAACAAAGCAGATAGCGGACATCCTTGTCTGAGGCCTGGTGATACAGAGAAAAACTTAGATTCCAACCATTGGTGATATCTGAGTTTTTACCCAGTTAATGAACTGGTTTTTAAAACCAAATTTGTGAAGAACATAAATTTCCATTCAACCGTATCAAATGCTTTTTTAAAGTCAAGAACCAGGATTGCACCTTTGCATTTAAATAATTCTGCATAATCAATAATATCTTGAATTTGTCTCATGTTGTTTCCAACGAATCGATTTTTTATAAACCCTTGCTGATCGGGACTTATTATTTTCGGTAATACATTTTGTGGTCTGTCCGCTAAAACTTTCGCTATAATTTTATAATCATTATTAAGGAGTGATACTGGTCTCCAGTTTCTAAGTTTTCAGGATCTCCTTTTTTGTAAAGTAATGAAATGACACTTTATTTTTGACTTCTTGATAATTCATGTTTC
The DNA here is from genome assembly GCA_032209605.1 of Mactromeris polynyma. NCBI lineage: Eukaryota > Metazoa > Mollusca > Bivalvia > Venerida > Mactridae > Mactromeris > Mactromeris polynyma. The sequence continues at coordinate 20,216,521 of JASFXZ010000005.1, forward strand.
GTAAACGATTGCTCAAAAGATGTAATAATGATGCATGATAATTTATGCCAAAAGTTTTGGTAAATTTCTACTGTGAGACCATCGAGTCCAGGACTTTTATTTTGCTTCATGTTATTAATAGCTTGTGTACATTCATCTAGTGTTAATGGTCCTTCACAAGTGTTTGCCTCAGCAGACGTTAACGTGTAATCTAGCTGCACATTGTTAAGATAAATATTATTACTTGTATTTAGTTCGTTTCTAGAAGATGTATATAATTTTTGATAAAAATTTACTTCTTCAGCTAAAATATGTTTTATATTTGTAACACGTGTGATTTTAACTATTAAACAATAACTAACAATAATGTTATATTTCTTATGTTTTGTCTAGATTTTTCTAATTTTAGAAAATATTTTGAATTTTTTTCTCCTTCGTCTAAAAACCGTATGCGTGATCTTACTTTTGCTCCATTTAATTTTAGGTCGTTTTGTTAAATTTGTTTTATTTCATTTTCTACCTCGACAATTCTAGGATTTTCATTTTGCTCTGTGTACAACTTACTGAGTTCATTTTCTAGTTTATGTAATAGTTTGTTTGTTTCTTTCGATTGTCTTTTACTATAATTAATAGAAATTTCCTTAATTTCATATTTACATATTTCCCATTTTACTACGGCATCTAATGATAATTTCATACAACGGTCAATCGTATCTGAAATTAATTTACAATATTCTTTATCTTCTAGATACTTATTGTTTAGTTTCCAGTAGCCTGGTCCACGTTTTCAAGCAGTTTTCAGTTACAGAAATATAGCAAGATGGTCTGTACTTTGTATAATTGCCGGTCTTATGTCTGTTGAAAGAACAAGGGGTGATATAGTATGATCAATAAGCCAGTAGTCAATGCGACTTTTTTCAATACTGTTTTTTCGTCGCCATGTATATTGCATTGTTTTAGTGTTATTGAGCTCTTTCCATATATCTATAAGATAATTATTCAATATGTATTGTTATTTGTCTCCAAATTAATAAGTACATATACATTTGTATACTTACATGTGTATATCTTGTATGCTAAAATATGAAGACATGTTATTTAAAAATTGTTACAGTGAATTTTAATTATATGTTCAATCCTGGTATGTTCAAGCATGTAATAAAATTACTAGTATAATTGTTGTTGAGCTTTTTTCTTTGACTCCTATATAGAGGTATAAGACACAAAACTGAGACCTCTTTACCTAAAACTAGAGTCTATTAAGCAAGACCTCAACAGAATTGTTGCTGATAAAATATGTTCCCAAATTCTAAACTATTGGTGTTTGTTAGTCGATATTCAACATTAGTGCTGCACTCAACACAGATGTACCAAAACTCTTTGCACACTTGATAGACGTATAAAATACCGTACCAAAACTCTTTGGAATCTTATATAGATGTATAAAATACTAAACAAAACTCTTTGGACACTTGAATAGACGTATAAGATACTGTACCAAAACTCTTTGGACTCGTACATAGATGTATAAGATTCTGTACCAAAACTCTTTGGACTCTTACATACATGTATAAGATACTGTACCAAAACTCTTTGGAATCTTACATACATGTATAAGATTCTGTACCAAAACTCTTTGGAATCTTACATAGATGTATAAGATACTGTACCAAAACTCTTTGGAATCTTACATAGATGTATAAGATTCTGTACCAAAACTCTTTGGAATCTTACATAGATGTATAAGATTCTGTACCAAAACTCTTTGGAATCTTACATAGATGTATAAGATACTGTACCAAAACTCTTTGGAATCTTACATAGATGTATAAGATTCTGTACCAAAACTCTTTGGAATCTTACATAGATGTATAAGATTCTGTACCAAAACTCCTTGGAATCTTACATAGATGTATAAGATACTGTACCAAAACTCTTTGGAATCTTACATAGATGTATAAGATTCTGTACCAAAACTCTTTGGAATCTTACATAGATGTATAAGATACTGTACCAAAACTCTTTGGACTCGTACATACATGCATAAGATACTGTACCAAAACTCTTTGGAATCTTACATAGATGTATAAGATACTGTACCAAAACTCTTTGGACTCGTACATACATGCATAAGATACTGTACCAAAACTCTTTGGACTCGTACAAAGATGTATAAGATACTGTACCAAAACTCTTTGGATTCGTATTGGTGTATATTAGTCGAGGTTCAACTGTAATGTTACTCATATCGGATGTTCCAAAACTCTTTGGAATCGTACATAGATGTATAAAATACTGTACCAAAACTCTTTGGATTCGTATTGGTGTATATTAGTCGAGGTTCAACTGTAATGTTACTTATAACTGATGTACCAAAACTCTTTGGATTCGACCATACATGTATAAAATACTGTACCAAAACTCTTTGGATTCGTATTGGTGTATATTAGTCGAGGTTCAACTGTAATGTTACTTATAACTGACGTACCAAAACTCTTTGGACTCGTACATACATGTATAAAATACTGTACCAAAACTCTTTGGATTCGTATTGGTGTATATTAGTCGAGGTTCAACTGTAATGTTACTTATAACTGATGTACCAAAACTCTTTGGAATCTTACATACATGTATAAAATAATGTACCAAAACTCTTTGGATTCGTATTGGTGTATATTAGTCGAGGTTCAACTGTAATGTTACTTATAACTGATGTACCAAAACTCTTTGGATTCGTACATACATGTATAAAATACTGTACCAAAACTCTTTGGATTCGTATTGGTGTACATTAGTCGAGGTTCAACAGTAATGTTACTTATAACTGATGTACCAAAACTCTTTGGACTCGTATTGGTGTATATTAGTCGAGGTGCAACAGTAATGTTACTCATAACTGATGTACCAAAACTCTTTGGAATCGTACATAGATGTATAAAATACTGTACCAAAACTCTTTGGATTCGTATTGGTGTACATTAGTCGAGGTTCAACTGTAATGTTACTCATATCGGATGTTCCAAAACTCTTTGGACTCGTACATACATGCATAAGATACTGTACCAAAACTATTTGGATTCGTATTGGTGTATATTAGTCGAGGTTCAACTGTAATGTTACTTATAACTGATGTACCAAAACTCTTTGGAATCGTACATACATGTATAAAATACTGTACCAAAACTCTTTGGATTCGTATTGGTGTACATTAGTCGAGGTTCAACTGTAATGTTACTTATAACTGATGTACCAAAACTCTTTGGAATCGTACATACATGTATAAGATACTGTACCAAAACTCTTTGGATTCGTATTGGTGTATATTAGTCGAGGTTCAACTGTAATGTTACTTATAACTGATGTACCAAAACTCTTTGGAATCGTACATAGATGTATAAAATACTGTACCAAAACTCTTTGGATTCGTATTGGTGTATATTAGTCGAGGTTCAACTGTAATGTTACTCATATCGGATGTTCCAAAACTCTTTGGAATCTTACATAGATGTATAATATACTGTACCAAAACTCTTTGGATTCGTATTGGTGTATATTAGTTGAGGTTCAACTGTAATGTTACTTATAACTGATGTACCAAAACTCTTTGGACTCCTACATAGATGTATAATATACTGAACCAAAACTATTTGGATTCGTATTGGTGTATATTAGTTGAGGTTCAACTGTAATGTTACTCATATCGGATGTTCCAAAACTCTTTGGACTCGTACATACATGCATAAGATACTGTACCAAAACTCTTTGGATTCGTATCGGTGTATATTAGTCGAGGTTCAACTGTAATGTTACTTATAACTGATGTACCAAAACTCTTTGGAATCTTACATACATGTATAAGATACTGTACCAAAACTCTTTGGACTCGTATTGGTGTATATTAGTCGAGGTTCAACTGTAATGTTACTTATAACTGATGTACCAAAACTCTTTGGATTCGTACATACATGTATAAAATACTGTACCAAAACTCTTTGGATTCGTATTGGTGTATATTAGTCGAGGTTCAACTGTAATGTTACTTATAACTGATGTACCAAAACTCTTTGGACTCGTACATACATGTATAAAATACTGTACCAAAACTCTTTGGATTCGTATTGGTGTATATTAGTCGAGGTTCAACTGTAATGTTACTTATAACTGATGTACCAAAACACTTTGGAATCTTACATAGATGCATAAAATACTGTACCAAAACTCTTTGGATTCGTATTGGTGTATATTAGTCGAGGTTCAACTGTAATGTTACTTATAACTGATGTACCAAAACTCTTTGGACTCGTACATACATGTATAAAATACTGTACCAAAACTCTTTGGATTCGTATTGGTGTATATTAGTCGAGGTTCAACTGTAATGTTACTTATAACTGATGTACCAAAACTCTTTGGAATCGTACATAGATGTATAAGATACTGTACCAAAACTCTTTGGATTCGTATTGGTGTATATTAGTTGAGGTTCAACTGTAATGTTACTCATATCGGATGTTCCAAAACTCTTTGGAATCTTACATACATGCATAAGATACTGTACCAAAACTCTTTGGATTCGTATTGGTGTAAATTAGTCGAGGTTCAACTGTAATGTTACTTATAACTGATGTACCAAAACTCTTTGGACTCGTACATACATGTATAAAATACTGTACCAAAACTCTTTGGATTCGTATTGGTGTATATTAGTCGAGGTTCAACTGTAATGTTACTTATAACTGATGTACCAAAACTCTTTGGAATCTTACATAGATGTATAAAATACTGTACCAAAACTCTTTGGATTCGTATTGGTGTATATTAGTCGAGGTTCAACTGTAATGTTACTTATAACTGATGTACCAAAACTCTTTGGACTCGTACATACATGTATAAAATACTGTACCAAAACTCTTTGGATTCGTATTGGTGTATATTAGTCGAGGTTCAACTGTAATGTTACTTATAACTGATGTACCAAAACACTTTGGAATCTTACATAGATGAATAAAATACTGTACCAAAACTCTTTGGATTCGTATTGGTGTATATTAGTCGAGGTTCAACTGTAATGTTACTTATAACTGATGTACCAAAACTCTTTGGAATCGTACATAGATGTATAAGATACTGTACCAAAACTCTTTGGATTCGTATTGGTGTATATTAGTTGAGGTTCAACTGTAATGTTACTCATATCGGATGTTCCAAAACTCTTTGGAATCTTACATACATGCATAAGATACTGTACCAAAACTCTTTGGATTCGTATTGGTGTATATTAGTCGAGGTTCAACTGTAATGTTACTTATAACTGATGTACCAAAACTCTTTGGACTCGTACATACATGTATAAAATACTGTACCAAAACTCTTTGGATTCGTATTGGTGTATATTAGTCGAGGTTCAACTGTAATGTTACTTATAACTGATGTACCAAAACTCTTTGGAATCTTACATAGATGTATAAAATACTGTACCAAAACTCTTTGGATTCGTATTGGTGTATATTAGTCGAGGTTCAACTGTAATGTTACTTATAACTGATGTACCAAAACTCTTTGGACTCGTACATACATGTATAAAATACTGTACCAAAACTCTTTGGATTCGTATTGGTGTATATTAGTCGAGGTTCAACTGTAATGTTACTTATAACTGATGTACCAAAACTCTTTGGACTCGTACATACATGCATAAGATACTGTACCAAAACTCTTTGGATTCGTATTGGTGTATATTAGTCGAGGTTCAACTGTAATGTTACTCATATCGGATGTTCCAAAACTCTTTGGAATCTTACATAGATGTATAAGATACTGTACCAAAACTCTTTGGATTCGTATTGGTGTATATTAGTTGAGGTTCAACTGTAATGTTACTCATATCGGATGTTCCAAAACTCTTTGGAATCTTACATACATGCATAAGATACTGTACCAAAACTCTTTGGATTCGTATTGGTGTATATTAGTCGAGGTTCAACTGTAATGTTACTCATATCGGATGTTCCAAAACTCTTTGGAATCGTACATAGATGTATAAAATACTGTACCAAAACTCTTTGGATTCGTATTGGTGTATATTAGTCGAGGTTCAACTGTAATGTTACTTATAACTGATGTACCAAAACTCTTTGGATTCGTACATACATGTATAAAATACTGTACCAAAACTCTTTGGATTCGTATTGGTGTATATTAGTCGAGGTTCAACTGTAATGTTACTTATAACTGATGTACCAAAACTCTTTGGACTCGTACATACATGTATAAAATACTGTACCAAAACTCTTTGGATTCGTATTGGTGTATATTAGTCGAGGTTCAACTGTAATGTTACTTATAACTGATGTACCAAATCTCTTTGGAATCTTACATACATGTATAAAATAATGTACCAAAACTCTTTGGATTCGTATTGGTGTATATTAGTCGAGGTTCAACTGTAATGTTACTTATAACTGATGTACCAAAACTCTTTGGAATCTTACATAGATGTATAAGATACTGTACCAAAACTCTTTGGATTCGTATTGGTGTATATTAGTCGAGGTTCAACTGTAATGTTACTCATATCGGATGTTCCAAAACTCTTTGGAATCTTACATAGATGCATAAGATACTGTACCAAAACTCTTTGGATTCGTATTGGTGTATATTAGTCGAGGTTCAACTGTAATGTTACTTATAACTGATGTACCAAAACTCTTTGGAATCTTACATACATGTATAAAATACTGTACCAAAACTCTTTGGATTCGTATTGGTGTATATTAGTCGAGGTTCAACAGTAATGTTAATTATAACTGATGTACCAAAACTCTTTGGAATCTTACATAGATGTATAAGATACTGTACCAAAACTCTTTGGATTCGTATTGGTGTATATTAGTCGAGGTTCAACTGTAATGTTACTCATATCGGATGTTCCAAAACTCTTTGGAATCTTACATAGATGCATAAGATACTGTACCAAAACTCTTTGGATTCGTATTGGTGTATATTAGTCGAGGTTCAACTGTAATGTTACTTATATCTGATGTACCAAAACTCTTTGGAATCTTACATAGATGCATAAGATACTGTACCAAAACTCTTTGGATTCGTATTGGTGTATATTAGTCGAGGTTCAACTGTAATGTTACTCATATCGGATGTTCCAAAACTCTTTGGACTCGTGTATGTAGATATCAGACAGTGTACAACTATTATTTACATGCATAACGATGTATATTAGTCGAAGTTTAATAATATTGTTTCTGATGTCAGATGTACAAAAATTCTTCTGATATTGATGTATATAAGACACTACACTAAAACTGTTATGACTCATGTTAATGTATTTTAATTGCACTAATTCAGCTTTGTTCTTTCCTTATTTAAGCTATAGTGATATATGACTCCATGCAATCTCTTCAGCTACTTATATAGTGATGATTCACAATTACTTAGCCGTATATACGTGATTAAACCTTAATAATCTGATATGTGCTATTAAAGAAAACAACAATATGCGGCTAATATTCAAAACATTATCTACCTCAAGCGTTAATAATTATTTCTACTATCTGCTGAAGTTAACATTTTGTGGGTGTGATCATTTTGAATGACGTCATAAAATAGTCCTCGCATTCTTATCACTTAAATTATCGTTTTACAACATCTAATAACTAAATTCTTTCGTATATCGTCTTACAATTATCATTTACATCAAATACGATTAACCTTTTTAATAATTAACACCGAACACAAACACGATGAATAACGTATGTATTACTACATAATTTGATTGATTGTACCAAAACTCTTTGGATAGTTGTTGAACAAAACTCTTTGGAAAAAATAGGATCCCGATAAAAGTACGCCAAAACAAAGTGTCAACAGTCGTGATTTTGAAGAGATCTATGATGTGTCACTTCTTATCTCGAACACTGTCTGGCCGTTTACTTGCACAAACATACACAGGATTGTTAAGTACTTCTACCACACCGTGGAACCACGTGATGTCCTCAAATGTGCACAGAACGGCGAGGGAGGGGTTCAAGCAGGTTGTATTTTATTTTTACTGTCGCTGACACTAGTGTCACTTATAATAATCGTACACTCGCATCTTTCTTGAGGAGCAAATCTCCGTCTGATTTCTTTCCTGCCCACGCCTGGAATGTTCAAGCAATGACCCAAATTTCCTACAATAAAGGCAGCACTGTTTGTCATGTTTTTATGACTCCTATTGGTTTATATTAACCTGGGACGCACTATAGTCTATAACGGTCCCTGTATTAAAACATGTCTGTTTTAATAATGATAATAATAGATGAATGTAAAGAGCCAACACAATGAGTTCAGTCTAATCTGTTTTTTCCATCTTTTGCATTGCATGGACATCGCACTATCTACCACTTTGTATTAATCTTTTTCTTACCCTGGCTGCACATCAGCTAATAAAACCCCCCAAAAAGATAGATGGAGGGAGGGAGGGAGGGTGAGTGAGTTCACAGATGGACGGGTAGATAGATATAATAGATAGTTCTATAGCATGGGAATGAGAGCATATGACTGTGGAAGTAGGACAAAGTCTTCTGGATTGGTTACCAAGATGTATACATGTGTATTGTTGGTGAATATTGTAACATGATTAAAGTTTTTATTATTTTCAGTTTTTGGCCCTATCGTATTTAAGAACCATATAGCTATATAGTAAATTAGTCTGAAGTGGACCAATATTGGTTCCAAGTCCAAGTACGTAAGGTTAGGACTGTGTGTTAACTTATTTAAACCAGGGACCATGTTACAGTGTGTTCCAGATGGAAACTAAACAATATCTGATCAAGAATTAAGTAGTAGCATAATTCTTTTGCCTGATCTGGATTGCTTATTTTAATTTTTATGTTAGAACTGATATTTATAGTTGCCATCATTTATATGGACAGCAACTCATTAGCTAGTTAACAAGCTGCCATAAACATCCAGTTATACGGGATAATATTTAGTTGTCCTGACGAACCAAATGAGTAATTAAGGCTACCAGTAAATAAGTTATTCTAATCATACATTGTGTTTGAAATTAATAGAGCACTCTTTGAAATCAACAAAAGATAGTAGGTTGACCCAATTTAATTATAAACTACCGGTATGTTGTTTAATGGGACACGCACCTAGTATGATTGTTTTGGTTGGAATTTTTGCAGGGTGATCACTATGACCAAAATAGACCATCATATACTCCGAACTTGGTGTCACATGTTCTCCAAAACATAAGCAAGGGAAAGTCTGAAGGTATGTTTGTTGTCAAGTATTTTCTTTGTTTATATACTGCCATTAATATTCATTTTTTTGCATTGATTGTTAAACAACTTAGAACAACTTATATTAATCACTCCAGATGTCTGCCTCCTGGTATGCTAACCAGTACTCATGCCTAATTCATGAACTTTGAAGACCTCAATCAAATTTCCTACGAAGAGATTGGAACCCACCACTTCTGGATCAGGAGTTTGACACTCCACCCTTTGACTACCATGATCTGTATTTGAGCAGAAATATCAGATCAATTATGCATTGTATCTATTATATTATCCATATAAGTCTTAACAAAATGCAAGTTTATTTAACTACTGAGAATAATGCAGAAATTAAAAAACTTACATCTAATTGTTTATTTCTTGTAGGACTTGTGTATGACATTATGGAACTTGGGGCAGGAACTGGCAAGTTCACTACACAAATTATTCCCTTGTTAAAGGAGGTATGTACATATTTCTATTCTTTGTTACTTCTAACATTCCTGCCATATGAATGGAATGGCAAGACATTGTATGTTGATAAATTCTAAAATAGAAATGGTACGGAAAGAGAAGTACTGGTACATGTTGCTATGTCTACTGTTTATACAGTCCCAGAAATCGGATCGTTGCTGGTTTGCAAGAGAGGTGAGATTTTGGAGATGCACAGATTTCTGTGGTTTGTAATATAAAATTTCTTGAAACTGATGGTCCTTTCTATAACTTACTGTACTTTGAAATAACAACATTCCTGGTCAAAGGAATAACAAATTGAACTGTGTGCACAATATATATTTATAACCATTGTATTGTTTACTTGTATAATAAAACGTCACTTAAATGGTTTGTCATTTATGTATAGTTTTTCTAATAAAGCATATCATATGTGGAAAATAAATATCTTAAAATAAAGTGCTGAAACACTGTATGCAATAGAATTCTAAGAAAATGTTTACAACTACTTTTTGATCTAATATTTCTTTTGCCTAGGAAACTAGATACTTGGCATCAGAACCATCGGAAGAATTTTTGTCTGTTCTCAAAAGTAAATTAAAGGATGTTGATACTCAGGTCAGCACATCAACAAACATTCCCTTGAAGGATAATTCTGTACAGGTATGTAGTTGTTTGTGTTTGTGTTTTTTTACAGAAAAGTAGAAAAAAATCAGTAACGCATATACCCATTTCAGTGATTTGTTTTGCCTATTTAGGGCCAAACTTTGGCCCCATTCCCCTATGAATAGTATATATTCTCCTTTTATTTTGATTTAATTTCAAATAAGTCTGTATTATCGAAATTTTGCATATTTTCTTTCTGCAGAAAATCAGACATACAGTCCAGCTATACCTCATATTTCATGATACTGATCTGTCATTTACAAAACACATCTTTGTACCATTGAAAATTAAGTAATACAAGATTTGGAAACTGCGATGTATTGTCCCACTATTTCCTCGGCTGACACTATTTTTCCCTCTCATGTTTTCATATGTTCATTGTATGATTTTACAGAACATGATATGTGCACAGTGTTTTCATTGGTTTGCAAATGATGAAAGTCTGAAAGAAATCTGCAGAGTTCTTGTTCCTGGAGGTCGATTAAGTATGTTGTTTTTTTCCTGTTATTTTTACATTGGGTATAGTCAGGTCCCATATTCCACCAGGTCCTGTATGTACAATAAATCTTAAGTAAATATATATTCTCTAATTAGAAAATCTGGTCACATTTGTTTGAGACATCATTCAAATGCTATTCACAGAAACTTCAAATTCGAATGTCTCATGAATACTGTATTCAAGTTGATGCCCAAATCAAAGCTTTATCAAAAACATGTTAATTTTTGTGCGACATGATTTAAAGACTGGGACATAACTAAAAAGATACAAATAGTGAAATAAAGTCCTGTCAAAGTGATGTGCAGTGTATGTTGAATTTTTATTCAAGTGTTTGTGCAATATCTACAATGTTGTATAATGATTTTAGTTCTTGTATGGAATGACAAAGATTTCAAAAACGTGAAATGGTTAGGGAGAATGGAGGAAGTCCTGACTTTGTACTACGATGACACACCTCGTAAAATACTGGGAAGCTGGAAGGATGTATTTGATGGTAACACTATGTTCAAATGTGCCGAACATATCCAGCAGCCAGGTATTCAGTTAACGGTATGTGAAATTCTAGTGAAGGCTTGTCTTTTTTTATACCGTCGTCTTTCTCCTTTCCATTGCCCATAATAACTAAGAATTTTCCCAAATTTTACTGTATAAGGTCAAGGTTATACAGTTAGATCACAGAGCAAATGGACAGTTTTTTTGCCAGTGATATGTAAAAATACTCAAAATTTTGAGAACACATAGCCAATTAAAGAGTCATTTACTGGATTTAGACTTACAAGCACTACTTTCAATGATGAAACAATGTATTATAAACTTTTGATTATACAATAAATGACTTGAAAAAATCTCAATTCTAGAAGTACATGTATTTGAAACTGGGGCCTGAATTGAACTCTTATGTTGACTGGATGTATGTTTTTATTTCAGGGTAACAAGGATTTTGTGCTCAATCATTTTACTTCAATCAGTGTGATTGCCAAGTTATCTGATGTGGAGAAACAAGGTGCTATTGCAAAGTTTAGAGCAGTGCTGGACGATAATTTCAGTGACGACAAAGAAGATATCAAAATCCCCTTTATTTCTGATTTTTATTGTACTGAAAAATTATGAAACTTTAGTAAAATTAATGGAACATTATAACTGTGTGGTAGACACTTTACTTTGTTGTTGAACAATAAATGTAATACATGATTAACGTTTATCAGGTGCACCATGATCTGCCTGAATATTGAAACTCGGGGAAAACTATTGGATATCATTTGACATACACAATTATATACAGAAATAAAATTCATTGATAATCTTTGTTACATTCAATAAATAACATGACAGGCAAATTGAATCAGACATTTTTCAGCAGTGTTGGTTCAAGGTCAAAGTCCAGCTGTGAAATCAATGTACAAATAGGCAGTGTTGTATGTCCACTCTGTATTTGTTTAAACCCTTTAACAGTTAAATTTGGGTGGCATAATTTTCTTTGACTCGAGACAATGTGCAGAATGAAACTAATGTTATTTTTAGGGATATCAATGAATATTTGGATATTCGAATATTCGTTTGTACGTCTGAATATTCGAATACTGATTAGGCATTCGAATATTCAATAAATTATTATTATTAAATAAGAAGGTGGAATGTTCGAATATTCGTTCGGAAGGTTGACCAAATATTCGAATACCAAAATTGCCATTTGTTGACATCCCTAGTTATTTTCTAGGTCAAGGTCACACAGTAAGCATATAAGTCATGTAGGCAGAATGTTTACTTGAAGGCTTAGTATCAATATAAATGTAACTATTTAGATCATTTCATATGCTATGAAACTGTTCAGGGTGTACTTTTAAAGTTTCTATTTTATTAACAAAATTCACTCAAGTATTGTAACCACACTCCTACACAAATCTGCATAGGTTTTTGTAACAAGGATAACAATAAATACAATTAATTATATGTACAATAATTATATGAGTATAACATTGTATTAACAATATCTTTGACTTTGTTTAACACATGGACATTATGAGACATCATATTCTCGGCTGTTAAGCTGCCAAGAAACACCCATTCTGTATATTGCAACAATTCCTTTTTGGTAGCTTCGTTTGTGTTTCATTCATGTTTGTTTGTAATGAGACAGTAACTCGTGTGTCAAATCTACCACATTACGTATTAACTCTTCAACCAGCAAAGCAGGTCTTAATTATATATTTTTTCTTCAGTTGGTACTGCAGAAAAATGTATTGTTGATACACTAATGTCTCTCAGTTCCATAAAATCTTGTATTTAAGTATGATATTTCTATGAGAGTTGTATATTCGGGATATGGATCTTTGAATGTCAATGTATGGTGAAGTCCTCGCTCACGCATAAACATACGAAATCCAGCTTCGTACAGCCTTCGTAATGTTTTAAGATAATTTGGCCACGCCTTCGAAGCCCCGCCCCTAAAATCCTTCATACCTTTACCTAAGTGCCATTCTAAACATATTTGTTTAACGGTGTAGATGCTTCCTGATTTTATCATGTGTTCGATAGACTCCCATTCGCTTCCTTCAATGTCCATTTTTACAATATCGATAATTCTCTGCAATATGAAATGTATCATTCCTAAGAAGGTCATTATATTACAATATATACGGTTTTGTAAGCATGTCAGCTTTTGTTTGCTGTTTACCATGAGTTTATTGTAGACAGTAAGAAAGAAACGCTTCAAAATATGGTACACTGTTATGAAATTTGTTAAATGTAGGGAAAAGTGCCATGACCAGCAATCCATAATCCCGGTAGCGCAATTGACCGATTTTTCGTGTTCCTCAAAACATGACTTTATTTAAATGAATACAGTGAGTCGCATCTCATTTATGCGACAATTTTCTTTCTGAATACTTGGTATCATCCAAAATAAAAATCAGTTGCATCTTATTAGGCACGCCAAATTGAAATGGGGTATTCAAAACCACGTATTATTCAAAATAAAATGTTGGACTTGATGAATTCGAATCCAACTGTATTTAAGTTTATTTTGTTGCTTTGGTGCCAATGAATTGGGCTTTACGAAATCGATCTATATTTTATCAACAGTTACAAAAAACGGTCTCATATAATGAAATATATATTTTTACTTGCATTTTCATGTCCCAAAGAATTCCTTATTGAAGGAAATGTATCCATTGACCAGTTGAGTCGGTTTGCTTTTGTTTCACCATACAGTCCTACAGAGTGAAATGTAACACCTAAAGGTATTTTCACTTCATCTGTCAAAGGCGAACTGAAAATCAAAGCTTATCACATTTATTTAAGTACATCTATATACATGAATAAATAGTGCTCGGTAACTAGTCTGAATTATTGAAATTATATAATAAAACAAAATTGTATTTTAGTTTGATAAATAATTGTGAAATTGTTTTCTCTTACTCCTAGATTCAGAATAGAATAGAATGTTTATTATAATATCATACCCTGTAATGTCATACCCTGTGATGTCATACCCTGTGATGTAATACCCTTATGCTTGAAAAGGACAGGCATTATAGAATCAATAGAGAATACCAATACTGTCCATATTGTGAATGTATTATTGAGGACGAAATTTCAATAGACATAGCTTATATTATCATTACCCAACTTTTCAAACATTTACATCTGTTGACATGCCAAAATGAATTGATGATCAAGTACACAGCTTTATTTTTATGTCATACTTATAGATCTAGTTATGAGAGCAACTTTTGGAGTTACTTACCTTGGATCAAATGTGTGGATTTCACAGTTGAAGTCTCGAATAACAGCTTCTTCAAAATCAAAGTGGAATGCTGATCTGAATGAATGAAATCATGACAGGCTGAAGGAAGGTTCATGTTATGTTTTGTATGTAACATTTAAGTGACTATCAAAGTGGCATGAATTTACATTTTATACAAGCACCATATGAGATCTAAACATGATCATAATACAAGAGAGATAACTCTAGAATATTTCATTTGAAGTTTTAACTGATGCTGTAATAGAATGATATTGTCCGCATATTTGCTATAAAACACGTTAATATATGTTTTAATGCAATAAATTATTTGTACATGTAGTTGTAATATTGATTGATCAAATATGGGAGAAGGTTGTATAGGATTAATACACTAATCACTACTGACAAAAACTGCATAAATTATACAAATACTGAAAATCTTGTATGAATTTCAACAATGATTTATCTATTTGATTGGTTCAAATAGTACTATACAGTAAAACCTCATGTAAAGACCACCTCGAAATTCAGACCACAGTCTTTATAATATGTATTTTCATGCAACAATTTATAATTTTCTTCCATATTGTAACTCGAGAATAAGACCACCTCACAACAACATATTCTGCCTTCAGTTTACACGTCGTGTTGTAGCGACTTCACGGTCTCTAGGCATAGTGTCGCCGTTAGTGTTTCAACAACGTCACCAATGCATTTTTTTATTTTTGTGAAATGCGTCACAACGTTTTGAGTATTAACAACGTTCTATGTCGAAGGGTTTTGTGGAATTACGATTTCCACTGGTTGTGAACGCTGCCTAAGGAAACCGTAAAGACATTATGAGAGAGTTTGACAATACTCTAACAATGATGCCGCATACTCCAGATGTGCAAAAAGTGAGATATGATGGTGTGGAACTCGGGCGACGAAACATTCTACAAAAAAACAACATTGCTAGAAATAAATGAAACATATTGATGATAGTGAATTTACCCGAATGAATATACAAGACAAGGGTTCTTCGGTATGTATGCATCGTCAAGGCATACTTCTTTACCGCCGTCACGAAGGCTGCCGAGTCTCATTGGCTCGTAACATAATACTTGCAACGTATTAACATACCTGAAAAGTTTAATTCTTTGTTGATTCGGGGTATGACCGATAGAAAATGTGATATAAAATGCTAGCATAATTTGAAAAGTTAAATGATACACCATGGAAATGTTACACTTTTACACACTGTACGCAGTCCAGGTTGTTTTTCCAATGTTTTATCCCTATTGCCCACATATATTGAACTTGAAACACGATTGGTGAGACTTGAGACATTATTCTTTGGATCAAAGATCTTTTAAAAAGTAGTGATACGGGTTAGTACACGTACCTTCAACGATAATATCTATGCGTACAGCGAATTTGATGATCTTGCATGCTTTTGTGCCTTTTGTATCGGGTCACTTACACGAATGTAATAAACCTACATTGATGTATCCTATTTTACAGTCGGGTGTAGATTATGGTTCCATTTCATTTATATATACGCATGTATCATAAAATACATATATACGCATGTATCATAAAATACATATATACCCATGTATCATAAAATACAGTTTCTATACCGGAATCATGATTGAATTCCATGCCACGTATTCAGTGACATCGTGTGGTGTTGGAGACGCGACGTTATTTCGCATTTGGGTTTGCGATTTTAAATTACAAGTCATATTAGTACATGTATAATCGCGGCATGAAATCACATAATTTTGTGTCATGGAAAAAGTCACTTTAAAAGTTTACCTCCAATAAGCAATTGTTAATTCGTCCTTACTCATAGCATCGATGACGTCATCACTTGGAAGTAAATAACCTTTCACGGGTCCAACTTCACTTTCAAGCGCGGTGTCTCGTAAATGGTAGTTCTAGATAATGGAATATAGAATATTATATAACGACCAAACAGACGTAACATACAAGCTGTACGAACAATTGATGGTAACAAATCATACAATGATGTGTTGTCTTGTTCACAGTTCTGTAGTTTACACGACGAGGAAGCTAAAACATGGGTTCGAATAAATGAACGATTACATTATTATACTTATATTATGTATTATTATGTATTTCATGTTAGAAGATCAGGAAGGACTGATAAAGCTAACAGTATAACATAAAACGCCTTTCACGAGTCTGTCTCTGTTGAAGAGGCGACCTAATATATATATAATCAACATATGCATTTATCTTCACAATCATTTTCTGTCTCTAAGATGTTAACAACCAATAACAAATGTATTCCCAGGAAATGCCATATTCTCAATCGTGCAATGTTCCCAACCGGACTGTCACACCCACAATCCACCAAACATGGAGACCATGAAACATCACAAACGAGTACAGACGACTCTAAACAGTATAGCAAGGAGACGATAATGGTATGCAGCCAAGCGCTGCATGGGTTTCAATCGATCTGACCGGTGGCTATACCCACAATCCCTCCGGATAGGTTCAAAATCGATCAGTTTACAAATGGTTGCAAATTGATTCATTAAACATTCTCTTATTTGTCGATACCCTAGAATAATGTAACGGTAATGGATTAACAAGTGATGACTTTTGACTCGTAACAATATCGGGGTAAAGCAGAGCATGACATATATATACGAGTCAATCTCATTAAAATCACTCCCTAACTTCAGCTCCATTACTTTTCCCAGTTAGCGTATAGTATAGGAGCGTGCGACTGGAGCTGATTTAATGAGATTGTATACGAGTATACTGCATTTTTCTTATTTACTTAAACACTTTTACCTCGAACTTGTGTATAAATTCAACCAGATTGAAAGCTGACACCACAAGCAAGAACAGCACGAGCATTTGTCGGCATCTTCTCATTTTGTGATCACGTGTTACAGTACAGCGTATACTTGCTGGTGCATGTGGTCCGCTGAAATTGAAACCATGATGAAAGATATAATGTATGTATGCGTCTAATTTAACATAGTTTTCTTCTACACTTATCAAAAGTTATAAGTACTCCGATAACATATTTAGGATATTGCAATTAAATATGAATATATCAAATAGAAATTTCACACATAGAAAGTCCAATACAGTGTATGTCTGTAATGAATCTACTCATTTTCAGCATAAAATAAAGTCAATTACATAACACCAAACAGAAATAAAAAGTCACAGATTAATTGACCGCCGTTTGCCTGGATAACGGCTTGGCATCTACTGCTCATTGACACAATGAATTTACAAATACTGTGGAATATTTGCCACTTCTGTTAATATCTTCTGGGACCTGTTCTGAGGTGGATTGGCTCTTCATGGACACCACAAGGAAATATTTTGACTGGCAAACATTACCATGTCCAACGGCGAACTCACTCGATAATGACCGATTGAGTTAATATGTGACTTTTTATTTAATTGCAATATCATAAATATGTCATCGGAGTACTTATAACTTTTGCTAAGTGTATAATGTCGTAGTTGATACGTATTGGTCTAGCTATTCTCATATTAGCTCAGGGGATGCACAGCGGTCGAGGAGAAGAGATTATGACTCCAGTTTCGAAGGTCGTAAGTTCAAATTGCGACCTGAGCGAGAGTGCCGAACGGCGAACTTCATAATCCCTGAGTGAGGCACGAGTACTGGTCAGTAAGTCAGGAAGCAATCATCGAGAACGATTTATTTATATGTGTGTTCCCCTGTCAATGCAGTTCATTTATGTCACATTAAAGACACAAACACAAGTGTGGATTGGAAATGTCTGACATCTAACCAATGTCAGCATTTTATTTACATGTGCAATTGTCGTTGAAGTGTCACAATGTACATTGTATATTTTAAAAATACTATAAACTCTATTGCTGTAAATATATACACGAAGATCGACTAGATGTTATACTCGACATGTTTATAATCATTGTAATGTAAGTTGTATATATAATTACAGTGTTAACATTTACTTGTATACTCGTGGGCAGTTTTGCTGACAATAAAGCTGTCTATATTTATCAGTATTTGTGCATCATTATGAACATGGAGAATGTTTTAGAACGACTTTCAGTCCTTGATAGCCTTTGCGTAGATTCTACTTTTTAAGTAAATCCGGAAACACGAACAAATTAAATTACCTGTGTAAAATTGTTTCATGAATTATATGTTAACTAAATATATATCCACTGCTTCTTTTATTTAACACAACCAACTATCCATAGTTCAGTCCAATTTGAATCATTAACAATCAGCGCAATAATTGTCACAAACTGTATCAGCAGGACACATCTAGCAGGAAATGTCACTTTATGTACACTTAAACAAATTTTTCGATTTTCAATTGACAGCCTACGTGACGCGTTGAAGGTTAAACACAAAGTGGACAAGTCTACTGTAATATCAATTATAGCTAGCGGTCACGTCTCCGGGGACGTTTTAAAAACACAGATAAAAAAAATGATTTTACTGCCCCCACACTTCATAGACGTAAATTAATGATGCATACTAATTGTACATTAATGTATAATGGTAATGTTTGGACTTATCGGGTTACTCCATAGAATATTCATTAATTATGTAAAGTATATATTCATAAAACTCTGTTTATAGCTACTATGTTGGTGATGGTTAAAGAATTGAGCCACAATGAAAATTTCACCATTTACTCAGTGAATGTGCATACCACAGGAGATTTTTCACGAGTTATCTCCCAAAGTTTATCCCTTCTAGAGTTATCTCCCTTTGTCCTTTCTATTATTAAATATACTATAGAAGGACAAAGGGAGAAAACTCTAGATGGGAAAAGGGAAATAACTCGTGACAATCGTCTGTTATGCATACTGTTGATACTATTGAATAGCAGAAGACTGTACATGACGTAGTTGATTGTAGCTGATGACAGGCGGTCTCTGAGATTTGAATCCATTGTAATGTAATCAATGATCATAAAAGGACATTTATAGACAGGTACTTCTGTATTGATTCTCCTTGTAGACAGATGCAATGGTAGTGATCCAATACTGGCCAGACGTGTCAGCAGTCTGGATACTCAATCTAGAGGTTTTATTAAATTTCTGTTCCTAAACAGTCGCTTGCTGTACACTATTTTTTCAGTTAAAACTTAACATTTGACTTTTTCTTTATCACATTAAAGCAAATACTGAAACTTGAGAGCAGGTATGGACTCAAACGCTTTTGTGACTTCAGAGTCTGATGCTGCACAATAATGTTTACCCTTTTAAATGTCATAATCAACAACAACAACTCATGTTTGTATAATGTAATACCTGTTCATACAGTGTTTATAGTAGACCTTCTACATGCTGCTATTAATTTGGGTTTTCCCCCGAATCCTACAGTATAATTGATATACTGCTTAAATTGTGTTCAAATCTGCTGGAAACAACATCTGACTGAACATCATTGGATCTAAAATTACTTTGCATGTATCCCTGATAAAAAAACATTTTCAGCATTCAAGATTTCATCTATATCAACAAAATGAAGACTCTATAAACTGAAGAAAGACAGAATAGATATAAAAATTTATTTTATGTAAACAAATACAAAACAAATACTTACGTTACATGAAGTATTACAAACCTAGTATAAATATAAAGATACACAAGCTTTTGTTCAAAAGAATAAAAGTATGTAAATAAAAAAAGTCATGATGACCTCATATCGCTCACCCGAGTACCAGAGAATGTAAGTAGGGTGACATTTCAATTGTGAAGACATACATTCTGACCAGGTTTCAAGCAGAACAGATAGAAAATATGGCCTCTGAAGAGTTAAAAATGTTTTTTTAGATATTTGACCTTACAACCCAGTTTTGACCTTGATCTGTATTTTATATACACAAACATTCTAAGTTTTAAGTATATCAAGTAGAATTGTTGTGTCTGGTATGTTAATAAGTTTAATGTAAGATTTGACCAAATGACCTAGTTTTTGAATCCAGGTGACCGAGTTCAAATCTTAACCTTAATATCATTAAGACAAACAGGCTGACCTGGTTTTATATAGATCAAGTTTAAAATGTTACCTCTAGAGTGTTAACATGTTTTTAAATGATAGTGATCCATTTTTCTACTGCATAAAGTCCTGTTTTGAACTTAAATTTGATAAACACATACAAACTGACCACATTTCATGAAGGTTAGGAAGGAAATGTGCCTCTACAGAGTTCATTTCTGTTATAAGTTTAGTTCTATTATTTGACCTACTGACCTATCTTTTGAACCCAAAAGACCATGTCTTAAACTCTTTCAACCTTTATTGAAGAAACATTTAAGCATGTTTTATTAATATTGGGCCAAATCTCTGCTCTTTTGAGTGTTAACAAGCCAATTACTGACCACAGACAGATGGTCGACCAATCAATGGAAGGATGATGATGGATTACGGACATGTGACTATCACAAAAGCTCACCCTGTGTACTCAGGCGAGATAAAAATAAACTTGAGATATCTGTCAATAAAAGTGGATTTTGACCTTATCTGTCACATCTGGGCTACAACTGTTCTAAAATACATTGAACTGGAAAAAGCCAACATGTACAAATGCTATCACTTTCCACCAGTTTTGATTGAAATCTAACCAGCAGTTTGGGCTTAATAGTCTGGATAAGCTTTGAGACAGACTGGACATGACATGTATATATCTCACCATATATCGAGACATAAGTGATAAAATGTATGGCTATATACACAGCTAAATATATCTCCTCCTCATAAACAATACTCTAAATAACAGAAAATGAATATTGCTTGCTTAATCTAAAATTTGACCAAACTCTCACTTAAGAAGAGTGAGCTATTATAGCTATGAACATAAACTAAACAAGTCTATCTGCCTCTTTGCTTATATACAAATGGGCACGTTTTGTATTCACCTTCGACACGATTCCTGAAAATAATTTTTTATTGTTATGGAAATCTCAACCTTCTTAATCCCTGTTCTAAACACTAGAAATAAAACAGACACCATGATTCTAAGTACAAAAAATAAAACAGCTTTTGTACAACTCACCATAATAAATATTCCATAAATGAAATAAAAATTAAGAAAATGATTTAATAATTGAGTGTAAGTATTTGATACTAAAAACAAAGTATTGGTTATAATCAAGACTCAAACCTCAGATTCACACTAAAATCTACGAACGTTTAAATACTGACTTTAAAATAAAATGGCTGCCGTTTCCGAATTTCCAGCTGCGAATCTATATCATTTTTTGCTGTTTAATTAGCCAATCAAATTCTTTAAAATGCGGGCCAATATCAATATCAGTTAGCGGCCCCGGGCCGAAAAGTGATATAGATATTGGCACTGTTATAGAGGAGGCCTTTGTATTATTGGACGAGGCAAATGCTGTGTTTAAGGGCTAATAATTAATAGTTATTTAATAATATATTTTATGAACTACATGTTTAATGATGTAGATACAACTTTACTCAACCTAATTTGAATAACTGAAGAAAATTTGAAGAAAATAAGTATGCTTCATAAATCACAACTAAATGCATAATTTGAACGTTTGGTGAAAAAATATTCCAATATTATTTTATATGATAAACTCATTTTTGATAAAGAAGAGTTAAAATAGTGCTGCACCAAACCTTTACTTTCAATATAAAAACATAATTGTAATAGGAAAGTTAAATACTTTTTCGATTCCGAAGTAACAAAATAGTTGAATTTGAAAATGGCACAGATGAGATATATTATAGAATTTATACAAATGAGTAAGAAGTTATTCAGTACAAGCCAGCATACTTAAAACTAAATTGTCTCAAGAAATGTACAAAAATAAAACTTGAGTAAATTGAAAGATGAAAGCAAGACATGCCTCTCTGCATTTTTATTTATATGAAGATAGACTTGTTTCCCTATCAGCCATAGATATGTACACATATAATCATTGTATTATCCCAGTATTGTAATCCTTCAAACTTTCAGTGTTCTAATATATTCTAACCACCTATATTTATCCACAAATATAATAAAATATGGTTTTACATAACATAAACAGATACAAAGGATTATTTACATTACAATATCTGTAAAGATTAATGGGAAAAAAATTACCAATTAAAATTAAGTTTAGTTCCTGATAAAAAAGTATGCTACAAACGGACACAATGACAGTTGATCAATGCATAAAAATCAAATGCCTGAATGGCCACAGGGTAACCTTGTTTTTCACAGTCTATCTAACTTGTAGCATGTATTTGGTGGATTTGACAAATACTGTTTCTTGGAAAGTAAGTCTGGTATTTTAAGAATTTATAATTAGATACATATATCCCATGTTGTCGTATATTCTGGTGTTTTCCTTAACTTTGCGGGCCAAGAACCGGCATGTTTCATACTTCCCTAGCTGAAAGTAGACTGTTATGCTTATCTTAAGTGCTTATGTAACTATACGTATACCGAATGTTGTGAAAATGATTTATTATTCAGCATGCATATGACCGAAATACTTTTGCACACTTCTTGCTCACTAAGTATCCTTGGTCAATATCACACGATTTTGCTGAGTGTGCGGATTTTAAGGTTCATCTCATATACAATGAGCAATCTGGCTGCTAGAGACTGGAAGTGGCAACTATAGAATCCATGTTGAAGCTGAATGATCAAAATGAAATGAAGAATTTTTAAATTGGGTTTCATGAAACATGAATATGACACATCTTTGATGTTTCATTTCAAATGGATTTTGAAATACTGACTTTCAGATTTCCCCATGAATGATAGGATTTTAACCCAATCGATGAAGGTTTGGGATGCTGAAATCTCAATAGGTTTCTTATTGTTTTCGTTGGTTTGTCATTATACCACCAAGTTTCATGTCCAAGTCGTTGCTTCAAAACCCATGATGAACAAAGTGCTGATGACAAGTAAGAATTTTGAAGACTTAATTGTATAGGCAAGAATCGCAACATCACTTCAATAACATTGATGAAATTCTACAACGTCACTCCAAGGATGGTAATGAAATTCTACAACATCACTCCAACAACCATGCTGAAAATAAGAACATTACTTTAAGGATAGAGATTAAGCTCTCTATTTAATGAAATCTGTACTTTCTGGCTGGTTTCAGATTGATGTAAGTTTTCTTCATATCCTCAGTGTCGTCCCGCTTAACCTCAGTAAATCGTTGTCCCTTTGTATTCACAACTTGATTTTCTAAATAACGTACCATTTTCTTCGGTTCCTGAAACATGAAATATTTATTAAATACATTACGGTAATTATAGACAATTTATAAGGAATAATGTTCAGGCTTCATTCTTCAGAGTATATCTGTTCACAATTCACAAAAGAACATACTTAAATGTGTTGTCAAAATACCCACTATATCTGAAACACGTGTTGCTGCCTGTATCAAAGACATTGCAAATTAAATAAAAATCAGGCAATTTCTCAAAATTTAGAACCAACAAATGCAAAGTGATGTACGGTATCTATGGCACACTGAAGATAAGATGAAATCACATACAGCTTTTGGAACTAATGGTTTGAACTGTTTTTTATCCTCGTCCACATCAATGAAGGCGTATCGCTCCATCAATTTCTTTTTAGACTTCTTGTCATCCAACACATCATAACCTCGGCTCTTTTTATCTTTTGTCTAAAATACACAAATTTAGAAAACGTAGTTGAAAGTGGACCAAACAAAGAAATTCCTGGGAAGCATAATTGAAATCGGTTAAGTTGTTTAAAGCAAAATGTTGTTCAAAGCAAAATGTTGAAAACAACACCAAACACACCATGATTACAACACCTCATCTTCATTGCTACAGTGTCTGAGCTAAATATACATGTAAAGTAAACCTATAATTTAAAGTATGAAACTCATTTAGTGAAAGAAATGAAACTTTAACTGTTGGATCAGACTGACACACTTGCATGTGGTAGTGTAGATTACGGTCGATATAAATCCATATTACAACAGTTACAATACTCACTCTTTTGTCTTCAGTTACGGCCAGTCCCGAATCTTGTCGATGTAATACTAACTGTACAGCTTGCTCAATATCTCCGCTAGCACTGTGTATACAATGTTCTAACTCTAAGCGGACAGTTCCTGGAAACATCTCAATCAACTGCTGCATAGTCTCATCTAATTCATCTGTAGACGATTCTGAACTAGTCTGTAATTGTAAATATATGTAAATTTACATACCCAAAATATGTTATTTTGCAAATTTAGTTAAAACTGCTGAAAGCACTGTTTATAAATTTTAAACAATAGGTTGTAAATAACATCAAGTTTTCAACTAAATCAACATATAACATCATGCGGTTTTATTCATTTTACAAGTTCACTCAATTTTGAAGAGGCTTTAAACTTTTCAGTTTTTTAGACATTTGCAAAGAAACAAGCCTTGCATAAGTCACCATAGGTTGTTTCACAATTGTTACACAATAGCTAGCTTTACACCAAGAAGATATTTTTCAGACCAAGGAGAGTCATTGCTGATAAAGCAGAGTTCAGTAGTCCTGGTGAAATGAATTCATTAAAATGTGAATTACCCTTTCTGTGTCACCAGTTGAATCAAGTCTTGTTGCAGAATGTGTTGTTGTTGGTATATGACAAGCCCCTTCAACAATATCGAACTTTATTGTTGGTGTTGTTGGTTCCTTAGAATTTGTTTCATTTTCTAAAATTCCATTAAACAGGGTTCAATAAATGTTAACAAATTATTCTCAAATTCAGAGGAAAAAAGTTAAATACATATGTGTGTTGCAGAGGTCGGGGGTTGGGAGTGTGTTTTCACTTTATTATGCCTCAGATGACATACAGTACATATATTTATAAATTAAACATGATCTATCCACATAGTTTCATATCTGGGTCATATCTGTTAGACAAAACTAGTATTGTCTTGAAACTTGATTCAAGACAATGAGCAGAATCCATGATTCATTGATTAACAAGCCTGATCGAAGATCAATATTTAAGTGCGAGTCTTTGATTTTATGTCAGTTCCTGCAGAACCTATGATTCAGACATGCTCATGGTCAAAGGTTTAAGGATATTGTTCACATTGCTCTGACAATATATTCCCAACAACCTCACAAAGTTTCTTCAACAATAACTAATATCATTAGGGCTCTAGAAATCCACTAGCCCGATGTCCCGGACTAGTCTAATGCTGAATCGGGCTACCAACAATTGAGTTGAAGTTAGTCCTGGACAAGTCTGTTTTTAAAGCTAAACAATATTAGAATCCTAAAAACACATACATGTGATTATAATTTTTAGATTGTATGTTTATTTGTTACTAAAGTGTCCGATATTCTTGGACAACTAGCTTCCAATGTCGGACAATTCAAATTTTACATTTCCATTAGTCAGGGACAAGTGTCTTTGAAAGAAAAGTCTAGAGCCTGATCATGGGGAATAAATCCCTCAAGCTTAAATATTATAGTGTATGTGATAACAGAATACTAAATTTGTTGAGTTAAAAAGTGATGCTCACTTCAGACTCATCACATCATAAAACTTGTTTCATAACTCAATTTTTGCTATTGCAAAATGTATCTGATATTCACTATTGAACAAAGTTATAAATAAAAATTTGTTTGTTTGGCAAACCCTTCCTACCAATGAAAATGGCCCCTACTCAAAATATGTTTTGGGGGGCCTGACCGGGAATTTTATTTCCACAGCCTATTAATACTTAACACTAGTATGAGCATTTAAAACAATACATGAAGAATTAATTACCTACCTACGTATCTACCCATCTTAAATTTGCTGGGTAGGGTTATGCCAAACAAGTAATGTTTTAAGGATGGCCCAAACACAGACGAAATACAAGGCAATCAATAATAAATTAAGAAGTTTTAAATAATTCTAAATCACATTGTAATCATATGTGTGCTACAACTTACTGTCAGAGCCATGTAAAGTTGAGGACAGCTCAAACATCCAATCACAAACAATTACACTGGAAAAGATCAATAAGCATTGTTTATCATTTTTTATTTATTCATGAGATAGTTGTCATCAATAATAGCGATTTCGATGTTCTGATGATTCAGTCAGGTAAATTTTATAATGATTTTTACAATGATTTCAAATTTGGGAGTATCCATACCACTAAAGTCAGTCTATACAAAAGAAAACAGTAATACAAAATTCATTTTCTTAAGGAAACCAGCTTCTTAGTAACTTACGTTCCTAACAAGTTTGTTAATTTCATTAAATCTTATTCATTACCTGATGGTACTTTTTCTGTTTAACTAATGTAGTTCTAAATGTAGTTCTATACAAACTACAGAACTTACCTATCAATGGTAGCAAAGCCAGGTATATATGCGTCCATCATCTCAACAAACTGATCAACATCAATGTTATCATCTGCATCCTGACTGTCTCCTAGATCTTCTAGAATGCTTATCACATAGCTCAATACTATATCATCAATATCACTGAAAATGTAGAAATTTACAAATATTAAAGGCTTAACTGACATCATTGATAAAGACCTTTTTTTTAAAGTATCTGAAATGAGAGCAGATTTGTTCCATTTTCATTTAATATCGCATACACATTTAAGGGTTGGTAAGCAAACGTGCAGAATAAAATGGTTAATTATAATTTATATAAATTTAAGGCAAATGGTAACAGCTAAATATCTGTATACAACTATGCGTTAACCCAATTTCTCACAGGTCACTAACAATAATTTATAATTAAACAATCAAAGAACATTTAATTACAATTTACAGAACTTCATAAAGCAAATGTTCTTACAGAAGATGATAAATCTATAATGTCTAACACATTGTGTAACATATATATATATTACAATGGGAAATGTAAGTACATGTATCTTGGTAATTCTTACATACTGAGTATTTCAATTTTCTTTGGAGCTCATCTGTGTTACCTTACATCTGAATTTTCTATTTCCCTATGAATTGACATGGCAACCCAAGTTGATGAAAATGTACATACCTCACATGATCTTGTAAGTTGTGGTGACGAAGAAATTTGGTGAGAGCTGCTAGCACAGTGTTTTCATTAGCCATTTAGACTGAAAAAGAAAGGCACATTTCAGATCATTACTCAATAGTATGTGTGTATTCATACATAAATCTATTCAGTAAAACCACATAAGTGATGAGAGTTTTTTTCATTTGCAGGAATGTTGAAGATCAAGAAAAATATATAAATAAAATGCTTTCCTAATGTCCTCTTCAGTCTTTGGAGTGAAGAATCAAGACCCAAACAAACATATTTTTGCAGTATAATAGGATGGGCAGAAATGGAGATAATTTATGTTTAACCCTACTAGCCCTAATCCATTTCCCATAAATTTACATGATTAAGGTTCATGTCAAGCGGATTGGCATTGCAATTGCTACAAACAATGCAACACAAATTTCAGGGAATTCAATACATTCTAACTCAAATCAGTTGCAAAATATAAATGATAAGAGTAACAAGAATAAATTGGGTGTTTAATATTATGCCTTTGTGCACTACCATAGCTGTAATAGGCCTAAATTAAGTGACATTTCAGGTAAAAAAGGGTCCTTCACTAAAAATATATCCAACTTATTATCCGAAAACATTTTAAGTTTAATATCATACCAACAATATTATCCATTATCATAGTAAGATGGTACGAGAACTTATTTATTCTAGATTTTATCAACAAAGAAGAAATTTGATGTCAAACTTGTTCAAATGTTGTCACTGGGCGCTGCCATTTTTGTTTGTTGACATTTAAAAGTTAATCCAAGTGTTTTAGACTTTATTTTGTCTCCATCACATAGAATAGTGTTTTATGGATCAAAAAAAGTAATAGTTGAAATTATTTAAAGAGTTATTTTTTTACATATTTTCTAAAAAGTCTGAACATTGTAAGTATTTTTGTTTTTAAATTACATTATTTGTCAATAACAAATAATCTATCTGTATCTGCTCATTCAGACGAACATTTAGATATATAATAATCCATATTGCATTGTTATTTTACTTAAAAAATCAGTGAATTGTAATATGCAAAATCCCCTTAACATGAACCTTAAGTGAACATGCACGAGATTAAGATATTTGTTATTCACCACGATTAAATGACAGTATACTGCTTGTGTTAAAAATTGTAAATTTTATAGAAAATAACGGCGAACAAAAATAATTCATGGCGGCTGATGTCGGGGCGAATTGTTTTGGGGCGAATTTTCTCGGTATCCTTCAGAGTGCACCTTTAAAGCTACACAGGTAACACAATATGATTATATATAATTGATACAACGACAGTTTAAAGATTATACCGGCAAATTCGAAGTTTTAACAACTAAGCATTGGAAATTATATAAATCAGATTAATTTTCTGCTAATTTGATTCAATCATTTGTTTACACCGGAAGTCAGTCTAACCCTAACATCACAAAAGACTGAAAATATAAATAAAGATGAAAAAGAAACGAAACTTTTCGGTCATTTCAGACCGACGTGTATGAGCGAATTAATTATTATATAGTTAATATAGTTTTCGAGACCAGACTGCTGTCGAACTTGTGTTTCTAACAGTCCATTTGTTATTGTTTTCCATTTGTACCAATGTCCCTCCTCCTTTCATAAATAAGACTTACAGTTGGCATCAAACTTATTAGAGATATCCTATAATTTATTTAGCCTTGAGTTGAAGCAGTTCCTTGTGGGTGTGCACAAATACCATGATATTTAGGTCTTTGGTGTGCATTAACAATGTGTTCAGCTCCTGGTTAATTGTTCCAGATATCAATCACCCAGTTATATAAGGGATCATACGCATATATAAATATATATAATTTTTCAAATAAAATACTTCACACCAGATGCCCAAACTCAATCTTTGTGAATTAACATTATAAATGGTCTAGATTTACTCATTTGTCGTTCAAAATTTTCTGACATGTCTTAAAAAGTAGTCGCCGAAATTCATATATACTTAATTTTTTTTGGCGTAAGTTAAAAAATTGAGACATTGAACCCCCAAATAAAATACACTTTTAACACGATCACGGACCTATGACACGATATTCCGTGCATTGACGAGTGTCTAATATATACGATGTTCAACATTAACATGATGTTTCACAGAAATCACTGTATGTTTTATTATTCAATGCTCTAATCTTTGTAAATGGATTACTTAATTTACTTATTAAACAGGGTTGTATTTTTATTTAGAATGAATTGTGCGTATATATACTATAGGCCTATGTGCGGAATAAAACAAGAAAGTCCAAGTTGTTACGAATTATTGGTTAAATTTGTGAATAATGTGAAAAGATGAGAAATCAGAACCTTGCACAAATAGGCCTACCTCAGTTTTTCTATACTATATAGATGTGTTTATATATATTGGTCCCGTCCCAGATCTATCTCATTTTTTTCCAGACGTTCTGAAAATGCCACATAGAGCAAGATATTTAAATTACTTTCAAAAGTAATAGCAAAATTGCTATTGAACTGTAAGCAACATTGAAATTATGAACTTCCTGCCGGATGTGTTAGTGCCACATTGGCGTTCTTTCCACCCCTTCAAGGCTTGTGCTTTTTGGGTGACTAAATTTAAATTGTCACTTCCCGCTCGAATACTTCATTCATTTTTTGTCAAGACGACGGTCTAATTTCAAATCAATTTTGGCCCAGCCGGCCTGGGGCGTATTTTTCAAACATCGATCAAGGGCAGAAATATTACGGACGCAGCTATATAATTGCTTTAATTGCCACCACGTGCTTGGCAATCAAATCGTATAATCATTATCTAGTGCAAATATTATTATAACAAAGAACGTATGTAGAGTGCTTATTTTACTTTTTAAGATGCAAGTGATCAATATGAAGCGAATGAACCCGGTGAATATAAAGATAGGTTCCAAATAAATGTAACATACATGTATTTATACATGATAATTCTGCGCTATAAGTTTTCAGCTACGAGCATTAGACAGTACCCATAATCCCGATTCCTATTGGTCCAGAATTGCACTGGAGAATTGAGTTGCGTCCCTTGGTCAGCATCACCTCCACTGATGTTTCACAATGGTTTACGAGTGCAAGTCCTTATAAAGCAAGGTATAACGCATTTGTAAGAATTTAAATGTCTATGAAAGTATTACATAGATATATAGTAACTGCAATTTGATTTATCTAGAGTGCGATCTCATCACAGGTAAATTTTCGCGGAGCCGGTTTGTCGTGCTGGGTGGGGTTCAGAAACGGTATATCGGATATGACTAATTTCAACATCCGAGTGCTATCTTATCACCCATTCTTCTGCTTCCTTTTGTGTTCATAGCTTATTGTTATGTTTACTTTTGTCTGTGTAATTCATGCTCTTATTCTTTCATACATATTGATAAGACCCCAACATATTTGTCATTAGGCTTAGCATTTATAAGACAAGTGCCTATGTGCCCAACTTATTGACATTCATCAAATTAAAAAAATCATGGTTGTTTTACTGCTGTACAGAAGTGACATGAATTATATATTATCTTTCATATTTGAATTTATTAGTATTCTTGTACAATCATTGGTAGTCCTTACTTGTGCATGTGTGTATACATGTGCACAATTGTTTGTCGTTCAGTTCACATAAGAAAAGGTCATATTTAAATCTTAACATGCTTTATTTGCGTATGTTGTAGTCATTACACGCACGTAAGTTATGCTTAAAAGGACATGAAAGGAAATGTATCTTGTTTGTTCTTATTTCATTATATTTAGTTGATGTGTGTGTATTTCTTTTTTTGTTTACACATTCATCATATGTATGGTATTACACCAATGTCTGCTTGTTTATATGTTTTCTAAAAAAACATGTGTCATATACATGTCTCACATTCTAAGTGATTTCTCTTACCCACTAGTAATATACCCATTAACAGAGACTTTTGCGCCCCTCGGCTCACAGCACTCTTGTCAAATCATAGTAATACTATTAGTATTCTTTAAATCACCAAATATTTATTTAACCATGAAAATGAAGTTGTATCAAAGAAGCATGTTCCGTCACCAGGATACATACAAGAACTCAACAATACTGTACATAATGACAGTTATAAGCATCAGAATTCAGAGAGAAGTTTTGCATATAATCATGTGGTTGTTAAATATCATACTTAAGTTCAGAACTGGTTTTCATGGTTTCTGTAACAAGACCCTTGTCTTTGAAAGTGGATTTTTTGCATTTTATTAATGTGATTACAATTGGACAAATATACACGTTATAAAGCAGACAATTGTAAATACACATGGTGGTAACCGTTTCAACTTTAATTGTGAATAAAAAGTTTATATCTTGGCTATTTCTGAACAGAATTTTTAATAGCCTTTTTCTGATATAATTTTTTGGCAGTTCTATAGAGAGAGTGTGAAAATTGTACTTCTTGCCATTGGGACAGTATTAAAATAACTTAAATAAAAAACAGGTGAAAAAAACCCTGAATTTTATCTACAAAGGAGTGGTTATGGTTACTGTGCATGTCTGGAACTATTTGACTTGTATTCCAATAAACTATAACTAGAAATATGTCACAGTATGTTATAAGCTTTAAACTAGTTGTCTAAACCTCCACATTTCTAATGCTTGAGTGAGTGTCGTATTTCATGCACAACGATTTTCATTCAATCCATTACAGTCTGGTGTATTACAGTGTAGAGTGTGTCGGTTCATATTTCAAGTGTAGTGATGGACTGACGTGTGATTCTGAATTTACTGTTTGATATTATTTTGGATACGGACTAGTAAGAACCTATAGGTAGGCAAATTCATCTAATATTCAATAACCAAGTGTTGCGTGATATTGATATTTCATTATCTCTTAAATCGGTGTCAGAAAAATTGTTACAGCGTTGTCAGTCTGTCTTGTTGTGACAGTATAGTATATATCTG
Source organism: Mactromeris polynyma (assembly GCA_032209605.1). Taxonomy (NCBI): domain Eukaryota; kingdom Metazoa; phylum Mollusca; class Bivalvia; order Venerida; family Mactridae; genus Mactromeris; species Mactromeris polynyma. Next base: position 20,249,076 of record JASFXZ010000005.1, read on the forward strand.
TATGTCAAGGTTATTTTAGGAACTGCTGTTAAATGGTTTTCTCATTAACTGAAACATTAATTCAAATTGCTGTACTATATACAAATAGTATTTTCATTATAATCATTACATACATATCGTATAAATTAACCATTCAATATTATGATGTAACCAGTTTAACCATTGGTCGAACAAAGACGTAGTGGGTATATTGATCAGGTCAATCATATTATTTGATAAACACATGTGTGCAATTATTGTGTGTTTCATTCAAAATAGATTTTTTAACATGGTGACTTTTGTTTACAGAGTTCAACATGACATATTTTCTTAACTTTGTCGGTGCTGTGATACATGAAGTATGTTCATTGACATTATTGTATGGTACTGTTTTTAACTTCAGAACATTGCAAAATGAAAAATATTACTTCCTAATAGATTTATGAATAACTTCTCAATACAGGAAGAATATTTGTTAATCCAACCGTTAAAGTTAGCTAATATATATGTTCCTCATTATCTTTGTCTGTTTCATTTTGAATAGTCCTTGTCCTTGACTCTACCGGCGCGTATGCTGTTGTACAATACCTGCTATATGTTTAGATTTTATCTGAATTTCTTTTGTGTCAGTACAATGTTCTGTTATTTCATTAAGCTTGTTGAAGTTCTCAGCTACTGTTAACTGACCACATATGATAAATGGTTATTATATGCTTCGCTTAATGGCCAGTGGTCATTTGTGAACCCTACCATGATAGTGCAAATGTCAGTTAATATTATTCTACTTGGCATAATGAATAGAATTATCTCGGCAAAGGAATGTGCTTGCTTGACAGCTTTCAAACTGTAAATGTCACGGTCAGTGGCTAGTTATTATGTATATGTATACTGTATAGGTAAACCTACTTTATACAATGCTTAAACACTGAATTTCACTTTCATGTTTACTGGGTATATCTGTTCATTCTACAGACTTACCATTTAACTTCAGGTAAATGTTTATATTTCATTCAGTTTAATTACTGCTAACATTGTATTTTTACAAGTATGCATTTTTTCAGTGTTTTAACTTGATGGTTGAGGGTGAAACTAAGTTTTCTGCATTTAAATAAAGAAGCAGATAGAATTGTCTCTCTTGCACTTCATGAACTAATACATTTTTGTATCTTTGCACAATTTCTACCATTGACAAGGTTTTTGTGTGTGCATTTTTCTTTACCTTAGTGTAGCAGCAAAAAAACGTTGTCTTTTGAAAAACTTGGATCAATATGCATACAATATTAGAAGTGTGTGCAGTATTTAAATTTAATTGCTGTTTGATAGTTGTACATACAGTGTATAGCCTAGAGCAGTTCTCGAGGTCACGTGTGTTCATTTGGTGTTGATTGTCCTTGTAGAACAATACAACAAGAGGAAACAAGCTTATCTGCTTGTATGCAGATTATAAGTCTTGTGTCTCATTCACTTCTCAAAATGTACAGGTTTACAAAATATGTCATTGTTAACTGTAAATATGTAATGCTTTATTCACAAACATACCTTAGTAGATCCAGGTGATGATGTAATGTTTTGATACCATTTGTCTGTTCTTATGATGATACCTCAGACTTTAGAGACTGATCCGTGCAAGAAAGGGTTGATGTAATATTAAATGTGCATACTTCTTAGAGATGGAGTTGTTTTAGATTTCATACAGGTGATTGTTACGACACACATACATGTAAATCATACCATTAATTTCCACTTTCAGATTTAGTTTTCTTGAAGTTCGTGCCCAGTATTTAAAAAATTATGTTGACGACCACATAAAAGTTGTCAACCAGTGTATTCTTCCTGGGGGGGGGGGGGGGGGGGCAGTTTCCTTTATGAAATAAATTGTCTTTATTGTCTACTTCAATCTTTGTAAGAATTAAATACATAGAGGGTAGTGTTTTCAGAATGGCAAAATCAAACTCATTCTGTTCATAGAATTTCACATACTCATTTTAAAAATTGATTCACACTATTCTATAAGTGAAATAAGATATACTAAGAAGTGAAATTTTGTGATCATTGTTCTGTTAATGATTCAATGACTGTTTATATGTAATGAATCAAGCCCAAATGATATATTCAGCTGACAATGTCATACGTATTCTTCATAGTCCGCGGTGTAAGTTGTTGTAAATGTACTGGTATGTATTTGTATATGGCCTGCTTGATATCTCAAGGAGTAGTGTATATTTAATGCTATATACCTTCATATTTTATTGTATGTAATATAATAGTTACTAGTGGATGTACTGTGTATAAATATTCAAGGGTAGAAGCGAGACTATCCTATTTACTAAGAAATAACGAGGCAGATAGACTAGTCTTGCTTTTACTCCTGAAAATGTTTATGTACTGTTAAATAATGTGCTTCATTTGTGCTGCTCTCATTTTTGTCATACCTTTATCCATTTGGATGGAAAATTGTTTCACCATCTGTCCAGTCTTATTGTTGTTTAGTACACGTAGTGTTACATATTCCCAGATGGAGTTATCAGTTTTACTCAGCATTATTTTAACGTATTGAACATTTTGTTTTTTATTTTATATTATCTTCAGGTGTCTGGGTGATTGAGCCAGTATTTAACAGTATTTGAGGTAAATTGTATTCTTTTACTTCACATGTATTGATGTACATTACTATAATTTTATTCAACAATTTCGATATCGACTTGATGTGTGTATTTTCCTGTGGTTAGTTATTTAACTGTGCTAGTAAGTAGAATATTAGCAGTTGTTTGTGGTATTATATCTCACATATATTGAGTGTATAACTATGGTAACATAACAAATTTAACGCTTGACCAACAAAAACTAGTATGAACTATTTTTTTGGCGTAGCTGTATAATATTGATTTTGACCTACATTTTAGACCAATCAAATGTAGTATATGAAGCGCGTTGTTTAAATATGCAACAAATTAGACAATTTAATTGGTTCACATTTTAAGCGGAGAGGCACCAAACAGGGTGTCCCTAAGGATAATTCGTTTTCCGTAGCTTCCCCTTTGGTGAAATCAGAGTTCCGAAAAATAGGGCAATTATTTCTACCCTGTTCATCTTTTTTGAAAGATTTCTTGTTAGATACGATCTTTAACAAAAATATCAATTTAACCAAAATTTAAATCCTTCTCGAAAAGGACAAGCTGTGCGTTAAACAAACAACTTTTGTTTTCAGGCGTTTATGGTGCTGATCTATCGTTGCCATGGCTACGGAGGATGAAGTCAAGTTGGAAATGTTGAGGGACGAGGACGAGGCTGATGGTAGGTGTATATATCTGCTAACAAAGTTTGTGGAGATCGTTCTAACAGAATATTTTTCTTCTAAAAACTATTGATTCACAATTTTGTTTAACATTCCTTAAAAAAATGTGTCATGAAAGCCTACCGTACAAACTTGAATCGATAAACCCGTAATTAGTACCAGTATACTTTTGCCTAAGGTAAGACCTTTAAGAAGTACCTATTCCCCAAAGTTTCATGTAATAAAGGTGTATATTTTCTGTTCTATAAATTGGCTTTCTGTAGTAAATAGAGACATGAACGTTCAAAATTCTCATGAATATAAGCTCGTGATGGTGTCAAAATACCAGATTTATCTGAAAATACAAAAAAATGTATGTAAATTTTGTTGTTATGGAAATTAAAAACTTTGCGAAATAATTCAAATTGTGTAACTTGGCCAATTTCACTTAATGAAGTACTTGTCAATTAAAAGCGATCTACAGTACCATGAAATAAAATTTGATATCTGTATAAGAGTAAAATTTTGGGCTGGTGTTTATGGGGGTTTTTTTAAGTAATAAAAAACCTACCCAAGCTTGTCATGACAAACAGAAGCAGCAATGTTTGATTAATTATACATTAATTTTAGCATGGATGTTTTTGCATGTTTTGCCCAGACTTGAGAAGACTCTTAAGCTTGGTTTATATTCTTAAGAGCAATTCCCTGTAAGAACAAAAACATCAAGGGGTCTTGCATGCAGAGCCGCCGATTTTGCATTCACATTATTTGCTTTTTACATCCCACCCACTAACAACTTACCAGGGTTTAAATCAGTTGTAAGAGTTGTCATGAAAACCATAGATGAATTATTTTGACTGAAAGGCTTCTTCTTTTATGGTTTATCTGCTAATATTAAGATGTACTTAAACAAACTAAGCGTTAACTACCTTGTGCTTGACTTATTTCCTGTAGAAATAGAACTGTAGCATTAATGCTAATTAATTTTTGTCATTTTATGTCACAGCAAGCGTTCAGGTCAGAATATGTATGGTATGCTATGATTTGATAGATGTTACTTAACTTTAATAGCTAATTTCCCAGATGTAAGAATAGTGTATGAAATTACAATAGTGACCAGACTGAGAGTCTCTTTTTTAGCTAATTGAATTATGGTATATTCATGTATTCCTGTCTCTGACAGTGTAACACTTGTGTGCTGCAGGCATTTAATACAGGGACATAAATCCCAAGATAAACATGATGGTTGTCAATGCTGTGATGTATGACTGTGTGCAGTATATATTGACACAATTTTTCTATCAGAGTTAGTGTTATATTTTATTGGATGGATGTACTAAGGTCTCATATTAAATTGGAGCTTTCTGGTTCGTTAGTTAGTTCAGAATGACGTATTGCAATCCAACTTGGGGTTCAGCAATTTTATATGGAAACCTAACTTGGGAATAAATTTTGTATTTTGGTGACAGGGGTCTTGAACAAAAACATTTGTGGCCTATAATATTAATTCACTTTGACCTATTCTAACCAAACTTAATGTATAGCAAGCCGATATAGAGACCTAGCTTTGGATTGTCTTTTTGGCTCCTTGGGTCTAGGTCAAAGTCTTACTAAAGGTGGAAAAAGATCTTTTGCTTAATATCTTGAATTGGGAATGAGATTTTCTGATGAAACTTGGTAGATAGGTAGCAAAAAGGAGAAACGATTAGGGCTGCTTGGTTGAAAGTCAAGGTCACTGTTAGAAAACGTTTCTGGCCAATAACTAATGTTTGGAATGACCAATTCTGACAAGAATAACTGTATAGCAAACATATAAATTGGGGAATTTGTTCTGGAATGTATTTGAGTTGCTGGGGTCAAGATACCATTAGCTTTCACAGAAATTATTAAAAAGCTGGATTTGTATATGTATCATATAAAAGTTAGATTAATACCTTTCAGTCTATAAACCTCAAGTTTTGTTTTTGTACATTTTTTGTATTGCCTCACTGTTTTTGTCACCATTCTAACATATTGATAAATTCTATGCTACAGTAAAAAAGACTGAGGCTGTCCATAAAGGTATTGTTTTACTATGCATGAATATAGGTATGTTTGTTACCATGGCAATATATTATGCATTATTGAATGCTGCATGATTTAAATATATTTAATATAATATGTTTAAATATTCAAATATATTCATTTTGTTTTGTTAACACATGTGTGTCACAGATTCAATATTGTAGCAGTCTGCTATTACTATGGAAGATCGGTGGTGACATTCACACTTCATCATTTCTCTTCTAGGAAAGTTACGATTACCGGATTTCAACTTCACAAATTTATAATCTTGAATTATTGATTTCATAATTTCAACTTCATGAATTCAAGATCACAAATTCGTGAAGTTGAATTTGTGAATTTATGAATTAGTGAAGTGGAAATCTTGAAATGTTGATTTTCCTTGGAGAGAAATAATGAAATGTGAGTATCAAGTTTGGTCTTTGGTATAATACAGACACTTTGACATAATGCAAAACTTTAAGCCGTGCATTTATAATATATGACAAAATTGTAAACAGACAAAAAATGGGAAAAAAGGGAAATATTTCACCATACACAAGTTGTCTAAGTGTGTTATATGCAGTGTCTGTACCATCTCATACTATGTACTGTCATGTACTGCAATTACCAAACTTCAAAGATTAATTTTTATTGTGGCATATTGTTTCAAAACTTCTAATTGTAAACAGTCGTTACAAGAAACATAATTTTCGCTCTACAGAATGAATGAATTTATACCATATTTTTTTATCTAGCTAGGAACAAAGGCTATCTATGAAGAAAGTTCTTTTTGCTTTTTGTAGTCTATTAAGTTTAAATTTGAATGTATGTGTGTTAAATGTATATCTTCTGAACCATTTTCAATTTTTGTAACATTAGAGTTATATTACAACATTAGAGTTATATTACAGTACATGCAGTTGTACCATTATGACCCATTTTAGTACAGTATAAAGAACTGTATGATAGAAGTTCTTTTCAATTTGCTACTACAAACAGACGCATATTTTATAATTTCTGACTCATCCAGGCATTTATGATTGGGTATGACTACATTGTAGTATGTTATGTACATATTATTGATATTTTGTGGTCAGCTAGTGCTGAAATACGATGATACTCAAGATATATTTTATGAAATATCAAGTGATATAGCATTTATTTAGCCTCTTTCTGAGCTATGAATACAAAACGATCCATTTGCATGTAAATAAACAAGTGTGTACATAACATGGACTACACCCACCAATGTGAACCACTCTTAAGATAACCATCTTGATTTCCTCGGTCTTTCTGGAGTAATGGCCCATTAAATTGTCGGCATTTTGTCACATTTTCAATGTCTGCTCTTTACGTTGGACATTGGAAAGCTTTTGTCCAATCTTCACCAAACTTTTCACAAAGCAGTGACGTGATATGGACATGGTATCGTGGTCATGTTTGATAACTGGCTTTAGACACTGTACATGTGGCCTGTTAATCACTACAATGTTGCCCTATCATAACCATCCACTCTCCACTTCCAACTTTTGTCCAATCTTCACCAAACTTTGTTGTTGTGATTATGGGCATTAGTTGTCAATATTGCGCTTAGCCCGGTGTATTTTGTGACAGTTTGGCACTTCAGTTGTTGATTCAATGCTTTGTCTTTCTGCAGACTGCTTAGCTTTCACATAGATTCCTTTATTTAGTAGTTTAATGTCCTCACTTCTCTCAACTATAATAATTTGATGTTTGTGTGTTGTGTCTTCTCTCTGCACTCACTCTGTCTGTACCTAATTACTGATGTCTGTTGAATTAGATAACTGTGTTTCATATAAAAGATTATTGCTTTAACTATATTCGCTTTTCCACATTTTGAAGTGATGCAGATCAGAATTCAAGGAGTGTGCCTTAATGCTTAATGATGGTAACTTTAAACATGAACAAAGTTTGAAGGACAAATTACAAATGGTAAATTTATGCAAAAAATGAATGAAAGTGTGCGTGTATGAAAAGATTTAATGGCATGTTTTCGAGTAAGAAGTCTGATTGATGTTTCTACCATTCATTGCTTTCTATGTAGTATAGAACCTCGTGATATTTTCTCAATGAGGGATCTATATGTGTATCATTATAGTAGAAAATATGGCCATATACAAGTCAGCATACAGATTGTTTCTGTAATATATTGATTTTTCTTGTGTTTAATATTCTAATATCATTAAAATTCTAATGATATTGATTGCATATTTTATGAATACATTCATCAATTAGGATATCATCATTGAAGGAAATAAGTTGCTTGCAGGGAGTATGATACAATGCGAAAACTTATGCACTGAATCATTGCTTACTAAATCCCTTGATATTTAAATCCAAGATTTGTTACTGCTTCTAGTTTGTATCAGTTAATCTGGAAATTGAACACTTTATGCTTACATAATCAAAATTTGTTTGTGGTTTTTTTTCATGTTATATTTCTGTGTTGAATATATATTTAAATGAATAATACTCCTGATACTTTCAATTTAATTATGTTTAATTTAAACTTGGAGTATATTTAAGTAGTGTGTGTGTTGCAGTAACATGACATATTTTTCGTTTTTGTGTGCTTTTGCTTTTACATATCTTTAGTATTTCTATGTAGACAAAGAGTAGATAACTCTGTTTTTCTTTTTCTTCTTTTCTTTAAAGATGGATGGAATGCCAGAGTGAATCAACCTCAATATAATTCTACTGGAAGTTTAGTATTTACAGACCCATACAATGGCGGTAAATAAAATACACAGCTTGTTTTTTTCATACCCCAGAGTTGTTGTGGTTTGTTCCTGCCATTGTGATATGACAAGAATTGCATGTAACTGTCTAGATTTCGTCTATAACTTTAGTAATATATCATGAACTTCATGTGTTGATCGTTCGTTTTGCTACTTTTTTTCAGTGTTTTTTTGGGGGCCTTTTTGGGGCCGAAATTCGGACCCATTCCCCTCACTCAAAAGTATGTTTTTTTTCCCTATCCTCCATTAAAATTCCCCTCCTACAGTTTTTTTTTTAAAATTGGAGATGTTGCCAGTATTGTTGATATTTTTAGTCAGAAAGATAGAAACATTGACCTGTAATGAAACTAACTGATCTGTTAGCATATTTACATGTTTACATCACTGCAACAAAGAAGTGTAGTGAATACAGACATAGAAATATATACTTTTTTATGCACATTATTTTCCCCCTATTTTCCCCTCACAACGCTATTTTCCCCTATCTAAGGGCCCCGCCACCATTCCCCTATAAGTGAAAAGAAACACTGTTTTTGTATTTTGCATTTTTATCAAATTTTACTAGAATCCGTTGGATAGGGTTTTTGTTTTTGATGCATCGTATTATATGTGCACCATCTTATGAAATATTCTTCACTCAATCTTCATAGTGTTTTTGTATCGTGCATTTTGTGTGATGTTGCAGTTACATTTTGCATATGTATAGAGGTTTGAATTTCACAAATTTGTTTACGTGGGTAGCAGTTAGATTTTGATTCATAATACTACATGTAGTTTCCAAACTGAATATCATGTGTGGGTGAATAGTCTAAAATATTGGTAATAAAAGAAAAATGCGTATTTAAACAATCTAATAGTAGCTATAGAATGATAATATTTCATGATGATCTGAACTATTTCCTTACATTATGTATTGAGTAAATGTGTCAAACTTGCAGGAATTAGACCTGCGTGGTGAATGTTGATTTTTCACTGCGGAAATTTCTCACCAACTTTAAGATTCAATGGTATTACTCTATTTGATTTATTATTTCTCACGATATGATGAATATTTCTTACCACTCATTTTATTCTTCTCAAAACTGAAATAAGTTATTTGCTAAGGTGAACATTTTGATTTGTCTATATGTGTCACCTGTTGTATATTAGAATCAAACAACATCTTTGAAATCACGGGGATGATAATTCAACACATGATTGTACTTTAAATGAATAGATAAACTCAGGTCGAACTGTTAAAAATATGGTGACAGGTAAAAAATAATCTTGAAGTGAAGAGTCTGAATTCCATGTTATGTCACAATTAACTTGATGGGATCTCTGGATGACCTAGTACTCAAATAACTTCAGGTTATCTGTTGTGTCAAAACATAAACATATATGCATTGCGCTGTTTGATTCCACAAAAATATAGTAATACTATTTTTCATTCATTTTTTTCCATCTATATTTTGTTCAATAATAAATAAGATATATACGTAGTGACATACACTTTGATTTTTTCAGGAATAATATTGACAAAATGAATATTTAATGATCACTTCATATTGTCACATTTCACTCATGATTTCAGTTATTCTCAATATAGCAGAATTTGCTTTTTATACCCATGAATGAATAAATTTTCAAAATTTATAAAGGCTGAACTTGGGTAGTTGTTAACATTGCATGTGACCTGGTAGTGTTGAATGAAAATTCCCCTTAATCTAGCATACAATGATGTACAGTTTGATATTGATAAATCTGGATTATAGTGACTCCCACTCCTTCTATCACTCCTTCTATCACTCATATTGCATACTGTAAACCCTGTACTATGAGAGAGTATTATTATTTCTAAAATTCACTAATGGACTAGAAGGTGTATTCACAATTTAAAAAAAATTGCTGAACCATTATATTGGGACTTACAATTACTCTCTCATTGATTTTGGACTACTCGAATAATTCCAAAATAGGGTAATGCGCTAAATAAAAGTTCTGTGAAACAAAAGTGGTTTACAGTATTTAAAATTCCTTTAGACCCTATAGAAAAAGGATTGACTTAAATCTGTTGTAACTAGGTATGAAATAGAAGACCTGATATGATAGTACAGATCTAGAAACTTGTACATACCGAATAAAGTCAATGAAATATTTGACATTTTATGCATTTAAGTAAATATTACACCCATGTCTCTAGCTTCTTAAGTACACTTTGAAAACACTCTTCTTTCTATTATAAGTAAAGAATTATGGAAAGTTTAAGATGGTATGTTTGTATTGATCTACAAATATATTTAGGCTATTTTGTTTGCTTAAGATGTTGACGAGTGTTTGTATAAAAAAAGATGTATTAATGTATCTGGGTATTATACATTATAATCCTTTTATAAAATAGTTTTTGGGCGATAATTTTCTATCAGTTTATGGATGAATATTAATTTGTAGTATTATGCAGAATTATATACAATTAGTGAAAGTTGTAATTGTATTCCGAAACAAGGGCTTTGAGGATTTTTGGTTATTTAATTGTTCAAAATTAAATTTTAATTGATTGTATGACAGTGTTATATTTCCATCCTTGTAATTTTGCTAAGTTTATTTGTGTTAATCTGGGCAAAAAAGTAATTTGTCTAGAATTAAATTGACTCCTGCTTGGTTCTCCTGTTCTATTTGAGAATTTATAACTTTTATCCAGCAGATATGTCACACATTTAGCTTCTAGGGAGGAACCATTACCGGTTATATTGTTCTATTGTTCGAAATGATGAGATTAGAACTAAATGCTTGACATATTGTCTTTACTTCCTATAGATACACAGGGTTGTCACTAATTCTTGAATAGATAGGGAAATCATCAATAGTAGGCTGCGAGTGGTCTGAGGGTACTTCCCCTAATATAATGATCATTCATACAAGAAAAGTAGAATCATGGTTATAATGATAAGCTTGTTATTTCATTGTTTCAAGGTTATTTAAAACTGTGACATAAGAGTGTAGGACTTCATTGTTTCATACTTGTATTTGATACTTCAAAATGCGTGTTCTGGTACTTGATTGATGTGGTGTCTCTTTGTTTAAGTTGTATGCATGGATTATATGCGTTGGTGGAGGAAATCGTATGTTTCAATGCATCAGTTCAGAGTCCTTGCTATATTTGTATAATGGACCTGTCCACTTACTTGATGAAAAAGTCCATTTTAGTCACAAAGGTTGGTCAGGTGGCATAATAGCAGACAGCTATATGCTGTGGTAAAATGATCAAATAGATCAATATTTCAACTTCAGCCACTAGCATCGTCAATGTTAATTATTCACATCATGACTTGCAATGTCTAGTACTTGAAATTCCTCATAATAACGTTTCAGCATTAATTCTACTCTTCATATAACCATCTCAATGGTGATTTCATCAGATAAATTGGCTGTAGTAATGGGATATTGTAAGGTTATCTGATTATTCGGTTTGTCTCCAGGTGAAATTACCTGTCCATGTGATATGTTCACTGGATGTGACCACAGGCCGACTACTCAGTTTTATGTTGTACACTTCATTAGTCAGTAGACTGTACACTCTGTGTTCGCAGTTCACCTCCCAGTTCAACTCGCAGTTCACCTTGTATCTGAATAAAATCTGTCAATGAAGCCATAATATTATGCTTGTATCGTAAAACCTACACTTAAAAATCCCCGGTGATGTGTGTTACAGTTGACTTGTTTTGAACTATTTACTTACCTTGTCACAGTGTGTATACAAGTTATTTTTATCTCAGGATTGTAAACAAGGTAAATTTTGACTAATATCTTGCATTTTCTATTTTTTCTTTATCTGCAAATTTTGTCTTGAATGATGGCTGTACGGTTTCATCTGCTGTTTATTGAGAAGTTATGCATTCTGCATGTTGCTGTTTTTATTTTGAGTCATGAGCTCATATATTTCAATGAATAATTTGTTGTTACATTTAATCTTGATAGAAATAAGAATGCGTAGGTTGAATTCTGTTAGAAACGTGATAAATGTTTTGGTTTATTAATAACTTTTATACAAAACATATCAGAAAAAGTATTATTTGTTATACTTTGATATTGTTTAAGCGAACATTATAATGAACTAGGGCCTGGGATTATCTCTTACTCAGCTCTCAGAACTGAGAATTTACTCTGTTGAGTGTGAATGTGGACATTTGAGTTTGCGAAAGTGATAACAATGCTTACTGAATCTGAGATTTGGGTGTAAGTATTGATTATAACTTTTGTACTCCGCACTTTGTATTTAATACTTACACTCAATCTTAGAGTTATACATTTTTTCTCAAGAAAGTGTATTGAAAAGAATACAGTTCAAGACACAGCATTGTTATCCACATCACATTCTTGACTTCCCACACTTACACTTGGTAGAGCAACTTTCTGAGTGCCAAGTTACAGCCATAATCTTGAGTCTTGGTTTTATTACACTGTATCATAGGAGAAATTTCTATTGTATATTAGTCATCTTGTATCTAATCAGTAATAAAACTTCTACTCAGAATGGATATAATCCTGTAGTAACCAGTATAACAGTTTGTTTGTACAACAGATTTCTATACCTTTGTGAAGAAAACTAACATTTATATGAATCATTTGTTTTCCTATAAGGAAAATAACTCCGAAGTAAAAGTTTGCTGTATGAAAAGATTACTTACAGTTGTCATTGTTCATATTGTTATTGTGCTGAGTGTAAAGTGCTTAAGTTTTGGTGCAGGAAATTCATGTGATTACAAGCATGGCATTTGAAGGCAGTCGTGGGTCCGAGCCTCTTGGAGAATGGCCGGCACGCTCACGTACATCATACAAACAGATGACATGTTTTGCTGACCTAGATAATCTCTCATTACCATCAGGTAACACACTTCCTCACATATGTATTCATTTATTTATATCCAATCGTCATAGCTATAAAAAGCCCTGCCACTTGCATATTTACTGTACAATTGGTATTTTTTGAGACAAATATACAAAATAATTTATCTAGACTATTGAACAGATTTTTATGTACACATATTGGCCTCAGATGGGAGGCATGTAGAAATTGCGCTACCCATCTATATGTTATTTAATTGGTATGTTTGTAACACTTTGTGCTTCAACTGTATTTTTGACATGATTCAAAGGCTTCGAATATAACTTGATGAGAAGGTGTGTTACATACAAAGGTCACACCTATTCAGTCAAGGTCACTGGCAAAGGCTCTGAATGATTTTCACGCACATTTTTGTGTTGTATTTCTGTGTGTCAGACATAAATTTTATATGATTAAAGGATTCCTCTGAAATTTTACACAAATATTAAGCATGATGTGATATACCAGTATTCATGATTTCCATTTTTCGTACAAAAGCAACAGTAAGCTGTAACAAAGTATACCTAATATACAGTAATACATGTATAAGCTCCTTGTGAAAAATCTTCCTCTTCTCCAACTTAATTCCCCTTGGTACCTTAATTGTATGACTGAGAACCTTGTGATTCAAGTGTGATGTATGACTTTTATATCATCTAATCAATCTATTCATCTTTACAGTCTTATGTAATATGTATCAGAATTATATTACATTGTGTATTGTTCATTTTCCATTGATTGCATTTCCTCAAAGAAAAATGTAAGAATGCTTTAATTTGATGAAGTTTGAAGGTGGGGGGGGGGTTGATACAACAATTATCACATGTTTTTTTGTGTAACATATTACTAATTTTTATATACACCCCAATTATATATCATACCTTAAATCAAAGACAATTCCGTCTGAACTCTACTTCAGTTGTTTGCCAGTACAAATGTACTTCAAAGGAACGTCATATGCCCATTCATCTGTGAGAATTGACTGTTTTTGTGTCTGTATCTTCATCACTATGTTAACTGCTGAAATAAATATATTACAACAATGTATGTTATTTAAAGTACTACTTTCCATCCTAGCCTAAAAATGTTTCATAGTCAATTTAGTTGGTGAGTCATTAGTTTGAATAGTCATGTGCTCATAAGATTTAACTTCTTAATTAATTCCCTAAAACCACCAAAGATTAAGATGTATTTGGAACATTTTTGTGACACTATTTAGTAAAGGCATGGGTCAGTATTTCAGTATTTTTAAACAAATTCATCAGTTTCTAGAATATTCATTCAAACTCTTTGGCACTTTCAGGAATCGATCTGCTGGTTTTATCATGGTACATTCAGCTTTGTCTGGGGCAGAGACAAGTATACATTTTTGCCCAACGTACACAGTCATCAAATAACTGGAGAAAAAACATGATTTTGAATTATTTTTATGTGTTGGGAACTGGGTAATGAATTTTTACCTGGGTATCCCCCCAGAAAACGTACCCCTGGAGTGGGTCCCTGGGTACTCAACTACTTACCTATGTCTTACATTCATCAGGTTAAAACAGTTGTGTGTATATATATTCTTATAACTCTGCCAGTTGTTTTTTGAAACAAAAAATATGTTTTACAAGAATTATTTTTTAATATTTACTCAGGTATCTCAAAAGGGCTGTAAATTGCCTCAGCAAAATACCAATCACAAACTATGGTGCTTCCTTTGTGTGTCAAGGATTTATTTAATTAAAATACTCGGCATTGTATTTTGCACTATGCAAACTTCATCTCAGCAATTGGGACACCTGTGTTAAAATTTTGATGAAACAACAGACATAAAACAGTGCTTGGGAATATAACATGTAGTACAACAGTGACTAGATTTGAATATGATTCATTTTATATTAAATGTGCTCCTACACATTTAATGTTTAAGTAGAAAAGGATTTTGTCTGCATTATATAATTATCTCATACGGTTGTCATTTATTGCTTGACATTCAGTTATATGAGTCATCTTTGAACTTGTAACAATTCTTCACGCTTTGGTTCACTGGAAGTGTATATAATGGTTTATTCTGTCTAAAACTGGATTTATAAAATGTACATGTACTTACATAAAAAACATGTAAAGAAATGTTCTGAGAATAGGATATTATCCTGATGCAGTAAAACTTCAATGATAAGACAACCCTTGGGACCCTTTAACTGGTCTTATTATTGAGGTGGTTTAAATCTTTAGGTTGAATAAAGAGCAAAACAGTGAAAATGGACTTGAAATTGTGTTCTTAATTTCGAGGTGACCGTATTATAGAGTTGGTCTTTAAGTGAGGTTTTACTGTATATACGTTTGTACTGTACCCTATCAGTGACTGACAGATCATGACATATAGTCTGGTACCTGCTGAATTTATCATGTTTGTTCAAACTTCCAGTCAGATAGAACGACAAAACTTATTCCAACTCTGGTAGGGGGATGTCTTCACTTGTTTTCAGTGATGGAGTGTTCCAATAAAGTTTTGGATTTATGAACTTCAAGCATTGCTTGAAATGTGGATTTTATGAACTTTCTGTTGTTATGTACCGTTGAATGAAATGTGGTGTTGATCTCGTGTTAAATTCTGAGCATTAATATAGGATCCCGTACAAATGGATGTTGTGTTGGTGAAATTTGGAACTAAAAGTAGAATGTTATATTCTTGCATGACTTTTACATAGGTGGAAGCTGCAATGTCATCAGAGGCATGTGACAAAGTTTTGTCTTTGCTTTATTCTTATAGTTTGTCTTTGACTTGTTCTTGAGGTTTTGGACCTTTTCTTGTCAGTTAAATATGGCTATGTTTGAAGAAGAATAAATTGAGACTTCCTGTGCTCAGTGTTTTTTTTCTCTTTGGAAGGAATGGTGGCTGGACTCTGAATGATGGGAGAAAATATGGGGAATATTAACATGACAAAGTAAACATTTCTCTGTCCAAGCCTTGTGTACATGAACTTCCCGTCATACAAAGTTAAACTTGTAAATGGCAGATCATTATCATTAGATATTTTGTGTCAATGTACTTTGGTTTTCCTGACTGTATAATATCAACCATGCTGTTGAAGGGGGATGTACCACAGGATGGGGATACATGTATGTATATACTTCCAGTTTTCATTTAGGGAATAGGGACACATTTCAGCACAGAATGAGCATAAAAAACCACTGATGATGCATGTTTGCTGCATGTCACAATGGTTGATAGTAAAAATGTTGTGGAAATAACTGATTAAAATGATAAAATGTTGTATTTTATTCTTTGTAAAGCATGATACTTGTTATACCTTGTAGTATAGTCAGTGTCAGTTATGGTTCAATATTATGAAATGATTAAGATACAGATATTGAGTTGATAACATTACTATATTAATGAGTAATATTGACATAAGATAATCAGTAATGTTTATCATCACCATCTTTCAACTGTCTCAAAGGACACATTTGGTGATTGAAGAGTGTATGAGTACTTACTATAGTTCTGATTCATTCATCAGTATGTAACTGTATAGTTGTTGTGGATGTTTTTCTGTTAAGGGGTAGTGACATAAAATTTGTTCTTTTTTTGTTAAATAAACGCTAACGAGAAATGATAAATTTTTTAGAAATTATTTTTCATTTGGACTAAAGTTTGATAATTAAGCTGTCACTTGTTCCTGTACTGTGGATGTTAGGATTAACTTTGCTAGGAGAAGATTATAGGTGCTTCAAGTATATGTAGCTATATAAGACATTGAGACGGTTCAGTTAGGAACCGAGACTGCTTTAAAGGCCGTAAATCTTTTATTATGTAAACAACTTCAGCTGTTTTGGTTTAAATGCGTCTCGTTTTCGGAGTACACATGAGTTGTTATGAGTGACTAGTTTCATTTGCATTTTATGAAAACTGGATGTATTTATACTGTGTATGTTAGATATGTCAGTTTTTTAAGTATCAGCACAGTGATATTTTGTGATGTTATGAAGTGATGTTTGTGATGTGATGTTTGTATAAGGTGAAGGAGAAAATTATGGATTCCTTACAGCTTGTACAAAATGACGAGATTGTTGTTGAATTGGGGGAAGGTATCAGAAATCATTATTTTGTGTTCATTTATAGGATACATTTATATCAGTTTTCTTACAAGTTACCATTTGAGACTATCAAAAGTAATTTTGTCTTGCCTGATGATATTTTTAAAAACTGTTTATTCTTTAATATTAATGTGTACCTGAGATGAGAGTATGTAACCAGTTCATCTTGTGAGTGCACCCACTTTTGTCATATTCTCTTTTTCATTTTCTTTATCAAGCCATTACAGGGTAAACGATGGGTGATTGTTCTATGTGCATCATCCTGAATTTATTTAGTTTTTTTTAAGACAGACATGCCATCAGTGTTGTTATCATATTTCTGAAGTTGAATCCTTAATACCATTCTGACAACATCCAAATAGTCCAAGTGTTCACACCATACGAAAACATGGTTTCAAAATATGTCTTTAAAGCCATCTGCATGTAAATTCCTTGACTAAGATAATTTTTTTACTCTAAATACAAGAAATGAGCTAAGGAAAGGACATTTATAAAAGGAAAATTAATTGTGTTGTCTTAAAAAACTTTTTCAGTGAATTTCTACCATTTTCCTTGGTGACCCCCCACCCCCTCAACATGTGATTATATAGAACCATTTCACTGTAGCATGGTGTTGAGTTAATCAAATCCTGCATGTTTCCTATTCTATTATTATTTCCTCATTCCTATTAATTTATTAGTTAATGACTGTCAAAGTTTAGTTTGCCCAAATGTTTTATTATTTTCCATGTCACAAATTTTCAATTCTTCACATGTATGTCTTCTTTATAGTCTTCCTCAATTTCGTCTCTGATACTTCGCTGGTATGGAGCCTTTAAGATTTTTCATTGAATGATACTTTATATTGACCCACCTTTGTCAATATATCATACTTGTTAAGGTTATCAATGTCATATATAATTTATTATAGTTGATACACTTATTAAACGGTTATCTGATTATGTGTAATTACATAGATACTTCACCCCTTGATGTTATCAGGTTAAGTTATAACAAAGTTTATCAGATTATCTGTTTAATCAGTCAAAGTATCGTAAGTGTTGAGTATGTTTGCTATTCAAGTATTTTATCAGATAGTCAATAAGAAATCTTAATAGTTCGTCAGTTTGCGTGGCTGTTGTATTAATTTATATTTTGTATTAAGTTCATATGTATAAGTTGTTGTAGTTTACTAAATGTTGTGTGACTAGTTAGAATTTAAGTGTATATGACGGTTCAGTCATCACACATTATTTTCCCTGTGACATATATTTCTGTAGCTGTGGATTTGAAAACACTTATCACTAACAACCTGATAGACAGGTGCTTGACATAATCAACTGGAGAGCCAATTAAAAAAAAGAAGCTTTTTTAAAACTTAATATGTTCCGTCATTAACGCTTGATACAACTGTGATTATTGTGTGTCTTTGAAGACTATAGAAGATGTATATACATGTATCATTTAGCCCTGGTTTCACCCATAGACCCAGAACTGTCAACTACGGTTATCATCTTAATTCAATGCTTGTATTAAGAGTTTACAGATGTATTATATTAATGTGTGGGGACATCATGATTATGCGTATAATTGTGTTTTTGTTTTAAATTGCTGATATGTATTTGTATTTCAGATGATGGGCATGGTATTGTATCTGAGGACCCCAGTGGAGATGGTGCATCTCATGGAAAGGTGAGTCCATTTTGCCTGTATTCTGTCAGACACTGACATCTATAATATGAATTGAGAAAATCTCCTTTTCTGTTGTTGATTGTAGGTGAAATAAGCATGTATAGAAACGTTTGGTGCCAACATTTTTTATTCATGAATGCATGATATTGACTATGGCAGGATATTGACTGTGACATTATATTGACTGTGGGTGGACTATTGACTGTGACATTATATTGACTGTGGCATTATATAGACTGTGGGGGGACTATTGACTGACATTATATTGACTGTGACACTATATTGACTTTGGGGAGACTATTGACTGTGACACTATATTGACTGTGGCAGGCTATTGACTGTGGCAGACTATTGACTGTGACAGACTGTTGACTGTGACAGACTGTTGACTGTGACAGGCTATAGACTGTGACAGGCTATTGACTGTGACATTATATTGACTGTGACAGACTATTGACTGTGACATTATATTAACTGTGGCAGACTATTGACTGTGGCAGACTATTGACTGTGGCAGACTATTGACTGTGACATTTTATTGACTGTGGCAGACTATTGACTGTGGCAGGCTATTGACTGTGGCAGACTATTGACTGAAAAAATATACCTCTATTGAGCTCAGTTTAGAATATCGGGATGGCTAAATATGGTTGCTTAAACATGATTGCACAAATGTACGGATGTATGATTGATTGCATTGCTGTATTTCAGGGACGAAATCTTTATTTAGAGGATGGTGTCAGTAAGATAGATTTTGTACTGGCATGGGAACTTCCCAAAAAGGACTCTGAAGAAGCACAAAAAGCAAAGAAAGCAAGAGAATTGTTTGAGAAGAACCTATTAGAGGAAGGACTGAAGTTAGAGTATGATCTCGTAAGTCATCTTAGGGGGGAAATATATGGCAGTCTTTCATTTCATCGGATAATTTTTACATAGTTGGTATTTATCATTTACATTGTTAATTGCAACAACAATTCACAAATATTGGAATCTTAACCCTGTGTCAGTGTTAAAGCTCATAGTTGACTATGCATTATCATGCTATAAGTATGGTCAGGGTATACTTTTGGACAGCACATAGTGAAGTCACTTTTCCTCAATATACAGTTACCAAGCTCTTAAGTATGATGTATGTTTTCGGCATAATTCTTTTGACACTGAAACATGATGATAGTTGTATTCAAATATTTCTGAACCATTCCACAAAAAGAACGGGCATATTGTTTTGCTCATGTCGGTCTTCTTGTGGGTAGACTGTTTGGTTACTGATCAGAAAGTGGAGAACTCTGTGATGTATTGTTTTCGAACGCCTACGGTTATTGTCAGTGGTCTGTTGATGACCTTACTGTTTTTTGATGTCATAGGTCAAGGTAATGGTGATCTTATGACTGAAAATGGTTTCTGCAATTATGAACAGAATTTTTTTCAAACGTAATTAAATAATGGATATTTTTATGCGCCCTTTCGAAGAAAAGACGGCATATTGGTTTGCACATGTCCGTCCGTCCGTAACCATTTCGTTTCCGATCAATAACTCAAGAACCCCTTGACCTATCATCCTCAAACGTGGTCCACACATTCATCTTGGGTAGCAGAGGAACCCTATCGATTTTGGGGTCACGGGCTCAGAGGTCAAGGTCACAGGGGGGCATAATGTTTTACAAACATCTCTTGTCTTTCATGCATTGATATTTATATCATAAATGACAGAGGTGCAATAACACCCATATATCATTTTCTTGATGTGATGTCATAATTGCCTGTCATGGCTAATGTGGGCAAAAACTTAAATTTTCACAGATAAAATGTACATTTGCTATGTGTGATATAATTAAAATATGTCTGTTCACAAATTATTGAATGTATGAATAAAATAATTTATGAATTTTATATTACTGTCTCAGAAAACTTGTTTGATGACTTCAGTTATATTTGATCACTCATGCAATGAAATCTATGGATATTTAATATCACCTGTTAATATCTCATCCAATGCTTGGTGTAAATCCTTGGTAGTTGTTTAAGTACCCAGCTGTTACTTTCATTATGGACGCATATGCATTTTGCAGTTTATGTAAATTCAGTGTTTGAATAAGAAACATAAAACATGTTATAATTATTGATAATTGCACAGCTGATAGTTTTAAGTATGCTTGTCGTATATAGAGGATATCAAATTAGTGTAACATTAATTAGTATTGAATTTATTGAACAAAATGATGAAGCAAGCCTCTGGCCGTCTTATTAAATGCATCAAAAGTTAGGATGTGGACATTTTTTATTATTACTCATTTTGTAAGGGATTTCATTTAGGTTTTTCACTCGTTTGCATATTATATGCACACTGTGCCATATGATTTGTATGGCATTGTAGAAACATGCACTGTCAGGCGTGTAGCTACCTGTACTCAAAATACGACGTGTACACATGATTATGAAAAACTAGAAAATCTGCAATAACCAACAGTTAAGCATTAGTTTGCAGTTTGAGATGTCAATTTTCTGAATATATAATGCTTCAAAATTTACTGTTTTGTCTGTGAATGTTACCAGAGGGCACCACAAATGTTCTAGAACACTGGGTTTTTCCAGGGTATTATTCCCTAGTATTCCCTAACTACCGGCCCTGACTACGGCCCTGCACTGTAATGTGATAAGACTAAAACATTATACCCATTAGTTCTTTCAATGATACAAGTATGTCTCAATTAAAAGAAAAATAATTTATTTTTGTCATCATACATTGCTAACATTTGATCATTTTGTTATATAATTTATTGAATGATTTCAGAGGGACGAGGAGGTACACTACGTTAAGATACATGCTCCGTGGGAAGTGTTGACCAGATACGGGGAAATCTTGAAGATGAAAATGCCAATGAAACAGGTATGTGGAAAGCAGAATACATTTGATAATAGTTGAATGTTTGCTGCTGATATTAGGGATGAAAGCATTAATTTAAACTCATATCTTGTGGTTGAAAAATAAAAATGTTGGACTGATTGTTGCTTAGGCTTTTGTTTATCAAATACCGGATTAAACATACTATATTGGCTTGAATGAAGGTGGTCATGGTAATGTTTTGAAGAAAATGAGCTGTTTCTGCTGTTATGTCACAAATAGAATCTTATATTCTTCATTGTTTTGTTGAAACAGCTTTTTTCAAGAGCTCTTCTTGAAAGAATACTTATATTGAAAAGCGTATTATGTATATCATTTCAGACTCTTGTTGCTCAAAACATTCAGAAGAAGTATTCAAAATGGGAGGTAAGATGATGGAGTATTCCTTCTTTACTGTTGTTAGACCTTGTCATTATATTGTGATCACGTTGTTATTATGCCACCCCCCCTCGAAGAACATGGAGATATTATTTTGTTCATGTCGGTCGATGGGCCATTTGGTTTCCAATCAATAACAGGACAATGCTTCAGCCAGAGTCAAACTTTATAGGATGATTGTCTGTTGGTCAAAAGTCAAGGTGACCTAGAAACAGAAAGCAGTGTCTGATCCATTACTGATAACTCTTGGACCTATGGATGACATTACTGAAGATTGTTTGTGTCTTTAGTGGTCAAACATTTTTTCAGTGGTCGTGGGGCATAATTGTTTCACCAACAGCTTTTGTCATGTTGATATTGTTGCAAGACCTTTTCATTATATTATGATAACATAGTTATTGTCATAGTTTTCCTATATATCTATACTTGGTTTGTTATAACGGTTTAGTTTGGGTTGTTAGTGTGTATAGGGATTTTCTTGGATGATTACCTGTATATGTATGTTTGGTGTGTACCAAGTATATTATTCTGTTAGTTGGTTTGTGGGCCTTTTGATAAATCTGTGGGTTCTCTGAATTTGTGGGAAATACTAACTGCCTTTTTTCTCTTATCAAATATTTTTTTTTATAAGCTTATCTAGATATATAGAGTCAATAGAGCAAGATGTTATGTGTCTTATACCATTTTGAGGGTTGAATGCGAAGCTTGTCTATCTGCATATGAATGAAGAAGTAGATAGGCTTCATTGGCTTTCATCACTCAATATGTGTATTGATATCATCAATAGAAATATCATGCTCATGGCTTGTAAAGCATTCTAACAAAATCATTTTATGGCTTTGTTAACATTTATATAAATCTTGCACCATAAATATGCAGAAATAATCATTACCTGTCGGAATATTTTAACTTAGAACATTTATTTAAATGTTTAATACATGTACTTATATTGCACACTGTATTTGCCACTCATGCACTCTGTCTGTCTGTCTGTATTTGGGCGTGTTACTTGTGTTCACCCACCTAATGTTGTAAATTTAGATATTAATGGACAAAACAATCTGTGCGGGATGTTGTCAAACAAAAACGATGGTCATAGATCATGTTTTATTGTAAGCAAATGTAAAAATAATAACATAAACTGTTCATGATTTCAATTAAAGTCAGTTAATTAACATTGACTGAACCTCAATTAGTGTCAAGCATTCGGTGCTCTCAGAGATGGCAACAATGGAGAAGCCAAAAATCTGTTCTTGTCTTCATTAATTGTACAGAATGTTTATGTGTATTTATATTTCTCTTGGTCTGATTAATGTTAGGATGTTATATGTTGATAAAGTTGGCATTGGTTGGAAACCCAGGAATACTGGTCTCTGTATTACACATAAATACAACTTACCATCATAAACTCTTAATATTGATGTTTTACATGTTTTTTTTCTTGATTGTTTTGCAGTGTATTTATTATTAAGTTGTAGTTTGATTCATCTCAGCACAAAGTGCTTCAATATGAGTTATTGTGATGCCCTGATGTTCGGTTGTGTTTGTCAATTTTTTAACTTGATTCCACTGTAAAAGACCATAAATCTATTGGTGACATGTCAAGTCTTATGATGAGCTTGGTTAGTTCTTGCAATTTGATCCTTCAAAAGCATTCATGTCAGCGCATAGTGGCCATAATGGCCTGCTTGTTACAGTGATATTATGTAGATACAGTGATTGCACTACATGTAATATTCTATTCAATTCTATTGCTTATTGCATGAATGCTGAGGACTTTTTTCTGTAGATATCCATGTATTTATTTTGCAGACAAGACTTATAGAATATGAGACGAGAGTTTGATGTGTTTGTCCCCTTCCTTTTTTGGTTTGACTTTTACGGCCTGAGAAAAAGAACTTTTATTACCCAGAAAAGAAGAAGTGTTTCAGTTGTTAAAATGTTTTTGATCTTCTGGTTAAACTTACAGAATTATCAATCTTCGGTGATTCGATAAGGAAAGTAATTGTCAAAGTTTATGAAAAAATTCAGTCTGGTCGAAAGTACTGAGAAGAATATACACATAAGCTGGAAATTACATTTTTTTAGATTAAAGATCAAACTCGAGTCTTACTGTCTTTAGGTCTGTATGTATCAGCTGACAAAGTATATGTACAGCTTTGAGCTTTTTAATATAACACTATGTATGTCTAAATCGTTTGCAGGAGACTTTGGATATGGTGAGTAAAGGTTGCTATGGAGACCCAGTCTTTGCTAGCATAGTGATTTTGACTTGTGCTATAATATATACTATGCCTGCATTGTTAAATACAATTGGTACCAAGATAAGGAATCTGTGAATGAAATAATAATATCCTTAATTGAATGCTTAATGCCTCAGTATGCCAGTTTTATGTTGCATGGGGAAATTGGGTCTGTGTGTCTTGCATTCCAACATTGTTCAATTGTCTTCCCTGTTTTAAGTTCAAAAGTAGGGCCTTCTGTCAGCACCAAATTTGAATGGTGTTACGATGGCCTGTTTGAAGTATAATATATATGTGTCTGTATTCTATCATATAAGTATAGTATAAAGTATTCATTATTACATCAGTATGTCCCACTAAATGGTCTTAACCCTTCACTCCATAGATATGCCTGAAAGTACAAGTATTCAAAAATATTAAGTGTCTGAAACCTGTTAAAAGCATAAGAATGTAATATGATTAATGATTAATGCAGGTCTGTTTTACATGTCTTCATGAAAGTTTTAACTGCTCTGATGGGTGATAGATAAACTAGTATATGTGCCGATAAGTGAAGGAGCAGATAGACTGGTTTCCCTTTCATCCATTGTCTTGCTTGTAGATTATATAACCACCTACCTGCTTCACCATCTGATTGGCTTTATGTATATACCGTGCTGTGCTTACTAACTTGACATGTCTGATGTGTGTTTTGGGTAGTATGTTTTACCACGTTTTCACAGTGAAGCTAGGGCTAGATTTGACTTCATGTATCAATATTTACACTTCACTTTATTGTTATACTTGCTATCTCAGGAAAAGAATGTTTACTACAGAGGGGAACCTTTATGGTCAGAGAAAATACTGGTAAAATGCTTGTAGCTGTTTCTGTAGATGTGTTTATGTGAACTTTCAACTAGTACATGTTTGTACTTGTCATCTTGCCTGATGTTTGTTGAAGCGGCTGAAATGTATTTTTTTTAATGATGACTGTATTCAGAATATGTGAATTTGAGTTAGATTTTGTTTTTTATGACATAGATGAATCCAAACATAAAGTGTCCTTAATCTTATTGCTTTAGCATTGATGTGATCTTGTGTATGATGATGTATGTCAACCCTGTTCTATTTGTTAGCATGTTTTATGTACCTGAAGTGTTTATTTCTATTAATTTGGACCCCTATCACAGAAGATCTCATTTGAGAATTGTCTGAAACTCAGATTTCAAGGTCACGTAGTTTGACTCATAGAATGCATGGCGTGTTGAAAGAGCTGGTATGATAACTGGGTAGAGGCATACTGGTACCAGTATCGATGGTGAGACTGTGGCATGCTGTTCACTGTACAACAAGTAGACTTGACAAAAAGATCTCAATTTGAGAAGTTTTGTGAGATCTGGACCCGAGTATTGTCAGGATTGTTCCCCCTATATGATATGATGCATATACTTATTTATTTCCTTTTGTATTGTTCTTGTTTTTTTTAAATTTATACTCTGCATGTAAGCCAAAAGATTTGGAAATTTAATTAATTCCTTTGGTCATTTTTTTGCCAATATACACACCAGCAAGCTTATCTGGAATTGTCACTTTTACTGTGTCTCAAAAAGGCCCAATGTAAGTCCCTAGTTGATATCAAATCACCTTAAACATGAGTATACTAGTTTACATTGTCAATTATTGGTTATTTATAAATCTTTGATGCAATTTTATCAAGCAAAACAATGGATATTTCAGTAAAATATTCCAACAACCATTTTAATATGATCAGTTCCTTATCAGACTATAGGTTAAAGATTTTTATGGTAAATTTCGAACATATCTTTCACTCATTATTCTATTTCTGTGTCCAAATATACCATGATCATGTCAATTTGATATGTTGACAGTAACCACTTACTTAGAAATCATGAATTTTGCATAATTTTGCATTTTTGTGGGGCCTTGAATAGTTGCAATGATTTGCTATGTAAATGCTATTTCACAAATGGTATCTGTTTTATCTTTCACTTCTGTCCCCTGATTTGCACCTCTTCTTTCCTTCTAGTTTTAGTTGTGAACTACGACAGCTCATTCATTTTCTTTTCATTTTATAATTTTATATAAATATTCTAGCTTGTAGGTAACTGTTTGTTAAGTTGATGTTGTAAAAATACTTAACCATAAAACCCTACAAAATTATAATGTGTACTACTAAGCAACATTGAGTGAACCCACTTTTCCATTTAATGAAAAATATGGATCAGCTTGATAGTCATTTATGAATGTTTTATTAAGCTGGGTTGTCAAAAAAGCTGAACAATGGTGAATCAATTAACATTCCATCCATATCAGTGGTTTTCAACCCTAATGGGGACTTCAGCAAACCCCAAAGACCCCTTGGCCATTGCTTGGTCCATCAAATTGTTTTCTACAAAAGTTATTGACTACAAGATTAAGTATACTCTAAATGTGACTACTATGATAATTAAAGGGTGATTCGTCTGATGGAAGGAGACAGGTATATGTTTGTAACATTCTACGCTTTCAGTGCTCTAGGAATCCATTTTCCCAACATCCAGGAAAAGTCTAATAGCCGATTCAGGCTACCAACTGTTGAGTTGGACTTAGTCATGACAAGTCTGTTATGCACGCTTACTTAACTGTTAATCTGTACCTTATTCTATGCTCTGACAACTTGCCTATCATGTCGGATAAGTCAAATTTAAAATGTCCATGTGTCCGGGACAACTGTATTTAAGAAATTTTCTAGAGCTCTGCCTTTATTAGAAGTAACCCAAGTTAAAATTTGATTGTATAGCATTAATTTCACTATTGTTTTTCATACCGAAGTGTCATAAAGTGTATCTGAGTTTTTCTAGTAATACCACCATTTTTGTCACCATTTTGTTTGTAAGGATATAATACAGACTAGATAAACTTGTCTGTTTTTGCTTTATATAAAGTTTTCATGGACCTTTTTATGGTTGGTCCAGAAAGTACTATTACCACTGTATACTACTATACTTGTCCTTATGTAAAGATGCCTTTCACAGTTTTCTGTTCAAAATATGCCATAGTAATCTGGTGACATTATGTGAATGTCATGGCAATGATACATCATTTATGTTGTAATTTTACTTACAAAGGAAGGCCTTCTTAGCCAAAACATAGAAATGAGAAATGTTTAACAATTACACATTGGCCTATATAATTATTTAATAACCTACCTGACTCATCCACATGTATACACAATTATCAATCATGATCTCTCAGATCAGTGTACAAATTTTCTTATCTTTGCTTTGATATCTTTTTATGTGTAGTTAAGTTTCTAAAACGCTTCGTACAGTATATTATGTTTTAAACTAGGTGTCTGAAGGGGAAAAGTGACTAAAATCAAAATTCAATGTTTAATTGCACAGAACTTGGGGGAAGCGGGTTATGTCAAAGTCTACGTTTGTAGATCACTTATAGATTGATACACAATGATGTAATTCAGAAAATTAATTGTAATTAGTTCAGTTTAACAACTCCAAAATAGACACAATATGGAATAGGAGCATGATAAGCAATGGAACAGTAGTTTTTCCATTTAGCATTTTTGACAATTTATGCAGTTACATACTTGGATTGCATTCTATTTTATTCTACATTTACAAATTTATTGTAATTTTTTTTTTTTTTTTTTAAATACAGTGTTTGTATCACATAACGTTAAGATGTTTTGTCTGCTGACATTGTGGTCCTATTTATGTCATACTGAGAAATAATATGACTCTTATTTATGTTTCAGAATCCAGTAAAAGCAGTGAGCGCAACAGTTTGGAACACCATTGTGAAAATACAGAATACAATCAAGAGACCGTTTCAACTGGACCAAGTTGTGATGCCAACAATAAGTAAAGAACCAACACTTACCTACACCAGGGACAGGGAATACTTGTAATGATAAATTTAGCACTTTTCTTTGATTGGTTTAAACTTATTGATTAATATCGTTAGTGAAGCTAGTTCTTTCAACTTACATTGATCACTCTCGATGACGGCTTCCTGGGTGTTTTACCCATACCTAGTTCAAGGATAGTGAAGACGACAGGAGAATATTGCCAATTGTAGTACTTGAACCTTCAACCTTTGGATCAGGAGTCAAGCGCTATACCCCTACATTTCTATGCTTCCTTATATTATTGATCTTATGGAATATCTTTGCAATGTCATTCCATGGCATTCTGTATCAAAACAACCATGAAAATCAAATTCTTATTGAGTATTTTTTACTCTAGTCGTCTTGTACACTATTTTTGGACATCTATGGTTGAGTGGTTATGTTTGAGTGGTTATGGTTGCCAACTTTGAATAACTTGCCACTCACCTCTGTGGGTTTGAATCCCACCCGGAATGTAGAATTTGTCAGAGAGGAAGCTGTCCAGCTGGCTTACAGTAGGCTAATGGTTCTACCCAGGTGTCCACCAGGGATCTTCATCCACATTAATAGCTGGACCCTGG
Organism: Mactromeris polynyma; assembly: GCA_032209605.1. Lineage (NCBI taxonomy): Eukaryota > Metazoa > Mollusca > Bivalvia > Venerida > Mactridae > Mactromeris > Mactromeris polynyma. The sequence goes on from JASFXZ010000005.1 coordinate 20,277,745, forward strand.
TTGTTTATGTGACTTAAAGCTTTAACTCTATAGATTTTTATAGATCTTATTGATCTTGGATTCTGGTCAAGTTGTTGGTTAGAAAATTGATGTAATACTTAAGCTGAATCTATTTGTGTCTGACTTACCTGCGAGTTTATTGGTGAGGATGTTAAGAAGATAACATAATTTGATGTTCAAGTGTTATATTTTAATTTCAGTTCCATTTTGTATGCTAGAAAGTTATAGCCATCTTGGTGTTATGTTATTCATTATTTTTATTATGTTGAGATTTTATCATTTGCATATTTTAGGTTTAACGTTCCAGAACAAAAGGATTTGTTCTTTACAAACCCAGAACGTTCCAGAATTGTTGATTTCATTCTCCGGAGAAAACCATTTGGTGAAGATAAACAGGAGGCATATACGTTTGGTAAGAAATCTTGATACATAACAACCTTACTGTAATTGTTGAGATATGTTACATAAAGACGGGTGATGTTACTGGGTAATATTTTCGGCTCCCGACTCTTATTGATGCCCCTTAAAATGATCAGTTAGGTGTGCATGAACCAATGTACTGTATGAAATTGTTGTATAGGTAAATTGTTACAACAGCACAAACTATAGGTCAGTTTATCACTTATTTTTCCATAAAAGGTTCACTGAAATAAGTCACTGTTGTGATTGTCTGAAACTGTGTTCACTGATTAAAGTAAAATACATTCTGTATTCGCTTGTTGTGTAGTTCTTTTACTTCAATCACTTGATTGTCACTACAATCCATTCTTTAACCGTTAATTGTCTGATGTTTGTCTGCTTCATGTATATATTTGACTGTGAAGTCAAATTATTATTATTTCACATTTAGCATATTGATCCTATTAAATGTGATAGTTTTCCCAGGAATGCTACATCATTGTTGAATACAACCTGTATGTCTGTTAGTCCATGCAAAAAATTGGTGTCTGGTCGATAACTAAAGCATATGATAACAAGTCCAGTTCGATTTTGGTTACAATCCACCAAGTTTTGGAGGAGTTATGGCCCTTTTGTAAACTTAAAAAATTGGTTTATGATCAATAACGCTTGACAGTGTCAATGGATTCAATTCCTTGTATAGCCTTTACTAACACAATATTTGCATTCTACTGAAAAACCCATAGCAGGTGCATCTGTGTCCTTTAGACCATTTAGTTTCATTAAATGACTAAACCGACTGGTATTAGGTTAAAGTAACCCGTTTCATGGATTGTGAAAGAAGTGATTACACATCATATTAATTATACTCAACGACCACTTCCTGGGTTGCTAACCAGTACTCATGCCTCATTAAGGGTTTATGAGATCCTGGAAGCATTATTGTCATAGTGCTATTCAAACCCATGTTTTTCAGATCAGGGGACTGGCAGTCTACCCTTACATCACCATGCTTGGTATAAACATTGCTTTTATATGTAATTGTGAACCAATATTATATATGGTTATGTAGATCCATCCATTGATAATACTTTGAGTAAATTATTATTCTTCTGTATGCTTTTGTCTATAATACTGAATGCTTTAGGTGAAAACCATGCTACATGTATATAGCTAAAGCTGACTATCAGTGGTTGTGAAAGTTTTTATTCACTGAATTTTTCAGCTGAAAATTTTTATCCACAAAATATAGGTAATGTTTGTTTGGAAGCATAGTTTTAATTTACCAGTTATCTTTGAATTGTGTACTTCAACATTTCTATCCAAGCTTTGCATTCCCTCCTCATCCCCCCCTGTCACTGTACTTAACTTACACTAGTCTCAATACATCCACTGACAACATAAGTAGATACTTGATTGTAGAACTCATTTAGGTTAACACGTCTTCTGTTGTGTTATTCTTGTGAGTAGATGTTTGTGCCTCCACAACTGTGTGGGGGACACTTAGATTTACCCTTGTCCGACCGTCAGTCTGTTATTATGTCCATGCCACAAATTTTGTGTTGTTCATAAATCCTGAACCATTGGACCTACAGTCTTCAAACTTTAAGCAATGTATATCAGTATGTGAAGTTGTGCACCTTGGGTTTGCTCCCCCTCCACCAAGGACAGAGTTATTGGCCTTGAATAGGTGAAAATTTGCAATTTTGACATTGTGTCACATTCCAAGTATATAGTGTTTGAACAAATCTGCATAATTATATGAAGTTGTTGCACCTGGGGTTTGACATTCCTCTAGAGTTATGGACCTTTCTTAAATGAAAATTAGCATTTCTGGCTTAGTCGCTCATATCTCAAAATGTATTTGACCTGTAGTAAAAACTTCATAGAAATATTATTCATCATATGAAATTGCACACCTTGCATTTTTATTGCCTTTATTTAGTCAGAGCCGAGTTATGTCCCCTTGATTGAGTAAAGTGGGGGCACCTGTGTCCTGTGGACTCATTTCTAGTTATTGTAGAGACAGTACTAACATGTCTGGCTGTATTTATATCTGATCTGATGGAAAATGGTGAATGTAGGACTGTAGAAAAAAAAGATGTACGTTTGTTTATATTGCAGACTGTAATTATAGACCATTAATACTTCTCTGACTGTCGTAGCTCTTGTTTGGGTATATAAATGGGTGATGACCTTGATTTTGTTGTTTTAGGGTTCAGATTGGTCTGATTGGCCATTATCTTACAGAAGGATTAAATGAACACTTTGTTCTTTGATAATATTCTTTATGGCTTATATATGCATTATGTCTGACTTGTAAAAATGATGTCAGCAGCTTTTACATATTTAGATGTTATGTTGTTAACGAGTTCAAAGTTTATTGACAAAAACTCACAATGTTCAATGTCAAAACAACATATGAGCGCGGCTGTATGATTTCCAACCTCTTCTGTTTAGTGACGTCATTTCAAGAAAACGCAACATGTAATGTCAAAATTTGTGAGCAGAAAATAATATTTACTCCATATGGTCACTTCGTTTCCTATTGCCATATGGGGCAAATATTGCTTACTGTCAGTTCATTATGACGTCATATGTGACATTTCCTGAAAATGACTTCACTTCAAGAAGAGGTTGGAAATTGTACAGCCACGCTCATATATACAATGAGAAAGAACAGGATTGAGTGCAGTGTGGAATGTGTGTTTACACCTTATGTAATGTGTATGTGATGAATTAAGTATTAAATTTGTGTTTGACAAATTATTGCATCATGTTTAAGAACATAAGTGGGAAATTCAATTCTTATTCAATTCATTTCTAATACATTAATGATACTCGCTATGTTACACACATTGTTGCTTGAATGTCTACCCAGTTAGTGAGTTGAGATTTTGTCTGTCTGATTTGTCCTGCTTGATAATTTAACTTACAGGTTTAACATCTTATATGTCAAGTCAAGGTTGATTAAATATCTACCTTGATTATTCATTTAATAAGTGTCAGTTGTGCACGAACCACAACCACAGTACTGGAAAGCCATGTTCTATGGTTAGAATATCAAACTTGACTGAAATATTGGTTAACTAAGATTTCAAACCTATGTTGTTTGATTAACAGCATCATTTTTGTACTGACATTGAAAGCTTGGTATGAATGGCATGATTGGCTGTTTTTACATTGTGTTACTTTTACACAGCAATGCAGAGATAGATTAAATAATTGTTTGCTGACATTGTTCATTTCTAATCTAGATTGGAAATTACTAATTAACATGTTGGTTAAAATGCAATGGGATGTGTTATACTCTAGTCCATTTTAGTTACTGTCCAGAAAGGAGGCTTTTCTCATCTGGGCTACGTATGGCCTTCATTGTACAGCCAATAATTATTTACAAATTGTTATAACACCCTTTTTGAACCTATTTCCATCAAACTTTATAGGATGATTAAAATGGTGGAGTAGAATGGTCAATAACATACTTGATAAATGACCAGTATTGCACTTAAGTTGATGATGTGTTTTTAAGGTCACTTTAACTGTATGACTTTGTGAGATGAGAAAAACTGCAGATGTTCTTGTCTGTAATTATGGTATGTTTGATTTCAAACGTATAAACCCATTTCGATAAGGCTTTCATTTTAGATTTATCCATTATATTGGGTATAGGGTGGGAAGGTTGTTTAAATCATAGTTTCAATTATGAACGGATGAATATGCTGTATACAACACCCCTATAATAGATATTTAGGTGAACATGATAATGAAAGAAATAGCGAATTTGAGTTATACAATGTACTTACAGTAATTTTGTTTGTTGTGTTTATGTATTTAGGAACAACTGAGTTTACTAATTCAGGTAATACATGACTTCACATGGCAGGAGCTTTTTTTGGAAACAGTGATAACATATGTTTTATATTTCTTCATTAATCGACTCAGTATTGTGCTTATAAAAGTCAAGAGGAAGTTGCACATGTTTTTTTGTGATTTGAAAGAACAATGCTAGCTTTATGTATTGCACAATGAATTTGAACATTGGGATAGGTGTAGGATTGTATAAGAACAGAACATTTATTACAACATGTACAATGCACCAAAACTAACATAAAAGCGGAACTCTAAATGTATCCAGATATTCCTTATCAGTAAGGCTCCAATGAGCATGCTGTGCTATTGTGATCGCAATGTGGCCATCATTGTTTGCTGAGCATTGCTCATTGCAACTTGTCTTATGCTCTCCAGAGGTCACTATTAATTTTGGCTGAATGTTAAACAAATATGACTGAGATGTTAGCTTAGTAAATATCCAATGAGTTTAATATGAGTTTAAAAAAGATCATGAACATGGTCAAATCTTAGCAAAGACCTGCTGAGACTCTAGAGATCATAATTTCTACATTTGCTGCATTAAACCTTGTTTGCATTATTGTTTATGAAAGAAATAGAGGTCATATTACAAACTGTTACAGGTTGTCAGGTGAGGGGTACTAGGCCATCATGACTATTTCATTGTATCAATGAGTATTTTGCTCACATTTCTTTAAGATTGTAGACATTGTACACTGATCACCATCTCAGGGGTGAAAATAATGAATATACGGGCATAATTATTTTCATATTCTGCTCCATAATCGGTTAAATTGTCTCTATTTTACTAACAGCATTTTATGGACAGGGGTTTTGTTGAAGTTAAAGGGGTAAAGGGCTTTGTACTGTTCTCAGATAAACAGCATTTGTATCACCCCTGTTATGACACCTGCTCCTCAAATCCAATGTTACAATAGCTGTATATTTATATATCTTCCTATAAGTCAACTCTGTTAAAGAGAAAAAATAAACTACCACACACACACCAACTGACACTTAGATACTGCAAGTCAGTATTTATATACTTCCGTACCTATAACATATTTGTATGAAATATTGAAGCAATTAATGTATGACCATTGATGTCCAAGTAAGTAGAACATATAGATACATGTACCGGGGTTCTTATGATTGTGTTTTATATATATCCTAAATGCCTTGAAGATTTATAGAAGTGATTAGTTAATTCTGTTGGAGTTCCCTTTAATATCACTTTTTGGATGGAAAATACTCACTACTTGTAAAACAACCCAGCAAGTTTCCTCACTGATGTATAATTTAAAGTGGATTTGATTCTCAGGTAAAAGGGGCTGCATCCTTGATTGTCTCGCTACCCTAGACCAAAGTTGTACAGGCATGTGTAAATGAATTTATACAAATTGCATGAATAGGAATCATTTTCAGAATATTGCCAGCAGCTTGTATTAAAACATCTGTTCAAACATCAACTGGCATTTGAGTTATGCATATAATACAGTTGTTATAGATTGCTATTTGCTGCTTTGAGTGTGACTTTGTTTCCCATTACTGATTATAAAATCATCTACTGAATATTGTGTTGAAAAAAACCTGAGTCCGATGTAACATGGAATTGTATATGATTGTTTAATAGTGAAGTTGAATTCTGACTCATTGGTATGAGAGACTCATATTTCAAATATATATCAATTTACATGCTACTTTTCTATCCAAATGGGTATTATATGTTTGAGACTTGGTTACTACATGTACAACAGTATGAATGTAAAGTACGATAAAACATCTGATTTCAGATATCAAAAACCTTGTTATATTATGTTTAATGGATTGTATGAACATCAATGTGTATATTTCAGGTATAAAGAAAATGTTGGCTGATGAATATTACACTGCAGCTTTCCCACTTCATGAGGTAATTCAATATGTTTATATATAAAGATGTTTATATTGATTGTAAATTAAGCTTACAAAATACATGAATCACTGTATATGGCCACTACCTGGGTTACCACCTAGTGCTTGCACCTTATTCAAGGATTGTGAAATTGTGGTTCAACCTCCATCAGGGCAGGATTCGAACCATGACCTTTGGATCAGGACTTGCACACTCTACCCCATGACCACTATGCCTCCAGGGCCCATATTCACAAAGGTTTAAAGACTGAATCTCAGACTTTGACTTTAAAATTGCAAAAATTGAATTTACAAGCATATAGTTTTAATTATATTTAAACAGATACATTTTTGCATGAATATTTCTTGTTACACACTCTACACTTTTGCCTTGTTTTATCAAAATTTATTGTGTAACAATTACGTAGAAACAAAATGAAAATTTACTATTTTAAAGTCTAAGTCTGAGATTCAGTCTTAAAATGTTTGTGAGTATGGACCTGGTAATTCAGTAACATTCTAAAACTACAAACTTCCATCTTGTGCAAGGTCAATGGATTATTTACTGACATGATTATATATACATGTAATTACCGGTAGATGTAATAAATTAATTAGATATATATAATAGATTTATGATGAGTCAATACCACACTCGGGGTGTGCAGGGTTCTTTAAAATAAATATGTGTCAATATAAACCAAGGATTTATTGTCCTTTTCTGTGGTGACAGCCTAGTACAATAGTAAGCCTTGTCACTTTACAAGCGGCCCGTTCACTGTTCAAATGAAGCATGTGTATAGATGTGTTTGGTCATTTTCATGTCCTGAATGATTAATATTGGCTGTTGTTGAGATTGTTTTGTTACTGACTTATCTGAGCAGTCAATTCACATGTTTTAATGATAATTATATTGGAAAATATGCGATTTTAGGGATTGAATGATTCATATCAGTATTGGCTCTTGTGTCAATGTCCAGTCATCTGGGTTACTGTTATTTTGTATTGGACATATAATTTTGTAATCGGTCTTGTATTTAGGGTCATTGGAAAAGTGGATCGGCTATGAATGGAAGGAAACTGTTATATGATAACTGGGCCTATTGGAGGAAATTTTTCAAAGTTCAACCATTGGAATATATAAGGTAATTTCATTTTTGTCAGGATTCCCTAGCATTAAGAATTTGTTAGAAGAAAATGAATATATTTAATTCAGTGTATTATTTATGTAATTAATTCAACTGGTGACCTCTCGCACTGTATATATTTTTAATTCAACATTTTCTTTTAAATATGTTGTCATGTTGATAGTTGTGATATGTTTAGAATAGTTGCATAGTATTTGTTCTCATTGACATATTTTGTGAATATTACAGGAACTATTATGGATCTAAGATTGGATTATATTTTGCCTGGCTAGGTTTTTACACACAGATGTTGGTTGTTCCATCTATTTTGGGATTCATTATATTTCTGTATGGAGTAGTTGCCATGAAGAACAGCTATCCAAGGTAACCTCCATTTTATGGTACTTTTTTGTGACATATTTGGTACAGTTATGTTGAAAAAAATATCGATTAAATGCCATGGTGTTGGCATTAGCACCTTCAAGGTCAAACTTTTATATTAAAGTCCTCTTTGCTTTATTTGTACTATATGATGTATTACTTGAAAGCTTAACACACATCTTTATCTTCACTAGAGGAGTATGTAGGACAAGAGCAATAACTCTGTGATGATTTTTGAAATTTTGACTTTAGTGGTCTATTTTGGTTCACATGAAGCTATTTATCAGAAATTATCGTCAATTGTATTATTGTCATCATAATCTTAGGTGGATAAATTACAAAAGCAGGAAATCGTTTTGATTGTAGCATTTGATTTTAAGTATTAAAACAGTATAACCTCACATAAAGACCACCTCAATAATAAGACCACCTGAAAATTAAGAACACAATTTTCAAGTCCATTTTCACTGTTTTGCTCTGAATTCAACCTCAATATTAAGACTATCTCAAAGTTAAGACCAGTTTTCAAGGGTGCCTAGGGTTGTCTTATTATTGAGGTTTTACTGTATTTTTCTGTGTTATGATGAAAATATTTGTTCTGTTACAGTAAGGAGATATGTGATGAAAACCTGAACTTCACTATGTGTCCACTATGTGACTATCAGTGTCCGTACTGGAGACTGAGTGCTAGTTGTGCTGACTCGGAGTATAGCAGAATGTTTGACAATAATGGAACAGTATTCTTTGCTGTATTTATGTCTCTTTGGGGTATGTTTATAAATATTCTTTGCTGTTTTTATGTCTCTTTGGGGTATGTTTATAAATAATCTTTGCTGTATTTATGTCTCTTCGGGGTATGTTTATAGAATATATACATAGTGTATGTTATATTGTTGTAATTTTGATTTGTATTGAATTTGTCGTATTAGTCCCATTCTATTGATGATGCAGAACATGTTTTGATTCTGACCTAGATCAGTTGTCAGTCAAAAGCTACATAACTGAACAAGAATCTGGAAAATTAGATAAGATTGTGCATTGGTTTCTATTACACATGTTCATATGATCACGAATACATCATTACATTCATGGCAAAAAAACAACCCATGAAGAACACTCTGCAATGTACCATGGCATTTGTAGAATGTTCAGTGTGTTCCACATGTCTTAGACCCTGAATCAAACAGGCCCATTGTTTTCTTTAAGGACACCTCTATTCATTTGGTTATTTTGCATGTCAGATGCACAGTTTAAAAAATAGCATTTTCTATAAAATTATTAGCGTTGCACATCGGTATTACTCGCAATTCAGGTTAGGTAACTCTTTGTTTCACTCGATACGCTGCTGGTGTTTATGATGTACAGTGTAGAAACTGTTAACAGGTGTATTGATTGTGTATATCACAATGAGGTTATAACGTTGTTTTTATCATTTTAGGTACCTTATTCTTGGAGTTTTGGAAAAGAAAACAGTCAGTGATTCAGTTTAATTGGGATCTGGTGGACTTTGTGAAGGAAGAGGTATGTTGTTATAAATTCACAAATATTCTTCATCAGTAACCTGTGAATTTGTCAAACTTACCTTTTTTATTTCCAAATAAAGGCCCCCGGGGTGCTACATTTTGAGAAGGGGGAGGGGCGTTTAATAAAAGTAATAAAATCGCTTAAATTCACTTATTTTTAATCTCATATGCACCTATCTATTTAGGGAATATTTGGTATGTTTGGAATATCGATATTTGTAAGTGTGTATCGAATATCGATCGATAGATCAGTATCAGTTGTAGCAATGACAACCCTACCTTAAAAGCTGTATCGATTGTTCACAAAATGTCATTGATATTTTACCGTTTTTGTAACATGCAGTATCATGTATTATAACTAACCATATTATTCTTTTTGCATAGGAACCACCTAGACCAGAATACCTTGCGAAACTTGCTAACTATCCTCGTATGAAAGAGAATCCTATCACAGGTATGAAGGAACCACATCTGCCCTTCTGGAGACGTAGATTTCCTATCTATATGCTGTCATACGGTTTTATGTTGTTTACGGTAAGTGTTCGTTTCCTTTGAATGTATGCTTCATTTATGGGCAGTAAATGCCAAACACCTGATATATTCTTTAATGAAGTACAGTTGGATCTCGTTTATTCGACTACCTTCTATCCGAATACTTGGTATCATCCGAAATAAATATCAGGAATCGATGTATCTTCTTTGGCGCGTCCAATAGAAATGGGTTCTTGAAACCATGTATTATTCGAAATTAAATTTCGGACCCGATGAATTCGAATCAAAGAGGTCCGACTGTATAACTAACATGTGATGCTACCATTCATAGAATGCGGATTCAACTAGATTTACTATTGTTGAGATATATCATTGATGATGTCACTGATTTGTTTGTTTTTGAAATAGCAAATGACATAATATCAGACATGCCGTTCATAAAACGTCATTGCTATTAGAGGCGAAAAAAGTTACTTTCGCAGTAAAATTAGTTTTTACATTCATGATACATGTATACACAAAATATTACTTTCATGTTCATAAACTACTACTTTATTGATTTTGTTTCAAAGAATTTTTCTCGATAAATTCAGTACTTGAAGATCACCCGTGTAATATCTTATATGAATGAATATCATTACAGATGTGTATAGCAGTGGGTGGAGTTGTGGGTGTGATAGCATATCGTGTCTCAGTACTAGCGTCCTTACAGCTTCTAGATAGAGATTCATCCAATGATAATTCTACTCTGACTGAGACAAAACACGTCATTACAACCAATGCCAGCATTATCACCACAGTCACCGCAGCCTGTATTAACTTGGCTCTTATCATGATACTCAACATTGTAAGTCCTTTTGTATAAGTCGTTATTTTTTTAGTCTCAGTTGTGAATTGGGGACTCCTCTTGGAAATGAATGCATACAATTGAAATGTGTTTTTGATAATCAAGTATGTAAAAGTATATACCATCAGTCATGGCGAATACCCATCGGTCAGTCGGACCTGACCGATAAAAAACGACCAGGTCCGATACAGAATGCCTGTGCGTCGGTCCGTATGTCCGATACCGAACGGTACGGGTCGTACGGGTTTTACAACATCCATTGCGGTTTACACAATGTGGTCTTCTTACAGGCACCAATTGTCTGTACATTCGCTTGTCTTTCGGACATTTGAACTTTGATTATGTCGTCAAAAAGGCATTTCAGGAGTGAATGTGAAAGTAAATAATAATTTTTAACTGTTATTTAACGAAATACGCCAATTATTTGCACATTTGAGTTTGATTTGTTTACTTTCACTTTGAAATGAGCGGTAATTTTCGGCCCGTAATTTTTAACAACATGTTTTCGGACCGACAAGTTTGCATTCGGTCCGACAAGTTTTCCAAGGTTGTCAGACCAAATGACTGACACGTCTTGGAAGTCATTCGCCATGACTGTACCATTTACCATGGTTGATATGTTCACAACTTTACTCAATTCGTGAAATTCGCAAACATTTACCTTTTTGACAGTATATTGAATGTATAACACAACTGGCTGTAGAAAAATTTGTTTTGTGACTCTTAAGTCTTTATATTGAATTTTGAGCAATGACTGTCATCATTTCAAGGGCTTTTTCTGTTCTAAAATACAAAATGACCTAGCAGGCTGTATGAACAAGGAACATGTTAATTGTGTGATGTCTGTAATCTATGTGTAAAAATGAATTACACACGTTATAAATAGTCTGTGATTGAGTGTAAGTATGTAGGGCTGAGTGCAGAATATTATGGTTGTAATCAATTTGCTTGTGCTCCGATTTGAGAGTAACCATGAAATATCAAAGAAAATTGATCACTGATAATACTCTGGACTCAGTAAGAAATGTGAGTTGCTTTGCATATTCTAATCTCCACTCTCCTTCTTGGGAGAGTAAGTTTTTCAGTGCTAAGTAATGGTAAAAATCCAGGGCCCTTTAATGTGGTTTGCTAATTTCAGGTATACTCAAGGGTAGCTGTTTGGCTGACAGATTTCGAATGTTTGAGAACACAGAGTGAATATGATGATAGTATCAACATTAAATTGTTTTCGCTACAATTTGTCAACTATTATTCATCCATTATCTACATAGCTTTCTTCAAAGGCAGGTTGGTAATCTTTAAAATTTCTACACGTTTCATGGTGAACAATTCATAAATAATTTGCCATTTTGATAGCTCTATGATGTAAGCTATGGTATATTCAGTTGTTTGCTGTCTTTGATGCGGTGTGTATTGTCTCTGTGGAAAAGTTATACAAATGTAGTTGTTTTATAAGTTATTGTATCTCGTGGTACAGCAAAACCTCACTTAAAAGCCACCTCAATAATATGACCACCTCAATAATATGACCACCTCAATAATAAGACCACCTCAGTAATAAGACCACCTCAATAATACGACCACCTCAATAATAAGAACACCTCAATAATAAGACCACCTCAATAATAAGACCACCTCAATAATACGACCACCTCAATAATAAGACCACCTCAATAATAAGACCACCTCAATAATTCGACCACCTCAATAATAAGACCACCTCAGTAATAAGACCACATCAATAATAAGACCACATCAAAATTAAGAACAGTCCATTTATATTGTTTTGCTCTTTATTCAGCCTCAGTATCAATACCACCTCAATAAGAAGACCCAGTTTTCAAGGATCCAAGGGTGGTCTTATTATTGAGGTTTTAATGTAGATTGACAATTGCTATGATATTTATTTCATTCTTGTTGCATTGTTGAATTTCCTTCATATTTATTTGCAATTTAGAAGATTACTTATTATTATAGATTGGTTGGTAGACCGGGTGCTTACAACAGGGCTTTTTTTGGTGCTCGACAAGAAGAGGTTTGTATTTTTATGTACTGATCATTAACTATCAATGATTGTCCCTCTCTCATCATATTTGAATGACTTATTTGTATTGCTTTAATGCATTGAATTCTTACCTATACCAGCTTTAGCAATGGCATAAACTTTAACATTTATGGAACATCAGGTGATTTCTTAAGTAGTTAGCTCATCCCAACCATTATTTCTATGCTATGTATACATATTCTATTATTTATATCAATTTTGAGGGTATGTTGTTTTGCTTTCATCAGTAGATCCGTCAGTTGGTTGACCATTCGGTTTCTGGTCATTAACTGCTGAATGCTTGTCTTACAGCAGTCAAATTTCATATGATGATTGCCTGGGGTCAGCAGATGACCCCTGACCCCTACTGTTTGCTGGATCAGTTGGTCTAAGATCAAGGTCACAATGACCTAAGACTGTAACAGTTTTTGATCAATATCTAGAGAAAGTATGGGCCTATGACTACCAAACTCTTCTATGGTCACAAGAAGCTCATTTTTATGGAGGTCAAAGGTCACTTGATCACTACTACATGTATACTACTTATTTACCTTTGACTATATGTGAGATATATGTGATTTACATACGTCTCTCTATCTTTTATTACAGTGTGGTTCTGGTGGTTGTCTTATAGAACTATGTATTCAGTTAGCCATCATTATGGCGGGTAAACAGATTATACAAAACAATATACTAGAAATAGCTATACCGTAAGTGTACTATTCTTATCAGAAGTTTTAGAAATAATGTCGTTTTAAAAGTATGCACTGCTGGAATAACTGCTTCTAACCAGGAAAACCCTGAAGATATGCAGTATGGTTTATTATTATTATATGCCGCAAATGAAGGCTTTAGATGGTGTGTAGGAGACATCCTATGGTTGGTCAGTTGGTCATGCGGTCTGCCAGTCGCAAACAACTGGTGCCACAAACTAACTGCACTCTTTTTTGAGGGATTCCAATGAACGTTATGTAATGGATCAGCATGAAGTGTAGGTGTGCATGATATTTACTGAGTTAATTATTCCCTGCTTTCTCTGATGGTATTTTGGGGATATAGATCACTTGGTGATAGCTCTAGTTTCAATTCATTCAATTACAAACTGGTATAAAATATGTGCTTACTATAAGTTATAATCCAAAGTTATTATCAAGTACAAGTACAATCGTCGACAACACAAGCACATTTGTTGACAATACAAGCACAATCGTTGACAAAACAAGCACAATCATTGACAATACAAGTACAATTGTTGACAATACAAGTACAATCATTGACAATACAAGCACAATCGTTGACAAAACAAGCACAATCATTGACAATACAAGTACAATTGTTAACAATACAAGTACAATCATTGACAATGCAAGCACAATCGTTGACAAAACAAGCACAATCATTGACAATACAAGTACAATTGTTGACGATACAAGTACAATTGTTGACAAAACAAGCACAATCATTGACAATACAAGCAAATTTGTTAACAAAACAAGCACAATAATTGACAATACAAGTACAATTGTTGACAAAACAAGCACAATCATTGACAATACAAGCACATTTGTTGACAATACAAGCACAATCATTGACAATACAAGCACAATCATTGACAACACAAGCACATTTGTTGACAATACAAGTACAATTGTTGACAATACAAGCACAATCATTGACAATACAAGCACAATCATTGGCAACACAAGCACATTTGTTGACAATACAAGCACATTTGTTGACAATACAAGCACAATCATTGACAACACAAGCACTTTTGTTGACACAACAAGCACAATCATTGACAATACAAGCACAATCATTGACAACACAAGCACATTTGTTGACAACACAAGCACTTTTGTTGACAATACAAGCACAATCATTGACAAAACAAGCACAATCATTGACAATATTAGCACAATCAGTGACAATACAAGCACAATCAGTGACAATACAAGCACAATCATTGACAACACAAGCACATTTGTTGACAATACAAGCACAATCATTGACGACACAAGCACATTTGTTGACAATACAAGCACAATCGTTGACAAAACAAGCACAATCATTGACAATACAAGCACAATCATTGACAATACAAGCACAATCAGTGACAATACAAGCAGACTCATTGACAATACAAGCAGACTCATTGACAAGACATGCTTATTGTTACAACAAGTATTATTATTCATTGTTCTGATGGCTGCTAGGCCGTGGTCCAGTGGTTAGTGCGCTGGACTTGTAACCCGGTGATCCTGGTTCGATTCCCGGTTGCGGCAGGTCATACCCTTCCATGAAAATTTGATAAAAATTTTGATTTTCCTCCTCATGTGGAGAAGTTGCCGGCTTCTTGTGGAAGGGTAAGTTAGTACTGGTTAGGTTTCAGTCCAGGAAAAACTGGTTAGGTGAACCGGCCGCCGTATATAACTGAAATATCGTTGAGAAACGGCGTTAAACCCAATGAAACAAACATCTGATGGCTGCTTGAGTTGTAGAAGTTCCACTATATTTGGAATTGACTGTAAATACTAACTGTTTACATATTTACTTGCACCATTTAATTAAATTTTTGTATCATTTCATATATCAAATAGGAAAGGCATTAAGTTTTTAAAGCGAATGTATCGCAAGAAATACTTGAAGGAGACGGCTGAACAAAGAGCGAACTTGTCAGGATGGGCGAAAGATTATGAATTGAATGAACACACGAGTCTATACCATGAGTATCTAGAAATGGGTGAGTGCTACCTGCTTACATTTTATCTGTTTGTAACTGACATCTTATGTCTACCCCACGTTCAGTAAAGGTATTTATGGCTAACCTTTGCAATTTGTTTCTGTGTGAGCTGTGAATGTGATACGATGGGTCAGGGAAAGAAAACAAAACAGTTAAGTAACGTTTGCAATTGTTAACCGTAACTGAACGCAGGGCTGGTGTCTTGTCGTAAAAAGACATGCATACCATAGTTCATGGATTTTCATTTATATCGACAGTTTACAATCTGACTTACTTGTATTTATATAACTTTGTAAGTTTAGTTAGTGTAAGAACCATTCATATTCTATTATTTCTATTGGGGGGGGGGGTGTGACTGTTGGAATGCCACTTGGTTCTTTGACAAATGCTATTGTGGGATGGCATCTTGTCAGTTTTGTTTGGTAATAATAAAACTTGAATTATTATCTTATGATTAATTCCTGGTAATATATTGCTTTGATCACGAGTTTCTTGTATAAATCATTGTAGAACAAAGTAAGGTGCTTCTATTTCGGAATAAATGTAATTACATGTTATATTTATTCTTGCTGAATATTGTACTTAATGTAATGATTGTGTCTTTCTCTAATATAGTGCTGCAGTTTGGATTTCTCACGATATTTGTGGCTGCATTCCCACTTGGACCTTTGTGTTGTTTGTTGAATAACATGATTGAAATTAGATTTGATGCTCTCAAGTTCAGTACAGATCTTAGAAGACCTCTCGGAGACAGAGCCTCGGATATTGGTATGTTCAAAGTATTTTCTGTTTAACTAACTGATTTGTATTTATATTGAATTGAAAAAAACCCCATCTTTCTTTGTATTATATATAACATATGCCATTTGTATGACGTGTTGTAGAATGCATGGTCCATACATATACACTGCCATCCAAAAGTTTCTTTACACATGAATATTTTGAATTTCATTACTTTTTTATGAGGCATTTCAAATAAGACATGTATGACCATGAAGTAAAATTAACATTTTGCATATCTCAGCAGTAGCATCATTCAGCCTGCATCGGAAACCATCATTTGTTTGTGTAAATGATCTGACACAGAAAATATGGTAATTTGTTTCAGTACAAATTTATAAATACTTCTACAGAAAATGATTGCTGTGTCAAAAAGCATTTTCAATTTACTGCATGTGACACAAATATGAAAATACATTAACTGCAATGGGAATTGTCTAAGTGTACAGGAACTTTTGGAGGGCAGTGTATGTGCAGTAGAGTTAAGTTTGCTGTCTAATGTTGACAGTTGTATTGTATATATATTATACATGCAAAGTATTTTATTGTATACATTGGTATATACATGTATGTAGCACTTTCATTCTTAAATGCAAGTAAGTAGATACTTATGATTTCATGGATTATGATCTTCATTTACATTGCACTTACCCTGCACTTGCATCGTTGTCTAGTGTTGATAAACATCCAGTTACTGTGTAGTATGATCTCAGGTGGGCTGAACTTCATTTCATTGATTGTATCGTCTAGAAAACAGCACATGAACAACTGCACCTGGTATTTGAATATAGATAAATCGTTGTTGCCAGTATATGTATTGAGATATTACACGTTATATTTATTTCAGGTATTTGGTATCAGATTCTGTATGCTATATCAAGACTTGCCATTATCTCAAATGTAAGTACAAATTGGCCTGTGACTTTGAAAATGATTACACTGTTCCATGCTATATCTGATTTTATAATACTAAGAGCACCTCAATAATAAGACCACCTCAATAATAAGACCACCTCAATAATAAGACCACCTCAATAATAAGACCACCTCAATAATAAGACCACCTCAATATTAAGAACACAATTTTCAAGTCCAATTCCACTGTTTTGCTCTTCATTCAACCTCAATATTAAGACCAGTTTATAAGGGTCCCACAGGTGGTCTTATTATTGAGGTTTTACTGTATTTGAAAATGATGTTAAAGCATTTGATTACACTGGAGGTCTTAACATATTATAAAAATCTAATCCAATGTTATACGCATGGTATATGTATAGTTTATACTGTCCTAGTGGACACCCCAGTCTGAATTTATGTCTGGCTATTGCCAGTATTATAATAGGAGTGTTTGATCCAATACTTTTGTTACCACACATAATTATAGCCTATACTGTTGATAATGATTGAATTATACTATTATAAGTGAGCCCTTTCTGTATGCATTTGTAGGATTTTCAATTACCAGTCCCAGGAAAACTGGTATAGTGAACTGACAACCCTGTATAACTGAAATATTGTTGAAAAAACGACATTAAACCTGATTAAAGTAATCGAAGTGTTGGAATTGGATTGTCTACATTTGTTTTGCCTTTATATTTCCTTGACCAAGCTCAAAAACATGGGCTACATGTTTGACATTTATGTTAATATAATGAAATGAATATGTTGTTATTGTTTCAGGCTTTTATTATTGCTTTGACGTCTGACTTTATACCCAGACTGGTTTACGTGTCTTATTATACTGGTGAGGGTAAAACACTTGATGGCTATACTAATTGGACTCTCGCATACTTTAATACATCCGACTTTGAAAATGGTGGCTCTTCCCAACAATCTGAAGTAGAAATTTGCAGGTACAGTATTTGATGTGTCTATAAGATTTTGTTCTCGTAAAAAACAAGAGTAGGTTTTACAATGCTGTCAGATACCTTTTTTTTGATGTGTCTTTAACTTTTATATATGAAATCACATAGCTAATGAAATGATAGCTGATGGAGACAATGTGTCCTATTATCCGGAATTCTCATTGTTTGTTATTGTTACCTCTGCAAACTGATATACATTGTTGATATTCATTACTATAAAACATGTGAAGTATGTAATATAAATTTAATATCTAAGCTCAGTTGTGGAACGAACATATGTTTATGGGAATCACTTTTGAGTGTGCATCCTGGGAAAACCAGTACTAGTGTTTTATAAGGAAGTGTGGTTATGACCTGCTGGGTTATGACCTGCTGGGTGTGAATGACACTACACCTCCTCTTCCCAAAACTCATCAGATGAAAATTGTAGTTTCGTTGTAATCATTACATTTATACCTTAAGGCATTGAGCCAAACTTACGTTCTAAACATTCTAAATATACCAAGTGTCATTA
Source organism: Mactromeris polynyma (assembly GCA_032209605.1). NCBI lineage: Eukaryota > Metazoa > Mollusca > Bivalvia > Venerida > Mactridae > Mactromeris > Mactromeris polynyma. The sequence goes on from JASFXZ010000005.1 coordinate 20,296,205, forward strand.
AATTGATGCTTAATCAATTAATATGAAACAGTAGTAAATAGTTAAAGATACGATAATTTTACATCTACCACTGTAATTTAGGTATCGAGATTTCCGTAATCCTCCATGGGATAAGGATAAATATGACTATTCTGAAAGTCACTGGCATGTTCTGGCTGCTAGATTTGCTTTTGTTGTTGTATTTGAGGTAAGTAAAATTGTCACATTGCTTCATATTGCCTCACAGTGCTTTGATTATACACTATACGAAAATGATAAGTACTACTCTGACATATTTTAGGATATAGCAATTTAATGTATCCAGTAGAAATTTATCACGTAGGAAGTATGTAAGGATTGTACAAAATTTCAGCACAAAATACAGCTTATTCATTGAAATCAAGCCAATTACATAACACCAAACAGAGATTAAAAGTCACAGATTTACCTAATTTCTAATACATTCTCACTTGACTTGATAATGCAGTAAATTTTAATATGTTACCTTACCAAGTAGTATTCCTGACCAACCAAATTCTGGTGTTTGTTTTGAAATTGCTAGAGTATATTTTGTTGATTCTCCTATCTTATTTACAACTGGTAATTAAGTGTATATACATATACTATAGAATGGATAAAGGGAGAGAACTCATGACAGTCTCCTGTGGTGTAGGCACAGCTTGCACTTTTGGGTTATGGTTTATAAAAGCTGCGTAGAACTGTTAACTCGTACCTTATTATTTTACAGAACTTTGTTGTTGTGATCACCAGTTTGATTGCCTGGTTGATTCCTGATGTGCCTGCCGAAGTAAAGAAACAAATTCGTCGAGAAACCTACATTGCAAATGAGATAGTGATAAAAACCGAGTATGAAAAAGCTCGTGGACAATCTGTTGGTGACATTCTCTTGGGTAATTATATGTCTAAATACAAGAAGAAAGACCATACCAATGGATCGGAGGTTCGGAAACGTGGAGAGGATAACAAGACAGATACTGTGATTGAAGACGAAGTATCGGTGTCAAACATCTAGCGCTGATTATGTTACAATCCTGCCTTAGTTTCTTTGCATACACAATATTTTAGGTGTTGACATTGTACGTTACCGTGTTGCCATTGTACGTTACCATGTTGACATTTATGTTACCGTGTTGACATTGTACATTACCGTGTTGACATTATATGTTACCGTGTTGACATTGTACATTACCGTGTTGACATTGTACGTTACAGTGTTGACATTGTACATTACCGTGTTGACATTGTACATTACCGTGTTGACATTGTACGTAACCGTGTTGACATTGTATGTTACCGTGTTGACATTGTACGTTACAGTGTTGACATTGTACATTACCGTGTTGACATAGTACATTACCGTGTTGACATTGTACGTAACCATGTTGACATTGTACGTAACCATGTTGACATTGTACATTACCGTGTTGACATTGTACGTAACCGTGTTGACATTGTACATTACCGCATAGAATTAGAAAATTGTATTTTTCCGCCCAGTATGTTCATTCAATGCAAGATGTGTGTAGTTGTGTACTGACCACTTTGACGTGATTTTATTGTCTTGACTTCTCCTATTTATTTGAGCCAAATTTTAAAAACTACTGAAGAGTCTAAGGAGATGTAACAACTTAAGTCCTTAATGTTTGTGTGCAATAATAAAGCTCAGAATGTCTTACCCCTCTCCAGCTAGCCACTACTTCGTACAATGTTTGACTATATCAACAACTAGTATTTTTGGCTTCTAATACTGCAGCTCTAAACAATAGACTAAACATTGCTTGACAGATGTATTGGCACATTTTAGGCAACAAATAAAGGCATTTTCATTAAAAAGTTGTTCAAGTGAATCTTGACCTACATGTTCTTTGGTATGGGATATTTTATATAAAATGTTTGTAATGATGAATTTTGACTGATGTTGAGATATCCATCGAAAAGACAATTGCCATAGTTACATGTGTGGAACATGATAAAGCTTATATTTTTTTATCTGTCATAACCTATACAAAGCGTATCTGACTTACCTTGATGAGTTTAAATGTGTGCTTTCTTTGTTAGAATTTTTGTTTGCAATGAATCTACTATGAGTACATGGCTCTATTTTACGTCCTGATCTGTTACTTAGTGAATAACATTTTCAATGTAGATGAGATGGGGGAGAGCTATTTTCTGCAAATTTTTAGTGAAAATGAGTCCAACTTTGAACTTTATTGGAATCACTTAATTAATTGGCTGTCAAAGTTTTGTTTTTATGAATATTTACAATTCACTTACTTACTAATGAAGAGTATGTAACTATTTGATACTCTTCAATTAAAGTCAGAAAAACACATTGAAGGTACAAAATGCCAGTATCCTATGGTATGGGTATCCTCCAATATCCCCAATTACTACTATTGTTTCGACAATGAATACAATAAGCCAGTAACTGGTTGGAATTGAAGGTTAACTATCATTGTTAGTGAGATTATTTCAAAAAATACTCACTCGGTATATGTCATTGATATTTGTGTCTGTCAGTTTTTATGACACTGTATTATAAAATGCAATGGTGCATTTGTGGTGTGTTTGAATTTCTTCTCATTTTTGCTCATGTTATTAAATTCTGTGAATGCACTCATTCTCTCGAACATGGTAATCTAAGTACATTATTTCATTTTTCCAGCTTTCTGCACAATCTTCGCTACAGATCTGATGAAATGTTTGATTCAAGTTTCATGACTATGGGTTTTTTGTAGTAAAGTTGACTATGGTTAGGTCTGTCGTTGATACAATTGATATCGCTATATCAACATTTTTTTCTGATGATATTCGAAACACACAAATATCGGTATTATGGCGGGAAAATAGAGGAGAATGGATAATCTGAAAGTGTACCAAAATAACTTATCATCGCTCAAGTCCGCTGCTTGTTAAATTCCTGGAAGAGTGCTAATGTCAGCAATATAATATAATACTGCAATATACAAGTTGAACATTAAATCATATAGGGCATACAGACATAAACATACAGAAATATAGGAGTTAATTGTCTATTAAACACAATCGATATTTCGTTAATATTTCTCATTCGATATTCAAAATGTATCAATAATGTTGATATGCAGGAATTTGTATCAATGATAGCCTTTAACTATGGCGAATAATGTGGCATAACATTGTTATACAGGGAATGTTGTGCAGGGTGTTTTAGTCATTATGTCGAAGTTGTTTCATGTTTATTATATGATATTTTAACCAATGGTTCCGTTAGTATAGGAATTATTTTGATATATTCCCATATCATAGTAATGTGCAATATATTTTTACTCACAAAATTTTCTTTCCTCTTTTATGATGTTAATATCAGATTCATTCGTTTCATAGAGTAATTCATTGTATATGTTGTCTTGCCTGTAAACCATGTATGTTTTTAAACTTTTCTGTACTTTATACATTAAACTTTCTTATCCTTACATATTTAGCTCCAAAGTCTCTTTTTCTGTGACAAGCTGTCAGGATTGAAAGTTGCTTTGAACGAATGATCCTTTGTTAATCATCTCCCAAAATAGGTAAAACAATAGGTAAAAGAATAGGTAAAAGAATAGGTAAAACAAAAACGAGCCACATAGGGTTTGGGCAGTTTTCCTTCACAAGCTGTACAAAAACTTCAATATCTTTCAAATAACTTTTCAGAACTCGAAGTTATTTGGTACAAATGTTCTATGGGCAAAATGGATAAAATTAAGGTCCCCAGGGGTGGGGCACTTTTTCAAATATATTATTACATTGAAACTACAAAAATAATTTTTCTTTGGTTTGAATTATGATTACATTGAAACTACAAAAATATTTTTTCTTTGGTTTGAATTATGAATTGTTTCCATAGAAGTGATTATTGCCAACCGTCTGTATAGACTGCTGAACAAATTTGTGCTATCTGTAAGCTTGGCCACCAAGGATTAGGGAAGGTTTCTTTGTTGTGCTATCTGTAAGCTTGGCCACCAAGGATTAGGGAAGGTTTCTTTGTAAAGCTCACAAAGATATCATGTCAGTATTAATCAGGCGAGCAATATACAACCATCATTGCCATCTTGTTTCAACTAATTCTTAGCAATTTGTCAGAAATTTCTTCAATTTCCTTTGATGAAATACTTTAACTTACATTGTGTAATTAATTATGATAAAAAACTATTTTAGTTAGAGGAAATTAAAAACAAATTCTCCTAATACTATCAATGACAAATTTTTGGCTTCTGGTAATATTTGGAATATATAATATTACCATGAAATGCCCTTTGAACTTCTGTTTATATGCAAGACTATCCTCTACTTCATGTAGTGATATCACTGTAGTTGCATATTATATTGATACATGCCTCTACTCATATGTACTCATGTCTTATAGTAACTATCACTACTTTGAAATACCGTGATCTGATCGTTTGTACTGTATCTATGCAATTCTATATATATTTATAGTTTATATAATTTATGTGCGGGCAAAAAGATTGAATCTAACTTAATTGTTTATGAATGTTATACTGCAAAATATCAGTTAACATGCATAAGTATCATACATGTACTTTCTTATAACATTTCATAGCAGAATATGGATTAACATTTAATAGACATAATTGCATATGGTTTGAGTAAAGCTGTACATACTATTGCTTGATCTACAAGGTTACACTCGGTGTAGAACAACGTACTTATCATCTTATGGTGTGTTTACATTTCATGTTGTGCATTCAGAGGGATGAAATGAAAACTGATCTTATCTGGATTTTTTATTTAAATCCAAATAGATTACTCTTTGCTTTTTGCTTCTCAATTCTGATATGTCAAAATCATGTGTGTTACTTATGTCTGTCTACATACTTGTTTTGTCTTTGCACATTGTAATACTTATAAATACTTTATGCTACTCAATGTATTAGTGTAATTGTATGTTATGACATATTGGCACTATAATCAAATGAAGTATTAAATATTCATTTAGTACAACAAATAATTATTGATTAGCTGAATGATTTGTAATTTAATTTCAAATGTAATCAGTTTTATTCACAGATGCGTCGTGTGGCATAATCAGACACCATGCTGAGTAAGATTTGAAAGCAAGACTAAACTATATTAAGGTTAATTGTTGAATGAGGCAAATATTAACAGGGTATTGGATAGGGTGAACATGTGTCTAAGAAATGTGTTTCAGCCCAATGAAGCGTAAAGGTTGGACAAATCCATTTGCGGAGGGAAACGCCCTCCCCTGAGTAAATTTCAAATGACTATCAAGGGCTCAGCGCAAGACTATCCATAACTCCTATGTATTTATATAGTAGTTAGAATAGTCTTGCACTGAACCCTCGATATGCCCCCGATTCATATAATGCTTAGTAAAGGAGTGGTGATTATGTCACTGATATATTATAAAACCTTGATACACAGAGGAATGTTTGTACCTACTGTTGGATACTCTTGTATTGTGCCCTAGTTGTTTGTTGTACATAGTAACGAGATTGGAATGTTACATATGCTATTCACGATAAAAGTATGTCTGATATTCTCTAGTATTCTATCATGCAACAAGTATAGATTATATCTGTAATGTTTTGTATTCTGTATATATCCATGTGTGATTGTTATGTAGACTGGTTTGGTTTTAAACCATTGCTAATTGTTAACCTCCTTGCAAACTTTGTAATAGTTATTAAGTACATGTAATTTGAGATATAAGTGATTTTATAAAGTTCTACTTTGACTGATATACTTGCCTTAACATAAGTAAGACATCATTGTATTTATCTATTGTCAATCTTACTGCACTTATTTCAGAAGATATGAATGATGAAGTACAGACAAATTGTAGTCTCTCGAAATGCAATTAATGGAATGCTGGGATTAATGACAATCATTATACAGTCCTGACAAATTCCTTTCTTTCGAATGTAAATTTAAAGCAATTATTGGAAATTAGTTCATACAAAAAGCTCGTCTTTGATACAGTTTCTTACACCTGAGATAGTTACGTTGTCTGTTGATGTGTCTTACACCTGAGATAGTTACGTTGTCTGTTGATGTGTCTTACACCTGAGATAGTTACGTTGTCTGTTGATGTGTCTTACACCTGAGATAGTTATGTTGTCTGTTGATGTGTCTTACACCTGAGATAGTTATGTTGTCTGTTGATGTGTCTTACACCTGAGATAGTTACGTTGTCTGTTGATGTGTCTTACACCTGAGATAGTTACGTTGTCTGTTGACTTGACTGTTAAAAGTACAGTAGTGTCATGATCATAAAAGTAACAGATGCACTGCATATTTTATTTATTTGTCATCTGTCACTATGTACTAAAACACGACATCACCCCTCAATAAAGTGAATAGCACATTGTGTCATCCACACCAACATAGGTTTAAGAAAATTACTCCATATGGTCACTTTGTTTTAATATTGCCATACGGGGGAAATATTGCTTACTGTCAGTACATGGTGACATCACATTTTCGTTTTCTGGAAATTACATCACTAAAAGAAAAGGTTGGAAATCATGCAGCGGCGCTCAAATGTTGAATTCACAACCCATGAAATCTGTGACAGCAATATATGATTAAAATTGAAAAGCAAGAGGTAATGTGATAGTAAATCAAACCTTCTTGTCATACCTGTATAATGTCATGTATATGAAAGCTATGTTATATGGTGCACTCATTTTGCATAGTCTCTGTAATGATACAATATTATCTGTTTATGTTTGTCTGTACTTATCTACATATCTTTCTGTCTAATTATATTATACATATAAATATGAATCTCAAAGATACTTTTAAATCTTTTATTGATATGTATTTACATAATAAAGAAAAAAAAGGTGTTGTTGTTGTGATGATAATATGAATAATAGTATTACTCTGCCGTTCTTGCTGTCTGATGTATCTAATATCGGTCGGCGCTCAATAGCTTGCGGTCCAATATAAATGTACAACTGTCCATATTAGCCTGATGAAAATCAAGCCAGGTTACAACCCATATTGAAAAAAAAACATTTTGTAATAAAAATAAGTTAAGCCATCAATAACATAAATGGGACATGAACTGTCCTTATTAAATATTCATTGTAGAGATGTACAGTTGATAATCAATGTTGATCTCATTGTCAGAGGCTAGAAATATAAATTACGCGCTTTATGATTTCAACAATCTTAACATCTTTGGATTCCTTTTACCAATTCATATAGCTATTCTCAATTGAGGAATGTAATGAAACAGAATAGTCTATCAAGGGTGACCGACGCTAATCTCCTGAGTTGGGTCGTAAACATTAAGTTAATACAATGTAGTTCCATCGATCGAAAACCTGAGGTGTGTCTGTCACACCTTCCACTTCCATTACTTGTAAACATGTTTTTTGAAATGACCAGGAGCGTTATTCATAACAGGCGCGGATCCAGGATTTTGGGTTAGGGGGGGCGTAAAGTGGTCTAGGGGGGTCCGGGGGCATGCTCCCCCGGAAAATTTTGAAAATAATGGATCCATCTGGTGCATTCTGAGGATTCAGAAATACTTTATTTTGTATTGAAAAAGGATAGCTTTCAAGGCAAAATCAATCCAAATAGCACACTTTTATGAAATATCAAGATTTCATGACCAGGTGTCTCAATTTAAGACGAGAGATTCCAGAGATGTTGTGTTATTTTTGGAGTAAATTCGACAACTAAAAACTTGAATTAAACAATCTATTTACCATAATATCACGAAAAAATACACATTTAGTCCTTTTCTCATTCAGAACAAAATAAAATTACGTATGCACGGACGATTTTAGGGGGGGCGTACGCCCCTTCCGCCCCCCCCTGAATCCGCCCTTGCATAAACATTATTAGTCTGAAAGATAGACTTTGACTTTACAATGTTAAATGCGTTTTTTTTGCTCTTATGTTGGTACAACAATATATATGTTTTAATAAAACTTGGCAAAAGAGTACTGAGGGAAACAACAATTATTCTGACAACATTTTATTCGTTCAGATTTAATGAAAATGAAAACAAAATGCTGGTAAAATTTCAAAGTTGAAGTCTAAGTCTGATTTTAAGACTTGACGACGTGTTTGTGAATAAAGACCCTGGCACAAACATTCACCGTACCAAGATGAGAATCTCAAACGAAGAATCACGGGTGTGGTGCCTTTGAAGTGATGACCATTCTGTAACACTGATAAACATGGTCATTAGACAGGCAGATAGGTAAGCAACATTTGGAACATTTATATCCATACTTCTAATATTTCATATACGTGGGAAACTGATAATATGCCAAGCACCTGTTAACCTGCCCAGGATATGATCAAAGTATGACGATCCAGTGGCGTTCCATTTCATCAACAACTGCCACACCAATGACTACTTCGAGAGGATGAACATTGTATGGAATGGGCCAGTACCGTAGAGCTGTAGATAACCGATGGATACAGTAGGACGGTACCGTAGAGCTGTAGATAACGGATGGATACAGTAGGACGGTACCGTAGAGCTGTAGATAACCGATGGATACAGTAGGACAGTACCGTAGAGCTGTAGATAACCAATGGATACAGGAGGACAGTACCGTAGAGCTGTAGATAACCAATGGAAACAGTAGGACGGTACCATAGAGCTGTAGATAACCGATGGATACAGTAGGACAGTACCGTAGAGCTGTAGATAACCGATGGATACAGTAGGACGGTACCGTAGAGCTGTAGATAACCAATGGATACAGTAGGACGGTACCATAGAGCTGTAGATAACCGATGGATACAGTAGGACAGTACCGTAGAGCTGTAGATAACCAATGGAAACAGTAGGACGGTACTGTAGAGCTGTAGATAACCGATGGATACAGTAGGACGGTACCATAGAGCTGTAGATAACCGATGGATACAGGAGGACGGTACCATAGAGCTGTAGATAACCGATGGATACAGGAGGACGGTACCATAGAGCTGTAGATAACCGATGGATACAGTAGGACAGTACCGTAGAGCTGTAGATAACCGATGGATACAGTAGGACAGTACCGTAGAGCTGTAGATAACCGATGGATACAGGAGGACAGTACCGTAGAGCTGTAGATAACCGATGGATACAGGAGGACAGTACCGTAGAGCTGTAGATAACCGATGGATACAGGAGGACAGTACCGTAGAGCTGTAGATAACCGATGGATACAGTAGGACGGTACCGTAGAGCTGTAGATAACCGATGGATACAGGAGGACAGTACCGTAGAGCTGTAGATAACCGATGGATACAGGAGGACAGTACCGTAGAGCTGTAGATAACCGATGGATACAGTAGGACAGTACCGTAGAGCTGTAGATAACCGATGGATACAGGAGGACGGTACCGTAGAGCTGTAGATAACCGATGGATACAGGAGGACGGTACCGTAGAGCTGTAGATAACCGATGGATACAGGAGGACAGTACCGTAGAGCTGTAGATAACCGATGGATACAGGAGGACGGTACCGTAGAGCTGTAGATAACCGATGGATACAGGAGGACGGTACCGTAGAGCTGTAGATAACCGATGGATACAGTAGGACGGTACTGTAGAGCTGTAGATAACCAATGGAAACAGTAGGACGGTACCATAGAGCTGTAGATAACCGATGGATACAGGAGGACGGTACTGTAGAGCTGTAGATAACCGATGGATACAGGAGGACAGTACCGTAGAGCTGTAGATAACCAATGGAAACAGTAGGACGGTACCTTAGAGCTGTAGATAACCGATGGATACAGGAGGACAGTACCGTAGAGCTGTAGATAACCAATGGAAACAGTAGGACGGTACCATAGAGCTGTAGATAACCGATGGATACAGGAGGACGGTACCGTAGAGCTGTAGATAACCAATGGATACAGGAGGACGGTACCGTAGACCTGTAGATAACCAATGGATACAGGAGGACGGTACCGTAGAGCTGTAGATAACCAATGGATACAGTAGGACGGTACCGTAGAGCTGTAGATAACCGATGGATACAGGAGGACGGTACCGTAGAGCTGTAGATAACCAATGGAAACAGTAGGACGGTACCATAGAGCTGTAGATAACCAATGGATACAGGAGGACAGTACCGTAGAGCTGTAGATAACCGATGGAAACAGTAGGACAGTACCGTAGAGCTGTAGATAACCGATGGATACAGTAGGACAGTACCGTAGAGCTGTAGATAACCAATGGATACAGTAGGACAGTACCGTAGAGCTGTAGATAACCAATGGATACAGGAGGACGGTACCGTAGAGCTGTAGATAACCAATGGATACAGGAGGACGGTACCGTAGAGCTGTAGATAACCGATGGATACAGGAGGACAGTACCGTAGAGCTGTAGATAACCAATGAAAACAGGAGGACGGTACCGTAGAGCTGTAGATAACCGATGGATACAGGAGGACGGTACTGTAGAGCTGTAGATAACCGATGGATACAGGAGGACGGTACTGTAGAGCTGTAGATAACCAATGGATACAGTAGGACGGTACCGTAGAGCTGTAGATAACCGATGGATACAGGAGGACGGTACCGTAGAGCTGTAGATAACCAATGAAAACAGGAGGACGGTACCGTAGAGCTGTAGATAACCAATGGAAACAGTAGGACGGTACCGTAGAGCTGTAGATAACCAATGGAAACAGTTGGACGGTACTGTAGAGCTGTAGATAACCAATGGAAACAGTAGGACGGTACTGTAGAGCTGAAGATAACCAATGGAAACAGTAGGGCATATGTTTTAAACCAAGATGATCAGCAAGTCTAAATGGTCACTTTTTATAATGTTATATTTATTGAAACAGATACATGTACAGCAAAATAAAACTTAACTTAATTTGTTTTACTTCATTCTTATCGATGCCTCCATCTCTTGAAGCCCAATATTCAAACTTAAATGAATTAAACATTCAGCTTGTACAGATTACTATAAAAAGTAATAACTCATTTCTTTTACCGACGTATCCAACAAATTGCAACATGGCACATAGCCTTGTCTTGCTAGGTTAGGACAAGTTGACGAGCAAAGGCGACTATAATGGATTCAAAGTAAGTTGGCCGTGGTGCAGTGGTTAGTGCATTGGACTTGTAACCCGGCGATCCGGGTTCGATTCCCTGTCACGGCAGGTTATACCCTTCCATGAAAATTTGACAAAAAATGTTGATTTTCCTCCTCATGTGGAGAAGTTGCCGACTGCATGTGGAAGGGTAAGTTAGTACTGGTTAGATTTCAGTCCAGGAAAAACTGGTTAGGTGAACCGGCCGCCGTATATAACTGAAATATCATTGAGAAACGGCGTTAAACCCGATGAAACAAACAAAGTAAGTTGAGAATACCATTAAATATTGTGTATACTATGCCTCTTGTTCAAGACTTCCCACAATATGCTTTTATTGCCTGACCATCACACAATTTATTCACAACCATTCTCAAGTAAATATACACACAACAGTGACTAAATAAAACGAGGCCTTCACCTTCCAAACTCGGTTTTTTATTATGAAAGAAAAGTAATCATGAAGAAAGATTATAAAATGCAAGTACATTTCCTTTTAATATTTGTTATTTTTTGTCAAATACTATTGATACAAATTTAAAACAAGTACATATTGCAATAATTAAAAATCGATATTATAATGTGCTATAAAGGAAAGTATTTAATTGAAAATTAATTAAAAAAAAATATTTTTGTCATTCGGTCTTCTTTCCATCGTTTTACATAAGAATTTAAATTGCATTTTCATGAAAGGGAAAATTTTCGAGAAATACCAACAAAAAAGAAAGAAATGCATTTTGAATTATTGTGATTAAAATTCGAAGTCGGTGCGTTTAAAATTTCGAAGCAGTTGGATCGTAAATACTTTTAAATTTCTATATGCTCCATGTTTTCAGTTTAGAAATAGTGAACTTTATTGATGAGAATTAGGTTGAAGATATTTGTTTTAGTGAATACTTTTCAAGCAACTTCCCGATTTCTAAAATAATTTGTAGTGACATGTCCTGGAAACGTACATTTTCTACAAATGAACATGTATATCTGATGAAATCATTGACGTTTAACAAGGTACGAAAAATTAATGAAATAAAAAGATACTGACAACGTTCAATTCGTCGGTTCGATTAAAATTTTGAAAGGTTTTCCAGAAGATCGTATTCAAAATGACATTATTATACAAAATGTACATTGTAACTAACTTTGAACGGAAACAATATAAAATCAAAGCGCTGAAAGCACTGCAGTTGTTCGGTATTGAACACTGGTTTTATATTCAGAAAGTACAGAGAAAAATGCCAACCAATATTGGAGTATTTTGTTTACAGTTATGACACGTGACTAAACCGACGCCAAATATTATAATTAGGTGATGTGTTTTCAGCGTTTGTTTGATGACACGTGACTAAACCCACGCCAAACATTATATAATTAGGCGATTGACCCAATTTTTTTCAGACTGTTACAATAATTGACTTAACTCAAAACAATTTTAACATAGAATATCGAAGACATTGTTTATATCAAAGACATTGTTAATTATTTTTCTTTAAAAATCAATGCTAGATGCTAGCTTAGACCTGACTTCAACAGTTATAACGCTCAGTTGTTGGTTACGCTCATTTGTTGGTTTACTTTTTGTAACATATTTAGCTTTTTCTGTTATTCTTGCGCATGTGCAGAATACCTTTTCTGTTATTCGTACGTAACTTCCGTAGTTAATACGCAAACGCAGTTAAGCGATGCGACTGTCGAAATTTGCCATAGAACTAGTTGTTCTACCGAACAACTAAAAATTGAGATTCACTTTGAATTATAATGTTGCTTTAATAAGGCTTAGTTTTATTTGCATTTATAATATTACTATTACAGTGGGGGAGACCATGGTAAAACAAAGTTACACCACACTGTAATACAGTCCATTGTATTAGCAACATGTTCTAGTTCTCGAAACAGAATACCATTTCCTCTTAGTTTGTCATTTTTACAGAGACTTAAGACAAACATATTTCAGCCGTTATTATTGCCATTGGTCAACTCTTACAAAATATTGTAATATCATGTCTTCAAAATCAAAACGCCACCAAATTCACTCGGCAAAATATATCTACATTGTACTTCGCTATGTTAAAAAGAAATTCTACAAATCTGTTAAAACTACACTGTACTTATATTACTATTTATATTAAATATTTGTCTGACTTTTTGTAACTACCATCATATTTCATTTTAAATCTTCACAATGCTCTGATGTCTATTCTCTCTCACCGACTATATATGTGGCAAAAAAACTTAAATGCCGAAATAAATTGTATTGTATTGTATTGTATTGTATTGTATTGTATTGTATTGTATTGTATTGTATTGTATTGTATTGTATTGTATTGTATTGTATTGTATTGTATTGTATTGTATTGTATTGTATTGTATTGTATTGTATTGTATTGTATTGTATTGTATTGTATTGTATTGTATTGTATTGTATTGAATTGTATTGTATTGTATTGTATTGTATTGTATTGTATTGTATTGTATTGTATCGACAGTTTAAGTAATCAATCCTCTGTTAAACGGTATCTAGAACGCATTATAACAATCCTTTTACATACAATCAATTTGATAAAAAGCTCCTGCTGTCCAGCTGTCTATATCTTCTGGGTGATCTGCCGCCACATTATATCTTATAAAACATTGCCATCCATTCCAAATTCCGTATTCAAAGCTCAAACAACTGGTCAATTGCAAACACAGGTATAGACATTGTTTAAACGTCATATCGTCATATACGTTATAGTTGTTATCGTACATGCCAATGCCACTGAATTTAGTGAACGTGTTCGCTACCTCACCTGGACACCTGGAAACACATACATGTTGTGAATAACTGTAACTGGTTTCTTGTGGGCAGTGACAAATATCATTAATGCAGTTTTCATTGATTCCGCCATTACAATTTGTTTCCAGGGCACATGATATTTCATCAGACGTACAATCCGGTAAAAAGTTCCAGGTTCCGGTGTCGCACGTTATTTTTCCACTGACCGATTCACTGATGGTGCTTGTACACTGGAATGTTATGTTAGAACTTGGCTTTATATCAAGTAGTTGAGAAACACTGCTATAATCACGACCTGTATAAATTGTCAGTCCATTTCCAGAAAGAATCGTCGCTTGCGTTATTTGAAGTATAGAACTACCTAGAATACTTGGAGCCGGACAAGGTAATTCACAAACAGGTATGTCACTCCACCCAGTAATCTCTGAAAACGTTGCAATTCTTGGTCCATCAAGTACGTGCGGCGGGGAACATTCAAAAACAACTTTCGATCCATCATTATTCATATTGCCTTTGACGACACCATTTTCAAACAGCAAGGAAGACGGACTGGTTCCGTCATTCTTACATTCATATCCAGCATTATTTTCTGTACAAACTTGTCCACTCAAGCAGTTGTGGTTATGACAGTTGCCAACATCAATGACATTCTGCGAGTTTATGGTACTGTAGGCCCACATGTTTACAGATGCTAGATTGCCCGTTCTCTCGACAGTTTGCGGAAGTGACACTGAGTTGAGTTCACAAAGCTTCTCCCTACGGTTGTAGTTCAGCGACACACACGCTGGTCTACGGCGGCATGCTTTTGTACAAGCTTTAAAATCTATTTGACTAATATATTTTAATACAAATCCTTCTAGTCTTTGTCCATAGATTACTTTACTGTTTGCAACGTTCAATAAAGAACCCAATACACATATAACTATCAAATTCATGTTGACGTTAGAACATCTAATCCAAATATTATGGTTTTATTATTCTGGACGTCAATAACGGTACCAATGCTTTATCATACGCTCGCTTAAATTTACGTTCTTATATTCTGCTGATAGACGATATGGTATCAAACATTCGGTTTCGAAATTATTTCTGAAGAGTTTTATTCTGAAAAATTGTTAGTTAGCTTTTTCCAATGTGCTCATCACCATAGATGAATTAACAATACGCTGAATAACTTCTTGTTTTGTATATAATGTAACCCAAAGATACATGTTTGCTTCATTTTCTATGCATTTTCATGGGCAATACAAGATTAACCTAGTCGTTTACATGGTACTTCATGAAATATTCATCACTGTTATGGGATTTTATGAGAATGCAAATACTTTGTTTGTCAAGGCTGAATACTTTTAAACCAATATAAATTGAATCCATCCATCCTTTCAAGAGTTATTGATTGGAAACCAAAGTTTAAGTACAAAAGTCATAACTCCTCCAAAGATTGGCGGATTGTCACTGAAATCACACTTGGTTTGTATTTGATTCTCCTACGCTCAGTGCTGAATATGAATTGAATGCATCCACCCTTTCAATAGTTATTGATATGAAACCAATTTGTTGTCGAAAAAGGGTCATAACTCCTGCAAATATAGGTGAATTGTAACCGATAAAAAACTGGACGGACGGGCGCAAAGACGAAAGGACGGACGTACAAGGGTAACACTTCATGCCCCATCACCATTCTTCCAATGGGCATAAAAGAAACAAATACCTTTTTCGTCATTATATGATATCACAGCCATTAAAGGGGGACAATCGTTGTTACCGATGTTTGATGCGTCATAATGCTCATACAGAGCATGTAATTCATAAATCATGCATGAATACTCTTCCCGTAAATGATACCAGTATATCAGAAATATCCAACCAGAGAGGACTCAACTTGAACAAGAAAGACATAACAATTAACAAATATCAAATTAAAAAGGACTTTAAAGAATCGAATTAATTTCACCGTTTCACCGTTGATAACGATCCTCGTTTTAAGCATTCAGATTGCAGATTGTCAAAGTTTAAACAAAACGCAGACATATGTTTGTTTTATTCCTTTATCACTATGAAATCTTTCTCGTCTTTGTTAAGGATAATGCGCGCATTTTATAAATCAAACATATAATTGTGTTAACTGGCTTTTGTTCCAGGCACTCAATTTAATACTGAAACACAGTAAAGATCAATCAGTTGTCACAATAACCCCATGCATACGTCTGCGCGCGTAAAATTAATATAATGAATAAAAGGAACTGATTAATCATGTTACACTACCCAGAATGAAAAGAATGTTTATTAAATCCAAATATGACATTAACAATATGCGATTATTATATATTCTGGTGAAACAGCTTTAACATTACTGATGAAATGGAAAGGGAAATCGTCATCATGAGACGCAAATAAGGTGCAGTTTAACTACATGTACATGATCTACGGTACATCACTTAGATATTTACGAAAGTGCAACATGGATGAGAAGCGTCAATTCGATAAAACCTAAAATTAAACAGATGACAAAACTTTGAACGACGAATAAAAGACATCTCAGAAGAATACTGGCCATACTTAGAGAACGCGCATCTTTTCCATCACACGATTGATTTCAAACGCATTTTTGCAATATGAAATACCGACACGTAAGAAAAATGTTATACAGAGCCACGGATATATAGCCCATGGATTGAAAACGTCCTACTACGTGTTTAGATTTGTTTGAACTCTCGCTAGCGGCGAGATTTTCTTCTGAGATCAAACTAACGACAAAAATGTTGCGACGTCCTCCATCTTGTTTCTGAATAGAGATAAATTTGATCTGCCGTAATCGTCATATTCAAAGATTTCTTAAGTCTTAATTAATACATTTAAAATGACTACATTAAGGCAATTAAGAATTACACAAATCACTAGGTAAATACACGGTCTGAGTATTGTGGGTAATTTAGCTCTTGTTATCGTTTCACCGATATCGGCCTGTTTCCAATCCATGGTTTATATGAATATATATGTTTGTTTCCTAATACGTTAGACTTTACAGTCTATGAGCATACACAATTAATCAATATTTACAACAGTTGAACATTTACAATATATGGTCAATGGCCACATTAATACTATTAGAATGTATTTATATAGTTTCAACAATTCTAGTACAATGCACATGTAAATACAAATCTAAATAGCGTTAATTTTACATATAATACTAAAACCTAATGAACCTACAATTGTATATAAGTATAAACATTGTACTGAAAAAAGCAGTATCTACAAATTAATGTAAATATAGTAGGACATAGGAAATGCGGAATACTAAGCTGCATGAGAGTATATTAATTCATATAAAATGTTTTGTTTCTCATTTCAAATGATTTTTAACGTCAGTATACTTTTCTTTAGGACTTCGAACAATTTTTAACCAGTATCTAATAACATTACACGAACGCTTTATTTTAATGGGTATCTACCAAGCTCTCCATAAATTAAAACTATTCTGTGTTTGTGATCTTACACCCAATATTTGTATACAAAATTGTAAATGAATACTTTCTATCTTATTTGCTTCGTAAAACCCCAAAATTTCACCACCATAACAAAGCAAAGGAACTTTAAATAAATATTTCAAAGCTTGGCCTGTGTAGCGTTAAAAAGAACCCCCTGTTGTAAAAATGATTTCTAAGTATTATTTTTTTTTACTATTTCTAACTCTTTATTATTCAAAATGAACTAAATTATTATTTTATTTGCCCCACAATTTTTGAAAATCATCACTTTAGTTTTTTCTACATTCACACTTAATTTCCATTTTTGACAATAATCTTGTACATGTAATAGATTTAATCTTAATTGTAAACCAGATTCACTCTCCGACATAATAACAATATCATCTGCATATAAAAGTAAAACATATATTGAACATACCAACATCCACACCATCAAAACCATTTGTCATAAAATGCTCTTCTATATCATTCAAATACATTGAAAAAATGAAAGGTGAAAGACTCTCACCCTGACGAACTCCTAATAAACAAGCAAACTCATCACCTAATGTATAATCATATTTAACTCTATATGTAGTTTTAGCATTATCATACAACGATCTAACAATATCTAATATTTTTCCACGTACACCTAGTTTAATCGATTTATACCATATAACATCTCTTACAATATAATCAGAGGCTATCGTAAATTCTATAAAAGCTACATATAATTTCTTGTTTTCATTTATCAATTTGTTAATTATACAATGAAGAATAAAGATGTTGTCAACAGTGCTCATATTATTTCTAAAACCAGCATGACTGCTTCTATATATACACTTAACAAAAGTTCTAAGTACTCCGATGTCATATTTAGGATATTGCAATGAAATATTGATTTCAATCAATCGGTTGTTTTTTGTGCTGAAAATTAGTAGAAACACCACAGACATACTGGATTTTCTGTGTGTGAAATTTCTTTTTGATATATTTATATTTAATTGCAATAACCTAAATATGTCTCCGGGGTAAATTATAACGTTCTGCCCATATATGTCCGCGACAGAGCGATACAACAATACTGTACGCACTTAGCACAATATAAATAAAGGGCACCCGCTCAGTCCTGAGCAGTCCTCTCTTGAGCACCAATCTCTCTTCAACAAATAAGCATATTTTCATTTTTCTATCAATTAATCTCTCTAGAACTGTAACCTCTGAACAACAACCAACATGTCTGTCTAACAAAGGGTGTGGCTCTAGAGAGGTTGCTCTTTATACAATCCATCGATACAAATGTGACAGACAAAATTTCAATATACGAAATAACTCGACTGAATATTAGAGGCAGGATGTTTACAGTTGACGCATTCTTATTGTGGATATCAAAAAATGACTGTGCTATTTTATACAATGTAATAAAATAAAAGTTCTACAACTTTTTTTGCGAAACGGAACCTTTTCAAGATTTGATATCCATATTTAATAGAGCAGAGGTTTCATGTTTGGCTGTGCCCAGTAAGTGCAAAGTTATGGCCCTTGACTTAGTTAAAATATAGCCTACATAGTATGCAATCTTGTGTCACTTATATCTCCAAAATAATATGAGCCAGAGTCATAACAATTTACAAGAATGTTCACCAGCATGTGTAGTTGTGCACCTGGGGTTTCATGTTTGGTTGTGCCCAGTAAATGCACAGTTATGGCCCTTGACTTAGTTCAAACATAGCCTACAGAGTATGCAATCTTGCGTCACTCATATCTCCAAAAATATACGCCCAGTCAGTGCAAAGTTATGGCCCTTGACTTATCATCATAATTAGTACAGTTGTTCACTTGGTAATTTTGATATCCATTCACAAACTATGAGCAGAATAATAGCATTTGCTTTTGTGACAAAGGCTGCAAGTGGGGGCATCTGTGTCCTATGGACGCATTCTAGTTTCTGTTTGGTATGCTTCAACACTTCAACGCTTGTTTACATAGAATTTCAAATGACACCATAAGGCAATGTCCATCAATAACACATCAATACTACATGAACTGTCCTAATAAAATATTCATTGTAGATATATACAGTTGATAATCAATGTTGATCTCATTGTCAGAGGCTAGAAATATAAATTACGCGCTTTATGAATCCAACAATCTTAACATCTTTGGATTCCCTTGACCAATTCATATAGCTATTCTCAATTGAGGAATGTAATGAAACGGAATAGTCTATCAAGGGTGACCGACGCTAATCTCCTGAGTTAGGTCGTAAAAAATAAGTTAATACAATGTAGTTCCATCGATCGAAAGCCTGAGGTGTGTCTGTCACACCTTCCACTTCCATAACTTGTAAACATGTTTTTTGAAATGACCAGGAGCGTAATTCATAAACATTATTAGTCTGAAAATAGACTTAGACTTTACAATGTTAAATGTTCTTTTTTGCTCCTATGTTGGTACAACAATATATATTTTAACTTGGCAAAAGTGTACAGAGGGAAACAACAATTATTCTGACAAAATTTTATTTGTTCAGATTTAATGAAAATGAAAACAAAATGCTGGTAAAATGTCAAAGTTGAAGTCTAAGTCTGATTTTCAGACTTGACGTGTTTGTGAATGAAGACCCTGGCACAAACATTCACTGTACCAATATGGGAATCTCAAACGAAGAATCACGGGTGTGGTGCCTTAGAAGTGATGGCCATACTGTAATACCGATAAACATGGTCATTAGACAGGTAGATGGGTTAGGAACATTTATATCCATACTTCTAATATTTCATATATGTGGGCATTAATATGCTAAGCACCTGTTAAACCTGCCCAGGATGCGATCAAAGTTTGACGATCCAGTTGCGTTCCATTGCTTCATCAACTGCCACACCAATGAATACTTCGAAGCAGTTGGATGGTAAATACTTTTAATGTTTTCAGTTTAGAACTATTGAACCTTTATTGATGAGAATGATGTTGAAGATATTGGTTTTAGTGAATACTTGAACTTTTCAAGCAACTTCCCGATTTGATTTCTAAAATAATTTGTTGTGACATGTCCTGGAAACGTACATTTTCTACAAATGAATATATATCTGTTGAAATCATTGACGCTTAACAAGGTACGAAAAATAAATGAAATAGAAAGATACTGACAACGTTCAATTTGTCGGTTCAATTAAAATTGTGAGAGGTTTTCCAGAAGATCGTATTCAAACGGTGACATTATTATACATTGTAATTTTTTTGTAATGGAAACACTATACACTTTGGAGATCCACTCTGAATTAATATGTTGCTTGAATCAGGCTTAGTTTTATTTTCATTTAGAATATTACTATATATTGTAACTTTTTTGTAATGGAAACACTATACACTTTGGAGATCCACTCTGAATTAATATGTTGCTTGAATCAGGCTTAGTTTTATTTTCATTTAGAATATTACTATTTCAGTGGTTGGAGGCCATAGTAAAACGAAAGTTGCACCACACTGTACTACAGTCCTTTATACTAGCAACATGTTCTAGGTATATGTGTCAACAGTTTAAGTAATCAATCTTCGGTATAGAACGCATAACGATCATTTTACATACAATCACGTTGATAAAAAGCTCCAGCTGTCCAGCTGCGCATATCGTCTGGATGATCTGCCGCCACATTATATCTTATATAACATTGCCACCCATTCTCATTTCCATATTCAAAGCTCAAGCAATTGGTCAATTGCAAACACTTGTGCAGACATTGTTTAAACGTTATGCCGATATATATGTTCAAGTTGTTATTGTACACGCCAATGCCACTGAATTTAGTGAACGTGTTCGCTACCTCACCTGGACACCTGGAAACGCATACATGTTGTGAATAACTGTAACTGGTTTCTTGTGGGCAGTGACAAACCTCATTAATGCAGTTTTCATTGATTCCGCCATTACAATTTATTTCCAGGGCACATGATATTTCATCAGACGTACAATCCGGTAAAAAGTTCCAGGTCCCGGCGTCGCATGTTATTTTCCCAATGACCGATTCACTGATGGTGCTTGTACACTGGAATGTTATGTTAGAACTTGGCTTTATATCAAGTAGTTGAGAAACACTGCTATAATCAGGACCTGTATAAATTGTCAGTCCATTTCCAGAAAGAATCGTCGCTTGCGTTATTTGAAGTATAGAACTACCTAGAATACTTGGAGCCGGACAAGGTAATTCACAAACAGGTATGTCACTCCACCCAGTAATCTCTGAAAACGTTGCAATTCTTGGTCCATCAAGTACGTGCGGCGGGGAACATTCAAAAACAACTTTCGATCCATCATTATTCATATTGCCTTTGACGACACCATTTTCAAACAGCAAGGAAGACGGACTGGTTCCGTCATTCTTACATTCATATCCAGCATTATTTTCTATACAAACTTGTCCACTCAAGCAGTTGTGGTTATGACAGTTTCCAACATCAATGACGTTCTGTGAGTTTATGGTACTGTAGGCCCACATGTTTACAGATGCTTGATTGCCCGTTCTCTCGACAGTTTGCGGAAGTGACGCAGAGTTTAGTTCACAAAGCTTCTCCCTACGGTTGTAATTCAGCGACAAACACGCTGGTCTTAGGCGGCATGCTTTTGTACAAGCTTTAAAATCTATTTGAGTAATAGATTTTAATACAAATCCTTCCAGTCTTTGTCCATAGATTGCTTTACTGTTCGCAACGTTCAATAAAGAACCCAATACACATATAACTATCAAATTCATGTCGCTGAAATATTGTTAGTTAGGATTTTCCAATCGCTCATCACCGTAGATGAATATAAAATACGCTGAATAACTTCTTGTTTTGTATATAATGTAATCCAAAGATACATGTTTGCTTCATGTATTTTCATGGACAATAAAATATTAACCTAGTCGTTTACATGGTACTGAGTAAGAATCTACTTCATGAAATATTCATTACTGTCCTTAGACCTGATGTTTTTATGAACAACAACATTATCTTGATGGACACGAGGTGTCTCCGCTATGGGACTTTATGAGAATGCAAATACTTTGTTTGTAAAGGCTGAATAATTTTGAACCAATATGAATAGAATCCATCCATCATTTCAAGAGTTATTGATTGGAAACCAATTATTCAGTACAAAAGGGTCATAACTCCTCCAAAAATTGGCAGATTGTCACTAATATTCACACTTGGTTTGTATTTAATTCTCCTACGCTCACGTGCTGAATATGAATTGAATGCATCCACCCTTTCAATAGTTATTGATAAGAAACCAATTTGTTGTCGAAAAAGGGTCATAACTCCTGCAAATATAGGTGAATTGTAACCGATAACGAACTGGACGGACGGGCGCAAAGACGAAAGGACGGACGTACAAGGGTAACACTTCATGCCCCATCACCATTCTTCCAATGGGCATAAAAAGAAACAAATACTTTTTTCGTCATTATATGATTTCACAGCCATTAAAGGGGGACAATCGTTGTTACCGATGTTTGATGCGTCATAATGCTCATACAGAGCATGTAATTCATAAATCATGCATGAATAATCTTCCCGTGAATGACACCAGTATATCAGAAATATTCAATCGAAGAGGATTCAACTTGAAGACATAACAATCAACAACTATCAAATTAATTTCACCGTTGATTGTCAAAGTTTAAACAAAACGCAGACATATGTTTGTTTTATTCCTTTATCACTATGAACTCATTCTCGTCTTTGTTAAGGATACTGCGCGCATTTTATAAATCAAACATATACTTGTGTTAACTGGCTTTTGTTCCAGACACTCAATTTAATGCTGTAGTACAGTAAAGACCAATCAGTTGTCACAATAACTCCATGCATACGTCTGCGCACGTCAAATTAATATGTTGAATAAATAAAACTGATTACTTACGTTACACTATCCAGAACAGAACATATTTTTTTTATTAAATCCAGGTATGACATTAACAATATGAGATTATAACATATAAATACATAAAAGGAGTTAACTAATTCTGGTGAAGCAGCTTTAACATTACTGATGAAATGGAAAGGGAAATCGTCATCATGAGACGTAAATAAGGTGCAGTTTAACTGCATGTACATGATCTACGGTACATCACTTAGATATTTACGAAAGTGCAACATGTAAGAGAAGCGTAAAACCTTAAACTTAAACAGTTGAGAAAAACTTTGAAAGACGAATAAAAGATATCTCAGAAGAATACTGACCAGACTTAAAGAACGTACATATCATGCATGTTTTCCTTCACATGATTGATTTCATTACATCTTTTGCAATATGAAATACCGACATGTTAGCAAATGTTATACACAGCCACGGACATACAAATCATGAATTGGAAAGGTCCTACTCGTCATATTTAAAGATTTCTTAAGTCTTAATTAATACGTTTTTAAATTACTACATTTAGACAATTAAGAATTACACAAATCACTAGGTAAATACACGGTCTGAGTATTGTGGGTAAATTAGTTCTTGTTATCGTTTCACCGATATCGGCCTGTTTCCAATCCATGGTTTATATGAATATATATGGTTGTTTCCTAATACGTTAGACTTTACAGTCTATGAGCATACACAATTAATAAATATTTACAACAGTTGAACATTTACAATATATGGTCCACATTAATACTATCAGAATGTATTTATATAGTTTCAACAGTTCTAGTACAATTCACATGCAAATACAAATTTAAATAGCGTTAATTTTACATAAACTAATAAAACCTAATGAACCTATATAAGTATAAACATTGTACTGAAAAAAGCAGTATCTATAATATGCAAATATAGTAGGACATAGGAAACGCGGAGTACAAAACTGCATGAAAGTATATTAATTCATATACAGTGTTTTGTTTCTCATTTCAAATGATTTGTTAGTATACATGGCACGATTTCGTATAATAGTTTTGTTATTTGAATCAGGGACCGTGTATGAACGTTATAGTGAGTTCCGTTTTGAATTGATCAAGTCAATTAATTTAATTATATTTGCATTTTTCCATGTAATGTAATATGTAATATTGTTTTATATGAACTTGACGAATTTCGTGATATAATGGTCTTCTTTTATTATATGGTATTTGTACAGGGTTATGCCATCTTCCGGCTTCAACTTCTAATCTATGAGCAGATGTTCGTAGACGACAAAATGCAAAGCGAAACTTTTCCACGTTTATAAAATCTAAATAAGGTTGAAAACTAAAAGCACTCACGGTATAATGTATAAGTTCTAGCTCTAGATGAATTTTCTACATCACTATTCCAAATTTGTAAATAATTATATTGATTAAAAAGCGTCTACATCACCAATTCCCTGATTCAGCCAAACATCAGCAAAACCATTTGTTTCTAATATAGTTTGAACATATGTTGACCAACCGTGACTTTCATATTTGGGTTTTGCTCTGAAGCGTTTAACATCATATTATATGTAACGTCTGTATACTTTCCTTTAGGACATCGAACATTTTTTAACCAGTATCTATAATAACATTACAGAAACGCCTTATTTTTAATGGGTATCTACCAAGCTCTCCATAAATTAAAACTATTCTGTGTTTGTGATCTTCCACCCAATATTTGTTTACAAAATTGTATATGAATACTTTCTAACTTATTTGCTTCGTAAAACCCCAAAATTTCATAACAAAGCACAGGAACTAACAGGGCATGTTTGGAAACTTAATGAAGTATAATTTTAATTTAAATAAAGATTTCAAAGCTTGGCCTGTGTAGCGTTAAAAAGAACCCCCTGTTGTAAAAATGATTTCTAAGTATTTAAATGTTTTACTATTTCTAACTCTTTATTATTGAAAATGAACTTAATATTTCTTTTATTTGCCCCACATTTTTTGAAAATCATCACTTTAGTTTTTTCTACATTCACACTTATTTGCCATTTTTGACAATAATCTTGTAATAGATTTAATCCTAATTGTAAATCAGATTCACTCTCCGACATAATAACAATATCATCTGCATATAAAAGTAAAACATATCTTGAACATACCAACATCCATACCATCAAATCCATTTGTCATTAAAGGAATCTCGTATATCATTCAAATACATTGAAAACATGAAAGGTGAAAGACTCTCACCCTGGCGAACTCTTAATAAACAAGCAAACTCATCACCTAATACATTATCATATTTAACTCTACATGTAGTTTTAACATTACCTTACAACGATCTAAAAAAAAATATTTTTCCACGTACACATAGTTCAATCAATTTATACCATATAACATCTCTTACAATATAATCAAAGGCTTTCGTAAAATCTATTTATAAAGATAAATATAATTTCTTGTTTTCATTTATCAGTTTGTTAATTATACCAAGAAGAATCAAAGCACAAAAGTGCTGTGGGACGGTACACTCGTCTCTGTATACAAGTTTCCGTTTTGTAACTAAGCAGTTCTATAATATCAAAGTATGAGTAAATAGGTAAGATGGTTTGCATGGAATATGAAATAAAACTAAAACATAAGACAGAAATGCGAAAAAGAATAAAAAATTATTGAAAAATAGTAAACATTTTTTCCAAGAGATCTTCAAACCGACTTGTTCAAGAAATGCTAGATTTGCAAACCGAAATAAAGAAAAATGGTCATTTATAATGGTAGAACCTTAAATTTGAAAACAAGTGAAATGTTTGTCACGATAGTAAATAAATGAAATACAAAGGTATTTTCCAATTAAATTTCCAAGCACAGAGTGAGATGTACGTAGAAAGATGACACGATAATTTACGTAGTCGTGCTCAAAGAGACCATATCTACGATAAATCTAAAACTGTAAACAAACTCGTGTGTATTAATACATTGCTTTAAACCCCATCTGAACTCCACAGAAACAGCTAATTAGTTCACAAACCACTTAAGCAGGTCACATTTTCAACATTTTATTTTATTGAAACGTTTATGATATTATTTCGTTCGGTGAACTTTGGAACTATTTTGTTCGCGTAGTAATTAGGATGTGGACGTTTTGACATGTTACCGGCGTTCAGTCTTTTTTTTGTGTTTTGAAAACGGGAACCAATTGTTGTATGCCTCTCAAATTGCCACACTACTATAGACGGTACCTGAGCGGTACCGTCCAATAAAAATGTTGTCAACAGTGCTCATATTCCTTCTTTAACCAGCATGTGCTTCTGTATACATGTAGAACTACAATATAACGTTCTGCCCCTATATGTCCGTGACAGAGCGATAAAACAATGCTTTAAACGCACTTGGCACAATACATATATAAATAAAGGGCACCCTCTCAGTCCTGAGCAGTCCTCTCTTAAACACCAATCTCTCTTCAACAAAATAGCATCTTTTTCTTTTCCTATCAATTTAACCTCTCTAGAACTATTACCTCTGAAGAACAAACAACATGTCTGTCTAACAAAGGGTGCATTCGGAAAACCTCGGCCAACTACGTCAAGTGCCTCGGATGTTCGTTAGGCACTACTTTTGGAAATACAATTCGAATATCTTGTAAACAATATGGCGGCGTGATCGCTGGAGTTCTGATGAAACGGGATTAAATCACATATTTAAGCTATATGAAGACTGAAATATGAGAGTTTTTAATTAGAAATGACAACGATAATCCATTTCTTAAGTGAATTTATCGAAGTTGTTTTGAAGTTAAATCTGTTTTACGCGAACTATTTTTTGACCGCACAAAATGTTGAATTTTGCCACATAGTGCTCCGCCTGACATTTCACTAGAGGATGTTAGTAGAGTAACGAAGTGGTCCGGAAATATCCGAGAGCTGACGAGAATGACAAAGGGTGTTACCCTAGTGAGGTTGCTCTTCATACAATCCATCGATACAAATGTGACTGACAAAATGTCAACATACGAAATTTCAACATACGAAATTTTTCAACTCGACTGAATGGGCTATTAGAGGCAGTATGTTTACAGTTGACGTATATTTATTGTGGAAATCAACAAATGACAGTGCTTTATATACCAATGTATAAAAATAACAGTACTTCCACTTTTTTTGCGAAACGGAACCTTTTCAAGATTTTATATCCATATTTAATAGAGCAGAGGTGATCACAGTGGTTGCGAAGAAGTATTTGTAGTAAATTGGGATACACATGCACACATTTATCTAAGTAAGAACGATCAAAGCGAACAAATTTAATCAACGAAACGTATGGGTATTCAGTTGTCTCACAGTTTATTGGACAATTTGGTATTAATACACTTAACTACATGATTAGAAATAAAGGATATAAGTTCACACATTGAAACTGTTAATGGAACACTGTAACAGTCAAGTTAAGCCAATCCACAGTCATACAACAACTCCATGTTGATTACTTCTTCCCGGCGATCATGTTTGACCATAGATTATGCACAATCACGTAGATACAAGGTTCCGGTCTCCCACACATCAACCAAACTTGAATAATCCGCGTACACACTATGTCGTATGAAGCAGCCTAGTTCATTTTCCATACCCCATATTCAAAACTACCACAACTGGACGCTTGGACACAGATCGCCAAGCATTCTTCCAAACTGATATTGGGTATTTCAGTATAGCCGTCAGCATCCGAACCGATTTTATCAAATTTTGTAAACGTATCTGCAAATCCGACATGACAACTACTTACACAATGCTGGGTAGAATAACCATAGCTTTTGCCAAGAGGGCACCGGCATACGTCTTCTATACAATCGACGGACGATGTCAACTTGCAAGTGGTCAATAAGTGACAAGATATACCTCCAGATGGACACGCCGGAGTGAATTTCCATACGCCTGTGTCACAAGTTATGTGTGCAGGAACCGTACCATATTCGGTTGTTGAACACATGAAGGATACGTTAGATGTTTCCCTGGTGTATCCGAGCGATGTGGTGTTACTGTATTCTCTTCCTTGATAACTTGATAGTCCATCTTTAGACAAAATATCCACGCGTAGAAATTTTAGGAAAATATTTGCAAGTATAGCTGGATATTCACATACTGTCTCGCAAGTCGGTAGTTCACTCCATAAACGATTTTCGGAGCAAACTGAGACATTGGGACCAAACAGGACATACGGAGAAACACATTCAAATACGATTTTAGCGCCAGCTTCGTTCATATTTCCTAACTTTACGCTGTTTTCAACCATCATCAACGAATGCGCAATGCATTCTTCTGGTCTGCAGTTATAGCCCTTGGTGGAATCTTCGCAAAATTGCCCCACTGGGCACGATATATTGTTACAATTCCCGAGGCTCGGGGGAGAAAGTGAAAGTACATCTCCAAATACCCAACCTCTTGAATACTCTAAAATTTTACCGGAGCCAAGGGTATCTGCATTCAGTTCACACAAGCTTAGCAGTCGATTAAAGTTAAATGATTCGCAATTTGAACGCAAGAAACATCCTGTAAAGCATTCTTCAACACTTGGTTTTATTACAGTTGTAGTATTTGAACTATTAAGTCTTTTACCATGGATGAGTTTGCTCTGGGTGGATGTAATACCACAAAGAAGTATTAAAACGTAAGCCGCAGTCCAGAAAAACATTTTCTCGCGATTCTTTCATGAAAATAATTCGTTCTTTCAAAGACACATGATTCGAAGATACGGAGTACCGACTAAGAATGTGAAGGCAGTTCGTAGACAGTTGATCACGTTTAACATTTGTTTTGTTCAATAAATCAATTTAGTACGAACAATTGGTATCCTTCCTCCAAACAAGTGTGTATTCACAATGCTAATGCACACGTAGTATTTCATATTTATTGTTCAACCCACTTTACATATAAAAAACTCTCGAAATTGTATATTTTAGACATCACAGTGAGGTAAAACTAACTAAAGTAAGTGGGATACATTGTTTCGGATTTTGAAATTCAATTGCATGTAAATACATGACGGTTTAAACTATTTGCGTTTCCATTTAAATAGTAGTCACTGTTTACTTCCATTAACACGCCATACAAAAAAGTATAGATATAACTTTGCGCACTTCCGGTGCATCGCTGTATGACCTAATTTTTAGACTGGGGCGTCAGCCCCATGTCTTAAGTAACCGTAATTTGGAAACAGCCGTTTCAGAGTTAGACGGTTTGATACCACTCTATGTATCACTGCGCATGAGTGCATAAACCAATCAAATGTCTAATTTATTGTGACGTCACAAATCGCCGTACTACTTTAATTTCCTTTTCCAATGACTTTTTGATGGATTTGCATATTGCTCTGAAGGTAAATATAATTATGCTTGTCTCCTAATAATTACTATCGTGAGAATTTCATCGTAAATGGAAAATTCTTCTTCCAGAATTATTGTTTAAGTGTTGTGGTTACGATTTCTTTGCTAAGACCTGCTTTTGGCAGCGTAAACAGAGAAATCTATTAATTGAGGGCGGACTATTTTTTATCGGAAACAAAACCGCTCCATTCGTCGGATATAATCTGATTAGTCGGAAAACACATGGATGATTTTGAGGTAAGCTTGCTTTTATTGTAATTTTCAATATCAGTGTTTTACACAAACAATTTTCAGATGTCGGAATCTACGTCTGCACTTTGTTCTATTTTTAGATTTGAACTTTCACTTTCGTTGACGTTGTTAAATTCCGTATTTGCTTCTACAAAACATGTACTCAAAACATAAACATAGTCACAACTGACAAAATAAGGTTTCAGTTACCTATACGTTTTTATTTTATGAAAAATGGCGATAAGGTTTTGACGCAACTTCGATTGTCCAAACACATTATGTGTCACATACCTGTTGAAGAATGCTGTCTTACGAATTGTCTTTCAACCACATTTCAGAATGTTATGAATGTTGCTTGATAAATGTAGCGTATGTTGTAGGGAACATATTTAGAGTACAATTGTGTACTGACATGAGTATGAAATACATTTATTTAGGCATAAAGTATATCAATCCAACAAAACGGAACTGCTCGGTATATTCCGCCAGGAGCGCGTGACGTTTACTACTCGTATTCGTACATAATTGTTTTGTTTATTATTGATGTCGCCATGGTGCAGTGATAGGGCGCATGATTTCGAATCTGGCGTTCTCGGTTCAAAACTCGCTGGTAGTAATATTTATTTTTTTTATTACCAATCACTTCTACTGTTGTCTAGAAAAGGCATTTATCATAGTTGATAGAAAAAATATTTTTGTCAATTAGGATATTGCACTTGCATACACTTGCTTTAATATAGTTTGTTTACCATTCTCCAGGAACTGGGTGGTTTTTATGCAGACTTTGTATTTACACAGATGAGGAGACTGAGGAAAAATTTCAACAGACTATTCATGATTTTATGGGTACTAATTAACAACAATTATAATTGATCTAGTCATTACACAATAGTGCACTTGCAAATTCCTGTTTAATATCTGACAATATTTATGATTGTTGGAACCACAATGAAAAAATGAATACACATTTTATACAGAATCAGACTATATATGTATTGAAGTTTGATTACAATATTTCAATGTCCAGATATTACAGCAAAATGTTAGCAACTAAAGTAAAGCATGTAGTGCTTAATTAATCAACAACTGCCTGTTAGAGAAAAGCCTCTAACTTTGTCAATTGTTAGCTAAATTGAACCATTTTTTTTAGGAAATTTTACATTCAAATTGGGGAAAATATATACTTTTTGCATTGGGAATATATACTGACACCAAGAAGAAACTGTGCACTGACTTAGAAATAAAGTTTGTAACCATTTAGATAAAACATATAGGCAAATTTGGTAGCAAAATGAGACAGCTTTTATTGGCTACATGATGCATTACTCTTAAATTAAATTTATGTCATTCTCGGTATAATAATAACGCTAGAATGACGTAGGGGTGAAAACTAAAAGTTGCACCACATCATCAACAATATCAATGATCTAACTGCTGCCTTAATTCACGAGTGGAATACCATCCCCGCCGACGTGGTTAAAGACGTTACGTCAGGTCAATGCGGTCAAGAATACTTGACATAACAGATACTGATATCAGAGGGCAAACACACATTTAGAATAAAAAGAAAAGTGTGCAACTTTTACTTTTCACCCCTAAGTCAGTGCACAGTTTCTTTTTGGTGTCAGCATAGATGAATAATGGCTATAAAACTGCAGAACAAACCATGTATCTCTGTAGTCTACCAGTTATAAGGAATCCTTACAAGAAAACAAGATTGTTATAATATTACATTGTTAACCTATATCAATGTATTGAACAATTAATAATGAAAAAAAAATCTCAAATTAAATGTACATATTCTACATGATAAAAAAATGAATAAAATTTACTCTGTATATCTCTATGCGTATGATTGCTGTATCTTACATTTATAAAAACAGCCATTTTTTCAGTTTTAGGGGATGTATGGCGGGTCCATTTGATAGGGGAAATTTGTGATCATAATTCATCAAATTTGGGTATTTATAACGCTAAAAGTTTTAATAATGTTACTGAAAGGGAAAAATATATACTGTTCTCTGATGGGAATGGGGCCCAATATCTGCCCCAAACTTGCCATAAAAAGGGCTGTAAAATATGTGATAACTGCAGTGGTATGCATAATTATCCACCTTTTATCAAATGTATGAAATAATCTGATAGTAACAGTTACCAATAATCTGCATATTTTGAACATTGGCTTACAGCAAGTGTAAACAAAAACTCAAGAAACTAGATTAAATAAACTGGTTAACAAGATAAGAAATAAGTATTTTTTGCATTGATATTGAATAATCTGAAATTTGATGGAGCATTATTAAGTAGTATGTTAATAACTTTGTTTTAGGGTATACTTAAATATGGGAATATTCTGTAATTATAATACAAATGCTTCAGAATAAAATGTATGTTCGACCCTTCTTGGGACTTTAACAGAATACCACCATGTTATTTTTGTATTTCCAGATTTTGAAATGGAAGTTATTTTTGTGATCAGGGGATATGTGTCTTTCTAATGCAAGCAAAACGTAAATTGTAATAAATGTTGCCATAAGCGCCAAAATCACAGACCCTGGCTCAAATGATAACAAAAATACAGCTTGATTAGACCACTTCTTTTTTATTAATTGGATTACAAAACCGGCGAGTGTATTTTTTGCTAAAATGGAAAAAAATAAATATCGAATTTTGGCTCTTTTTAAAATTTTCGTTTCCAACCGTATCGATTGTGGACGAAAATAAAGAAAATACGAACGAAATTGAGTACGAATCTGATCCCGTTTTTAGACTGGTGTACGAAAAATCGATCAATATACCTAGTATAATGAAGTAAACGGTGCGCACATGTAAACCCGTCGAAACTGTACGGATCGGACGAATTTTACAACATCCATTGCTGTTTACGCACAACGATTGTCTGCACATTCGTTTGTTGGACATTTAAACTTTGTTTGTGTCGTCAAAAAGGCATTTCAGGTGTTAATGTTAAAGTAAATCCTAATTTTTAAATGTTATTTATCGAAATACGCCAATTATTTGCCCATTTGCTAATTTTTAAAATTGGTAAACCATTAGGTAGCCAGCACGATACAATTCAACGTACATGTAATGCTTGCAAGCCTGTCGGACTGGCAATCAAATGATTGATAACAAGATTAGTTAAATAAATAAACGTTAAGATCAACTCGCCCGCACACACATTGATTAGAAGTGAAGGCGGTAAATTAAAACCTGTCCTATCATAGTCCAGGTTGAACTGTAGTCATACATGCATGCTTTGAAATTAACATTGATTGACACAGTGCAATACTTGTACAATCTAGGGTTGACAAGTCTTTACAGAACACGAACAAAATTTGTCTGCCCCAGTCTTTCTGCGCTTTCAGCGCTTTGATTGGACTTTAGATCGCGAAAAAAGAATCAATGCTAGCCTATACCACAGGGGCCTACCAGAATATAATAATGATGAATATTAATCTTAAATATGGATTAAAGAACATTAAATTTTAGATTTTCGCAAGTGAAGTGACGTAGATGAAAAAGAACATACAGCCTTCTTCTATTGTAGGCCTATATACAGTAAAACCTTACTTAAAGACCACCTCAATAATAGGACCACCTCAAAATTAAGAAACACAATTTTCAAGTCCGTTTTCACTGTTTTGATCTTTATTCAACCTCAATATTAAGACCACTTCAATAATAAGAATAGTTTTCAAGGGTCCCACGTGTGGTCTTATTTTTGATGTTTTACTGTACATATGTGCCAGTTCAATTTGTTGCCATGTTATTGTTCTTTGCTTGAAATGTTTTGCATGGTTCTTTGTTTATCTTTGATCCTTTAAACTCTTGTCTTTAAATGTTTAGTAATGTGGTTTTGTTTCATATGGAATAAAACATAACTCGTCGATTACTCTGTGTGTTTAGTATTTCATGTAGTTTATCTAGTCACCCATAAGTCGTCTGGGCATTACTTGAATGGCATAGTTCTTAAGAAGATTCGACATTTATAAACATCGGGAGGTCGTATTGACTATGTTTTATGAGAAAGCATAGTTCCTGGCGACTGCTTGTCCTGGTCAAAAGACACTGCAGTATAAAGTTTGAGTGACATATATACGCTCTTGGTTCTTCTCTATTTAGTTATTTCTGGTTATGTGATATTTTTCAAAATGTACGTATACACAGTGAAATACAAATTTAATGGATTTGGTTAATTCATTCTCAGCCTTACCTAAATCTTTTGAACACACACATTTTACACATGATTGTGCAGAAAAACTTTTGAAAACCAAATTTCACACATCATTGTCAAGAAAAAATGCTAATAAAAAATGAAATAAACAACATACACGTAAGGTGACCCATTAGAAAAATGTTTGAGTGTGTTTAAGGTTCATGTTAAGCGGAATTTGCATATTACAATTCACTGATCTTATAAGTAAAATAACAATGCAATATAAATTATTATATATCTAAATGTTCGTCTGAATGAGCAGATACAGATAGATTATTTGTTATTGACAAATAATGTAATTTAAGTACAAAAATACTAAAATTGTTCAGACTTTTTTGAAAATATGTAAAAAATTACAACTTTTTAAATAATTTAAATGATTACTTGTTTGATAAATAAAACACTATTCTAGGTGATAGAGACAAAAGAAAGTCTAAAACACTTGGATCAACTCTTAACTGTCAACAAACAAAAATGGCGGCGTCCAGTGACAATTAACATTTGAACAAGTTTGACATAAAATTGACATAGAGGATGTTAGTAGAGTAACGAAGTGGTACGGAAATATCCGAGAGCTGACGAGAATGACAAAGGGTGTTGCCTTAGAGAGTTGCTCTTTATAAAATCCATCAATACAAATGTGACAGACAACATTTCAACATACGAAATATTTCAACTCGACTGAATAGGCTATTAGAGGCAGGATGTTTACAGTTGACTTATATTTATTGTGGATATCAACAAATGACAGTGCTTTTTATACCAATGTATAAAAATAAAAGCACTTCCACTTTTTTGCGAAACGGAACCTTTTCAAGAGTTTATATCCATATTTAATAGAGCAGAGGTGATCACAGTGGTTGCGAAGAAGTCTTTGTAGTAAATTGGGATTTTAACAAAATATGCACACATTTATCTAAGTAAGAACGATCAAAGCGTACAAATTCAATCAACGAAACGTATGGGTATTCAGTTGTCTCACAGTTTATTGGACACTTTGGTATTAATACACTTAACTACATGATTAGAAATAAAAGATATAAGTTCACCCATTGAAATTGTTGATGGAACACTGTAACAGTTAAGTTAAGCCATTCCACAGTCATACAACAACTCCATGTTGATTACTTCTTCCCGGCGATCATGTAAATCCATGTTTGACCATAGATTATGCACAATCACGTAGATACAAGTCCCCGGTCTCCCACACATCAACCAAGTTTGAATAATCCGCGTACACACTATGTCGTATGAAGCAGCCTAGTTCATTTTTCCATACCCCATATTCAAAACTACCACAACTGGACGCTTGGACACAGATCGCCATGCATTCTTCAAAACTGATATTGGGTATTTCAGTATAGCCGTTAGCATACACACCGATTTTATCAAATTTTGTAAACGTATCTGCAAATCCGACATGACAACTACTTACACATTGTTGGGTATAATAACCATAGCTTTTGCCAAGAGGGCACCGGCACACGTCTTCTATACAATCGACGGACGATGTCAACTTGCAAGTGGTCAATAAGTGACAAGATATACCTCCAGATGGGCACGACGGAGTGAATTCCCATACGCCTGTGTCACAAGTAATGTGTGCGGGAACGGTACCATATTCGGTTGTCGAACACATGAAGGATACGTTAGATGTGTCCCTGATGTATCCGAGCGATGTGGTGTTACTGTATTCTCTTCCTTGATAACTTGATAGTCCATCTTTAGAAAAAATATCCACGTGTAGAAATTTTAGAAATATATTTGCAAGTATGGCTGGATATTCACATACTGTCTCGCAAGTCGGTAGTTCACTCCATGAACGATTTTCGGAGCAAACTGAGACATTGGGACCAAACAGGACATACGGAGAAACACATTCAAATACGATTTTAGCGCCAGCTTCGTTCATATTTCCTAACTTTACGCTGTTTTCAACCATCATCAACGAATTCGGATCGCATTCTTCTGGTCTGCAGTTATAGCCCTTGCTGGAATCTTCGCAAATTTGCCCCTCTGGGCACGATTTATTGTTACAATTCCCGAGGCTCGGGGGAGGAAGTGAAAGTACATCTCCAAATACCCAACCTCTTGAATACTCTAAAATTTTACCGGAGCCAAGGGTATCTGCATTCAGTTCACACAAGCTTAGCAGTCGATTAAAGTTAAATGATTCGCAATTTGAACGCCAGAAACATCCTGTAAAGCATTCTTCAACACTTGGTTTTATTATAGTTGTAGTATTTGAACTATTAAATCTTTTACCATGGATGAGTTTGCTCTGGGTGGATGTAATACCACAAAGAAGTATTAAAACGTAAGCCGTAGTCCAGAAAAACATTTTCTCGCGATTCTTTCATGAAAATAACTCTTTCAAAGACACATGATTCGAAGATACGGAATACCGACTAAGAATGTGAAGGCAGTTCGTAGACAGTTGATCACGTTTAACATTTGTTTTGTTCAATAAATCAATTTAGTACGAACAATTGGCATCCTTCACAATACAAATGCCGATCTAGTCTTTCATATTTATTGTTCAACCCACTTTACATATAAAAGACTATCGAAATTTGTATATTTTAGACGTCAATAGTGAGGTGAAACTAACAAAATGTTAGTGGTATCAATGTTTCGGATTTTAAAATTAAATTGGGAGTAAATAAATAACGGTTTAAACTATTTGCGTGTCCATTTAAAACAGTGGTCACTATTTACTTCCATAAACATGACAGCACGTCATACGAACACAGTATAGAAATATCAAATTGCGCACTTCCGGTTCATCGCTGTACGACCCAATTTTTGGACTTTAGATCGCGAAAAAAGAATCAATGCTAGCCTATACCACAGGGGCCTACCAGAATATAATAATGATGAATATTAATCTTAAATATGGATTAAAGAACATTAAATTTTAGATTTTCGCAAGTGAAGTGACGTAGAGGAAAAAGAACATACAGCCTTCTTCTATTGTAGGCCTATATACAGTAAAACCTTACTTAAAGACCACCTCAATAATAGGACCACCTCAAAATTAAGAAACACAATTTTCAAGTCCGTTTTCACTGTTTTGATCTTTATTCAACCTCAATATTAAGACCACTTCAATAATAAGAATAGTTTTCAAGGGTCCCACGTGTGGTCTTATTTTTGATGTTTTACTGTACATATGTGCCAGTTCAATTTGTTGCCATGTTATTGTTCTTTGCTTGAAATGTTTTGCATGGTTCTTTGTTTATCTTTGATCCTTTAAACTCTTGTCTTTAAATGTTTAGTAATGTGGTTTTGTTTCATATGGAATAAAACATAACTCGTCGATTACTCTGTGTGTTTAGTATTTCATGTAGTTTATCTAGTCACCCATAAGTCGTCTGGGCATTACTTGAATGGCATAGTTCTTAAGAAGATTCGACATTTATAAACATCGGGAGGTCGTATTGACTATGTTTTATGAGAAAGCATAGTTCCTGGCGACTGCTTGTCCTGGTCAAAAGACACTGCAGTATAAAGTTTGAGTGACATATATACGCTCTTGGTTCTTCTCTATTTAGTTATTTCTGGTTATGTGATATTTTTCAAAATGTACGTATACACAGTGAAATACAAATTTAATGGATTTGGTTAATTCATTCTCAGCCTTACCTAAATCTTTTGAACACACACATTTTACACATGATTGTGCAGAAAAACTTTTGAAAACCAAATTTCACACATCATTGTCAAGAAAAAATGCTAATAAAAAATGAAATAAACAACATACACGTAAGGTGACCCATTAGAAAAATGTTTGAGTGTGTTTAAGGTTCATGTTAAGCGGAATTTGCATATTACAATTCACTGATCTTATAAGTAAAATAACAATGCAATATAAATTATTATATATCTAAATGTTCGTCTGAATGAGCAGATACAGATAGATTATTTGTTATTGACAAATAATGTAATTTAAGTACAAAAATACTAAAATTGTTCAGACTTTTTTGAAAATATGTAAAAAATTACAACTTTTTAAATAATTTAAATGATTACTTGTTTGATAAATAAAACACTATTCTAGGTGATAGAGACAAAAGAAAGTCTAAAACACTTGGATCAACTCTTAACTGTCAACAAACAAAAATGGCGGCGTCCAGTGACAATTAACATTTGAACAAGTTTGACATAAAATTGACATAGAGGATGTTAGTAGAGTAACGAAGTGGTACGGAAATATCCGAGAGCTGACGAGAATGACAAAGGGTGTTGCCTTAGAGAGTTGCTCTTTATAAAATCCATCAATACAAATGTGACAGACAACATTTCAACATACGAAATATTTCAACTCGACTGAATAGGCTATTAGAGGCAGGATGTTTACAGTTGACTTATATTTATTGTGGATATCAACAAATGACAGTGCTTTTTATACCAATGTATAAAAATAAAAGCACTTCCACTTTTTTGCGAAACGGAACCTTTTCAAGAGTTTATATCCATATTTAATAGAGCAGAGGTGATCACAGTGGTTGCGAAGAAGTCTTTGTAGTAAATTGGGATTTTAACAAAATATGCACACATTTATCTAAGTAAGAACGATCAAAGCGTACAAATTCAATCAACGAAACGTATGGGTATTCAGTTGTCTCACAGTTTATTGGACACTTTGGTATTAATACACTTAACTACATGATTAGAAATAAAAGATATAAGTTCACCCATTGAAATTGTTGATGGAACACTGTAACAGTTAAGTTAAGCCATTCCACAGTCATACAACAACTCCATGTTGATTACTTCTTCCCGGCGATCATGTAAATCCATGTTTGACCATAGATTATGCACAATCACGTAGATACAAGTCCCCGGTCTCCCACACATCAACCAAGTTTGAATAATCCGCGTACACACTATGTCGTATGAAGCAGCCTAGTTCATTTTTCCATACCCCATATTCAAAACTACCACAACTGGACGCTTGGACACAGATCGCCATGCATTCTTCAAAACTGATATTGGGTATTTCAGTATAGCCGTTAGCATACACACCGATTTTATCAAATTTTGTAAACGTATCTGCAAATCCGACATGACAACTACTTACACATTGTTGGGTATAATAACCATAGCTTTTGCCAAGAGGGCACCGGCACACGTCTTCTATACAATCGACGGACGATGTCAACTTGCAAGTGGTCAATAAGTGACAAGATATACCTCCAGATGGGCACGACGGAGTGAATTCCCATACGCCTGTGTCACAAGTAATGTGTGCGGGAACGGTACCATATTCGGTTGTCGAACACATGAAGGATACGTTAGATGTGTCCCTGATGTATCCGAGCGATGTGGTGTTACTGTATTCTCTTCCTTGATAACTTGATAGTCCATCTTTAGAAAAAATATCCACGTGTAGAAATTTTAGAAATATATTTGCAAGTATGGCTGGATATTCACATACTGTCTCGCAAGTCGGTAGTTCACTCCATGAACGATTTTCGGAGCAAACTGAGACATTGGGACCAAACAGGACATACGGAGAAACACATTCAAATACGATTTTAGCGCCAGCTTCGTTCATATTTCCTAACTTTACGCTGTTTTCAACCATCATCAACGAATTCGGATCGCATTCTTCTGGTCTGCAGTTATAGCCCTTGCTGGAATCTTCGCAAATTTGCCCCTCTGGGCACGATATATTGTTACAATTCCCGAGGCTCGGGGGAGGAAGTGAAAGTACATCTCCAAATACCCAACCTCTTGAATACTCTAAAATTTTACCGGAGCCAAGGGTATCTGCATTCAGTTCACACAAGCTTAGCAGTCGATTAAAGTTAAATGATTCGCAATTTGAACGCCAGAAACATCCTGTAAAGCATTCTTCAACACTTGGTTTTATTATAGTTGTAGTATTTGAACTATTAAATCTTTTACCATGGATGAGTTTGCTCTGGGTGGATGTAATACCACAAAGAAGTATTAAAACGTAAGCCGTAGTCCAGAAAAACATTTTCTCGCGATTCTTTCATGAAAATAACTCTTTCAAAGACACATGATTCGAAGATACGGAATACCGACTAAGAATGTGAAGGCAGTTCGTAGACAGTTGATCACGTTTAACATTTGTTTTGTTCAATAAATCAATTTAGTACGAACAATTGGCATCCTTCACAATACAAATGCCGATCTAGTCTTTCATATTTATTGTTCAACCCACTTTACATATAAAAGACTATCGAAATTTGTATATTTTAGACGTCAATAGTGAGGTGAAACTAACAAAATGTTAGTGGTATCAATGTTTCGGATTTTAAAATTAAATTGGGAGTAAATAAATAACGGTTTAAACTATTTGCGTGTCCATTTAAAACAGTGGTCACTATTTACTTCCATAAACATGACAGCACGTCATACGAACACAGTATAGAAATATCAAATTGCGCACTTCCGGTTCATCGCTGTACGACCCAATTTTTGGACTTTAGATCGCGAAAAAAGAATCAATGCTAGCCTATACAGCAGGGGCCTACCAGAATATAATAATGATGAATAATAATCTTAAATATGGATTAAAGAACATTAAATTTTAGATTTTCGCAAGTGAAGTGACGTAGAGGAAAAAGAACATACAGCCTTCTTCTACTGTAGGCCTATATACAGTAAAACCTTACTTAAAGACCACCTCAATAATAAGACCACACAATAATTAAGAAACACAATTTTCAAGTCCATTTTCACTGTTTTGATCTTTATTCAACCTCAATATTAAGACCACTTCAATAATAAGACCAGTTTTCAAGGGTCCCACGTGTGGTCTTATTATTGATGTTTTACTGTAGGCCTACACATGTGCCAGTTCATTTTGTTGCCATGTTATTGTTCTTTGCTTGAAAATGTTTTGCATGGTTCTTTGTTTATCTTTGATCCTTTATACTATTGTCTTTTAATGTTTTAGTAATGTGGTTTTGTTCATTTGGAATAAAAAATAAATAGTCGGGTTACTCTATGTTTTTAGTATTCCATGTAGTTTATCTATAGTCACCAATATTGAAGCCGTCTTGGCAGTTCATGAATGGCATATAGTCCTTAAAAAAGATTCGACATCTATAAACGTCGCGAGGTCGTACTGTTTTATGAGAAAGCCTAGTTCCTGGCGACTGCTTGTCCTGGTCAAAAAGACACTGCAGTATAAAGTTTGAGT
Organism: Mactromeris polynyma; assembly: GCA_032209605.1. Taxonomy (NCBI): domain Eukaryota; kingdom Metazoa; phylum Mollusca; class Bivalvia; order Venerida; family Mactridae; genus Mactromeris; species Mactromeris polynyma. The sequence continues at coordinate 20,337,410 of JASFXZ010000005.1, forward strand.
GACATTATGTACGCTCTTGGTTCTTCTCTATTTAGTCATTTCTGGTTAGGTGATATTTTTCAAAATGCACGTAGGCCCTATACACAGTGAAATACAAATTTAATGGATTTGGTTAATTCATTCTTAGCCTTACCTAAATCTTTTGAACACACACATTTTACACATGATTGTACAGAAAGACTTTTGAAAACCAAATTTCACACATCATTGTCAAGAAAAAATGCTAATAAAAAATGAAATAAACAACATACACGTAAGGTGACCCATTAGAAAAATGTTTGAGTGTGTTTAATTTAAACGACTGCTCTGGTCATATTTTCTGTAAACTATCTAGCAGAATAACACGTTTTAAAAAGAGAAATTATCAATTGCAGCATCGTCTTGGTTTTATCGGCGTCAACGACTTTCACCTCCTCGATCTTTTCAAAGAAAGAAAAACATCTTAGATCTACCTATTATAATCTACACACTAATTGGCCGAGTGATCTCAATTTAAAAACATCAATTTCATAGTGGATGTTTGTGTTCTTGTTGTATACATTAATGTTCTGTATAAATATGATCTGGTATGGCATCAATTGTCATATATGAACGCCGCTGTACGATTTCCAACCTCTTCTTTAAGTGGCGTCATGTCCAGTAAACGTCATATGTGACGTCATCATGTACTCACAGTAAGCAACATTTGCTCCACTATGAAAACGAAGTGATCATAATTATAGAGTAAATAATGCTTCCTGCTTGCAAATAGTGACGTCAGATGTGGCGTTTTCTTGAAATGGCGTCGCTTTCTGAAGAGGTTGTAAAGCCCATAGCAGCGCTCATAATTTATAATAATGTTTTTGATAGATATTTAAGTCATGTAAAATTAATTACTACTATATTTTCATGTTCATTTTCTCAATACAGTAAAATCTCAATAATAAGACCACCTTTGGGAACATTACAATTCGTCTTATTGAGGTCACGGACAAATAAAATGGTTTATATCTCCGAGTTGAGGTGGTCTTAATATTGAAGTAGAATATAAAGAGAAAAACAGGTAAAATGGACTTGAAAATGATGATTTTAATTTTAAGGTGGTCTTATTATTGAGGTTTTACTGTACATTAGGCTATGTGTACTGCCAGTATAGTCGGACGATATTAATGAATATTCGCACAACAACAGATGAATTAAATATCATCGTGGTGTTAAAAAAGCACCAGAGTAACGCAATGTATATATATAACTTTATTGGTTACATAGGGAATTAAGTCGAATGGCAGTCCTTTGAAATATCATGGGATTCTCCGTATATTTCGAGATTTCGCATATCGAGGGTTGTTGCTTAACTGTTAATACAATACTTTTTAATCTGTTATATGTGAATTCTTGTGTCTGAAACAACAATCATGCCAGGACAATTTGTGACTGGGTTTATTTGTCTACTGTGATAGCTGTGGAGTCATTCGTTTTGCAATTAAAATATTCTTTGCTTCTGTACAAATAGAGAAAAAAAACGCAAAATGATACTTTTGTGTATAGATCTATTATATTGGTATTTATTAACGTGATCGTGATGGTGACAACTAAATAAACATGCAAAACGTCTGTATCTAGGAACCATGGAACGAAAACATTGAAGACATTCATATTTCAAAAAATGCTTTGGAAACAGAATTAAAATTTAAAAATACCAAGACTAACATATCCATTAATTTAATATAGTTTTTCTCGATATGTCTGTGGGATAAGTTCAATTTTGTTGTTTTTTTGCTATTCGATATAATATTATATAAAGAGATAAACAAATAATTAATTAAATCATTATTTATATAATAAAATTAATTAATGTTCGATTTTTCATGTTTTCCAGAACTGAGGGGTAGGACTATACAAGTATTATAAGTTTTTTGGACCGATAGAAATATACAAAGTAATGATTTAACGTAGATTTCTAAGAAATATCACACGCCTGTACTTGGGATGTTCAAATGTACACGGACGCGTATCAGAACTCCCCATCAATTATATTTGCCTTTTATTTGCCAGGTAGGCTATGGATCCAATTTCCTAAATGCCAGTTAGTAAAATATATGCCAGAGGTAGGATTCGCAAATTTGTTCCCCGTTTGTGTGCATGTTCTATGTTCCTCTCGATATTCATTTTGACGCGTATTGTCGTTCGTTAACCGACTTGGGGTTAAAAAGTTTATGCTACACTCTCATATTTCGACTAGTTTCGGCGAACCAGTCTATGGATGACGTAATTATTTGGTAGATCACATGAGCGGTCTTGTGACTTGAATCATTCTACACTTAGTTGTTGACTTGAAAACAGGTAAGTACTTTTAATCGTGTTTGTTATCTTGTAAATCAGCTATTTATCTTGATAAAAATGTTTGATTATTAATGAAGATGTTTATTTTAATGTGTAAGGATGATTGTTGAACGAACAAACGTCTTTGTTTTCAAAATTCTTCACAAGCCAAATGTTTATCAAGACAATGGTCCGATTTTACAACAATGTCCTGTTTTCTATCGAGGGCTTGGATAGGATTTGTCTATTTTTTCATAATGTTTTTTTAAATTGTTCTAAATTTACTTCAATCTTAAAGAACTTTTATTAAGTTGACTTCCTTAATTCTAATATTATGCAAAATCGTTACTTAACTTGATGCTGGTTAGATAGTTTGCCTAGATTATTTTAACTTGGACAGAACGCCTTTGGCTTTGTCAAGACCCTTCCCTCGGATAAACTAGTCCTAGCCCTGACAGATGGTTGTTTCTTCAAATGGTATAGTGGTGTGGGAGTAGACATTCGCAAGGTTGGCGAAGTCAGTAGAGCGCTGTACTAGTGTTTAGGAGGTCGGGGGTTTGAGCCACTAGTCAGATGTGCATTTTCCACTTGATTTACTTTAATGAACAACTATTGGTCAAATTTTTCAGGTTCTGAATTTCAAAGTTCATTGTTTAAGTGGTATAGCCTTTGGTGTGACATTGTGGAACGTTAGTACATGCAAGTGATGTCATTTGTAAATTTTACAAAATGAACTGATTAATTCAATGTATGACTTCATGACAATTTGGACGGCACGTTTGACAGTTTCCAAGTTGGTACTAGGTTAATGTTGGTCATCATGTGTGGGTCCAACTTGATGCTATCATGCTAGACTATTGTCCGGATGTATCATTGCAAATAAGTGTTGACTTATTATAAAAAATGTATACTATCCAGTTTGATTACATTGCTATTGTAGTTTTCATCCTAGTGTCATTTTGACTGTGTTCAAATTTGGACTAGCAAGTATTATTCTGAAAGTTAATAAAAAAGATGGTACAAATTTGTTCTGCCATCCTACAATGAAAATTTTTGAACTTTAAAGAAAGTAAGGTGTGACGAGACTCTGACATGGCAGCAATGCATGTATATAATTATGTTGAGAGTTAATTGCTGTGCAGGAAGTTAGTAATGAAACTCAGGAGACACCAAACACAATTGTTGTACAAAATTAGATTTTCTGTCATTTTTTGAAGTACACTTAATGACTTATTTCAACAATTTAAGGATTCAGGAGAGATGTTCCATTCATCCTGGCATAAATTAGCAGTGAAAACTACTGAAACAGATTGCAATTGAATTTAATATGTTTTATGTGAATTGTGATTTTTGTCTTTGTGATTTTTTAAAAAATATTTCCTTGTTGAAGATTTTATGTAAATACATGTACACCTTTTAAATGTGTAATGTACTTATTAAAGCACTCAAACGTATTTTGTTGCTTGATATCAGTTCGCTTATTCGTGACATGTTTTTCAGAACAGCTATTCATGAAATAGTGACTTGGGTTTAAAGGTTGATTGAATTGTTCACATGATCGTTCAAGTGTAGATAAGGTTAACCACTGGAGATGATGGTGACTGTGTTACCAGTACAGTAGGGCTAGGTCTGTCAGTTGATGATTTGCTGCTTACAGCTGATAGTCACATGATATGTATGTCCTGTGATCAGGATAAAGTCACATGACCCTCTTGGCTCAACCCATGTGACCTGTTCAACATATATTTAAGGCATTCACAGTCAGATTTTAGTCAATTGATATCTTACATCAGCAGGAAAGAAGCACTCATCGTTAAGTTGATAATTAAGTGTTTGCGGAAGTTCTATTTAAAAGGCAAATTGGTTACTTCTATGATGTACTTAAATATAAAAAAAAACATAATTAAGTGTGTTGTATATCTGATTGTGTTCACAAGTGGCGGGACGATATTTTGAAGAGGTTGGTTTGAGATAAGACAATGGGGCTTTATGAATGCAGTGAAAGACTTCGTCTTATTTTGTTGCATATATATATTTATCCGCGGCCGCAGATCTTTCTATAGTTTATGTTAGCTTATCGTGTGTTTTACTTGTATGTTGGTATGAATGCATAATGATTTTTCAGAGCGGAATTACATAGAATCTTGTAAGTTTTTTCATACATATGTAAATTTAAATTGTTAAAAATACATGGAAAAACAGGGTTTTCTATTGTCAAAGTAGTTCGCATAGAAAAATTATTGTTCTTAAAAGTTTGATTTGCTTTTAATACAGGTCTGAATAAATATTTCTGTACTATTTTCTATCATTTCATTCAAGGATTAAACTGCACAATCATGTTGATGTTTTATTGATGTATAAATTATTACATTGGGTAGAGTCCGACAGAAAGAATTTGAACAATGAATGAAACCAAATATATTACTAATTTATCATAAGTTATTAGTATTGTAAATCTTAAATGTGTGTTATTATGAAATCTGATGTATTCCTTTATTTGAATACCAGGTAACTGTATTTCGACTTGTTTTTGTTAAGTATAAATGTATAAAGTTTTGTCTACATTACTGGTAGTGGTAATCTAAGTGTGATAATCTTTTTTGTCATTTTGCTTTTAAGAAAGTACATTCTTTACATACCAAGTACAGATGTGTGTTTTTACAAACCATTGATTCAATATTCGTCCTATCTGTTTAATACTGTTACACAATAAATATGTTTGTCATGTGACATACTGGTAACATTCTATGTAAACATGAAATTAGAACATTGTAGTCAGTGAAGCATTTAATCATGTAGCATATGGTTGGTGTATCGATATTCTGACTTCAGACATTGTGTAACTCTTTGTTATTGTAATTTATACTACGCCTGACTGTGAATCAGCATTTTTGTGTGTTGAACAGATCCTGCACAGGTTATAAATGGGAATTTATGTGTCATGAAAACACGCAAGTTAGAAAAACAACTAACTACATTTTGCCAATTTTATTAAAAAGTGTATGTTTTTCTAATGTACAACGACTGACGTTATAATCACATGATATCCGGTTCAGTGGTCGGCAGTATCAATTTAACATTGAAACAGATATGAAGTGAATCGTTCCAATTGAGCAACTCTAGACAAATATCTGGAACACGTAACATTTTATAATTATGTCAGCTATCATTTACATATAAGATTTAAATGTTGGGAATTGAGAATGTTTATATTGACTGGGACATATTGGTCCTGGGGTCTTGTTATGATTGAGATTACTCCTTTTATCTAAGAGCCTGCCCAACTAGCTAGATTTATGACTGTCCGATCAGGGTTCAATTCCCAGGTTGCGCAGATTTTGGTCTTTTGTGACGTGCAGATATTCTGAAGAGCAAATTAGTACTGGTTGTATATCTATAATATTCCTGGAACACTGGTAAGGTCAACTGCCCGCCATGTATTACTGAAAAATTGTTGAAAACGGAATTGTTGAAAACGGCGTAAAACTCAATGAAAGCGATAAACCTTTTACCTTATCAGAAAAAAAATGCTGTTTATTTCAATAAAGACTGTGCTTTATCTGACTAAAACTAGAAAGTTGATGATAATATTGTGTTTTGAAAGACATAATTATCTTTCTGGTGAATTTATGATTCCGTTTTGTTTGTTGAAAGGTCAACTTTGTGTACTTGGTTACTGAAAAATGACATTACAGTGAGTATGATATTGATGGTTTAAAGGAAGACCATTTTTATCTTGGGTTTAAAAGTCGTGCTACTTTTCCAATGTTCAGAAAAGGTCTTCTCATTATTTAGTTTTGATTGGGTGTCTGTTGTTGACTCAGCAGCACAATTTGATGTTTGATTTATTATTAATCTTCCTTAATGTGTGTGGTTATACCCATAACTTTTTGTGAGGGTAGTGAGATTGTACAATATACATAATTTTGCTCAAAATCGGTGATTCATCAGGTTAAAAATTGAGGGGAATTTATCAGATTTGAGGCTTATATTAACTTATAGCCAACTTGGTCTTTATCTTCCTCCTAGGTGGAGAGGTGATGTGTACGAGGTATCAATTTTTTTTGAGTTACACTTCCTAGTCTTGTATATTTGTCCAGATAAAGTAGGATGTTTCAATCAAATGGTCATGTGTCTGCGTTATCTACTTGACTGGGTAGATGAAATTCAACATTTTGAAGACAGATAATGCAAACACACTTTTAGTCATCTATTAACTTCCTGTCTATACCTAGTATGTGAGCTCCCCAACTAGGTTGTCATTAGATTATATATTATGAATAGGGATGTCAACGAATGGCAATTTTGGTATTCAAATATTCGGTCAACCTTTCGAATATTCGACCTTCTTATTTAATAAAAATACATTGAAATTTTAATTTTATGCTTATCAATTTTGTGTTTTAAACTGATCACTTAAGTTGTAAACATCTCCACGATTACCAATGTTTTCAGGACCTAAGTGTCATCACCATAGTTTTATCTTTCCCCCAAAAATACAACATGACATGTCAATTAACACCTGTAGATATTATTTTCATGTGTAAAATATCATTCATTGGATAATGCCCATCATTGAAATTTAATACACTCGCATTCAGCTTTTATATAGAATTTTTTTTTTTTTCGAATGCCGAATCAGTATTCGAATATTCGGATTTACAAACGAATATTTGAATATTTGTTGACTTCCCTAATTATGATCTATTTAATTTGTGAACAATGAGTACAGTACAACCTCAAGATTGCGACCACCCATGGAACCCTTGAAAACTGGTTTGTTATTGAGATGGTGTTAATATTGAGGTTGAAAAAATGGTGAAAAGTGTTCGAAAATTGTATTCTTAATTTTGAGGTGGTCGTATTATTGAGGTAGTCTTTTGGTGATGTTTGACTGTACATAGTTTCTGCTTGGTTCATTTATTTGTATATACATTTCTAGCTACTTAAGAGCTTATGTAAGAAAGATAAGTTTGTTTGCAAGTTTGTTTGCAATTGTAAAAATCTCATTTGATTATTTATTCTATGTAATTCGTATATTTTCAGATTATAAAGACTTGCAAAGATGAAGCTGTTCATGTATATCGCAGCTCTATTGCCATTGGCATTTGCTGTACCAATGGTTGATTTGAATGCTGCCCGTCATCTCAATACTGATGTGGATCAGGGTCGGTCCATGGATCATCTCTACAGTACTTTCCAACAACTACACAGTAAGTTGTTACAAGTTTATTTCAACCTCAGTTCTTTGTTTCCATAGAATTTTTGTTTACCTGCTGTTGAAAGTAATTCTATGGGGTATGAAAAGAAACAATGCTATCTGCTACTTTATTTATTAACTGATAGATTTGGAATTTCGCTATCATATCTTGATCAGCCTGCCCGGTTAGCTCAGTTGGTAGGGCGCTGGATTGTCACCCGGGAGGTCCGGTCTAGATTCCCGGGCTCGACAGGTCATGTCCTTCAGTGGTGACATTTGGCCTCCACCTCTGATTCATGTTATGAAGTTGTCAGCCACTTGTGGAAGGGCAAGTTAGTACTACTACTAGTTGATAATTAAGTCCAGGTAAACATTTTGGTCATTGAACTGACCGCCATGTATGATTGAAAAATCGTTTCAAATGGCATTAAAGCCAATAATTTGAATAAAAAAAGCATATTGAATCATGTACATCTTGCTTCAAATTGTCAGTTATTATGCCAGGATATAATAAACAAAAATAAAACCTGAGTTGTTTCAGTCAATCAGTGTCGCTGGAAAATAAATAATTTATAATATGTGAATATCAACATCAATTTACACTATGTTGAATTTTTATTATTTTTGTGTATTTTTTTATGTAAATCATATCGACTGTATTCTTTCTTTTCAAGAATGACTTAAATTTACTTTAAAATCTGTATATTATGAAACTATTACAGAGAAACAGTATAATGACAAGTATGAAGCATCTATGAGAAGACAAATTTTCGTAGAGAACATAAACCATATCCGTGAACATAATGCGAAGTATGCGAAGGGAGAGAAATCTTACTACCTTGGTGTCAACCAATTTACTGATCTGGTAGGTGGGCATACATTGTGTTTGTTTGTATAAGTACCTTGTTGATTATTTAAGTTTTGCATGAAGATCTAGCCTCATCTATTGCAGTTACATATGATATATAATCAGGTCTACAGTTGACATAGGATCTCAACGTTCTTGGTTTCGTCTCGAGCTTAAATTTTCAAGAACTTTATATTTTGCGTCATAAAATGTAATGCTAATTGAAGGGCTAGTATGTAAAATGGATTTAAACATACCAGTTCCACTGCAATTAATTATTCATTCAAAAGACATTTTTTGAGTAATTTTCATTGTAAAAGAAATGAAATGTTTGTCTTGAGAAGAGTGTGGATGTGAAATATCATGGGATGGCTTTCAGTAGTTAGTAATCATTCATTTGTCTAAGTGCAGCGTGATATTTAGTCACCATGACTTGAAGTGTTTCAAAGTTGATGAAATGATTCATTTACGGTATCAGAAATACTATGATTGTGTATTCACATAAATTTTGAATTGTGGGTTATGAAATACGCGGATCAAGTGTTTGAAGGAGCACCACTGTAGGTTCAGTGTAAAAGTCAAGTATGTGAACACATGTTACATTTATTACTAGACTTAGACTGTAACTGTGTAAAAGGATACATGTAACTGTGTTGAGCAAGATTTTCGGCAAAGAAAATTCATTTGGTAATACAAATATTACAAGTTGTATGTATTATAAGTGTTGTAAAGGATAAGGCAAAGCAAGAATGAGCCAGATTCGAGGTTTTAGGGATTCCTGAAGCCCTTGTAATGATAAGGGTACAGGGTAACTGATGCAGATTGGCAATATCAATATAGTTTAGCTTAAGCATGTTTGCGTACTGATATTGCTTGTTTATATAGCAAATATATCAAGTTTGAATCTCTAATGAAGCAAGTGTTTAACAATGTGGTCCAAACTTGGTTATTTTTTATATTTATTATACACAAAAAAAATACATTATAGATAACTCTATTTCATTTGGATTTGAATATGTATATTGAACACATACTGACAAATTCAGCTCAATAATAATTCCTTATAGAGTTTATGTATTTAAACCTTGTTCAGTTGCTGTTAAAGTTTGAACTACAGTCTGACTTTTTTATTCAACAACCTTTTATCCGAATACTTGGTATGATCGGAAATAAGTATATGGTCCTGATGTATCTTTTTTGACACCTTGAATTGAAATGGACCAATTGAAACCATATATTTTGTTCGAAATAAATTTTCAGACCTGATGAATTCGAATGAACGAGGTCCGACTGTATTTAGTTTATACCATTCATGTTGTGGTTTATTGGGATAAATGTATGTATATGTTATATTTCAGACCCACCAGGAATTCCTTAAACTTTATACTGGACATATTCTCAAGTCAAAGAATACAGCTTCCAATGCGTCTACATTTTTGTCGCCTAGCAACCTTCTCGTCCCAGACCAAGTAGACTGGAGGGACAAAGGCATCGTAACTCCTGTCAAAGATCAAGGTCAATGTGGATCTTGCTGGTCGTTCAGTGCTGTAAGTCCGTCAAATGTTTTGTGTTGTCTTGTGTATGTGGCGTTCCCTGTAGTTACGTATTCTCTCTCTTTTCTTAAAATAACTCTATGCTTCGTACTGTAATTATTTTAACTTGCATCACAGCAAAAAGACAGGTAGCCTTTTAATGCTCCTAGTCCTATATAAAAAAATACCCATTAATGATTTCATACAGTTTAATAAGTTACGTTAAAGAAAAATGGCCACCATAGAATGTGTTTACTTTTTGGTAATCACATATAGATATGGCGGAACTTGTCTGAAATATCTAATCTGATTTAAAAATATTTTCACTGAAATGTTTCTTTAGTGATCCTTTATCACAATTGTTGAAGCCATCTGGAATCTTAAAAAAGCACAGCTGGTAGGCAGTGTTGTTGTCAGATAAGTACAATATTTGTCACACTGGTTCTATGCACTAATGTTGGCAGTCTGGTTCTATGCATTTTTGATTTCAGTCTGGTTTTATGCATTAATGTTTTCAGAATGGTTCTATGCATTGTTGTTTTCCGACCGGTTCTATGCATTGTTTTTTCAGACTGGTTCTATGTTTCATTGTTTTCAGACTGGTTCATTGGAGGGTCAGAATGCTAAAAAAAATGGTAAACTTATCTCACTTAGTGAACAACAGCTGGTTGACTGCTCAGGATCATTTGGTAACCAGGGATGTAATGGTGGACTCATGGATCAAGCATTTCAATACATTAAATCAATAAAAGGCATTGAATCTGAAGAGGATTACCCTTACTTGGCTGAGGTTAGTGAAATGTTTGATCATTTCATTTGTATGTTTTTGTAATGGACTGGACCATCACAGTTATTCCACCACCCATGTGGCACAGCAAGCAAATATTGAAGGGGGCATGTTGTAGTCATCTTGTGGTTATGCTGTTCTTTGAAAACAGTTTGTAGCAAAACACTTACATACTTAAAAAATGTCAAAATTGATACACTTATCGGCATGAAGTGTAGATGAACATTACATTATTTTAGGGTTGTCTAAGCATTATTTGATGAAATATGCATAATGGTACACCCAATTCTGAATTAGCAATTTTGTGGTGCCAACTTCCTCCACTCGCATTTCTAGGTAATATGGTGCCATATTTTTGCATGTTAGTTTTTATATTGAAATCCGGTACTTCGTCATTTTCATCATATAGCCAAGCATACTTGTGTTTTACAGGAAGAAGATAAGTGTGAAGCTGTGGAGAGCAAAGAACGTGTGAAGGTGACTGGATTTGTGGATATTGAGCAAGGCAGTGAAAGTAAACTAAAGGAGGCTGTTGCCAGTACAGGTCCTATCTCCATTGCTATCGATGCTAGTCATCCTACCTTTCAGAGTTATAGTGGAGGTACAATTTTAATTGCATAAACACTATATCTTCATGCGTGAAAGACTTCCTCTTTTACAGGATATCTGGTTTTTGAGAGGCTGCAGGGATCATATCCCAAGTCATGTAAATCTGTCGAGATATTTTGATGGGGAAGTACCCCTCAGGGATCCAGGGAGCTGTCATCAAAAGTGATATGTATATGTTGAAGGAACTTAATTCAAAATGGATGTAAAAGAAGTTTGAACTTGGTTAACTACGAATCAGGGTTTACTTTGGGAAGATGACCCATACCCTTTGGAATTTGAAGAAAATGGGAAAAAGTCTAGAAATTACATCAAAATATTAGGAATAAAAGAAAAAGATGTAGTGATTAATTAAACAACAATTGCTATTTATAAAAACTGCCTGTGAGAGAAGCACCTCAACTTTTAACAATTTTTGACTATATTGAACCAAAACTTTTCTTTAGATTTATTTGGAATTTAACATATAACTTAAATAAATTAAAATAAAAATAAATACTTTTTGACATTGGGAATATAGCCTGATAACGGCTATAAAAATAGCTGAAAAAAGTCACTGTGAATGAATCTGTCTTTCAGGTGTTTATGATGAAGAAGAGTGCAGCAGTACACAGCTCGATCATGGTGTATTGGTTGTGGGATACGGTGTTGAGGATGGACAAGATTACTGGCTTGTAAAGAACAGTTGGAGCCCTACATGGGGAGATGAGGGTTATATCAAGATGTCTAGAAATAAGGACAACCAGTGCGGTGTAGCCTCCCAGGCTTCATATCCCCTTGTTTAAGGTATGTTACATCGGTCTTAACTCCATTTGTCCCCTGTAATTTCCAAAAAAGCTACATTTTGACCCTGAGGATTCTGGCTGAAGGGTAAATTTTTCTCTAACTTATGGGTAATTTGACGATAAAATAGTAAAATCTGGTCAAAAATAATCAAAATGACCCTTGAGATGCAGCGCCTAGTGGAACCCATGTATGCATGTCTTGCCTAAGTCTAAATTTTATTTATGTGTGTCAGATATTATAGAAATAATTTATTTTACAGTTTTTGAACAATTTAATTGTTTCTTTATGAACAAGGTTTAAATGGAACCCCACAAGGAACGTCAACTAGGCTTACTGATTTATTATTGTTCTACTTGTGTGTTCATTAGTAATATCGATTAACTTCATTGGATGAATATCGAAATAAATGAGGCATACAGTTTGTTTTAATAACATCTTAATCATCAGCCATTTTGATAGACAAAACTGATGAGCACTTCTAGGAGTAATTCCCAAATATGTTATAATTGAGAAAATATCAAGAGAATTTGCATGTGACAACCACTTTTTCTTCAGTTTTCTGAGCCATCTGTCTACATGAGCAAATGAGTAAGAATTTTTTGGCCTATCAATATGGCCAACTCTTCGGAACAAGGGAGGTAAATATTGTAAATGTGGGAACTATCTATTATGATAAAATGACATATACTGATTGAAATAATGTATTATCAGGCTTCCATTTTGATTTCAGCTTCCAATGTGATAAGAAGATCCGGAAGAATGCATTCTCATCTTCAGTGTTTGTGTCTACATGTTATATATTCCTGTGCTGTGGACAATGTTTGAAATAATCTCAATAGACAAGACAGCTGCTGCGATCTACTTGTTATTTGCTGATATGTGTATTATGTCGAGTATAAAACCATGTTGTATACAGATATATATTCTATGTCAACTAATGTTCATGTTATATTAATTTGTAGTGGCTTCTAAATAACAATTAAAAAAATGTTTCATGTTCAAATTCAAGCCTATATAATTTGATTGGACTAATCTAGCCGTGATATAGGAAAAAGCTGAATTCATTTTAAGACATAAACAATCAAACTCTCTTTGTTTATTCCCCTCAAAACATGTTTAAGTAGTCAGCTTGTAAGTTGTTGCATTTTGTGTCTTGAAATTTTATTATACATAAATAACAGTCTTGTATAAGTATTATATTTGTTGCTATGCAACATATAGATAGCAACATATGTTATTGTCATGTTCTAATTTTGATTTTTTGTAGAAATTAACATTCCTAATTATGACATTCTATAGATTAACCAGAAGATGATGTTTCGTACAACAGCTTTATGTTTCCATTGCTTCCTAACACCGACTTTAATGTACCTTCATTGAATTTATGAATGTGTGATTTATTGTGTTACATAAGTCTGGTATAGTGAGTAAGTGTATGCTTGCTGTATATGTGTTGTTTATTTTACATTGGCAAATTTGTAAAAAAAATAAGTTTGGTCGAAGTATATGGTTCCGTATTCACAAAAAATGTAGTCTCCTCAAAATTATTTTGATGTCCCTTGTATGTTGATATTTTACACAAATTCCTAAGGTGGGTTGAATATTGATATTAGATTTGCGAGAAAACAGCTGCTTTGAATATGAGGGAATACTTAAAATGAGATTTTTTGCAAATATGGTGCCAGGTACCTTTAGCTCATTAGCAGATTTTTCTTTAATCAGAGGAAAATAGTTTTGTATCTTATCTAATTTGTGATTTAGTTAGAATATGTTACGGAGTCATACTTGTCTTGGCTGAATGCAGTCACATGTCTGTACTAGACATTGTGAGACTTTGATGTTGGTAAAACTCGGTATGTTACATGATAAGATTTTGTTGAAACATCACTTCATTCTGATAATCAGGAAACTGTGAAGTATTTCTGCTGGGGAAAAAATCCAAATGTCCAAGCAATTGGTGATGGTGAATCTATGAACAAGAAATAAACAAGATGGTTTCTTTCTGCGATTTTGTGATATATTTTGTGTTTTGGTGTGTGAAATGATTGTATGACACAGGGGTTTTTTTCTGGAAAAAAATTGGGTGTACTTATTGTCTAGTTCATTATTATAAATCATCTATGCTATTAACTTAATTAAGTGTTTAATTAAGTACATCATTGGTACCAAGTACTACTGAATATATCTCTTCATATAGAGCATTATAACTACAACAGAACAGTAACAAATTGATATGAAGTGCTGTAATTAGCGCACTAATTGACGCTATTAAAACCCTTGTGTGGCATGGATTGGTCAGAATAATGGCATATTCTGGTTATGTAAGGAATATTTAATGCTCTTTATTGCCAATTAATTTTGTTATGTTTTTTTTTCAGTTTTCTATATTGATGCTGTTCCTCAGTATAGGTTGTATTTGTAGCTTCTAGTATTTTCTCAGTATGCAAGTTGTGTGTATGGTCAGTATGTATGCATTGTGTTGAGTTTGAGCGAATTGAAACAACATTTTTGATACTCGGTATATTTGTGTGTTTCTTTGTACAGTTTCCTTCATTTTGATTAATAATATATTTTCACTGTTCAAAATAAAATTTATTTCTATAAAATTTGAAAATTGTGTTTGTCTTTGCTCTTTAACGTGGTTGTTATTTTCAATACAGGTGTATGTATAATTGGAGAAATATATCAAAATCCACTCTGCACGTAAATTGGGGATGGCAGGAAGGTCACTGAAAGTCGGACGGCATCGCAAATTGAAATATTGTAAATTATCTTCCAATGTGGAGTTCGCAGTTTTCTCTTGTCTTTCTTTTACACAGAAGATTTAGAATGACTTGATAGCAAGATTAGATCATATGACGTTGCAGAAATTCTTTTGGTATTCTTTAAATAACAAATGGCATGATATCACAGTAACTACATAGAAGGCAGCTGCAATATCAGCAAAAAGTTTTAATATGATAGAAAAAGAATGACTTCATTCAATTCATTTTCAAAAATATGGTTGTTTTTTTATTAAAAAATCTTTGACCATTTCTGTATTCATCCATAGCGGTGTTGCTTTTCGTGTTAAAATTGAATCGCCACCAGTTACTTCCCTTTACTGCAATTTTATGCAGTGCATTCAGATAAACTATTTTCCATTGACGGAATTTGTGGTTCCCGGGTTTCTGCACAGATATTCACATGTTGCTACAACAGAAGAATGACTCGAGCAAACACCAGGAAACATTGTCATTGTAATATACATCTTTGATGAAGATTCTAATGCATGTATCTAAAGCTTTTTTGACTCAAAATAATTTGACTAAACCAAAATTGTTTCAATTTGTGTTTAACCAAACAATTGAGCTGTAGAATTTCAGTAGCCTCTTCCTAAAACAGGGTTCCCTCAAATCAGAGAAAATAAAATACCCTGACCAAATTCCAATTTTCCGGGACCAAACTATCGGTGTTCACAGAAGCTTATTACTAAATCAGATGGACTGTAATTTTTGAATGGGAAATACAGTGCTAACAAAAGATTTGTAAAAATGTTTGGTTTAACCAGAAATGAAGAAACTGCCTTGGCCATTTTTTCATTCTTTCTGCTCTTTACAAATTGATTCCTTGACCCTCGACCTCTGGGAACCTTGGGAACCCTGTAAAACTATCAACAGTTAGACACGAGGAAACCTAAGCAGATCGCAAATATTTTAACTACTAATTTCAAATAATTTCATGTATTGGTCTTTAATTGATTTCAGACTCCATTCTGAAATATTAGAGCCATTTCAGGAACCACTTACCTCTCAAAAGTCCATATAGGAAGTCAATGTATGTTTATCAGTGCTCAATAGTCTCGGGGCTTTTTTTAAGATATTTGAAAAAGTTTAAGAATTTTAGCAAAATTTCAAAATACGAATTTTAGGGTCGCTGGAAAGCCTGACTGCATAAATTTTGTTCAAGCTTACATAAACCAAATAACTTCAGTAGAGAAAGTACTTGATGTCGCTTGTACACTTCACATATTCAAGTTATGTGACATAATTATAGTGTCCATATAAATTAGTGACCTGGGGCAATAATACAGAAACATCTTAAGTGAACTCTTATCCTTAAAATTACACTTTCCTTAATTGGTTTATTTAACATACAGGCTATTATATGGTCAAATCAAGAATGATAAATGAATAGTATTACTACATTGTTAGCATTACCATTAAAAAGCCTAACAGCTTTAGTGAGGTTTTGGAATAACGTCCATTTGAAGTTTTGAATCTAAGTGACAATATTTAAGATTCTCTTAAGATGCTTCTGTAATACGGGCCCTGGTTACTGCTGTTTATCAGGTTGTGTCAATGTTTGATGTTCATTTTTTCAAAAACTGTTAAAGTTACATATTTGAAGCAGTAAACAACAATACAAGAATATATTATAATTCAATGTTAAATAAACTTGCTGTGAATGCAACTACGGTACATGTATATTACTTTTGAATCGACCCTCGAATAATATCTTTAAATATAAACAAACACCAATACTTAAATATGGCACATTTTAATCACAAACCTAACTCAGACATTCATGTAAGCAATATGATAAAATGTTCCAATCACACATTGTAAGACATTAACAAGTATATACATGTATTACAATAAAAATTGTATGGGTACTATAAAAAAAAATTGTACAAAAATGAAAGTATATAGAATCTAATTATGTATAAGAAAACACACTGTCCCAATATTTACATGGATAGATTATATGAAGCAGACAAACATAACCCTGTGTAAAAATAAGAACTTTATTAGAAGTAAATTTAACTTGCCTCGTTTATTTGACAACCATTTATGAATACTCGGTATCATTCGAAATAAATATCAGGTCTTAATGTATCTTAAGCACATCAAATAGAAATGGCCTGTTCGTAACCATGTATGATTTGAAATAATATTTTGGACCCGATGAACGAGGTTCGACTGTACATCAAGTCATAATATTCACAGAGAACGCAAATGTCAAATTTAACAAACTTGAACAATGGAGTTGGTTGGAGACGATTCTTGTTACCAATTTAAAATAAATGGTTCATCGTTATCTGCAAAATTTAATTTTTATAATGTTTCATATACTCCACGCCATTCAAAACGCAACTAAAATTGTCCGTTTCAACAAACTGACATTATAAAGAAATAATTATATTCTAATTATCAAACATAATTTCCTAAACTTAATCAGTTATGAAATATGAATACTAAGGCCATAGCTTGATATCTTTTTGAAGAATGATTTACACATTTGTAACAATAAAATGCGTTTAAAACTTGGAACAAAATGAAGGTTAAGTGAAAAAGTTGCATTTATGATAATATATAAAATGAAGCCATATAATTACAGCAGTCTATATACATTGTGAAAGTATAAAATGGGTATTACCCTAGAAAGCAAAGTTTATATATGTTTACATAAGTTTTATTGTGTACATGCATAGTTTTATGAGATTTAATTTACAGCCATGAAAATGTCAATAACATTGTATGTATGTATGTATGTATGTTCATTGCATAATTGTCAAACCCTAGAAAGCATATATGTTTACATAAGTTTTATTGCATACATGCATAGTTTTAAGAGATTTAATTTACAGACATGAAAATGTCAATACATGTATGTATGTTCATTGCGTATGTCCAACAATGTTCCAGTTTCTACATACCATCTATATATCTTAGAAATACGAGCATTCAAGCACAATGCCACTTGAATGGTAAAAATTAGTAATTCAAACGTTCAAACTACCAATGCATGGAACTACATGTATTAAATTCTGACCATTTGTTCCAGAGAAGAGAATATTTTTTCAAAAAAAATCTAGATTTTAAAAAAACAGACCCAGCCATAGCAGTGATGGTTCTTGATGAATCAAAATCATTTCAGCAAACTTTGTATTTGGTCATGCAATGATCATTTCCAGCAAATAATTTTTTAACATAGACAATTGGTTTTAGAGAAATTTCCTCAGTAAAAATACCATGCCGTTTTGTTCCAGTGATCTATTCATGCAAAATTGGCTCAATAGTTCCAGAGAAAATGTAGTTTAAGGCACATGTGGACATACAGTAAAACTTCGAAACCATCGGACCTAGTAATTAGTTTGAGCCATCTATTGTTCGAGGCATATACGGTACAGATGTGTATATGTCCGAATTGACTTTCGCCGGTGCAAGTGTACTAAGCATGTTGAACGCAGTTGTTTGTGTTTCCATACTGAACACACGTCGAGCAATAGTCGCAGCATTATTCATAATAATAATTAAAAAAGAAATGAAAGCAAAAACACAAACAGATTTAAATAAATGATTCGTTAATTCTTATACACATGTATTGTTTGTACATCGTACAACCACCAAGTAATTATCACGACGTGCGAATAAAATGTGTCGCTAATCTTACCCGTCAACAAAAACAATAGAATATTAAGCGGTCAATCAAAGAGGTCTTTGTGTTAATGAAAGGTGTGAATTGTTGTATTGTTCGACCTATCTATGGTAAATAATGAATGAAATGATCGCTAGGGACCGCAAATCCTGTTCGAGTGTTCGACCTATCTCTGTTCGAGTGATGTTACTACTGTTAAATAATATGAAATAAGAAGGGATTTCGCCGGGACTTAAGAACCTGTTCGAGGTATCTACTGTGTTCGAGCCAAAAACTGTCCAAAGTTTCGAAGTTTTACTGTACATGGACAGACAATAAATGAAGAATGATCACAAAAGCTTGGTGATTTGCCAATATACAACTCAGAACAGTGTATTATACTTTATAACTACTATCTACTTTCTATCATTTTGCAACTCCAATTGCGTTGTGTCCTTCATAAAATGGAATGTTTGAGTTAAATAAGCAAAACAACAGACAAAATGAAAATGCAGTTCAATGTAATACACGTAAAATTGGAATCTCATGGTGTTGAAAATGAAAATTTAAAATACATACAACTCGTTGGTAAATGTAACAAAATTCGATAACCCATACGTACTAAAGATGGTTAAAAGGTCTCCATATTGATGATACAAAAACTTATACAGGAAATTCGCCCATTGCTGACATAATTTGCTACATAGATCAAAGATGTCCATTAGAAAATTATCTGTGAATTTCTGGAATATGTCTTTTAGTTTTCTCAATAAGTTTTTCTGTTAAATACATACACAAATGTAGACGTTTTTTGACATTTACAAATATGAAAGAAACACAAAATGATGGTAACTTTCCAATTATTGGTCCATATTCATTTATGAATGTTTTATCAGGGGTGATATTGAAAGCAAAAATATCATAACTTTCTTGTGAGTACAAAAGTTTGCTTAGATACTGGAAAACCATTCAATGAAACAGTGGATTCATAGAGTTCAAAAGTTACCTAGAACACTTAACTCTCAACCAAACTTGTCTAAACAGTAGCTTCCATATCAACTGTCTATATCGTCTAAGTCGGACAGACAATTTCATGACATTGTTGACCATTTGAATATACATGTATATGTGCATTGTCAAAACATCTACCTGAATACATTTGAATGATAACTCATATATTATTGCAAAATCTTAAATGCAAGCATCTTGACGTAGTCACTTAATCACAAAATCCTCACAGTTTCAAAAAGAAACAAAAATTGAAATGAAAATTGAAATGAAAATTCTATTCGAAGGACTGCCTTTTATAACTCGACATAATCTGGAGATTCTACTCAGTGATGTCTGAAAAACTATGTAAGTTAAAATATTTATATTGTCCATTGCAGTTAAAACAGCTACTGTACATCACATATATTTTGTGTGACTTTTATTTAACAAATTATCCTCCGTTAAGACTTATCAGTGAGGGCTTAAATTAGAGATACAGTGATTTGCAGTTCCAGTACATTATGAATGCAAAATATTGCTTGAATTATAACTAACCAAGATAGTCCAGTCTTATATATTATACTAAATCAAAGCTTCATTGGCTATCAAGAGTATGAATTTTTATCCAAACAAAATTTAGCACTTTGCATTATTAACGAATACCCAATACCTTATATTGTAGCTACAGATACAATTTCTAGGTAAAAAAGAAACATGAAGTTGTTGAAGATGTCCACTTCAAACGGATGAATCATGATGTGATGATGACTTTGGATAACTGCTATAGTTCTGATCATCCATCGGCATAGGTGTGAAGTTTGAATCTGTCTCATAATCGTCCTCGTCATACTGTGACCATGTGCGCTTCTTCTTTCTGTACGAACTATCGTCTGCAGGTGACAAAGATACAGGAGCACGCATATGTGAGGGAGGACTGTGGTAGTCTGCATACCCTTTGTTTGTAACGGCAGCCGGTTCACGCTTCTTTGGTTCCAGCGAGCGTTCTGAGCGAAAGTCACTTATGTGTCTTTCTGGCTCCTCTCTCTTAGCTTTCCTTCTTCTGAAAAAATGGAAATCAGTTAATTATGAAACATGGTAAAGACATCAGTTAATTATGAAACATGGTCAAGATATCAGTTAATTATGAAACATGGTAAAGAAATCAGTTAAATATGAAACATGGGCAAGATATCAGTTAAATATGAAACATGGTCAAGATATCAGGTAAATATGAAACATATATGGTCAAGATATCAGTTAAATATGAAACAAATATGGTCAAGATATCAGTAAATTTTAAAACACAGTAAAGAAATCAGTTTATAATGAAACATGGTAAAGAAATCAGTTTATTATGAAACATGGTAAAGAAATCAGTTAATTGTGAA
Organism: Mactromeris polynyma; assembly: GCA_032209605.1. Lineage (NCBI taxonomy): Eukaryota > Metazoa > Mollusca > Bivalvia > Venerida > Mactridae > Mactromeris > Mactromeris polynyma. Next base: position 20,358,246 of record JASFXZ010000005.1, read on the forward strand.
ACATTGTCAAGAAATCAGTAAATTTTAAAACAGGGTAAAGAAATCAGTTCATTATGAAACACGGTAAAGAAATCAGTTGATTATGAATAATGGTCAAGAAATCAGTAAATTTTAAAACAAGGTAAAGACAGGTTGCAAGAGTCATGTCATGAGAATAGTATATATATGTAGTAAAAACCTGTTTCACAATTAATGTAAAATAAATCAGTTTGCAATAAAATTGGAACATACCTCAAGCAGACGATGACAACAACAACAACTATGATGATCACAATTATCACAACAACAACTGAGACAATGATTGCTACAAGATTTACAGAGTCTGAAATATAATCAACATGATAAAATGCAAGAGATATACAGTAAAATCTCACGAAAAGACCATCTCAATAATAAGACCACCTCAATAATAAGAACACAAGTTTCAAGTCCAGTTTCACTGTTTTGCTCTTATATTCAACCTCAATATTTAGACTTCCTCATTATGAGGACCAGTTTTCAAGGGTCCGAAGGGTGGTCTTATTATCGAGGTTTTACTGTAATATAAAAGCTAGTCCAGCCACGGACGTCACATCTCTATACAAAGACGCGTGTAAAAGTCGGAGTACAGAGACACGTACGCGGGGCTATTATAAAAGCATTCAAAATTAGTGTGAAAATTGAATAAATAGCAACAGCTTCATTACTGACCCATTTCAAGAAACAACAACTACAGTCAGACCTTGTTTATACAACAGCCTTCTATCGGAGTACTTGGTATAATCAGAAATGAATATCAGGTCCCGGTTTTCTAATGCACGTTGAATTGAAATGGGCTATTCGAAACCATGTATTATTGGAAATAAAATTTCAGACCCGATGCATTTGAATAAACGAGGTCTGACTGTACTATTGAGATAGATATGTATGAAAATTGTAATTTATTTAGAGACTCGACTGTCTGTTAAAAACATCTTGGGCATTATCAGGGGTTCCACTAGTTGCTGAATCTCATATGAAGGGTCATTTTGAATTTTTTTTTCCAGATTTTACCATTTTATAGCCAAAATACCTATTTTTTGAATTTTTTTTTACCCTTCAGCCAGAATCCTGAGTGTCAAAATGTGGCTTTTTGGAAATTCCAGGGGTCAAAGGGTCAAATCAAGGGTCAAACGGAATCCCTGCTTTATGCACAAACATAATAAGTTTGTATCTCAGACTTAGACTTTAAAATGTTAAATGTTCATAATATGCTCCTTCTTTGTTATAACAGAACAGATTTTGGCAAAAGTGTCGAGTTGGTAACAACAGGTATTCTGACACAATTTCAGCTTTATAGACATAATGAAAACAAAATGCTAGCAAATATCTCTCTCGCAAATTTAAAGTCGAAGTCTGAATTTCAGTCTTAAAATGTTTGTGAGTAAGACCCCAGACGCTTTCCAATTAAAATGTCAACTTTAAATTGTTTACATGGAATCGAAATTTTAACTGCTTTTTCGTAAATTTGATGCTATTTTTTTTAAAATTCTGATCCACATTATAATTTTTAAACAAATGATGAAATCTCCTGACAATAGAAAAGACTGTATGATAATTCACACATTTAGAATAATTTATATACCCAGTAGATTATACTGAATAATATGTGAGAGTGCTGTTACCATAGTTACACAGTATCATACAGATCTTTGAAACAATCACTCATAATGAATAATCTGTTTCATAGTAACAATCAACCTTTAAATTCTAAGATAATGAAATACACACCAAACTTTATCAAATACACTGTGTCCTGTATATATCCTCAACATACTCTGAAATACTCTAAATGTCTGAATGGTTTCTGAATATATTCTGCTGTACTAGCTTGTGGCATTTAATTGATTGCTTTTGCCTTTTTCTCATCTCAAGATAACAGACATGGAAAAATCATAAAATTGTAAATGCTGCGTAGTGTTTAAAAAGTACCATGCATCTTGTGATTATCACACTAACATTGAAAATCAAAGAGTGGATCAGTCTATCTGCCTCTCAATTAATAAGCAGATAGACTAGTATAGTCCAAACATATTAATTAACCTGATCCTGACCTTAAGGCATGAATATATTATGCATCGATTACGCTAACTATGTGATTTCTGTGAGAGAATCGTGCATCATCGGTATTTTTCATTGCAGTTACAGAAGTCATTGCATTTGTTGATTTCTTTCATTATATATTTTTAAATGTCCAAACGTGTACATCAATACGACGAGAGCTGAAGTTAATCTGATTAAAGATGAAGACAAATTTAGATTATCAGTCTACCTTGAAATTATGCTATTAGAGGTCATGAGGATCAGGTTAATTTGTCCTTGTAATACAATGTAGCACTTTAGCCTCTCAAAAAGTACTCACAATCGGCATCATAGATGGATATTCCATACAACCCGCCACAAATTTCCCCTTCTCCAGGAATACATCCCCATTCACATGATCCTTCGCTGCTCTCTGTTCCAATCGACTGTCCGCACCAACAGTTCATAGCCTGTAATAATCAACATTACAGTTCCAACATCTACAACATTTACCTCCCTTGCTCTTAATCATCAGCCATTTTGGTAAAACTGATAAGCATTTATAGGAGTATTTCCCAAATATGTGATAATTGAGAAAATACCAAGAGAATTTGCATGTGACAACCACTTTTTCTTCAATTTTCTGAGCCATCTGCCCACATAAGCATAATGAATAAGTTATTTTTATACATCTGATTTCATTTTATCATCATTAACATTATATTCCACATAAACTTTAAGGAAATTTGCCTATCAATATGGCCGACTAATCAGAACAAGGGAGGAAAATATTGTAAGTGTGGAAACTATCTATACATATCAATAGCAGTATGACCTTGATAAATCAGTCAACGTTGAAACCAGCATTACCAAGAACCAATAAAACAGTTTCTACTTTGAGAAACATAACACAGTGTGTGCATTCGAGTAAGAAAAAATTAGAGTTGGTTTAGTGCAGTTAAACCTTTTACAAAATGGGCACAATTTAGAAGTGTTAAGTGCCATTGTATGTACAAGGATTATTTTCTGATGTCAAAATTGCAGTTCTGGTCATTATCCATTGGGTTCCTATGATAGGTAATCAATTGCCATAACAAATTACCTGGTTGGACATGGTAATCCACAGCCTTATCCATAGCATTTATAGATCACCTGGTCTGACAAAGCAATCCGTAGCCTTGATAGATCACCTGGTCTGACAAAGCAATCTGTAGCATTTATAGATCACCTGGTCTGACAAAGCAATCCGTAGCCTTGATGGATCAACTTGTCTGACTACGCAATCCATAGCCTTGACAGATCACCTAGCTGGTCTGACTAGGCAATCCGTAGCCTTGACAAATCACCTGGTATGACTAAGTAATCCATTGCCTTGACAGATCACCTGGTCTGACAAAGTAATACATAGCCTTGACAAATCACCTGGTATGACTAAGTAATCCATTGCGTTGACAGATCACCTGGTCTGACAAACTAATACATAGCCTTGACAGATCACCTGGTCTGACAAAGTAATACATAGCCTTGACAGATCACCTGGTCTGACAAAGTAATCCATTGCCTTGACAGATCACCTGGTCTGACAAAGTAATACACAGCCTTGACAGATCACCTGGTCTGACAAAGCAATCCATAGCCTTGACAAATCACCTGGTCTGACAAAGCAATCTGTAGCCTTAATAAATCACCTCGTCTGACTAAGCAATCTGTAGCATTGATAGATCACCTGGTCATACAAAGCAATCTGTAGCCTTAATAAATCACCTCGTCTGACAAAGCAATCTGTAGCCTTAATAAATCACCTCGTCTGACTAAGCAATTTGTAGCATTGATAGATCACCTGGTCGTACAAAGCAATCTGTAGCCTTTATGGATCACCTTTCTGACTAAGCAATCCATAGCCTTGACAGATCACCTAGCTGGTCTGACTAGGCAATCCGTAGCCTTGACAAATCACCTGGTCTGACTAGGCAATCCGTAGCCTTGACAGATCACGTGGTCTGACTAAGTAATTCATAGCCTTGACAGATCACCTGGTTTGAAAAAGTAATACATATCCTTGACAGATCACCTGGTCTGACAAAGTAATACATATCCTTGACAGATCACCTGGTCTGACAAAAAAATACATAGCCTTGACAGATCACCTGGTTTGACAAAGTAATCCATAGCCTTGACAGATCACCTGGTCTGACTAAACAATCAGTAGCCTTGACAGATCACCTGGTCTGACTGTCACTTAGCAATCTGTAGCCTTGACAGATCACCTGGTCTGACTAAGCAATACGTAGCCTTGACAGATCACCTGGTCTGACTAAACAATCAGTAGCCTTGACAGATCACCTGGTCTTTGGGCAGATAGAACATTATTGTAAGAATCTTTTGTTTCAAATGTACTTATATAGAATCAAGGAGTAATCAAACAAAATATCTGTGTTACAAATGATCATAAACTAATTCATCCTATTTTCTATAGATGCCTTAGTGCCCTGAAAGAGCCTGAAATACATTTAATGAAGTTGACTTCTATAATTATATGAATAATCGTAGATGTATATACCCTGGTTCCTGCGTAAGCATAACCGGCGTTTTTGCACGCATCCTTACAATCATTGCCATTGTTGTCACTCCTAGAATATATCACCCTCTCCAGTGACCGAGATGTGAACCTGTAACATCCTTCGAAACCACTCGGAGTATATGCTGAAGTAGATAAATACCATACTTAAACATGAGGGATATGGGGAACAGAACCCAGGACATAAGACACAACAAAAAATGTTTGTTTGACATAACTCTGGCATATACCAGCAAAATTAAGGTGGGTAGGTAGGTAGGTAATTATTTTTTTATTTATTACATTTCATGGTCATACTAGTGTACATATCATTATTACGCTGCTAAAAACAATTTCCAACACAAACCCTAACTTTTGTTCGAGTATTGGCCATTTTCATTGGTAGGTAGGATTATGCCAAAAATTAAATTATTATTAAATTTAAATTATGACCGAAAATCAGAACAGAAACCCTGCAAACCATTGATCTCACACACTAACTTGCAACAGAAAACTACCGATGTCATATAATGCTTACATTCTTAAGCGTAAAATATGAAAGCAATTAATAGAACTTACTTGAAAGAGAAATATGCAAATCAAAATGATAAATTCACTGGAGTATATAATTAATGTATGATGCAAAATGAGAAGATATTGACTCGTAACATTAAATTTGTCATGTAGCCAACAACTTGCATTTATATTAAACTGTATGTATATATGTACGTTTACATCAGTCTCAAGTCTGTCATATGTAAAGAGCGTCAGAATTCGCACACGTCAAGCGCATCCCATGAAAATGCACGGTGGGTAGACGCTGGTTACAAATACACCACACAATAATCGTCATGTAAATAAGTAACTTTACACGATTCAACATTTGTGAAGGAACGTCTCGATCCGTATCTAAATGTCCTTACAAACATGCAAGTGTCTAAGTTATCGTCCATATTGCACAGCTGACCATGATGTAATTATGTTTTGTATTTGACAGGATCGAGTGTACTGAATAAATAACTATGTAAGATTGTCAACCCGAAATGTTAGCTAGACATTTGTCAGAGCTTGTTTACCTCACTAGGTCGGTTTGTTTACCTGTATAAAATACTATATCACGTTCTGGTTTATACAAATTTATAAAAAGCGTTTCAATGTGACTTGTTTGCGTAGTTTTACACAGAATATATCAACAAAATACCTTGACAAAATTCTTGACCAAGATATTTGCATTCGATAATGGGGAAAATATTTACGCAATATGTATTGCACGTAAATCAATCGCAGCGTGTATTTCATAAGAAGCCCGTTATACATGAAAAACTTGAACAAAATATTTCCATTTATGTCACTTACCTTGACAACTGGTAAAGCAAAACAACACAATGAACAGTTTAATATAATCCGAGATATAAAGCGTCCACTTCGCCATGTTGTTTGTTTATATTCGTTGTTTAAACAGGGAAGTGTCCTGCTTTCAAATTACCTTATTAAGGTACATAACTCTTGCGTTTACCTAGCTTAAGTATGTAGGTCGCGTCAGTGAACTGTATCGTGTTTTACAGGTAAACAGGTTGAGGCGTCGCGGCAATATGTACACACGATTGTGACTCATTGAATCAATACATCGAAAATTGCATGGATTTATTGTGCGTGTATGTACGTCCCTAGACAACAATGAGTTGATCATTTATAGATACCCTAGCTGTCTTTGTTCACTCGTATAAGTTCAGTGATTTATAGCAATTATTAAATCTTGATTACCTGAGGATTTTTGATAAACTTTTGGTTCAGGGTGCCGTGGGGTAGCTCAGAAAACCTGCTTTTGTTGGATCATTTTGTAAAGAACATTTGAAGTTTACAGAAATGATTTAGTTCAACGTACGTGAGATTAGTAGTCGCCACCACGCAACGTACAAAAGTAAAATAAGTCACAGTTCAGAAACAAAGAATGATTGAGTCGATCAGTAAATGCTACATACAAAGTCATTGACACCATGGTCACCGCAAAAGCACAACATACATACTCCTGATTAGTATAAATAGGAGTATTTCCCTCTAATCATGCGGTACAAACACCATTGTCTGTCGTAAACATCTTGCTCGAATCGCAATTGAAAACCAAGACAGGACTGAACTTCAATAGACCTTAAATATGATTTTATTTGTTCCGCTGATAAAACCCCATTTTTTTTATCGAATTCCGGATTAAATCTATTAGGCAGACAGGAAAAAGTGTACATGTATGTACATGTTATAACAATTACAAACGCAAATGGGATACAAGGCAAACATAAATGTTGGATGACTCATAAACTAGGAGCACCGCCTTAAAACGGTTAGCGGCAGAAACTCCACCGGGGTTTTAAACCCTGCTTAAGGTTGCACCCAACCTCACTCTAATCCTACCACCGCTTTACGAACAGCGTAAAATAAGAAAATCTCCACTGAACAACTGCCCAACATTTAAGATGACGAGCACGTGACACCGCTTGTAGAACATAGATGTATGAAACAACAGGACCGTATATTAGAGCTGTTCAGAAATTTGCAACTAGTAAAACCTGTAAAATAAAGGCATGATTTAACGAATGCGTTTTGTAATAACCTTCTATCAGAACCAGTCACACACCCCCATGTCTTCTTCCGCTTCCAAAAACTGTGCATGTCGTTTTTTGTAAATATTATTCATATAAGTATCTTATAACCTAAATGATATGTACTATGTTCAGCCAGCATACGACAGTGATATGTGATCTGGTCATACTTTCTATGTGTAATTTTCCTACCTGCCTATGCTTTATTATGTTCATCCGAATTTATGTTCTGAAATATGCATTCGTAATATTCACGATATTGATATACGATTAAAAGTCATTCTTTTTTATTTGTCTATTTTTCTATTCGTTTTTTGGTTCATCTGAATTTATTCAGTAAATGGCTTGATTTACTTTTTCAACGTATTTTTCATAAAGTTACAGCGTGCAATTTGCTTTAACAATTCTAGAAGTGCTGGTCATTATCGGAATTCATTGTATAAACAGAACAATTCCAGAACGAACGAGCCGTTATCCTATATTGCACAAAACAGACACACTAATGTATGGTCATGAAACACGGAGAGAATGATGGAAATTGAGAATATTGAAATACCTTAATTACCCTCAGTCTCATTATAGCATACAAGTTTCTGGACTGAAATTAGCTGCCATACATCAGGTAGAATATATTCAAGTATCATAAACATTTACATGATTGCAACGTTTCATGTTAAACAACCGTTTCTAATTTTGCTCAAAATAGATCCATACAACGCAATCAACAGTTATTGCTTATTGCTCTCCATGATTTCACTTTGAGGAAAATTCAACACAGTGAAGCTGCAAATGAGACAATGTGACATTTGTCTGAGCCTGTCTTCGTATTTTTCGACTCAGCCGTACTAACATGGTTTTGCTATTTGCATATCAGTCACGGTTGTGCAAACCAATCAAATCTTACGTTAACCATCAAAGCAATTTCTTTTCAACCGAACAATATTTGTAACATTGACGCGGATTGGTTAACCTTTCGATTAAGGGTGCGTTACCTTACCGAAATCCACTGAATTTCGGCGAAATTCATTTTGGATATGGAATGACCAGTAACCGTCTCGGCCTTTTTTAATGTTGCCCAACAAATCGCAACCTTCAAATTGCGCCGACCATCTTTTTTCAAGACATTTCTTGTTTCCAATGAATTTCCTCAGTTTGTGTCACAGTATAATGTTTTTAATGAGGTCAACTGACATTTTTTGTTTAATTATAATAAAAGTTAGCAAAAACTGTTTAATACGTTGTGCAAACCGGGCTCCACGTTTCTTAACTTCCGGGTGCTGTAGACTTTTATTTTTTTCGCAATTTCTTTTCTATTTTTACCTACTTGGCAACTATTTTTCACCGCTTCTCATGTCACACTAGCCGTCTGCGAATTTATTTGTCTTTTATTATCATTTCAGCAGTGAAATAAAACGCATCTGACTATTATTAAACGACTTTTGCGCTGTGAGGGACGTATGTGTATACACGTACATGCAATTGACTCTCATTCACCCACAAACTCACTGCAGTGCGACCGTCTAGACGTACTGGTACATATCGTTCGTTCTTATCACTCCGGTGAAACTGCTTTAACTTCTGTTGTTGACACATGGTCTGATGCCATTAATGACAATAACATTGTTCGAACAGTCTTTTTGGATCTAACAAAGGCGTTTGATTTGATAAATCATTCACTTTTGTTTGATTAAATGGCAGAATACAATATATCTCTTAAGTCTCTGACATGGTTTAAATCATACTTGTCAGAACGATGCCAACAAGTGTTTGTCCAAGGCAAGCTTTCAACAGCTCTTGAAATTACATCGGGAGTACCCCCAGGATCTGTCCTTGGACCTAAACGTTTTATCCTTTACATTAATGATCTACCTCTGCATACACAAAACTATTCAACATAATATGTTTGCAGATGATACCACTATAACTGCACTTGGGTCATCCATAGATACTGTCTGTCAAACACTACAAACAAGCATGGATACTATTCATGATTGGTACCAGAGCCATTCTATGATACCAAACCCTCAAAAGACGAAAGCACTGATAATCTCACCATCAAACAATATTTACAAGACACTTTGTACAAGCAATGATTATAAACTGCTCCTACAGAATCAAAACATTTATTGTACTGAAGTTGAAAAGTTACTAGGTGTATATGTTGACCATAAATTATAATGGAACACCCAAGTCCTTACAATACATATGAGAAACATATTGTTCAATGCTTATATTTTGCCACACCTTTATTATTGCTGCACTATATAGGACAACAGTAATGATGATCTGTCAAATAAGTTATATAAATTCCAGAAAATAACAGCTCGAATAAGTCTTAACCAGACTTATGATGCACCAACACGAACCTTATTCAAAGAACTGAAATGGATGGATATGCAAGACCGTATTCTCTACAAAAAGGTGTTTTTTTATAAATCAATAAATAATATATATAATATGTATTTCCTAAATACATGTGTAACTTGCTTAATGAAACAAAACACACATCTTTAAGATCTCACTCAAGCAACTCTCTATATACATGTACATTCCAAAACCCAGATTTGAATTTTGTAGAAAGTCTCTTGCATATTCTGGACCAAATATTTGGAACAAATTACCACTAAATATTTGCCTGTCAAATTCTCTAAATGCTTTCAAAAGATCATTCCTCACATGGTTTTGCTTGGGTGGGCAGATTACTGTTACATTGTGAATAGTGTCATGTCTATTGTTATATATTTATGTATGATCTCATATGTTGTTGTGTGTTTTTTTCAGGTAAATATTTGATTGTCTGTATATCTATGCCTGCCTATTATAATTGTTTGTGTTACATAATGTTGTTTACAATCATGTATGTATCATAGAGGCTCACAGGGAAGACTGGACTTGCACAACTGTGTTGTCTTTTTAAATAAAGTCGTTATTATTATTATTATTAGTATTATAATCCGAGCCCGACACAGCTTCGAATTGATCGTGACTTCACTCTGTAGGGTGAGTATTCCACATGAACGGATCAACTCGGTTGGATATGTCAGATGATTACGAATAGGAAAAATAAATAAGCTTTATTTAATGTGGCATGTAGTAACATGAGCTACAAGCTACTGTGCGGCCAATATCGAATCTTCTTATAGATACAATCGTGGGTTTATTTATTTCCTGGTATTCGATACCGATAACAAAGTGACATGATCGAGGACTTTTTGAACATATTTGTTCCAAATATATAATAAACTCTGGTCATGTCATTTAAAGTAAAACGGACTCAAAAGGCATCGATTATAAGTCATAAAAATATCCTCTGTATTCGTGAAGAATGTATCCTTCAAAGATGAGCTGTACAATTTTGATATCTTTAAAACTTTTTATTTTATACCATTTAACCTTTACTGGCCCCTCTATATTCTATAGTGAAACTTGTATCGGATTTTGTGGGAGTAGGAAAAGTTCGAATGCATTTATGTACTGACTGCCAAGTAAAAGTGTTACCCGAGTACCATTCATCACGATTGTGGTATGACCTGGTCAGGGACAGAAACCATGACCTCCCACACTCAGAGAGCACTGTCAGTTGAGGTATTTAGACAGTTTTATCCACGGTGAAAATGATTAAAATATTTGATGATATACATGTTGCAACATAAATATTCATCTGATCATAGTGTTGGAACAGAGTAACTTTAGCTATGTCAATAACGCATTTAGATGTAAAATACCAGGCCTTGCACACTGGAGGTATAATGAATTGGATGAAATATGAGGATGTTTCGTATGTGTTTCATTACGTTTAAAACATTTTCTGCCTTTTTTTGCAAGTGTTGGTGTAATGAGATATTATTTGTTTTGCGTCATTGTTCAATGCTATTGAAAGGTCCTGAAGTTTCGTTTGGATGATAAATAAATTATGACCTGAATGTTAAAAACTGGAGTCATAGCTCTGCACGTAATATCAATGTTTCTATTATTATCAGTGTGTGTTGTATCATTCATGTATATTACAAACAACAGAGGTCCCAGAGTGGACCCCTGAGGAACACCAGAAATTAGTTCAACCATTTCTTCAACGTTTACTGCATGCTTAATCAATCATAAAGTAGCGGTGTATCTCAATACTTGAATTACATGTACATTTTGTATATGGAGAACTTTAAATGATTGTACAATTGTAAATTTACCTAATAGAACAAAAGCAAATACGATGGATTAATATTTCAAATTATTAATAATTCTTTATGCTAAACAGTCATACGTACGTGGTTTACATAAATATATCTACATTTGTACTTATTTAAACTATCACTTGTGGGTCCGCTTCCTGGAAAATATCAGTTATATTAATATATGTCAATATTACATGGTTTTGCTATTTGCATATCAGTGTTGTGTAAATCATTCTAATCTTGCGTTAACCACCAAGTAAATTTCTCTTTAACAGAACAACGTTTGAAACCTTGACGCGGATTGGTAAACCTTTCGATAAAGGGTACGTTACCCTACCGAAATCCACTGAATTTTGGTGAATTTACCGCAATCCTTTTTGGATCAGTAGTGACCAGCAATCGTAACATCTCGGCATTTTTTTATGTTACACAACAAATCTTCAAATTCCGCCGACCATCTTTTTTCAAGATATTTCTTGTTTTTAAAATGTAAACAAGTAGCGACTATCGACCCCTGTACCCCAGCTTAAAAAATATCACAATCCTGGCTCAATCTGACCATTGACAGCTATGTAGCGTATGGATTTTACGTAGTGCAATGTGATAGTGATAGCATCGTAGAAACATGCCCGGGTATGTGATTAACGACGATAATATCCACGTAAAATAACATTACGTCGTGTCACAGTGCCGTACGCGCCGACATCTGACGCAGCGTCAAACGAATACGTCTGTAAGACTCCGACATTCTGATCATAGCAGACGGCCATCACCAGAATCTTCAGTATCTTGAAATGTAAATAATGTCATTATATTTAGACTGCCGCATGACTGGAAACAAATCGCTAACGTTCAGACTTTCACCAGAAAATCCGTTGCTATGACGCGTTCTTTCCATCTGACGCTTGTGTTTATGAAGTATAATTATACGATAAAAGTCGATATTAAAAGGTGACATAGTTAACGTTGTAAGCATACCTTGATCGAAAACATAAGGTTGTCATTTCTCTGAGTCGATTCTACAATGTATTGAAATGGAACGTTTCTCGTGGCGCAAAGCTATCATAATCGTCGCGACAGGCGATTATGTAACTGATATATGTTGGTGGGGAAATTTGTATTCAATGCCATTCAGGTGCGAACCTGTGAATCTAAACATATTCTGATCTATATCAGTATAGAATGCTGAAGTAGATATAATGGGTGTGTCGTGACATTTGATATAGAAGGAATAACCTTTCATACAAACTCAGGGTGTGTCGGTAAAAGTGTTGAGAATCATTCTGGGAATAAAATGCAAGTGAATTTGAAGAAATACACGTGGAATATCAAGCTTTTAGCGCATCATGTCGTACATGTGAACGGCAGGAGACATCTTTCATGAGACTCCGAATACTCGATCGTATTTTGCTCAGAAATCGAGTATAAATCCCAGTAGACTTGAGGTAGAATTTCATTTGGCAACATACTGGATACAATGAGGATTATATGTGTTTGTTGTGACCGACTCCGACTGAATAATACGGAATTTACGCTGTGTTAGACAATGATCAATGCACAGGGGAATTAGTATAGCGTTTTGTAAACATACAGCTGTCAGATAGTAAATTAAGCTGCTTTGTGCCACCAGTCTTGAGTGACAATTGATTTAGCTAGAAAAAAGATGAATTACTTCTGAAAATATCTATTTTAGGAATGAGCATGATGTTCAAATCGACTTGTCTGAGCAGATTGGTTTTATAATTATAAGAAATTAATTGATTGCTAAAGTGGGTTTGAATAGCTTCTGAATTATATTCAATCTAAAGCTGTTCTTCTCTTGTGTACGCATTTAGAAATGGTTTTACAGTGGTCAACTTCAATATGGTTGTGTACTTCGGATTTGTATTGCATAAAAAAGAAGTAATTTTTTTTTAAATAAATTTAATTACATGAAAGCAATCATCGAACACTCTTTGATTTATTAAACAAGCATGCCGCGTAATTGATAGCCGGCTGTGTAATTAAATGAGGATACACACAATTAATTCCATAGAATGAAATACAAAATCGGATTCAAATTAATTATTTATTACTAGTCTGGTATTCCAATTAAGGAAGACATGACGGCATTTATAAATGTCATAATTATTTTTTAATTAATATTCAACATTAAGTTACCGGCATTTATTCAGAACGGAAATTCAATATTAGTATAAAGAAACGACGGAAATAACTGCGGAAGAATGGCAGGCTATCCGTCTGGATTTGTGGTGATCTTGTGTTCTGCGTTGGCCATTGAAGTCATTATTGGTCTCAGTTTGAATCTCTATGTCATGGTCCGGTGGTGCAAGGACTTGAAGCCACTGAGAAGCACCACAAAACGGAACGGTAACCATTTCGTTAGCACATTGAAAATTTTAGATTTGCTGATTTGTGCACTGGTGATTCCTTGTGCCTTTGCGGTGCTGGTCGTAGACAGTGCTCATAATCTAGAACTGTGTTTCATAAAAGAGGGATTGGTCATGCTGGCGAGTTCAGGAAGTTCTGTTAGCGTTTTACTGATCGCTGTGGATCGATACTTTGCTGTTGTTGCACCGACAAAATTTGCATTTACTTCATTGAGAATTCAAAGGTGCAGAATTGCTGTGGCAGTCATATCATTATTCGGCATGTGTTTACCATCGTTAAGCTTATTTATGGGATATTACCACAATGCAAAACTCGACAGTGTCAACGTGTTACCATGTCGGAATGTAATTTGGATATTTAAACCGTATTATTTGTACGAAATTTATTACATATTCTCATTCCTAGTAGCCGTAATTACAACGCTTTTGTGTTATAATTCTGTCTTAAAAGTAGTCCGTCGTCGGCTCTTAATGAAAGTAAACACTTCATCCTCGAACCATAATGTTGAAAATGCTACAGTGGAAAGATGCAGACGACAGGAACTTAAAGCCACCCGGGTCGCCTTCGCCGTCATCGTTTCTTTCCTCGTCTGTTGGGGACCACATATGGTTGTCACAGTTGTTCAGTTTCTTATGGCAGACAATTTAACTGTGGACATGGTACAGTCTGTGTGTTTAGTGCTCGCATTTGTGGCGCCAATTATTCACCCAGTGATATATTCATACGAGACCAAAGAAAGTAGTTCCAGTGGTAATTTAAATATGAGTAGTTTACCTGTCGTTTGCGTTCAGTGGTTCAAATGCAGGAGTAAGGTGACACCTGAACCCACCAATGTGAACATCGACAGTATAGGACATAGTCAGGCAACGGCATCTATTATACATTTACGAAACAGTCGAACTGGCAGCATCAGTCACACGATGTCAGACAATACTGAACATACTGTATAATATACAGGAGAAACACGAATCTCATTTTTGTTCTATATTTAGACAACGGATCCTAGACACCAGAGACTGGGATTGTTAGATACAAACACCTCGAGTTCAATTTAATTACTTGTTGTTTTGAGCTTGTTATAACATATCATATTGTAGTGTCAACGATTGCTCATTTTTACCATACGATATATGTACTATATTAATTACATTATTAGAGAACGCAAGCAAACCTGTGAAAGTGTTAACGTCTGAATGAGATCCGGCTGTTTTCAAAGACAAAATCCAATGTGTCATTATTGAATATGATATCAGTTTCCATGGGTATTTTGTTTAATGATTACCACGTGTTTTGTTGGATATTATAGAGTTTGTATACGATTGTGACGGTGCTCATTCTGCGTTTATTGAATATGTTGTAATATTTAGTGCTCGATATTTGTATAAAATTATCACACAGGCCTTTTATATGTTTCTTAAAGATTGTCGCCATTTATTTAAGGTGTGTTTGTTTTTGAATATGTTTTTCTCCAGTTCCTTCTTTTCAGTTTTAGTTCTCCTCCCAAGAATTTGTTCTGTAATCTAGGGATCTATTTGGTGAGGCCCTATTTTGTGAATGTGGCGTTTCTCTGTTCCGCTCTTCCTCACCCTCCCTAGTCTGTCTCTTGTCATTTGCTTTGTCAGGGAATTTAAGAGACATATATTTGAACAAAACTATTGAAGTACAGCAATAGACTCAATAAGCGTGTATGATTAACACACGCATTATGCTTCATAGATGTAAGCATTAATTGTGTTTCTACTTCATCTAAAGTGTTTTGTACACTTTACCGAATAGCGCAGCATTTTTCTAGCAAAAGTCAGACGATAGCCTCTACCTTATGTGTATCTGCGTGTACAAGTGTGTGCGTGCGTGTGTTTAATATACAAAAATAAAATATATAAGAAAAAAAATTGTTCATAACCATACCCCCTTGCATATAAAAGCTATAAATGAGAGAGGCAACTTCTAAACAAAGACAAATACGCCGTTATATGAGTAGAAGACTCGTCGATGGAATAACAATATACAATGTACATGTATAATTTATATATATTATGGTGTTTCGTTCTGATAAATGCAGGTAATATGACAGATCAGTTTTCTACATAAAGCAATATCATGTTACATCGTTACAGTGACTATAAATACCTACAGCACAGAAAGGATGTATTAAGCTTAAAGAATGGCTGAGGATATAGACATTATTAACTAATACATGATCACGTGGTTTCTGGAGAGGTCGATGGCTACGTGCAGTTTCTCAGCCTCGCTTTGTGATGGTACTCTGGAAAACATACAGTCGCACCCCGTTCATTCGAATTCATTTGGTCAGAAAAAATATTTCGAATAATACATGGTTTTGAATAACCCATACCCATTTTAATTCGACGTGCATAAGAAGATACATCGGGACCTGATATTCGTTTCAAAGTATTCGGATAGAATGTGGTCGAATGAACGAGGTCCGACTGTACTTGTAACTCATCAGTTTATTGTTACAGAGGTTTCCATGGCCGAGTTGTTATGGTCGCTGACTTCAAATCACTGGCCCCTAACCGCTGCCGATTCGAACCGCATCCGGGTTCAGAAACGTGTGCATTAGTAAGTTATCAGCTCGCTTGCGGAATGTCGATGCCGGGATCTACGCAGGTGCCCACATGTGCGCACAAGTAATTCCAGAACCCTTAACACCACAATACCCTGGCTGTTTATGTGACATAAGGTCCCATAACACTAGAAGTACATTGTGAAACATTCTATGTTAGTGATAAACATATAACTAATTGTATAACAAGGTATATATAGAAATGTGGATTGTGATTATACGGTCGAGTATATACCTTTTCATTTAAGTTGGACTTTGATTAAAGCAGTATGCATGTTTGAATCATTCCTGAGTTGGCTTCCTGATTAAAAACAGTGCCGTTGTCTTATTAGTGGCGTGGTCGTGAACTTTGCATTGTTCGAACCCACGACCAGCGGGTTGAGTGGACGACACTTTTACTTCCATTTTTGATTTCTAAAAGGCTATAAATTAATAACAATAACTTTATTTAACTTTATGATTATATTCCAACATATACATTATTATATTGAATGTGGCATCCTTAACTTACAGTGAAAATCAATACAAACTATATACAAACATCACAGACAGTAAAGTACAGTATACAGACATTAAAATGAAAGTAAGGTCATTAACCTTTCCGACAAACGCTTAATTATGCAAAACAAAACCAGAAGACATTACATTACATTACATATAAAGCACAACATTTAGCAATATACCTTTTGTAGTTTGTTTCAATGTAATTAATACAGTCAAACCTCGTTCATTCGAATTCATCGGGTCCGAACTTTTATTTCGAATAATACATGGGGTCGAATAGCCCATTCAATTCGACGTGTAGAAAAAAACATCGGACCTGAGGCAATATTACAGAAACATCTTAAGTAAAATCTTATCCTTAAAATTCATTTTCCTAAACTGGTTTATTTAAAAAACATGCTATTATTTTGTCAAATCACGAGTGATAAATGAGTAGTGTCATTACCATTAAACAGCCTAACAGTTTTAATGTGGTTTTAGAAGTTCAACCATTTGAAGTTTTGAAATTAAGTGAAAATATTTAAGATTCACTTAAGATGCTTCCGTAACACGGCCCTGATATTGATTTCGGATGATAACAAGTATGCGGATAGAAGGTTGTCGAATAAACGAGGTCCGGTTGTAATTAAATAGTAGAAACGTTTCTAATTCTGGAAGTATATGGTTCCAATCAAGAGAAAGTGTTCACCACTTAGTATCAATAATAAGAATTGGTGACATAACAGTTGTCACAATGTACGACGTTCACTGTTCCATTACACACAATATGGAAGGAATTTCAAACCGTACTTTAGTAAATCGGAATGTTTTACATGGTTTTAAGTTACCGGAATGAGCGTCCAGGTACTTGTAAACTCTGTCAATAATGCAGGCTTTGATTTAACAACGATAGCATCAGATTTAATTTCCTGTTAAACATTTTGCATCAATACAACACATTGAAACAGACTTTGAGTACACAGAAACGCGAAGTGTGTGTATTGTTTTAAATATCCTTCATGAATTGATGCCTTCGTTGAAAGAGTTCTTTTTCTTCTAAACATAAGATCAATTTATATTCTATTTGGCTGTTAGATGAAACGATATCGTTATATAACAGTCTGCATAAAAATAAATGTCAATCCTTTTCTGTAATGTACTGTAAAGGAATTATGGACATTTCGGACCACGGACATTTCGGACCAGACACTTCGGACCAGATTTATGGACACTTCGGACCAGATTTATGGACACTTCGGACCAGATTTAGAGATACCTCGGACCATCTATATGGACACTTCGGACCAGATTTATAACTTTAGTTACGACTATGTTTCAACATTATTCATGTTTTAATAAATACTTGTAAGTAAATACTTGCTATATCAATGATATGTAGTTGTTATCTTTGTGTATTTTAGCACATATTTATGGACACTTCGGACCAGATTTAGGGACACTTCGGACCAGATTTAGTTAAGACATTGGTTTCATTACGGGCTGAGTGTTGGTCATGAGATTCAAGACACCAGACGAAGTAACAACATCCGATACCTGTGCTAAATCTAAGCCGTAATTATGTTATTTAGAGACGTATGGCATGGGTTTTAGACATATCAACTTATGAGCATTTTACATTTTGTAGTTCTCAACCATCTACATTGTCCACTGTTCTCGCTGAACCCTCGTCCATCACGGTATCGCCCAGTCTTGTATCATCGGTAATATTGTCATTGTCAATTTCTGCATCAAACCCTTCTTCAGTATCAGTGGTTTTTAGATTTGGAATTTCGTAACTGTCTCGTTTGGATCGCGTTGAATTAATTGGTTGGCTATTCTCTTCAGTGGGTAGAGATTCGTAAGAATCTAATGAAGCACAATCTTTATCAATACTTGTAGAGTTCCCTTGTTCATCAACTATTTTCTTAAAAGGACGTTGAAGAGCATCCGTCTTCATTTCACTTGAGTTTTCTCCTTCCGAATTGGTATCATCACTATTCACGTGATCTTTTTCATCAGTTACGAGATCTTCGGTGTTTTTTGCCAACACAGGCTCTTCATAGCTCCCTTTTCTTTTAATGTTTTCTGTGTTTAGATTTGTTTCATTATCAGAGTCTTCTGGGAAGGGTGTCCTTGCGTCATCATAATCACCCACTTTCTCTTGCAATCGGTTATAATCATTACTTGCAGGATTTGCGTCATCTGTGGTATCCCCTAAATGAGAGTAATCGTTGCCTTGCTGACTCAAATGTGAATAATCTCCTACATTGGTTTGAGCATTGTGTGCTTTATTGAACAATATTTTGTTGTAAGTTCCAGTGATACTCTGTCCGTTGGAACAATCATTATATGCATTTTTATCAATGTTATTATGTTGCCCTGGTCTGTCATGTTTAGCTTCATCATACTCATTATCCATCTCTGCGGTGTCCTTTCCATTGGCGACATCAGTGTCCTTTGCCTGCTCAGCAATAGTGTAATATTTATGTTGAGATTTCCTTGATGAAATAATGTCATAGTCGGCTGGTATCGTGTTGTAGTCTTCATCAAATCCACCATTGCTGTGGTACTGAGGGTCATGCATATCTGCGTTTCGATTATTCTCATTTCTAGCGCTCGTATTTCTGGAAGAGACAATGAATAACAACACATAAATCACCAACATAGGGGATTTCCACAAAACAAAACATTGCATTAGCACTCCATTAAATATATATGTACCGTCCACCCACAACTGAGTGCCGTACTTCTTACCTTCTAGTAAAATACTAACTTTAGATAGTACCTTGTTTTTTAAACTTTATTTGTTGGTGAGCGGTGTAAAGCTATACAAGATACTAGTAATATGTCTTTGTTTTGGATGTTCGTTCCTACCTCACCAAACAGACTCAAGTAAAACAATTGCTAAGTTTTTTGTAACAGAGGCTTCATCGGTTTGGCAGCAACATTCAGAATGCATAAACATTATCACAACAACGCGCTACCCCGACTTGTCAATCTACAATCAAAAACAACATACCTCTTGCACATATACAAAACAGCAAATACAATCAGGACGATGGCTAGGACAACGAGTGCGCTGACAGTCGCTGCTATTACTATGTTCGTCATACTGGAGTCTAAAATGTTGTACATGAAAAGTGTTATCCTATGTTCCGCTGTGTATATGTACAGTGTAAAAATCGATAGAAAACAGGTCAGTTAAACGTATTTTATGCACTAATAGTTGATATTTTTTTATTACATGAAATTATTTTAAAAAAATCCAGAATTTATAATGTTTTTCAGAATTGTCATGGTTTTATATAACATAATTCTGAAAAAAACATTACCAATTTTTAGTGCATAAAAGAATACCTTAGATCGTCTCAAACAAAAAATCTTATTAAATATGTGTCGGAATATTTTAGACAATGAAGAATATGTGATACTGTCATTGTTTTACAATCAAATTTTCACAGTTAGTTGATATGATATAACATTATATGACGTCAAAAGTGTATGCAAATGTGTTCATTAAATGCGATCTACGACACCGTAGATCGAATATGGGTATTCAAACTCTAAAATCACGGAAAATGGGAGAATACAATGAAACCTCAATAATAAGACCACCCTTGGGACCATTGAAAATTGGTCTCATTGTCGAGATGGTCTTATAACTGAGGTGAGGTTTTACTGTAATTATCTCATCACAAAATGTTGCAGAGTGCAATGTCCAATATGATTTGTACTTACCTGAATCACACATGTATTTAATGCGAGGCGCAATTGCATGATCTTTCTGACAATTCGTTTTTTCGTTAAAATATTCTTTCAGAGACTGAAAATACATCATGCATCTATCGATTCGACAGAATAAACTCGATTCTTTTCGATATTTCATTTCTTCATGAGTCAATCACCACAATCATATAAAATTTGAATATATTCTAAACTTCAATGCGTTTTGTTTTCGAAGAAACACCATTGATCCAAATACGATTTGCATTTAGTGAAAGGAACGTCAATATACGTGTACATACATGTACTATATTCAAAATAATTCATTCTAACTATAATTCATTAAACTTTAAGAAAATGAAGTTATAAGACGGCACGGTAGTAAAATGAGTAAATAAAAGTCGCATAATTTCACGTGAACGAAATGAATGGCAATTTATTTTATATAAGTACAGGTTAAAGTTATGTGCATTAGATCGAACCAAATTATCGTACCTTTGTCTTTTGCACTTGAATATTACAAGATTTTTCGCCGTCGCACCGTTGCTTCACTGCTTCTTTTTCACCGTCTACAATGCATCCTTTATCCTGATTTTCCATTGAGCAGTCACAATTCGGACTCTCAAGCATCACTAGTTTAACTGTTTCTATACTTATGTGTCCTTTGTCACATTTAATACGGTGATATTCTCCATTGTCATCACATGTGGAGTTTCCCTTAATACATTTTATCGAATATTCTTCTGCAGAGACCAGATGACAAAGTCCTGAAAAATTAAAATGACAACTAAAATCAATATCATCAACCGTTATTATCATAATACCACACGTACCGTTCCTTTGGCTCATTGGTGGAGTGGTCGGTTTACGCGCGGAATGTCACAGGTTCGAGCCATGGTCACGACGTACCGAAGTCGTTGATAATGGTAATGGTTACTTCTTCTCGGCATCATAAGAGTAATACGGGGACTGGATGTTCCGGTGTCTGGTGAATGTGACCGGATGTGGTATCATGTCACTTGTAACTCCGTTTCCATACATCTAAATAATAGCAGTGGAATAAAACACGAGATTAAACAAAAATTGCCATCCCTCAATTAACTGCGAGAACTGGTAACTAACCCTGGAAGTAGTCAATGAGACTGATTAGTGTACTTATCTATGTTTTGCCACGGGCGGGGATACACGGGACAATTGACAGACGATGATTCCCGACAGGTAGGAATTTGGTATTCCGGGTCCCGGGAAATAGACTTTGGTAGGATTTTAATAGATCCCGGAAGTGGGGAATTAGCCTTTCATCTAGAAAAGGAATTAGACAAAATGATTGGCTCTAGGGAGGGAAATAAGACCCCCCTAAAAAGACAAATTATCTAATTCCCTTGGGTCAGCCCGCCCCACTCATGAGGCAAATATTCAAAGCTGCATAATATAAGTAGTAAACTAGTTTCGATGTAAAGTAATGTTAATCTATTGTAAACTGTTACAGGTGAATAATTACACGGTCTATGGACATAGTATACATTTATATCCTAATACCACAGGCAGCTATATCTTATGTACTGTTCGTATAATACAATGCACATGTTACGGTTAGGACCAGGGTGTTCGTGTTTAAATATTGAGTCAACACTGCAATCATGACTTAGACATAGAAACTTTGACTACCAAGCCAGTACGCGTAAACATAAAACCAATACACTTGCGGCTTTAATTATAAGATGTTCAAATAAACGATATGTATTCATATTGCGTCATGTGTATTGTAATATTTCGTTTGAGTTTGTTGTAAGTACAAATGTACTTGTTTAAATCAAATTCGCTATTTCTTTCAATATCGTGTTTACCTAAATATCGATAATATAGGTGCTGTATACAACCTATTCATCTGTACATAATTGAAGATTACAAGATTGAAGAAACATTCCCAATATAATGGATAAATCGATAATGAAAACCTTATCGAATTGGGTTTATACTTACTATCATAGAGTGTACCAATATTATGATTATGTAAATTGTATACATCGGATGATAAGTGTTGAACTTAAATCCTAATATTGATAACTCATTCTGTTCTGTTCTTACAGGGATGTGGTATGGTATTAACTATAAAACCACAAATCTAGAGCAAGATGGGCAATACAGGTCTGTACAACATATAACCACAAGGAGAACTAGGCGGCACAACCATCACACATCCCTAATCATCAGTATACATGTTTCAGGGAGCTTACACCGGTTAGACGGCGGACATACCAACTTCGCAATCAACCGCCATATCTCAGAATATCATAGACCTTACCAACACGTCAAACACGCGACAAGTCAAGAAACAACAAATGGACCAGTATCCCAATCAAATGATGACATGAAAGTATGGTTATTAACAATGGAAATGAGGACTTTAGAGCAACACAAAAGAACCAGTAAATACAGGGACACACTGCTTGATAAATGAAATTCAAAACATAGTAAGTCAAACAAATTATAAGTATGTCATATATATCTGTGAAATATTTACAATGCCTAACTTCTTAACTGAGAGGAACATAATTATGTTTGTTTGTTTCATCGGGTTTAACGCCGTTTCTCAACGATATTTCAGTTATATACGGCGGCCGGTTCACCTAACCAGTTTTTCCTGGACTGAATTCTTACCAGTACTAACTTACCCTCCCACAAGGAGCCGGCAACTTCTCCACATGTAAAATTTTCATGGAAGGGTATGACCTGCCGCGACGAACATAATTATAGGAAGAATACTCTGCGAAGACAGCAGCACGAGGCCTACTTGCTACACCGCAAACGAGCATTCCACATGGACAAACATCAACAAACAGTATAACCTCAATAATAAGACTTTGGAACCCTTCGAAACTGGTCTTCTTATTGAGATATTCTAAATATTGAGGTTGAATAATGAGCAAAACAGTGAAAATGAACTAGAAAAGTGTGTTCTTAATTTTGAGGTGGTCTTAATATTGAGGTGGTCTTATTATTGAGGTGGTCTTATTATTGAGATGGTCTCATGATTGAGATGGCCTTAATATTGAGGTGGTCTTATTATTGAGGTGGTCTTATTATTGAGATGGTCTCATGATTGAGATGGCCTTAATATTGAGGTGGTCTTACTATTGAGGTGGTCTTAATATTGAGGTGGTCTTATTATTGAAGTGGTCTTATAATTGAAGTGATCTTTAAGTGAGGTTTTACTGTAACAACAAACAATATAACACATACGACAATGAATGACACACAAGTCAGAGCAAAGGTAAGTAAAGAACATATTCCCAATACACAAATCACAGACAGTATGGATAATATAAATCATATATCCAACTTGAAGTTACAAGAGATTGCTTTACATTGAACCATATACCTCGAGATACTAAAAGTATCAACAAGTGTAAGCCATGAATAACACAGCCATTGTGTGTACATGTATATGAAATTGAAGTAAAATGCTCTATATATTCATATGGGTTAACACCTTGTACTTTTAAATTCGCTTAAACAGTTAAGAAATTAAATAATTCTAAATAAAATATATCTCACCTAGAGCGGTTAGAACGAATAATTTCCACATTCTTTTTGTCGTTGTGAAGACGCAAACTGCAAGACACGTATATCCTTAAACCGAATACATCTATATTTTCTTTAGACAGAGAAAACAGCTATATTTCTCAGGTGTTTGATTTATAAATAACCGACTAGTTTTAAATCGTGACAACTTTTAAACGGGTGAATGCACAGTAGTTATCGGACGAGTATTTTGTATACTATTTGATCACGATTTTGTTCTTATAAAGACTGAAATGTATAGTTAGGAAAGAAAAAAAATGATAGCTCTACCTTACGATAAATGTTAAACTTTCAAAATTGTCTTCTAGTTAATGGGTCGGCTAAAATGTAGGGGAATATGTACATATGACTATATAATAACTCGTTCCACGCGACCAATTCACTATATGTGTCGTATTTTTGTATGCTAACTCTATTGTATAGTCCGCCGGCGTTAACACGATCACTGAAAACAGACTCAACCATTATATTGTAGGTGATAAGGATTTATCGGCTAAAAATCTGTTATAAATACGTCGTGGTTATAATTGCTTACATGCTACTGTAATTATTATACCACTGTCTCTGTGGCGTAGTGGTATAAAACAGTGCTATATACATAATCGAAACAATGCTGGTTCGATTCCTATCAACGGAACTTTTTCCCCCTAGAAGCTGTCTTAAATTATTATTTATACAATTTAATTAAATTGAATAATAAAGTTTTAATGTATTTTGTCATGCATTAATTTCAGTTTATCATTTTTTCTCTCTTTATTGTACTGTTCTTTGGATTTCTCTATTTATTCCATTTCAATATGATACAATTAACAAAAAATGTATATGTCATACAAATAGATTGTACGAAACATAATGTTTCATTCAATATATCAAATAGTTTCACATTTCAAATGCAGTGTCCGTGTCTGAGCAATCAGTTGATTCGTCGGCGGTTGAGGTAGTCTCCTCATCACTCACACCTATTATGAAACTTTCGACCATTTTGTCAATGGGTATGTCATTTTGACGAAAGCGTTTTTCCACATTCTCAACGTGCTGGCAGCATTTCTCCCAGATGTGGACGGAAATGTCTGAAACCGCATCTTCAGGTAGCATCAGAACAGCTTACATCTTAAAACTTATATTGGATGCAGCCACTTTGCCCTTTATATGAGCCCAAATAAGTTCAAGCGCATTTAGTTCTGCGTGGCAATCGCAATCACACTTACACAAGATCATTTCACACACGACGATTTCATTTTAAAATGATAGCAATTGCTTAACTAAATCATTTTTCATTAAGCAAGTACAAAGTATTAACTACGTAATTTGAATCCTTTAACACATTTTCGACCACTGAAAATGCTGAAATATTCATTACTTGCAGATATAAAATGCATACGTCTTTCAGGCACAGTGTAACCATTCAAGTGGTGTGATATTATTATTTATTATACCTCACGTGACTGTTTTCCCTATACATTGCATATAAACCTCAGCGGGCGACATTTTTAACTGTCACCCTGCAATGTCGCCCGCTGTTGACATCGTTTAAAAAGCTGCAAACAAAATGGCCGACGGCAATGATGAGCGTGCGGAAGGCCAGCTAGCTTCTATTTCTAGTTTTGAAATAAATTATTTAATACAAGGGGAGTAAGCGGGTAAGCGTTTAACCGCAACGTTACCCGGTATGCATATGATACGGGATTTAGCTTTAAAAGTCTGTGTCTTGTAGAGGATTGTTTACATTATCAGACGACAGTTCGCCATGGCCAGGTTCTTTATTTTTATTTTGTTCGGTATAATAAAATAAATATTGACTGCCTTGAGGGTGACAGTGCATCTCGTCAACCCTCGACAAACACTGTCGACCTCGGCTAAACACAGGTGGCGGTATCTTAAAAAAAAATCTACCACCACTAATACTATTGTTTATAGAAGGTATAAAGCCTGCTCTACGTTCCTTTCCCAAACATTGTGGAACACTCGATATCGTCGTTCTTGCAAATCTGGCCCTTTACTGCGGTAAATCTCTACATTATTCAATCAAATAATTAAAAAGGAACGTCAATCGAACGGCATACCTTACTGACATTCAACGAAGTCTTCAATTCTATCGAAATTGTTCATTTCACGGTCATTTCGACTCGGCGGACGCCATATTTCTCATCGCACATTCGGAACACCTCGAGAAAAAACAGTTGTAACGCGCGATCTGATTGGATGAATTTGGTTCCCGGAGAGTGGGACAAAATTGCAGTTACACTGTTAGCGCACAGAAACCAGTAAAAGGTAAATAAACAAATACACGCGTTTTTACAAATAATAATAAACATTTTCGCATGTTATTAAAGACTTAAGTATGTTTCTTTGAGGTGATTTTACTATAAAAGTGGCTGCTTACAGCAGGTGGCTGCTTAATTGAGGTGATTTTACTATACTTATTTTGGAATAAGGTCAGTGACAGTTTAGTACAGGCTACAGCTTGCCCATTGGTAGAGGTGACCACAGGCAGGTTTGACTAAATGCATGTAGAGAGCTCTACTTCACTGTGTTACTGTAGACAACCTTTAAGCGAGTTATATCTAACAAAATTGATCATATAATTATATGCAGTAACTAAATTTAGTATATTTGCATATTTGCTTACCAGTTGATAACACCCATAATGATTATTATATAGTTTGCCCTGACACTGTTATAAACTGTCTGCTAAGTTTCCGCGGTTGATTTCACCGCAATTCAGATTAGTAAATAAAGCTGGTCCCTGCTTACCTTCTATATTTTGTCCCACTCTCCGGGAACCAAATTCATCCAATCAGATCGCGCGTTACAACTGTTTTTTCTCGAGGTGTTCCGAATGTGCGATGAGAAATATGGCGTCCGCCGAGTCGAAATGACCGTGAAATGAACAATTTCGATAGAATTGAAGACTTCGTTGAATGTCAGTAAGGTATGCCGTTCGATTGACGTTCCTTTTTAATTATTTGATTGAATAATGTAGAGATTTACCGCAGTAAAGGGCCAGATTTGCAAGAACGACGATATCGAGTGTTCCACAATGTTTGGGAAAGGAACGTAGAGCAGGCTTTATACCTTCTATAAACAATAGTATTAGTGGTGGTAGATTTTTTTTTAAGATACCGCCACCTGTGCGGCTAAAGCCTCGGTCGACAGTGTTGCCTCGGGTTGACGAGATGCACTGTCACCCTCAAGGCAGTCAATATTTATATAGTATATTTATCATGTACATGTATATGATACACGAACACGAGATACACGGACAAATTGAGTTATTTTACTGCAAAAAGTTATATTCTTCGATTTTAAAAACATACCGATGGTGAGACTCGAACACAGACATTGCGCATCAAATAACCGCGGTACTTACTACTAGGCTACAGTGCTTATAGTCTTTAACGCATACAATACGAGCATATCAATTAGACAGTTAACCTTGTGATAAGCTGATTTACCTATCCAGGTATGTTTATATTGACCGATTGCTTGTAAACAATGGTCATGTTAACGCCGGCGAACTATAGTTGTACTTTACAAATATAAGCCCCTTTTGTGTACTGTTTTCGAAAGACATTAAACAATACAACCCAATACATAGTTCTCACATCTACAATATTTACCTCCCTTGATCTGAATTGTCAGCCATTTTGATCAAAGACCCCTTTGATTTTGATTGGCAAATTTCCTTAAAGTTTATGGGGAATATAATGGAAACGATGATAAACTAATCCGATATATAAAAAATAACTTATTAATTATGCTCATGTGGGCATTTGGCTCAGTAAGTTGAAGAAAAAGTGGTTGTCACATGCAAATTCTCTTGGTATTTTCTCAATTATCACATATTTGGAAATACTCCTATATGGGCTTATCAGTTTTGCCTATCAAAATGGCCGACAGTTTAGAACAAGGGAGGTGAATATTATAGATGTGGGAACTATGTATTGAGTTAGGCATACGCTCTAACATCAGAGTAATGTAATGTAGAGACTCTGGAATACTATTGATTGTGCATGTATTAACTAACTTCTTTAATTATTAATTGGTAATGATTTCCCTGTCACTTGGTAATTTAAGTACAGTTTCAAATATAGAAATGCATTGGAATGGTGTGCGGTTCAAAATCTGAATTTCACATATACAAACTGGCAGTGAAACAAGCCTCTAACGTGACAGATCGTTAGTATTCCGAATTGTTTATGATCTACTTATTGATTTTTTAACATTATTTAGTCTGATGGATGTTAACTTATAACTTTTCGGCAATTGTTGGAGCCAGAATTAAAACGCAGATTGCATCATAAAATAAGATAAGCTATTTTATTGGTTGACACAAATTGAATGTTAATGAAACGTCATCAGATATTTTTCAACACCCCTAGCTGCTAAATTAATTGTACAATGTCAATAAAAATGTTTTCTTCAGAGTTGGGGGTTTTTGAGTAAGAGATTTGAGAAAGTTTTAAGTCCGTCCGTCTGTAGGTGAGGACTTGAATTTTGATTAAGTATATGAAGATTTCTTTTTTCGAATAAATAACACAACGGTTGGATGTTGGAACAAAAAGTACTATATCATTTATTCAATGCCATCATACACGCTTCGTCTAAAAAAATTCGAAATTGTCAATGGCGCAGCTAAATCTGCAGAATCAGCATTTTCTAATACGTTCTGAGATGGATAAAAATAGTGATAGTTTGCATTCATGCATGTGATTTGTTTCGTATCACAATCTATTTTGTTCCAGTTTAGGTACTCTTTCAAGGAATATCAGATATCAACCTCGACAGTTATCATGAATCATTCTTCCAGCCTAGTGGATTAGAAGTTGTAGCGATAACCCGAATACAAATCTCAACGAAAATGTGGAAATCATAATTTTATTTGCTAGTTTTGGGCCACAGGGGAAGAGAAAGAGAGAAAGACCAGTCATAACACGGAGAAGAACTGTGGTCACTGAGCTGAGAACCATCTCCAAATCCTGGAGCGAAGCAAAGGCAATAGCGCAGGATCGAACCAGATGGCGGGCTGTGGTGGGAGCCCTTTGTCCCTCGTAAGGACGAAAATGAATAGTAGTAGTAGTGAATGGCAAATTGGTCAGACCTTTGAAGTTAAGATGTGTGCCTTTCAACAGGCAAGTGTATGGTGCAACTGTTGCTCTGTTGTTTTTTACAACATACAATTGAAACTGACAAGTCGGAAATTTGTCAATAAAAGAAATCAGAATTCGAACAAAATTCGTATTTTTTACAGCTTTCCAGATATGCATATTACCAGTAAATTTTCAAATTTAATCGACTAGCGGCGCAAGAAGTCGTCAATAGCGATGGTAAAACTCACGCCGACGATTATTCGATTGTCGTCAAGCGTCGGCTCATCACTACTATTTGCTAATCAATACATGAAAACACATGCTTCAGGTGCGTTTTCCAATCACAGTTCATGTATCGCATTTATAAGCGCATACGTGTTGATTCAAAGTTTCTGAAGATTTGTATAAATAATTTCAATATTCGAGTTTATTAGTTCTTGTAAAATAATGGTGTCTCGTGCTCTTTAGAATCCAAGGATCAGTGCAGATATTATGTATAACACCGTTACGTGTAAAGGTAAATGCATGTTTCCGGAAGCGATCTTATTTGATGTAATGAATTCTCGTTCTATAGTTCACGGTGACAATTCCAATCATACTTTCTTTGTCTTCTATTTCGCCACGTAAATAATACAGTAAACCGTTTTTTGTGTGAATAAATGCATTAGATAAAAAAAATCCGCCCGTTTGGTTTGAATGCAAAGTCTTAATACATGTACAATAAATGAAAAAAAGTTTACAAGATATTGAAGATAATATTGCAATATGTTGCGTTGTGTTTTAAATTCTGTTAGCGAGTAAAACGAAATGTTTGTAATGAAAACAAATACAGATGGAGAATGTAGCACTACTTGGTTTGTTTATCATGAACATGCAGGTTTGTTGAGACATAGCAATGTCTATTTAGTTTATTAACGTCTCATCATATATATACATGTATACAAAACATTATCAATTACATAGGATAAAATATGCCATTCTAGTAAGAATTATAAGAGACGGGCAATACATTGCACAATAAAACATCCATATCACTATATATAAGATAATTAGAATCATATTATCAACATTATATATATTGAAACATGTGATAAAACTACACGTGTATATAACAATGTAGCGAGAACGAGTTAACTGGTTTAATATGACTTCTATTTCAGCCAATCACGTATACAAGAATAAATGATATCATATACAGTAAAACCTCACTTAAAGACCACCTCAATAATAAGACCACCTCGAAATTAAGAACACCATTTTCAATTACATTTTCACTGTTGTTTGTTTCTCTTTATTCAACATCAATATTAAGATTACCTCAATAAGAAGACCAGTTTTCAAGGGTCCAAAGGGTGGTCTTATTATCGAGGTTTAACTGTAGAGTTTTCCATGCGTCACTTTTCTTCGATCGATTTTCCAACGATCCTATGTTTAGATAAATAATATCTTGAACAAAATTCTTAGATTTTTATCAACGTCTATTTTCTGTTGCTATGGTGACGTTTTAGATATAGTTTGTCCCTGAAAATAGTAAATAAATACAGAAATCTTAAAAGTGAGCATACGAAGATTAGATAGAATAGATAAAGCCAGCGACTGCTTACCTGTAGGGTACACACTTTGTGCCATTTTCACTAGCAAATCCAGTGGGGTCATCCGGCGCGCGCCCCCTAAAATTCCCCAACCTTACATGTATATATGTCTGAATATAAATACGAACATATACAGAGATTTGTTGTATTAAATAAAGTCCTTCTGAATTGGTTTTATGTTCAATAACTTAAAAACAAAGAATAAAACACAGTCATTGCCGTTTTACAAGGCTTGTACAAAACCAAAAAAATGACCAAAAAGCCCCCCCCCCCCCCTAAGACCCCCAAAGACCAAATCATGGATCCGCCCCTGATTTCAGAATTAACAAACATGAACGAAATGGCCTATTTGAACCAAACGGGGAAACAATAATGCACGATCGAGGCACAGGTGACTTTCTTACGGATCTAGAACTACATAACAATTGCCGTATCAGTAATGACAGTAAAAAGCTCACCCAATAATTGACATGTCTGATCAAGTAGATGTGGACACTAAATTCTTGTCATGGTGAAATTATGTTTGAATTACGTAGTACGGTTAACCCTTTAGTTATGTCTTCTTGTGGTTCCTAGTCTGATCAATAGCGTCTTCGATAGCGAGTTAAGGACGGGCAAAGTATACATTGTACATTTTGTAGTTTCTTTAGTAAATATGCGACACTGTCAGTTAAGTGATGGATCTAGATCCGTGGTCTAGGGCACGAGAAAGTTGATGATGAGTACTATTCATTTACATGTATGTGTATGTACTAGGATTTTCCTTGCTGATTGCTTATTAAGTATTTGGAAAAAAGTTTAATTGATCAAAATCGAGACTGTTGTGTTGTTAAGTTTAATTTCATGTATAATTTTGTCAGGGACGCCGACAGAGCTGGTAGAAAGTGTACACTAACAACCTAGAGGGTTTGGCATGCTTTCCCGGAAGATTCCGTTTTATTCTGAGAACATTTTCACAAGCATTACAGTCAGTTTTGAAGAGTTATATGTTCCGATGATAAGAATTATATCACAAAGTGCATGCTTTACCGTTGATGTTTGGGTTCTTGGAAGTTTTTTTTCTACTTTTTTGATAACCACGTGTAAACACCTTCTTATTTTGCTTGCAGGCAAAGCTACGCGCCTGATCATGTGTCTTCCCTTACAAACATAATTGAAACAAGGAAAAAATCTAAACTATCAACATTTTGTCTTTTTATAGATTTTAGAAAGGCTTATGATTTTATTGATAGAAATATTCTTTCGACTAAATTATCTAAATTAGGAAATATATATCAGGCATTACAGTCTCTGTACCAAACCGTCTCCTCATGTATAAGACTGAATGGACTATATACGGAGTGGTTTGAAGTTAACTGTGGTCTACGTCAGGTTGTTCTCTGTCACCTTTGCTTTTCAATATATACATTAACGACCTAGCTATTAAAGTAAGAGCTATCGGTAAAGGTGTAGATTTAGATAATGAAAATGTATGTATTTTGTTGTATGCTGATGTAGTACTTATTGCAGAAAATGAAAATGACCTGCAATATATGCTCAATGTATTGTCTGAATTGTGCACTGCAAACTCAATGATTGTTAATACTCAAAAAAGTAATATTGTTCATTTCCGCCCGCAGTCTATTGGTGGATCTGCATATATTTTTTCATGTGGAGAACAGCAATTAAAAATAGTGAGTCAGTATACTTACCTCGGTATTTTACTTGATGAATATTTAGATTTTAATAAGACAGCCAAGTGCGTAGCGCAAAGTGCAAACAGAGCTCTTGGATTACTATTTGCTAAGTGTAAATCATTTGGGTCTTTGCCATATAATGTTTTTGTTAAACTATATGATTCATGTGTTTGGCCCGTTATTGCTTACAGTGCTTCTATATGGGGCAATACATCGTACTCATGTATCATGCTGTGCAAAACAGGGCAATGCGCTATTATTTGGGCGTTGGTTAGTACACACCCAACACAGCCTTATATGGCGAGATGGCGTGGCACCCGCCGCACATTAAACAAATGAAGTATGTTTGTCAACAATGGTATAGATTCAATAAAATGGATAATTCAAGAATTAATTATAAGATTTTTACATATTGTTTGTCTAAAAGTGGCAGTAGGTGTAAAAACTGGCAATTTGATTTTATCCTAAATATGAATAAACTAGGTTTAGAGCAAACAACTTGATTATGTGAGAGTATTTCATCCAAATGTTTCTGTGATAAAGTTGTTAATTTGTGCATGTCTATCTTTAGAAATGAATGGAAAACCCAAGTAAATAGTGATACCGGAATAAGTGGCAGAGGCGGTAACAAGTTAAGAACGTATAGATTGTTTAAACAAAATTTTGAATTGGAAAGGTATTTGTCAATGTTTTTTCCAGTTAGGCATAGAATAGCTCTAGCCAAATTCAGAAGTGGGGTTGCACCAATAAGAATTGAAACTGGACATTACGAAAATATTGCTGCGTAAAATTTGTAATACAAATAGCATAGAGACTGAATTACATGTACTGTTGCATTGTCCTGCTTATGATAGTATCAGATATGAATTGTTTAATGCATGCTATGAAAATAATATCACTTTTACAAATCTCGCAGATGTTGAGAAACTTATATATATTCTCTCCAACAATGATATTGTTAACTTTTCCGCCAAAACCTGCTTTATGATTTTACAATTGAGGGAAAGTATTTTATATAGAAAATGTATTATTACATTTTATTATATTACTAACAACTTTTTATAAAACTGATAGATAGTCATTCTTATGTTTTTATGTAAATGTTTCCTTTTAAGTCACACGATTATAGTTTAAAATTAAATATTTATGTTAATAGTTTGGCTACACGATAGTCTTATAATATATCGCATAAATTTTGTATAATTTTATGTATGAGGTGTATGCTTATATAGTCTCTTATAATTCTTATTTGAATGGCTTTGTGCAATGTTTTATGTTTGTTATAATCTTTTCATGAATGTATAATACCTTCTGATAAATGAGTACATCCCGTGGCAATATTTCATTATGCTGGCTAAACACAGCGGGGTGTCTAATGAAGTCGCGAACGATAATGATCATGAGACGTTAAAGTAGCGTATATATAATCGGTTATAGCATAGAGCCAACATCGATCAGATCTGGTGAATCTTGTGATGAGCCGGAAAGTTGGGCATGTTTTACCGTATTTTTCAGTTATTTTATAACCGAACCCTGTTGTGCATTTTGCACCTGCATAGACAACCTAAGTAACAATTGTATATACAAATAGTAGTTATCTCAGTGTGGCTCAATCTATTTATTTTTGTTAGCGTGTTTTTCAGTAATTTAAAATGAACAGCTAATAAGACATTATAAATTTCAAGTTGGATGCTTTGATTTCAATGTCTTATTTCTATTGTCATTTATTTGTTTTTATATTACTGAAGAAAATATGTGATAATTTTGCAAACAATGAGAAATAAATTTTAAAAAATTTAATAAAATATTTTAACACACTTTTTTTTTTCATTATGTTTTGTATCCCCCTTGTCTATTGTTTCACGCTTGAGTTGCTGTAATTAACGAACTGTAGGTGTCGTACATAATGACTCCATCAACAACTGGCAACAACCAAATATCGATCCAGTATTGATTTTTTATCCGTAACGCTCTCCCCGTGATCGTGGCTAAGGGAGACAATTCAATTAGTCTCGCACTTTGGAGAATCAAGGATAATCAAGGGAGACTATCAAGTAAAATTCTTAAACAATTCTGGCAATGAATCCAAAATTACATGCTTTCCCGCCATTTGTCACGCTGCTCATTGTAGTAATAATGATTATTGCTGCTTTGTAAAAAAAACTTTTTTGTGTTCAATATGCAAATAAAATATATGCTCTAATAATTAGATCCGTGAAGTACAGGAAGAACATATATGTTTGTGCGACGTGTGAGAAGTTTAGGAAAAGAATCGTGGATGCATTCATAGATGTTGAAAAGCTCGAAGCCACAACACTGATGCAGAATCATCTGTATGAAGCATGGGCTGAGCGAGAATTCTATTTGCTCCTACTCAGGCAGTCTAAAGAGGCAATACAGTCAACACTGCCCCACACTGCACCAGCAACTATGCATTATACATTTGATTTTGCACAGAATGTAACATTACCCCACCACTCTCGTCAAATGGGTCCTCTCTACTACATGAAACTCAACAAGGTAAGTGTAACGTCCTTGGTTACATAACTAGGGAAGGAAGCTTTTTTTAATTACGTACACTTTACCAATGTTGTATGCGATAGAACGCTACTTATTGTAGCCTTACACATTAGACATTTTAGACATAACACATTAAGTTTATATTTCATTTAGCCTATACAACCCAAGAGGACATACGATTAGCATATATATAACACAGACGAACAGTGTACAACATGATCACATGTACAGTTTCCATACAGCAATTTTTTTTATCTAACAGCGATATCACATTGATATAGTTTACTGAATGTAACGTGCAACATGCTGATTACTAACTTACTGTTGTTATTCTCTGAGTTTATGAGATCAATAAATTTTACCATATTTCTTAGTATAATCGTTTGCCTATATCAAGATACATGTCACTTTCAATAACACGAAGTTTTTTACAAATGAAGTGAAACGTGATTTGCTTCGGTGACCAGATACGTTGATGTAAAATTAATCGACATAATCAATATATATGTTCGTTCGACACAATGTAGTATTACTGAAAATAATTAAGCCTAGTTGAACTAGTGGAGATCAAACATTTTATTTTGTTTAAGGTACAAGTATTTGGGTTTAGATGTGACGGCGAGACACGTCAGTTACTGTATCTTTATGATGAAGGCCAAACAATTGGATGTTATGGGAAGAATTCTCACGCTCCGAATGCTGTTATTAGTATGGTACACCATGGTATCGAGCGACTGGGGAAATTAGTGTGTCTTATTAGTGGCGTGGTCGTGAACTTTGCATTGTTCGAACCAACGACCTCCGGATTGGATGGACGACACTTTTACTTCCATTTTTGATTTCTTAAAGGCTATAAATTAATAACAATGACTGTATTCAACTTTATGATTATATTCCAACATATACATTATTATATTGAACGTGGTATCATTAACTAACAGTGGAAATCAATACAAACTATATAAAAACATCACAGACAGTAAAGTTTAGTATACGAAACATTAAAGCGAGAGTGAGGTATTAGCCTTTCTGACAAATATTCAATTAAAAAACCCAGAAGACATTATATTACATTACATATAAAGCACACAATGGTAACGTTAAAAAGTCATTAAAACATTTAGCAATATAGCTTTTGTAGTTTGTTTCAATGTAATTAATACAGTCAAACCTCGTTCATTCGAATTCATCGGGTCCGAACTTTTATTTCGAATAATACATGGTTTAGAATAGCCCATTCAATTCGACGTGTATAAGATTCATCGGAACCTGATATTGATTTCGGATGATACCGAGTATTCGGATAGAAGGTTGTCGAATAAACGAGTTCCGACTGTATTTAAATAGTAGAAACGTTTCTATTTCTAGGAGTATATAGTTCCAATCAAGAGAAGGTGTTCACCACTTGGTTTCAATAATATAATAAGTATTGGTGACATAACAGTTATCACAATTTACGACGTACATCGTTCCATTACACACAATATGGAACGAGTTTCAAACCGTGAAGTAAATTTGAATGTGTTACATAGTTATAGGTTTCCGGCTGAGCGTTCAGGTACTTGTAAACTCTGTCAATACTACAGGCTTTGATTTAACAACGATACCATCAGATTTATTTCCTGTTGTGTATTTTGCATCAATACAACACATTGAAACAGACTTTGAGTACACAGACACGCGAAGTGTGTGTATTGTTTTAAATATCCTTCATGAATGGATGCCTTCATTGAAAGAGACTTTTTTCTTCTAA
The DNA here is from genome assembly GCA_032209605.1 of Mactromeris polynyma. NCBI lineage: Eukaryota > Metazoa > Mollusca > Bivalvia > Venerida > Mactridae > Mactromeris > Mactromeris polynyma. The sequence goes on from JASFXZ010000005.1 coordinate 20,395,009, forward strand.
ACATAAGATCAATTCATATTCTATTTGGCTGTTAGATGAAACGATATCGTTATATAACAGTCTGCATAAAAATAAATGTCAATCCTTTTCTGTAATGTACTGTAAAGTGTTGGTCATGAGATTCACGACACATTATTTATTTATTTATTAAAGTCTCACCTTTGTACAAAACATAGATATACATATAGTAAAGGCTATAAAAACATAAAACATTGCACAAAGCCATTCAAATAAGAATTATAAGAGACTATTTAAGCATACATCCCATACATAAAATTATACAAAATGTATACGATATATTATAAGACTATCGTGTAGCCAAACGGTTAACATAAATATTTAATTTTGAACTATAATCGTGTGACTTAAAAGGAAACATTTACATAAAAACATATTTGTTTAACATTAAAATAAACGCACACATTATTTAACCATTGAAATAATGACATAATTCTTAAAAACATAATAATATGTCATACAATATATAAATATATATTGCACGTACCTACTATCTACACATATAAAACCAAGGAGCAGTCGTTTATCTTTATTGTAAAAACGAATTAAATGCAGATAATAAAAAAAAACTGAATTTCAAAACAGGTACTAATGCACTTAAGATATAATTTATCATCCCAGTCAGACCGTAGATGAACTGATTAACAACTGCTCCTTGTATGAATATAAAACTTATCACACATTAACTATAAGAATAATTCGGTCATTATCTACATAGGTAATTTTTTCTACTATTTAAAATATCATACACAAGACAACAGACGACGAAACAACTTCCGATACCTGTGCTAAATCTAAGCCGCAATTATGTGATTTAGTCACGTATATGTTTCAGACGTATCGTCTTAGCACTTAACATTTCGTATTTCTCAACCATCTACATTGTCCACTGTGCTCGCTGAACTCTCGTCCATCGCGGTATCACCCAGTTTTGTACCATAGGTGATAGTGTCATTGTCAATTTCTGCATCAAATCCTTCTTCAGTATCAGTGGTTTTTAGATCTGGAATTTCGTAACTATCTCGTTTGGATCGCGTTGAATTAATTGGTTGGCTATTCTCTTCAGCGGGTAAAGATTCGTAAGAATCTAATGAAACACAATCTTCATCAATACTTGAAGAATTTATAGGTTCATCAATTATTTTCTTAAAAGGAAGTTGAAGAGCATCCTTCTTCATTTCACTTGAGTTTTCTTCTTCCGAATTGGTATCATCACTATTCACGTGATCTATTCCATCAGTTACGAGATCTTCGGTGTTTATATCCAACACAGGCTCTTCATAGCTCCCTTTTCTTTTAATGTTTTCTGTGTTTCGATTTGTTTCATTATCAGAGTCTTCTGGGAAGGGTGTTCTTGCGTCATCATAATCACCCACTTTCTCTTGCAATCGGTTATAATCATTACTTGCAGGATTTGCGTCATCTGTGGTATCCCCTAAATGAGAGTAATCGTTGCTTTGCTGACTCAAATGTGAATAATCTCCCACATTGGTTTGAGCATTGTGTGCATTATTGAACAATATTTTGTTGTAAGTTCCAGTGATACTCTGTCCGTTGGAACAATCACTATATGCATTTTTATCAATGTTATTATGCTGTCCTGGTCTGCCATGTTTAGCTTCATCATACTCATTATCCATCTCTGCGGTGTCCTTTCCATTGGCGACATCAGCGTCCTTTGCCTGCTCAGCAATAGTGTAATATTTATGTTGAGATTTCCTTGATCTAATCATGTCATAGTCGGCTGGTATCGTGTTGTAGTCTCCATCAAATCCCACATTTTTGTGGTAGTGGGCGTCGTGCATATCTGCGTTTCGATTATTCTCATTTCTAGCGCTCGTATTTCTGGAAGAAACAATGAATAACAACACTTAAATCATCAACATAGGGGATTTCCACCAGCCAAGCGTTTTGGTTCATCTTTCACCTAAACAAAACATTGCATTACCACTTCATTAAATATATATGAACCGTCCACCCATAAAATGCCGTTCTTCATACCTTCTAGTAAAATACTAACATTAGATAGTACCTTGAAATTTAAACTTTATTTGTTTGTGAGCGGTGTAAAGCGATACAAGCTACTAATAATATTTCTTTGGATGTTCGTTCCTTCCTCACAAAAGAGACTCTTGAAAGTAAAACAATTGCTCTGTTTTGTAACAGAGGCTTCATCGGTTTGGCAGCAACATGCAGAATACATAAACATTATCCCAACAACGCGCTACATTGACTTGTCAATCTACAATCAAAAACAACATACCTCTTGCACATATACAAAACAGCAAATACAATCAGGACGATTGCTAGGACAACTAGTGCGCTGACAGTCGCTGCGATTACTATGTTCGTCATCTTGGAGTCACCATCATCTAAAATGTTGTACATGAAAAGTGTTATTCTATGTTCCGCTGTATATATGCACAGTGTAAAATCGATAGAAAACAGGTCAGTTAAACGTGTCTTATGCACTAATAGTTGATCATATTTTATTACATGTATTAATTTTTTTCCAGAATTTATAATGTTTTTCAGAATTATCATGGTTTTATATAACATAATTCAGAAAAAAACATTACCAATTTTTAGTGCATAAAAGAATACCTAAGATCTTCTCAGAAAAACTCATCTTATTAAATATGTGTCGGAACTTTTGAGACAATAAAGAGTATGTGATACTGTCATTGTTTACAATGAACTTTTCACAGTCAGTTGAAATAACATAACATATTATGACAAAATTGTTTACAAATGTGTTCATTAAATGCAACCCACGACACCGTATATAGCATATAGGTAATAAAACCCTAAAATCACGAAGAATGAGAGAATAAAATTTTGCAGAGTGCATGTGCCTCATCAATCTCCTACGCAGTGATCTCCCCTTATAGTTTTCGGAGTAACTGTAAGGGGAAGTAACTGCTGTGAGGAGTTTGGTGTCCCATATGCTTTGTACTTACCTGAATCACACATGTATGTTATGCTAGATTCAATTGCTCGTAGCGAGTCAGGTTTGCCTTTAAAACATCTCCCTCTGACTGTACTATATGTTTTCTGCAGAGACCGAAAATACATCATGTATCTATCGAGTCGCTAGTTCATGAGTCAATCACCACAATCATATAAAATTTGAATATATTCTAAACTTCAATGCGTTTTGTTTCCGAAGAAACACCATTGATCCAAGTACGATTTGCATTTGGTGAAAGGAACGTCAATATACGTGTACATACATGTACTATATTGTATTTAAAATAATAAATTCTAACTATAATTCATCAAACTTTAAAAAATGAAGTACATGTAGTAAGACGGCACGGTAGTAAAATGAGTAAATGAGAGCCGTATAATTTCACGTGAACGAAATGAATGGCAATTTATATTATATAAGTTCAGGTTAAAGTTATGTGCATTAGTTCGAACCAAATTATCGTACCTGTGACATTTGCACTGGAATATTACAAGATTTTCTGCCGTTGCAACGTTGCTTCACATCTAAGTCTACAGTGCATTTTTTTGGCTGATTTTCCAGTATGCAGTTACAGTCACCACCCCCCGCCTTTAGACCTGTGTGTAGTTCAAATAAATCTATTCTTATTTTTTGTCCATTGTTGCAATTAATACGGTGATATTTTTGCTTGTCATCACATGTGGTAATATTCGCAATACATCTTTTCAAAACTTCTGTTGAGGCCAGATGACAAAGTCCTGAAAAATTAAAATGACAACTAAAATCAATATCATCAACCGTTATTATCATAATACTACACATACCGTTCCTTTGGCTCATTGGTGGAGTGGTCGGTTTACGCGCGGAATGGCACAGGTTCGAGCCATGGTCACGACGTACCAAAGTCGTTGATAATGATAATAGTTACTTCCTCTAGGCATCATAAGAGTAATATGGGGACTGGTTGGTCCTGTGTTAGGTGAATGTGATTGGGTGTGGTATCATGTCACTTGTGACACGGTTCTAAATAATGGCAGTGGAATAAAACACGAGGTTAAACCCAACACTTGCAATCCCTTAATTAACTCGGCGAACTGGTAACTAACCCTGTAAGTAGTCAACGAGACTGATTAATGAACTTATCAATGTTTTGGTACGGGGAGGGGGTGTCGGGGGTACACGGGACATTTGACAGACGATGGTTCCCTACAGGTAGGAGCAAAATATTCAAAGGTGTATAATATAAGTGGTAAACTAATTTCGAACTCGATGTAAAGGCCTCCTCAAACATAGGCGAAAACCCCCCGACGTCAACTTGCGTGTACTGGCGAAAAGGACTTGAGTAAAATTCGTTCCCATTATTATATGTACGTTGTACATCGTTGGTGGTGTTCGTACGGATGCGTTTGTGAGCTTTTGCGTCCGTTGCGATTAGTCTTGTACGTCGGAACATTTTGAGCATGTTGAACAATTTGTGGCGAATAAAAGTTTCGTCTATCATTCGTTAAAATTCGTTTCAATACGTTAACCAATCGGAAAGTCTTCGCATAGCGTTCGTCAACTGGCGTTAGAGTTCGCAAGTTATCAGGTCGTGATCAGCTAATTTGCATATCAAGCGATCGAGGACGATCCCATGACGAATCGTTGCGATAGTTTGCGAACTTGTACGAAATGTAGCGAATAATTACGTATTGTAGCTAATTGAATCCGAAATTTCATGACGAATGAAAGCGAATTGTAACGATTGGTTGACGTTCAGAAAACGAACGTCATACGCTTGCATACGAATCATTACGAAGGGTAACTACGACATACGACTCCACGCGAATCATAACGCATCTAAATTTCTTGAGTAGTTTTAAGTATCTTAACAGTTTTGAGTAGTTCTTGAATATCATATATAAAAGCGGGAGGCTAAATATCAAGATTATTAGTTATTCCTTCGTCAAAATGGAAGATATACAACGCAGTATGTGGCTGCTATGGCCCACCAAGAAGTCTTCCAGTAACAACTTAATCAGAGGCCGATTTAGGTGGAGAAGAGAAGCCAGAGCACGTCGCATCTGGAGAAGACCATGGCTGCATCCCGAGAGACGGCGCCAATTTGGCATCTATGATCAGCTCATGGTTGAGCTCAGGAGAGAAGATCCTAGAACCTTCATGAAATTCCTCTGCATGCCAACTGAAATGTATGATGAAATATTCGAGAGGGTCCGTCATCCCCTCTGGAAACAACACACCTGGTACAGGGAGCCCTTGGATCCAGGCCTTAAATTAGCTGCCACTCTACGCCATCTGGTTTCTGGTGCCATTGGGGACATTGGGACCTCAGACTGTATATCACCGGCACTGAACATAGAAATGTACAAAACAAATATCAATAACTGTCATCAAATAGTTGGGAACTATTGTACTGTGCATACACCAAGACAGTGACAAACATTTACTGTGAATCCTTTTCCTTAAACATGACCTAGTAGGTTGTGAAAAACAGGAGTTTTATAACGTGACAAAAATAGGTGCCATTACTGGGCTACAAAATACTAGAACCTATACTTCAATTCTGACATATAACCATGACAAATAAAGACCACACAAGGCTAGAACCTACACCTCAAAACATATAACCCTGACATACAATACAAGATTTGGAAAATAGTTTTAAAAGGACTATTGGGTATTTTCTCCTCAGGATGACCAGGCTGCTCATCAGACTGCACCTCTGGTTCCTCGGATTTCTCTGGCTCTACAGCAGCAGCCTTTCTCGCTCTCGCTCTAGATGTTTTTCCCCTTCCCCTTGGCATACCTTTGCACTTACAAAAAAGTTGAAAATCAAACAGCAGTCAAACATCAATACGACGTGGTGTCGAGTCGGAGAAAGTTAGAAGGCAAATTGACCCCACCTGGTTTTCACCAGTCTTGTATAGCGTCCGGTAACGGCCGGATGCGGAAATCCCCTTTCGGAAAGCTTCGGACGGCTTCGGAAGCATGCGCAAAGTTGCGCTTCGGTTCGCATGTTTGCGTTCCTAATCGCTTACGGAAAGAACAAAGATTGTTTGCGCGACCCAACGCATTTTAGCGAATAACAGTAACCGTTCGTCACACTTCGTAAATTATTCGCAACTAATAGTTCCCCTACGTTTACCTTTCGTTATATTTCAAATTATGTAACAAATTTTCAAACAGTTTCGGTCAACATTCGCCAGAATTGACAAATTTACCCAATTCGCCAGGCTGCGTTTAATAGATTCGCCTATGTGTGAGGAGGCTATAAAGGTGGATTCACACTATGAGCGTTTGTACCAGCGTTGGCCAGCGTTTGAAAGGTCTAAGAAATGAGCCCAAACGTCGGCGAAATTACGTTCGCGAGAAAGATTTTTTTCATTCACACTACGAACGTTTTATATCCGACGCAAATCAACTTTTACGAACATTTCCTAGCGTTTGACAGCGTGTGATAGCGCTTGGCAGCATTTACCAGCGTTGTATTTATTTTCTATTAGCGTAGGCGAACTTTTGCCAACGCAGATGTAGCGTATGTGCAGCGGTCGCCGACTTAGTCCAACTTAGACGAACGAATACTCAGCATAGGTAAGTTGAGTTGAGCGTCAGGCGACGTCTATATATAGCCGAACTTTTGTGAACACTTCCTGGCAGTCTTGTTTTGTAGAAGTAGTCACATCTCTACCAAGAGAGACGCGGACACAGAGTCATTAGAGCAAGCTGCTGCTGTTCCTTCCACAGTCCGGGAGCGTGACCCTCACGGGAGAGGTCCCCCGCGAGGCCCGTCACGCCTCCCTCAGAAGAAGTGTCATCCAAGTCGGAGAAGAAACAGGATCGCCAATATTAACTTCATTGTATGTATTCCATACGTGTATGATGCAACCTGTATACATGTTCTCTTCTTGGTTCCACAGATCAAGGCCGCTAGTGGCGTCGACTTGGAGGAGATGAAGGATACGGCCTCACGGACAGCTCTTGATCCCGACGCCGAGATAGGCCCATCCCACAGCAAAGCTAGTCGAAGGACGCCAATGGACGACTCTGAAATCATCTCTATACAGGAGCAGCTGACAGCTTCTACGCAGAGGATGGAGAAGCTGCAGAGTGAGTTGGCAGCCAGCAGCAGGCCATCTCCCAAGGCGAATTTTGCCAACTATGTGAAAGGAGAGCTCCTCAACTACACCAACGAGCAGTTCCTCCGGGCGAAGCCTCGGTTTCTTGCTCTACCCGAAGAACTTGATAGACATTTTGCTGCTATTCCAACGCTTTCTAATAGCCAGTACGTCTCCGACGTGGCAGACATGTCTGTGCGCCACTTAACAGTTAGCCGTCCCCCAGTCACTTGTCAGGCCTACTTTCAGCTAATACAGTCTCAGTACGCTCAGTTTCAGTACTCTCTGCTTCAGAATCAACAGCAGCAACAGCAGCAGCATCCAAGCGCTACAGGGATCTGCACACGCCCATGTAAAGTTTCGCTTTATATATCTGAATTGTGATCGGCATACGCTCGAAAACGTTTGGATCGCGCTGGTAGTGCGTTGCTGACCGCTGACACAAACTTGCAAACGTTCAGTTCGTTCGCAAAAGTTGTTGAACGTTGGCTTGCGTCAGGCTTCGTTAGGATCCGTTGTCCAAAGTTCACCTAAGTTACGGGTACGCTGTGGAAAGTTTGCCAACGCTAGCCCCTTGCGTTACCATCGCGTTCATTGCGTCGGGTACCCGTTGGCCTCCGTTGGACAAGCGTTCGGCTAAGATCACCACCACCAGCGTCTCAGTCGACGTTTGCCAACGGAGTCCAACTTAGGCGAACTCTGTACAACTTAATCCAGCGTTCAGGAACATTTACAAACGGAGCACAACTTACACCAACGTTTATTTCCAAACGTCGCCAAAGTTTTTGCATGTAAATTTCAACGAACACGACGTTCGTCAGCATTCGCCAGCGAACATCAACTCTTATAAACTTTTAACAACTTTTACTAGCGGAGCTGGACGTTTGCCCAAACGTCGGTAAACGTCGATCCAAACGTCGTAGTGTGAACCCAGCTTAAAGTAAGGTTAAACTATTGTAAGCTGTTACAGGTGAATAATTACTCGGTCTGTGAAGAATGTATACATTTATATCCTAATACCGAAGGCAGCTATATCTTATGCACTGTTCGTATAATACAATGCACCTGTTACGGTTATATTAGGAACAGGGTTTCGAGTTTAAATATTGATTCAACACTGCAATCATGACTTAGACAGATTTGACTAACTTTGACTACCAAGCCAGTACGCTTAAACATCAAACCAATACACTTGCGGCTTTAATTATAAGATGTTCAAATAAACGATATTTATTCATATTGCGTAACTGTCGCTTGTCATGTGTGTAGCAATATTTTGTTTGATTTTGTTATATGTATAAATGTACATGTATAAATAAAATTCGCTATTTCTTTTATTATCGTGTTTACCTAAATAACCTATTCATCCGTTCATAATTGAAGATTACAAGATTGAAGAAACATTTCCACCCTATACCCAATATAATGGATAAATCGATGATGAGCCTTATCGAATTGGGTTTATACTTACTCTCGTAGAGTGTACCAATATTATGAGTATGTAAAGTGTATACATCGGATGATAAGTGTTAAACTTAAATCCTAATATTGATAAATCATTCTGGATGTGGTGTGGTATTAACTATAAAACCACAAATCTAGAGCAAGATGGGCAACACAGGTCTATACAACATATAACCATGAGGAGAACTAAGCGGCACAACCATCACACATCCCTAATCATCAGTATAAATGTTTCAGGGAGCTTACACCAGTTAGACGGCGGACATACCAACTTCGCAATCAACCGCCATATCTCAGAATATCATAGACCTTACCAACACGTCAAACACGCGACAAGTCAAGAAACAACAAATGGACCAGTATCCCAATCAAATGATGACATAAAAGTATGATTATTAACAATGGAAATGAGGACTTTAGAGCAACACAAAAGAACCAGTAAATACAGGGACACACTGCTTGATAAATGAAATTCAAAACATAATAAGTCAAACAAATTATAAGTATGTCATATATATCTGTGAAATATTTACAATAAGCCTAACTTCTTAACTGAGAGGATCATAATTATAGGGAGAATACTCTGGGAAGGCCTACTTGCAACACCGCAAACTAACATTCCACATGGACAAACATCAACAAACAGTATAACCTCAATAATAAGACCACCTTTGGAAACCTTCGAAACTGGTCTTCTTATTGAGATATTCTAAATATTGAGGTTGAATAAAGAGCAAAACAGTGAAAATGGACTAGAAAAGTGTGTTCTTAATTTTGAGGTGGTCTTAATATTGAGGTGGTCTTATGATTGAGATGGCCTTAATATTGAGGTGGTCTTATTATTGAGATGGTCTTATGATTGAGATGGCCTTAATATTGAGGTGGTCTTATTATTGAGATGGTCTTATTATTGAGGTGGTCTTATAATTTAAGTGATCTTTAAGTGAGGTTTTACTGTAACAACAAACAATATAACACATACGACAATGAATGACACACAAGTCAGAGCAAAGGTAAGTACTGAAAATGTTCCCAATACACACATCACTGACAGTATGGATAGTATTCGACTTCACATTGTCGACAATCATAATTATAATCATATATCCAACTTGGAGTTACAAGAGATTGCTTTACATTGAACCATTGAAACATTACCTCGAGATACTAAAAGTATCAACAAGTGTAAGCCATGAATAACACAGCCATTGTGTGTACATGTATATGAAATTGAAGTAAAATGCTCTACTTCTACTTCGTTACATATATATATTCATATGGGTTAACACCTTGTACTTTTAAATTCGCTTAAACAGTTAAGAAATTAAATAATTCTAAATAAAATAGATCTCACCTAGAGCGGTTAAAACGAATAATTTCCACATTCTTTTTGTCGTTGTGAAGACGCAAGCTGCAAGACACGTATATCCTTAAACCAAATACATTTATATACTATAGACAGAGAAAACAGCTTTATTTCTCATGTGTTTGATTTATAAATAACCGACAAGTTTTAAATCGTGACAAATTTGAAACGGGTGAATGCACCGTAGCTATCGGACGAGTAATTTGTAGACTATTTGATCACGATTTTGTTCTTATAAAGACTGAAATGTATAGTTCGGAAAGAAAACAAATTATAGCTCTACCTTACGATAAATTTTAAACTTTCAAAAGTGTCTTCTAGTTAATGGGTCGGCTAAAATGTAGGGGAATATGTACATATGACTATATAATAACTCGTTCCACGCAGATATAAAATGCATACGTCTTGCAGGCACAGTATAACCATTCAAGTGGTGTGATATTATTATGTATATTTATCACGTTCATGTACAGGGGCGGATCCAGGATTTTTCTCCAGGGGGGGTCCAACTTTTGCCCACAAAATTACAGAAATATAATCCCTTTCCACATTCAAGCAGATGTTAGCCGTTTGTATCTGTTTTTTTAACAAACGTTACCGGTTCTAACCACGAGGAGATCTCCACTAATATAGATCCGGGTTTTTTTGTGTTTTTTTAAAAAGTTTTTTTAGTATTTTTAAGAACAAATTGCGGAAAAAAATCAAGCTAACGAGAATGAGGCCACTACTTTTATATAAATTGGTTTACAAAACCGGCGGGTCTAATTTTCCGAAAAGTAGAAAAAAAATAAAAATCGAATTTCACTTTTTTTTTCAAATTTATTTTCCCGACCGTATTGATTTTGGTGCCAAACGAAAAAAAAAACGAACAGAAACCATTAGTTGAATGTCTTAGCTTTAAAATGGTATATAAATCAAAGAAATTAAATGCGATTTACCCTGCATATGGAATTTAAATAGGTCGCAAGTTATGCGCGACGATGTCGGCCGCCATTTTTAAAAATCTGATAATCAGTGATTTAAAACTCAGTTATTCTACCAATATGCACAAAGAATGTGAGATGCAATCTTTATTTAGAGTTATTTTAGTCTTCTTACGACTTTTGTAATGGATATAAATGCAAATATTTAGTTAAATTTGTCATTTAAAAATTCGATTTGTATATATTATATCAGTGTATATATTATATAACGTATTGTGAACCCTTTGAAGCATGTCTTTAGTCAATAGTATAGCATAGAAAGTAAAGAAAAGAACAACGTTTAATGTGAATTAAAGTTTATTTATTCACACTTTAAATATAATGATATAAATAAATGTAAGTACGATTGTAACACAATTTTCTACAATCTTGTTGAGAGTGTGACTCTCTCAACTTCCTCGATCGTCAACCATATTTATTATCATCAATTACGTACAGCAAACATATTAAATATACTCAATATTCATTTATACATGAAGAGTTTGTTAGAAAATTGATTATTTGTTCATTATATATCTATTATATCAAATGGGGTCTGAGGACGTTTCGCACCCATTTCATGAGGACGTTTCGCGCCCATTTTGGGCGCGAAACGACACGGGCGAAACGTCTAGGGGCGAAACGTCCAGGTCGCGAAACGTCCGTATACCAAAACATTGTACATCTTAACTATTTTACATAATTTCGATTTTTTTCCCTAAAATTTGAGATTTGTATTAATAAACAAATGATTTAGAAGTGTTTTGCCACAGACAACTGAATAACAACAGTTAAAATACTCGAAATATGACCATGGCGAGTAACTGCGAAGTTGCATAAATTTCGGATACGCTTATTTTCGGATAAGTGTTCGTTTTTAGAGTTTAATGTCAAATTGATAGTATGTAAGCTTGTAATAAGAGTCTTAAAGGTTTTCTTTTGCATTTTTGTTTACTGTTGTCAGTAGATATAAAGAATTTTCTTGTTATGTAAACAGTGCAGTTGGTGACGTAATTGCCCAGAATATCAATTTATCATGTGTCACAGTATGTTAACGATTGCTTCAAGTTCATGACTCCCCTAGAATAATATGGCAATTTTATTTGGCTGGTAAGAAAAGACATTTACTCTTAATCAAGTCTGTTTTTCAATTTGTATTTGACTGATTGAACTCTGGTTGACAGTGGCAATTTTAAGAAATTGACATTGCTAAACTTCATATGGAATTTAAATGTTTTCACTTAAAATGATTCGAAATGAACTATTGAACAGTAAGAAAGATGAATCTATCAGTCTGATTCTGACACATGTTTACAGTAATTGGCATGGTTAAAATAATTCATATTTTTTCTCAAATATGTATTTTGATATTCAGCTTAGCCTTAAAGCAAAACAAATGTCTGGCTGGGCGATATTAAATGTATCTTCGAAAAAAGTGTAGTATATATACATGTTTCCTAGTCAATTTCATTGATGTTCTCAAAGTATGTTTTATATGCACAGTATGTAAGATTTAAACAGTGTGTTTAATTAGAACTATGAAACTTTGTGTGTATTAATACATGTTAAAATAGCAGTTTAAGAATTTAAAATGTCAAGTAAATGATTTCAATGTTGTTAGTCATTTCTCTGATTTTCACCCTTTTAGAGTATGTTTGGGGACTTTTTTCCTTTTTTTTTTTTTTTTTCGACCACCCAGTGGACATTTTTCCCAAAAATTCTTGTAAACCAAAAAATAAAAAAGGAGTGGCCTGACGTGCTGTTTTTACTCGAAAGCCTAACTGCACTGCAAATTCTTGATACATCAAATAACTACGTCACTATTGCCTTAAATGACGTCACAAATGAATATTTGCGTGTCAGCTATAAATATTTACGCAGCGTAGCAACAACCTGACATACAGCCTAGCACAGTCGCTTACACGTTCATTACACGGGTGATTGATGCAATATTGAATTCAGAAAGATACACAATAACGATAAAAGTGAAGCTATATGGAACATAATGTTTGATAAATTTATTATTCATTGATTAATGTTATAGAAAGCTGTCGATTTATCACGCTTGTTTATCATTTTTTTATTTTTTCCAGGGGGGTCTGAGCCATTCTAGGGGGGGTCGGACCCCCCGGACCCCCCCCCCCGCTGGATCCGCCCCTGGAACACTGAAAAGAGTAATACTCATATTACAACAATGAGCAGCGTGACAAATGACGAGAAAGCGTGTAAACTAATGTTGGATTGTGAGTTTTATACCCATGTGCACGGCAATCAGGCGCGTAGCTCTGTCTGTACGCGTAGCCCTGTCTGTACGCGTAGCTCTGTCTGTACGCGTAGCTCTGTACGCGTAGCTCTGTCTGTACGCGTAGCTCTGTCTGTACGCAATATACGCAGTTGTTTACACGTGGTTATCAAAAAGTAGAACAAAAACTTCCAAAAACCCAAACATCAACGGTAAAGCATGCACTTTGTGATATAATTCTTATCATGGGAACATATGACTCTTCAAAACTGACTGTAGGGCCTATGGCTTGTGAAAATGTCCCAAGACGAAAACGGAATCTTCCGGGAAAGCATGCGAAACCCTCTAGATTGTTAGTGTACACTTTCTACCAGCACTGTCTGCGCCCCTGACGAAATCATACATGAAATGAAACTTAACAATACAACAGTCTCAATGCTTTGGCCAGCACAGTTTAACCATTTTGACGTTATGACAAACTCGCACTTTCAAAACCGTTATATTATCAAACTTCCATCAATTATTGAATGTCGATCGGATATGATAAATAGGGAATATTACGTTAGTGTGGTGTTCTGTGGGTCTGTATCACTTCGAGTTGCTTGTGAAAAGTCGTATCGCCACGAGACCGAAGGTCGAGTGGCGATACGACTTTTCACAAGCAACGAGAAGTGATACAAACCCACAGAACACCACACTAACGTAATTTTCCTTTTATTATATACCCACAAACGACAAAAATATACACATTTACGAGAAATAACAATTTTATTCGTTTTAAACGACAACAAAATAGTCCAAACGTACAACAACAGGTAAACAGTGGCGTATGAATACAATGTTTCCAAATATAGGATGACGTACCTTGCGCGTGAAACATATGTGTAGAGTGTAGCGCCATTTTAAACAACAACAACATTTTAACAATTTAGCGAGTGAAACTCACTCGCTATCGCTGTCTATAACTCGAATTCGCCTTCTCTTCTGTTTTGGCGACCGTTCGTAGTTATTGATAGTTATCTGACAACTTACGAGTTTAGCGTTCTGCAAAATTTGCCCTGAAAACATGGATGTTATTGTTTCGGACATGTCACTGACATTGTGATTTTGGATATGGCAGTTTGAACTGGCGATTGTCGGAGCCGTATAAGATGTGACGGTGCTTGTACGGGCGGGTAAGTTATGCAAAGTATTTTGACATTTTCTGCTTTGTTTACACGGGAATTCCTTTCATGTACACCGCTGTAGCAGACGGGCCGGAAATCTCGTTTCGCGGCGATAAGAAAACGATTTCTGTTAAAAAATTACCGGAGGATATAGAAAAGACTATAATAAAGGATTCTTGAGGTTCATGGGCGTGAAAAAACTCCAAAAAAACAACATTTTCCACGTTTATTTATTTTGACATTTCTGATGGGATTCTATAGGCGCTTGGTACCGCCCATTCTATTAAAAGCAGGGTTTTCCAATATTCCGTGACGGAAATGTACGGAGACGCACGATTGAAATACACAGAAAGTAGTCCGGCATATGTTTACACGTCATACCTATGTGATACGGAATTTGAAAACCACACTGACGTGATACGGAATTTTTTATTCCGGCGGTCCGTATTTGTTTAAAAAATACTGGGTGTATTTCGGACAGAACATTTATGGGTATATAATAAACACATTTATTGTGGGCGAATTTGTTTGTACCAAATAAATATTGTACTTTATTATATACCCATAAATGTTCTGTCCAAAATACACCCAGTATTTTTTAAACAATTTTTTAAATCGTATCGATACGACTTTTCACAAGCAACTCGAAGTGATACAGACCCACAGATCACCACACTAACGTAATATTCCCTATATATAATGAAGACATGGTGAAAAATAATAGCGGACTGAGAAATTAATAAATCATTCTGTTCTGTTATGTTCTGTTCTGTTTATGAAAACTGTGATGTGTTCCCAAATTTAACAACGTTCCAGTTTCATGTCACAATATGAAAATTTGAATTTAACTATTGGAAAACATTATTTAGTTTACTGCAAGCACTTGTTATCAAGTTGCTTTGTATTCCCCATCATATGAAATTTATTTCATTGCAAACATTTCAGTTTACTTCCGCATAGAATTGCATTTCAAAAGCTTTAAAATACCTTTAAAATGTGCATTCAAACTAATACGGACGGGGGATTCTTTTCACTAAGTTGAATACGTTCACTAGAGGGTGTTTGCATAAACGCGACGCAAAATTATACCTGTATTGATTTTTTATTTCTACATTACAAAGTCATAAGGAAACTTTCATAAAATATGCAAACTTGAAAAGTAAATAATGAGTTACAAGACACCAACACAATTGTGCTCCTTTCATACAAGGAAAGTTTGCAGTGCGATATGCACAAAATATTCTGTGTTAAATGTTGGTTGATATTTTTGTCCATGTATCGTTCTAATAATTTCAAGCAAATCTTTAAACGAATCATTGAAATGGGTTACAAATATAGCCGCAACTAAGTATGGGTATGTCGCGACGTGACCGTCCTTACAACCTGACAAACTATAGACAGGTATGGTGTAATATAGCTGTTAGTAGTGTAAGTATATACTTTAGGCGGTAACCAGTTAATACAGTTTATAAGTGTGCTCCCTGATAATGTTCAATTTGGACATTAAAAATAGTCAACTTCTGCCAAATCAGCCTGAAAGTTTTAATATAGATCTATACACTATTTCACAGAGTTTATGACGAAATGGCCACTTATTCACTTGTGACAAGGATTTGTACTGAAGGCTGACTGGGAGTAGGTACAGAAGGGGCTGTCCCCTGGAAATTTGTTAAAATGTTGGTACTTGTATGATTTGGACGTTCTGTATTTTTTACAAGATAATACTAGTGCAATTCTCGAGAATTAGTCTTAAAATTTTGACCCTGAAATACACCAGAAGCCACCATTTCATATATTTATATTTGAAAAAATGTTACGGTGGAGATCCCCCGGACCCCCTTAAAGGAGGGGGATAAACCCCTCCCGAACCTACCCCACACTCGGCGCTGTGCACATCAAATTCAGGGCATTTTCATCATGTTTGGCCCCCCAGTCGGGTATTTCTGTATCCGGGCCTCAGCGTGTACTGATTTACTGTGCGCACGAACATTCTTATTCGTAAGATCACTGTCATACTTACGACCGCTTTGATAAAACGGTCGTAAGTATTTTCGTAAGACAATTCTTACGAACATTTCGTATCTTACGAACGCTCGTTCGTACGAATATTGATAAAACGGGCCCTATAGTGAATTGGTAGCGTGGAACGAGTTATTATATAGTCATATGTACATATTCCCCTACATTTTAGCCGACCCATTAAGGTTCATGTCAAGCGGATTGACATTGCAATTGCAACAAATAATGCAACACAAATTTCTGGGAATTCAATACATTTTAACTCAAATCAGTTGCATAATATAAATGATAAGAGTAACAAGAATACATTTGGTGTTTAATATATGCCTTTGTGCACTACCATAGCTGTATAGGCCAAAATGTTGTGACATTTCAGGTCTTTCACTAAAAATATATCCAACTTGTTATCCGAAAACATTTTAAGTTTAATATCATACCAACATTATTATCCATTATCATAGTTAGATGGTACGAGAACTTATTTATTCTAGATTTGATCAACAAAGTAGAAATTTTATGTCAAACTTGTTCAAATATTGTCACTGGGCGCCACCATTTTTGTTTGTTGACATTTGAGAGTTAATTCAAGTGTTTTTGACTTTCTTTTGTCTCTATCACCTAGAATAGTGTTTTATTGATCCAAAAAAGTAATAGTTGAAATTATTTAAAAAGTTGTTATTTTTTTACATATTTTCTAAAAAGTCTGAACATTTTAAGTATTTTTGTTTTTAAATTACATTATTTGTCAATAACAAAAAAGCTATCTGTATCTGCTCGTTCAGACGAACATTTAGATATATAATCATCCACATTGCATTGTTATTTTACTTAAAAAATCAGTGAATTGTAATATGCAAAATCCGCTTAACATGAACCTTAACTAGAAGACAATTTTGAAAGTTTAAAATTTATCGTAAAGTAGAGCTATCAATTTTTTTCTTTCCGAACTATACATTTCAGTCTTTATAAGAACAAAATCGTGATCAAATAGTCTACAAAATACTCGTACGATAACTACTGTGCATTCACCCGTTTAAAATTTGTCACGATTTAAAAACTAGTCGGTTATTTATAAATCAAACACATGAGGAAAAAAAGCTATTTTCTCCGTCTATAGTATATAAATGTATTCGGTTTAAGGATATACGTGTCTTGCAGTTTGCGTCTTCACAACGACAAAAAGAATGTGGAAATTATTCGTTTTAACCGCTCTAGGTGAGATCTATTTTATTTAGAATTATTTAATTTCTTAACTGTTTAAGCGAATTTAAAAGTACAAGGTACCTGTGTTAACCCATATGAATATATAGAGCACTTTACTTCAATTTCATATACATGTATACATGTACACACAATGGCTGTTTTATTCATGGCTTACACTTGTTGATACTTTTAGTATCTCGAGGTAATCGTTCAATGGTTCAATGTAAAGCAATCTCTTATAACTTCAAGTTGGATATATGATTATAATTATGATTGTCGACAATGTGAAGTCAAATAATATCCATAATGTCAGTGATTTGTGTATTGGGAACATTTTCAGTAATTACCTTTGCTCTGACTTGTGTGTCATTCATTGTCGTATGTGTTATATCGTTTGTTGTTACAGTTAAACCTCACTTTAAGATCACTTCAATAATAAGACCACTTCAATAATAAGACCACCTCAATAATAAGACCATCTCAATAGTAAGACCACCTCAATATTAAGGCCATCTCAATCATAAGACCATCTCAATAATAAGACCACCTCAATATTAAGGCAATCTCAATCATAAGACCACATCAATATTAATACCACCTCAAAATTAAGAACACACTTTTCTAGTCCATTTTCACTGTTTTGCTCTTTATTCAACCTCAATATTTAGAATATCTCAATAAGAAGACCAGTTTCGAAGGGTTCCAAAGGTAGTCTTATTATTGAGGTTATACTGTTTGTTGATGTTTGTCCATGTGGAATGTTCGTTTGCGGTGTAGCAATTAGGCCTTCGCGCTGCTGTCTTCGCAGAGTATTCTTCCTATAATTATGTTCCTCTCAGTTAAAAAGTTAGGCTTATTGTAAATATTTCAGCGATATATATGACATACTTATAATTTGTTTGAATTCTATGCTTTGAATTTTCATTTATCAAGCAGTGTGTCCCTGTATTTACTGGTTCTTTTGTGTTGCTCTAAAGTCCTCATTTCCATTGTTAATAACCATACTTTCATGTCACCATTTGATTGGGATACTGGTCCATCGGTTGTTTCTTCAATTGTCGCGTATTTGACGTGTTGGTAAGGTCTATGATATTCTGAGATATGGCGGTTGATTGCGAAGTTGGTATGTCCGCCGTCTAACCGGTGTAACTCCCTGAAACATGTATACTGATGATTAGGGATGTGTGATGGTTGTGCCGCCTAGTTCTCCTCATGGATATATGTTGTACAGACCTGTGTTGCCCATCTTGCTCTAGGTGTGTGGTTTTATAGTTAATACCACACCACATCCCTTTAAGAACAAAACAGAATGAGTTATCAATATTAGGATTTAAGTTTAACACTTATCATCCGATGTATACAATTTACATAATCATAATATTGGTACACTCTATGAGAGTAAATATAAACCCAATTCGATAAGGCTTTCATTATCGATTTATCCATTATATTGGGTATAGGGTGGGAATGTTTCTTCAATCTTGTAATCTTCAATTATGAACAGATAAATAGGTTGTATACAGCACCTATATTATCGATATTTAGGTCAACACGATATTGAAAGAAATAGCGAATTTGATTTAAACAAGTACATTTGTACATACAACAAAATCAAACGAAATATTACAATACACATGACGCAATATGAATACATATCGTTTATTTGAACATCTTATAATTAAAGCCGCAAGTGTATTGGTTTTATGTTAAGCGTACTGGCTTGGTAGTCAAAGTTTCTATCAGTCTAAGTCATGATTGCAGTGTTGAATCAATATTTAAACACGAACACCCTGGTCCTAACCGTAACAGGTGCATTGTATTATACGAACAGTGCATAAGATATAGCTGCCTGCTTTGTTTGTATTTGCGTTTATTTATCGTCGCCACCGGTTTCCCATATGGGCGACGCCTCCAGAAGAATGTTAGTCATATTAGATTTTTTGAGGATAGTGCATGATACAGAAGATGCCCCAGTTCCAGAAGCAACCCTGGTTCTTTTACGTGCTCGATGTAAAGCATCATACACGGGACCTCGGTTTTTAAAGTCTCGTCCGAAAGACTGTTAGTACGGTCAGTGATGGAGCGGGGAATCGAACCAGCGATCCCTGGATTACAAGTCCTGCGTTTTACCACTGGACCACGGATCCACTACAGCTGCCTGCGGTATTAGGATATAAATGTATACTATGTTCAAAGACCGTGTAATTCTTCACCTGTAACAGTTTACAATAGATTAACATTACTTTACATCGAAACTAGTTTACTACTTATATTATGCACCTTTGAATATTTGCCTCATGAGTGGGGCGGGCTGACCCAAGGGAATTAGACAATTTGTCTTTTTAGGGGGGTCTTATTTCCCTCCCTAGAGCCAATCATTTTGTCTAATTCCACACCTAGATGAGAGGCTAATTTCCCACTTCCGGGATCTATTAAAATCCTACCAAAGTCTATTTCCCGGGACCCGGAGTACCAAATTCCTACCTGTCGGGAATCATCGTCTGTCAAATGTCCCGTGTATCCCCGCCCCACCCCATCCCCCCGTGGCAAAACGTTGATAAGTACACTAATCAGTCTCGTTGACTACTTACAGTGTTAGTTACCAGTTCTCGCAGTTAATTGAGGGATGACGATTGTTGTTTAATCTCGTGTTTTATTCCACTGCTATTATTTAGATGTATGGAAACGGAGTTACAAGTGACATGATACCACATCCGGTCACATTCACCAGACACCGGACCATTCAGTCCCCGTATTACTCTTATGATGCCGAGAAGAAGTAACTATTACCATTATCAACGATTTTGGTACGTCGTGACCACGGCTCGAACCTGTGACATTCCGCGCGTAAACCAACCGCTCACTCAATGAGCCAAAGGAACGGTATGTGTAGTATTATGCTAACAACGGTTGATGATATTGATTTTAGTTGTCATTTTAATTTTTCAGGACTTGGTCATCTGGTCTCAGCAGAATATTCGATAAAATGTATTACCACATGTGATGACAAGGTAAAATATCACAGTATTAAATGTGACAAAGGCCGAATAAGTATAAAAACAGTTGAACTAGTGATGCTTGAGAATGAGGATTGTGACTGCTCAGAGGAAAATCAGGTTACAAATTGCACTGTAGACGGTATAAAAGGAGCAGTGGAGCAACAGTGCGACGGCAAAAAATCTTGTAATATTCCAGTGCAAACGACAAAGGTACGATAATATGGTTCGATCTAATGCACATAACTTTAACCTGAACTTATATAAAATAAATTGCCATTCATTTCGTTCACGTGAAATTATACGGCTTTTATTTACTCATTTTACTACCGAGCCGTCTTACTACATGTACTTCAGTTTCTTAAAGTTTAATGAATTATAGTTAGAATGAATTATTTTGAATATAGTACATGTATGTACACGTATATTGACGTTCCTTTCACTAAATGCAAATCGTATTTGGATCAATGGTGTTTCTTCGGAAACAAAACGCATTGAAGTTTAGAATAAATTTTATATGATTTTGGTGAATCGAGTTGATTATAGCGACTCGATAGATTCATGATGCATATTCTGTCTCTGCAGATAACATGTAGTGTAGAAAAAGCGAGATATTTTCAAGACCAAGATGGCCAGCCACGAGCAATTGCAATTCGCATAACATACATGTGTGATTCGGGTAAGTACAACTCATATAGGACACATGCACTCGCAAAACGTTATACTCTCATTTTTCGTGATTTTAGGGTTTGAATACCTATATTCTATATACGGTGTCGCGGGTTGCATTTAATGAACACATTTGTAAACAATTTTGTCATCATGTGTTATGTTATTTAAACAGACTGTGAAAAGTTCATTATAAACAATGACAGTATCACATACTCTTTATTGTCTCAAAAGTTCCGACACATATTTAAAAAGATGATTTTTTCTGAGACGATCTTAGGTATTCTTTTATGCACTAAAAATTGGTAATGTTTTTTTTCTGAATTATGTTATATAAAACCATGATAATTCTGAAAAACATTATACATTCTTGAAAAAAATTAATACATGTAATAAAATATGATCAACTATTAGTGCATAAGACACGTTTAACTGACCTGTTTTCTATCGATTTTACACTGTACATATACACAGCGGAACATAGGATAACACTTTTCATGTACAACATTTTAGACTCCAGTATGACGAACATAGTAATAGCAGCGACTGTCAGCGCACTAGTTGTCCTAGCAATCGTCCTGATTGTATTTGCTGTTTTGTATATGTACAAGAGGTATGTTGTTTTTGATTTTAGATTGACAAGTCGGGGTAGCGCTTGTTGTGATAATGTTTATGTATTCTGAATGTTGCTGCCAAACCGACGAAGTCTCTGTTACAAAAACAGAGCAATTATTTTACTTGAGTCTTTTGGTGAGGTAGGAACGAACATCCAAAACAAAGAAATATTATTAGTATCTTGTATCGCTTTACACCGCTCACCAACAAATAAAGTTTAAAAAACAATCTAAAGTTAGTATTTTACTAGAAGGTAAGAAGTACGGCATTCAGTTGTGGGTGGACGGTACATATATATTTAATGGAGTTGTAATGCAATGTTTTGTTTGGTGGAAAACCCCTATGTTGGTGATTTAAGTGTTCTTATTCATTGTCTCTTCCAGAAATACGAGGGCTAGAAATGAGAATAATCGAAACATAGAAACGCATGACGCCCACTACCACAGCAATGGTGGATTTGATGGAGACTACAACACGATACCAGCCGACTATGACATGATTAGATCAAGGAAATCTCAACATAAATATTACACTATTGCTGAGCAGGCAAAGGACACTGATGTCGCCAATGGAAAGGACACCGCAGAGATGGATAATGAGTATGATGAAGCTAAACATGACAGACCAGGGCAACATAATAACATTGATAAAAATGCATATAATGATTGTTCCAACGGACAGGGTATCACTGGAACTTACAACAAAATATTGTTCAATAAAGCACACAGTGAGCAAACCAATGTGGGAGATTATTCACATTTGAGTCAGCAAGGCAACGATTACTCTCATTTAGGGGATACCACAGATGACGCAAATCCTGCAAGTAATGATTATAACCAATTGCAAGAGAAAGTGGGTGATTATGATGACGCAAGAACACCCTTCCCAGAAGACTCTGATAATGAAACAAATCTAAACACAGAACACATTAAAAGAAAAGGGAGCTATGAAGAGCCTGTGTTGGCAAAAAACACCGGAAATCTCGGAACTGATGAAATAGATCACGTGAATAGTGATGATACCAATTCGGAAGAAGAAAGCTCAAGTGAAATGAAGACGGATGCTCTTCAACTTCCTTTTAAGAAAATAATTGATGAACCTATAAATTCTTCAAGTATTGATGAAGATTGTGTTTCATTAGATTCTTACGAATCTCTACCCACTGAAGAGAATAGCCAACCAATTAATTCAACGCGATCCAAACGAGATAGTTACGAAATTCCAGATCTAAAAACCACTGATACTGAAGAAGGATTTGATGCAGAAATTGACAATGACACTATCACCGATGGTACAAAACTGGGTGATACCGCGATGGACGAGAGTTCAGCGAGCACAGATGACAATGTAGATGGTTGAGAAATACGAAATGTTAAGTGCTAAGACGATACGTCTAAAACATATACGTGACTAAATCACATAATTGCGGCTTAGATTTAGCACAGGTATCGGAAGTTGTTTCGTCGTCTGTTGTCTTGTGTATGATATTTTAAATAGTAGAAAAAATTACCTATGTAAATAATGTCCGAATTATTTTTATCGTTAATGTGTGAAAAGTTTTATATTCATACAAGGAGCAGTTGTTAATCAGTTCATCTACGGTCTGACTGGGATGATAAATGATATCTTAAGTGCATTAGTACCTGTTTTGAAATTCAGGTTTTTTTTTTATTATCTGCATTTAATTCGTTTTTACAATAAAGATAAACGACTGCTCTTTGGTTTTATATGTGTAGATAGTAGGTACGTGCAATATATATTTATATATTGTATGACATATTATTATGTTTTTAAGAATTATGTCATTATTTCAATGGTTAAATAATGTGTGCGTTTATTTAAATGTTAAACAAATATGTTTTTATGTAAATGTTTCCTTTTAAGTCACACGATTATAGTTTAAAATTAAATATTGATGTTTGACTACACGATAGTCTTATAATATATCGTATGGGATGTATGCTTATATAGTCTCTTATGATTCTTATTTGAATGGCTTTGTGCAATGTTTTATGTTTTTATAGCCTTTACTATATGTATATCTATGTTTTGTACAAAGATGAGACTTTAATAAATAAATAAATAATGTGTCGTGAATCTCATGACCAATACAGTACATTACAGAAAAGGATTGACATTTATTTTTATGCAGACTGTTATATAACGATATCGTTTCATCTAAAAGCCAAGCAGAATATAAATTGAGTTTATGTTTAGAAAAAAAACTATTTCAATGAAGGCATCAATTCATGAAGGATATTTAAAACAATACACACACTTCGCGTTTCTGTGTACTCAAAGTTTGTTTCAATGTGTTGTATTGATGCAAAATGTTTAACAGGAAATTAAATCTGATGCTATCGTTGTTAAATCAAAGCCTGCAGTATTGACAGAGTTTACAAGTACCTGGACGCTCATTCCGGTAACTTAAAACCATGTAAAACATTCCGATTTACTAAAATACGGTTTGAAATTCCTTCCATATTGTGTGTAATGGAACAGTGTACGTCGTACATTGTGATAACTGTTATGTCACCAATACTTATTATATTATTGAAACCAAGTGGTGAACACCTTCTCTTGATTGGAACTATATACTCCTAGAAATAGAAACGTTTCTACTATTTAAATACAGTCGGACCTCGTTTATTCGACAACCTTCTATCCGAATACTCGCGGTATCATCCGAAATCAATATCAGGTTCCGATGAATCTTATACACGTCGAATTGAATGGGTTATTCTAAACCATGTATTATTCGAAATAAAAGTTCGGACCCGATGAATTCGAATGAACGAGGTCTGACTGTATTAATTACATTGAAACAAACTACAAAAGTTATATTGCTAAATGTTTTAATGACTTTTTAACGTTACCATTGTGTGCTTTATATGTAATGTAATATAATGTCTTCTGGGTTTTTTAATTGAATATTTGTCAGAAAGGCTAATACCTCACTCTCGCTTTAATGTTTCGTATACTAAACTTTACTGTCTGTGATGTTTGTATATAGTTTGTATTGCCTTTCACTGTTAGTTAAGGATGCCACATTGAATATAATAATGTATATGTTGGAATATAATCATAAAGTTAAATAAAGTTATTGTTATTAATTTATAGCCTTATAGAAATCAAAAATGGAAGTAGAAGTGTCGTCCACTCAACCCGCTGGTCGTTGGTTCGAACTATGCAAAGTTCACGACCACGCCACTAATAAGACACTAATTTCCCCAGTCGCTCGATACCATGGTGTACCATACTAATAACAGCATTGAAACCGTGAGAATTCTTCCCATAACATCCAAGTGTTTGGCCTTCATCATAAAGATACAGTAAATGACGTGTCTCGCCGTCACATCTAAACCCAAATACTTGTACCTTAAACAAAATAAAATGTTTGATCTCCACTAGTTCAACTAGGCTTAATTATTTTCAGTAATACTACATTGTGTCGAACGAACATGTATATTATAGTTTTGATTATGTCGATTAATTTTACATCAACGTATCTGGTCACCGAAGCAAATCACGTTTCACTTCATTTGTAAAAAACTTCGTGTTATTGAAAGTGACATGTATATTGATATAGGCAAACGATTATACTAAGAAATATGGTAAAATTTATTGATCTCATAAACTCAGAGAATAAGAACAGTAAGTAAGTAATCAGCATGTTGCACGTTACATTCAGTAAACTATATCAATGTGATATCGCTGTTAGATAAAAAAATTGCTGTATGGAAACTGTACATGTGATCATGTTGTACACTGTTCGTCTGTGTTATATGTATGCTAATCGTATGTCCTCTTGGGCTGTATAGGCTAAATGAAATATAAACTAAATGTGTTATGTCTAAAATGTCTAATGTGTAAGGCTACAATAAGAAGCGTTCTATCGAATACAACATTGGTAAAGTGTAATTAAAAAAAGCTTCATTCCCTAAAATTTAGTTATGTTACCAAGAATCTCACACTTACCTTTTTGAGTGTCATGTAGTAGAGAGGACCCATTTGACGAAAGTGGTGGGGTAATGTCACATTCTGTGCAAAATCAAATGTATAATGTATAGTTGCTGGTGCAGTGTGGGGCAGTGTTGACTGTATTGCCTCTTTAGATTGCATGAGTAGGAGCAAATAGAATTCTCGCTCAGCCTGTGCTTCATACAGATGATTCTGCATCAGTGTTGTGGCTTCGAGCTTTTCAACATCTATGAATGCATCCACGATTCTTTTCCTAAACTTCTCACACGTCGCACAAACATATGTTCTTGCTGTACTTCACGGATCTAATTATTAGAATATATATTTTATTTGCATATTGAACACAAACATTTTTTTTACAAAGCAGCAATAATCATTATTACAACAATGAACAGCGTGACAAATGGCGAGAAAGCACGTAATTTTGGATTCATTGCCAGATTTTTTTAAGAATTTTACTTGATAGTCTCCCTTGATTATCCTTGATTCTCCAAAGTGCGAGACTAATTGAATTGTCTCCCTTAGCCACGATCACGGGGAAAGCGTTACGGATAAAAAATCAATACTGGATCGATATTTGGTTGTTGCCAGTTGTTGATGGAGTCATTATGTACGACACCTACAGTTCGTTAATTACAGCAACTCAAGCGTGAAACAATAGACAAAGGGGACACACAACATAATGAAAAAAATAAAGTGTGTTAAAATATTTTATTAAAATTTTTTTAATTTATTTCTCATTGTTTTCAAAATTATCACATATTTTCTTCAGTAATATAAAAACAAATAAATGACAATAGAAATAAGACATTGAAATCAAAGCATTCAACTTGAAATTTATAATGTCTTATAAGCTGTTCATTTTAAATTACTGAAAAACACGCTAACAAAAATAAATAGATTGAGCCGCACTGAGATAACTACTATTTGTATATACAATTGTTACTTAGGTTGTCTATGCAGGTGCAAAATGCACAACAGGGTTCAGTTATAAAATAACTGAAAACACGGTAAAACATGCCCAACTTTCTGGTTCATCACAAGATTCCCCAGATCTGATCGATGTTGGCTCTATGCTATAACCGATTATATATACGCTACTTTAACGTCTCATGATCATTATCGTTCGCGACTTCATTAGACACCCCGCTGTGTTTAGCCAGCATAATGAAATATTGCCACGGGATGTACTAATTTATCAGAAGGTATTATACATTCATGAAAATATTATAACAAACATAAAACAATGCACAAAGCCATTCAAATAAGAATTATAAGAGACTATATAAGCATACACCTCATACATAAAAGTATACAAAATTTATGCGATATATTATAAGACTATCGTGTAGCCAAACTATTAACATCAATATTTAATTTTAAACTATAATGTGTGACTTAAAAGGAAACATTAACATAAAAACATAAGAATGACTATCTATCAGTTTTATAAAAAGTTGTTAGTAATATAATAAAATGTAATAATACATTTTCTATATAAAATACTTTCCCTCAATTGTAAACTCATAAAGCAGGTTTTGGCGGAAAAGTTAACAATATCATTGTTGGAGAGAATATATATAAGTTTCTCAACATCTGCGAGATTTGTAAAAGTGATATTATTTTCATAACATGCATTAAACAATTCATATCTGATACTATCATGAGCAGGACAATGCAACAGTACATGTAATTCAGTCTCTATGCTATTTGTATTACAAATTTTACACAGCAATATTTTCGTAACGTCCAGTTTCATTCTTATTGGTGCAACCCCACTTCTGAATTTGTCTAGAGCTATTCTATGCCTAACTGGAAAAAACATTGACAAATACCTTTCCAATTCAAAATTTTGTTTAAACAATCTATACGTTCTTAACTTGTTACAGCCTCTGCCACTTATTCCGGTATCACTATTTACTTGGGTTTTCCATTCATTTCTAAAGATAGACATGCACAAATTAACAACTTAATCACAGAAACTTTTGGATGAAATACTCTCACATAATCCAGTTGTTTGCTCTAAACCTAGTTTATTCATAATTAGGATAAAATCAAATTGCCAGTTTTTACACCTACTGCCACTTTTAGACAAACAATATGTAAAAATCTTATAATTAATTCTTGAATTAATCATTTTATTGAATCTATACCATTGTTGACAAACAGACTTCATTTGTTTAATGTGCGGCGGGTGCCACGCCATCTCGCCATATAAGGCTGTATTGGGTGTGTACTTACCAACGCCCAAATAATAGCGCATTGCCCTGTTTTGCACAGCATGATACATGAGTACGATGTATTGCCCCATATAGAAGCACTGTAAGCAATAACGGGCCGAACACATGAATCATATAGTTTAACAAAAACATTATATGGCAAAGACCCAAATGATTTACACTTAGCAAATAGTAATCCAAAAGCTCTGTTTGCACTTTGCGCTACGCACTTGGCTGTCTTATTAAAATCTAAATATTCATCAAGTAAAATACCGAGGTAAGTATACTGACTCACTATTTTTGAGGCGCTTTAGCGTCTCTTTGCTATCATCGTCTCAACCGGAAGTATACTCGAAGTACCGCCACAATCATATTCCTCCTCATGAAAAATAGTACACGTAAAGTCTTATGATTTTATTATAGATTTGAAGAGTGTAATGTATGATTTGTCAGGAATAAATAATTAGTGGAATGGTGGCAGCTTTGATATACTGACGGATTTCCTTGATTATTTTCGAATGAGCGAGATTTCTCGAATAGTCGCGTATTAATTTGTATGAAAGTTCTTCGAGTGCGTTATCAATCCGACCCACAGGTTGTTGAAAACTATTTGTTTAGTTATCTGTATGACCTTATCTGTATGGTCAACGTTTAAATGGTATGTTTCAAGTTCCTCTGGAATCGACACCAGAACATCGGGCAACTTGTGGGATCGTGTGCAAATTTATAATCTGCGACGTTAATCCGACCCACAGGTTGTTGAAAAATACTTTTTTTATATCTGTATGACCTTATCTGTATGGTCAACATTTAAATGGTATGTTTCAAGTCCCTGTGGAATCGGACACACCATAACAGCAGCCTTGCGTTCAGTTACGGCTATCGTTCCAAAACGTTGCGAAATAGTGAGCGAGTATTGCTATTGACCGGCGTGTTAGCGAAAAACGTTTCATATCACTGGCTATCGCAACTCGGAGGTAGCACGCGAATATTTGAGCCTATCACTGCGTTCAGTTACGGCTAACAGTCACTTAGTATCCCTGCCCCACCGTATCACAATGACTGCACACAGGGAACCAAATTGCCAAATGAATGCTAGGCTGGTTCCCTGCCTTTACTGTTTTTGAGGCAGGGAACCAGAATAAAAACGAGGCGTTCAATACAATTATTTGTGACGCTAACTTCGAACGTTTTGCGTTAGCTGTAACTGAACGCAAGGCTGGGCAACTTGTGGGGACGTGTGAAATTTATTTTGCGTCGTTTACGGCTACTGGACTTCTCGACATTTGATCAAGGTAAGTTTAAAT
Organism: Mactromeris polynyma; assembly: GCA_032209605.1. NCBI lineage: Eukaryota > Metazoa > Mollusca > Bivalvia > Venerida > Mactridae > Mactromeris > Mactromeris polynyma. Next base: position 20,424,301 of record JASFXZ010000005.1, read on the forward strand.
TTCTTTGTTGTCAGCTTGTAACTCGTGTATATAATGATAACGATGTGTTTTCGTAATGAGTTGGCAATGTTGTGTACCGGTAAGATTGATTATTTGAGCGAGATTCTACAAAATTGCGTCAACAGCACAGCGATCACAAATTGGCCATTTCCTGAGAAGTTAGAATATCGGTTCTCGTTTATTGGTGTTGGACGGATAGGGCCGCTACAGCTAGATAGAAATCTGAATAATATGAGTTGTCATGATACAATAGTTGTCAATATTCTATATAGCAGTTTACGCAAAATCGAGAGAGACGATGGCACAGCAATTTGAGTTATTTCCCTTTGTGATTGTCATGAATATTATTATTAATTATTATTATCAAAGTGCCATTTTAAATGAGTAACACTGATTGATCATGACCCAGATTTGTTCGATTGTACCAACTTCGGATAGTCACAATTTTCGGATAATTTTATGACAATGTTTCAAATTTGTCTATTTTAGATGACAGCGGTTTAAATCCAGTGAAGATAAAGGGATAATTAATGAATGTCATCCACAATCAAGTCAACCACTTACTGCCCCAAATTGAATTATACTAGACTCCTATAATTTTTGGACTCATATTTCTTCCCAGGGACGCAAATCCAAATCCAAATGAGAACCCTGACTCCTATGTTGATGTCGCATACCAAGATGACTGGTATACCCTGTCCACTATTTTTGCCTCAGATATTTATGACAGTTGTAAAAGTCGCCTTTTCGAGAGACTAGAACATACAACATGTGACCATGCGGAAAAGACGTTAAATGAATACAGAAAGCATAGATCTGTGATAAAATGTGACTTGATTCGAGATGTTGTATACATTCAGAGAGACAATGGTTATACTGGATTGTCGGAAGATAAAAAACTCTTGAATTTGTAGATGAGTATTTTTGAGAAGAAATATTACTGTATTTGTACTTGTTATTCAATGCTTTTCTATAAATGTGTACCAAAATAACTACAATGGAATGAAGGAAATAAAATTACAATATTAGATCTTTATATTGGTTTTTGATATCAAGAAAGTTGGAAGTAAAATGTTATGTCAGTCGGAGTTGATGAGGGAAAGTAATAATTAATATTTTACTACCTGTGTTGCTAGACACTCATTGAAAACAAAAAGTATGCAAGACACTGTACGTCAATTAAACATAGTATTATATACTGTCTATACGGCTTGAACAAGTTTATACACTGCATGAATGGGAGTCTTGATGCTGAAACAATTAACAGCGTAAACTTTGCGTTGTATACATAAAATTGTCATTCTTGGTATTATTTGTTAATCCCATTTAGCCCTCACAAAAGCAAGTTGATGGTTATGTATGCATAATTACAAATGTATTTCAATATGAAAGTCCAGACTCCTATATTGCAATTCATATAGTGATATACTACAGCTATATACAAACGTATTGTTATTTTACAATTGTAAGTAACGATATGTTTTTAAAGTTGAAGACTGAATCATTTCATTGAGATTTATTACGCACTATATTCCATCTGGAATGGGTCAGGTTACTTGAGTTCATCATGTTAATTCTTGAAAGTACAGAATATTTCTCAATTATATACCAAAAACCCAGATGTCCATATTAAACTGATTATCGAAAACAGTTTAGAAGGTTTTCGAGTCTAATTCCTTTATAGAATTTTCTGGAAATATATATCGATCAAGCATGAGTGTGTGATGGGGTTAATTCCAAGAAGAGAGCGGATGGATGGCATAGGAAGATGATTATTGAAAATAATCACCTTCAAATATTATAGAAAACGTGCCCTGGAAGCGCCTCTCAGGACCTTCAGTCCTTTGATTAATTGCTGTTCTCCACATGAAAAAATATATGCAGATCCACCAATAGACTGCGGGCGGAAATGAACAATATTACTTTTTTGAGTATTAACAATCATTGAGTTTGCAGTGCACCATTCAGACAATACATTGAGCATATATTGCAGGTCATTTTCATTTTCTGCAATAAGTACATCATCAGCATACAACAAAATACATACATTTTCATTATCTAAATCTACACCTTTACCGATAGCTTATACTTTAATAGCTAGGTCATTAATGTATATATTGAAAAGCAAAGGTGACAGAGAACAACCTTGACGTAGACCACAGTTAACTTCAAACCACTCCGTATATAGTCCATTCAGTCTTATACATGAGGAGACAGAGTTTGGTACAGAGACTGTAATGCCTGATATATATTTCCTAATTTAGATAATTTAGTCGAAAGAATATTTCTATCAATAAAATCATAAGCCTTTCTAAAATCTATAAAAAGACAAAATGTTGATAGTTTAGATATTTTCCTTGTTTCAATTATGTTTGTTAGGAAAGACACATGATCAATAGTACTACGACCTTTTCTAAAACCATTTAGTTCGTTTACAATACCATTATTGGCCTCCGTCCACTTAGATAAACGCTGATTTAATATTGAGCAATACATCTTATACATAGTACATGACAGTAAGATATGTATGACAGCGGGTCTGTGTTCGAGTCTCACCATCGGTATGTTTTTAAAATCGAAGAATATAACTTTTTGCAGTAAAATAAATCCGTGTATCTCGCGTTCGTGTATCATATACATTGCAGGGGCGGATCCAGCGGGGGGGTTCGGGTGGGTCCAACCCCACCTAGAATGGCTCAGACCCCCCTGGAAAAAATAAAAAAATGATAAACAAGCGTGATAAATCGACAGCTTTCTATAACATTAATCAATGAATAATAAATTTATCAAACATTATGTTCCATATAGCTTCACTTTTATCGTTATTGTGTATCTTTCTGAATTCAATATTGCATCAATCACCCGTGTAATGAATGTGTAAGCGACTGTGCTAGGCTGTATGTCAGGTTGTTGCTACGCTGCGTAAATATTTATAGCTGACACGCAAATATTCATTTGTGACGCCATTTAAGGCAATAGTGACGTAGTTATTTGATGTATCAAGAATTTGCAGTGCAGTTAGGCTTTCGAGTAAAAACAGCACGTCAGGCCACTCCTTTTTTATTTTTTGGTTTACAAGAATTTTTGGGAAAAATGTCCACTGGGTGGTCGAAAAAAAAAAAAAAAAGGAAAAAAGTCCCCAAACATACTCTAAAAGGGTGAAAATCAGAGAAATGACTAACAACATTGAAATCATTTACTTGACATTTTAAATTCTTAAACTGCTATTTTAACATGTATTAATACACACAAAGTTTCATAGTTCTAATTAAACACACTGTTTAAATCTTACATACTGTGCATATAAAACATACTTTGAGAACATCAATGAAATTGACTAGAAAACATGTATATATACTACACTTTTTTCGAAGATACATTTAATATCGCCCAGCCAGACATTTGTTTTGCTTTAAGGCTAAGCTGAATATCAAAATACATATTTGAGAAAAAATATGAATTATTTTAACCATGCCAATTACTGTAAACATGTGTCAGAATCAGACTGATAGATTCATCTTTCTTACTGTTCAATAGTTCATTTCGAATCATTTTAAGTGAAAACATTTAAATTCCATATGAAGTTTAGCAATGTCAATTTCTTAAAATTGCCACTGTCAACCAGAGTTCAATCAGTCAAATACAAATTGAAAAACAGACTTGATTAAGAGTAAATGTCTTTTCTTACCAGCCAAATAAAATTGCCATATTATTCTAGGGGAGTCATGAACTTGAAGCAATCGATAACATACTGTGACACATGATAAATTGATATTCTGGGCAATTACGTCACCAACTGCACTGTTTACATAACAAGAAAATTCTTTATATCTACTGACAACAGTAAACAAAAATGCAAAAGAAAACCTTTAAGACTCTTATTACAAGCTTACATACTATCAATTTGACATTAAACTCTAAAAACGAACACTTATCCGAAAATAAGCGTATCCGAAATTTATGCAACTTCGCAGTTACTCGCCATGGTCATATTTCGAGTATTTTAACTGTTGTTATTCAGTTGTCTGTGGCAAAACACTTCTAAATCATTTGTTTATTAATACAAATCTCAAATTTTAGGGGAAAAAATCGAAATTATGTAAAATAGTTAAGATGTACAATGTTTTGGTATACGGACGTTTCGCGACCTGGACGTTTCGCCCCTAGACGTTTCGCCCGTGTCGTTTCGCGCCCAAAATGGGCGCGAAACGTCCTCATGAAATGGGTGCGAAACGTCCTCAGACCCCATTTGATATAATAGATATATAATGAACAAATAATCAATTTTCTAACAAACTCTAAATACAAATCGAATTTTTAAATGACAAATTTAACTAAATATTTGCATTTATATCCATTACAAAAGTCGTAAGAAGACTAAAATAACTCTAAATAAAGATTGCATCTCACATTCTTTGTGCATATTGGTAGAATAACTGAGTTTTAAATCACTGATTATCAGATTTTTAAAAATGGCGGCCGACATCGTCGCGCATAACTTGCGACCTATTTAAATTCCATATGCAGGGTAAATCGCATTTAATTTCTTTGATTTATATACCATTTTAAAGCTAAGACATTCAACTAATGGTTTCTGTTCGTTTTTTTTTTCGTTTGGCACCAAAATCAATACGGTCGGGAAAATAAATTTGAAAAAAAAAGTGAAATTCGATTTTTATTTTTTTTCTACTTTTCGGAAAATTAGACCCGCCGGTTTTGTAAACCAATTTATATAAAAGTAGTGGCCTCATTCTCGTTAGCTTGATTTTTTTCCGCAATTTGTTCTTAAAAATACTAAAAAAACTTTTAAAAAAAACCACAAAAAAACCCGGATCTATATTAGTGGAGATCTCCTCGTGGTTAGAACCGGTAACGTTTGTTAAAAAAACAGATACAAACGGCTAACATCTGCTTGAATGTGGAAAGGGATTATATTTCTGTAATTTTGTGGGCAAAAGTTGGACCCCCCCTGGAGAAAAATCCTGGATCCGCCCCTGTGTTCAATATGCAAATAAAATATATATACTCTAATAATTAGATCCGTGAACGTCAGGAAGATTGTGGTTGATAATGAGTATTATAGACCTGCTGAAATTTTAAATTACTACAGTCTCATCATAAGACATACATGGTCAAACGACGAGAATGTAATTAGTGTAGAACACGTGTAATGTTGTTTCTCTGCGATTTAGGGGTTGTTTGCCAACTATCATAAACTCACGCTTTAGTAAAATTTACGCATCACCGTAAGAATTAGCGCGAAAGTCGATGGGGACAGAAACATAATCGTGAAATACGAAATTCTGTAAATTACAATGGCTGTGCAGCCTAATCAGGAGTTAAAGCTTGGTAGTTTTTTTTTTCTTCGTCTCACATTATATTTATTATTATGTCATTAGATGGTTCCGATTATTTATGGATGTCAGACCTTGGTGATTTTACAGGAGATCCCTTGAAATACGGTATTTAGATCTTTGATTTCACGAACCTAGAGCGCTGGATCATGTGGATGTATGTATTTCTATCATACGTGAAGGCCTTACAAAATAGTATCGAAACAATATAAGCTCAGTGAAAATTGAAAAGCAGTTGTCAAAATTCAAAATAATAAGGTAAGATTGATCAGCAGGTGACATTCCAAAAGTTGAAAAAAGAGCAACCATATGAATTGTGTTGAATTTGGACGTTGTCCATTTTGATTTAATAGCAGGTTATAGAAATAAAATTGGGAAAATGGACTAATGTGGGAGTCAAATTATATTTAAATATGTTATTTTTCTGAAGGCCTCCTACACTAATAATTGCTGTCTACTGACTTGAGCTAACTACTAGTAACTAGTACTTGAAGTTTAACTAATGTCGGGCACCACACCACTGCAGTCCCCAACCTGACATTTGAAGCTTTGACCATGGGCTGTCAAACATCGCTGCCACCATCATAGACTATGTAGTAAATTCGGGAATGATGTTGGGATTTTATCCTCTATCCATAAACACTTGTATGGTGCTCTACAGACTGAACTGATCAGAATACTGTCAAACCCTGCACCATTACAGAGTAGTTAGGAAATCATGTTGATTATTTTTCAGATTTGTCTCAGGAGCAAGGATTCATTGCTTATTACAAGTCTTTACCAGAAGTATGTATTACACTTATATCTATTGTTAGCTCTTGAGTATTTATTTCATCACAGTGGAATATATAGAAATTTTATCGTAAGTTTGTCAAATATAAACATTACGTTGATTTTGCTCAGTACCTAATTGTGATTTATAAATTGACTCACAGTGAATAATCTTGGATAACTGTTATGTTTGGTCCTTGGGAACTTATTTTTTCCCAACAATTGCTGTTGGAAGTGGGAGAAGCATGGCAATACACATTTTATGTTTATGCAATTAAATACTTTACCGATACAGATTGTGATAGTATAAAGTGTTAGAAATGTATTTTTATCACTTTCAGAAATCTTCCACGACAGTAAGATTCTTTGACAGAACAGTAAGTTAGCCTTATTAAATGCAAATCATAATAATTTATTTGAAGGAGTCACACAATTTTCCAACATGCATAAATTGTCCAATGAAGGAAACCATTTTAACATGTCGATTTGAAAAACATAATTTTCTTAATTAAGCGGATCAATATTCTATTATTCAGGAGACAAGAATTAAGGCGTGAATGAGTATATGCTTCAGCCCTTTACTCCATGACATGCTTTTCATGCCCCAATCAGATTTCCCTGATCACATCATTTTACGTCTCTGATCAAACCTACAATGAATCAATTTTTCTTAACTCATGTTGGTGTGTGGCAGACTATTTGTAACTGATCAGGTAAAAACATTGGAGAATGCTTGTGCTGTTTCAGGGGGAAAACACTGTTTTACATTTGAGTAAATAAAGTGTAAGTTTCGCCCGCTGGTCCTAGTTAATGGCTGTTCAAACATATAGTGTCAAAATCAAACATATTTGTTGCAGGACTATTTTACGGTACATGGTCAAGATGCTATTTTTGTCTCAAAAGAAGTGTTCAAAACTACAGGAGTTGTCAAATGTCTTGGAAGTGGTAAGCCGTTTGTCAATATTTTTAAAGTTAGAGTTATCATACAGAAATGCCTACCAGGAATAGGTATGATATGATTGTCAGTTCTAAATTACTTATCTGGTGTTCCACTAGGGTCTGAATCTCGAGGGTCATTTTGATCGGAATTTTCCGTTTATAGCCAAAATACCGATAATTAAGAGAAAATTTGACCTAAGGGAGAATCCTAAGGGGCAACATGGGGCCTTTTAGAAATTCCAGGGGTCAACAGATCAACTCCAGGGTCAAATGGAACCCCTGCGTATTCAATATATATGACATTCACATCACATACATATATGTATATCCAAGAGGTCTTGTACAGGTTTGTTAAGTTGCTTTAGTAATCTTTGAGAGTTCTGGTTATTGAAGTATTTAATGCTAGAGTGGATAGCCAAGTCCGTACAGCATGCCAATTTGGAGATTCTAAGTATGCACCAATTTCTGAGATTAACGTGCAAAAAATCTCTACTTGAAGGGTATGGGTCATCTTCCCAAAATAGCCAAAATAAACCTCAACGCTAGTTCAGGGCCCATATTACAGAAGCTTCTTAAGTTATACCTTAAGAAATACAGAAATCTTAAGATTTGTACTTCGGTAAGGATAAGGTTCAAGAAAATCTTAAGTACTATTACAGATCCAACTTAAGAGAATTTTAACTAAAATTTCCTTATCCTTATTTTTCATCTTAAGCAGGTTCTTAAGACTGTTGCTAACGTACATCGGGTTTTCCCGTTCCAAAAATAGAACAGGAAATTAAAAAAATAATGCGTGCGCAGAATGTAGCAGACTTTACTCTAACTCCAAGCAAATAAATGATTTTACCTAGTTACGTTGTAACAAGTACAACTGACATTTCATATAAATCTTTGTTTTTGTTGCATTATATTTGAACATGTTGCATTATAACTGATGGAAATTGACTGTATGTTGTGTGAGTAGTTTTGCTCAGTAAATCAGTATGATATAACATGAATAATGCAGTCGGTAAGTCGTGATCTAGTTGTTGAGGCGAATTAGTACCAGTAATTCAGACTGAATGAATCCAGCATGGCACAAACACAACACACACCCAGTCCATCCATACCAATAATAATATAGATACAATATGCTTGCTCTTTCTTATAATGTCCTGTCACGAGTTGTGTACCGAGAACAGACATTTTGTATGAATTTCCACCCAACATTTGCAGCTGTCTGTGATATAATAAGCAACCACTATTATCAATCCTTTGGTTAGATGCATGTTTTATGTTTTTAAGTGTTGTATTACAAAGCTTGGTGAGAAAAATCATAAGTCACCACAAATGGTACTTTTCCCCTGATAAATTTTGCTCAAAAGCATTCACATACGAACCTAAATGAAACAAGACTGACTTAGCACTTGTGATTAGTATAAATACTAGTCTAGTGCAGATAAAGGGATATATATAGATAACTAAGTTGAAAAAGAAATACACACACTATATAACAGTAATTACAATTGTATTTCAATAGAAGTGTGTATTTCAAAGCATAATATTCAAATCTTGATTGAAAATTACTAGTAAATGTAATATAAACTTTTATTACCCCCAATAACTGGAGAGCATAAAATATCTACAACGGATACAAAGAAATAAACATACATATGCAAAAAATGACACATAAAATCTATGAAAATATTATTTCAATTAATATAAACTTTTATTACCTCCAATAACTGGAGAGCATAACATATCTACAACTGATACAAAGAAATAAACACACATATGCAAAAAATGACACATAAAATCTATGAAAATATTATTTCAATTATCAAATGAAACGCACAGATTCAGAGAAAAACAATATTATAATCTTAAAATGAGCATATAAAGAGAGATAAAATAGTAAAAAGTATTCTCAGTCATGATCCAAGTTTAACATATCAGTCAACTAATAGCATGACACAGGACCAGTTTCGATTCACTTTTGCTTCCTTAGTCAAACATCATGATTACCTTATCCGAAACATAAACACATTTATAATATAAACCTAATATTATTCTTAACATCTCTTTCCGATTCACTGTGCAATTTCCATCATTCTGTTCTTATATATTCACTGTATGTCTACATCACGTCCCTGAATTATTACATAGTTGGTTGTACGTATAATTAACACTAAAAACAGCATCATTTTATCAGGTAAATATTGTTGATTTCGCTCACAGCGTTGACACACTTTCAAAAGCGATATTACTACGGAATTTACTGAACACTGGTAGGCCTAATTTATGTAAATTTATATCTGAACGCAACGTGATTTCGATGATTTGACACGAACGTTGTGTTGAAATCGTAGATGTCGGATAATTGTGTTGGTCACTGGTTCAGAAAATGGAGGCGATTCTTTATACAAGATAAGGGAGGTCTATCTTTCCTTAAAATCTAAGGAGAAAATCGCTTACATTAGGTGAAAAGATAAGATAAGAACATTGTGTAATACTACTTAAGAATTTTCGGAAATCTTAAGGATAAAAATGTAAAACTTAAGATTTTTTCGTCATTTAAGGAAAATTTTAAGGATAAGAAGCTTCTGTAATACGGGCCCAGGTGTTAATACTCTAGGAAAATTCAAGTGAAGAATATGCATCCCAAGTCATTTGTCCTCCACCTCAGATCGATGTTATAAAGATACCAGTAGTTTATGAAAGGACATGATAGTTCTTGTTAGTAACCCATGAGCAGTCATAATGTCTGGTAATGGCCACACAGGACTGAAATACTGATAAAAAATAGTGTTAAATTCCAACACAACTCACTGAAGTAATTAAATTTTTTATAAAATTGCCATTAACATTTATAGTTCAACTTGTTTGCGGCCATTGTAGGTTGGTCTCTGTTTAAGTTATATATCAACACATGTTTAAGTTATATATCAACACATGTTTAAGTTATATATCAACACATGTTTAAGTTATATATCAAATGTGTTTAAGTTATATATCAACACATGTTTAAGTTATATATCAAATGTGTTTAAGTTATATATCAACACATGTTTAAGTTATATATCAAATGTGTTTAAGTTATATATCAACACATGTTTAAGTTATATATCAACACATGTTTAAGTTATATATCAACACATGTTTAAGTTATATATCAACACATGTTTAAGTTATATATCAACACATGTTTAAGTTATATATCAACACATGTTTAAGTTATATATCAACACATGTTTAAGTTATATATCAACACATGTTTAAGTTATATATCAACACATGTTTAAGTTATATATCAACACAAGTGCAAGCAATATAAATACAGTGGAGATTTCATTGGTAGAACTGAATGGCAAAAAATGACTTGTCCATTTAATGTTTCTTGTTATAATATTATGTTTTCTTTATTTCTAGGAGAAAGAAAAGTGGAGTCAGTTGTTCTTAATAAAATGAACTTTGAGTCATTTGTGAAAGAACTGCTTCTAGTCAGACAGTATAGAGTGGAAGTATACAAAAATAAGGGTGGAGCTAAAAATAACGATTGGAGCCTAGCGTTCAAGGTAAGTTAAGTAGTGTTAAAATTCAGCCAGGATGTAATTTTTTGTCGTTGACTGTACACAAGCATTTTTTTTAGTTTTGACCACATATTTAATTGGTGAGAGCAAGAGTTATGAGCCTTGACTTGGTGAAATTGGCTGGTTCGTGTGTCAAATTGTCTTGCACTATCTTAAAAAGCATATACATGGGCCATACATTAATGTAAAGGGATTTTGGCTGACCAATAAAAGTGTGCACCCATTTTCTGAACTGTAATAAACATATGAGTGCAAAGTTATGGCTTTTGATTTTGGAAAGTTTGTCAGTTGTAGCTTCGAAAATTCTGCCACCCATTTCCTTAAAATATGTCTTTGTTGATGCGTCTTATTCTGTTCTTGTTCACTTTACAGGCATCTCCAGGAAATCTAACTGAGTTTGAGGACATACTGTTTGAAAATGCTGATATGTCAAACTCTCCAGGAATCATTGCAATTAAGCTGTCGTCACAAAATGGACAAAGGGTTTGTTGAAATAACTCATCAGTTGTTGTTGCAAGAAATGCTAATTTTTATGCTCCACAAATATACTTGTTAAAACATGTAGCTTTTTGTGCCTCTGAATACCAGAAAACACAGCTAGTACTTGGCAGCTAACTTTATGAAGACAAATGCGTATTATGGTTAAGTAACACTGCTTACACTAAACCTGTGTGGTAGAGTATACTAAATCTTTGAATATTTAATGGTGGGAACCGGTCTAAACACAAAAGCTTCTGGTATTAAGTGAGATATTTTATGCTGGGAACCAGTCTAATCACAATTGTTTCAGGTAGTAAGTGAGATATTTTATACTGGGAACCAGTCCAAACACAATTGCTACAGGTAGTAAGTGAGATATTTAATAAAAACCATAGAACCAGCTAGGTGATATCTTGTTTATACATTGTACATGAATGCTATTTAGTATGAAAGACAAGATTATGAGAAATACAATATTACTCTTTAGCCATTCTGGAATGACAGATTTCTGTTACTTACAGGTTGTTGGAGTTGGGCATGCTGATGCAACCTTAAGGAAATTTCAAGTCTGTGAGTTTACTGAGAATGACCAGTATTCAAACTTAGAGGTATGTATTGTTTACAAAAGCGCTATGATAAGACTACTTACAGGACTTTACGAAACTGGTCGTAAAAGCGGGGTTGTCTCATTATTGAGTTTGGTCTGTTTGTACATTGGTCATACATGTACTAACTTTTTAATTAATGAAATGGGACTGGATTTTGTGGTCGTATTACTAAATAACTATTTACATTAAGAAAATTCCATTCTAAAAAATATGTCTCATTAGTGGAGTGGTCTCAAAATTGGGGTGGTCGCAAAGAGGGTTTTAGGTATTATCTGTGTATGGATAATAAAAAACATTAAGAGCTAATCTAAATAAGTATGCAGGAAAGATCATAGTGTGTTATAATTAAAACTTCCTTAAATGTACTTTTAACATGTATAGAATGAAATCTTCTGATTTAATATTATAGAAAAAGTCCACCACTTGAAATTTTGGCATAAATCAGTAAAATTCATGCCTCAATGTAAAAATTGGTGTTTTCCACATTCATGAAAACAGTCAAGATCAAATATTTCGCCTTCATTTCTGTTTCGGGTCTGTATTTCCTGAACCCCAGTAAAAATGTGACACTGCTGATGACCCTTTGACCCAGGGTTCTATTCTAAAACTCGAATTTTAGGCTTAATAATTTTCTAAGTTTGCTTTTTTATCATTTAGGCATTAGTTGTGCAGTTTGGACCAAAAGAATGTATCCTAGCAACTGGAGATGGTACTGTTGATGCTGGGAAATTGAAACAAGTTCTTGAAAGAAATTCTGTTATGATAACTGAACGAAAAAAAAGTGAGTATCTATGCATTAAAACATCTTTTCTAGCATGGGCTTGGTTTACTTGGAAAACAGTTCAGCCCTTTTTTATGGCAAATTTGGGGCTGATATTGGGCCCCATTCCCAGAAGAAAATAGTATATATTTTCCCCCTACTTAGCAAGAAAATTCCCCTTCAGTAAAATTATTTAAAATTTTAGCCTTTAATATAAAAGCAAGAAAATTCCCCTTCATTAAAATTATTTAAAATTTTAGCCTTATAAATACCCAAATTTGGTGATTCATGATGCAAATTTTCCCCTATCGAACCGCAGGTAGAAAGGATCACTTAAATTGAAGTTTTACTGTACCTGTTGTTACACAGTAGATGTAGAATAAATAAGTTTTAACCAATCTTACAACATTTAACTGTTTTATGTAAGCGTATGTAATAAATAATTTTCAGGTGATTTTTCTACGAAAGACTCGGTTCAAGATATGAATCGACTTCTTAAGGTGAAAAAAGGAGAACAGGCCAACGCTTCAGCTCTGTGTGAGTATTATTGTCTTGGTATCAGTTAACAATAAATTTGTGATTTGTTTTGTTTTAATTTCTTAGAAAGGCTACCAAATTGTGGATACCGTCGATATAAAGACATTTTTACAAATTTAAATAGTGCCAAATTTTTACAGAATTTATTATTTATATCTCATATTATGTGGTACTCTTTGTATGATATTTGATTTTATTCATAGATTGAACCTTTAAGAAGACCCAAGATTTCATATTTTGTTCGAATTTTTTTAAATTGTGTCTGAAAATAATTTTCTGTCCCATTGCAGCTGAGATGGACAAACAGTATGCAATGGCTGCATTATCTGCTATCATCAAGTATCTTGAGGTAGGTGAATCTCTTCTTTCTGGTAAAATACTGGGGTGTGTCCACAGTCAAGTTAACCTGAAAATCTTGGTTGTCCACATCCAACATTCACTTGTCCGAATCTAAATCAATAGCTGTAATATATTTTTTATAAAAAAAAAATGGGTTACATTTGTGTAAATATTGATGATTATCATAATATTACATAAATCTCAAAACACAATTTATAGGTATTTCCTTTCTTGGCTCATCTCAAAAATTTGTACTCAACATATGGAAGAGTTCATGTAAAATACTGGATTTGTCACATCAAAAATACACACTAACTTATGAGCGCAGTCAACTTATGGCTGTGTATATATGGTATAAACTCCGACTGCTACCTTTTAGGTCTGTGTGACCTATGAGAGATGTAGATATGTGTGTGTAGCCAAGGTTCAGGGGATGCTATTGATTGAGTTGGATCTATCTCCTCTATTAATTACATAAAACTATATTGATTCTTATTTTTTTTATTTCCATTAAGTATTTTAACTTTTTTTTTAACTTAATTTTGATTGTGAAATTTTGCAGCTTCTTTCTGATGAGAGTAATTTTGGACAGTACACATTGTCATCATTTGATCTTGGTCAGTTCATGAGACTTGATTCTGCAGCAGTGAGAGCCTTGAATCTATTGCCTTGTCCTAGTGAAGGTAGGTATGTTTGCTAGTTATGTGTGATGACCCATTTTGTCTCCTCTGTCAATGCTACATTGAAACACGTTAATTATGGTGATAATGGATTTTTTTGTATTACAGGGGTTTCACTAGGTGCTAAATATCGGGGGTCATTTCGTTAATTTGTACCAGATTTCACCATATAGCCAAATTACCTATAATCTAGAGAAAAATTGACCCATCAACCAGAATCCTTTGGGTCAAAATGTGGCTTTTTGGAATGTCCAGGGGTCAAAGGGTCAATTTCAGGGTCAAATGGAACCCCTGTATTAGTTACATCAAATATTCAAACTCTTGAGAAATCAGGTGACAAAATTTGATAATTCGTTGGTTGTACACTGCAACTCCGTTACACCGCGGTCGGATATAGCGCGATATCCATTATAACGCGATGTAGTCGTGGCTCCCGATGATTTTTAAGAAACATTCTAAAATTTGTCAAAAAAGGAAGAAAAATTGATCAAAATCGTATTTTATCGCGATTTGCTGTCTGCTCTTTCGCGAAATCACATGCTGTTAAGTTTATTTTACTTAGCGATCGCGAATCAACAAGATTACTTAAACTGAAAATACGCACCATAAAAGATAAATGTCCAATTATGATAACCATCAATATTTACACAAATGTCACCTTCTATTGTTTTTCAACACATTTCATAAACATCAACGTAATTTGACCTTGCATTGTGCTGAATCTATGACGTCACGGGAGTAGATGTTGAGTCTAACACGCCCACGTTCAGTTATTCTCCTTACCATGACCAATAACATGATCGCGAACCGGCGAGATTTCTTTTAATTGAATGAATGACAGTAGGGGATGTCAATCATGGAACAAAGCTGTGTTAATCCTCAATAAACTAAATGGTATCCGGATGCGGTCGACTATTTCTCAATCTGTCACAAAAAGTAGTTAAGTCAAGGCAAAAGCGGACAACTCGGCACGGAATGTTTGCAGACTACAAAGGCACCGCGTCTTGACTTGTTAGATCAAGAAGTCGGCCCAATGTT
Source organism: Mactromeris polynyma (assembly GCA_032209605.1). Lineage (NCBI taxonomy): Eukaryota > Metazoa > Mollusca > Bivalvia > Venerida > Mactridae > Mactromeris > Mactromeris polynyma. Next base: position 20,439,376 of record JASFXZ010000005.1, read on the forward strand.
TGATGCGATGCACGTGGAAAATGTTCTACTCGCAGATTTCAAAGGCGCCGCATCGTCTTCTAGTTTCAGAGGTCGACCGTCGTGGGTGGTGATTTTGTCAAATTCACATTTTAATTGACGTGAAATGCTTTATGAGACGTATGTAATATAGATACGACTAGGCGTGCAACTGAAGCCAATCGCATTTTTCACGCGTGATTGTTGGTCGAATCAACATTTATACGCGATGGATTATTCTTTTGTTCTTGTGAATAACGGATAAATATCGATAGGTACGAAAATACACTTAGATATAATTATTGAATTAATTTTGCGAGAGTGTCACAGGGGGTAATTTTCACGGGTATTAAATAATACAAACACCGCCAAAATATCGCGTTTCCGAAAGAGAAATGATCATATTTTAGCTTTGTTTTAAATAATTAATGAGTTTTGTTTTGAAATGGTTTCAAATAATAACCCATAAATACATTTTATATATTATCCTCTACCTATTTATTAAAACAAATACGAAATATATGAAAACATAGTACGCACAACGCTATATTGTGTGGGTGGGGTAAGTTGGTATTCTGTCTCTATACCGCGGTCGGATATAAAGCGATCGCGATTCCTTGGACCCCACCGATCGCAGTATAACGGAGTTGCAGTGTAATGATAACTAAATAGGTGCATCTCTACCAAAAATAGCTTACATCTCCCTTGTGGTCTAAAATTCTGGCTGCCTGATGATTGGAAGGTTTCACACACGAGAGCCCTTTAGGGTCTTCATGATTGCCCAGCTTGTCAAGTGATAATATGTAAACCTAGATTAGACTGACCTGATGTTTTATTATTAATAGGTGGCAACAGAAATCAAAATGTATTGGGACTTCTTAACAGATGTAGAACTGCCCAAGGTCAAAGGTTACTGGGTCACTGGGTCAAACAGCCATTGGTTGATATCAATAAAATAGGTAAGATACATATTCTTTATTAGCTTGTATTTCTAGTCTGAATAATCATTTCAGTATTGTCATTATTGGATCTTGTTGGAGGTTGCTAAGCATTTTCGTTTTTCATAGAAATGTAAGAGTTGTAGCTTAGAAACATCGTATTTTTTACTATTTGTGTGCAACTATCGTCACATTGTTAATGTACAGTATTTTGTTAAATCTTAAAGCTCTTAGTTCATTTATTTATAATCTATAATTTGTTATCAATACATCTGTAAATCAAGTGCACGCATCAAGGGAACAAAGGCAATATAATTTTGACTGTGTTTCTCTGAGAAATGGTCTTGTATAACAAAGTGATCATGCCAGCCGTGGCACTTGTGTACAACGCTTTTGTTTCTAATTGAATTGGCAGCAAACATCTATGATACAATAAATGTTAGTTGCCGTTGGTTACTATTAAAGCCATATGAATTTGTGAATGTTTTGGATTATGTGACTGACGGAACATTATTCTGGATTTATTTCATACAGAGGAGAGGTTGAATATTGTTGAGGCATTTGTTGAAGATACTGAGCTGAGACAAACACTGTATGAGGACCAACTGAGAAAAATCCCAGATTTTCAGCGACTTGCTAAAAAGTTTCAGTCTAAAAAGGCAAATTTACAGGTCAGTTTCTGTGTTTTAATTACACACTCTTAATTGAAGACGTATGTTCAGTTTTGGTCTGCCTTTTATGTTTTAATGTTACAATGATCTTACAGAAGTTGGATAAAATCTTGATTCACAAGTTATTACACTATTCTGATGAATGATACAGGACCATAGTAACTTGATTGTTTAACAATTTTTTATTTCAGTCATTAGTACTCTCCAATGCTCTCCGTGTATTTTAGCTTCATTTGTTTTGTCTGACGAGATGAAAAGAGATTTATGTTATAAGTGGCTACAATACAAAGGTTTCTGAACATTACGATTCTTTGGCTTGACTTTTGTCTATGAAAACTTATTTATTTTAAACCAATAATGAAATACGTTATTGCAAATTTTTGACTGCTTCCTGGGTTTGAACCAGTATCGGAACCTAATTGTGGGCTTGTGCTGGCCTTGGAAGGAACTTGAGATTTAAACCAACAGCTTCCAGACTGGGAATTCGGCTCTCTACCCCATTATAGAGATGTACTAGGTACTCATTCCCCATGTGTTTGTTTCAGGATGTTCACCGGGTATACCAGGCTGTAGATAAAATGCCCTATCTTCTGGAAGCTCTAGAGAAGTCTGACAGTGCACACAAATCTTTGTTGATGGAATTATTCTCAAACCCTATGAAGGTATCTTGATATACTGTTGCAGTTCATGAAATTATTTTAGCATTTTGTTTTAAAGAACGAGGCATTTGCATTCAGTTATATGGAAAGTTTTTACTTTACAAAGGTGTGCTAAACCATAACTCTGTCTTGATTAATGATAACATTATCTCCCTTTTAAACACTTCAAATACATGATCAATGAGCAAAAATACTTCTAAAGAAACTTTGAAATTTCTTGTTTGGTTTTGGTATAATATAAAGAAATGTTCATGTTGCCATAGTTATGGCATTCAGATTTGTTACTGAAAATTGTTCTTAATGTTCTATATAGCAGCATTGTACACTCGTTAAAACAGAATTAATCTTATTGTTCATAAGGTTTGCATTTGAATTGAATTTCATAAGAGGTTTGAGAAGTGAAATCAAACGAGTCTGTCTGCTTCTTTATCAATTTTTGTATGCTCTTATACCACTCTATGTGTAGTCCTGCTATAACCCATTTTATGTGATTGTTTGAATTAAATCAGGAATTACTGATGGACTTTGCCAAGTTCCAAGAGATGGTTGAAGCAACTATGGATTTAGATCAAGTAGAGAAACATGAGTTTGTAATAAAAGCCGACTTTGATGAAAGTCTGACCGAACTCAAGAACAAAATTGATGAACTGGAAGAAAAAATGAAAGGGCAACTGAATAAGGTTTGTATGAGGAATTACTTACATACTTAGTCCTCTTCACCCTCGACTTGGCGGCATAGGCCCTTCACTACACATCTCTACCTCACTCTGTCTTGGGCTGTTTGCTTGGCTTCTCCACAATAACCTGATTGAACAAAGCTCAAAGTCCAGCGTCCTTCTCCATGTCTGGGTTGGTCGGATGTTTGAGGAATATTGTATGGTTTATGTTGGTTTGTGCAGTTTTGTATAATATTTTCTTACCTCTCAATATAATTTTAATGGCTGCAAGAAGATACCATTGAGGTTCTCCCTGTCATTTAAGCAAGACATTGGACTGTGATGGTATCTGTCTTGAACTTAGACAATTTAATGTAGAATATAATTGCCTAGGCTCCAGTTGGCTGTTTTGCTTTTTCCTTATTTTTTCTTACTTAAGAAAATGTTGGTATTGTCTTTCTAGAAACATAAATTTTTGTTCATTCATTTCAAAAAGTCGTCACATTGAAGAGGTTATCAAAACAAAATTGTTTCACCATGAAAGTCCAAGATTGATCTGGGATATGCTCGTGTGTCATTACAAATGTAAATGATAGATTCCTAAATTGTGAGGAATCATTGAGATCCTAGAAATGTTATTTGGTAGCCATTTTAAAGCTAATGTTAGGGATTTTGAGAGTAGCAGTCTTTGGAGTTGAATGGTTGTGGTTATCTCGCTTCTGGTATAAGGTCAGTTGTGCTTGCTTGCATGTTTAATATAATTCCGAATTAAAACAAATGTGCTGCTCCACACAATAACTGTATCAGCGCCGAGCTAATGTCGATTACACACATGCATGCAAGTGAAAAAGAAATTATTTTTCTGACATTACTTCTTTCAAGCAGACATTGTAAACGGAAACCATCTGTTATTTCAAAAAGACAGACTCGTCACTAAATGTTTTACTATTTCCATATACATTTATCTTGTGGTGGAAGTGATTTGTGTCTTGAAACGTGTGATTGTCTTGCTTATGTTATTTATTCAATGCAACACCCTGATCAGTTTTTAATTCTGAACAAAATTACAGCTTTAAGGTAACATGTTTATATTTCAGGTTGCGAGGGATTTAGGGTTGGATCCAAACAAAACACTGAAGTTGGAGTGTAATACTCAGCTGGGGTATTTCTTCAGAGTGACACTAAAGGTAAGTGGTTGGTTTTGACTTAGATCGTTTTCATTTGTTGTGAATATTTTACTACTAATCTAATAAATCACTCCTGCGTTTCCCAACAGTACTCGCTTCTAATTCGGGGATTGGGAAAACCCCAGAAAAATCTAGCTCATGGTGGGATTCAAATTTAAGACCCCTACTAGGAATCTGGTGCTCTTACTCTAGACACCATGACTCTTATTTCCTTGCTGTTACTTTAACGGTTTTGTGTATAGAGTGTTTTCATGTTCAAAGGTAGGCTAGTGTGATCACCTTAGGTAACTTCTCATTCATCAGATATCATACTCCTTGACCAATCTTTGTTAAAATTTTCATGGAACTGGATTCATTGAATGTATTTTCTCATTGTTGAGTATAATTTCTGTTACAATCTTAAGGAATTGAATACTTTGCAGTTTCATCTGCTGAAAGGAACCAGTGATTGTAATTTTTTTAAATATTTTGTCTCCAAAAATATGAAAGCATTCATTCTGAATAGCTTTGTCAGTGCCTGATTTGCATAAACACTTTAGTAATAGGTGTATTGACTGTTTTTAAAATATTTTGGTTGTAAATATGTATAATTGGTACTTTCTGTTTGTTTCAGGATGAAAAGGTGTTGCGAAACAATAAGAACTATATAACAATTGATACTAAGACAAATGGTGTTAGATTTCATAATAAGGCTGTACGTGAATACAATGAACAGTACATGAATAATAAAGCTGAATACTGCGAACAACAGAAGAGTGTCGTATCAGAAGTTGTCACCATCGCTGGTTAGTTTGAAGTCCATGATTTGGTTTTCTATCCCAGATATAATATTTAATTATGCCCCCCTTCGATGAAGAGAGGGCATATTGGTTTGCACCGGTCAGTCGGTATGTCCATCCGTAGTCCGTAACCTTTTCGTTTCCGATCAATAACTCTAAGAACCCCTTACCCTATCATCCTGAAACTTGGTCCACACATTCATCTTGGGTTGCAGAGGAATCCTAATGATTTGGGGTCACTGGATCAAAGGTCAAGGTCACAGGGGGGGCATAATGTTTTACAACCATCTCTTGTTTATGTTGAGTTGGTGTATACTTGTAGCAGATACAGTGCTGCCCCACTATGCTACTACACTGTAGACACATACATTGATCTGTCATTGTCATGGTAACCAGTCATAGCATTTCACTTATAATGCCAAGCATAGGCCAGGGAGCTATAGGAATCATATAGGAACTTCATGCCTCAGTGCATCATTAGCAAACACTATACCTCTGTGTCATCAGACTGGGTGTTAGATGTTAAACCTCATTTGTTAATATGTTTTTGTATCATTGATATAGGGCCATCATGGCTGTGGTTTTCCTAAATTTAGCTCACCAATTTTACCAATGATCAATCTTTAGGGGCGTATTTTGCGAACCGTTTCAGTGGTTAGCAGTATTTGAAAAAATCTCCATTCTCTTCATTTTCTTGAAACTGACCGGGGATGAATAGTACTTTGTCATTCTTCATTTTCTTGTAAAAGTAGTTTCTTTGAACAGTAATATTGATTTCTATCTTTCAGCTGGCTACATTGAACCAATGTTAATTATCAATGACATACTGGCACAGCTAGACGTTCTTGTTAGTTTCTCACAAGTAGCGACATGTGCTCCTATACCATATATCAGACCTACAGTATTGGAGAAAGGTAATGTTAAATTTTGTGAAGAGTTACAGCCCTTTTTTGGCTAAAAGATTTAGTTTCCGATCAATAACTCTTGAAAAGTCAGATGAATAAAAAATATGTTTGTTTCAGGTTTCATGCCCAAAGAAATAGGGCAGGTAGGTCGGATTTTTTTTTTTTGGAGATTTTTTTTATTTTCAAATTGAATATAGATTTAAATGAATATTTGTTTAAAGACAAATCCCCTTTCCCTTTTAACATAATGTTTATTTAAGGTGAATATGATGCTCTATAGCTGGAAGACTCATAAAGCGTCTAAAAGCTGGGCAGAAATGAATCTAAAGACGAATTCACTCAAAGAAATTTAACCAAAAAGAAAAAAAGTTAACACATCGAAAAATGTTCTATGGTGGGGGCAACAAAATAGAGTAGGTCGGGAAACCTGAAACAACATATTTTTCTTTTACGCCTAATACAGTCTTTACAAACAATATTTTACATTCCTCGAAATGCCTGTAGCGGGGATATCCATGTCCTATGGACACATCTCGTTCACAGAATTGTTGCCTCTGTGTCATGTACGTTTACCTGAATTATCGAGATGTAAAACTTTCTGTGTACAGAACTTTATTACTGTACACAGAAATGGTGAGCTTTTCAAAGAAGTAATGCTGATTATATGCAATTCAGAATTAGCTTTGTGTTCATTCTTGCTGTTTTCATTTGTAAATTTGTTCGTGTATTTACAGGGAGTGGTCAAATCAAATTAACAGAGGCACGACATCCATGCTTAGAAATGCAGGATGATATTGCGTTCATACCAAATGACGTCATTTTTTCTAAAGGTATATTGATTTATATTAATGAACGTTCAATAACGAAAAGTGGTTATCAATGAGGTTCAAGTCACAAAACATAAAATAAATAAGTTTGGAAAATATATTACTTTGAATATGATGCTACACAAAGTAAGAGATCCGAGTTAAAATTGATCTCTGGATTATTGGTTTCATTGTTATGATGGCACATATGATTTTCATTAAAAACTCTTTAGTGTGCTTACTGAAAATCGATCAATTGATGCATGATAATGTTTCATGAAAGGTGAGTTGTAGTGTAGTGGAAAAGGTGTTGGTCACTCAACCTGGAGGTTGTGGATGTGAATCTTGCGATGGTTGCATCCACACCTCATATAACGCAAGTACTCGTATTTCCAGGAAGTGGACTCAAGTGAGATTCGAATATGCCGTTTGTGTTCATCACAATATAGCTATTGTAAATTGTTGTATATTTATATACACAGTTGGACATCGTTCATTCAAATTCATCGGGTTCAAAATTTTTATTCCAAATAATACATGGTTTCGAATAGTCCATTTCAAATGTAGGAAAATATGTCAGGACCTAATATATATTTTGGATTATACCAATTATTCGGATAGAAGGTTGTCGAATAAACGAGGTCCAACTGTAATGGTTTGTACTGTCTATATCTTGACTTCTTATGGATGACATTGTAGAATAAGAAGTGTTCTGAAGTAGAGTACAGTAAAATCTCACTTTAAGACCATCTCAATAATAAGACCACCTCGAAATTAAGAACACAATTTTCAAGTCCATTTTCACTGCTTTGCTCTTTATTTGACCTCAATATTAAGACCACTTCAATAATAAGTTTCACGGATCCCACGGGTGGTCTTATAATTGAGGTTATGCTGTTGTTTGAATGTATATTTTGATTGTTTTATTGCAGACAAACACATGTTTCATATTATTACTGGGCCAAATATGGGAGGAAAATCGACGTACATTCGTTCAGTAAGTATGAAAATCAGGAGTGAGAGAGGCAGTTACCATGCTTGTGGCTTTGGTTATGATCTGTTGTTGGTCTTCATGCAGCTTTCTTGGCACATCTTTTAGTCCTGTTAGTCAACCAATTACTTGACATCATCTCTCTGGGGCCTTATTGAATATTCACAAACATGTTAGACTGAAACTCAGACCAAGATCACCGTTTGTCTGCGTAACTTTTGCCAGTGATAATCTTACCAAATCCAGGAGTTAATCCACCCTGAACAGGCCCCAGAAGATATCAACAGAGTGGGCAAATATTCCCCAGAATTGTACTTGTAATGTCATTACGTCAATGAGAAGTAGATGCCAAGCCATTATCAAGGCAAACAGTGGTCACACTCGATAACGACCATTTCAGTTAACCTGTGAGTTTTAATTTCTGTGGGATGTGGCTTGATTTCAATGAGATTGCGCTGAAATTACATATGTCAACAGAGTACTTGGCACTTTTGTTAAGTGTATATTATGAACGATTTCTAGGTTGGTGTGGTTGTATTACTAGCACAGTTGGGATGTTTTGTACCATGTAGTGAAGCAGAGATATCTATTGTGGACAGTATTCTAGCCAGAGTTGGTGCTGGTGATAGTCAACTGAAGGGTGTGTCTACTTTCATGGCGGAAATGTTGGAAACGGCTTCAATACTCCGAGTAAGTAAACATTGTTTGTATTCCCATCTGTGACATAAAAAATGTATCATCTTCTGATGTTTGCTTTTTGTATAACAATCTGTTGACTTAGTCAGTAGTCCTGGGATTTTATTCATAAACAATATAAGATTGAATCTCAGACTTGTAAAAGACATAACTAGAAGTGAAAATAAATGAAATCATGAACTGCAATCATGTAAATGGCAATTTAGTAAATGATCCTTGACATATCGATGTGTCTTAATTGGTACATACATACGTGTAACAATTGTTTGTGTTGATTTTTAGAGTGCTACAGAGAACTCCCTGGTTATCATTGATGAGTTAGGTAGAGGAACATCTACATATGATGGATTTGGTCTTGCATGGGCTATTTCTGAGTAAGTATGATAGAGATATTGCCCCTTGATACATACACGGGTGCTTGCATTGAGTCTTCACAGGAGTACTGCAGTCAACACTCTGTTCATGATGTGCAGAGTGTAAGGAAACATGTCTATCCAATCTGAGATGGTCTTTAAGTGAGGTTTTACTGTATTAACTTATAATTTTGGTAACTGATTGTCAGATATTGGGCTGACAGGTTAACTGACAAACAGGCAGTGCAGACGTCTACTGGTAAAGTTAAGTGAAAATAATGTGTTTACTTCTACATAGAATGGTAGGAATTAAGTTATGCCATTCTCACCTCCGTGAACTGTAATTCAATTGTAATTATTGTTTCTAGACATGTTTATGCTCCCTATGGGAGACATGTAGTAATTGTTTGGTAGTTTATTTGTCTCTCATCAGAAATATTCAGTTTCTCGGTTATGACATTTAGATGATTCATGGAAATTTGAATGAAACATAACACCAAAAAAGCGTGAAATAATGAGGTCAGTTCCTGTCAGGGTCACAGACTATGACACTCAATGAAAACTGCATGTCTTCGTCATCGTGATAAAATGATTCTAGGGATTTCCATGAAGAAATTACGAACGTTAAACGTAATGAGAGTGTAACTGTTGCGCTCACATGTCGGGTCATCTCCGAGATCACAGGAATGGACCCCTACTACAGAGGCATTGGTCACTTGTAACCTCTCGTTATCTCCTATTTAGGGTCCTCCCCTTCTCCGATTCTGTGTTATGATCAGATACTAGTGGAACGTATCCTTTTTCCACTTAAAACTGTCCAATTTGGGAAGTATGCATGTAACTGTATAAATATTGTTGTTATTTTTATACCTTTCCTCATATGTGATTTATAGAACATTATTTTATCAACAATACATCTGTATTTCAGACATATTGCCACCAAGTTGAAGTCGTTCTGTTTATTTGCAACACATTTCCATGAGCTGACAGCCTTAGCTGATCAAGTCGGGTCTGTAAACAATCAACATGTCACTGCTCTCACTGATAATGATACTCTTACATTGCTGTACAGGGTGAAATCAGGTATTGTTCTGTTTACAGAGAAATTATATTCTGTTTGATGTATTGCAGGCCTCTAGAAATTATCTTTAAATACAGTTGTCCCGGACTAGTGTACATGTTAATTTTGACGATATGGGAGGCTAGTTGTCCGAGCATAGAATAAGTGCAATGAAAATTAAGATCACTGGTAGATATTTAGTTCAAAGGTTGCTTTATAATGCTTTTAGCAAATTAGATTTGTATAAAACTATTTAATGTGTTAAGACAGGAAGATTTGACAAAATAAAAATTTACTGTGCAATATGCAGGTTTTCTGAGGTGAGCTTGTTAACCGATTGTTTGCATAAAGTTGTGTCCATAATATACATCTACGTTTTGAGTAAATGTTGTCAGTTCAGGTAATATGCTGAACTGAAATATGTGTCCACCAATTTGTTACAAGGTATTTCTTTTATCTTCCAGGTGCTTGTGATCGAAGTTTTGGTATTCATGTTGCTGAGTTAGCACATTTCCCAAAGCATGTTGTTCAGGTGATAGTTTGATATGATTTTATTATTATTTACTGAAATTGTTGTATAACATTTCATTGAACATTCCGATGTTGACTTTGATTCGTGTTCTATTCGGAATTGAAAAATGATTGACTTCTTAGTTATTATTCAGTTTTTAACTACCTTCTAGCATTGTGTTTATTTCAATACTTAACCATTCGCTGAGCCAGATTTGTAGTGTTACCTACATCCTTTTGCGCTTAACAACAATATTACTGTCTATTTCAAATCCCTGATATGTAGTTCTTACTGTCATATCCGATCAGGGGTCAATTGTACATAAAACGATTCCGGCTAATAACTTGAGAGTAACTTAACCTACCCTCATCAAACTTAGTCTACACATTGTTCAAGGGTAGAATGCATCTTTGAGGTGGGGGGGGGGGGGGTAACGTTTTTCAAACATCTTATGTATTTATTATATGTTACAGTTTGCTAAAGAGAAGGCATGTGAACTGGAAGATTATCAATGTGTCAGTTTGTCTGGAACAGATTTAGATGGTGATGATGAACCTGCTGTTAAAAGAAGGAAAATTATCAAACAGGTATGTAAATGTTCCCTTAAATCCCATCGAATTGTAACATAAATTCAGAGCGAGAGACTTGGTGTCTTGATTGATTAAAATACAGACCCCTTGCTCAAGTAGGTCAAGGTCATGCTGTCTGAAGGTCAGGTCTTGTGGAGGGTACCATTCTGTTATAATACATTGATACCATTCTGTTATAATACATTGATACCATTCTGTTATAATACATTGATACCATTCTGTTATAATACATTGATACCATTCTGTTATAATACATTGATACCATTCTGTTATATATTGAGAGCTATTGAAATACCTGGATAAATGATGACTATGACTTGAGCATGTCATTATGGAGGTCCAGATTTCTAAATCAAAGGTCTTGGTTAAACTTAGGTGGTAAACAGTAACCAAGTGTTATTCTGCATGTGGTTTTTACTGCTCGTTGCATGAATTAGCCAGAAACTCTTTCATGTTTGTTGTTTATATGTATGTATATATATGCAAGTATGTTTACTGTGCGACTGTGTATTTTTCTGTCCTTTTTATAACATCCTCGTGTTGTACGAATGCATGCTTTGTATTTGAATGCAATTTTTTTTTATGTGCTCTCCTACCTTGGAGGTAATAAAAGTATATCTTTCTTTATTTGTTTGTAGGAAGGGGAAGATCTTATCAAGGACTTTATGGACAAAGTGAAAGCCTTACCTTTATCGTCACTAGGTGACGAGGATATAGTGAAAAAAGTGGAAAACTTTAAAGCTGACTTGAAGAGTAAAAATAATTCCTATGTTGAAGATATTTTAGCAAGGAAAAGTTGAAGTATTATTTCAAGCCTAGTGCTTGTATTGGTATTTTCGTGACTTTTTACATTTCCTATGCAAGAAGTCAGTAGTGAAATCAAAGGATTATTCCAATTTTTATCTTGAATTGGGTGTGTAATCAATAGAATTTATGTGCTATTGATACTAACAAGCTGATCTGATAACGATTCATTTCAATCTTCATAAATCACTGATTGTAGATACTACACAGAAAGGCAATCTTTTCGGTCTTCATGATTTTCAGTTGCCATATTGCATGTTTCAAATTGAGGGTTCAGTGCAAGACTATCACAACTTCCATGTAAATACATATGAGTTACGATAGTCTTGCGTTGAACCCTCGAAATTTATTATACTGAAATGACATTGTTAATTCTATGTTTTTGTCTGTTGGACTTTTCTATGCCATATGGTATGATAATGTTTTATATACTTGCATGACATTGTTTATACGATTACATTTTGACTATAGAATAAAAGTTAAGAAAATGAAACTTCTTCGACATTTGCTTATTGCCAATCCAAACTCTTAATAAGCGAAAACATGAATACTGGTAAGGTCGACCGTCAGAAAACACGAATACTGGTAAGGTCGACCGTCAGAAAACACGAATACTGGTAAGGTCGACCGTCAGAAAACACGAATACTGGTAAGGTCGATCGTCAGAAAACATGAATACTGGTAAGGTCGACCGTCAGAAAACACGAATACTGGTAAGGTCGACCGTCAGAAAACATGAATACTGGTAAGGTCGACCGTCAGAAAACACGAATACTGGTAAGGTCGACCGTCAGAAAACATGAATACTGGTAAGGTCGACCATCAGATTACATGAATACTGGTAAGGTCAACCGTCGAGGTCAACTTACAGCTGTTCTGAAATACTATTGAAAAACAATAGACAACGACCATGTCATGCGAGGAAATGCGCCATCATTGTTACAAATGTATGTATGCTTATGTTGACAAGACAGAGAGTGGAAATATTAATGGATGCTTTTCAAGCTTGTTTTCCGGTTCTGCCTGTAAAAAAGACAATTTATGTTTCAGAAAAAGGGCAGTGTTACTACTACATAATTCACTTTCTGCCACAGTGTCCTCGCTTTAATCGCAGGTAATATTACCGGAAGATCAGCTCGGCCAATGGGAATTTTGCATTGTGATGTTGCGTAAGGTACACTTATACAAACCAACCAACTTTTAAAACATTTCTATGTTTTATTTACAACATAAAATATAAATAACAAATTCTTAACAAAGAGGCATAAAAAGCATGTTTCTAGGCTACATGGTTCTCATTTCTGTGAAACTGAATAAAAAAAAAAAGTGATCATTTTAAACGATTGAACAGGAATTTGAGGTAAAACTGATTGTGCTGATATACTCACCGGCAACTACTTATTCAGTGAACACGATGAATTGTGGCAGTTTTATAACAAACAATATCAACTTGAATCAAGGAATGCCCTGAACTAAAAATGTATGATGACACTGGTCAATAGGCAATCTGGAAAGGTTGCTTTAAGCCTTTGGATCGGTTAAACAAAAGCCTTGGCAACATTACACGACTGAAAATCAAACTTAGGACAATCATCTCTTCCCAAACCATATCCATATACCAAACTCCCAACGCCATTTCACAGAAACGGCATAAATGTGTGAACACATGACCCTCGATTGAAATCAATAACAACTGCTATTAGGTGGACAATTCTCTTATATACTCAGTACATTTAAAAACGCACAATGTTTTACCAACATGCTTCTTTAAATTCCATTTGATTATTTTGAAACTATTTTTTTATGAATATACATGCCAATTGTCATGAAATACACATACACATGCAAAATTGTGTCAAAATGTTTTCTTGTATCCTAAAAAGTAAGTCAATGAAAATTTAGAAATCCTACATTGTGCGTTTTTAAATGTTCTAAGTATATAATAAACCATTTAACCTAAAAATACAGTTTGATTTTCCCTAGGTAAATATATAACCCATTGATAAAATAAATATAACATAATTATATGATAGGTAAAAAGCATTGCAACAAGGACTAGTTTTCCTACAGACTGATTCCAAAAAAGAGAAAACAGTACTAATTCTCTTGTTGAAAAATAGCATTGTTTAAACGTTCAACATTTAAAGAAGTAAAAGAGGTTTGGGTTCATCTTGAGCAACAATGAAAGAAGTAAAAGAGGTTTAGGTTCATCTTGAGCAACAATGAAAGAAGTAAAAGAGGTTTGGGTTCATCTTGAGCAACAATGAAAGAAGTAAAAGAGGTTTGGGTTCATCTTGAGCAACAATGAAAGAAGTAAAAGAGGTTCTGGTTAGGCTAGAGCAACAATGAAAGAAGTAAAAGATGTTTAGGTTTCGCTGGAGCAACAATGAAAGAAGTAAAAGATGTTTAGGTTTCGCTGGAGCAACATTTAAAGAAGCAAAAGAGGTTTAGGTTTCGCTGGAGCAAATCCATCAGTGTTGCCATCATCAGAATGTAGAAAACGTGAGAACTTGTGATCAAGAGGCAGACCTGAAAATGTAAAAATAGAATCTATAAATGGATTAAAATAGTTGACAGAAGATAGCCTGTTTTCTAGAATTACTAAGTACTAGTCTTCATAAAGGTGCATGAAACAAACATTTAAGCACCCTGGGATCCATTTTTACTAAGTCAAAGGGCATAAATCTGATTTACAAGATAATGCTGACATTCATAATCAAATTTGAACGTAATCCAATGTGGAGTTTAGGAAGAGTATTCTTGACAATATTCATGACAGACGGACAAAATAGACACGTAATCAAACAATTTTTGCTTTTTTACTATGAAAGAAACATGTATGTTACCTGCAATATATTCAACACTTGGTATGGCAATATCACAGTATTTGGTAATCAATTCTCCCCAGAATGTATTCATATGTCTGTTGTGTAATGGGTCATCTTCCGGATGATAGAAAAATGATCCCCATTGCTTTGATAACAAGAATGCCTCTTCTTCCTCATCAACATCCAGGTTAACCTAGAATAAGCAAAACAGGGAGTTACATAGGGAGGTAATTGTGAAGCTGCCCATACATTCTATGATTTCCTGATGTTCAATCTACAGAGTTTCAAAGAATACAACAATTTCAGTGCAATACTTAAATTTTGATTTCAATGTGAAAAAGTCAAATTAATATTCACTTTCCCTTAGTTGTGGCCTCAAATCCCTGAACTGAGGGTGCACTGTGACATTCACAATCCTTGAAATATGTGCAAGTATTTGTAAGTAACACAGGGAACAGTCATCTCAGAATTAAAATCATAAGTGGTAATATCTTGTTGCAAAACTGATGTAAAATAAAAAAAAGTATAAAGTCAACTAAACTGCAATTTGCCAACAGAATTTCTAACCTCTCGAACTATTTTCCGTTTCTTCTCCTCTGGCTCCCAATAATGATGTGTATTATGATCAGGATGATATCCTTCCGCTTCCATCTCCTCGACCACCAAGACTAGATCCCAATCAGTCAGAGTCTTGACAGGAAATGCATCGGAACATAGACTGTCACCAAAATAAACAACCTGAAATAATCAAAGAGCTGAAGTTACAGCGTCTCAGTCATCTTTAAAGTGGAAGAATTACAATTGACACCTTTTGCTATTTGTAAGAAGTAATTACCCCTCATTTCGTACATTGAAACTTGACAATTAGTGTGAGATGAAATTATTTATTATTATTCTTAAACATATTTGTTTTACATCGATTGTGAAACAAGTTCTTACAACTTATACTTATCACTCTCAATGACTGCTTCATGGCTACCAACCAGTACTTGCACCAAATTAAAAAATTGTGAAGTTCGAGATAAAACCCTGTTCATCGCGGGACTCGAAAACTCACAACCTTCGGATCAGGAGTCAGATGCTCTATCCCTCAACCGCTGCGCCTAGTTATTATTCAGACAAGGATATAGACACCTATAAGAAGCTTTCACATTTAGCTGACTCTAGCCTTGTGTTTAAGTGTATCAAGTTTCTTCAATATACAATTACAGTAAATGTAACATCGGAACAGAAGTGATAATCATCAGTTTTCTATCAATTGTATTCAGTTAAGACTTAAGAGTTTTTATTGTCACCGTGGCTGTGTAGTCACCAGTGTTATGACGATCAACTGTATTTTAGTACACACAATGTTTGAGGGGGAATAAATGTCTGTAAACAGAGTATATACTTGACCATCATTGCAAGACACAAGTTTTGTAAGAATTCCTATGAAACATTAAAATGTATTTGTGGTAGAATACATCCAAAATTGAGTGGAAGACGTATAAGGGAGTAGCTAGCTATTTTCTTTTACGACGCAAAGATTTTTACTGAAATTTATAGAGTCACAAAGACCAATACAAATAATGATATTATCATGTTTAATTGAAGGATTTTATTTTCGCAGTTTTCCTTCTACTTTCTTTTTCCATATACTTTATTATTACAAAAAGAAGTCATTAATACATGTATTTACAATTCTACATTTGAAATTATAAAATGATCTTTCACTTTCCATATATATTACATTTGAAACACAATAAATGACTCTCATAATTATAGTATACCAAGTTATAAGAAAATCTCTGCGCTAGAAAAAATATAGTAGAATTGTATAGATTTTGCTATATATTCATATGAAATGTTGACATTGAAATCTTCATTATCATAAAATCGAGCAAGGTGACCCGTCATTTTTATTTCATATTTTGGTTAGATACCTTACACTGATAAAATATACAAAGTTTAAAGGAAATCTATCCATTAGAAAAAATCGCCTTTAAAAATGACAGCAGAGCCAGTTCCAGATTAAGTTACAGTTGTTAATGACAAGAGTTATGTACCTTTGGTGTATCAACACCTGTTAGTTTACTCATAAACTTCTCTAGATCATGGTGATTACCACTAGAATACACTTCATGTTGTTTCAAGTCTGTGTACTCAACACTGCCACATTCATTAATTCCATCTGAAAGATTTGGTACACAACCATTTTAACCCTAACAGAGACACTTTTATACTGCTCAAAAACATATTGATAAGATCTGATTTCAGCAGCACTGAATTTTCATGATTCCTGAACTTGGAAGCAAATCTCTTTAATGACCCTGCCATTCAAAGAAGTATTGCCCCTGTCTATCTGTGCAAAAATTGGTTTCCAATCAGAAACTCTTGGAAGGATTGATGGACTCAGTTCATATTGGGCACATAAGCATAGGGTAATAAATACATGTCAAGTCTGATGTAGGTTACTATCACCCAAATATTTGGTTGAGAATTGGTCATTTTTCGACTTGAAAATTGGTTTCCGATATCGGGGGCATTCTTGTCCTATGGACACATCTAGTTTCAAATAACAAAGACAAAGTGTAGGGCATAGAGTGTATATAAATTGAATCACAGGAGATTGTCAATAGTTCTCTCCCCATCTATACTCCTTCAATAGTATATATACAGTGGAACACACTTATAACGTTCTCGGTTATAACGAATTATCAGATAGTATGTAGTAACTTTTATTCTCCGATTATGTATAAATACAGGGTTATAACGAACTTTGATAAATCGTAATTTTGGATATAACGATGTAATTTGTGGGTCCCAAAAGGCATATTTTAACACTAATGTATTCGGTTATAACGTAAATCACAAATACAATGCATGTTCTGTAAAATATAGTTCAGTTGTGAACAAGAAACAAGTCAACAATAATGGATGTTATAACGAAATTTGTTACATCCATACAATTATAACTAAATTTGTTACATCCATACAATTATAACGAAATTTGTTACATCCATACAATTATAACGAAATTTGTTACATCCATACAATTATAACGAAATTTGTTACATCCATACAATTATAACGAAATTTGTTACATCCATACAATTATAACGAAATTTGTTACATCCATACAATTATAACGAAATTTGTTACATCCATACAATTATAACGAAATTTAAACGAAATTTTCCTGTATGGATATAACAAAATTTGGATATAACCAAGTAAATCTCATGTCCCCAGAAATTCGTTATAAGCATGTTCCACTGTATACCATTGAAGGTAGTGAACTTGTGGACAATCTCCTGTGAGTTAAATCATTCTTGAATTTGATCCATGTTGACAGTCGTCGAGGGTTCAGTGCAAGACTATACTAACTCCTATATAAATACATAGGAGTTAGAATAGTCTTGCGATGAACCCTTGTTTGTGGTCTTATTATTTAATTTGTAAAAACATATTGTGTATATTTCATTGACAGCGTAAGCAAGTTTGAACACACTTGGTAATGGACGTGTCACAAACAGCGTCGTGCTCACCTTTGAACATGTGTGATCAGGTAACTCAAAATGTCTCATTAAAATACAGTAACTTAAACATCTACATTTGAGAAAGCCCAACACACAAATACTACTCAGACACATTAACATGATACTTCTGAACTCAATTAGCATAATTTCACAGCTGACTAACTGGCAAAAAATTAGTTTCAGATTTCAGTGTGAATGAAGGAAGTGAGCAGATAATGTACAATTCACTTATGGAAATTAATATATTCAGCATATTTGCTGTCTTATATATTCTTGATAAAGGTTGGATTTAACAACTGGCAAGTATTCACCAAAGGAAGAAATACAATACAAGAAATCACAATAATGCAAGCACTTTGATTTACCTAGAGATAGAAATGGATTATTATCTTTGAAGAATCCCGGCTTCCTGGCATTCGTTATAACAATGTCAAAATAAGTCTTCCAGTCTGATCTGAAATATATCAATTTACTAATAGAAGTAGGTATGCAGTGGTTTCAGTGAAATGTTTTTCGAAGTTTTCTATATAACAATACAAAACAGTCAACACTCCGTATGGCTATGTTTTTAGCCAGACTATATTCATTTTAGAAATGGGATTTAAAGAAAATATAGAAATATAGACATACAAGAACAAAGGACACAGATTAAAGATTGCTTGTAAATGCTCACCTCACCCTTTCGCTCGGGTCAGCAAAAATGTCTCTCATAAGAAACACTTACCCCAACACTGATTCAGCAGTAAGGCCAGCAAAGTCTATATGAGATGAAGTCGTGAGAAAAACACATTTATTCATGTTTTTTAGATCTTTCAACCACTGTTTGACACCATCGCTGCAAGGTCGGTAATACTTCTCTGGAGCTTTCTTTATCCCAGGGAAGAAATAACCTGAGTTATCTGATAAGGTAAGATAAAAAATGAATCATGAAGGGACATATTGAGTTATGTAACAAAAACCAACCCCACCCACAGCTGTCTCATTCTTGACAGGTCACAATTATTTAAGCCAATTTTGTGAGAGTCTTTAAATGAGCATGGATTGTTTTAAATTCTGAGAAAATGGTTACTGAGACAGTACAAGATCTTCAAGGCATAAACAAGCTGCTGTCTAAATTACGTGATTACTCATCCAAACAGTGGCTTCTTATGCACAATGAAGTTGTAAACAAGAACTGGGCAATGCCCACAAACCAGGTTTTAAACCTAATTATTTGTAACCAAGGCTCTATTTGTATAATGAATACATGATGATCATCAATGCTGCAAAGGTGCCAGTGATACATGCATACAAACACTCACACTTAGATATATTATATATATGCATTAACTATATAACAACTTTGATGTCAATACACCCACGAAAAGCGAAGATTATAAGTGGAAACTGATTTTTAAATTTTAAGTGACCTTGACCTTGAACGGAACGAACCCAAAAGCAATCCCAAGCGAGATCTTCACATGTTCTTACTTACACCAAGTTTGATGTCAATATGATCAACGAAACTCAAGTTATTCGCCGGAAACCAAATTGCTATTTTTAGTAACGGTGACCTTGACCTTTGTTGGACCAAACCAAAAAGCAATCCCAAGCGAGCTCTCCACATGTTCTTACTATACACCAAGTTTGATGTCAATATGATCAATGTAACTCAAGTTATTCGCCGGAAACCAAATTTCTATTTTTAGTAACGGTGACCTTGACCTTTGTCGGACGAACCCAAAAGCAATCCCAAGCGAGCTCTCCATATGTTCTTACTGTACGCCAACAGATCAACAGAACTCAAGTTATTCGCCGGAAACCACCCAGTTTGACGCCCGCCCAGCCGCCCGCCCGCCCGCTTGCCCAACGACACATACCATTCTATAAACCTGGTTTTTTTTCAAAAACCTGGTTAAAAAGCAATTTAACTAGTCCAAGGGCCATAACTCAGGGGCTGTTTGAGTGATCCTGTAGGGGCAGTTTGAGTGATCCTGTAGGGGCAGTTTGAGTGATCTTGTAGGGGCAGTTTGAGTGATCCTGTAGGGGCAGTTTG
The DNA here is from genome assembly GCA_032209605.1 of Mactromeris polynyma. NCBI lineage: Eukaryota > Metazoa > Mollusca > Bivalvia > Venerida > Mactridae > Mactromeris > Mactromeris polynyma. The sequence goes on from JASFXZ010000005.1 coordinate 20,459,360, forward strand.
AGTGATCATGTAGGGGCTGTTTGAGTGATCCTGTAGGGGCAGTTTGAGTGATCATGTAGGGGCTGTTTGAGTGATCCTGTAGGGGCTGTTTTAGTGATCCTGTAGGGGCAGTTTGAGTGATCCTGTAGGGGCTGTTTGAGTGATCCTGTAGTGACTATTTGGGTGATCCTGTAGTGACTATTTGAGTGATCCTGTAGGAGCTATTTGAGTGATCATGTAAAAGCTATTTGAGTGATCCTATAGTGACTATTTGAGTGATCCTGTAGTGACTATTTGGGTGATACTGTAGTGACTATTTGGGTGATACTGTAGTGACTATTTGGGTGATCCTGTAGGAACTATTTGAGTGATCCTGTAGTGACTATTTGAGTGATCCTGTAGTGACTATTTGAGTGATCATGTAAAGCTATTTGAGTGATCCTGTAGTGACTATTTGAGTGATCCTGTAGTGACTATTTGAGTGATCCTGTAGGAGCTATTTGAGTGATCATGTAAAAGCTATTTGAGTGATCCTGTAGTGACTATTTGAGTGATCCTGTAGTGACTATTTGAGTGATCCTGTAGTGACTATTTGGGTGATACTGTAGTGACTATTTGGGTGATACTGTAGTGAATATTTGAGTGATACTGTAGTGACTATTTGAGTGATCCTGTAGTGACTATTTGAGTGATACTGTAGTGACTATTTGAGTGATGATGTAGTGACTATTTGGGTGATACTGTAGTGAATATTTGAGTGATCCTGTAGTGACTATTTGAGTGATCCTGTAGTGACTATTTGAGTGATCCTGTAGTGACTATTTGAGTGATACAGTAGTGAATATTTGAGTGATCCTGTAGTGACTATTTGAGTGATCCTGTAGTGACTATTTGAGTGATCCTGTAGTGAATATTTGAGTGATCCTGTAGTGACTATTTGAGTGATCCTGTAGTGATTATTTGGGTGATACTGTAGTGACTATTTGGGTGATACTGTAGTGACTATTTGAGTGATCCTGTAGTGACTATTTGAGTGATACTGTAGTGACTATTTGGGTGATACTGTAGTGACTATTTGAGTGATCCTGTAGTGAATATTTGAGTGATCCTGTAGTGACTATTTGAGTGATCCTGTAGTGAATATTTGAGTGATCCTGTAGGAACTATTTGAGTGATCCTGTAGTGATTATTTGAGTGATCATGTAGTGACTATTTGAGTGATCCTGTAGTGACTATTTGAGTGATCCTGTAGTGACTATTTGAGTGATCCTGTAGTGAATATTTGAGTGATCCTGTAGTGACTATTTGAGTGATCCTGTAGTGACTATTTGAGTGATCCTGTAGTGACTATTTGAGTGATCCTGTAGTGAATATTTGAGTGATCCTGTAGTGACTATTTGAGTGATCCTGTAGTGACTATTTGAGTGATCCTGTAGTGAATATTTGAGTGATCCTGTAGTGACTATTTGGGTGATCCTGTAGTGATTATTTGGGTGATACTGTAGTGACTATTTGAGTGATACTGTAGTGACTATTTGGGTGATACTGTAGTGACTATTTGAGTGATCCTGTAGTGAATATTTGAGTGATCCTGTAGTGACTATTTGAGTGATCCTGTAGTGAATATTTGAGTGATACTGTAGTGACTATTTGGGTGATCCTGTAGTGACTATTTGAGTGACCCTGTAGTGACTTTTTGAGTGACCCTGTAGGGGCTATTTGAGTAATCATGCAGGGGCTATTTGAGTGATCTTGAAAGGGCTATCTGAGTGACCATACAATGGCTATTTGTTTGATCCTACAGAGGCTATCTGAGTAACTCTGCAAGGGCTTTATAAATATGATACAAAGATGATAATTAGAACATAACTGTAGACATGTCTTACCACCAAATGCTTCAAATCGATAGTTGTGAAATAAGCCAGCAGGAACAGTTTCCCATAGCACCGACCTGTAGGATTCCAAAGGGCCATCATTCTGAAGACATTAGAGTGACAGAGAATAAAAATATTTTCTTTCAATTATATAAAGTCAATCAGCTTAGTTTCAACTTTATGGATTTACATCAATTGTGACAATAGTAAATTAGTCAGAATTTGTACCAATCACTCTCAATGACAGCTTTCAAGGTTTCTAGCCAGCAACTTCTAACCTACTCGAGATATTGAGAAGACTGCAGAAGAATCTTGCTTATTGTGGGACTTGAACCTGCAACCTTTGGATCAGGAATGCAGCACTTTACCCCTCGGCCAGCATGCCTCTATTAAGACAATTAATTAAATTGTACGATTGAACTGGTGGAAAATACAGTGAATGAGAGCAAACTAATTTTATTTTCTGTGACACACTTTAATACAATGACACATTGTAACTCGTTGTTTCACCTCTGATCTATTTCTCTCCATTTTTGAGTCAAATCTGTCTGCAGAACTAGATGAATTAGTGTTCAATTTTATTTAAGTCCATGCAAAATGTTAAAAGTCCTAAAACTCTAATTTACAAAACAGTATATGATTGTACTGACCTGTTTATCATGATAATCTATCAACTGAGCACAAACAATTATACCTGGAACATCAAAATAATTCTCCCAAAATGCAAACTTCTCGGAGCCTAAAATGCATGAAACGCAACAAGTAAGATAAAGTTATAATATAAACAGTATATAACAGCAGACATTCCCCGAAAGTCCCGGTTCGATGGACCTGACCAGTGATTTCGGATAAAGGTCGTTTGGAAATCTTGCCAGACCATAACCTCGTATTTCTGCTTGTTTCATAACTATTTGGTTGGTCAATATATAACCTTAATCTTTCTTTTACAACTTGAAAAACGTTGAATTAAGCTCAACAAAAGTCTATAGCATCAACTAGAATTTGGTTAATACTTCCTTCCTTCTCATCCGTCCTTACAGTTCAGTGAGACTGAAAATACAATACAGTAAAACCTCAATAATAAGACCACCCTTGGGACCCTAGGAAAGAGGTCTTCTTATCAATAAGTTTTACTGCATTATCATCTGTTAGACAGGGGAAACAAGAACGCAAGTGAAGTCAAGCTTGAAGTTTATTGGCAGAAACAGATCATTTCATCACCACATTAACAACACACTGTACAAATATTTTATATACACAACATTATAACAGAAAGATTTGTATCATGTGAACAACATGCATACGCAACAAATATACAAACATGTTCATTTTAAACTTAACGCTATTTAATGAGTTATTTAACACAACCATCAAGTTGATAAGTACAATTCATTATACCTGTTGGCAAAGCAGACACTTCAACAATATTTGATGGTGAGTATTTGTTCATGCATAATATAATTATGTAACATTAAATGTTTTACCACGAGCACTACCATCATTTCATTTAGTCTCAACTTTATCTCAATTCAGCAAACTGATCTCTCCATTACTATTAAACTTTGCAATAAAGGTACATCAAGCTGAGATGTGCAAATAACATCTTTCATTGTATAGACTAATACAAAAGTATAGTGACTGTCACAATAATGGATTTGCCAATAACAACATGTAAAATACAAATGAACACGGACAGGGGTAACACTATATGCGTAGGCATACAATAAAAAAGACTACACAGGGAATTTAGATTCTTTCCGGGATGATAAAAATTTCCAAAACAAAAATTTGAACCTATGACAGCAAAGAGAGCCATTTACCAGGGGTTCTAACAGCTGAATGTTCTCAATCTTGAAGATTTGCCTGGGGTAGGAAGTCATGTCAAATGATCTCAATCACTCAGCTGCTCTGATAGAAGCTTCAATGACCCAGCATTATCAGATGCAGGCGACTGATGATCTAAACTATTGAAACGCATTTGTGCACAGAACATTTTGTACCAGTCGCGATTCGGCCCCTATCCCCCCAAAATCAGATTTACATCGATCTAAAAGTGACCCTGGAGCCTCTAAATTCGGATTTCCGGATTAATCCGGAACTTTAGAACCCCTGATTTACCAAATTTTAACACAAGTTAACACCATAAATATAATAAGATATTACCCGCACGAGGTCTGACCGCAGCTCTTGCTTCAGCAAAATGTTCCCAAATTAATTTCTCGCCGTAAGTTGCCACAAGTTTGTCATTTGATAACATATGCGTCCCATGACTAGCCCTGTAATGATGTCAGACATACATTTACATACTTAGACATATATGTACTTTTTGGATGTATAAATCCAAATTGATGGAAAAACTAAATGTAAAATTTCCAGCCCACCGAAGTTCAAACAAATAAGCTGTTGGAGCTATTGTCCTGTTATGATATATTTCACAACAGCTCAGCAGGCAGATGCAAAACAATACCGGTAAACAGACATAAACTACCGGCACAACTGAAGATATTGACCCTATGCAAATGTGCTGTTTTAATATTGAAACAACCTTGACCACTTTGATCCCATATGCAACACTATAAATGGTTTTCACGAAAGCTTCATATTAGTTTGTACATGTACATACTAAAATGATGGAAATATACCGATTAAAACAGAATATATGTAGGAAAGAATAATATGCTGAATTGCATAATAAAGGCCATTAATTGCAGGTAATGGAATGTTCAAACATCAATGTTAAGGGCAGCCAAGGGCAATGAACTGAGAACTAGATGCCCAACCTTTCTCTTTTTTTTTTTTGCAACTTACCACAGGTTTTAAAAATTTCATACATCTTAAACTTACCTTAGAATTTTACCTGAATGTGATAATTTTATAATGTTTCCCCTCTCTGTATCAACGAACAGACCCTTCGCTCTGTAAAGGAAGAAAAAGGCAGAAATAATATGTGTTAAAGGAGTGGAAAAAGGATACGTTAGTTGAAAATCATTAGATAAGAAGACAGGTGTAAGAAAATCACAGTTTACCTTATTTAACACTTAATTTCGCACGTACAGACAGACGTTTTATCACCAACAACCAAGATATCAGTTTATATTTCCCAAATACCCAGTTAAAAAGTCGAGTCCCATGTTAATCAAAATCATTTGTTATAAATGTTTAATACTCAAATGCCATTGAAATTAAAAACCCTGCATGTCAAGCTGTTTATGATATCGCTCAACTTCAAGATGTAGCATAAGGTTGTGTTCGCAATATTAAGGAAGATGTTCATTGATGTCATTGAAAGACTTTCCCATCACCATGTTCCATGCCAGTGTAAACTAAGTAACTTAGATCATTGTACATTATGCAAGTACAGTAAAACCTCAATAATAAGACCACCATTGGGACCCTTGATAACTGGTCTTCTTATTGAGTTGGTCTTAATATAAAGGTTGAATAAAGAACATAACGGTGAAAATGGACTTGAAAATAGTGTTCTTAATTTTGAGGTAGTCATATTATTCAGGTGGTCTTTAAGTGAGTTTACTGTAACACCATTTGGTGCGCACAAATGATAAAGTGGTACATGAATATAAGCAATTTCTGTGTATAGAGAATCAACCAACTCAAATAGAAACTTCTCCCGATCCAGGAGAGCTAGAACCAATCTTAAAGAGTGACTAAGACATCATGAACCAAGCGTTTATTTCCTTCTATATATTATATAGGTCCCGTATAAAGGACCCATTCCAAATTTAAAATGAAGATTAACAAGGCAGAAGGTCTACACTTTTAGTGAGAATAAATGTTTATTTCATTTCCATTTTCAATGTTTTAATAATATTGGGTTTATACAGACATTTATAATTACAAAATTAATAAAAAAAACAAAAAAACTAGAGCTATCACTGAAGGTGATTAATACCCCCACAATACCGCTTTGTCAGACATATTTTTTATAAATTCAAAGATGGCCGCCAGTCAAGACAATGAAATTATCTATCACTATCTATCACTACAGGACCACAATCAGAATGTGCCGACAATATACACAACTAGGCTTGGTAGAAATAATTCATGGAAAACCATGTTATGTGACATGACGGAACAAGTGGTGATTCCCATATAGCCCCCATTGCATATTTTGAAGTGGGGTTATAATAAGAATTGTGTACATTTTAATATTTCAGAGGTGATATGAATACCACAGTATGGGAGTCAGGTCAAAATCAATAAAATAGAAAAAATGAACAGTAATATATAGCACTTTGTCACAAAGAAATATAATGATACATTCGACTAGAGTATGAACTAGTAACACCAATATATTTGATTTTAACTCCCAAGATCTGAACATTTTGCATTCAAATTCGAACAAATATAGCAACAAAGCGTATTAAATTGATACAATTTATATTCGCAATCAAGACATTTTGTTCCATTGTCCTTGACTGCAGTTTCACAGATTTAATCAAATAATCAAACTACCTGGATATAACATTATATTATGCCTTATTTCAATGGATTTTAAAAGAAATCCCGTTATTTTCACTGAAAGGCGAGTCTTCAACAACAAAAACAAACCATTTGCTAGTATCTGAATGTAATAAACCAAAAATGCTGCCAACAGAACAGTAAGAACTAATCAACAGTTCCTGTGAAATAAAAAACTGAACTTGTATAGAATTGCTCACAAAAAGCTGGGCAAAATGGAACTAAATCAATGCAAAATATATCAAACAATATGCTAGAAATAACAGTTATTTTCACAGAAAGATAAGTCGTTTACAACTAAAAACAAACCATTTGCTAGTAAGTGAAAGTAAGAGAAACTATTTTTAGTAACAGTGACCTTGACCTTGGCCCCACCAGCCCCAATATCGAACTTGACCTGTATCTTCTGATGTTACACCTGTGTACCAAAAAATTTTCAAATCTGTCTAGCCTTTCATGAGTTATCGTCCGGAAACCATGAAAACCAAGAGAAACTATTTTTAGTAACAGTGACCTTGACCCCACCAGCCCCAATATCGAACTTGACCTGTATCTTCTGATGTTACACCTGTGTACCAAAAATTTTTCAAATCTGTCTAGCCTTTCATGAGTTATCGTCCGGAAACCATGAAAACCAAGAGAAACTATTTTTAGTAACAGTGACCTTGACCTTGGCCCCACCAGCCCCAATATCGAACTTGACCTGTATCTTCTGATGTTACACCTGTGTACCAAAAATTTTTCAAATCTGTCTAGCCTTTCATGAGTTATCGTCCGGAAACCATGAAAACCGACAGACCGACCGACAGACAGACCGACCGACAAGCTCACTCCTATATACCCCCTCAAACTTCGTTTGTGGGGGTATAATAAAAAAATTCAGATTTGCATAGTTCCGTAATTCTCACATTCCAATCTGACCAACACAAGACCAGTTTCACAAAATGATCAAAAGTAAGCGTGACCTAAATGGTTGCTATAGAGACAACTTACATAAAATCCTTGTGCAAGTGTATGTCTGACCTTAGGTCCTCAGGATACCCTTTTACCTTGACTATATAATCTATTAAGCCGTTATATGATAACTGAAATAGAAAATCAACAAAAGAAATTAGGTTTACATACAGCTTACATATAACAACCCACATTCTTTCAAAGAGAGTGCCATACTCATGTCTTAGCCTTCACTTTGTAATGACACAATGACAGACCCACAGACAGACAGGGGTAACACTCTATGCCCTTTCGCCATTCTTTGAATAGCAGGTCAGGAGCATAATGATAACAAAAGTACTTCACTTCATTACATATATATAGTACATTCAACTTTTATCAAATCACTATGTCACTGTATAAACAAAATAATAAATTTCCAAGTGTGTTCATTCCACTTCCTTAAGAGAATAAGTTTCCCAGCATATAGGGAAGTATGATTTTTAGTTTCTAAAACTATAAGGAGCATCCCTATTCTGCAGCTAATTATTCAGCCACCTGTAGTCAATTGTAATAGATGTTGATAGGTAATGATTGGTGTCGAATGTTATAATTGAGATACATGGCTACCGTTCAGGCGTTATATACTGAAATGCATTTTTTGCCATATCAATAAATAATATAAATGTGATATAAATGGTCAAACATTCCATTAAAACTGATAATTTAACTTAATTGTATCAACCAACAGTAGCTGTTTAATCTCACCTACCAATCAAAATCTATTAACCGGGTCGGTCTAATCACCCCAGGACACCACCAGGACTGCCACAGGATAACCCAGGACTACCCAGGACTCTTATAATTGGACTAGAATGTGATTTTAAAACATTTTATACAGTTATTTAGACATAATGGAGTAATAATGGATAATTTGCGATCAATATAAAGTGCATAAGGGAAGTAACACTGAGCATGACACACCAGGACTGCCACAGGATTCCCCAGGACTCTTATAATTGGACTAGAATGTGATTTTAAAACATTTTATAGAGTTATTCAGACATAATGGAGTAATAATGGATAATTTGCGATCAATATAACATGCATAAGGGAAGTAACTCTGAGCATGACACACCAGGACACCCCAGGACTGCCACAGGATTCCCCAGGACTACGCAGGAATCTTTTAATTGGACTGAACTGTGATTTTAAAACATTTAAGAATATTATTTAGATATAATGGATAATGTGCAATGAATATTATAACGTTCCTAACTCTAAAGGGAAGTAACTCAGAGCGCGACACACCAGGACACCCAAGGACTCTTAATTGGACTGAAATGTGTAAAACAATTGAATTATTTAAGAATAAATTTAGATAATGGCTTAATAATGGGAAATATGTCATATAAGAACAGTAGTTCGACAAAAAAAAGAGCTTTCCGTTATAGCCGTACTACAAGGGAAGTAACTCTTTTTAAGTATGACTACGATACGCATTGGATATGAAAATCATGCTTTGAGACATGTAGTTTTCTAAAACTTTAGCAATTTGTTGCTTTATAAATGCATAAATTAAACATCATATATATATTAATAATGAAATATGCTTAGTGTTAGCTTGCGTTAATCATACTCGTGAACATAACTGACTTTGTACAAATTGGGGTGATTAGACCGACCGCTATAAACCCATACAAAAAACTGGCCGCAAATTTGTCCACTTGGCCGCAGAATAGGGATATTCCATTTGCAGTACTTTGATTACTCCAAAATTTCACGTGTTCATTTACGCACCTGTAATTGATAAACAAGGTTGAATTTGGCCAAAGTATGATCTAAGTCAAAGCCAATTGCATCATATGCTGACAAGCAGAACTGTTTCGGACAAAATTTGCTCATTCTTGTTCTATTTTAAACAAATGTGAGAAACGCACCAAGTCCGTTCTAATTTCACTTTGCACACGGTGGTCGTGAAAATGTCACAATCGTGATATTTGATAAGGGGTGTAGAACACGGAACATGGAAAGCCTCCTCACTACGCTCATATACCCGCGGCTAGCACGTATGTCATGTGATACTGGATATTAGTCCTGACCATTTTTTGTATAAGTGTTGTTACTCTGGGTAGTATGCTATCCAAGACCTGCTTGACGCAAAGTACTAAAGAAGTTATTTCTACCAAGACAAAATGGTATTTAATACCATTATGTTTTTTATTGTTTCACTTTCATGTCAAAGCTACAAAATCGTACCCTGACTTATACTCTTATTACATTTTGAAGTATTTGAATTATAATTCTTTGAACATACATGAAACAAACTTACATTGTTTCAGTAGGCCATTTTTATCAAGTCAAGGGTCATAACTCTGCTGTGATTGGATCCACTCAGTGGCGGATCCACCGGGGGGGGGGCACAGAGGGCCCGTGCCCCCCCCCCCCCCAGCTGGCCGGCAAGTAATGTTTTTTTGCACACAGAGACATCGATGTTAACATCGACGAGGTTGTCACAGACTTGCAAGGATGCAGCCAAGATGGTTGAAGCTGCCAAACATCCTTGACAGCGACGACAAATGTTAATTCCATGTCATTATATGATTAAAATAATGCATTCAAAAAAAGTTTTATATGTTTATAATTAGTTGTGCCCCCCCATTTAGAAAGTCCTGGATCCGCCACTGCCACTAAAGGATCATCAGAATCCCCAAGTGCCCAACCTGACAAATATTCCCTTGAAATTATGCTATTCTAGTTATATACTTTTTTCTTCCAAAATATGTGACAAATGTTTGTGGGAAAAGGATGGACAAGTGTTAAACCAAAGCCCCCATTTAGTTTAAACTTATTTTTTTACATCAGTTGTGAAACAAGTTCATGCAACCTGGAACACACGGTCCCTGATGCAACTTATACTAATAATTTTTGGTGGCTGTTTACTGAATCAGGAATTGAGAAGTGATGTTCAAATCCCGTTCAGCAGGGCTTGAACTCACAACCTGCGGATCAGAAGTCAAACACTCCGTCCCTCGACCAATACGCCTTCCTGAATTTCATGGGTCACAAAAATATCTGCATACATTTTTTTACACATTCTTTGATTTGTTGTGATGAAACATTTCTTGTTCTGCGAAGAATCAATTTTCGATCAATGTTGTTAAATTGTCCATACATTCCTGTATACTGGATTCAATCTGTTCATACATTTCTGGTGTTGTTATATAAACAAATCATTGGTGACGGATTGTCTTAAATATGAATACTCCAATTAACAGTTTCGATGCTGTAGAACCTAAATATCCGAAGTGTATCAAATGATAAAAAGAGTTACCTAACCTGAATTGCGAGTAAAGCCAATGTGCTCCGCTAAAAGTTTATAGAAAATGCTATTTTTCAAACTGTCCATCTGACATGGTTTCTTGTTCAATTCTTTAAAGCAATATACCACCGGAAAGTTTACGATCTAAATTTTACAAAAATATACAATTTAAAACAATATTTGATGTCACCACAAAAAATGGATCTATGGTTAAACCTGATTGGGAATTTTCCATACAAGTTATATGAAGAGATTTTACTTGCTAAAAATCGATAAAGATGGGGGGAATGTAGAGCCTTTTGAAACTGTTAATTGGTGTTTTGTACCAAAAAAACAAGTCTCAATACAGAAATATCAGCAATATTTAATATACAATAACAAGGTTATACTACAAGTATACTTTCAAGTCTTAACAAATATATCAAGAATTAAAATAACTAGCACACACATCAAACAGCCATTTCTATTAAAATTGTAAAATTGTAACAAGTAATATATAAAAAATATAGACAAAAAAGATGCATTAGAAGTTGAGTGTATAAATAGTGGTCCATAATGTACTGCCGTAGGCCAAACTCTATAATCTTTACAAATGAAAATCTGACACTGAAATGGAACAATTTTAGGAAAACTACGGTAAGTTTCTGCATTTTATCATCAATTAATTTAAATTATTGTACCTAAACAATTCAAATTTTTAAATTCCAACTGCTATGCTCCTGTGAAGTACATCTAGGAACTGTTTAAGATATTTATTTTGGGTATACATGTACCAACAAGTATTTGACTATAAATTTCATCAAGAGTGGCAAACTGTCACAAAATACGCTCATCCTAAGTGAGAACTCAGAGTTAAAACAAGACAAATTATAGTTTATTTCTATAATCAAAGAGTGATGATAACTCCCGAGTGACTCAAGCGATATGGCCGGTTATCGAACTTGTCCGAGATATTATGCCCATACACATTCTGACCAAATTTGGTGATGATTAAACAAATGCTTCTAAAGTTATTGATTGGACAACTTACTGGACGCCCCCCAGCCACCCGCCCGTATGCCGCAGCTGAAACTATAATACATCCCGTTCTATGAATGGGGCTTATAAAATGAGGCTAAATAAGTAATAGTAAAGTTGCAGAAAATTAGACTTAAATGGATTATGACCAACTGTTAGTTCGATACTTATACAGAAGTTTCCAATCCAGAATTGACATTTGAAGTTATCCTTAAAATGTAGTTTTGGAGTCCTAAACTTCAGGATGCATTCAAACAAATATAAAGAACGTGAAATCAGATAACATCTGCACAAGATATGTTACATACATTGGGGTTTAAAGGCACAAGGTTTGTGGAACAATACGATATGTTTGTAACAAATCTTCATTTTACCAGAGCAACCGAGTGCTTTACCGCAATGATCCTACCAAAGACAATAAATTGTCAAAATCACCAATAGGCAGTAAAATGTATATATGTATGTATCATTAACACTAATTTGACTACAAAATATAATATATATTATAGCAATAAATATTCATTTTTACATTAATAAGCAGTAGCATGTGCAATACATGTATATTTAAAAACCTAAGCGAGAGTGACTTTTGTTTCTAAAAAGGGTCATTCTTTTACAGACGGTACTTTTCAGCCGTCTAGGACAAGTACATGTATCTTACCAATTATTCTATGGTCACACTTGTCAATGAAAATGGATGGAATCTGACTTTCCATGTAAGCGTTGTTAAATATAAGCGCTTTCTGAATGCTGTGAATTTGAAGGTATGCATCATTGGTTTTATGTAACAATGATCCATAGCTGGTGATTACTTCATAGGTCAAGTTTTGCTTTTATACACCTATTCACGATTTAGCTCAAATCTTGTCAAACATTAGTTACTTAGTTGGCATGTTGAATAACAGTTCAGCACAATTAATATCAAAAATGGAAGGATTATACTTAAGGTAAAATGCCAACTATTCTATCAGAAATGTAAAACAATATGACAAGTGCCATACAACTTGGCATGAAGTATTGTAATGTTTATCTTTGTTACAACTTACAATAACTAAATGTAGATTGGACCAGTTAGGCATTCACTTGTGTATCACATGTTCATCAATGCAGCAAACCATTGAAATGCACGGCATCAGTTCAAGAAAGAAAATACTGAACACAAGACTACCATACACATGATATAAATCTTCTAGAACAATACTATAATGCAAAACAAGAACTAACAAGAGATGTTTGTAAAACATTATGCCCCCCTGTGGCCTTGACCTTTGACCTGTGACCAAAATCAATAGGGTTCCTCTGCTACCCAAGATGAATGTGTGGACCTAGTTTGAGGATGATAGGTCAAGGGGTTCTTGAGTTATTGATCGGAAACAAAAAGGTTACGGACAGACAGATGGACCGACCGACATGTGCAAACTAATATGCCCTCTCTTCCTAGGCGGGGCATAAAAAGTACATCTAGCAACTATATTTAAATAAAACTAATTTTTCCAATTTTAACAGTGAACTTGACCATCACCCAAACAGTGAATGCAGATTTTTGTGACTTTTTAATACTGGATGATATTGTAAAATGAATAAAACTATATGATGGCATGTTTTGATAGTGATGAAATCTTGATGTTAGTCAAAAAACTTTTTTCTAAGATTGTACCAAGGAACAAGTGTTGCATAATTCCTAGAACATTTGGTAAGTGTGATGGCAACCTCTCCAGACAAGCACCCTTTGGGAGATGCATACGTTGGAGGTATGGTGAGGATTTTGCTCTATAGAGCATGAATTGATAACAAATGAGTGATTCCATGACAAAACCTGTATTGGTGTCGTTGATTATGATGGTTGAGTAATTTCCAATGAAAATTCTGAGGTCAAAAATTAAGCACTTTCTCGGATGTAAATTTTATTTGGTAAACAGATTTTTTTTTAGAATTTAATTAAAAGTACATTTGGATTAAGCCTTTCTGAGGAGACTTCATCCTTTTGTAATTCACTTTTCTATTTTGTTATTAATATTGGAACCATTATAAAAAGGAAAGTAAATGTCTGATTTTAATACTTGTAGTATTAAATAAAACTAGAAAAATACATCTATTAAAAAATTTGAAAATCAACCTCTTGGTCACTAATACAGGTTTTCTTTTGGAAGAGCTCAAATTCTTGGTGTTGATGAAGAGAGTGAGTATCCCTAGAGAGGGCCACATTGGAAAGGTTGTACTGTATATGCACCAAGAAAATGATGTAAATGTTGAATATATAGGTTAAAAACTTTTCATAAATATTAAATATTCAAATCTTATTGGAATGCCAAAAGTGCCATTGGTCAACATCCGTAGTTCAAACAAGTCATCGAACTTTCAGAACAAGGTCTATATATGTATTTATATCACAAAAAGATCATTATACACTCACACCACTTTTAACCATCAAACTTTCAGAACAAGGTTTATATATGTATTTATATCACAAACAAATCATTATACACTCGCACCACTTTTAACCATCAAACTTTCAGAACAAGGTTTAAATAGGTATTTATATCACAAACAAATCATTATACACTCGCACCACTTTTAACCATCAAACTTTCAGAACAAGGTCTATATATGTATTTATATCACAAACAAATCATTATACACTGACTCGCACCACTTTTAACCATCAAACTTTCAGAACAAGGTTTAAATAGGTGTTTATATCACAAACAAATCATTATACACTCGCACCACTTTTAACCATCCAACTTTCAGAACAAGGTTTATATAGGTGTTTATATCACAAACAAATCCTTTTTTACACTTGTACCACTTTTAACCAAAGAAACCCGGGATTAGGGGCAAATTCTTAGTTAAGGAGGCAATTTCACATAGGAGATTCATATTTTGAGCCAAAACCCTTCAGGTTTCCAGATCCGAGGAGATCCATCCACACAGTAAACTATCTGGGACCGCAACAGATGGCCCCTTTAAACAGCTTTCTGGATTAAACGGGTTCTGGTTTAACGGGGTCCCTGTGATTATATGTTTTGAGACAAGCTTACAAAAATTCAACAAGCAAGACATTTAACACATATACATTCTCTTACTATTTCATAGATTTTTCAGAGCTATATAAAGACATTTTAAAGCAATGGTCAATTTTTGGATGACAGTAAAATAAACCAGTATGGCTAAAATAAAATATCGTGATCAATACACAAAATATAAATAGTGAAAATATCAGGAACTACAGGATTAAACATGTAACTTACAAAATATCGTGAATACACAAAATATAAATAGTGAAAATATATGTAACTACAGGATTAAACATGTAACTTACAACATAAAAGAAAAACATATGGCATTATAACTACATATAAATATAACAAAACTTTACTATATATGATATACAAGTATATATTTGTGATTCATATTTATGCATCATAAATACTTCAGTGCCGTTGTTTAATTATGTTGTAGGTAGTACAAGGTTACCACTAGCTGTAGATGTAGCGGGACCATTTTACAGTATACGAGGGTTGTCCCATTAAATCGTAGACTATGTCTATAACATAATAATTTGACATTCTAATGTTATAATTTTACACACATATACTATTTCATCATTTTTATCTGTTTTATTGCATTTTCTTTTGAAAATAAAACATACTTGTGTATTTTGTGTAGCATTATAGAAACTCACATACACGGGAGCGGCGCATGTCTTTTGATAAGATAACTGAAATAGCTCTAGCTTTAAATAAGTTGTCCTATCTGTGGCAAACTTCATTATTCCGCCAAATAATGTTACTCATGGATTCTTTTATCAGTTTGACGTCATACTTTCAAATTTCATAAATGTAACGTCTGTTATTTCCGCATGGCGCTATTTTTATGCAAATTGGTGAATAGTGAATTTTGAAAAAATGGCGAAGTCTGGGAAAGCAGCGGCGCACAACGCAATCATCGGATTCTGTGTGAAGTGCAGAATGACCCCCAGAGACACTCTGAAGAAGATGAAATCTGTTGAGCAGCACAGTGATGTGTCGCAAGCGCTCGTATTCAAGTGACATAAGAGATTTTGACAATCTAGAATTTCAGAGAATGGATAATCCATATACTCACCCGACCTTGAACCCCGGGAGTTTGCTTACATTCCGGCTCTGAAGTCTCATCTGCGAGGACGAACATTGAAAAACGCGATGAGATCAAGTGTGCAATTCAAGTGTTTAACAGAAGTCTAAATAAGGACTGGTTTAAATCTGTGTTTGCGAGTTGGGTGTAGTGCCATGAAAAATGCGTACAATATGGAGGCGAATATTTCGAGAAAGAGTGAATGTCAGACACATCAAAATCACAAAACAACGTTATGACGTTAATATGCGCGCCGCATGTCTGTATGTCCTGTTATTAATTTTAACGCCATTTCAACAATTTGTGAGACAGTTCAATATAATTTTGTATACATATTGAGAAGATGTTGATAATACACCACTGAACATTTTGAGAACTTTTGTGATTGTTTTGTTGTTTTACAGCCATTGTCTACGATTTAATAGGACACCCCTCGTACATATGACTTTCCAGGGGAGGAGGTCCGGAGACATGCCAACCCCAAAACATTTTGAAATTCTATATTGCCACAGCTGCATTCTGAAGCATTTTAAAACCCATTTCATCGAAAAATAAGACAAAAAGAAGAAATTAGTTGTTTTTGTCATGCTGAAACCTTTAAAGCTCCCCCCGTACCCTCTGATTTTGAAACCATTTTTGCAAACATTTTTTTTTTCATTTTTCCAACTGATGATATGCACAATTTCATGCATATGTGAATATCACTATCTACACCCCTGACTAGTGACTTTACCATAATTGTCTTGGGCCAAAACAGTATTTAGGAGTGCAGCATTGTTGGCAAATCGGTATAAAGACAGTAAAAAATTATTTAATTTTGGCTTCAGTTAAACAAGATATGTTTACCAGGGCACTTAAACAAAGGATATTTAAGTATAAATGATCCTAAAAAAACCTAGATACACGTATGACCAAATATGTACTCCATAACAAAGTTCTATCTTAACGCACTTATGGACATAATTCGAGGTGTTGGTGCCAAAACCAGCTATCTCCATAAAAAAATTATTAACAAGATGGTAGATTCTGGCGCTAACCCCTCGGTATACCAATGTTACATCAACAACACAGAGTAAATAGGCAGTAATTGGTGTGTGTGTAATAATAAGAAGGGTTCTATCTGAAGGCTTTTTAAGTCTTTAACTCTTTTTCATATGTCTTACTTACATAGTCAATGTGATAAATCTGACAAAAAGTTAACAACAATACTTGAGAGCACAATCCATAAACTTATAGCTGAAACCATCAACTACCAGTATTAAAATATAACATGCCGTATGAATAAACCATTTTAAATTCAGCTGCTTGTACAACACCCCACATGATCCTAAGGATAACATGTCAGAGGTAAGTAGGTAGTTTTGATGGCTGCAGGAAAATGAAGACTAAACATAATAGAGACAGTAAACCCTAAAAACACCGCCCCTAGGGAGGTAAGGGGCCATCATTTGTACACTTTTGAATCCAGTACCACTAGAAAAATACTTCAAATCAAATTTGGTTGAATTTGGTGACTTGGTTTTTGATAAGGCATCATTTGAATAGAATGTTGACAAACAGACAAACAGACAGACAGACAGACAGACAGACATCACATGATAACAGAACCTAACCCTGGTCCTTTAGGACTATGGTAAGCCAAAAACCCGGAGAAATTTTGAAGCATTTGAAGATAACATCATATACACATTGTATAAACACTAGAGCAACATGATAACAGAACAAAGGGAGACAATCAAACGTATAAACCCAATTTGATAAGTCTTTCATTACCGATTTATCCATTATATTGGTTATAGGGTGGGAAGGTTGTTTAAATCCTATTTTCAATTATGAGTGGATGAATATGTTGTGTACAACATCCCTGTACTCACTACTTAGGTAAACACGATAATGAAAGAAATAGCGAATTTGAGTTATACATGTAAAGTTGAGGACAATAGCGTGTTATTTACAATCATGATTATAAATCAATACTAAACTCTTGACGTGTAAAGTTTCTTCAAAATGAATATGTATCAATATAAAGTAAACATTAATTTTCCTTTTCAAAGTAAGGCATAGCACAATGGTAGGCTATGTCGCTTTATCACATACCCGTGTATGTTTCTATGATGCCATAGAAGTCATATGGCACAGTGTGCATATAATATGCAAATGAGCGGAAAAACCTGAATGAAATCCCTACGCTTCTTGTTCACAGATGTATCTGGCTCATATGAACATAAAATGTTAGAATTGGCTTTATCCAGTAGTGTTGTTACATTAGCTACAACATCTCTAATAAGAGCCATTGCAATGTAAAACCAATTGAAAAAAATCATTTTTTTATCCAATTACTTACAGTAAAAACCGGTAAAATAGCCTGATTGTTAAAAAACTGGAAGTTTTTTTAAGTTTTATGATGTACAAACATCTTTCTTCAACAAATATGGATTAATACATTATGAGTTCATTCTTTGTAAATGCATGATTAGTGATGTTTTAACCATAGGAAATATATTTTTTATGTTTGGTTAATTAAACGAATGAACAAAAAAAGAGCATAGTATATTTTTAAACAAAATGAGTAATGATAATAAATATCCAAATCTCCAATTTTTGATGTATTAAATAGGAACGCTGATGAACACTACAGCAAAAACAAAAATAAATTGGTTATCTTGCAAGTCATGATAAATCTACTAAGCATGTCCTGTAAAATTCTCCCAACCTACCACAGGCTCTCGGACTATACCTATCCAATTCAGCAAGTTTATTCCATCACAAATGATTCATGTTTCAGACAACATCAGCACATTATCAGTTTACATAGGAACTTTGGAGTTTGATCTATCAAAATGCAATAGATTCCACATACATGATAGCAATTCGAGTTAGATGGATGGAACAGACTCACTGAACGTGTCTATACTAAATGACATCAGATACTTACAGTCACCTAATATACATCTAATATAAATGGCATTTTAGAAAAAAATGTTTTTCCCATGTTTTACTGATATGCTTACTATAAACACATCAGTTGTTAGATATATTTAATGAACTAGAAAATGATAAAGATATATGAGAAGTATACATATATATATATATATATTGTTCCATTGCTCAAATAGCAAACTACTAACAATGAATCTGTTTCTCCAGCTGATCACCGGAAAATATGATGTCAGAACAAAAATATAAACCCTCTGGTTAATAATACTTTTGTTGCACATCTTCAGTCACTATGGCAACAAGAAAACCAACGATCTGGATATAATGTTTCAGTCATTGATGTAACGATATAACAAACTTCCATACAGCGTCCCTACAGTTCAGTCCTCTGTTGTGAAGCTTCAACATTCTCGTAAACAACTTCGGGGGATGGATCTGAATGAGAAAGTGTGAGTATGCAAGTCAATACAAGGTATACAATGAAAACATCTACAAACAATAAATCCGTGATAATTTTGTCAATCTACAAATATAAGATATGTTAGTGAAATAATGCAAATGTTTATTACTGTTATCCCGAAAAATATTTTTTGTGTCTTTTAAGAATTAAAGAAACATCTCCATGAACCCATAATGCCCTCACTTTCCAGGGCATACCAGCAATATCAAGGACCATAATGTAAGTATGAGACAAGGGGTTATGCCGAAACTGTATTAAAGTCGGATTTTTTCATTAAGTAGGTATAACCCATATTCATATTTGACTAAGATATCATGCAGACAAATACTCTGACCAAGTTTAATGAAGATTGGGTATAAACTGTTTAATTTCTGACAGGGAAAAAAGATTTAAACGCAAAATTGTTAATGACATCCGACTGCCCGCCCATCAGCCTGCACGGTTTTCGGCAATCTACAAGCTGTAATTTTTTGCTGAAAATCTGGCTAAACAGCATGTTTCTCTTTTTTCTGTTATCTATAATATTAACCAAAGTTTCATCACATATTTACGTGTGAGTTTAGAAAGGGTCTTCATATCATTTTGCTATATTGATCATGCATAATCTGGGTGTCATGCTTCAGCTTGCTATATACATGTATATATATTTATGGGTTCTCTTTGTTTATCTATTACTAAAATAATGTTGGTAAATTATGTCAAAAATGATACAAAAGTATTTAACGCAAGACCAGAGCCCAGGAGTATAATGGATACTTACACTCGGTAAATTTTGTGATTTGAATACTGTTATTAGTTTGATACTGAAAATTTGAATGTGCAATATGCTTGAAAATGTCATTATGAGAGCTAAATATTCTTTTTGGTCCATTTTCATTGTGACTTTATGGTGAATTATGGGAGATGGGAGTAATTATTGGGTTTCACTGCCACTACCCACACTCAGACTTAATAAGTACTCATATTATTGTAATCTCATAATACACTCAGATCTCTAAGAAAATGGGCTTCAAAGAATAATCAGCACTAATGTTACATTATCATACATTGTAAACACTCAATATGAATCACTTTCAGTCTCAAAACGTAAATTTTGTGTTTTGAGATCTAAGTACCGAATGTAAGTATCGGTCATTATTCAAGGTTCGGGAATATAACGGCAATCATTGTCAAGATAGTGGACTTCTTATTTGTTATACTATGGACCTAGATGACCCTCTGTCAAGCTTAATTGCGGTGTAATATCATAACATTGGTAGAAATGGATATATTCTACGTATGCAAACACATGACATAATTTGTTATTGTGGCAATCATATATCAACACTCCTCATATAGTATACAGTCATGCACTCATGGTACATAAGAATGTTTGAGACATCTTAAGGCATAGCAGTAGTAGTAATAGTATTACCGACACAATTCCAGGGCTCAATGCAACACTGTCGTAACTCCTATGTATCTATATAGGAGTTACGACAGTGTTGCGATGAGCCCTCGACACTGTCATTAAAAGACAATGCACAAGAAAATTAGAAATCCCCATTACCAAGAGAAAATTTGCTGTCAGCATAAACAAGAAATGTCTTTAAAAAAAGGTGTAGATAGAATGATGTCTTCCGGTATGTTAAATGAAATAATGTTTTCTGCAACATAATGAAAAATAAATCCTTTCAAAAAATTAACTCGGATCTACATATACTATAGTCATGGACCTTTCTTATCAGGGTCAATTTATATATGCTGTCTTCTCGTAGATTCGTGCCCCTATATAAGCAGAAAAGTCATTGCAAGTACATTCAGTACACAGTTTACTTACATATTTTTCATTTTAAACTAAAAAACTAAAAAAACCATTAATGTAAACCATTACAAAGTCTGAAGCAACATTTGTTTATGTTTTGCAACGAAAAATGAGCTTAAAAACAGAAGGTCAGCGATCTGGATTGTCTTGAAGCTTTCTCATTAGATTCGTGCCCCTAGAAAATCTGCCTCGTTCATCAAAATCAATGTTATACAGTTACGCCAAAAAAATGCATATACACTTTCAGATCAAATGATTCCATTCAGCACACATTTAAAGAAAGTCTTTGTCTGCAGTTTACGGACCCTACTTAGGCCCGTAGGTAGGCAAATACTTTTTTAAAACAATACTTCTTTTTGATGTCTACAAAATAAAATTATAGCTTGATACGAGTCAATACAACTTGTTGGAGCGAAGCAATTATTTTTTGAGTCAGTACGATGACAGCAAACCAACTTATTTTCAATTTTGGCCCCAGTTGTATCATTACCGTAGTTAGTATAAAAATGTATACATACATTTAGATCAAAGGAATAAATATGGTAGAGTTGTACTCATTGAGATGAGAGAAATCAAGACCAATCTACACTATATACATGAAGTCATACATGATCATCAATAACAAACTATACAACAACAGGCAGACACAGCCATAACTCCCGCCAAAAGGCTCAGTTTAAATAATTAGAATTTACACTCCAAGTTTGGTCACTTATGTTACATACTAAATATGAAAGCTCTGGGGACAAGAAAATTGTTCAAGTTTTCAATTTTACAATCTTTCTTTAGCTCCTGCGACCTATTTATGAAACAGACCGTAACCGTTTGAACAACTTTGAAGGAGGACCACAAGAGGCATGTTCCTGTGAAGTTAAGTCAAACTTGGTCTAGAGATTTAGGAGGAGATGTCATTCGAATGAAAAGTCAACAGACTAACGCACACAGACATACATGACATACATGACAAGCAATTTGTCATGACATAAGCTCTCTGGACTTTCGCCAATAGAGCTAAAAAAAACCATAACCAGGGAGAAATTGCAATCCACTGTTTGCCCACAGACAAAAAGTGCTTAGTGTTTAATTGTCCGGACAGAATTTTATAGAAAACCAATCTGCCCCCTTTAATGGTTATAATATTAACTTAATTAAATTTTACATTGGTTTGTCAAAACATGTTTAAAATATAAAAATCACTTTCGATGGCTGCTTTCTGGGTTTCTAACCAGTGCTGTCCCCTAATTCAGGGATTGTGAAGACCATGAAAGAATGACGCCCATGACATATTGTGAAACCCGATCTCCAAAACATCAGACCAGCCCTCCGCCTCTAGACCATTAAATAGAGAGCTTAATAACTAACAACAGGACATTATCATTAACCACCATTTGGCTGAAATGACTGACTAAAATAATACCTAAATTAGATTTGGAAATAAGACAAAAACTTTGAGAGCAGACAGAAATTACCTTTATTACTTCATGCAATAAGAGATTGTTTAATGGATTTTAGATATTACTTGGCTTTATGTCTGAAATAAAACATCACACTTGATTTCATCAAAGACCATTCATTTATTAAACACAAGCAATGTTACGAGATGATATTCAACACATCAAAAACTTTGCAGCCCAACAATACTATTCACCAAGCCAAGCCCAGCCATTAAATTCACAAATATGCCAGTAAATGATAGAAAAATCAAGAAAAGCAAATAAGCAATTCAACGGGGAATTATTGTACTATAATAGTGTCCGACAAAGTTTGGTATTATTATATATTGTATTTGCCTAAATGGACCGATTGGCAGACAAACATATACAGTCGGACCTTGTTTATTCGACGATCTTTTATCCGAATACTTGGTATCATCTGATATAAATATCAGGTCCTGATATATCTCCTTTTGCATGTCAAATTGAAATGGGCTATTCGAGGCTATGTATTATTTGAAATAAAATTTCGGACCCGATGAATTTGAATGAACGAGGTCGGACAGTAACTACGGTACATCGTAACAGAAGGGTCTAGAATCAGACTAGGTATCCTTGTACGATTAATTTCATAATGTTCCAACAGTTAACTGGAAAAACTTTAAATGGGAATACCAGAGGCCTAAATTAAAATTAAGATTGTTTGCCCTTTACCGACCGACCCGAGATTTGGCCGCCGACTCAAAAAAATTTATTGCAAAATTCGGATTTTTGGTTATAAACCCGACCATACACCATTATGTCACACTACGATGTGTGGAGTTTGTTCTTCCTAGTTACAAAACAATGACTATTTTTGTTTCATTATGTTTGCCTTATGATAACTTCCTCTTGTTAGAAAAACTTTGGAACCAAAAGTTAGAAAAAAGTATGACACAAAAATGGTCATAGTTGCTCTTATAATATTTTCATCAACAATTATTGAAGCCTTGTGTTCATACTCACTAAAACAGAAGGGTTATATAATTGAAGTATTAAAAATAAGTCCACATAAAGCTGTCAATTTTGCTTTCATTTTACCAACATTAATTTTTTCTGAATTGATCCGAGCTTATGTTAACCATGTTTTTGACAACCACATGTCATTTAATCGTATCTTTTTTAATATTTACAATTATTTTACTGTACCCGCCCACCCAATGTACCACATGCCGAAATTACCACGCACGAACAATACATATCGACTAAAACATTAAAATTTCCACAATAAAATAAAATATTTTTACTACCTACCTACCCACCTCTAAAATCTAGGGTCGGTAAAGGGCAAACAAAGACTTTTTTAATTTTGGCCGGATTTATGTTTTGAGATCAGGCCCCAATCTCTCAAAGCATCTCAAATAGAAATCTCAGCTCAATATAAGATTTTGCCCAAATAGAGACTGAGGTTGAGACAAATCTCATTTGAATCTCTTGAAATATTTTTGAGAAAAAAACTCATCTCATCTTTTTCGTTTTGTAATACCGATTTGAGTCCGGTCTCAGATGAGGAAAATCTCAACGATTCGAGACAATATTTGAACTGAGATTTAGCTAAAATTGAGATACTTCAGGAGATCTGGGCCAGATTGCTAACCTTGTATCCATTAAACAAAATATACTATATGTAAACCTAGTAGTGGTTTTATTGTCGGAATCTGTTTTAAGTTAACTAGCATTTTGGCACTTATCACAGAGTTTCAGACAAACCTCATCTGAAGATCACCGTGAAATTCAGACCATTAACATCATACGAACATATTTTCATAAAACATTTTTTTTCCTCCACAATCTAACTCAATAACCTGCAGATCATCTCACAATTTAGACCGACTTTCAACAGAACTAAGTGAGATCATATTATTGAGATTTAACTGTATATAAAATTTTGAGAATGAACATTAATTTTAATCCGACAAATATCCTCGAACAAAAAAATCCTCCGAGACTTACCAAATGCATCATTTGCATATAAGTTTTCCATGGAATCTGACACTTGTAACGCAGCTTTCTTGTCTGCCAACATCTTCTCAAAACAATCATGTATCATAATATATTGAGACTGAAAGTATACAACCAATAGTCAGTGAGTACTAATAAATAATGTTATTCTTAAAATATTGTTGGTTTTGCATAACCTTACAAAGCAAAGTTAAGTTGGATATGTAAGTATCTTTTTATATAATTTTTGTGTTTATACTAGTGTCAGACTATTAACAATGTGTTTGTGCAATAACTCAAACTCCAAACCAATAAAACTACAACATCTTTGCATCATTTCAATTTGCGCCGTTCACCTTTTTTTAAAGATATTTCTTGTTTAAAACAAACTTTTGCTGCAAATAAAATAAAATGACCTGTTTATGACAAAGTAAAGTTGTGCGTTAACATAGTACAATGTCATCTATCGGATGAATTTGTTTTTTTGAACATCTAAAAAGAGATAAACAGGAATGTCCGTCAATAATATTCTATAATGACATACCTCAGTTTGTACCATATACACTCTGTTCTTTCTCAAGCCTACCACCATATCAAATATATCTATAGTATCGTTCTCGTTAAATTTTTGACTGTTAAGATACAGTTGTAGTCTGTCCACACATATGAATGTACCTGTACGACCAACACCAGCACTGAAAGTAGAAGATAATTCAAGTTATGATTTACAGCTAATAGGCCATCTTGAATGTTTTTGAAAGAAAACAAGGGATGTTTCTAAAACATTATGCCCCCTCATGGGAAACAGTTCATGTACAATTGACCCCCGTGACCTTGACCTTTGACCCCAAAATCAATAGGGTTCCTCTGCTACCCAAGATGAATGTGTGGACAACGTTTGAGGATGATAGGTCAAGGGGTTCTAGAGTTATTG
This sequence comes from Mactromeris polynyma, assembly GCA_032209605.1. NCBI lineage: Eukaryota > Metazoa > Mollusca > Bivalvia > Venerida > Mactridae > Mactromeris > Mactromeris polynyma. The sequence continues at coordinate 20,484,628 of JASFXZ010000005.1, forward strand.
ATCAAAAACGAAAAGGTTACGGAAGGACGGACGGACGGACCGACATGTGCAAAGCAATATGCCCTCTCTTCTTCGAAGGGGGGCATAAAAATTATGTCACACTCTAAACTCATCATGTAGATTGTCTGTGTGAAGTTTCATGAAAATACTATATAGAAGGAGTTCGCTCCATAAGTTTTTGAGAAAATCTAACAAGGCCGTCTGTCGGCCATCTTTAATGTGATAAAAAAGAAATCATGTCACACACTACAACTCATCATGTTTATCATTTGTGCAAAGTTTCATGAATAATTTTCATAAACTGTAGTTTATAAAGTTGTTTTGCTCCCCAATACTTTGAGAAACACCAAGATGGCTGCGGACAACAAATTTTTTCAAAATGTTATATTTCGGTGTCTTACATAAGGGCCGCCCCTATCTGACTTTTTCACACCTTAGAGGTCTTAAACAAAGGATAACTATTTGTAAACAAACACTCCCAGAGGTGTTCAAAATACAGAGTGACAGTTTAATGGTTGTAATACTGGGACATAAAACAACAGTATTTACACATAGGGACTAAATAAGGTGATCGTATTACAGAAGTATTATTAGACCTTAGGACCATTGAAGTATCTAGGATAATCTTTGTAATTCTTTCAAAAAGTGATCGTAAAAGCGGGGCGGTCTTAATATCAGACCAGTTGTTCTACGGAACTTTGGAAGTCTAGTATGTAAATGCATACTTCCATGAAAGTGGACATTTTTCGCTGGCTGAAATTTTTCACCTTTCTTAAATTTTCAAACTTGCAAACATTTCTATATTGTGAACATATACTTTCATACCTGCAGTGAACAATCATTGGCCCAGTCATATCATGTGGGACATGATTTCTCACAGTCCTGACAAATTCAATAAAATGATCAAATTCTACGTTGGCAGAGAAATCTGGGAAGTCCAAGTAGTGAAAGTGTATCACTTGACGAGAAGAGTCGTTCTGTAAGAAAATAATATGAATTTTAATGAAATGCCACCGCATTGTATAGTCAGAAAATACAGAACAGATGTTTTGACCGGCCAAACCTTCACTAATTTAAGTTATATCATGTTGTTTCTTTTTGATTTATATTTGACAGGTACCGTACTTATTTTACAGAAATTCATGACTGCACAAATATAGCAAAATTGATTCTCCACAAAATTTCTGTTTCTACAGAATATAATTATACCATACATGTCCTATTCATTGTTCCTGCCCTATTAGACATGCCCTGGCTATTTTTGAGGCTCTACCTTGGCTAAAACATAACAAAATGAACCTTTTTCGCCAGCAGAAGCCATTTTTCCAACAGTTAACCAGTTTTGTCAGCCAAAATACCATGAAAATTGGCGTAAACAGTTGCCTAATCTTTCTACATATCCGGCATTTAATTTCAATAATTATATTTTCATATGTGTCATAATTGATCAGACATTCATCAGTATAAATGGAAATCCATTGTGTATACTGTTGATTGGAACAATCACCTATTAAACAAGCAAAGACCTACAGGTCAGACCTTTAAAAAGTGATCATGGAGAAAATACTTGAATAAAGTTGTTTTGAGAAAAAGTAAGTACTTTGTTCAATAAATGTTACCTAAAATCTTCCAATATTTTGGGAGTCGCCACACCAATTATTAGTGATGGATAATCGGACAAATTTCACATTCGATTATCGGATCAGTTTGAAAACTCATAATCAAATCGGAAATAATCGAAATATCTAGTTTTTTAGTGTAAGTATAATGCTGACAGTTAATTTCATTTATAAAACAATATTTATCTCTTTTTACTACATTTAACATCAATGGGGTTTTATATAACTCTTATATCATAAGATCATTTTATCGAGTATAATCGATTATTGTAGTTCATAATCAATTGTCGCCGACGTTGGTTGTCCAGCGACGATTTTTCACACCAGACTCATCTACAAAATGGTGAAAGAAAGCTCTGTACTAAAATAATTTTTACGGAACCATGACGTGTAACATATTATTATCATGGACAACTTACCACTGTGACATAGAAGATAGAAATATTGTATTTATCCAGTTGGGATATTGATACAGGGTTGACCACAACGTCTCCATACTGTTTGGGCTCTCGGAGTTCATCTGGCCAATACTTCTCACATTTCACCTTAAATTCAATGATAACATAATCACAAATTATACATCAAATGCAGTAAATGTCACCATGCACTTATACGTTTCAATATCCTCCTGGCTTTATAGAAGTCTTCAAGAAAGCACCCTTTAGAACATCAAAGTTGTAATAGTAACTTCCGTTATTTACAGCCAGATTTCAATATTTGTACAGAGTTACAATACATAGTGAAAATAGCCCATCCCCATGTTTTTATATCAAATATATTTGTTGCGTAGTGAACAACTGTCTATGATTCTAAAATTATTTTTAATTTTGAGTGCTGAATCAAAAGAAAAAACACTTTTCAACGTTTCTATCAAATTTCAATAAAAGGGCCATAACTCTGACAGGAATCATGGAATCTGACCAGCTCTTGTGCTGTTAGGGTTATATATACCTATCTAAATTTAGGTAGAAATAATGATAGCAAAGCTCACCTGAGCTGAAGACCCAAGAGAGCTAAGGAGTATAGAAAAATCAAAAATCTTATATTGTCATGAACTATGAAAATTATGTTTCTACAAAAATGTAGTAACTTCTGATACACTGTATCAGTAAATCATTCTGAAATTAAGAGAAAACCTTTTCTTGTCAGTATTAGATCATAAAGTGTCAAATACTACCCTATTGAATTTATTAAAATAGGGAACATCTTTGTAGTTAGAGTGCAGCTAAATTTGGGTTAAAAGCAGGAATGTGACCCCTGTTCAAGGTCGTCAGCAAGAAAATCAAGCATTAACAAGAAAATCTTGATAATTTTTTGTCGAACAAAGCTAGAGGGCCACAGGGGTGTCAATAAGAGCCAGGAACATTACCCAGTAACTAAGGCATCATTACCCGGCTACTTTTCTTGTATGAGTGATCATAATTCAGGGGAGTACCCCCCAAATCCCCCGCCTACTTTTGATGATTTCCCTGCTAATTCAAAAATTAGTGACACCTCTGCGGGCCATGATGGCCCTATTTCATAGTGGGTTATTACATGTGTTAGTTTACATTATGTAGAAGCTTTGGTAATATATTTATTAACTGCATATGAATATTTGTTCAATAACTTTATATTATGTATTTATTATAATTTATCATCTAATATATATTTCATCAGTATCATTAATGAAATGAGTGTACATGTGTGCAGGGTTACATCAAGACATCAGGCCTTCAAGTGCATAAAACTTAAGAAATCCAACCAATGACAAACAATATATCATTCAACAAAGTCTAAACAATCACGGCATTATTTTATGACACCACACGGAGACATCTCCGCCAACCATACGCGACTGCACCAAGAGCAACTGTAACATTTAGAGTCTTTGTACAAATCACGCTGTTGTAATGTACAACTAAACGGTCGTAGTAACTTGCATTTACTCAGATATGTGTCTTAAATTGTATCGACGAAAATGAGATATTTGTTAAGATTAATACATGTACATGGAAACTATCGGGAAAATGCTAGTTTTAATGAAGCACATTTATAGAGAGTGTACAATACATGTACAAATTAATACATGTAAGACAGGGTCATTATGAAGACCTGAAACCTGAAAATACCCATCAATTAATTAGATGCAATCAGCATGTTATTAATTACACAGTTCTACTACATAGACATCAAAATTGACACTAGTAACGATGTATGTCCCTAAACAGGACTGTCCTTATATATGACCTTGTGACCTTGTAGGAACCCTACTCACTGTGGTACACAACATATTTCATAACATTGCTGGAAAATTTCCTTCAGGTCCCATGAATCATTTACTAATAACAGCCGAGACAATGAAGTATTCCAAGTAGTCAGATGAACCAACACACTAACCAGCCTCCCTCAAGGGGCATAACACAAATAATTCTAATATAAAGCTTTGCACTACACAATATTATACAGATTCTATAATCTGGTATATGGATATAATATGAGCATCTTGAAACATCTACAACAGGGTTGGAACTAAACACCGGAAGTAACAGCAAGTTCGTTCAGAAATGAAATGTGCGGCGCTGCCATACAAGACCCGTATTAGTGATGTAGGTCATGACGTCAAATATTTCCCGAAGAAAGCATTGACGTCGTAAACTAGGAGCTTTATCCGGAGTGTTTTAGAAGCTTAATTGTGATATCTAGAATTACATGAATGTGAAAAAGTTTATGAGTACTGCATAATTTTTTTTTTCCAATTATTATGAAGCCTTTTCGGCCCCGTTTTCGTCCGTACTATCCGCGATACTACGTATAGCGCACTATTAGAAATAGTGTACGCGTGCAAGGTTCCTATATAGCGGGGGTCAGGCTATTCTCTGTAAAACAGATGACAAGACTTGTTCAAGTACTAAGTATAATGTTTATTTTCAGTGTCCAGTTCTAGAATGATGTTAATATTACATAATAATTAATTGATGTGTTATATTTGGGTATATGTGATTACAGTTCAAGTCGTTTAAAAGCATATTTGGGGAATATCGCTTAGCTAGTGAGGGTACCATAACGACTTGAAAAGTAGTACATCTACACCAAATAAAGCACATCTTACAAATACATTTAACTTTAATTAGATGTCTTAATACAGTATAGTAATAAAACAAGAAATATTCTTTATCATTACATACTCCAATGAATAAACGTAATTAAAGTAAACATGTGTATAACATTGTATTTTAATACATCAAAAAATATACTTATGTCATACACATCAAAAATGCAAACAAACTCATAAGAATAATTATGTATATCAGAATTAATTAAATGTTCATTTCATTTAGAAGTAAAAATAGAAAAATGTATAATATTGATAAAAATAACATACCTGTAAAACAGATGACAAGACTTGTTCAAGTACTAAGTATAATGTTTATTTTCAGTGTCCAGTTCTAGAATGATACTGGACATTGAAAATGTCGCTACTTAAAGTGTCTTGAGTCAAGCTTGTCACTGGTGGTTTCTAAATACAGGTAGTTTTACTCAAGGTTTAAAATAAAACTTCTTTTGATTTATGTAATTTTGAAGTCTACAGTTGATAGATAATCAGACAGGAATGTATTAAGGCATATTTTTATAATTGACTAAGCCATTTGAACAAAGGGGTGATAAAAACAAACCATTAGATAATAATAGGGCTTAGCCTAGAGAAGCTATACAATTTTAACACCATCTGTTACTATAATATAAACTAGATTTTAGTATATCAATTGTAATTGTTTAAAACTTTAACTGCATTATAAAATATTAAAATATAGTATTCATATTTGAAATCTACATTTCATGACAATAATTTTGATACCAAAAATGGTATGATTATGAAATGAACAACATAAAAAGTGAATTTAATAATTATACAATAATATTGCTATTTATGTTATAAGAATATACAGCAAAAATATGAATCATAATAATTCCTCTGGAGTCCTTTAGCTTTGGACCCCAAAGCTCACGCAAAAATATGGATCATTTAAGGAAAAGTTGTACCATCCAATCAAGTGACACGTATGTTTGCATTTAAGGATCCGTGACAGGGTGTCACATGACAGGCAGTATTATTTCCAAGAAATGTAAACTTAACTCTTTTTTTTTTTTTTATAAAATTTGTTGGTATTAATATACAACTATTTACACACAAATAAAAAGACATTTATAAATTCAATGACATATATATACACATAACATTGAAGAATACATTTGAACATAAATCATATACAGAACAATTTTGTACACTTTGCGCAAATTATGTAATAATACGTACGTCAGCAACACGTAAGCGTGTGCGAAAAATAGAGCATCACAAATGTGAGCTAGCAACACCATGTAGTGTGCAATAATGAAGTAAAAACCTTCATATTGAATATGAACCCTATAAGTAGGAATGCATAATAATTACCCAGTAAGGAATCACATATCTGATATCGATAGTGGAGATATATATCCACTATGTTCAGTATGAAGATGAATGAAAAAAGGTTTTTGTAGAATTTTGGTTAACTTATAACTTTGCCAAATAGATAGACGTACTTCTGTGGGAACCTGGTAAACCTTTCCTGTAAGTTCACTGTCAATAGTAAAATCTTCCCAAGTAAGTTTGAGTAGTGGACAAATACGAGAACCGTGAATGCTAAGGTCTGACACTGTTTCAGGCATATTAAAGTGGATATGTGAAGGGCACAAAGGGAGTTTCATAATGGGTATAAAGATACATTGGGCTGTACTTGTGACTTCCAACAGTAAAACTGGTGACTTTCTTAGTTTTATAAGCTGAGTAATTAAGACTAGTAGCAATATTGTATTCAAGACTAAAAACAAAAGGTTTGCATGTTCCCAAGACAATGTTAATGTGAAATCAAAATCATTATCATACTCTGGCTTGGGTGTATAAATAAAAGATGGCAAGGTAGATGGCAAGGCTCTAATATGACGACTTTGCTGGAGAATAAGTACTGTGGTAGACAGTTTCTTTAGTTTAAAGAACATACCTATCAACAAGAAAGTAGTAACTAAGGTGGAACTAAATGCACCAATAATAAGTATTCCATTGAAATCAGGCCAATCGGACTGAATAGCAATATGACCATCTAATATAGGCTCAGCCAAAGTTTGAAAAACTATATCATCATTTTTGGCTATTTCTACCATTTTCGACAAATTGAGATGGTTCTGTTTGTCATCGACTAAAATGTTAGACATTTCGTGGTTATACAATTTAAACTGAGGTACTGTTACATTTAATGGCGATGAAAATATAGAATCACCAAAAATATGTTGGAACTTGTCATTGTTAAAGAATTCCTGCAATAATACTAAATTGACTGGGTGAAGTTTGGTGATCTGAGTACCACTTGTACTATTGCATGAAATTAATCTAGGTGGCAAATAAAATTCAGTACTACTCAAAGAACATTCACAAGGTAAATCAAAAATACAAAAATTACAACCCTGTACCATCTGATGTTTTGCATTGCACTCCATAGACAAAAATGGAGAGTTGTACAACAAAATTTTGCTGGATGAAAGTTCAATGGCTTTCGGGGTTATGATGTCATGTACAAATCTAAAGTCACAATAGTGATGAACATTAGCTCTGTTGTTCGCAAATACTGACAAAATACATGAATCTTTAGTGACAGGAATGAGAGGTAAGTTCATGTGACAATGCTTATGTGCTAAGCCTTGACATGTAGCAAGTTGGGATTCACTGATATGGACATAAAATTGTTCATTGGAAGTCATTGCAAAGTGACTGGGTATATCAATCAGTTGGGTTGCATGGCTTGATGTTTCATTGATAGGAACAGGTAGAGATATTACCTTGAACAAATCAAGAGGATCTCTTGAATAGGAAATTGGGATTTTCAGTGTTAAGTACAATGAGGACTTTGTTCTGGTATACAAAAACTTAGAGTTACGATAAAGCTCAGATGCAGATTTGGTTGCAACATAAAAGCCAGTATAATTCTGAGCGAGAATTGACTGTATATCATTTAAAGTTGACTGTAGGACATCCACATGGATAAGAAGTGGGGATAATCTACCATTTGATAGGTCAATCATAGCTAGTTTAAATTCATCTAGCTCATGATTCAAAGTGCTAGACAAAGTAAGCTGTTGTAGCAGAAGTGTTGACATTTCTGTAAATGTACCTTGTATAGATTTTGCATTTTTCTCAATTTCCTTTTGGATAGCTTGAATAGCAAAATGGTTTTGTTTTACTCCTTCAAGTAAATTATCCATTCTTTCATTTGACTTTGCCATAAATGAGCTCAGATGTTGACCATGTTGCACAAGGGCATTTGCAATACTTTTAGTCCGTTTGTTTAATGCATTTACATGCTTAGCCAAAACATTTACATCGTCTACTGTGGCTGTGCCAAATAGTGTTTTGGAGAATTGACCTATGAATGGAAGTAGGGAACGTTTGCTTCTAGAGTTATCAACAATATTGGTATGAGGCACAAGTTTTTCAATAAGCTCCATGGTATGGTTAAGTCTGGCACTAGTCTGATGTCTTAATGAATTGAGTTGAATTACAACATCAGATATGACCTTACAAGTGTCTTTATTTTGAAGGCATGGTTCAAAAGCAGGGAAACGTATATGCTCAGGAAGTTTGATCTCAAAAGTATGTAGCCAGTATTCCCTACAAAGTGTCAATTTAGCTTCTTTTTGGAAAACAACACCATAGTTCAATCTTGGTATCAAGTTGGTTGCTGATGCATGGGACGTAAAAGTAATGATTGTCAGGACTAGGAGAAGGGCACTCAACAATGATCCATCTGAAAGTACAAAAAAAATACCAATAGTGAGACGAGTTGGATATCCGATAGCACTATAAGACAAGGAATGAAATTCCTTAATCTCACTATTGGGAAAAACAGTTTTGAATTTTGAAAACCCCAGCCTAAAGGTTCCTAACAAGCCAAGTTAGGGTGTGACGGATCTTGTCAAGGCACTGCAATAAATGAACCATCTATTTATCATCAGGTTTCCTCCAGAATATCCTACTTTTATATTCACGTTTTCTTTTACGTCCTGTTTTTGTATGAGTTTTCCAATATTGCTCAAGGAAGTTAGGGTCTATATGTGCTTCTGTTAACCACTTAGAACATTTTTCATCGTTCAAGTAACATCTGAAATATCTAACCTTTCCACTCATCTTAATTTCTTTTATATGTCTGGGTATTATTAATGCAGATGAAGGTTTTTTTACAGGCTGGGAACAATGATTTGAATTTCGTTCATTTCTCTGAGATGAACTACTTTCATGTTCACCAGGCTGATTGTCAGACTGAGGGCTTTTGGTCTCAACAGGCTTTAAATCAGATTTAACCTGAGGACCAGGTGCCTCAACAATCCGAGGGGTAGTATCAGTCCGAATGTTGTGGTCGTCTACAGACTGGCCAGTCGGGTTTGTAGAGTGACTCTGTTTACAAACGGTCTGATGATCATTCATGGACAATTCTTGATCAGTTGAGTCAGACTCAAGGGGTTCCTGATAGTGTTTTATCCTGTCAACATTGACAAGACCCCTATGTACTTTGTCTGTCTTACAGTTCTGTATTTTATAAGTAAAGGATTTAGAACCTAAGCCTACAATTTTGAAGGGACCATCCCACTTGTGAGATAATTTAGGGGAAAGACCAGTTTTTGTTGCATGACATTTCAACAGAACTCTATCATTGATTTTGTAGTCAGGGATTTTTGCCTTCTTGTCAAACCTGATCTTGGCTTTTTCTTTGGCTAGTTCCATATTCTGTCTAGCAATATTCCTAGCAATTTTGAGTTGATCAAGTAAATCATTAAGAAATTGTTTAGCTTGAGCCGCCATAGTGGGTTTTGGAAGTAAATCTATATCAACTGGAAGAGTCATTTCTTTACCAAACACTAGATAGAAAGGAGAAAACCCAGATGACTCAGTGGCGGGTGTAGACCTAAATGCCATCATAATACTTGGTAATAAACTAGCCCAATTCATTTGATTTTTATCTACATAAGCAGTCAAAACCTTAGCTAAAGTGCTGTTCGCACGTTCCACAGTGGCATTTGACTGAGGATGGTAGGCGCTAGTGTGGTATCTCTTAATTTGAAATAATTCGCAAAGAGCACTGACAAGTTTTGACATGAAGTTCTTACCACGATCAGACACAAGCGATCTGGGAGCACCATATCGACAAATATATTCATTATAAAGAACTGAAGCAATTTCTTTTGCATTCTGACAAACTAGCGGAAATGCTTCGGGCCATTTTGAAAAGCTATCAATAATCAAAAGAATGTACTGATGACCCTGTTTAGTTTTTGGGAGCGGTCCTAAAATATCAATATGCACTCTACTCATTGTGTCTTCAACAGGTAAAGGATGCAGAGGGGGAGGTTGTCTGTGTCTATCAGTTTTTGTACGTTGACATGAGTCACAAGAACTCACATAATCCTTAATTTCCTGGAACATTTTAGGAAACCAGTACTTTTGCTTTAACTTCATATAAGTTCTAGTAATTCCAAAATGACCCCCGCCAGCAAGACAGTCATGATAATAATAAAGTATTTCTTTTCTTTTACATTTTGGAAGTGCTAACTGAAAGACAAAATGCTCTGTTTTATCAACTTTTCCCTTAAACTTTGGTTGAAGGAGATGGTACAAGATCCCATCTTTCATGACAAACTGGTCTTCTGCCCTTAAACACATTCTTTGGTGCTTCTCTTCAAGAGGCATGACCCTAGTCTCTAGATATTCTATCAGAAAATCAAGTTCTGGGCATTCTCTTTGAAGAGCAGAAATATCATGATCAGACATAGAATCAACTTTGTCTACAACATTTATAGAAACATTATCCCCATATTCTAACTCGGCCTCAATTAAACAAACACTATCAAGTGAGTCTGCTTCAGAGCCATCACTGTCACCTTGGGAGTTGGTATCAGACGACTTAACATCTGAGTCAGGATAAAAGTCTGTATCACAAGAACTATTTGTATTTTGTGAAGTAACATCAGACAAAAGGATATTCATTATAGAATTTGGTTCAGTATCTGATTGAAGAGTGTTGGGCTTGGGGTTAACATGATTTTCATCATTATTAGAACTATTCTGGTCATAGGGTATCCGTGAAATAGCATCTGCGTTTCCATTTTTGTGACCAGGTTTATGAATAATTTCGTATGAGTACCCCTGAAGAGTTGTTATCCATCTGCCTAGTCTACCTTTAGGATCCTTAAGACTATCTAAATATGACAATGCCTTATGATCAGTAAATACAGTGAATTTCTTATGCGATAGATAATGCCTATATGCCTTAATACCTTCAACAACAGCCAAACACTCTTGATCAGTCACTGACCATTTTCTTTCAGCACCAGAAAGAGCCCTACCGCCATAGGCAATAACGTATTCTTTGCCTGATTCATCCTTTTGTCCTAAAACATAACCTAGAGCATATCCCGATGCATCACACGACAAGTAGAATTCTTTACTCATATCAGGGTAGCCCAAGATAGGTGCAGAAGTTAGTGCATTTTTTAGTTTTTGGAATGCCTGCTGGCAACCATCAGTCCAGTCCCCAGTTTGGAATCTCCCCTTTTTGTTTCCCTTAAGTAAATTATTCAAGGGTGAAGCAATATAAGCAAAGCCATTAACAAACCTTCTATAGTAATTACAAAGTCCTAGGAAACTTCTTAACTCAGTTTGTGACCTAGGGACAGGGTAATTTTTAACTTTGTCTGTTTTCTGTGGGTCAACAGAAACCCCCTCTTTTGACAAAATATGACCCAGAAACATAACCTTTTCTAAACCAAACTGACATTTGTCATGTTTCAAAGTTAAATTAGCCTCTCTCAACTTACAGAACACTTCGCTAAGGTGCTGCAAGTGTTCATCAAAATTTCTACTAAAAACTAAGATGTCATCAATATAACATAGTACAAATTTCCAATGTAATCCTCTCAAAACTTGTGACATGAGCATCTGGAAAGACATGGGAGCATTTTTCAAGCCAAAAGGTAGACGATTAAATTCGTAAACACCCTCGTGCGTTATAAATGCAGATTTATGTTTTGTAGCAGGATCAAGTTCCATTTGAAAATATGCTGAGTTTAAATCCAAAGTTGAAAATACACTAGCAGAAGATTCACCTATACAATCAAAAACATCTTCTAATCGAGGCAAGGGATGAGATATAGGTTTTGTGATCTTATTTAATTTTCGATAGTCAATAGCGAATCTGTAAGTATCATTTTTCTTTTTAACCAAAACCACCGGACTATTCCAAATAGAACTTGATTGACTGATAATACCCTGCTCAAGCATATCTTGAGTTTGGCGTTCAATTTCGGCCTTTTGTATAGGACCCTGCCTATAATGATTCATGTGTACAGGTTTCGCGCCAGGCTCAGTGTCTATCCTATGCTTAAAAACATTTGTTTTACCAATGGTTGCCAATGAACTGGAGAAAACATCACTGTTCTGGGATAAGAAATCTTCAAGTTTTGAACACTCTTCAGAAGTCAAATTTGAATTGGATATGTTAAACTCAAATTCATTATCTAACTTTTCAGCACAGTTTTCAGACATAACATTGACTTGGGCACATTTTTGAGAAGCACAATTTTCATCAAGGGTGAATATCTCATCAGTATGAACTCTACTTACTGATGCGACAGTAAAATTTATAGGCAAATGAACATCTGTATCAGTTGGATTCAATATGCGAACAACAGCGCTAAAATTCTTATTTGAATTGCCTGATTTCCTAGCTTTTACTAAACATCTAGCAAGTCTAAACCCTTTTTCAGTTGGTACAGGTTCTAGCAGAACAATTTCACCCTTAAAAGTTCTAGGAAGTACCACAGGAATATTAGTTTCCTCATGTGCATTAATACAAATAGGGGAAGTTGTTTTAGCACATCCTGAACTAGTAGTCAGTTTTGTTTTTAAAAGGCCTTCTTTAACATAAAAATGTCCACGGCCTAGATCAACAAAACATTGGTTGTCATACATGAAGTCAATACCAATAATTATTGAATGATTCAAAGACTCTAGCACATGAAATTTGTAAGTAAATTGACAGCCAGCAATTACTAAAGGAATATCAATTTGACCTAGCACATTAACAGTCTTGCCACCTACACCAGCAACTTGTTTTAAATCACAGCACTTTAAAGTAGTTAAATCTAAATCAGCCTTTTTGATGAAAGTTTTAGAAACACAAGATATGGACGCACCAGTATCCACAAGACCCTGAGTTTTAGCATTATTTACTCTAACTTGAATGGTATTTTTGTTTAATGGGGCAATTAATGAAACAGAGTTAGCACCCTTTGAATTTGCAGCATAACTTGCAGGTTTCAGAGTTTTCCCATTGTGCCCATTCACAGACTTTTGCCCATGAACAGGCGCGCACCCCTATTGATTAAAATTAGTTCTGCCTTGCAGAGAAAAACAGGATCGCGCACTATGTCCTAGCTTTTCACATAACTGACATTTGACGGGTTGTGATTCCATACTAGAATAATTAAAATCATTCCTACCTTGATTCCGTTGATGGCGTCTCCTGGACCAGTTCTGTGAATTTTCTAGTTGTTGCGGCTGTTGGTGATGTTGCTGGGCTGGTGTAGTGTTTCCTCTCTGGATGGTTACACAGAGTTGTTGCACTATGTCCATTAAATTGTTCAGTTTTTGATCAGTATCACTGTTATTTACACTGGAGACTTCCACTGAGTCACTGATGGTCTGTTCAGCACGGGTAGCTGCTTGACGGGCCTCTTCTAAAGTTTTTAAAGGCTGAGGTTTAACCAAGTTCCTAAGAGATGGACATAGCCCATCTACGAAGTTTGACACTAGCCACGCCTCAGGCATATCCTTGTCATTGGTTTGTTGCAGGAATCTGGTGGTGTACTCCCACACCGTCTCTGATGGCTTCTGTTTCAAGGAGCTTATGGAAAACCCCGCATCGCTGCCATTGAACCTTTCCTCGAATGCAGGAACTAACTGATCAGGGTCTTGTCTAACCTCAGCTGACTGGGAGTTGTACCAGGCTAGCGCTTGGTCTGATAGCTGGAACTGGAATGTGTTGTTTACCTTAGCATCATTCCATCCATACACATTCTTGCAGAGCTGTCTATATTGCTCCAGCCATCTCGAAGCCTTACACCCTGGGGAACCAGCAAACAATTTAATCTTCACATCAGGCCCCTTTGATGCCATTTCTGCTGGAACGATATTGTCTGTGAAGGAAATGTCACTTGGAATGATAGGGTGTAAGTCTGTCTCTGTGTTTGTTGTCGCGTCTTGTCGTACACCAATACCCGGATTCTCCACCAAACTATTATGAAGCCTTTTCGGCCCCGTTTTCGTCCGTACTATCCGCGATACTACGTATAGCGCACTATTAGAAATAGTGTACGCGTGCAAGGTTCCTATATAGCGGGGGTCAGGCTATTCTCTGTAAAACAGATGACAAGACTTGTTCAAGTACTAAGTATAATGTTTATTTTCAGTGTCCAGTTCTAGAATGATGTTAATATTACATAATAATTAATTGATGTGTTATATTTGGGTATATGTGATTACAGTTCAAGTCGTTTAAAAGCATATTTGGGGAATATCGCTTAGCTAGTGAGGGTACCATAACGACTTGAAAAGTAGTACATCTACACCAAATAAAGCACATCTTACAAATACATTTAACTTTAATTAGATGTCTTAATACAGTATAGTAATAAAACAAGAAATATTCTTTATCATTACATACTCCAATGAATAAACGTAATTAAAGTAAACATGTGTATAACATTGTATTTTAATACATCAAAAAATATACTTATGTCATACACATCAAAAATGCAAACAAACTCATAAGAATAATTATGTATATCAGAATTAATTAAATGTTCATTTCATTTAGAAGTAAAAATAGAAAAATGTATAATATTGATAAAAATAACATACCTGTAAAACAGATGACAAGACTTGTTCAAGTACTAAGTATAATGTTTATTTTCAGTGTCCAGTTCTAGAATGATACTGGACATTGAAAATGTCGCTACTTAAAGTGTCTTGAGTCAAGCTTGTCACTGGTGGTTTCTAAATACAGGTAGTTTTACTCAAGGTTTAAAATAAAACTTCTTTTGATTTATGTAATTTTGAAGTCTACAGTTGATAGATAATCAGACAGGAATGTATTAAGGCATATTTTTATAATTGACTAAGCCATTTGAACAAAGGGGTGATAAAAACAAACCATTAGATAATAATAGGGCTTAGCCTAGAGAAGCTATACAATTTTAACACCATCTGTTACTATAATATAAACTAGATTTTAGTATATCAATTGTAATTGTTTAAAACTTTAACTGCATTATAAAATATTAAAATATAGTATTCATATTTGAAATCTACATTTCATGACAATAATTTTGATACCAAAAATGGTATGATTATGAAATGAACAACATAAAAAGTGAATTTAATAATTATACAATAATATTGCTATTTATGTTATAAGAATATACAGCAAAAATATGAATCATAATACAATTGCAAAACAGAAGAATTTTTAAGAATGTAATGTGATAGAGTGATTCTGAAGCCAAACATAATTTTTTTAGTTTACTTTTGCATTTTGTTCTTAATATTTAATAAAAGGAAAAGTGGACATCAGATTTTAATAATTTTAGTATCAAATGACACTAGAAATATATCTGTTAAAAACAATAGAACAACGTGAAAATGGATTGTTTGGTAGCTAATATAGGTTTTGTTGTGAGACAGCTCAAATTATTTTGTTAGAAACAGTATTGTATAAGAAGAAACACCACAGGTATAGAAACAACATAGAATAGGAAGCCAAAGAGTTGTGAATAGCACTCAGAGACTTTACCTGCATGGCTTCCTGTTCAAAAAAGCTATACATTATTTTAGAACTAAATTGTAAGAAAGG
Organism: Mactromeris polynyma; assembly: GCA_032209605.1. NCBI lineage: Eukaryota > Metazoa > Mollusca > Bivalvia > Venerida > Mactridae > Mactromeris > Mactromeris polynyma. The sequence continues at coordinate 20,500,223 of JASFXZ010000005.1, forward strand.
ATATGAGCGCTTCCATGACATAACCTGTATTAGTGACTGTTGGTTTATGATGCCGAGTATTTCCCAAAGAAAGTCTTGACTTCACAAAATAAGAACTTTCTCAGAATTAAGTGTTTTTGTGGCTTAACGTTGATTTATAGAATAAGATGGACTGAAAATACTAAGTCTTGTTAAGTGTTGCGTAATTATTTTTCCCATTTAGTAAACGAAAGATTTTTCAAGAATTAATTCATATTTGATAAAAGCATTTCTGATGCAAACTCATCCTTATTTCTATCCTGCGATTAATATTGGAATTGCTATAAAAAGAAAAGCAGTCATCCAATTTTGATATTTGTAGTATAAAATAAAACTAGAACAAGAGATGTTTGTAAAACATTATGCCCCCTGTGACCTTGACCTTTGACCCTGTGACCCCACAATCATTAGGGTTATTCTGCTAACCAAGATAAATGTGTGGACCAAGTTTGAGGATGATAGGTCAAGGGGTTCCAGAGTTATTGATCGGAAACGAAAAGGCTACGAACCGACAGATGGGCCAAGACCAACATGTGCAAACTAATATGCCCACTCTTCTTCGAAGGGGGGCATAAAATTGTATCTGTTAGAAAATGTAAAAATCTGAAAATGGATGGTTTGGTCACTAACACTGGTTTTCTCAAGGAGGAGGAGCATCATTCAATAACCGGGAGACAAAGACACGCATTCATGACCAATACATATCATGCTTGCCAATCAAAATATGAAAATGTAGCAAGAAATTAAGGGGGAAAAACGCCATGACAAACTTATTCACAGTAAAAGCTCAATAATAAGACCACTCTTGGGACACTTGAAAACTAGTCTAGTTATTGAGATGGTCTTAATAATGAGGTTGAATAAAGAGCAAAGCAGTGAAAATGGACTTGAAAATTGTGCTCTTAATTGTGAGGTGGTTTTATTATTGAGGTGGTCTTTAAGTGAGATTTTACTGTATATGGACAGACAGACAAAATGCGCACTGCTCAGAATCAGAATAGATATAATTGAAAATGTGGCAAAAATATGCTCCCAAAAGAAACTTGCAAGGTATGCGACATTAAACCGCTTAAATGTAGAGTGATAATCCAAGTTGAATTTAAGCTTGAAAATCAAATCATTCATAAATGCCACTTTGAAAAAACATAATCCATTATGATATTTGTAACAAATCTGATAAAATTTTCAAAGAATGTACATATTTTACTCTGAAGGCACACTGTATAATGCATCAGTAACTGCATGGTTCAGTCAAGAAAAAAAATCTTAATGATAATGTAAGGGAAGTTAATCTTGTATGCTTGAATATTAGGTAAGGGAGATAATTTGACTCTCCTATTGGAGGACTTTAACACAGGCATACGTTGAATTATGAACATGCAACAAACTATATTTTATAATATAATTAAGTAAATATAATCGTATATAAATACATACTCTATTTCCCTCTTTGCACTGTGTCAGCATCACAATCACCCGCACATTCTGCTCCCAAACCAAACGCCAGAAGTCATCCACTGTACCAGGCAAGGGACCCTGGGTCGCGATGTATTCTCTCTGTGTGCTAAATCCCTAAACAAACAACACGTATGAAGAAAGTTAAAAATAGTCAACACACAACACCTACATATCAAGATTAGACATAAAATATCAAATAGCTCTTTATACAAATGATTATATCACAAAATCATGTCAATAGACACTATAGGTGAAGTAGCATAAAGAACATTAATACGTCAAATGGTTTTTAAATTGTATGGAACCAAATTCCAGTGTTTTCTGTGCTTCTTTACAAACAATGAACAAAATAAACAATGACTAGCTCGTATAAAGCCATTATTAAAAATTGTGGAACCCATAAAAACCAATTCTTGGAGTCCAAAATCACAGCAGAAAAGTCTTGAAAAAGTATCCATTATCCAAGGACAAATTTTATAAACTTAAATTTGATTCGACAAAAATCCAGTTTGCTAACAGCACTGTAGCTACGCTGACCACACTGATGTGTCATTTAAAATGCACATGTAGAAGGTATGCTCATTGAAATGTAAGCAAATAATACAGTGAAGTTATTAAATTATATCGTTATATTTAAATGACGAAAATTTGTTTAAGTGTACATGAATCAATGAATGCAAACCATGACAGTAGTCAAAGACTTTGTCAACAACCCTCATATGTAAGGAACAATTTAGTTTCTTCAAAGCCACTATAACAAAGATATATATAACTATCAGGGCTGCAACAGCGAACTGAAGCTCGATTACTTTTGGTGCCTTTTTCTCACGGTTCGGTTTGGTGCTGTTTTACGAATATGCGGTTCGGTACGTCAGATGACATCTTTATCCCTGAAGCAATATCCTTATTAGAGAACTTATAAGTCTATGCTCATAATCTTTATTTACACAGCAGTTGTTTGTTTGTTTCATCGGGTTTAATGCCGTTTCTCAACAATGTTTCAGTTATATACAGCAGCCGGTTCACCTAACCAGTTTTCCTGGACTGAATTCTAACCAGTACTAACTTACCCTTCCACAAGGAGCTGGCAACTTCTCCACATGTGGAGGAAAATCGACATTTAGTCAAATTTTCATTGAAGGGTATGACCTGCCGCGACTGGATCGCCGGGTTCCAAGTCCAGCGCACTAACCACTGGACAACGGCCGCGGGTCATAGCAGTTGGAACTGTTTACTTTTATTATGGGGCATGAAGTTCTATTTCTAGACACAGCTCTACTTTTTTCCATGAAACAACAGGTTGTTGAAATTCTAATCATCTAGTCAAATGTTTAAGTCTGGTCATCAGTTGATTCAGATTCAGTAATGTTTTTCAATAATACAGTTGGACCTCGTTTATTCGACAACCTTCTATCCAAATACTCGGTATCATCCGAAATAAATAACAGGTCCCAATGAATCTTCTTAGGCATGTCAAATTGAAATGGGCTTTTCGAAACCATGTATTATTTGAAATAAAATTTTTGAGCCGATGAATTTGAATTAATTAGGTCCGACTACATATTTATATAATTGAACCGAATATCCGAAAGGGAAGTAATCTAAACTGAACCAAACTGAACGGAGAGACACCTATATCATTGCAGCCCTAATAATTAGTAGGTCATGAATCAATATCAAAGCAATTATATTTTAACGATATGAAAAGATTTTATTGTCATTATAAATGTTCTACATTTAACAGCTTTGGTGCAGTACTATTGTACTTAAGTTTTGGTAAAGATACGCACCCAGCCGTTAGTTAGTAATGAAATCTACACCATTAAAGATATAATATAATATACTTGTAATAAGGCATCTTGTACAATATTGTGCTCTTTTATCTGTACATTATAGTGATCATTTTACATCTAATATTACATTTATAGTAATAAATAAAGTAGAAAAGTCTATAAAAAACACAAATCTGTTAAATTATGTCCGAGTATTAACTAACAAAGACAACTCCGACATGGCCGGTCCCGAGCCCGGATGTGAAAGGAGGAAGGTTTCACGTTGGGCCAGCAAGCCAAACACGTAAAAACATACCGCTACAGAAACAGCAACAGGCCGCCTTATGTGTAGACATACACAAAGAGGATTAACAAGTAACAAAGACTACGCAAAAAGCAGAAAGTCGAAGGGCTCAATATGCATACAAATATAGAAGCATATACACAGTTATTGCATTCACCCCGAAACAGGTTTTCCTAAGCTGGGTCCATTAAATGTAAACAAGAGTGCCATCTAAGAATGATGCACAGTCAGTTTCTTTTGTACAAAAGCATTATTTTTCCTAAGCATTTTGTTTCCAAATCAAAAATATGTTTCCTATGTATTACTTACTATGCTACCCCTAAAAGTTCTGGAGTCACCAAACTTTTGAGCAGATGAAAATATTTGGTCACTTACTGCGTTTTTCGAAAATGGTCATACATTGAAACCACAATTATTTTTTTAGATCTGCAACTTAAAACAACAAGAGGGATCAAATGCCACCCCAAGACCTTTGACACAATTCATTTCCTCTATTGTAAACCAATTTAAAAATAGCAACTGCCAATTCAATATAGAATGAGTTAGTTTCCAATGAAAATAAGGCGGTGATGCTTTAAGTACTGATTATCACGGGCAAAGTTAGCACACATGTCATGTGATCCCTCCAGCTGTTGTTTGACTACAAAAGACTATTTAAGTCATTCAACTAGCATCAACTAGCATCTACTCCAGACCGGGTACAGTCATCGATATATATTTGGTTTATCAGTATACCTGAGGCGCATTTTTAAGAGGTAGGAAAAATAAAATTCTAACTAGTGCTACGTACGTAGGGAAAGTAGCGGTGCCGTTTATGAAACGTAGGAAAAGTAGCCCCTATCTTTAGATAGGTAGCGTGATCTGACAGTGCTAGCTTTGCTAAACAAAATGGCGTCCTTTGGAGCAGTTTTTTAGACAGCTACCTTTTCTACAATGGCTAATTTTTCTCGCTTACTTCCCCTACCTCTAAAAAACGCATCTCTGCTGGCATTTATGCAGTTCTAGTTATCAGCCATATTGAAGCCTTGGAAACCTCATGTCATTGAATGTAACAGATTTTGCATTCATACCATATTTTACCGAATTATAAATCTGTTTTCTCAATTTTTTTTAAAGACTTTGAAGACACAGCCTTGATGCCAGTTTGACGCCATCTGTCATGCCTGTCTTAATGAGTGAATGATATTGTTGTAAATTTTGTAGTCAAATCATTTAAGTGTAATACGTAAAACTATGGATAGATGAAAGCATAGCTAGTTCTGACTCTTTTCCAGAAGAGCAATTTCCGCGGGGATGTTCAACCTGTCTTACGATTAAAAAAATTTGGGCAGCAGTTAATGTTCTTGTTTTTATCCCAATAATTTATTGGGCAATTCAGATGGCGCTATGACCAATGTTCAGGTTTCCCTGGGTTGTTGTATTTTTTTATGAAAGAAGATGTCACGTCATAGCAAACATAAGGCACAGCAATACAACAGACTGGTAGCTGGGTTACATCTGGGCTTACAATTGCTTCACAAGCGATAGAACCGAGGTTTAATCTTTTTTTGGTAGAATATTGTTACATGCAAGAACAGTAAAGTATCAGAAGTCCATCCTCGGTACTCAGGTTATTCATGACATATATGATACCCTGGGCAAATTGGCTAGCGAAACTTCATAATGCGTGAATATTCATTAGCATTTCTCGACCAATGAAATGGAGGATAACAAAAGAGAAGGAATCTCCTCTGTGAAGAGCTATCAGCAAATATGATAAAATGGCAGCTTTACACAATTTGAAAGCCGGGATCTCATTGAATCGCTCAAAACCACAATTTCATCTGCAACTTATTTGTATCCTTATGAAGTGTGTGACAATTGCTGGATTTTTACAGTCAGTTTGCCCATGTAATGAATAGCCTGGGTACTGAGTATGCAGAAGTCATGCATATCTACTATACTAAATAGACGGCATTCACAGTGTTATATGGTTAGCCCTGTAGCAAACACTAAACCGGTGTGTCCTTAGATGGTACTGTATGTTCCACGTCTTAGGACAATATATACTTAACGCCATTAAAAATGCAACAATTTCACTTAGCCTACATTTTGTTCCAAGTGTTAAACGCGTTAAATTGTTAATTAAACTATAATTATTTCTTTATAATGTCATCCTGTTGATGCTAACATGTTTTAGTTGCATTATTAATGGCATGGAGTATATAATCGTGATAAGATTAAATATAACTTTTGTGCTGTACATTGAAAAATCTTGATTATCCTTCTGTATGTTTTGATTAAAGAACAAATATACTGCTTTATTGTCATGAATGAAAATGATTGAATTGATAAATTTTGTTGTTCCAACCTCTTCTTTAAGTGACATCATTTCCAGAAAACGTCACATGTGACGCCACCATGTACTGACAGTAAGGAATATTTGCCCCATATGGCAATATGAAAACGAAGTGACAAAATGGAGTAAATATTGTTTCCTGCTTGCAAATAATGACATCACATGTTGCGTTTTCTTGAAATGACGTCACTTACAGAAGAGGTTGTAAATCCCATAGCAGTGCTATTATATTTTGAGTTAAAGACTACATATGCAATCAAAAGTATTAGTATGTTAACTAGATTAAGACATACTAACACCACTACCCATGACAAGCATTTTTGTTGCCTATTTTTCAATAAATACGTATGAGACAAATATGTATTTGACCAGAGAAATCTCAGTTTGAGAAGTTGTGTAATAAGGATTGTAGGTGGCCTCATTACGTCAAATTGACTCAGGTACCAGACATTCTAAGATTAATGTTGGCTGTGAAAAAATGATACAAAAACATGACAGTATCGCAATCATACGCAGTTCTAAACATGACTGAGTTTATACATACAGCACCATCTTAATTCACCACCGTGAATAAAACACACAGCACCAAAACTTACAGGCATATAGTTAGCATTTATATAGTCGGATGTTGGATCATCATCGTCGATCTGTTGTAGCTTAACTCGACTATGGTCATCTTCAGTTAGTAAATCAAAGTATAAGTACAATATATATACATCAACACAAAGATATACAGAGGTCAAACCAAACTGCTACTGCCTTTTGTGTCCCATTTGAATACCGTAAAACCTCATTTAAAGACCACCTCAATAATAAGACCAACTCAAAATTAAGAACACCATTTTAGCGTATATCACTGCTACTACATTTTGAATCCCATTTAAATACAGACCACCTCAATAATAAGACCAACTCATTAAGAAGACCAGTTATCAAGGGTCTCAAGGGTGGTCTTATTATCGAGGTTTTACTGTATATAGACATGTATAGCCAGTGGATATTGGACACTTACACGGAAACAATTTAGTTTGACCTTAAAATAAAATACAAAAAAATATACAGTAAAATAATATACAAATAATAAACACTAATAATATAGCATACAATGGTTAATGCAAACTGTATACTTTAATGGTTCAACAATATTGCACAAACACATTTCAGACATCACTAAATAGGTCATTAAACTAACATTGTTTAAAGCAGCATTACTTTGTTCTCACTTATCAGATGGCTATATGGTAGATTCAAACCATCCAAACTAAAATTACATTTTACAAAACAACCTTTTGTTTAATTTTATGTTTCTGAAATAAAAGTAGCTGATTTTAGTCATCAAAACTAAAGTAGAGACTTTGATATATCAGAGAACCTATGTTCTAATTTATCATTTTGATAATGAACATGGAGTGATATTAGGTTTCATTACATGAAAAACAATTACCATATGAGCGCTGCTGTACGATTTCCAACCTCTTCTACAAGTGACGTCATTTCCAGAAAACGTCACATGTGACGTCACCATGTACTGACAGTAAGCAATATTTGCCCCATGCGGCAATATGAAAACGAAGTGACCATATGAAGTAAATATTGTTTCCTGATTGCAAATAGTGACATCGCATGTTGCGTTTTCTTGAAATGACGTCACTTACAGAAGAGGTTGTAAATCCTAAAGCAGTGCTCATATGTGTTTTCATGTCAGAAATTTATCACATTTTAAAATTCGCACCCTAGAATTCTTCAGTGGCAGCAAAGTTTCTTAGACGTAAGTCAGGAGGTAAATGTTTTATTTATTGCAAATTCAGTAAAACAAAAATATTTTTTATCTGTAAAAATGTCATTCCTTACCAAATATGTAACAAGTTTTTTACATACAATAATTACATGAAGCATGAAATGCCGCTTTAACTTTCAAACGCAACAAAAACCAATAAAAACCATTCTTACATTATATGTACCAGAGTAATCATATTCATGCCCTACCATCTGATATCACCTTGAAAATTCTTAAAATCTATGGTATGTACGCCATAGAACTCAGTCCAGGTTAAATCTATGGTATGTACGCCAGAGAACTCAGTCCAGGTTAAATCTATGGTATGTACGCCAGAGAACTCAGTCCAGGTTAAATCTATGGTATGTACGCCAGAGAACTCAGTCCAGGTTAAATCTATGGTATGTACGCCAGAGAACTCAGTCCAGATTAAATCTATGGTATGTACGCCAGAGAACTCAGTCCAGGTTAAATCTATGGTATGTACGCCAGAGAACTCAGTCCAGATTAAAAGGCTTAACACACCCTTAAATTACCAGTTTGCACAAAAACTTTGATAATGAGGCCAGGCCAAAATTCTCACAGACATTTTTGATGTAATTTGTGTTTTGAAAAAAAACATGTTCAAGGTGTCAAACGAGAGGATCACAATGGCCTTATCTCTACTAAGGACGACGGACACTGTACAACAGCAAATTAAAACAATATTGAATCTCACTGTGAGAATTTGACTTTGTAAAATGCAGGTGCAGAAATAAAAATACAACAATGCAAACCCATACAACAAATACCCAGAACAACAAAAACAACAACATAAAACACCATATTCATAAAATGAAATTAAAATACAGCACAACCTGTCCAGAGCATCCCATTAAGCCACAACCACTTATCAATAAAATGTTTAATTTTCATCTCAATTTTAAGGTAGATACATGTAATCAAAATATGCTTAATAATAATATTGAGAAAAGGGCATTCAAAGGGCATGTTAAGGCCTTCATACAGACATACTACAAGACCTTGCATTGTAATTTTTTTTTTAATTCCTGGAACTGCAAAACACCAGTCAGATACAGGTATGTCGGATACAGAGATACTGGTGTGTCAGATACTGGTATGACTGATACTGGAATGTCAGATACTGGTATGTCAGATACAGGTATGTCAGATACCGGTGTGTCAGATACCGGTATGTCAGATACCGATATGTCAGATACCGGTATGTCAGATACAGGTATGTCGGATACTGGTATGTCAGATACCAGTATGTCAGATACTGGTATGTCAGATACCGGTATGTCAGATACCGGTATGTCAGATACCGGTATGTCAGATACCGGTATGTCAGATACTGGTATGTCAGATACCGGTATGTCAGATACCGGTATGTCAGATACCGGTATGTCAGATACCGGTATGTCAGATACCGGTATGTCAGATACCGGTATGTCAGATACCGGTATGTCAGATACCGGTATGTCAGATACCGGTATGTCAGATACCGGTATGTCAGATACCGGTATGTCAGATACTGGTATGTCAGATACTGGTATGTCAGATACTGGTATATGCAAGTGCTCACTCGGTGCATAAGTCAGGATAGAACCTGTAGGTAGCAGACTCTTGTATTTGCAGTTTGGGAAACATGTAAGAAAAGTGACAATGCAGTGTTGTAAAATACATCAGTATGAAGGCAATTACCACCAGTGTTCTCATATTTATGACGAAAAATATTTCATGAAAAAAATACCACTATGGATCTTTAAGGTGTTTAGAGCAACAACACCTCAACAACAGTCAAAGTTTGCATCTCAAAAATGGTGTTACTCTAGAGAGGTTGTACTGTATAAATAAATGACGCAACAACAACAACAATATCAATGCAATAATAACATCAAAAATGAAAATTTATAGCATACAATAATTATGGAAACTACTTACATGGAAGAATGTTCACCCATCTATTTTTAGCTGTGTTTGATTCATGCTTGGCGGCATTAGTGGTTGATTGTTCCTTGAATAGGTCTCCCAGTTTAGTTATGTCCTGAATAACAAGAAACAGTGTCATGTATAGATATATTCTGACAAGATGATAAGAAAACAATCATATAACAATGACATTCTAAAACTCCAACAATGATCAATTTACCAAATGCAAAACAAGTTAATTACAGTTTTTATAAAACTTATGCAAAAGCCTGACAATGAATTAACCATCCATATTTTTTTGCTAATTATAAGAAAGATATTGGCTCACAGATATTGTTTACAGCAACAGTGACATGACACCTAGCAAGGACAATGGACACAAACAGGTCATAACATCTTACCATAGCATTAAGTTCAAGTGAGCTATGAATTACTTACTTCATATTGGTCAGAAAACTGAAGATTTGTGTCTCGATGCATGTCTTCTAATACGGTGAAATATTCAGCAACATTAATTGGTCTGAAATTCAGTAATGTAAAGTCAGCTTCACACCTCACATGTTCGAAGTAGTCAATGTATTTGGTGCAATCCTATTCAAACCAATGTTTCCACAGGCTTTCAGTAAGCAGTTTCAAAATAGCCAGAGAAACATAGGAATAAATCTGACGAAAAAGAAGGAAAAAAGGAAGTAGGGGTAATGGCCAAAGAAGTATGAGTTCAAACATGGACTTAGTACAAATATCTTAATGTAATAATATTCCATTATGTAATTTCTTACAAAGTTTCTAATCTCTTAAGAAAAGATGCTGTAATCCATAGGTTTTGATTGTTGTAAAGCCCTCTACAGGTATTATACATATGGTCAGACCAGCATAGAAAGGAAATGTAGTGGACTGGTCTGTGCATCAGCAATACAATGACCAAGGCTTGTCTAGAAGATAGCTGTCAACTCAGCTAGTGAATTCTTTCTTTCAATACATCTCAATTATAGGTTATGAAATGTAAAGCATTCAAACATATATTTGGACAAAATTACTTTCATGGTGAAAATGTCAGAACAATAGAAGCTCTTTCTCAATAATAGGAACATATAGGAGCAGTTTAAAAAATTAGGAAAAATAGGAAAAGTAAGAACACTGGAAAGCCTGTTTTGACTATAAGCTGTACCTTATGATAAAACTGCAAACAGTTTTATGGTTCAAGGAAGAATGACAAGAAAATTCATACAGTAAAACCTCAATAATACGACCTCCCTTGGGACTGTTGAAAACTGGTCTTATTATTGAGATAAAATAAAGAGAACAACAGGGAAATGGAATGGAAAATTGTGCTCTTAATTTTGAGGTGGTCTCATTATTTACGTGGTCTTTATGCGAGGTTTAGCTGTACCTAAATAAACGTTTATTACATCTAAGGCTTAATTGGAGTCACTAGCTAGTTGACGGTAATTTAATCAATATCTCATTGTGTTTAATGTCATTTGCAACAATTTTTCAGTTATACACTACGGTCAGTTAACTTAACCAGTTTTCCTGGAATTAATTATCAACCAGTACTAACTTACTTTTCTGGGAGCGGCCGACAACTTTTCCACATGAAGTAGAGGTGCTGAACCAAAGATCATAGCCAAAAATCACAGAGGGACATCCCCCTTGCCCTGCCTAAGAATCAATCCTGGACATATTAAATTTTGAGGTTATGTTATAAAATAATTCTTACCTAGGTCTGTGAATTTTTTTCTCCAGTTCCGTGAAAGTTTCCTCTTCTGTGTCGGAGTCTTTTTTACCAATCCATTTTTTCCTATAATGATAACAGAACACAGCAAATTGCAATTTTAGATCCATAGTAATTCAGTCTTTGCTTTCAGTGGGCTTTGAGCATAAATTTAGCATTATGTTGTAATAAAGTCATGTTTTGAGGAACACGGCCAATGGCGATACCGGGATTCGAACCCGAGTCTACGGATTGCCAGTCTGTTATACTAACCACTACACCACAGCCACGTTACATCATTTTCGTGTAAATTTAACTTATATGAAGTTGATTAAGGTTCACTACACTTAGGAAGAAGTACAGGGAGAATTTTTACATCCGCTACACAGCATAGTTTATAGCCAGATTAGAGGGAAAACCCAAATTTATACTTTTTACACCATAGATCTAGAGTAACAGTACTCAAGGTTCTTATCCGATGTTCTCAATTTAATCTTTCAATTCTCCACATATGATAGGTTTTAATAAGATGCAAAATCACTAAGTTCTCACTTCCATCAAACTGCAACAAAAACTTAAACATCACGACCTCTTCAGAGCAATAAAGTTTCTTAAATACCAGTATCAATTTTTCCTTAAGTAAGATTTTACAATCAATTTAACCTCTCATAACCAACAACCTCTCAACAAAAGCCATTATGAGCATATTACAAAGGGTGTTGCACAGGGCAGGTTGCGCTGTATTCTGGTTTCTGCTCTGGAGGAAGTATTTGTACGTTTTACGAGCCCATTTCCCAAGTCATATTTTGTAAATTGGTAAATCTGGATGGTTCTAGGTATACAAGTATCATACAATACTTCTTCGAATTTTTGACTGAAATTGGTTACATGGTTTCAAGGAGACAATGCTTCAAGAAACTAATGACATACAATGGACAAGGAACCTTCAATAACATCCTTTATGGATTCATACTGTTAAAACATGCATCCAAATTTTTGTCATAATTCAAGGTAAAACACAAAGCAAAAACAAGCTGAAAGCAATAAGCACAAATATATAGTAGAAATGTTTTATCGCCCAACGGCAAAAATTATTTATGTAACATTCTTAGTATCTGACATACAACATCTAACAATGTGCAAACCATACATGAGCGCTGCTATGGGATTTACAACCTCTTCTGTAAGTGACGTCATTTCAAGAAAACGCAACATGTGATGTCACTATTTGCAAGCAGGAAACAACATTAACTCCATAATGGTCACTTCATTTTCATATTGCCATATGTGGCACATATCGCTTACTGTCAGGTCAGTACATGGTGACGTCACATGTGAAGTTTTCTGGTAATGACGTCATTTAAAGAAGAGGTTGGAAATCATACAGCGGCGGTCAAATAGTGATTTTCGAAACTTACGGATCAATGATGCCTCTGTACCACAAGAATGCGAAGGCACCTACAGCTATTATGAGAACAATGATAATCGCCACAACTATGATCCATGCTGTACTCTTAGGAGGAGGTAGAGGTGCGGCGGTTGAGAATGGACCAACATTTGAGGATATCGTACACATCGTTGTATTTGTGCAGGAATAGATTGCAAGCCTAAAAATTTACAATTGATGATATAAAATACAAACTTTTACTTAATCAGAACTCATAAGCCTTTAACATCAAATAAAATGTCAACGTAGGTTTTACTTCCCACAAACAGTTTTCTGTTATTTGACGACAGTGTTCACTTGCGGTGGTGCAACTACAATTTACTACCATACCACCGACACATCACATGAAGTCACATGACACCATGCCCTGTCACATGACACCACACCCTGTCACGTGACACCAGGTCATGTCACATGACACCACACCCTGTCACATGACACCACACCCTGTCATATAAACCTGATAACAAGACAACCAGTCCTAGTACAATCTTCAAAATGCCGAGTGTAGGTGAGGGAGATATCAGCACCAGTTTTTACCACTTTAAAACGTTGTGGCCAGGTAACGAACCAGCTACACATCCAATTTAACTTAAATAACAGTAGAGCTATCATTGAAGGTTGTCGATACTTTCTGTTGTCCTGATATACACCCTTGCTTTAAGTGAATTCCACAGTATTATACATGTAACATTTATCTAAAGTTATGGCTTTTACTCACTTCATATCACTATGATAAACTTATGTAGAATTACATCTCACATACAGCATGTGCCTAGTTAGAGATAAACAGTAGACAGGCCAAGTATTGGTAGTGTAGTGGTGACTGTTAAGACAGCTGCCCACGTGACTCAGTCAGTAGAGTGCAAATACTAGGGTTGAAGGGTCGTAGGTTCAAGACCTATATTGTGCGCAATTTTACCCTGATTCACCTCAATGGTGGCAGAGGACTACCCAGGTAGCTCATTCAGTAGATCCCCATACAAGTGACGAGAGGGTCATAGATTCAAGCCCAATATTGGGCACATTTTCCCCATTATTTACATCAACAGAGCTTATTTCAGTCATGAAAGAGCTCTTAATTTTATGACAGAATATACATTTTAGACTTACTTAAACTTCCACGACGCTGGTAATGGACCATTACAGAATTTAACTCCCTCAGCTTTGCAATTCTGATCTCCTCCGACCTTAAATTTGTTGTCAGAACCAACTGAAAAATAAAAGATTTTCTAAAAACCATAGCAATTTACATGAGTGTATATAGAACATGGTATTGTAATATGTTTTAACAAGACAGGCTATGCTGGGTCCGATATCACTTTTGAGAGTAAGACATACTTTTCTTTCAATAGGAAAGTCTTCTTGTCCAAATCATTGTATCACACCACCACCACACCCCTGTAATTATGGATCGCGATCATGAACATACTTCACCAAGTGCAGTATGGTGCTACTAGGGTAGCAAAGATTATTTTTTGTTCTTCTCTCACAGTTCGGTTCTGTCTTCTGAATATTTGGTTTCGGTACATCAGATGACATTTTTATTCCCGAAACAATATTCTAGTCAGAGAACTCGTTAATTTATACACATTATCTTTTAGTATTACAACTCTTGGAACCGTTTACTTTAATTACAGGATACGAAGTTCTAAGTCTAGCCATTACTCTTTTTTATTTTATAACATACTATTCTAATTCTACTTACATAGTCAATTGTTCATGTCTGGTCATTATAAATCAGTCATTGAAATTTTTATGTATTTCATATATTTGTATTATAATCAAACCGAAAAAAAAATTGATTACCAAAAGGGTAGTAATTGAAACCAAGAGACACTTGTATCAATGTAGTCCTAGTAGCTACCTAGAACGATATTACGTTACCAGTTCTCCAAGACGGTTCATAACAAAATTTATAGCGTCGCAGTGGTCAAGGGGCAACACACCTGACTCCTGATCCGAAGGTCCTGAGTTTGAGTCCAGCAATGAGCGGGTTTGATCACGAACTCGACAATCCCTAAATTTGGCGAAAGTACTGGTTGGTAGCCATTGGTTGGTCATCGAGAGTGGTTAGTATAAGTTGTAAGAACTTGTTTCACAATTGATGTAAAATAAATGCGTTTTAATCATGTAAAATATTTACATAACAATACTACAGTTTTTGTTTGATCTCTTACATAAATTTCATATTACATAAAATGTACATATAAAATGTAATAGAACATACTTGTATTTGTAATCTCAATCCTATATTCCGTCTGAAAACTGGATGATGACGAGGTCTTCCAATTCTTCAAATCTTCGAAGTCAATGCCATACTTATCTAAAAGAAATGTAAATTTTCCTGAGGTCATAATTCACCTATGATTAAATACAGTAAAACCTCAATAATAAGACCACCCTTGGGACCCTGATATGAAAACTGAACTTCTTATTGAGGTGGTCTTAATACTGAGGTTGAATAAAGAGCAAAACAGTGGAAATGGACTTGAAAAATGCGTTCTTAATTTCAAGGTGGTCTTATTATTGAGGTGGTCTTTAAGTGAGGTTTTGTAATAGTAAAAGTTACCAGGCTGCCAATACCATTCAAAGACAGCAATGCAACCAAACTTCACATGATATGATGTTTATTCGACAACCTTCTATCCAAACACTTGGTATCATTCGAAAAAAATATCAGGTCCTTAGTATAGCTAACTTCCTGGTGACTGGACTAAACCTGCACCAAGAAAAGCTTAAACATTCTACCACTTTACATACTTAACTTGATTGGTTACATCGCCTGTATAAATAATTCATTGGTTGCTAAATGGTTGCTGGTTGCTAAATGCTTGCAAAAAGGTTGCCAGTTGCTAAATGGTTGCAAAATGGTTGCTGGTTGCTAAATGCTTGCAAAATGGTTGCCAGTTGCTAAATGCTTGCCAGTTGCTAAATGCTTGCTAAATGGTTGCCAGTTGCTAAATGCTTGCTAAATGGTTGCCAGTTGCTAAATGCTTGCCAGTTGCTAAATGCTTGCAAAATGGTTGCCAGTTGCTAAATGCTTGCTAAATGGTTGCCAGTTGCTAAATGCTTGCCAGTTGCTAAATGCTTGCAAAATGGTTGCCAGTTGCTAAATGCTTGCAAAATGGTTGCCAGTTGCTAAATGCTTGCTAAATGGTTGCCAGTTGCTAAATGCTTGCAAAATGGTTGCCAGTTGCTAAATGCTTGCTAAATGGTTGCCAGTTGCTAAATGCTTGCAAAATGCTTGCCAGTTGCTAAATGCTTGCTAAATGGTTGCCAGTTGCTAAATGCTTGCAAAATGGCTGCTGATTACTTAATGACTGCAGAATGGTTGCTGATTGCTTAATGACTGCAGAATGGTTGCTGATTGCTTAATGACTGCAGAATGGTTGCTGATTGCTAAATGGTTGCATTAAAATTAGGAGGCAGGGCGACTGTCCGTACCATTGTTCACTCACCTGCGTACCCTCCTAATATATTTATTTCTGGATTTAATATCTTTCGTATCCAAGATATATTTACAAATATGGTAATTTGCTACATATACCAATTGCAAGCGGCTAAATCGGTGCATAATTAGTAGTTGCTATTTAGTCTGGAATTATTGGTTGCTTTGTTACAGAACTATAAGGTTAGTCTCTAACAACACCTTTGTCATCGTCTTCCAGGGGTTGAGTTTTCTCTTCATCCGTTTTGGCTCAAACCAAACAGATCAGAGTTGCGGCCAAAACAATTTTGCCAAATATCTTAATTAAATAAACATATCAAAAGTCTTATAAGTAGTTGTAATTCATTTAGTCCATTTTCAGGTAAATGTCATACTGGCGCCATCCTAAAATAAATATCAGGTCCTGATGTATCTTCTTAGGTACATGGAATTGAACTGGGTTATTCGAAACCATGCTTTATTTCGGAATTTTTTTTTGGACCCGATGAATTCGAATGAACGAGGTCCGACTGTATAACATATATACAGGTATCCAGATTCTCTGCCACGTCCTACAGCAAAAAATATCACTATGCATACCTTCATATAGGGAACTTTTTTCAGGGACAACAATCAATCCCTTGCTTGTTATATTCCCCTGAGTTGTATCCATGAACAGTTTATCCTGCAAGTTTATTGTCACAGATGATGTAGTCGCTGGTCCTGTGTGTGTTATCTGATTCAACACATCTGTATGCCAGTCTGGTGGAGCTGTTGATAAAAAAATTATTATCAGGAAATGTAAATAACTGGATGCATAATAAATTTAATAAACACACACAGGGACACACATAGATTGGAAACTTCCTATTATGTCTATACAGATTTTTTTGAAATCTCGCCGACAGCGTGATTTCTTCCAAGGTCAAACCCTCGATAAAAAATTTCCAATGTCCACCATCTTCTTCCTGAATCGAGAGGAGTATATATTTTGTGTTTACCATGTTGTTTGTATGTACGTATTTTATCATGAAGCCGGATATTTCTTCTATTTTTGAGATTGCCAACTATCGCTGATTGATAAGGCGGTGGAAATTCACAATGCTTACTGAGCACGGGCTCAGGATTGTGGGTAAATTATTTTTTGTTATCGTTTCACTGATAACAGCCAGTGTCCGATCCATGGTTTATACATGTATGTCTGTGACGCACACCAGTGAATATTATTGTTAGTTCTGCCAGATAAAATATACCCCACCAACCTTGAATAATTGGATCAACATTTGAAAGAAACTATATTTGATTGTAATCCTGATCCTGAAGACTAATTCTTTGTGAACATG
This sequence comes from Mactromeris polynyma, assembly GCA_032209605.1. Lineage (NCBI taxonomy): Eukaryota > Metazoa > Mollusca > Bivalvia > Venerida > Mactridae > Mactromeris > Mactromeris polynyma. The sequence goes on from JASFXZ010000005.1 coordinate 20,517,756, forward strand.
GGGCCTGACTCATTATCTGAAGGTTGGGAGATCAAATTCCACCCTGGGAAATGAATAACCAATTAAATCAATTAGAAATCCATAAAACAGTACAAATGAGAATGATAAATCCTTACGGCAGATGCTTGTTGTTACTTCAATAGATGTTTTCATTCCTGATGTGTTGTTTCCAACAGCATACAACTGAAAAACATAAGAGAGTATATATATTTTATAGACAATGGTTTATGGACAATCTGTGATTCCTAAAATGAGGTTTTCAAAACAGTGCACATGATGAAAAAACATCTGTTCTTCTATAAGAATATGCTGATAAAACAAAACAATTAAAATGCACAACTGTACATTGTGTACATTGTACTATTAAGAAGCATTTAATTTTCTCAAAGTTACGCCAATGGAGCTTGCAGATTTACTTATTTTACCAGGACATATAAAGGAGTGTACCACAAATTTTAGACCACACTAATATTTCCAAGACAATGCAATTTCCCAATTAAAATTCACACAAAGTACAAGTGACTTACAGTATATAATTGTGATTTTATTGTAAGCCTTAAAAATAATAGACTGGAAGCGCAACAAAATCAGCATAATTATTTTTAACTGTAATTTTAAGAGAAAAAACTAATAATAACTTATATTAACAATATTGTTAAATACTGTGTTTAAATGGGCATGTAATATTCAGTTAGTTTACGTCTAAAGTAGTGTGTTCATGCTTCAAGCTCCAGCAACGCTCTTTAGTCTATATGGTCCGCAGAAAGACCACTATTATTTTATTACTGTCGCCTTATTTGTTTACAACTTATGATGAACCTGATAAAGCCAAACTACTCCACCCATTGGTAATTCTCTCATGTGTGATATTTTAAACACATTACTTTTCGATCTCAGTGCTCACATTCATTCAAATACAGGTTTATTCACTTCAAGATTACAAAAACATGTACTGGTACATAATACCAAGAGTTTGCATAATTTCATCTATTTTGGGTAAATATCACTCACAATAAGAATTGTTTGTCAATCACTTACGACACTTTTATTAATTTTAGTAACAGAAAAACTGAAATACATAATCTACCTAAAAATCTTCCTTCTTTACTTCATACACATAAATACAATATATTACAGTAAACCATTGGGAACCTTGAAAACGTGTCCTTTTATTGAGGTGGTCTTAATATTGAGGTTGAATAGAGCAAAATAGGGAAAATGGACTTGGAAATTGTGTTCTTTATTTTGAATTGGTCTTATTATTGAGGTGGTCTTAATATTGAGGTTGAATAGAGCAAAATAGGGAAAATGGACTTGGAAATTGTGTTCTTTATTTTGAATTGGTCTTATTATTGAGGTGGTCTTAATATTGAGGTTGAATAGAGCAAAATAGGGAAAATGGACTTGGAAATTGTGTTCTTTATTTTGAATTGGTCTTATTATTGAGGTGGTCTTAAAATGAGTTTATACTGTATATACCTTCCAGAAGAATGAACCTTCTGCTGCTACTTTAAAATCTTTTGTGAAATTTCTGTTCACAATTCGATATGGGTCAGGTGTGGGTACTGTGAAATCATTATTGCCTGGAGCAGAATCAAACTTGTAATTGGTGATATAGGAATTCCTTTCACGCAACTTAGGTTCCTTCCAATGAACCGTTACTTTTGTAGCATCACACACTCCGGATGAAAAGTTATATGTCCTAACAGAATATTCTGAAATCTTCCCAGGTGCTGCAAAAATGGATAGATAACATTCAGGTGTAAATATTTGTACCTCTTACTTATCTATGGATTACTGTTACAATGATACTTATTTCTATCTAAACAATAAGATTGACGCTGACAGAAATCCTGTATATAATATCACAGACATATTAACCATGGATTGGAAACAGGCTGACATCGGTGAAGCGATAACAAGAAATAATTTACCCACAATCCTTAGCGCGCTCGGTAAATATTGAGGATTTCCACCTCTTTATCAATTGGCGAAAGTCGGCTATCTCCTTTCATATCTGTCAATTGCGGGCTCTATTGCTTAGCACTTAAATTTCCGTGTAATTACCTATCGGTCTGTCTAATTCTTAATTGTCTAAATGTAATTAAGACTTAAGAAATCTTTAAATATGACAATTACAAAATGTCAACTTCTCTCGATTCAAAAACAAGATGGCGGACATCGCAAATTTTTTATTGAGGGTTTGATCTAAACACACATAGTAGGACGTTTCCAATCCATGGTTTATATGTCCATGATAATATCACTGATCAGAGTCTGATCATAAAGTGTCTGATTCTGATAAGTTTAAACATATTCATCTTACAATATTGCGAAATAAATCATTACAACTACTACACATTTCTACAGATGACTATTTCCCCAGCTTCTAACCAGCCCCATGTTCAGTAACGGCTAACAAATGTTTTGTACTGTATCCCTAGCCCATCATATCACATTGACTGCACATGGGGAACCAAATTGCAAAACATTACTAAACGTGAGCCACAAAAACCTTTACCGAGTAACTGAACGCAGGGCAGTGCTTCCACTTATTTCAGAAAATATGAAGAACAGTGCAAAGAATTGTGCCCAAGGCAGGATGCAAGAACCCAACCTTTACCTACGTCACTAATACAGGTTTTATCATGGCAGCACTCATTTGCATTTATACATTAAGGAATGTATTAAACAAGCTTTCTGAGAACACTTTGAATACATGCAATATTTTTTTAACACAAATGTTATATTACATTTACATCATAAATTACAAATACATGTACACGTTTTATCAGGAAAAGTTACTTTTGATGTCACATTGTTTGTTATTCCTGCCGAATCATAAAATATAACGCAACAGTGTTACTCTGCATCGTCATTCATGATATAATTCAGATTGATAAATACAGTGAAACCTCAATAATAAGAACACCATTGGGACCCTTATTGTCTTATTGTTGAGATGGTCTTATTATTGAGGTGGCCTTATAATTGAGGTTGTCTCCTTTTTGAGGTGGTCTCATTATTGAGATGGTCTTATTATTGAGGTGGTCTTATAATTGAGGTGGTCTCATTATTGAGGTGGTCTCAACATTGAGATGGTCTTATAATTGAGGTTGTCTCCTTTTTGAGGTGGTCTCATTATTGAGATGGTCTTATTATTGAGGTGGTCTTATAATTGAGGTGGTCTCATTATTGAGGTGGTCTCAACATTGAGGTGGCCTTATAATTGAGGTTGTCTCCTTTTTGAGGTGGTCTCATTATTGAGATGGTCTTATTATTGAGGTGGTCTTATAATTGAGGTGGTCTCATTATTGAGGTGGTCTCAACATTGAGGTGGTCTCATCATTGAGGTGGTCTCATTATTGAGGTGGTCTGTAAGAGGGGTTTTACTGTATACTCACTTCCAGATTCAGTAACTACATCGCCTGAGAACACTCCTCGACTTTTACCGGCTTCAGTTTTTACCACTACCCTAAATTTGTACTTCCAGAATTCCTCCAATCCATTAACAACACAATATGAAGAAGAATAGTCTAAAACGGAAACAAAACAAATAATATATTGTTGGCCTGACATCTCATAGCAAGCACACTGCTGGCAATGTACTAAGGTTTCTAGTTGTGTGTCGACTAAACTGAGTAAAATTATAAAATTATTACATAATTATGCACTCTTTTTAATTTTTCCCTCTTAGTTTGTCCTTAAAATATGAGATTAGTCATGAAAATGAATATATGTACAAACGCATTTCCTATCGCAAAAAATTAATGGGGATTGCAATAATTAATTATGTAAGTTTGGGGATGCCCTCTTGATCTAGGATTATTGACCCTCGTGCCACCCCCCCCCCCCCCGCCCCCTGCCTCTGGATCCATGCATGAAATCCTTCTGTACAAATATTGGTCAATACATACAAAAGAAATAAAACAGAGACACAAATGAACTGAACGACATCCAGTATAAAGACGAATTTTACATCAACAGAATCATGCACTCAAAATTGTTTCATACCACATAATTTTTTTGCCAATTTACCAATTAAGTTACAGTGTTATACACAACAAAATTGGGTGTATCACGTTACATGTTTCTTAAAACACTGACATCAAATGCTTTAAACATACTTCCATGCAGTTATACCCGGACACAATTTAATAGTTTACTAGTCCTTTGTTTTTTTTCAAATCTCACTAGAGTGCTGTCTTATGCTTGTAATTAATGGCCATTTAATTTTATATTGACAACACTAAGCAAGTTTGATAAAGACAGGTCAAGAAATATGGTCTCTATTATAGTAAAACAGTGGATGGAAGACAGATAGATGAACAGAAGATGATAGACAAAAGGCGACAGCTATAGCCAAGTAGGAAGAAAACAATAAAGACAACTTATATAGAAAAATAATGTATCAAAATTGATGTACAGATTGATGTGAGAATTGTTCAAGGCAATAGAAGTATCATTCTGAAGAATCCCTACTCAAGTCTGCTAACAGATGGGTCTGTACTGTACCCAGAGACCCCTTTGGCAAGTCTACAAATGGGCGGAGTATGTACTGTTACCCAGAGACTCCTCTGACAAGTCTACAAATGGACCATGTCTGTACTCTTACCCAGAAACCCCTTTGACAAGTCTACAAATGGACCATGTCTGTACTCTTACCCAGAAACCCCTTTGGCAAGTCTACAAATGGACCATGTCTGTACTCTTACCCAGAGACCCCTTTGGCAAGTCTACAAATGGGCGGAGTATGTACTGTTACCCAGAGACTCCTCTGACAACTCTACAAATGGGCGGAGTATGTACTGTTACCCAGAAACCCCTCTGGCAAGTCTACAAATGAGCGGAGTATGTACTGTTACCCAGAGACTCCTCTGACAAGTCTACAAATGGACCATGTCTGTACTCTTACCCAGAAACCCCTCTGGCAAGTCTACAAATGAGCGGAGTATGTACTGTTACCCAGAGACTCCTCTGACAAGTCTACAAATGGGCGGAGTATGTACTGTTACCCAGAGACTCCTCTGGCAAGTCTACAAATGGGCGGAGTATGTACTGTTACCCAGAGACTCCTCTGACAAGTCTACAAATGGGCGGAGTATGTACTGTTACCCAGACACTCCTCTGACAAGTCTACAAATGGGCGGAGTATGTACTGTTACCCAGAAACCCCTCTGACAAGTCTACAAATGGGCGGAGTATGTACTGTTACCCAGAAACCCCTTTGGCAAGTCTACAAATGGGCGGAGTATGTACTGTTACCCAGAGACTCCTCTGACAACTCTACAAATGGGTGGAGTATGTACTGTTACCCAGAAACCCCTCTGGCAAGTCTACAAATGAGCGGAGTATGTACTGTTACCCAGAGACTCCTCTGACAAGTCTACAAATGGACCATGTCTGTACTCTTACCCAGAAACCCCTCTGGCAAGTCTACAAATGGACCATGTCTGTACTGTTACCCAGAGACTCCTCTGACAAGTCTACAAATGGGCGGAGTATGTACTGTTACCCAGAGACTCCTCTGACAAGTCTACAAATGAGCGGAGTATGTACTGTTACCCAGAAACCCCTTTGGCAAGTCTACAAATGGGCGGAGTATGTACTGTTACCCAGAGACTCCTCTGACAAGTCTACAAATGGGCGGAGTATGTACTGTTACCCAGAAACCCCTCTGGCAAGTCTACAAATGGGCGGAGTATGTACTGTTACCCAGAGACTCCTCTGACAAGTCTACAAATGGGGGGAGTATGTACTGTTACCCAGAAACCCCTCTGGCAAGTCTACAAATGGGCGGAGTATGTACTGTTACCCAGAGACTCCTCTGACAAGTCTACAAATGGGCGGAGTATGTACTGTTACCCAGAGACTCCTCTGACAAGTCTACAAATGGGCGGAGTATGTACTGTTACCCAGAGACTCCTCTGACAAGTCTACAAATGGGCGGAGTATGTACTGTTACCCAGAGACTCCTCTGACAAGTCTACAAATGGGCGGAGTATGTACTGTTACCCAGAGACTCCTCTGACAAGTCTACAAATGGACCATGTCTGTACTCTTACCCAGAAACCCCTCTGGCAAGTCTATAAATGAGCCATGTCTGTACTGTTACCCAAAGACCCCTCTGACAAGTCTATAAATAGGCCAAGTATGTACTGTTACCCAGAGACCCCTCTGACAAGTCTATAAATGGGCCATGTCTGTACTGCTAACCAGAGACCCGTCTGACAAGTCTACAAATGGGTCATGTCTGTACTGTTACACAGAGACCCCTCTGACAAGTCTACAAATGGGCGTTGTCTGTACTGTTACACAGAGACCCCTCTGATTAGTCTACAAATGGGCCATGTCTGTACTGTACAAAGAGACCCCTCTGACAAGTCTACAAATGGACCAAGTCTGTACTGTACACAGAGACCCCTCTGACAAGTCTATAAATGGGTCATGTCTGTACTGTACACAGAGACCCCTCTGACAAGTCTATAAATGGGTCATGTCTGTACTGTACCCAAAGACCCCTCTGACAAGTCTATAAATGGGTCATGTCTGTACTGTACACAGATACCCCTCTGACAAGTCTATAAATGGGTCATGTCTGTACTGTACCCAAAGACCCCTCTGACAAGTCTATAAATGGGCCATGTCTGTACTGCTACCCTAAGACCCCTCTGACAAGTCTACAAATGGGTCATGTCTGTACTGTTACCCTAAGACCCCTCTGACAAGTCTACAAATGTGTCATGTCTGTACTGCTAACCAGAGACCCATCAGACAAGTTTACAAATGGGCAGAATATGTACTGCTAACCAGAGACCCATCAGACAAGTCTACAAATGGGCAGAGTATGTACTGCTAACCAGAGACCCATCAGACAAGTTTACAAATGGGCAGAATATGTACTGCTAACCAGAGACCCATCAGACAAGTCTACAAATGGACCATGTCTGTACTGTTACCCAGAAACCCCTCTGGCAAGTCTACAAATGAGCGGAGTATGTACTGTTACCCAGAGACTCCTCTGACAAGTCTACAAATGGGCGGAGTATGTACTGTTACCCAGAAACCCCTCTGACAAGTCTACAAATGGGCGGAGTATGTACTGTTACCCAGAAACCCCTTTGGCAAGTCTACAAATGGGCGGAGTATGTACTGTTACCCAGAGACTCCTCTGACAACTCTACAAATGGGTGGAGTATGTACTGTTACCCAGAAACCCCTCTGGCAAGTCTACAAATGAGCGGAGTATGTACTGTTACCCAGAGACTCCTCTGACAAGTCTACAAATGGACCATGTCTGTACTCTTACCCAGAAACCCCTCTGGCAAGTCTACAAATGGACCATGTCTGTACTGTTACCCAGAGACTCCTCTGACAAGTCTACAAATGGGCGGAGTATGTACTGTTACCCAGAGACTCCTCTGACAAGTCTACAAATGAGCGGAGTATGTACTGTTACCCAGAAACCCCTTTGGCAAGTCTACAAATGGGCGGAGTATGTACTGTTACCCAGAGACTCCTCTGACAAGTCTACAAATGGGCGGAGTATGTACTGTTACCCAGAAACCCCTCTGGCAAGTCTACAAATGGGCGGAGTATGTACTGTTACCCAGAGACTCCTCTGACAAGTCTACAAATGGGGGGAGTATGTACTGTTACCCAGAAACCCCTCTGGCAAGTCTACAAATGGGCGGAGTATGTACTGTTACCCAGAGACTCCTCTGACAAGTCTACAAATGGGCGGAGTATGTACTGTTACCCAGAGACTCCTCTGACAAGTCTACAAATGGGCGGAGTATGTACTGTTACCCAGAGACTCCTCTGACAAGTCTACAAATGGGCGGAGTATGTACTGTTACCCAGAGACTCCTCTGACAAGTCTACAAATGGGCAGAGTATGTACTGTTACCCAGAGACTCCTCTGACAAGTCTACAAATGGACCATGTCTGTACTCTTACCCAGAAACCCCTCTGGCAAGTCTATAAATGGGCCATGTCTGTACTGTTACCCAGAGACCCCTCTGACAAGTCTATAAATAGGCCAAGTATGTACTGTTACCCAGAGACCCCTCTGACAAGTCTATAAATGGGCCATGTCTGTACTGCTAACCAGAGACCCGTCTGACAAGTCTACAAATGGGTCATGTCTGTACTGTTACACAGAGACCCCTCTGACAAGTCTACAAATGGGCGTTGTCTGTACTGTTACACAGAGACCCCTCTGATTAGTCTACAAATGGGCCATGTCTGTACTGTACAAAGAGACCCCTCTGACAAGTCTACAAATGGACCAAGTCTGTACTGTACACAGAGACCCCTCTGACAAGTCTATAAATGGGTCATGTCTGTACTGTACACAGAGACCCCTCTGACAAGTCTATAAATGGGTCATGTCTGTACTGTACCCAAAGACCCCTCTGACAAGTCTATAAATGGGTAATGTCTGTACTGTACACAGATACCCCTCTGACAAGTCTATAAATGGGTCATGTCTGTACTGTACCCAAAGACCCCTCTGACAAGTCTATAAATGGGCCATGTCTGTACTGCTACCCTAAGACCCCTCTGACAAGTCTACAAATGGGTCATGTCTGTACTGTTACCCTAAGACCCCTCTGACAAGTCTACAAATGTGTCATGTCTGTACTGCTAACCAGAGACCCATCAGACAAGTTTACAAATGGGCAGAATATGTACTGCTAACCAGAGACCCATCAGACAAGTCTACAAATGGGCAGAGTATGTACTGCTAACCAGAGACCCATCAGACAAGTTTACAAATGGGCAGAATATGTACTGCTAACCAGAGACCCATCAGACAAGTCTACAAATGGGCAGAGTATGTACTGCTAACCAGAGACCCATCAGACAAGTTTACAAATGGGCAGAATATGTACTGCTAACCAGAGACCCATCAGACAAGTCTACAAATGGGCAGAATATGTACTGCCAACCAGAGACCCATCAGACAAGTCTACAAATGGGCCGAGTATGTACTGCTAACCAGAGACCCATCAGACAAGTCTACAAATGGGCAGAATATGTACTGCCAACCAGAGACCCATCAGACAAGTCTACAAATGGGCAGAATATGTACTGCCAACCAGAGACCCATCAGACAAGTCTACAAATGGGCCGAGTATGTACTGCTAACCAGAGACCCATCAGACAAGTTTACAAATGGGCAGAGTATGTACTGCTAACCAGAGACCCTTCAGACAAGTTTACAAATGGGCAGAATATGTACTGCTAACCAGAGACCCATCAGACAAGTTTACAAATGGGCAGAATATGTACTGCTAACCAGAGACCCATCAGACAAGTTTACAAATGGGCAGAATATGTACTGCTAACCAGAGACCCATCAGACAAGTCTAGAAATGGGCCAAGTCTGTACTGCTAACCAGAGACCCATCAGACAAGTCTACAAATGGGCAGAGTATATACTACTAAAGACTCCCAAAGACCCTCTGGCAAGTTTGTGAAAAGTTAGTAGCCCAGTCATATACTCATAAACAGTATTTACTGCATTTTACATAACATTGCAGCATGCATAAACTTACTGTCGCTGACTGTAACATGGTAACATGTTCAAAAAAGAAAGGTTGAATAAAAAATATAACAGTTTTATTCTATGGAACCATATAGAACACTTTCAGTGTTTACCCATAAACATTTTATTAAAAGTAACTTAACCTACAGCATTTCAGTGAAACATAAATATGTTAAAAGTTTAAAATTATATTCTAAAATTAAAAAAAAATGAATAGAACAAATGGATGAACAGACAAATACTTGGGTGGCAAAATATCAGTGCAACACAAAATAAATAATTTTTGAAATGTTACAAGATTTACCTGAAACTTCACAGCCTCGATCAGACACAGACTCATTTCTGACATCATGTGTTGAAACTGTGTAATTCACTGGTCCAGGCTTTGTGGTAGGTATAGTCCAGGTTACATTTACAGCTGTAGAATTTAACACAGTAGCACTGACATTTATAACATCATCTGGGGCTGAAAATGGCATCCAAACAACAGTACAGTACTTACTTGAATGTACAGATTTAAACATAGAAATACATTGCATTTAACACATAACCTGGATAATAATTATCATGATAATAATCATGATAAGTCATGTTTTGTTAACGATATAGCATCATTATACAACATGAAATTTGCAGACATATTATATTGAGCATAGCATTGGTTTTGTTTGATTTTTTAAATAAATTTCATACTACATAAAAGTTTAAACTAAAACTAAATGAAAAGGTTGAATCATAAATAATAGCTAAGGAACAAGTGACTACACTTTATACTTTTTAACTGGAACAGAATTTCGAATTTTACCTGCAATACTAGTCTGAAATGTTTTAGAAGCCGGTGTCCCCCCGCCTTCCTTTGTATAAGCAGTAACATTAACTGTATAGTTAGTGTAAGCTTCAAGGTTGTCGATTGAGTAACTCAGTTTCTTCTGGTTTACTTCAATACTGTCGTCAGTTGAATTACTTGGACATAAAACAGTCTGCAAAATAGAAAGGGTCATACATTATTTTCAGGCCCCAGTCTCACTAAACTTCTCAAATCGAGATTTTCATTAGCTGGGTATTTCATTTTTGCATAGTAAAATGACTTGGCCAATGCTTGTATGATACAAAATACACAACACACTCCTAAAAAATTTGAGGTTCAGACTGACTTAAATGGTCATCTTTCATGAGATTGGAGCCTGCACTGATAGAATTTCTCACTTGGATTCTTACATATCTTTAGATCAGTCTGGAAATGTAAATTTCCAGGCCCATAAAAGACTAAAAAACATGCATATAGACATCATGAAAATTACTTGAAACATTTTTAGTCATGCTTTTATCCATGCAATCGATTTGTAAGAAAAAGTATTCCTATTGATGTACAGTAAAACGTCACATAACGACCCCCTCAAAATTGAGACCACAATTTTCGAGTCCATTTTGATTGTTTTGCTCTTTATTCAACCTCGGTATTAAGACCACCTCAATAATAAGACCATTTTTCAAGAGTGCCAAAGGTGGTCTTATTATTGAGTTTTTACTGTAGATAAGGTCCACATTCACTGTCTTTGGTGCAGCCCTAGTGATTCTTAAATCGCTTAACAAGCAGAAATTCAAATCCAATCAGCACGAAATACTGAGAGTATCCAATTTTATGTTTTATGTTAATCTGTCAGCAAAGAATAATTTACCATAAAGCTGGGAGCTGTTAAACAGAATGATGCTTCTTCAGTTTCTCCAGTTTTTAGCCACACAACTTTGTATGCTACGATGTCTCCATTGGGCATTGATGGTCGTTCCCAGGTCAGATTAACTGATGTATTTCCTACGGCTGCATTAAGGTTAGATACTCGTCCAGGCTCTATAAATGAATATCATCATATCATAACAAGAATATTAAATCACAAATCAGTATAAGTATATAGATGCATAAATAATATTAATTGGACGCTTGCACGACAAAACCTGTATAAATGACGGTGGTTATGACATCAGATGATGATGTCACAATGCAAGTACTTTCTATGCAGTATCTTTAGTTGCTTAATTTTGATTTAAAGAATTAAACGAACATGAAAATGCTAAACATTCTGTATGAGTCTATTACCTATGACCTGAACCTATTACCTTGCGAACAACAACGTAAATTAACCCCCAATTGTTGATTACCAGTGGCTTTAAATGGTGTGCTATTGTGTATCAAAGACAATGAATTAATTGAAGAATTCAGCGTTAGTTTGCTCGTCATTAGATTAATAATGCTGCAAAATAAAACCGGTGACAGTATGTGGCACGTTTTCGGATAGTACATACTTTTGGACAAAGTTTGTTCATTGATGTAATATAAGTTTTAGAAAATTTCTGGTTGGAGATAATTCCCCTATTCAGTTAACAAATGTGAAACAACTCCATATTTCTACAAAATCATTACATTTAGATATCTTGAACAAATTAAATAAAAATTAAATTTAAATGCTTGAAATGCGAAGAACTGAACATACTGATGTGGGAATTCAATGTTTATCTTTTCTTTTTTGGAATAAAATATATTAAAGTTACCATGCATGTTCCTTTTCTTATTCAGTAAATATACAAAAATTGTAAAGTGTGCTACATGTATTAATGTTCAATGTCACAACCAGTCTGCTTGGTTTCACTATTAAGACCGCCTCCCTAATAAGACCACTTTATGTCGGACCCATGGGTGGTCTTAACAGCGGAACTTTACTGTAGAGCTGTTCGTAAAACATGTACACCCCCTAAGCATGAATGTAATCTGTTGACAATGTAGCAAAGTAAGAAAACTACTGGATTCCAGACAATCACAGTCAAATAATGGACAGGACAGCTTTGCTTTAAATTAATGTTTTTTTTCCGGTTTAACACCAACTTCCAACAATTTTTTAGTTTTACAAGGCGGTCAGATGACCTAACCAGATTTCCTGGAATTATATATCAACAATTACCAGCTAGCCCATCTGCAAGCAGGTGACAAATTAACCATATAAATCAGAGGTGGACAACTTGAATTCAGACCTTCCGTGAGACAGCACGGCAATCTACCACGTAAGCTAACCAGACATGCAGATTAACATTTAAGTATCACAAAAAGTGCTCAAAGTTGAACTAAACACATGTTGTTTACCTGATTCTCTAGTACGAATGGTTCCGCTAGCACTTCCTGTGCTCACATACTTGTCATTGATAGTATACACATTGAACAAATAGAACGTTCCTGGAATTGAGACAAACAGAAGTGAATAATTTATAGAATCATATATAAGATTAAAGACATAACAACTAGTTCCATAATTGCCAGCTTGAATATTTCCATGCACAATCCAATACACAGGAGATTGTCAAGGGTTCTTTCCCTTTATTGCCTATCTAGTTTATAAACATATATAGGAGGGGCAAAGGGAGAGAACTCTAGATAGGAAATAGAGGGAAATAATTTGTAATAATCTCCAGTCATCCAATATACACACTCAACTTCAACAAAAAGTTACCACCTTAGAGAACCAAATGTTTCCTTTATCATGTGGTTACTGAAACTGACCTTCTTACCAGTATGTGTGCACTAATTGCAAAAGATTTTGACTATATGCTTCAAAAATTGAAAATCACACCCACTAAAATCCACAGCAGTAAATGGGGTATAACTTAGAAAACACTAATGTATACTGTATTTTTGTTAAAGCTCACTTCTGAAAGTCAATACTAACTTTAACTCTCGGTTCATCAATATTTCATAATGGGGATTTCATGAGTTAGCTTCCCCTAGGAATGACTAATCCATCAATTAAAATACCCAACAGATATGAGGTCGTCCGAAATTATTGATATTCATAAATGGCTAACTTAGGTTGATCAGCAAATTTCAAATATAAATATACCGTAGTAAACTTAATTATAGATTTTTACTGCCAATTCAAATGATTGAAATCAACCATTGTGTAAAGGTATGGAATGATTTCATACTCGTGTAATTAATAACATTAATGTCGAGAATAAGAATTGAAACAGGGAATGGACTGTGTTAAAGTCCTGACTGACCATCCTTTTACCACTGTATCATATACTACATTTCAGTATGTAGTTCAAACAGATATTGATGATGTGTTTCTAGACAATTTACGAAACACCATTGGTAAGAAAATATGTTATTGTTTTAATTGTGCAATTGTTAAGCTTTTGGTGTAGCTGTTATAGTCATCCAATTAATACATAATTCAATAAAACAACTTGATTGTTCGGGTGATATTTTCGGGAGTTAAAAAGTTTAAGAAATGAAGGTTATGTTCGTGAATCGCTGGATATTATTTCATTTAATAAGTACAGTTGAATTGCGATCTTTGGGAATGCAATAGTTTAGAATGACGGTGAAATTTGAATATACGCGACGGTCCCATCAACAATTCTTTATACATATGGAAAAAGGCACATTTTTTCCATCCTCCCTGCCCTCATTGTTCATCACATATATGATATCCTGGCTAACTGACTGTAACGTTCATGTACTCATGAATAATTAATGAGGTGAAATCCAGCCGCTTGATTGGCCACATGACACTCACCTCAAGTCATACGGGAATTGCCGACGATTTACGGATGAAATCACAGTTCTGAGCTATCCAAAGAGATTGCGGCTTTCAAATTGAGTTAGGCAGGACATCAATAGCTCTTCACAAAGGAGATTCCTTATTTTTGTTATCGTCCATTTCATTGTTCAAGAAATGCTGATGGATATTCATGCATTATGTATGAAGTTTTGCTAGCCAATTTACCCTGGGTATCATATATGTCATGAATAGCCTGGGTAACAAGGATGAATTTTTCAAACATGCAGTTACTCAAAAAATGTGATGATTGGGACAGTTGTTCAGGTCCAATCATTAACTAATAAGCTCAAACTCATGAAAACTCAGACACCTTGTCTCTGTATTATTCACACTCTTTTGAGTTTCTTGCATCTCAAGCTGGAAATGAATACATTTATTTTCACAAAAGCTTTAATATAATGACACCAAGTAAAATTGTATTTCTGTTGAAGATGCTGTAACTCAAATATTTCCACAGTCCGATGACCATAAGTATACTAGTATAAAAGTATACGTCTGTGAACGAGGACATTTAACCAACACATATTTTCTCCCATTTTTGAATTTGAAACTTTGCATACATTTCCAGGTGGGGAACGTTACCAGTTACACAATATGTTGATGTCTATTTGTGGTGTAACTTACGACAGCAATACTGGTACATTTACTTTACAAACACATAAAAATTGGAAACATGAAATAGAATCCTTATACTGACACTCAGAACAGTTAAAGGACAATGTAAACCAAGTCAACAAAATCAATATTACCTGAGGTAAGATTATCAGCTGTGTACACATTCACAGCTACACTTGTGTTTTTACAGATCTCTGATCCATAGCCTATGTCTTCATACACTCTGTATATGTAGCAAACACTGTATCCCTTTATGACACCATTGGGAGCACTAGGAGAAATCCACTCTAAATCTACAGATTGTACATTAGCGGTCAGATTCATATCTGTTGGTGGTCCAGGCACTGAAAATATACCAGACGGCTTAGATGTTTAAAAGTTGCTAAAAAAATATACCAGACGGCTAAGATGTTTAAAAGTTGCTAAAAAAATATACCAGATGGCTATTAAAAGATATGCAAAAGTTGCCCAAAAATACACAAGATGGCTAAGATATGCAAAAGTGGCTCAAAAATATACAAGATGACTAAGATATGCAAAAGTGGCTAAAAAATATACAAGATGACTAAGATATGCAAAAGTGGTTCAAAAATATACAAGATGGCTAAGATATGCAAAAGTGGCTCAAAAATATACAAGATGGCTAAGATATGTAAAAGTTGCTCAAAAATATACAAGATGGCTAAGATATGTAAAAGTGGCTCAAAAATATACAAGATGACTAAGATATGCAAAAGTGGCTCAAAAATATACAAGATGGCTAAGATATGTAAAAGTGGCTCAAAAATATACAAGATGACTAAGATATGCAAAAGTGGCTCAAAAATATACCAGATGGCTAAGATATGTTAAAGTGGCTCAAATATATACCAGATGGCTAAGATATGTAAAAGTTGCTCAAACATATACCAGATGGCTAAGATATGTAAAAGTTGCTCAAATATATACCAGATGGCTAAGATATGTAAAAGTTGCTCAAATATATACCAGATGGCTAAGATATGTAAAAGTTGCTCAAACATATACAAGATGGCTAAGATTAGTAAAAGTTGCTCAAACATATACCAGATGGCTAAGATTAGTAAAAGTTGCTCAAAAATATACCAGATGGCTAAGATTAGTAGAAGTAGCATTACAAATTATTTCAGACATGACAGATTCTATGATTACATTTATTTCAGCAATTGTCACAAAGCACCACTGAGCAAGACTGACCAAAAAAATGCAGTTGGAAGCAAATGTTTTAATATACAGGATCCAACAACAAGTGATGGACATGTATTCAGAGCAATACCACTTTCATAGAATGGTCGTAACATACAACTTTAATTGCTGGAATGAGTTCGATAACTTAAGTACAAATATACCTCTCAACATTTATAATCGGTCATTTAGGAGTTGTATACAGCACAACAGCATTTATTCGACACATGTACATATCAATGGTGATTTTAACATAAAATAATAAAACTGTATTATTATCATTGTTTCAACCACCAAGTGTAACAGTTACATAAGAACAAATCTTTCTTACCGGAAAATATAGTTTGAACAACAACATCAAGTTCAATGTCACAGTTAAGTGACCTATTATAAGTGTTTAGTAATGTATTTACCTTCAGTATCAGTACGGAATGTGCCTATCATTCCACTACTCCTTCTATCGTAACTAATGGCAACAATTTTAACAATATATTTAGATCCTGCTGTAAGTCCTGTCACAGTATATGTTGCTGTTGCATCTGTAGTGTTTTCATTTGTATGTACAACATTATCCATTCCTTTGACATTGATACTGTACACGTCCACTCTTCCTTGTGATGGTTGCCATGACAATGTCACATCAGGAGCAGACAAAGTCAGATTTGTAAACAGTGAACCTGGCTGAGCAGGAACTGAAGTAAAATAGCAATGTGTTAGACATAAAAAATAAGTTTATTCTTTCACAACATTACTTGGACAAATTAGCGTGATCCTCCTGACCTCTATTAGCATCATTTCACAGTAGACCGATTATCTAAATTTATCTTTATCTCTAATCCCATTAACTCATCATTCTGATGTACATGTTTGGTCATTTAATAATAGATACTGAAAGAAATCCTCAAATGCAATCATTTCCATAAACTGCAATGATAAATACTGATGACAAAGATTCTCTCACAGAAAATTATTTAGTCAGCGTAATCAATGTATAATATATTCATGCATAAAGGTCAGGATCAGGTTAATATGTTCGGACTATATCAACATTTGAGTTTATGGTGTGAAATATTGAATTAAGTACAAATGTACTAATATGAAAAAGTGTGTGTGTACGTGCATGTTGAATTTTACTTCCAACCAACAATATTTCAGTTCTATGGAGACAGTTACAGATACACTGTTGCCAGACCGTGATACCACACCATAGACATCTGACACGAGATGACACCCAGTCATATAAATCCGACACAGGGCCGACCAGTCCTGACGCTATCTTTATAATGTTGAGTGTAAGCATAGCAGCTGCAATTAATATTCTATTTCGAATTACTTCGGAAGATCAGGAAGGAGGTACGGGTGGTGGCAGTGGTAACTTCTAAATGCCAAGGGAAGTAACTGCCTCAAGGAGTTTGCATATTTATGTCGAACATTTTTTCTCCGTGAATTGGAAAATGCGAGTGTTGGACACTAATGACATAACAAAGCATGTGGCATAATGTCTTAATTTCCTTACTGTGTTGATTACCACATATTACTGATAATTAGGTATTTACGATGCATGACATAAATAATACATTAAGTTCCTACTCATAAATCAAAGAATTTATTCGACTCAGGCCATAATTAAACAAATGTTTGTTTGGCGTAACCTACTAACCCATAAAAATTATCACAACTCAAAAAGTTTTTGTGAAACATTTTTTAGCAGCATTTTAATAGTTAGTGATATCACTAAGTATGATGTATGACCATGAAAAATAATTCTAAAAAATTAATTACCTACCAACCTACCCACCTAAATTTTGCTGGTCAGGGTTTTACCAAAAAAACAATCATTTAAGTATGACCTTATTTTCAACAGTCACTGCTTGTCATTATGCTTGTTTTAACCCTTTTCAGAAAAATTGTTTTATAAAATCAGAAATCTATAAGCACACAATGTCATGCATTATCCTCAATATACATACCCAAAGATTCCTCTATGGAGCCAGATTGACTATAATTACTTCCATCAGCAGTATGCTTTACTGTGACTTTCACTTCATATTTTGCCCCTGACTGCAACCCCGAGCATTCACTTGACAACACGGAATTCGACAAAACACAATCAACCAAGTTAGATGGATCATTCACGTTCTTTGCCTGAACTTCATAGGTAAAGTTTAGTCTCAAACTTTCAACCGAAGGATTGAGTCCCCAAGTGACAGTAAGGCTGTTGCTGGTGTCTGTAACTGCTAGACTCAGAGGTTTTAGGGAAGTCACTGGAATGTAAAGTTTATAGCATGTAATAAAAAAAAGATAAATCACAGTATACCAACAGAATATTTCTATAATTCATAAAACCAAATAAGATTTCTACAATCACAGGTGTTTGTTGAGGGATGAAAGCAAACCTAGTCTAACTGCATCTACTGTAAAACCTCAATAATACGACCACCCTTGGTACCCTTACAAAATTGGTTTTAATATTGAGGTGGTCTTAATATAGATATTGAATAGAGAGCAAAACTGTGAAAATGGACTTGATTGCATTCTTAATTTTGAGGTGGTCTTATTATTGAGGTGGTCTTATTATTGAGGTGGTCTTTTATTGAGGTTTTACTGTAAATAAAGAAGCATATCTACATGCTTGTTTGGCATTCATTCATCAATGTTTGTTTTAATGTACATATTCTGAAGTCATCAAATATGATATTTATAAACAGTATGCCAATATGACTGTCATAAAAGAAAAAAAAATAATTGCAAATTTACGTCACCTATTTCTTAAAAATATTATAATCAGAGAATAGGTGAGTACTGGTCATTGTAAAAGTGATTGAGGTCAAAATGTGTCAATTTTTTAAAAATAATCAGACACCGTGTGTTGGGTCCTACTTTCTTTATTGTCTAAAATATGGCCATAAAATAGATTATATCTGTCCAGCGCAAATTAATTCTACAAATAATACCACTATTATAATAAATGCTTTCAATAATATCTAAAACTGTAATATAACAAATGTTTCAGTTCTCATTGGCCAGTTTGTTTTTTTTAGAAAAGATGGTATAATCACTGATCTATGACAAAGTTGCATCAATATGAAGTAAGAAAGTTTAAATACAGTCAGACCCTGTTTATTCGAATTCATCGGGTCCGAAATTTTATTTCAAATTATACATGGTTTTGAATAGCTGATTTCATTTGATGTGAAGAAAATACGACGGGACCCGATACTATTTCGGATGATACCAAGAAGGTTGTCGAATAAACAAGGTCCGACTGTAAAATTTTTTATGTCTACAACTCAAAAATAAAATATTTTTCCACATAAAAAATAAATGTAGACATTTGAAGGATAAAGCTTCCTGTATTTTAAAAGAACAGAATTTTGTCCTTTTTTTTCCCGTCAGATAAAACGCTGTTTTTCCTAAGTTTTTCAGTTACATAGGTGGTCAGTTGACATAACCAGTTTTCCTGGAATAAATTAACAACCAGTTCTGACTTGCTCTTCCACAAGCAACTGACAACTTCTCCACATGAATCAGAGATGCAGGACATATGCCATGCTTGGACATGACCCGCCCAGACCTACCAAATGACAGCCAAACTACTTAGCTAACCAGGCAGGAAAAGACCGACTTGACACAATAAATACATTCACGTATACACGGAACAAACTTTCTAATTGGTCAGCTGGGTTTTATCGATATTTTTCAAACACTGAATGCGAAATTAACATGTACAAATTCTTTCTTCGCACTACTTTTCTGAAAATATTAATCCACTTTGAAAACTAGGCAGTTCAACAACAAACACCCTAAAATTAAAAGTCTTCAAACAATAGTATATGGTATGGTCTCTTAAAACAAAGTGACCAATTAGAAATTTTGCCGAGTGTATACCGTACTACCATGTTCACATACAGTTATCTCACAGTGGACCCAATCCTCTCTCTTGTAATGAGCAGACAAAGATACGTTTACTATGCATCAAATGTACAGTAAAACCTCAATAATACGACCACCCTTGGGACCCTTGAACTGGTCTTTTTATTGAGGTGGTCTTGATATTGAGGTTGTCAGTAAAGAGCAAAATATGAAAAATGGTCTTGAAAATTGTGTTCTTATTATTGAGGTGGTCTTAATATTGAGGTGGTCTTATTATTGAGGTGGTCTTATAATTGAGGTTTTACTGCAATACTCAGAAATGTAATTTTCTACGTTTGAATTTATGAATAAGAGGAAATTAATTTCCTTGATTTGATGAAATGTCCAGTAGGTGGCGTGTTAGTTAGCTCTGCATGTGTGGTTTTAGGTCTGCGCGGATAGTTTTAGGCGGTAAATAAGTCATTCAGCTTTGGACGTTGGACTGTTCGGTCTTACTATTATAATAAAAACTTTAATTGATGCTATTAAGATGTTTGTTTGGATCAGCAAAATATAGTTAATATGAATGTTTATTTGTGACTGTGTATTGCTAATGTATAGTTAATTTGTATAAATATGTAACAGTCAACGTCCGAGTGCTATACGTACAGTCGTACTCAAATTCAATAAATGAATTTTGAATTGAATTTCGTTTGTTTGTCTGTCAATTCTGAGACATCTGAGTCTATAAAGGAACAGATTTTTACAATGTTAACAATGGTATTGAACACTAAATACATCTCAAACATTTACCTGATAGACAAGCAGTTGTGTCAAACTTGAAGTAACCTGTGTTACAGGCGCAACCATCATTGGTGCAAATTGCTCCATCTATTTGGGTACACCAATCACTAGATGCATCAGTACAATTATCCCCCAATGTAGGCATGAGTGTTGTTGTAGGTGGTGGTGATGCAGTTGTTGTTGTTGTAGGTGGTGGTGATGCAGTTGTTGTTGTTTTATTGGTTTTAGGCTCTGTTGTTAGTGCAGGTGTTGGTGCAGGTGTTGGTGAATCTGTTGTTGATGCTGCAAAAGCAGTCAGCTGAAACAGTTAAACATCAGATATTAATTCACCTTTCATCAAAGAAATGATCATAATGCTGCTATGATTCAGATAATCAACTCTACGTTGCTATAAAGATTGGTTTTCACCTCTCATCTTGCAGTACAAATAAAATTTACGATTAAATCTTGTTTACATCACAAGGAAAAGAATGACATGATTTAACATCTGACTGATCAACTTCAAAGAATCTAAACTTAAACTTTGTGCATACCAAGAAAAACACATTTTTGATGAAGACTGGATTTTATTAACTGGTATTAAGGCTGAGTATAACAAGTCTGTAATTCATCAAGAGTGTCAAGATGATGCCACACACATTTGAGCCATTAAAAGGTTTTAAGTTATATATATATATATATATACATGTTTTAATACAAGTCATGATTATGTAACATATCCATTTCATAGTTAAACACTGAGCCATTAAAAGGTTTTGGAGGTCGTGTTTTAACACTGAGCCATTAAAAGGTTTGGAGGTCATGTTTTAACACTGAGCCATTAAAAGGTTTTGGAGGTCGTGTTTTAACACTGAGCCATTAAAAGGTTTGGAGGTCGTGTTTTAACACTGAGCCATTAAAAGGTTTGGAGGTCATGTTTTAACACTGAGCCATTAAAAGGTTTGGAGGTCGTGTTTTAACACTGAGCCATTAAAAGGTTTGGAGGTCGTGTTTTAACACTGAGCCATTAAAAGGTTTTGGAGGTCGTGTTTTAACACTAAGCCATTAAAAGGTTTGGAGGTTGTGTTTTAACACTGAGTCATTAAAAGGTTTGGAGGTCGTGTTTTAACACTGAGTCATTAAAAGGTTTGGAGGTCGTGTTTTAACACTGAGTCATTAAAAGGTTTGGAGGTCGTGTTTTAACACTGAGTCATTAAAAGGTTTGGGGCCATGTTTTAACACTGAGTCATTAAAAGGTTTGGAGGTCGTGTTTTAACACTGAGCCATTAAAAGGTTTGGAGGTCGTGTTTTAACACTGAGTCATTAAAAGGTTTAGAGGTCTTGTTTTAATACTGAGCCATTAAAAGGTTTGGAGGTCGTGTTTTAACACTGAGCCATTAAAAGGTTTGGAGGTCATGTTTTAAAACTGAGCCATTAAAAGGTTTGGAGGTCGTGTTTTAACACTGAGCCATTAAAAGGTTTGGAGGTCATGTTTTAACACTGAGCCATTAAAAGGTTTGGAGGTCATGTTTTAACACTGAGCCATTAAAAGGTTTGGAGGTCGTGTTTTAACACTGAGCCATTAAAAGGTTTGGAGGTTGTGTTTTAACACTGAGCCATTAAAAGGTTTGCAGGTCGTGTTTTAACACTGAGCCATTAAAAGGTTTGGAGGTCGTGTTTTAACACTGAGTCATTAAAAGGTTTGGAGGTCGTGTTTTAACACTGAGTCATTAAAAGGTTTGGGGTCGTGTTTTAACACTGAGTCATTAAAAGGTTTGGGGTCGTGTTTTAACACTGAGCCATTAAAAGGTTTGGAGGTCATGTTTTAACACTGAGCCATTAAAAGGTTTGGGGTCATGTTTTAACACTGAGCCATTAAAAGGTTTGGGGTCATGTTTTAACACTGAGTCATTAAAAGGTTTGGGTCATGTTTTAACACTGAGCCATTAAAAGGTTTGGGGTCATATTTAACACTGAGCCATTAAAAGGTTTGGGGTCATGTTTTAACACTGAGCCATTAAAAGGTTTGGGGTCATGTTTTAACACTGAGCCATTAAAAGGTTTGGGGTCATGTTTTAACACTGAGCCATTAAAAGGTTTTGGAGGTCGTGTTTTAACACTGAGCCATTAAAAGGTTTGGAGGTCGTGTTTTAACACTGAGCCATTAAAAGGTTTGGAGGTCATGTTTTAACACTGAGCCATTAAAAGGTTTGGAGGTCGTGTTTTAACACTGAGCCATTAAAAGGTTTGGAGGTCGTGTTTTAACACTGAGCCATTAAAAGGTTTTGGAGGTCGTGTTTTAACACTAAGCCATTAAAAGGTTTGGAGGTTGTGTTTTAACACTGAGTCATTAAAAGGTTTGGAGGTCGTGTTTTAACACTGAGCCATTAAAAGGTTTTGAGATCATGTTTAAACACTGAGTCATTAAAAGGTTTGGAGTCGTGTTTTAACACTGAGCCATTAAAAGGTTTGGAGGTCGTGTTTTAACACTGAGTCATTAAAAGGTTTAGAGGTCTTGTTTTAATACTGAGCCATTAAAAGGTTTGGAGGTCGTGTTTTAACACTGAGCCATTAAAAGGTTTGGAGGTCATGTTTTAAAACTGAGCCATTAAAAGGTTTGGAGGTCGTGTTTTAACACTGAGCCATTAAAAGGTTTGGAGGTCATGTTTTAACACTGAGCCATTAAAAGGTTTGGAGGTCATGTTTTAACACTGAGCCATTAAAAGGTTTGGAGGTCGTGTTTTAACACTGAGCCATTAAAAGGTTTGGAGGTTGTGTTTTAACACTGAGCCATTAAAAGGTTTGCAGGTCGTGTTTTAACACTGAGCCATTAAAAGGTTTGGAGGTCGTGTTTTAACACTGAGTCATTAAAAGGTTTGGAGGTCGTGTTTTAACACTGAGTCATTAAAAGGTTTGGGGTCGTGTTTTAACACTGAGTCATTAAAAGGTTTGGGGTCGTGTTTTAACACTGAGCCATTAAAAGGTTTGGAGGTCATGTTTTAACACTGAGCCATTAAAAGGTTTGGGGTCATGTTTTAACACTGAGTCATTAAAAGGTTTGGGTCATGTTTTAACACTGAGCCATTAAAAGGTTTGGGGTCATATTTAACACTGAGCCATTAAAAGGTTTGGGGTCATGTTTTAACACTGAGCCATTAAAAGGTTTGGGGTCATGTTTTAACACTGAGCCATTAAAAGGTTTGGGGTCATGTTTTAACACTGAGCCATTAAAAGGTTTGGGGTCATGTTTTAACACTGAGCCATTAAAAGGTTTGGGGTCATGTTTTAACACTGAGCCATTAAAAGGTTTGGGGTCATGTTTTAACACTGAGCCATTAAAAGGTTTGGGGTCATGTTTTAACACTGAGCCATTAAAAGGTTTGGGGTCATGTTTTAACACTGAGCCATTAAAAGGTTTGGGGTCATGTTTTAACACTGAGCCATTAAAAGGTTTGGGGTCATATTTTAACACTGAGCCATTAAAAGGTTTGGGGTCATGTTTTAACACCGAGCCATTAAAAGGTTTGGGGTCATGTTTTAACACTGAGCCATTAAAAGGTTTGGGGTCGTGTTTTAACACTGAGTCATTAAAAGGTTTGGGGCCATGTTTTAACACTGAGTCATTAAAAGGTTTGGAGGTCATGTTTTAACACTGAGTCATTAAAAGGTTTGGAGGTCATGCTGTAACACTGAACATTAAAAGGTTTGGAGGTCATGTTTTAACACTGAGTCATTAAAAGGTTTGGAGGTCATGCTGTAACACTGAACATTAAAAGGTTTGGAGGTCATGTTTTAACACTGAACATTAAAAGGTTTGGAGGTCATGTTTTAACACTGAACATTAAAAGGTTTGGAGGTCATGTTTTAACACTGAGCCATTAAAAGGTTTGGAGGTCATGTTTTAACACTGAGCCATTAAAAGGTTTGCAGGTCATGTTTTAACACTGAACATTAAAAGGTTTGGAGGTCATGTTTTAACACTGAACATTAAAAGGTGTGGAGGTCATGTTCTAACACTGAGCCATTAAAAGGTTTGGAGGTCATGTTTTAACACTGAGCCATTAAAAGGTTTGGAGGTCATGTTGTAACACTGAGCCATTAAAATGTTAGAAGTTTAATACTAGAGTCATGACAAAGCCAACAACAACTGTTTTCAAAAATATATTGAGAACAAGTAAATGACTAAATACCATGTACAGTCATGATAGTAAACTGTCTCTTACTTGAATCTTGAAAAGTTTGCATCCGAGGGGTTCTCCTATTTAGTTAAGACTATAATGTGATAGAAATAAGCAGAACATTTAAATAATTGATGTCAGTATTTAACGTGCTAATTTAAAATCTTAAATTGTCATTATTGACGAACAATTGACGATTCTTACATTCATACGAGTATCTTAAATGTGTATATTTTGCTTTTCTGGTTACCCTATATGCACTGAATTAAGCATTAAATAGAAATATCTGAAAATGATCTTCTTCAGATAAACAAAGTCTATTATCAATCTCAAGCTAAGGTATAGCACAAACAAAGCAGATTTTGTTAAAGCATATTATATGCCTGAAATGGGCAGCATTGATATTTGAATGCATCAGATTGCTATTCAGAAAGAAGGGGACCTGACAAAAGATTGAATACCAACCAACTGTTACAATGGCAAACATCGGCAAAATATGAAGTTTACAACCAGGTATTTAGTTTAAACTTATTTATTTTAAATCGATTGTGAAACAAGTTCTTACAACTTATACTAATCACTCTCAATGACTGCTTCCTGGCTACCAACCAGTACTCATGCCAAATTTAAGGATTGTGAAGTTCGTGATCAAACTCCGCTCATCGCGAGGCTCGAACTCAAGACCATCTAATCAGGAGTCAAGTACACTACCCCTCAACCACAGCACCTCAAGGTATTACACTTGCAAACATATTTACTGATAAAATACCTAGTTGTACAATACATTGGTTGTGACACTAAGGACAAGCTGTCTATGGATCATACATTTGATGATTTCAATTTTCTTGTTATAACATTTAATTGAGGAACATATTGTTACTTTTATACCAGCTCAATGAATCATAATTCAAACATCTTTCAAATAAAACAATATTTATTAGAAAATAACACCAAAATCCACAACTAATAAAGTAAATGTTTGCAGTGTTTCTGTAATAATAAAACCATTAAATTGACGATTTTTTTATAAATCTTTGATGCTATAATATATACCTACAATTGCTTCCTGTCAATACAGATCTCACTTATGTTATAAACTGAAGTCCAAACATGAAGGTCAAGGGTGTAGCTGGAAAATGTTGAACTGAACACCAGAAACAACACGTAGCTTCCCCAGGCCAGTGATAGGACTTGCTGGTCTGGGGTCATAGGAAACTGGGAAAATAAGTGGGCAAATGATGTGCTCTTGTGCTGTTTGTCAACTTGATTTTTCACTTGGCTGAAAAAATGTATGCAGTAGCTTAAGGGGCCATTTCACCAAGGAACAATGCTTGAAGATCGGTCACTTGCGCACAAGAAGCGGGTCTCTACTGAGCCTTTGTCGTGTAAATGCGGGTACTTTGGTCGGGACTCAATCGGGTAAAAAAAGGGGACGATTGGAGGCGATTCAGGATGACAGTCGGGCCGAACAAAAAAATTGATTCATCGGGGACAATCTGGTCCAGATCGGGCCGATTGGAAAAAACAATCCTTGGTGCAGGGGCGGATCCAGGATTTTTCTCCAGGGGGGGTCCAACTTTTGCCCACAAAATTACAGAAATATAATCCCTTTCCACATTCAAGCAGATGTTAGCCATTTGTATCTGTTTTAACAAACGTTACCGGTTCTAACCACGAGGAGGTATCTAATATAGATCCGTTTTTTTTTGTGTTTTTTTTTTTAAATTTTTTTTTAGTATTTTTAAGAATTGCGGAAAAAAATCAAGCTAACAAGAATGACGTGCTGTTTTTACTCGAAAGCCAAACTGCACTGCAAATTCTTGATACATTAAATAACTACGTCACTATTGCCTTAAATGACGTCAAAAATATGAATATTTGCGTGTCAGCTATAAATATTTACGCAGTGTAGCAACAACCTGACATACAGCCTAGCACAGTCGCTTACACATTCATTACACGGGTGATTGATGCAATATTGAACTCAGAAAGATACACAATAACGATAAAAGTGAAGCTATGGAACATAATGTTTGATAAATTTATTTTTCATTGATTAATGTTATAGAAAGCTGTCGATTTATCACGCTTGTTTATCATTTTTTTATTTTTTCCAGGAGGGGTCTGAGCCATTCCAGGGGGGGTCGGACCCCCCCGGACCCCCCCGCTGGATCCGCCCCTGTTGGTGTAATGCAGCCATTACATGCCTATGTCAGGATTAGTACCAACAGGTTTAGATGGTCATGTATAATATCTCCAAACCCTAATAGAACAAATGTAACTATTTCATAATCAGGACAAGTCAAATGTCCAAAGTAATGAATTAGTAATTTCATAATCTCTTCATTTTAGGAGTTTTCTTTCTTACAAACTCTTCAGTTTGGGAGTTTTCTTTTTTATAAACTCTTCAGTTTGGGAGTCTCCTTCCTTATAAACCTTGTTCTTTTTCCTTTCATAACCAAAAAATGTGTCTTCACATGGTTTTCTTTATTTACTGTAGATAACCAACACAAACAAACACTCAACTCCACCCGAGTTGTTATCAATGATATACTGTAAGTCACCTACAATTTGTGTGATCTCAGTTTAGGAAAATACCGTATGTTCAAAATGTTCGAGGGTTCAGTGCAAGACTATACTAACTCCTATATAAATGCATGGCAGTTAGGATGGTCTTGCGCTAAACCCTTGAAATAGCTTATAGTCAGGTAAAAAAAGAGTAAAATAATCATTTCTATGCTCAAATAGATTTTGTAATCAAAATTTTGCTTAAACTAAGAATTAGAGAGGTAGACTTTTTTCAAATATCAGCAAAAATAGAACATTGTCTGATACTATTAATTGGATTTACAGCAAAAACCGCTGACAACACCAGCCCTGCATTCAGTTATGGCTAACAATTGCGAATGTTACGAAACTGCTTTGTTTTGTATCTCTGACACACTATATCACATTCACTGCACACGGGGAACCAAATTGCAAACATAACAAAAGGATAGCCTCAAACGCCTGGCTGTTTACAATACACTACATTAAGCCTATGATGAATTGTTTACATTATGTTTTCTTTGAAACTCAACTTCATTGGCTGGTTGCACAATATTGTAAGGCAAAATAAAAACGCGTTGAATAAATACAGGGTTTGGCGCAAAACCGGTGTAACACAGATCTTAAAAGAAGCATTTCCAACAGTTTTGCACCAAATCCCTTAAACTTTTGATGAAGTGGTTTTGAGAGTTTGTTCGGATTTTGTTTCCTGGGGTGAGCATGATAATAAATACAGGGGAGTCACACATTTTTGAATTAGCAGGGAAATCATCAAAAGTTGGCTGGGTCTGGGGGTGGGGGGGACTCCCCTTAATTATGATCATTCATACAAGAAAAGTAGCCGGGAGATGATGCCCAAGTTACCGGGTAATTTTACCAGCTCCCGGCTCTTATTGACACATCTGTAAATAGGTTACTCAGACCTTACACATAAGGTTTTGGGTTCGGCACAATGCCTTCACGAGAAGAACCAATAATTTAACTTAAATTTTCATGTAATTCCTTACTGGTATGTTGTGATCTTAACTGGTGACCTTGACCTTAAGATGGTAAGACAGAATAATAGGTTTTGCACTTCGTCTTACTGACCTATATCTAGGATCCAAGTATCATGAGGACCATGTTTAGGGGGGGGGGGAGCTGAAGTAATCTATGTGTATGTAAGAAAACAAAGTAGATAGGCTTGTTTGCTTTCACCATTCAAAGTGGGTTTTTAGCAAATATAGATTGGACACTACCAAAGTGTTTGGCCTCAAAAACAACTGTCGTATTTTATTATATGATAAAGTAAACAATAAGGTATCATTCATCTCTGTAATATTGATCATGCTTATTTGTTCAACATACATGTATTGAAAACCAGCCAAGTCATTGGCAAACATTTTTTCTGATTACACTATTTGTTTTCATCGGGTCTTACTCCATCTTTCAACAATAATCTCAGTCATATACGGTATCCAGATGACCTCACCAGTTTCCTTGGAATTAATTATCAACCAGTACTAACTTGCTCTTCTGCAAGCAACCGACAACGTCTCCACATGTGGAGGACATGACTGTAGCCAATGTCACAGAAGAACAATACCTGCCCAACCTAGGAATCGAACCAAGATCTGCCCGGTGACAGTCTAGCGGTCTATCGAGCTAGTCGGGCAGGCATTCTGATGACCTACTATCATCAAAATGATCATGATCATTAAGAATTCTGACTACATGTACATGTATTTGTGTCAGAGAAGATACATTCGAGATTCCTAAGTTCTAAAGTTGTAATGAAAACATCCGTGCCAGCCTCTTACAGTCATATCTTTGAGGGAACAAAATTACTTCAGTAAACAAAAAGTTGTCATCCAGTGTCAATCAAGTTTACCATATCATTTGAAATTCTGACCATTATTTTCAGAGATTCTATTGAACTTGATTGCTCAAATATCTTACTACTTTATGCTACTTGTGAATTTTAATCAATAATAAATGTAAACCCATATATTGTGTTAGATTACAGCTGTAACGTCATGCCTTAGTCAGCATGTTCTCGCTTTACCAGTTCCTGCATTTCTCCCAGAGCTGTACAATATGTTATAGGCATGGGGCAGTAACTTAAGTAACATGTATGTCCATCATGTAAGATATTGAACCGTCTGAGGCATGTATATTGGACAATTTTCAGCTTGATATCTATTACATACAAATACAAAACAGAAAATATGACCACTCAATTAATGAATTATCACTAGTAAGCTTAACTATCCATAAAAGCCCACAAAAGATTCAGTAAAATAAAATATTCACTTTCAATTGCTGGAACTATGGAATTTAAGCTTAAGTGTGACAATAGCAGAATGATGAGTGTATACACCATTTGAGCGCTGCTGTACGATTTCCAACCTCTTCTTTCAGTGACGTCATTTCCACAAAACGTTACACGTGATGTCACCATGTACTGACAGTAATCAATCTTTGCCCCATATGGCAATATGAAAACGAAGTGACCATGTGGAGTAAATATTGTTTTCCAGCTTGCAAATACGGACATCACATGTTGCGTTTTCTTGAAATGACGTCACTTACAGAAGAGGTTGTAAATCCCATAGCAGCGCTCATATGTAGAATAATTTCGAAATGTAAATCATATTATTAAATTCATACATACCAATGTCAATGCAAATACCAGCAAATAGATGGTTGTATGATTTCTGTGTTCCATCATTTTAAAAGTCTGAAATAGACAAAACTCAATATATATACATGAATTGTAAAAAATGTATTTTTCTAGGAAACAAACAATTACATGAACAAGGACAATATGGTTTGAATGGTAATACAGTATAGTACATAATGTCATTTTCTTTTCGGTATGATTCTTTACCCTGTTTAACGATACTGGGATTCAAGTAAGGCACGAAATTTACGTGAATAAGCGCGGGGTTTTGATCATTCAAGGTTTACTACACAAAGCGAGAAGACGCTTGTATTAGTTCTGCAAATTACAATGATAATATGTTGTATATTAATTTGAAGATCATTAAGAGGAGATGGTCAGACATATGATGTAAATACATACATGTTGTACTTGATTTTAATTATCAAAGTCTAACACATTAGTTAGGGGGCGAAGAGAGCCTATTCCCTGGTCAGTGCATGGATTCTCCCTACCTCCTCCCTCATAAAAAGAAAGAGAAGGGTTGGGGCGGCCGGTGCGCAGCAGATGATTTACCTGTCTTTCTGAGTACTTCGGTGACGTATTTTCCCTTAAATGGTATTCTAATAATATGATGAATAGCCAAACAACTTTGATATATTGAAATGCATAGTGCATGCACCATTATGTAATAATTGTAAATGTAACCTCATTTTTCGATAAGTAGTAAACCGCCACCTGTAAACATATGTTGTGTTGAGTTGTTTGTTGGGTAGAACATGGAGTATAAGAAAGAAAACATTTATTTCGGATGAACGAAGCGAGGGAGAAATTAATGAACAATTGAAATGTTTTTTTGGAACAGATATTATTCAAACTATGAGTTTTACATGGATCAAGGTATATAGCCACAAGCAGAAATTAAACAAGGGAATTACTATAGCTCCCCTATTTGTATTCAGGACCTTAAGAGATTATACTATAAACCAGGTGATGAACTACTTATGAACTTTGTTGCAGGAATCAGTACAAACTACATTAACCAGGTAAACAACTAGAATTAGGTAGACATTTGATTTAACGTTGAAAGTAAATAAGATAACGACAAACTAATTGGCCATTGAATTGTAGGGCATTTATTGGATAAGTGAGGTACATTTCGACTTTGTATGGTGACGGCATTAGGATTGGTATATATTTGACATGTTTCGTGGTACACGAGGCGTTGCATGTCATCTTGATGTCATGACAGCAGTAGAAATTTCTTGACACTACAGTTGGTTGAGTTGAAAGTAATTCAATATAATCGCCCTTCAACTTCATACACTTCACTTTACAAATAAAGTGTTCACTTATTACACTGTTACAACTGTCACCTCTACTTAAAGGGGCAGCTATTTCTGACTTATAAGACACCCTCAGTCTAAGCACAATTACTTCCTTATCCTTTATGCACCAGGCTGCGTTAGGCAAACAGTGACTGGTGCACTGGTGGCTTACCAACTTACCATACCAGAACAAACTCTTCCTCCGACCTTCCGCTCCTGAGACAGATGCTTTAGCCAATTGGCTATGGGAGATGGTTCCATAGTGTAATTGTACAACATGTATGTTGAAATGAAATATCACATCACGTTCAGCAACAAACTTCACCATTTTCAAAGCTTTCTTGTCTACCATTAAACCTTTGAAGCACTTAAAATAAGTGCCCGAGATACTTGTACTGCTTTGTAGTTGATCTACAATTGCATTAGTTTGTATTGGTAATTTCCGGACACTGTCTATGAATGATTCAGTTCGGCTGTTATATTTTTTCTAATAATGTTGTCAATCAGTGTTTGAATGTTTTGTTTGCAAGATGGTTTATTAAAAGTTAAAAAAATATGAATGAACACTTGAGGGCCACAATGCAATGACCTCAAAAAGTCACATCATTATTGAAACACTCTTGACAAAAAAACAGACATTAACGTCTGTAATATATAATGTATAATTTAACCTGAAGTGCGTTTTTTAGAGGCTGCGTGCTATGTAAGGAAAGTAGCAATGCCGTTTCTCATACATAGGAAAAGTAGTCCCTATCTTTAGATAGGTAGTGTGATCTGACAGTGCTAGCTTTGCTAAACAGAATGGCGTTCATGCGGAAAATGTCGTCTGGTCTGAAGGATGCCATTCTGTAGCAAGCGAAGCATTCAAGCAGTTTTTTAGACAGCTACCTTTTCTACCTCAGCTAACTTTTCTTGCTTACTTCCCCTACCTCTAAAAAACGCACCTCAGTGCTATCATACAATGCAAGCACTTCCCATAGTGAAATACAACAATACATAAAACAACTACAGTAAACTCCCTGAAAACCAGACGCTCTGAATACCAGAATCCTCAGCCTGGTCTATTCCTCGTATAAAAGTAATGCATAAAACTCTCTGAATACCAGACTATTCTGGATAGAAAAAACACATTTTACAACCGCTAAGCTAATGCATTTGTTGAATGTTTACTAGATGTCATTTAATGCACACTTCAACACAGGATTTTCATATATTTCAAAAGCAGACTTTAAAACAATTTAAAAGAAACATGCATGCATGGACTAGATAACATTTTTGAGGTACTTCGCAACATTACACAGTAAGACTAACTACGGGCTGACATCTAACAGTTATACTTGATAGCACCTTTTAAAAAATTGGCACAATTTGAAGGTTAAGATTTGTTGTGCAACATAAAAAAAGTCGACATGTTACGATTGCTGGTCACTCCAGATCCAAAATGGATTTCGGTAAATTCACCGAAATACAGCAGATTTCGGTAAGGGATTTTTTTTTAATTAATGTACCCTTTATCGAAAGGTTAACCAATCTGAGTCAAGGTTACAAATGCTGTTCGGTTGAAGAGAAATTGCCTCAGTGGTTAACATAAGATTTGATTGGTTTACACAACACTAATATGCAAATAGCAAAACCATGTTAGTACGGCTGTGCCAAAAAAGTACAGACTTAATCGATTCATTCTATCTGAACCCATTACTGTATGGCATAACATTCAGCTACTGTTACTTACACAGTTTAAAGGAAGATAAATGACATTTAATACAGGAAAACTTTGTTATTTTGATATATTAAATGCAAATGCTTCATATATTTCAGTAAAATACACAAACTTCAATTGCGTATGTACATCTTGACAATACGTTTGCGTTAATTTTTTGTTTACAATAATACTTCCTGTTTTTTATATATTCACATCACGATTCACGACTGCGTGATTGTCATCTTGTGTTCTGATTGTTTTTAGTTATTTCTCAAACTGTCATTAATTTGTATGCGAATAAATGAAATACTTACAGGAACAGATATCAGGAAGTAATCTGCTTGTTTATTTCACATTTTGTTTATCATACTCGTACACACTTTTCACATAACTAAATGAACCATATTTAACTCCCTCCTTAGGCAAGTAGAAATGAAATGGTTTATTTGAAACCCTGTATTATTCGAAATAAAAATTTGGGCCCGACGGATTTGAATAAACGAGGTCGACTGTATCAACATGTATCCTTACAGTCATTATCAGTGATATAAAAGCATTTAAAACTCTGAATAAAATACTCCTTTCAAAACCAAATTTACAGATATCTTCCAACACATATAAACAACAATGAAATACTGATTGTTATTTACATTTTCTACATATTTTACTTGAAGTGTTAAATTGTTATCGCCTCACTATACTGAACAGCAAATGTTGATCACAGATATCAAGTCACGATTCTCAAAGTGCTTGAAGTCTGATATCTGTAATAAGCATTCATCTACATGGAAGATTAGAATCATCCAGGAGATTTAATTGAAATGGTCAATTAGACTTAATTGTTGTATTACCCCAAGCTACATTGTATCACTTATGTAAACTATATCATGTAAGTTTACTCAGTACATTTAGAAACGCACAATAAAGATTTTCTCAAGTTTCATGGACTTACATAGGAATACAAGTAAAGGACTTCAAGCTATATTATTTCACGTTAGTACAACATGTATGCTACATGTACATGTATATCCAATTACAAACAATGGGTCAGGGATTTCCTTGACAGAGAAAGCTTGAGTCCCTGGTTCCCATTTCTTTCTAGGGAGTCCTATTTTCCACTTGTGCATCCCTGGGACCCCTAAAATAAACCTTTGTCAAGCATAAACTGCATATCTGGGATGCTACATATTTACTAAGGACTCCCAATTCGTCAAACATGAGGGTCCAAGGACCCCTAGCTGAAAGACAGGGAAAACCCTGAAAACTGTGCATTTTTAAATACACCGAGTATACATCATGATGAACAGGACATAGATAAACAGGATAAACAGGACACAAACAGGATGTGAAATGATAGAGCTGACATGAAAAATGCAAAAACGCAGTTGAGTACACATTTCAAAAAGAATGAATAAAAAAACCTTGAGAAATGCTTCAACACGGAAATTAACTGATGACACAATTGTTTTATTTCCATTTTTATGAATCATCGCTGTCAAGAGACTCTTGACAGCGATGAGTAACTACATGTAATGACCAAAAAAGAGATAACAAATCCAGGGTATGACAGGACCCTGGTCTGGGGGAAAAATTCAAACTATGATACCAGGGCTTTCCCTAGGATTTTTCAGCTAGGTTCCTTACACCCTCGTGTTTGACAATTTGGGGATCCTTAGTAAATTTGCAGGGTCCAATATGTTGGTACAATATCTGTTTCTAGTGATAAATTAAAGATCTTAGTAAGAATGGGAGATATTTCGTGGTGTAGCTCTTTAAGTATTTTTGGTGAGATTTCATCCGGGCCACAGGCTTTATTTGGTGATAGCCCAGGAAGTAACTTATCAACACCCTCAACCGTTATGTTAATCTCGGTCATCTTTGGTGTTGATATGGGGGAAGCAATTTGTTTAGATAGTTGTTTAAGACTGAGAGGTTGGGGTTTTGAAAATGCAGACTAAAATTGCTTATTGAGGATGTTAGCCTTGTCTAAGGGGTCTGTATAAGTAAGACCCTTATCCTTCAGGGGCGCATCTCTGACAATCTAGCTCCAAGAAATTTCTGGACCCCTAAAACTAGACCTACACATCAATTTCAGCTAAGCTACGCCCTGTCTGACAAGATTCAAACAGTAGAGACCATTTGGTAACCACTTTTCTCCAAATTCTGAGTCTTTCTAAACTGTACACCATGTGGTTATCACTCGCAAATTGTATTAGAACAATTTTATGTATACATACGACCCATCCCGTTCTTTGCCAATGCTGCTATTAACAATCCAAAATCTTTTCAAATATATCTACAGTACTCAGTTCAATCAATTATGCACAACACACATGACAAAATAAGATAAGATTTATTTAAAGTCGGTGAGATATACAACAAATGTAGCACGATTTACCACACACTACCCCACACTATCACACACTTCAAAGTAGTAATTAGTACTGGCATATAGTTGTTGTTTTAATCTTTATTTCAGTTTTAAAATGCCTTTTCAATTTGATTTTGTTGATATAACACCTTTCAAGACTGGAAATGAGATGAAATAATAAATGCTTCACAGTTAGAAATAGAATTGCAAAGTTTTTGTGTAATAGTAGAGTTCATTTCCATACACAAGTATTCCTGGCCAGTAATATAGTGCAACAAGTTTTTTCATTATTATATTAATATTAAAGATCTAAAGAGCAATCCTAAAAATCTACAAATGACCAAATTCACCAATTTAACTGTGATTTTCACGTTTAGAAAATAGTTCTGTTGCACAAGTGAAGTTTCTCAGTAATCGATTTATGTACAAATTTGTGGTTTTAAAGCATTTAAACTCCAGTAAAAATAACATGAATTAAAACATCATTATTGATTTTAAAAAAGAAGAAAAAAAAACTATATGCCATTACTATTACGTGTGGGGTAGTGTGTGGTTTGATTTTAAAAAAGAAGAAAAAAAAAATATATGCCATTACTATAATTATGAAGTGTGGGGTAGTGCACCAGTCAGTTGTAACCACGGGGAAAATGGGCCGTGTTTTTACCTTCCAGGTGGCCCCGCAGTGCCGAGTGAATGCGGTGGTTTTGTTTTCGCGCCGAAAATAGCGGGGAAAGGGCCTTACCTAGGATGTCCCCGGGGTGCGGGGGCATTTGGCGGGGATTTTACCAGCAGTTTGTCCCAGCAGGGCGGGTATTTTACCTGGGATTGGCTGGACCGAAAGTCAAAGTCCCCGCTATTCCCCGGACCTGGGGGGGCCTTGGTTACAATTGACTGGTGCATAAATCGTGCTACCCCTTGTGCAGTCAATTTGGGAACGTTTTGACTAACATGCTTGGGGACGTTTTGACCAATTTTGGGAAGTTTTGACCAATTTTGGGAAGTTTTGACTATAACTCAGGGAATTTAATCATCACAATCAGAAACATAGATCTACATGACGATAGATATGTGTTGATGTTTACTATCGGCTAGTGAACTATGTTGCACTCATGCTGATGGACACTACAGAACCTTGATGAAACTAGATCTAATCGATGAAAATAAAGATAATGAAAGATATTGAAAATATGAAACAAACCTTCTACCAGACAAATCGTTATCAACATGGCATTATCAAGTATCACGGTATCCGGATTCACTAACTTCCTGAAGTTCACTTCCTGCTTTCGGTTTCACAATCACGTGATAATTTGGTTTGGGCTAAACGACATACATCGTTCGGACCGAATTGAATCCGGAACAATTTTTCCTTCGATGGCTGCATTTCTAATGACAAAAATACTAGAAAGATCACGGATATATGGTTCATATTGAACCGTTCTTGTCACGGTGGAATATAATTATTATTGAATTCTTTTAATTATTGAATTATGAAGGGAAAATATTTTCAAACCGTGATAAATCAACTTTCGTGCGCAAACAAACGTAACAGACTTAAGGTTCATGTTAAGCGGATTTTGCATATTACAATTCACTGATTTTTTAAGTAAAATAACAATGCAATATGGATTATTATATATCTAAATGTTCGTCTGAATGAGCAGATACAGATAGATTATTTGTTATTGACAAATAATGTAATTTAAAAACAAAAATACTTGACATGTTCAGAATTTTTTGAAAATATGTAAAAAAATAACAACTTTTTAAATAATTTCAACTATTACTTTTTTTATCAATAAAACACTATTCTAGGTGATAAGAGACAAAAGAAAGTCTAAAACACATAGATTAACTCTTAAATGTCAACAAACAAAAATGGTGGCGCCCAGTGACAGCATTTGAACAAGTTTGACATCAAATTTCTACTTTGTTGATAAAATCTAGAATAAATAAGTTCTCGTACCATCTTACTATGATAATGGATAGTAATATTGGTATGATATTAAACTTTAAATGTTTTCGGATAACAAGTTTGATATATTTTTAGTGAAGGACCCTTTTTTACCTGAAATGTCACATAATTTTGGTCTATACAGCTATGGTAGTGCACAAAGGCATATATTAAACTCCCAAGTTATTCTTGGTTCTCTTATCGTTTATATTATGCAACTGATTTGAGTTAGAATGTATTGAATTCCCAGAAATTTGTGTTGCATTATGTGTAGCAATTGCAATGCCAATCCACTTGACATGAACCTTAACTTTCTATACTTTATCGTGATGCAAATATTATGTTTCTGTGATTGCCGTTTTCTTCATTGTCCTTTTTTAAGTTTTTTATGGTCACTTTATCACATTGAAATTAGGAACGGCTAAAACAATAACTTATACATGTATTGTAATTCAAACACTTTCCAATAGAGGTAGATACAGTGTGCACATATATATTAGATGGCACTTTTTTGCTGTAATGTGGATTATCTTTCATGTTAGCCTTTTAGTTCTTAATGATTTTTGTTGAGAATAGTCAGGTTTAGTTCTGTTCTGTAATAATTTAGTATATTATGTGAAAAAATCATGGACTATTTTAAAACAACTTAACAATAGAATGCCAAAATAAGTTTACACACACACAATCACGGACCTATATAGGTGATAATAAATTGTCAGGAAAAAACATTACACAGGATTCTACAATAAGATTTATTAAATATTTTGTATGGTTAAAAATGACTTGACTTATGAAGGTACGAGTTGACCAAAAGGCGTTATATGCCGTCTATTAAGTAACGATTAACGTTACTGTGAAAGTTTGATATGTTTACATTGGTCACAATTGAACCACACAATACATGAAAAGCTTACTTTTAGTCATATTTACTCTATTAATAAGTGTTTGTATGACTTGAATATGACTTGTTTTTACCGAAGGTACGAGTTGACCGACTGGTATTAGCTGCCGCATAATAAGTACTGACAAACTTAACCAGTATAGATATACTGTTCAAAATTGTTCACCGAGTACAGAAAAATACAGTAACACTAAATTTTATAATGAATGACTGTTAATACTAACGGTTAAAAAAATAAAGGTACGATCGAGTTGACTACGGTACGAGTTGACCAAAAACGGTACGAGTTGACCAAGGTACGAGTTAACTACGGAACGAGTTGACGGGAAACCGATTATATATGAGTTAGTGAACTAGTTTTCATTATTTGAGTTTATCATAACATCTAAATATTCAGTAAATAAAGTGAGTCGTATTGCCGTTTTGGCGGCGGCCCGTTTCGTCTCCATGCCGTATATATCCCGCGTCGCGAAATGGATCATTTTCGCAATTTGTCATAACGCTGTGAACAAGTCTATACCCGGAAGTAAGATTGCTTACCTACAGTCACAATCTTATGACTATTTCGAAACGATTATTAAAACGCGTTGATCACAAGGGACTCTGTCATTCATTCATTTTAATGCTATAATTCAAGTGTTCAAAATGTTTAGCAGCTCGCCTAACTATAACAAACTGAAGACAAATCTTCGTTTGACTATCAATAGACTCAAGTTGCTTGAAAAGAAAAAGACAGAAATCGGTCAAAAGGCAAGAAAAGAAATTGCAGACTACATATCTGGTGGTAAGGATGATCGAGCTAGGATTAGAGTTGAACACATTGTTAGAGAGGATTATCTCGTGGAAGCCATGGAATTGCTGGAGATGTATTGTGATTTGCTGCTTGCTAGATTCGGTTTGATTCAAACACAAAAGTAAGTTCTTTCTACACACAACAATTTGCACCTGACTTCTGTCAGAAAGCCGTTGGGTTATATCATAAACTTGTCGGACATATAAACCTTGGATTTTAAACAGGTGAAACGATAACGAGAAATAATTTACCCACAGTCCTAAGCGCGCCCTCGATATAAATATCGTGAATTCCCCCCAATTTATCAATTGGCAATCTCGGTGGAATTCCTCTGTTCCTGACTTTATTGATTATCATTTGAATGTCCGTGTAATTACCTATTAATCTGTGTAATTCTTAATTGTCTAAATACAATGATTTAAACATGTAGTAATTAAGACTTCAGAAATCTTTAAAAATTAAATATGATGATTATGACGAATCAAAATGTCAACTTCTCTTGATACTGAAACAAGATGGCAGACGCCTCAAAATTTTTATAGTGGGTTTGATAAAAAAACCAAATACGGCGAAACCAGAAGTTATGCAGTAATACCAGCAAACAGGATATATATGTACATGTGTCACAATGGATGCTAAATAAATAAGTGTAAACTAATATACACTACAAAACTATATCCCCCAGGAAACATGTTGACGTCGGGCTGATGTCGGCTCAATATCAGCATATCAGCCAACGTTTGCCGATATCGGGCCCACATTGGCATAACGACTAACTTTTTTTATGCGCGCAAATACAGTAATGATATCATAGCAAAGCTGCTGTCATTTTATGGAGATATGTATTTTCTGGTTGGTCATTAACACCCATAAAAAGGTCTTTAGTGTGAGACTTTGTGAATAACATGACATTAGCTTGCAAACCATTTCATGGTACACTGGAGTAGGGGACAGTACCCAGGGACAGTTGCACTGAAGATATCAGCCAGCACATAACAAAAGAATTGCCTTTAAAGTTTAAATCATTTAATTTGGTGTGAACATGGTATTAAGACTTAAGTTAATGGTACCCTCTCCGCTCTGGTACCAGTCTATCTCTGTTAAATTAAGTACAGTGGAACCCCTCCAAACTGGAGCCTCTAAATCAGAACTCCTCCAAACTGGACCCTCTAAAAATCGGAAACCCCTCCAAACCAAACAATTTTTCTAGGTCCAGAATTTCATTCTTCTGTTTTCAATTAAAAAAACCTCTCTGCATGTAACTTGGAAACTACAGATTGGTATTGAAAAAAAGTTATCTAGAATCCAAAGTATAATTTCAGCTTTATTGATCTCTGTTTTAATCTCAGCATTGAGGAATTTGGCTGTCTGTCAGATTGACTTAAATGTACATCACTACATGTTAAACTGATTCAATGTATAGAATTGTACCGTAAGTACCTGTGTCATGAATTAAATGAAAGGTATTTTGTGTGAAAAAATGCCCTGTTCAAAATGTGCAACCTTTACAGAGAATGGTATTTTTTTTCAGAGAACTTGACCCTGGTCTCGAAGAAGCTATTGCAAGTTTGATATGGGCCGCACCGAGACTTCAGACAGACTGTGGAGAACTGAAAATTATTGCTGATCAATTTACCCACAAATACGGTAAAGAATTTGGACAAGCTTGTCGTACAAATGCCCTGGAAAATGTTAGTGAAAAAGTGATGCATAAACTGGGTGTTCAAGCACCACCTAAAATTCTTATCGAGAGGTATATGGTAGAAATTGCAAGATCTTACAATGTACCGTTTGAACCCGATCCCTCTGTTATGGCTCAAGACGAACTTTTTGCTGCCGAGAATTTGTTAATTGATCTTGATGAAAACAAGAAAGGTGGTGGTGGTGGTGGTGGCGGCGGTGGTGGTGGTATGCTTGAACCAATGCAGTACCCATCACAACCTCAGGTAAATATTTAAGTATAATTGTCATACACTTTGTACTATTCTTTCATTATTATGCAACATTATAAAAATCTTCAATATTCTAAGATACCCATTTGACAACTTTCCAGGAACCATGTTTTTAACCAATTGTTGTAAAATGATCGTTGCATTTCTGTAAATGACTTACATAATGAATAAAAAACTTGGGGAATTAAAATGCCTCATTCCTCAAGTTAATGTTAAATTCTTTACAAGTATTTTCTTGAGCTATTGTTATTAATTGAGATATTGATGTGTTGATGATTTGGTTGAGTCAATGATTCAAATTTGAGTGTATAGATACAGTTCAAGACAAACTATATAAAAGATGCACTGAACAAAATTATAATTTTCCTGAAAAAAGAACCTTCAAATATTCACACGCAAAACACTGTCAAAGTCTTTATCATTACTGCACACTTTTGATGGTAGAAAACATAATTCTAAATTTATATTGATACAAATTTCCAGTCAATGACAGCCAGAGTATATACTAAATAAAGAATTTGTATATAAGTAACCCAAATCTTTTAGTAGCATTTAAGGTTTATTGAATTGTACTGAATATTGCAAAATGTTTTTTTTATCAATTTAGAAATTTTGCTACAGTTTTTATTTTATTGAGCATTTCTTAAATCCTGTCTATTTCTCTGTTTAGTATCTAGAGCCTTATTAAGTATTACAATGTTGTGTATTATGTTTTCTTGCAGCCTGGATATCCTTCTCAAGGGGCCATGTATTACCCCCCTCCACAACCACAGAAAGTAAGTATATTTATTGTGTAAGATACTGTAAAACCTCACTTAAAGACCACCTCAAAAATAAGACCACCTCCAAATTAAGAACACAATTTTCAAGTCCATTTTCACTGTTTTGCTCTTAAATATTAATATTAAGACCACCTCTATAAGGAGACCAGTTTTTAAGGATCCCAAGGGGGGTCTTATTATTGAGGTTTTACTGTAATCCAAATCAAGTTAATGACTTTAAGCTGTATTAACCTAGCAACATGTTTATTACCTATCACAATGAAATGAGTGTCAAACTGTAGTCGACTAGTTGTATTATGGCTGATAAATGGTAGATATTTCAATACAGTATTTTTTAAAAATGTTTTATTAATATTATTATGAAGGATAAAAATGGTTTAATTAGTAAAATAAGAACATATTGTCTCATTAGATTTGAGTTCACAGTGATTATGATTTGATCAAATGCTTACATGTATGTACTACTTTCCAAATAATTATGTAGATTTGTTGAAATCAGTCAATAGCTATAAATTATGTACAATTTTAGTCACATATCAATGTTTAAATTATCTTTTCCTTTGCAGCCAATGGAGTACAATATGCCTCCTCCTGTACCAAATTTCCCTCCAACAGGAGATCCAGGTTATAATCCTGCAGGTCCTGGAATGGCCCCTTCAGCACCAACAAAGGGTCAGGGATATTCTCCACCTCCTGCTTATGCTACAAAGCCACCTTCCCCCAGTAAGTAAGAGTAAAAAGTTTAACAAAGAAAGTATCCAAACTAAACCAGTGATATGATTTCTCTATCAGAGTTCAATTATATTAAAATACTATTGTATACCTATATTCATTTCAACAAACAGGGTAGTCTTTCATTGCTTGCACATTTATTTAAACAATGCTGCGTTCATAGTAAGCCATGTTTACTAGTTTGATTGTTAAATTCATGAAAGGTTGTCCATTTTGTTCAAACGAAAGAAATTTCTTACTGTATTTTCTGAATTACTAAGAAACATTCTCCATTTGTATCATTGCAGGACAAGGGCCTAAACCGATGGACAGTTTCCCAGACTTGCCAGCAGTACCGAATAATACACTCCCCGACCCGCCGGGTTCAACATCTGCTGGCGGGGATGATGTAGACTTTGATGACCTTTCTCGGCGATTTGAGGAATTGAAAAAGAAAAAGTGAAGTGACTGTTCAACTTTATTTATTTCATGTAACAGACATATTTGAATGTATTTTGTGATCTTGTGAATTGTTAGTTGATTTGGACAATGTTGTGCTTTGTACATAATTGATCAGAAAATGTACAGTTCAGTGAGTTTGGACTAACTTTTATATACCTTGTGATAAGTATATGTTCCTTGTTGTAATCTGTAGTACATCAACATTTGATTCTAGCATCATACGAAAGATCCTGTGTTGTATTCATTTTGATCCCTCTAAAAGCTTGACTGGAAATTTTAAACTCAAAAAATATGGCAGCCAGGGGCTCGTTACTTTATTAACAATACATTCAGATGCCTACATTAGCCTTATTTCTTTGAAACATTACCAGAACAATGTCAATTGTAATATATACAAAATCAAAGTGATAAAAATCTGAAATAACGGAATGCTGTTAAAATGTTTGTGAAGACGGAGGTTTCTGAATTGTGCAAAGGGGGACCACTGTGTAGGTGATTGCTTGACAGGGTTGAATAGATTAATATTTCATGCTTTTTGTGAAGCTATTGTTTCTACATCATATGTATCATTTTATGCAAAGTCTTGGGTTAAAAATAAAATTGATATATTGGGTCATTTTTGTATATTCAATTAACTAGTTCATTAAATTGTTTGACTTTGATACCAAGACAATGGACATGATTGACAAGCATATGTTTATTTATACAATATTCTGACTCTGAAACTATTTCAGACTATGTTAAGTACTTGCTTGATAATGTTGAGCAGAAAAACTACAGTAAAACGTCGATAAGAAGACCACTCTTTGAACTCTTGAAATCCAGTCTTAATATTGAGGAGGTCTTAATACTGAGGTTGAATAATAAGCGAAATAGGCAAAATGGACTTGTGTTCGTAACTTGAGGTGGTCTTTAAGTGAGGTCTTACTGTATCTATATTTCCTGATAACTTGTGTCTATGGCTGTGATACATAGGACTTTTGAGGCTGTTTTTAAGAAAATACAAAAAATGTTGATATGACACGGCTGGAGTGAGTACCATAATTTTGAAGTCATTCATTTAATTTTACGACGGAAGAACGTTTTTGTAAGAAATTTCTGTGGCTGTAGATTATTGATCAGCTTTAGTGAAGGATTGTAGTTGCATTCTGAAATTAGTACCTATAGTTGACTGTGTCTAGATTTTGATGGAATTGTATATATTTTTTAAAATTGTGGAAGTTAGCACTTCTTATATTGTTTAAAGATAATTGATAAGATAACTGTTATGTTATTTTGAATTTATAGTCAAGGGTTACCCTATTCATTATGTTAATACCAGTTTGTTATTTCCTCTCTACATTGTGCAATGGTTAAGTGGTTAAAATACATTGTGACAGTACATCTATTGACTTTCTTTGTTGTCAATTTTAAGCAATGATTTTCTGTCCATCTTGTATAATATTATATGTTAATATATTGCCTTACATTTTTTGTCACGCAGTTCATGTACTTAGTCTTTTACATTAAAATAAAAAATATGTTAGTAAATATCTCAACTCACTATACACATGTAGTATGAAGCAATATCAACACTTGTGCTTTGTCGACATATTGAGGGTTTGGTCCCAAACCTTCGTTACTCAGTTTTTGTGATGATGCAGATACTTTAGTTTTCATGAAAATCCTCAATGTGTGAAAACATAGTATTGATCTGTGACGCCATTGTGCATTAAGACTTAACATTCAGATTTATTGAAAACAATTGTGACATTAGATTTCCATCTATCTTGATTAGAATTCAAACATTGA
Organism: Mactromeris polynyma; assembly: GCA_032209605.1. Taxonomy (NCBI): domain Eukaryota; kingdom Metazoa; phylum Mollusca; class Bivalvia; order Venerida; family Mactridae; genus Mactromeris; species Mactromeris polynyma. Next base: position 20,562,485 of record JASFXZ010000005.1, read on the forward strand.
CATTCAAGTTGCTGTAATATCTTAATTTTGAGAAGAGGAAGTTTTCTGCAGCAAGTCAGCCATCTGATAAAAATACGCTTTCAACTTGCAGCGTTCTATCAACACATAGAGCATCCATTTCTTAAGGACCAGCAGGGAAATGTTTAAAAGTGGCAATTGCCTCGACGATTTAAACATTGCAGCCAAAAAGGGACCTAACATTAATCTTTGTGTCAACAACAACTTTTGGTTGAAGGCCTCCCACCACTAAATGCATCTCACAATGCTTGATTCAATTCTTATAGACCCACCAATCATAGCCCCGCATACGTGTCTCTGTACTCCGACTTTTACACACACCTTCGTAACAAATGTGGTGGCTGGACTACACCAATCACAAAACAACAATTCCTAGGATTTCCACTCGGTCACGGTGGTCACAAAGTTGTTTCAAAAATATGCAACGATATTTACTGTTCCTTACAGGGGATTTAAAATATAAAGAGGCTTTCTTTTATCATTTTGTCACAAACATGTTTTAGCTGATTCAAACTTAACTGCTCATGCAGAATTCTTGCGATCCTCTAATCCAGAAAATGTGTCAAATATTTGCCTTTAGGCTTCAACTTGACACTTCGAAAACTCTTATTGCAGTGAGGTCTAGTCTAGACTACAGTTCGATGGTGGTTAATTTGTGCTGTACAATGCAGTGCTATAGCTTTTATTAACCAAAAACGTGCGTCTAATTATTCCCTAGAGGATGGTGATTCTGATAAAACCTTGTGTGACATTATTACTTATATTGCTTGAGACATTTTTATAGCAATCATACTTTCTTACCAATGAAAGAAATAATAGACTTCATTTATGATATATCCTCTGGAGTTTGACACGATTTATAGCAGACGACAGACATTTCCCAGAAGTGGCTCTGGAGATATTTATGAGCCGCCTCCCTTCATGCTTATTCGGATTATTTTTCACAATCTATTTGTATACATGTACATTACAAAAATAAAATCATTTTGATATTCAGTATTTCGAGGGTCCGAATATGCTCCGAGTATGCATCCGTTTAAATAATTTCGAACATCATATTCATGCCTGCGTCTCATTGGAACAACAACATGCTCATTGGAGCAAGCACTTGCTTATTGGAACCACAACCGGCAAAAAATCGAGTCTAATGCATCCTAACGTGAACAAATGTTTCTAAAATTAGTGTACAGACAATATTTTGTCAATATAAAGCTATACACGTGCCGTTGAAGGGGTAAGATACAGAAAGCGATACCCCTTTTCATAAAAAAACAAGATTTCGCCGATGTCAACAATAAGCTTTGGAACGTTATGCAAGTTCTAGACGATCAGGTTTTGGTATTTGTTTCCAACTTTTACATTTAACAGAAGGCATAAGCAATCCTATGTGGAACTACATTCCCTGATTTTTTAATTTTACACCTCACAAAGGGGGGGGGGGATAAGACCACACTCGCCGTTCACGTCCAATTATGGACGCAACAACGGAAGAACCATTGTAACATTTTCAACGCATAACAAAATGTTGTTGTTCCAATGAGACGCAGACGTGATACTGCTAGTCAGATTTAATTCCTGTGTTACAATTTCATCTCTTATTTGCTATGAATTAGTATCAGATTTCGAAATTAATTTATTGATGGATGATTATCTTTTCATATCGTGTATATTTGCTCTACGTTAATCAAACAGTCAAAAACATCAACTCCGTTCATTACATACACCGCCTATCGTTTCTAGTGACTGATATTGCTGTCTGCTGGAAACTGATAGCTTCATTAAATCAATTTACTGCTGGGATTCAATTACTTTACGAAATGAATGATACGTAAGTCTTGACATTTTTGTCGTGTGCAAAATCTAAAACTGATCTGAAGTTAGTTGATTCAGTAATCAAATTTAAAGAAGAAAGATTTGATCTTGTCTGATATGCTGTCTTTTATAGGCTGTGTTAAACCAGGATAGATAAACACCATCAAGGGCAATATTACAGAAACATCTTAAGTAAGTCTTATCCATATATCCTTAAAATTCATTTTCCTTAAACTGATGTATTTAACATACAGGCTATTATATGGTCAAATCAAGAGTGAAATTGAAATCTTAAGTGAAAATATTTAAGATTCACTTAAGATGTTTCAGTAATACGCGTCCATGGACAATATTACAGAAACATCTTAAGTAAAATCTTATCCCTATCCTTAAAATGACATTTTCCTTAATTGGTTTATTTAACATATATGCTATTATACGGTCAAATCAAGAGTGATAAATGAATAGTATTAATATGTTGTTGTCATACCATTAAAACGCCCAACAGTCCTAATGTGGTTTTGGAATTACATGTACATCCATTTGAACTTTGGTGAAAATATTTAAGATTCACTTAAGATGCTTCTGTAATACGGGCCCTGTGGCTAACCCTAACATTTATTAATTCAAATGACAATTCACTTATTCGTTCCCTAGTTTACCTGAATTTCGAGAAATGAATTTTATATGAAAAAAGGAATTCAATATTTAAAAGAAATGTTTCACAGAAGGTTTTCAGTTAAATGTCATTTATGGGCTATTATGTAAAATTCAGCGAAGTATTGAAATATTGAATATTTTCATGAATAATTCACATAGTACTACGTACTCTATTCAAATTGGTAAATAAAGCGAAATAATACATTTCCTTTTACCTCAATACACAGACTAATCACCCAAGCCACTGATTTTCAACAAAACGTTTCACTATTTTTTTTTATCACCATTCAAAAATGAGACAATACATTTTTACACTTCAGTGACGTCGTTTCATTTTCTTATACAATGTATAGCATATATTATATTACATATCATATTACACATTGTACTAGAATTCTCATACAAAACTCATTGATTGAGAATATTTTAACCTGTGGGTTATGGACTTAATAGCTAAACTATTGAGTGTAGAATAAATCTGTCAACTAACGCTCCGAAATTTCTGGAGTAGCTGGAAGTACTACAACAAAGTATATTTTTCACCGTGAACGCTGGTAAGTAAATTCATTCTTATTTCTTTAACATCGATTGTGAAACAATTTTTTACAGTTTACAATAGTCACTCTCGATGACTGCTTCTTTGGTCGGTCTAACCAGAACTCGCGCCTAATTCAGGGACTGTTTAAGACCGTGGAAGAACCTTGACCCGGTGGCGGGATTCGAATCCACGAAGTTCGGGTCCGGTGCACGGCGCTGCGGACCTACTCTTAAACCGTGTAAGTGTTCATATACATGGCTGGATTTCTATTCAGTCTTTTTGTCGTCTGTAAAACGGATTCACATTTATCGGTCTAATTTGGAAAGTGGTGGATGATGGTGAAATTGATAAGTTGTCGTCTGCACACTCTCAAGCGTCGTCAAGCTCATGACCACGCCTCATCACAGTAAAATGTTTTCTTCACGGTTGAGCTTTGCAGAGGTGTTATTAAAATACCAATTTCTCTTTCTGAACAAGAAAAACATACGCATTTTGAAAACAGGATACGAATTGTTGCAACAGAAAGAGAAGTTAGTGTTAATTCACATTTCGGCAAGTTTGTGTAGCAACGGTTCTGTTAATCAAAGTACGAAATACATCATAATTAGGATTTTTGGCAAAATATATCTACTTCGCTATTTTGGAAAAACACTCACAAGTCTGAGAAAATAACTTGTAAAACTATATATGTTAAGTTTGTCTGACATTTTGTAACTATATCACCATATTTTATTTCTAAATTCTTACTATACCTCTAATAACCACAAGTACTGAACTGCTCTAATATAATTTTCTCACCGATTACAGATGTCAATCTATAAAACTTTGAAAAAAAGTTTAATGCCGAAACAAACGTATTGCATTGCAATTATAGAATTCGAAGAAATAGATCTTTCGTGAAATGCCTTATTTTTATTTCAGTGGCTATAAAAACATGGATGCCAGTGAGATTGATATTTCTTTATTATCCAGATTTAATGGTCCGTCCAAAATGGCCGTCAGAAGTAAGTATACAACATTTATGTGTTATGACCTTTACCTTCGATTTGATGAATAGACATCAAAGTTGGTAGACAGTAAATATATAATGTTCTTTAAACAAAACTAAATAATAGTGAAACAAATTGAAAATTGCCACCGAGCATAGCACACAACCTGACTCCTACCTGTCGTGTTGCTTTCCATTATGTTTCTTACAAGATGCCGCATTGTCTTCTTTCGTTCACGACTCCATACCAAGTTTTTTCCATTTGCAGACAATACAGAAGTTTACACACGCCCAGAAAATCATGTCGAGAGAGTATTGAGCGTACCTGGACAAAGACTGGCTGAGACAAATACTACAGCTACAAGAGAATCTCTATCAAGGCGTAATATTATTATACATTTATTTCAGGAAAAGTGTTGTTCATCCATATTTTAGTTGAAATGAAATCACATTGCACTATCAATTGCATAAATACTGAACGGTTTTAATCTAATGAGAATTTTCTCTGATACTATGCAACTTCTAAAATATTGTACAGTCAGTTCAAATTGAAATTAACATTCAAAATTACAGCAGCAGTGCTCAAAATCACTGTTCAGTTCATAAATTACTGAGCTATGTTGCACATTGAATAAGTACTACAATCAGTATGATAGACTCGTTGCAAGAAACAAAGCGGTGAAATATTCTTGCATTTAAAAATGCTCAAATGTTTAGTGAACAGTACGTCAGTAAAGTTGACATTGAACGTTTTATGTTTATGTCATACTATCAAGCTAGATTACGCTTGCCTTACATATATTTTGTACGATTTGATACTATATGTATGTATGTGTATATATATACACAGGAATTGTATGGCTCAACAGTATGTTGTTTTGGCATACTAAGAATTCTGTCATATTATTTTGGCTAAAATATGTTGTTTTGGAATGGTAATATGTAATCTTTGCCATAGTTTGCTGTTGATTACATACACTGTCTCTCCCGAGAACGCATGTACAATTTGTGTAATCTTTTATGATTATTTAGAAAACAAATAAACAAAAACATGATTTACATCTCCATATAAGGACATTTCTAAAATTTACAAACCCAAATTACATGCTTTCTCGCCATTTTTCACGCTGCTCATTACTGTAAAAACGATTATTGCTGCTTTGTAAGAAAAACTTTTCAGTGTTCAATATGCAAGTAAATATATGTCATATTATTATTATTATTAAAGTCAACATCCTCCGTTTCTTGTATTTCAGCTGTCCGTTTTAAACTCTGAAATTCTGTATCATGTTTTGGTAAGTCAGGCCATACATTGCGCCCCTGTTCCATTGCGTATTTACCATTGTACCTCCTCAAATGCCTGATGTTTTATGGACTGTTGTTTTCTCTCAGGTCTGAGTGGAGAGGCATTCTCTTATTTATGTGGCGTTCCCTGTAGCAATGTATTCTCTCTTTTATCATTTCAGACGTATCGTATGTAAAGAACATTCCCATCACTAAAGCTGGAGTGCAGAAAGTTGACAAACCTGATGGACATTTATATAGTACGTGTTTTCAAAATGTTCTCTTAAAGTATTTATGTATCTTATATTTCAAATTCTTGATGAAATCAAAACATCTCGGGTATGATTAGAATTTACACTGATTGGAATGCTTGCATAATCTGTCTATATTTTTATTATTTTGTCGCCACCACAGTTGAAAAATAAACATATGTATTAAAATATTAAGTATTAACAATACCATCTGTCAAGAAAATTTACTCAAATCTGCACAAAACATGTATTTCGGATAGAAGGACTTTGAATAGTCGATTGTGAGTAATTCTAATACCTGTAAGATAAGAACGTCATTGCATTGTAGTGGTTGTTTTGTAAAATAATAAGGTTAAATATATTATTTCTCACGCCCATACCATTGTTTATGTCAGTGCACTAAATGTAACTTTTCATTTTATTCCATATCAGGTACGTTGCTGCAGTCTGACCGAATGAAAATGCAGAACAGTATAGTCGGTAAGTAGGTAACCGGAAGTAGTATCAGACAGTGATCTTTTATATGACCAAGTTTTATCGATTTTTTTAAAAATTTAACTTCGATGTTATAAACTACAAGTTATTCAATAATACTCACGGTAATTAAAGAATGTTAATATTAAATTTACCCAGCAGAACAGCAGTTAATAAAAGGATTAGTTATATAACAGGGTATGTAAAGGATTGCGATAATACCACGTCCACAAGTTACTTAGCAGTTGTATATAAGATGTCAGTTTCGTTTCATTAATTGACTGTGTAGTCCAGCGTAGGACGCATTCTGCTTAGCACTTGGCTTGGTCGGCGGTTTTATCCCTTCTTCCCTCATAGATAAGAAGGGATATACGTTGACCTTGTCAGAGGTATTGTGGATACGTTGTTTACGCATTTGTTTCTGTGTGTCTCTTGTAAGGGACGAACAAACTGCATGATGCGTGTAATGTGGTCGCACGGCCATGATACGCTCGTTTGTGTTCTCCTCAAGTACATGTACCGTAGCATAAATGCAATAGGCATTTATTTGATTGAATTGTCGTTAATTCAAATAATATTACTTAAAATTCATCACATGGGTACTACAAATACTCGACCATTTTTTTTAAACTTTAGAAAGGTTGTTTTAAATAATATATAAGTAATGTTAATAATGTTGACCAAACTTTTATATACATATACATATAAATATACTCAGGAACCTCGTAAACATCTTTACTGATACATGACAATGATGAACTGACATGACTCATCTCCCGGGACAACTGCTTATGTTAATAACTTAACATTCTTTACAGAGAGAAGTGTCGATACCCTAGAGAGACATAAGACCAGAATGAATATTTTGAATACAGAACGAGACACAGACGCGTTTCGTGCAGCGCTCGAAACTTTACAGGATCGAAGAAGTGTGTGTATTACAGGTAAGCTGGGCTCGGGAAAAACATTCACCGCTCTCAATCTAATGACAACATTTCTGGACGAAAACTGCGATTTGAAACCGTATATTTTACATTCACCATTCGAACTAGAACATTTGAAAGACACGAGCACTTGCGTCGTGGTTTTAGCAGACAACTTTATTGTTCAACGAATTGGAAGCCAGGAAATGACTTTACACATTTGGGCTCGAATGATAAAGAGTATCTCATCGCATATAGAGCGGAGGAGGATTCGATTTATATTTACTACAGATATTAGGGATATAAATTCTAAAACTGAAGATGAATTACTAATGAATACACTGGTAAATGTAAATAATACGCATGATTTAGACGACGAAACGCTAACGTTGAGTAATAAAGACAGAAACAAACTATTGACTCTTTATAGCAAACATTTCAATAAGCCCTTGTTCTCCAGTCCCAAGCACATTGCATCACTGGCTCTTCGGACACATGACGGGGCGACAGGCTTTCCTTTGAGTTGCAGCATGATTGGCATCAGTGGATCTGAAGAAATATTCATCGATTCATTCCAGAGTATGTGTGGATTTATTACGGACATACGTGAATACCAGTTTCCTAGCTTCGTTCTGATGCTTCTAGTATTAATTCTTAAAGACAAGTGTACACTGAATAATTTGCGGCATGAACAGCTTTGTACTTTTAAGAATGTCTTAGATGTTCTAAATAACTCTGAGTGTTCCTTGTCGGATATAACTACAGGGCTGGCAAAACTGAAAAGACAAAATGTTCTCTCTGAAGATGAAATGGGGATGATTTCTTTCACCCACGAAATACACTACCATTGTTTACTCTACTTTATCTCGCAAGAGTTTGTGGCGGACATTCTTCCAATGTTGTCAATAATTGACATAAATACCATATTGTATTTACCTGAAACTATTTTAAGTAATGAAAGTTATGGTCAAACCTACCTTATCAACGTGATAAAGTCTTCGCCAGGACTTCTCAGCAAAGTAGCTTCAAGGGTTAATGATATTCTTGAAGCAAGGGCAACGCAAGACTTTGTGCTCCTGGCTTTGTCCCCTTTGTGGTCGCTTCAAGCATTCTTGGACACCATATTGTCAATGTTTGGATATCAGTTCTTTTTTGTGACAGATATATTAAAATTACCTTTGTGTGCATATTTTGTAAGAACAAATAACATTCGCATTATATATACGCTCATTAACTTTATAAGTTCAATGCCGACAATAGCATTAACGACGATACGGGCGCCGATACAACGGACTCTGGAGGAAGCATGTCTTCTGTGCGATGATGATTTGGTACGAGGTCTAATGACATTGCTTCCAAATCCTGATGCATCGGTAATCTACGCGACTATTGAAGGTGGTAGTGTCAAAATACTGCACAATGTGTGTAGCAAAATCACGGATACATTTCGCCGGATACCGCTGGAGATGATACAGTTTGCTTGTCAATATGGCAACTTTGAAATTTTAAAGTATCTGCTTGATTACATGGATATTTGCTCTGAAAAAATCTCGAAACCGACTTTAATTAGACGGCGAAATAGGGAGGGAGAAACTTTACTTCATTATGCAGCACGAGGTGGTTGTGTAGCAATGTTCGAGTACCTTGTTGAACAAAGGTGTGACCCTACTCAATGTAGTGCGAATGGTCGTAATGTACTTCATACTGCAGCTGAATACGGACAATTTCAAATGGTTAGGTACTTGTGCTCAACATATCCGTATTTCGTCGGTGAAAAGGATTGTAAGGGTGTGACATGTGTCCACCTGGCGGCAAGAGAAGGACATGCCGATATCTTACAAATTCTTCTGAACCATGAAACAAATATCACTCATCTCCCTGAATGGGATAACACACCATTTCATTTCGCAGTGTTCAATGGCCATGCTGAAATTTGTAAGTATTTGTTGACCGTAGATTCAGAACTTCTACTTCGTCGAAACAAGAGCTCTTTGCTTCCAATCCAGCTGGCAGCTAGAAATGGAAAAACGAATGTGCTAAAATTTCTGATTGAAAGGGGATCCGATCTTTTTACTAAAACAGTAGACGGGAGAACATTGTTACATTTAGCTACGTATCACGGCCATTTGGATACTGTTAAATATCTCTGTTCTCACTATCCAAAGTTTGTGAAAGAATATGATATTCATGGTAACACAGTTGTTCATGATGCTGCCGCAAGTGGTGATTTGCAAATACTTAAATACCTTCAAACTGTTGGAGAAAATCCGCTGGCACAAAATGATGAAGGTACCACGACGTTGCATGATGCATGTTTCCATGGTAAACTAGAGATGACTAAGTTTCTCTGCAACACATATCCTCAACTGTTTCATTCTACAAACAGAAATGGCTACTCACCATGTTTTGGTGCTTCTCTTGGAGGCCATGTGGACATTTTGAAATTTCTTGTCAATGAGGGTGCCGATCCGACAAAACAGTCAGAAGACGGAAGCACTCCATTGCACGAAGCCGCATTTGGTGGTAAACAGGAAGTGGTAAATTATTTAACCACTGCGTTTCCAGATATGGTCGAAATAATGAACAACGCTGGATATTTAGCTTGTCACTTTGCTGCCCAAGAAGGGTATTTAGACATATTAATGAAGTTGATGAGTTATTCGGAACAACCACCGAAAACAAAGGATGAACAGACATTGTTGCACATATCTGTGTACAATGGTAGTTTGTTAGTAACCAAATTTCTCAGTCAAGCATTTCCATCTTTGTTGGAAACAACAGACAAGGATGGTTCGTTGCCGATTCATTACGGGGCGCGGAGTGGGAATATTGACATGTTCCATTACCTCGTAGAACAAGGTCAGGACCCAGAAGCATGCACGGCTTCCGGAAGTACGAGTCTCCATCTGACTGCGTTCGATGGTAATATTACTATGGTAACATATCTGTGCGATAAATATCCACAATTAACACAAGTGCTTGATTCTAATGGACATAACGCAGCCCATTTCGCTGCAGGAAGCGGAGAAATTCCTGTCTTACTAAATATACTCGAGCGAAATGTCAACCCACTCATACGTTCTAGAAACGGAAGTACGCTGCTGCTAAAGGCGGCATTTGGTGGACGCATTGAAATGACCAAATATTTGTGCACTCAGTTCCCGTCACTACTGTCGATGTCCGATGAGTTCGGGTGTAATATTCTACATTACGCGGCTTGTGGAACAAATTCCATTGACGTTATCCGTTATGCTGTTGAACAAGGAGTTGACTCCAAGTCTCAAGCAAATGATGGATATACAATGCTTCATATTGCCGCTTACCATGATAACTATGAAGTCGTGAAATACATTTGCGAAGAGTTTCCATTCCTGCTGTACACACCAGACACCAGTGGAAACACTCCCGATGTTTCAGCAATCAACGGAGGCTCGAAGCAGGTCGTTCAGTTTTTCGACATGCTCAGAAAATCGAATGATGTTTCGGCATATGATTCATCAACAATGATGTCTGATGTATGTTGTTATACGGGACATTGTTACAGTCTTCGTCACATTGCTGAGACAATAGCTGGAATTATGTGTTTCTGTCGACGTGCAAATAAGAATGAAACAAACTAATAATCAATTAAATGTTCCGAGCTTTACGCCGTTTTTCAGCAGTATTTCAGTCATATACGGCGGTCAGTTGACTTACCTATTGCTCCTTGGTTTCCGACCAGTACTAACCTGCTCATCTGTAAGCAGCTGGCAACTTCCCCACATAACTCAGAGTTCAGAGGCGGAGGACAAAGTACAAAGCACTATATTCAGCTACATTGCTTCCGAAGAACATACGCCTCGCCCGAGTTTCGAACCCATGAAATCTGGATAAGCAGTCGAGCGCTCTACCGACTGAGCTACCACGTGTTGTATTATATGGAAAGTGAACAGAGGGTTGTCTATTTACTTCAGTTGCTAACCAAGTTCTGTCATCTTTTCCTGTGGAAACATTTTTGTAATCTTGGCAGCTTCATTCCTAGTTTTACTTTTAAGACGGTGTTAATTAAATAATTCTAGTAATGTTGATGATCACATACTTTAAGTTAACATTGACTCCAATGTGACAAAACTATGAGTTCACAAGTTAACTAATTCATCTCCGGGTCCAGATATAAAAAAAAATAATGCATTCGTAAGTAGGTTTTGAGCAACATTTCTTCAAATTTGGATTGACTCAAAAATAGCCAACACCGAAAATCAAAATTCATTCAGTAAGAATTAGTATTCAATTTAAAAAACACTAAACAATTAGTTTGAGCGCTATTTCCGCGGTTGCGGGCTGCAACTTGAATATTTGTTTCGGTTAGGTGTGTTACCCGTGAGTGAAACGAAGAACCACTGTCAACTTTCGGCTTATCCAAAATGGAAGAAACAGACGTTTTGCATCGTAACAACTGTAGCAAATTTAGTGATATATCAGAGACTTGTATGTATTATATGTACTAGTGTTGCTGGATAACACTTATTGTGTTATTTATGGCAGAGATCGATGTTTTATGTTTCAACAATTGTATGTTAAATGATGCATATGTTTTCCATTAAAATGTCAAAATCGTCTGAACTACTTGCACATTCGAGTTAACAGGACTTTCCATCATACCCGTCTCAACGTGACTGTAATAACATACATAATAATTGATTGATATTTCCAACCAATTTGATAATATGTATGAACATAATACTAGTATACATCTGAACAATTATTGTAGTCTTGTCGATATACTTTTATGTTATGCGTTTAATAAGAAGGAAGAAATCACTCCTACCGATAATTTACTTGTATTTACGTGTTAATGTTTAAAAGCGGTATCAAATGTTATGTGAAATACATTGTACTTTTTCGCAATCAATGTCATTAATATTCTGTAACCTTGACCTCATACAGCATGCCGCGGGGGTCTTGTCTGAAGCTGAATTTCCCTAGGATTATAAAATACGCACGTGTAATGTCAATGAAAACTCCATAAACTTGCCTTTGGTTAATTAATTACCGCACAGTAAACATTTCTTTCGCCGTTGGTGCAGCTTTAGATAACTTTCGTTGTTAAACATGCGGCTTCTCTGATATTCCGTCTGAGATGTTTTAAATATTTTCGCAAAGTGAATGACCTCCTAGCTAATCTTAGAAGGAGTGCCATTTCCGAAACATATCTGTTACAATCTATTAGAATGTTTTTGTCGTGATAAGCAATCTTTTGCTGACGTTTAAATGTCATTTACATCCACGTACTTTGTGTAAATGTCATATTTAAAGATAATTCCTATATCGTCATCGACACCCCCGGATCTAAATCCTATCGAACAATCAACTTTTATCGCATTGGAATAACTTCTGCTTCATCGTCTTTATTTGAACTGAGAAAACTTTTATTTGCCTTTGTCACGCAATCAGTAAGAGTGCCATTGTTTTAGGCCATGCCGTGTTATATGTTTGTTAAGTGTCCGCGTGCGCCTAGGTTCTGAGCTCTTTGAGCCAAAAAACAACAACATTTTCGTTAGTTTAAAAAATCGCCATGTGAACTAACCGCTGTATCGCATTTACATTTGTTTTTGTTAGGGATGTCATCGAATGGCCATTAGGGTATTCGAATATTCGGTCAACCTTCCGAACGATATTTCGAATATTCTAACCTCTTATTTAATAATAATACATTCGAAGTTCAAATTTATGCTTATCAATTGTCACACGCAAAATGTCATTAAATGCGTAAATGCCCATCATTGAACTTTAATACACATGCATTCAGCTTTTATATTGAAAATATATATTTTATCGAATATTCGAATGCCGAATCTGTATTTGAATATTCGGACGTTCAAACGAATATTCGAATATCCGAATATTCGCTGACATCCCTGTAAGTATTTTGTTTACTTATATGTTTGAAAATAGTCTGTTTTTTCTGTTAGACTTCTAATGTTTTATAAAGAAACAAGTTATTTATATAGTGTTATCATGTTTACCTCATTAAAACATGTGAAATGATACATCGTCTATATATTATCTGTCTGTATGCTTTTTCGAAACGACTTTATGTGCTTTTTTCAAATAGGTAGCTAGGTATCACGAACCAAGGTTGACGCTTAACAAAAATATAAAATAGTATTGCCTTATTGATAATCCCTGTTCACAATACGATGTTAAGGTCGAAGCACGCCATCCGTGGTGTACATGTAATTTGACTTCTATTTCGAAACGTGTTTCCTCTTAAATCTTTGTTAACAACATTTTATAATTGCCCGTGAAACAACACCACGCTTTCTAGCGATTTAAGCTTATCTATAGATATTGTGATAAATCATGTGTGATGTGATGACTTTGAAAACGGCCTGCGGTCTAATTACCCTTGATCAGAAATGTATACTAGCAGTTGTCTTCATTCTAAAAAACAATACATGTTCATCATCGTGCTTCTGTGACCTTCGCAGGGGAATTCTACAATGTATCCTTCATAGAAAATATATTTTGTTACAAATAACAACGTGGTTCTTCCCTCTCACTAATTATCCGATGCTATATACAGTAAAACCTCGCCGAAAGACCACCTCAATGATAAAACAGAGATAATATTTACTACACATCAAAAGGAAGACCAGTTTCTAAGGGTCCCAAAGGTGGTTTTATTATTGAGGTTTTAATACAGTCATCTATGTTACTGTTTACGATTATTGCCACCAACACAAATTGAGAGACGGATCAATCATAATCACAAACTACAGCAAATATTTTATTATATCATAGTCATATCATATCATTTTAATGTTCTATTGAATGTTCTTGTACTAGTCGAAATAAAATATAAGTATTTTTCTCTTTGTTCTTCTTGTTTACTGTTCTGAAGCAATATTTAGTACAACAAACAGTAAAACTTCGATGATAAGACCAACATTGGGACCCTTGAAAAATGGTCTTCTTATTGAGGATGTCTTCTTATTGAGTTTGAATAAATTGTCAAACAGTGGAAATGGACTTGAAAATTGTGCTCTTAATTCGAGGTCTTATAAATGATGTGGTTTTAAGTGAGGTTTTACTGTAGTTGCAAGGTCTGTAAATTACACCGTAGAATCAACTCCAATACTTGTCCGCGGCTTACTCTTTGATGATGGCGTCAACCTGTGGCAGACATAGTGCTGTCTCAGTGTTGCCTCGCCGTGGACTCGAGACATGATACTAAGGGTCAAGGACGAATGCATAGCACTATGGCAAACTACATTACTTTACCAGCTGTCCCAGTACAACAGCAGGTGGGTTATTTAAACGAAACAATGTAAAGAACTGTGTTGTCAGTTTCAAGAAAAACACGGCCTGCTGGTTGCGCGGGAATGGTGTATCTTTGTGTCATGGTAGTCAGTGGTAATTGTCTGCTGATTGTATAACAGGTAGTTCAAGTTGGTTTGACACAAGATTAATGATGCAACGCTAACGTAATTTACAACCACACGAACTGTGGCGACAAATGATATCTTCTTAATGAACATGAAAATCCAATCATGATAGAAGAATACTGGATTAAATTTAATGTTGATACAAATAATGCACTGAAGTCAAGGACGAACTATTTCCAATACAATTTGTTTCATTCTCATTCCAACCGTTTTTTGTTATCGACTTTCTGCCACATATATTTAGAACAATTCAATCACGTTGATTGAGTAAATCAAGACTAGAAATCATCAGCAAACACATATTCAGGTTGGTTTTGGAAAGCGCTGTTTAAGGAGGGAGCGGTTGTTATTTTACGACAAATTGCCACAACTGATTGTGGTGTCCAAATATATTATCATGCATGCTACTAAAATTGTGTTCAAAATTATGAAAGGTTTGACTTCTTAATATTTAAATACTTATGAATCAAACGAGTATTTATTGTTAATTGCATACATTTTGCTTTTCAATTTAATTCCAGTCGTTCGTCGTCTGTGTAACAGTGTCTACGTAGTGTTAGTTTAAAAACCCGTTTAAACCGTTCCTAATTGCTTGTCCGTACTTCACTTGCCAAACTTATTTGAAGGTTTTTCTCGACTTATTGATGGTCCTTGTAGAATCTGAGGTTATTGTCACATTATTCTTCAAAAAATAGCATTGGTCAACGCTGGTCAATATTCTAAACACCAATTACGGACAATGTATCGTCCGCGAACAATGCCATTATATATTTCTTCCTCCTACTACGTCGCTATATTAAATAGGTTCACACTATTTACTGCGATTTTAATGCATTGGCTCAATTATTTCGTCTTGAATTAACCGAACATTATGGCCAAGAAGTAGATATAATTATGTATGTGTATTGCCGTATGTAACATTAATCTGATGGCGACACTGTGCGAGAAAATATGGCGATTTTTATAATTATATAAAGGAACGGTTTTATCATGTTTCGAGAGAAGCGCTGTAGAAAATGTTACTGATGATTCCATTACCGTATAATTTCATCGAAAAGCTTCCCCTTATCAACATAAAACTCAAGAACGTACAGTGATTAAAAAGACATACGTGATGACATCAGTCGAGTTTCAACAACTGTTCAGAAATGAGCATAACAACGGACAAACACGTCATGTATGACGTCACGTGTCCGTAGGAATTTGATTGGATCGTATAGTTGTTGACATACACATATATTACATGGACCATTACATTTTAAAATAGGTGTATTGAAATGTTCGTGTTTGTCCGTAAGCTTGACAGAGAAAAGGCTGTGGTTGTGTTTTCATAGAAATATAATCTAAACAGCACTTTTATGCGCGAGTGCATTTCCATACCTACATTGGCATGAATCGGTCCTGAAAGTTCACCTGTTCGCGGTCAATCTAACAGCACTATAGAAATGGTAAAACTATAAGGTCAGTGTTCCGTGAAACGTACACAGTGACATCCACATGTAAATAGAACGATAATTTAAATAACAAAATGATGTGGGACACTGTGGGCATAGAAAGTTGGCGTCATGTGGTAATTTACAGTGCATGATTATGTCGACTGAAAATCTCATCTTTAGCGTCGATGCGACTATGGTACACGCATAGCGTCCCATTGCTTCAGCTTTTCCTCACTCACTTTTACAATGTCTACTATATAATTTCATCTTACTAAACACGAATCTAACGGTAGCAGAACAGCATTGCAATAGCTCTACTTCAATACTGTCCAAGAATTACGTTCTTCTTTGCTATAATACTTTATTCATGTATAGATTTTGATAAATATTACCCACAACATTGTTTGTCTTCATGTGTGAAAAGTTACAGTTAAACCTCACTTTAAGACCACCTCAATAAATAAGACCACCTCAAAATTAATAACACACTTTTCAAGTCCATGTTACTGTTTTGCTCTTTATTCCACCTCAATATTAAGACCCCCTCTATATTAAGATCAGCTTTCAAGGGTCTCAAATGGTGGTCTTATTTGTGAAGTTAACTGTATATTGAGAATGGCACAATCCGCATATCTTTAGCTAACCATATATTTTGTCATTAAGCTCTATGTGACATTCATGATCAAATAATGGAAGTCAATTATGTATATCAGTTAGGTTAAGCTTATTTACACAAAATGTTGATTCCAAAGCCTCACTACAATTAGCCCGGTATTGAACAAAACATTCTAGCTGATTGGTGTTTCATTGTGGTTGACCTTTGAGACCATATACGCCTTAATAGCATAAAGAGACAATGACGAATTGTGTATTGATAAAAAGAGAAAACACATTCCATAAATAGTTCAATGTTTTTCAAAAGGAAAACAAATTCTCCTTAGCGAATATCGAACTCTCGCATACTATTAAAGATGTATCTGGCTCATCTGAACCTAAAAGTTTTTAATGGGCTTCATCCAGTATTGTTGTTACACAGTCTAAAACATCATTAAATGGAACTGTTGCCATGCATAACCGTTTTAAACAATCTTGTTTAATCATATTACTAACAGACAAAACTAATAAAAAATACACGCTTGTAAAAATAACAGGAAGTTTTTTTAATTTTATTATATTTTTTTTTGACAAATACAGTGAAAATCGTTATAAATGTATTCTGTGATAATGCATATTTATAGAAGAGTAAACTAGACGAAGTATATATTTCATGTTTGTTTAGGTAAACAAATGAACACAAAATGAGCATTATATATCTTTAAGATAAACAGGCGAGCAATCGTTGTCCTATATAATGCAGAAATGATGCAGTTTGGTGCGCTAATGAAGGAAGCCAACCCCGCCACTGGTTTCCAATGTTATCGACGTATCAACATTTACCGAGGTTCGCTCAATGATCACACATACCGAATCTTGTAAATTGTCACCATTAGTTTCAGCGGTGATTTTAAATGATTCTTATCGTATTAGGACAAAACAAAGTCCGGACACTGACGGCCAAGAATTTTGACTTATAGAAGTTTGTTGATGATTGTTCATGCTCACGAAATTACTACCGTGTGCTTTTAATGAATAAGGGGTTATGGTCACGGTTTTTTAATTGAATGCAAAATATTTTAAGTTTGGTATAGAACCATACTTGTACAATGTTTCAAATATACGGTTTTAAAGCTTATGTTGACGCCGGGATCGGATGCCGGACGACGATTATATTCAAGTACAAAATAATACATATTTTATCACATATGCAAATATATGAACAGACATAATCAACTTTAAGTATAACCTTGACCCGTTAGAAATAATTTGTACTATTTCCGTATTTAAAAGCCGCACGATATTTTTATGTAACTTTTGTAACTTGTTTGATTGGGAATAACATTCTTGTCGGCGGAAATATTTTTCATTTCGCTGATTTTGAAACCTTTTGCAAGACACACAACGTATAACTCCTTCCTGAAGACATTTTGGTGTCACTGAGGAACTCTAGGTACTAGCTATTGAATGTAACACATTCTTTCACGAAGCACGCACGAAAAGCGCTTTTTGATGTTTAAAGATACCTATCGCCATTCCAATTCGTAACCAAAGTAATATATTAGAACTTCCTCTCCAATTTGTCATAATTTCTAATTAGGGTTACAGAAAATCCCTACTTCCGGTTTAGTGTCTAAAATCGCCTACTTCTGATTCCGGCATACACAAATCAATATCATACGACCAGAAAACCTTTGTCTGAAATGGAATGATTTTCGGCTGGTTTGAAATTACCATATATAACATATACTTATATAATTGGAGCAGAGAAAAAATGGCATACCGCCTTAAAGACTTCTGTTGATTAGGCGTGTATTCCGCCCAGAAGTCATTAATATCGCACACTTCATACGGTTATATTGTGACTTGAAGAAGATAGTATCGTGTGCCTGCATCGTTTGTTTACAAAATCGGCGGTAAATGTCGGAAATGGAGCGTACGATATACCTATTATAGGCGTAGTTGCTGTATATGCGGCGTAGGCGGTGTCCACGGTGAACATGGCATTCTTCGAGCTATTCCTTGACACTTTCGGTCAGGCGCTTGTGTATGTATAAACATAGAGTAACGACAAGCGTCTTGCTCCCATAATTAAGCCGCTGTGCACACGTGATACAAGGTTTATATTTAGCATTAAATCATTCGGTCTCAAGTTCAGTTCGAGACAATCTATATCCAAATAAAGTGTTTCGTTAATTTATCGTTAATAGTTTCGGAAGACGACTGATGCTGCTTCTGAAGTGTCGTCGATTTATTATGGATAACATCGTCTACATAAAACATCACAACGTCGGAATTCGTCCAACTGATCGTCTGTTAAAGTCTCATATTAGACTTTACCTTAGCAAACATATACAGACTACATGTATACAGTTTGTTAAAATAAACAGCAAAGAAAGGAACTTATGAACTTGTTCAGCCTGGGTTCTAAAATTCAAAATTGTATGTTAATACAGTAAAATCTCCATAATTAGACCACCTATGAGGCCATTGGAAACTGGTCTTCTTATTGAGGTGGTCTTAATATTTAGGTTGAATAAAGTGCAAAACAGTGAACATGGACTAGACAAGTTTGTTCTTAATTTTGTAGTGGTCTTATTTATTGAGGTTGTCTTTAGGCGAGGTTTTGCTGTAAATCAAACAACGTAACTGTCATGAGTCGAAGTACCGAATATTTCAAGCAATGCCTGATGTTATCAGCTCATGTTAGTACTGCGTTCAGTAGACATGGACAGGTGACAACAGCAGATACTAGTATCGTATCAAGGGCTTCGTACTGGCGTCACGCGGCATTGTTTATTTTCAAGCCACACTAGTCTTAGTCAGGCACGGTAGTGTATAGCCCCGCATACGTGTCTCTGTACTCCGACTTTGACACGCGTCTTCGTGTACAGCGACAGTATAGAGATGTGACGTCCGTGGCTGGACTAGGTAGTGTATAGCAATACTGTATCTGTAAATGAATTTGCAGAGAAGAACTCACTAATACGTAACAAAACGACTATTTTTGCTGAAAACTAGTTCGCCATGTGCATTATTTTAATATTAGTTGCAGTACACATAAATATATTAAGTATATAAGAGCGTCGCTGTACTATTTCAAACCTCTTCTTTAAGTGACATCATTTCCAGAAAATGTCACATGTGACGTCACCATGTACTGACAGTAAGCAATATTTGCCCAATATGGCAATATGAAAACGAAGTGACCATATGGAGTAAATATTGCTTCCAGCTTGGAAATAGTGAAATCACATGTTGCGTTTTCTTGAAATGATGTCACTTACAGAAAGTTTGGTAATCCCACTGAAGCGCTCAACAACAATGGCAAGACTCGAATAAAACATTATAATCCATTGGTTTAAGCTCAATATGTATCTTTTAGTTTAAACATATTTTATTCCCATATATACACATGTATGCACACAGTAAAACAAATACAAAAAATACATAATGGAAAAGGATAAGAATGAAAAACAAAATGTCTTATAAAATTCTTCTCCCTGACAAGACTTCTTTGTACTAGAATTGTACATTTTTTAAAGTAAATTCGGGTATTACAATTATATATAAATATATTTAGGATGGAAAAAAAAGAAAACTTATATGAATTTAAGGTTTTGCAAAAGTAACAGGAAGGGTGAAAAGAGAAAGAGTAGAGAGAGAGAGACGTCTCACGCAAACGTAATGAATTATGTGAATCTTTTGCTGTCATGTATAAAGCATTGAACCTGGTGAAATATAAATGTATTTTCTTGGTCTGAGAGGGTTGAACCAAAAAGAAGTAGGGATAGACTAAATTCGAAGTCCCGAAGCTGCCGAAACAGTGTATTGCGGATCATTTGGAGAAGCTGGCATTCAAAGAAAAAGTGATATGTATCTTTTGCTGAGGAAAGTCTTCTTCTTAATGAGGCGCGTATCCAGGCATACGCGTACAATTCGTCAGAAAACGTGAACAAATAAAAGTTCCAAACTTGCAATAAAAAAGGAAGGCTATGGGCAAATTCGCCCGAATATATTAGTTGTTAGACACTGTAATTTACCTTATTCTTCCGCAGTTATTATATTTTACAAAGAAAATGCCATATTAACACTGAAATATAGTATGAAAACGTTTTCTTGGGGGAGACCCCAAAACCCCCACCGACTGGAGGGGACCCCTGTCACACCTACCCCCAATTCACAGCCTTGCTCCTCGTTTCGCACCTACGATGCTCACACTTGCCATACACTTCAAACCGTCCAAGTTCGCCCCTGTTAATGACGGCATAATCAATTTGTTGAAGTATCTCCGAATTACAAATCAAATCACAAGAAGTCATTCAGATTGTCTCGATTTCTGCCTTAATCCATGAACGTTCCATTATCTAGTTCTGTAATAGGCATTAGAGAGCTCTACCTTGCATTAAAGAAATGATGATTGTTTAGGGAAAGTACTCTTCTTGGAAGGCGCAGTCAAAACTTTTATGCTAAGTATATTTGAGCTACTACAACTGGAAAGCGATTTCATTTCCAGACAAGAATCAGATTCTAGTTCACCAAAACTAATGCAACTGCTGTTTGTCTCTGACTGATACCGGAGTCCTACTGCACGTGGACTAAACCCATTACAGCTATCAACAGTAATGTGCACCCCGTGGTCCACGTCGCTAAATGTTTCATTCAAGCGTCCAGTCGATTGATACTGTTGATATAAGCATCTGTGAGACTTACTTCCGGTGAACACGTGGTATGTTTCTCGTATCGTTTCCGGTTTAAGAAGTCCCCCGCTAGCGTGTTTTATTCCGTTGAAATCAGAAAAAGCTCTTTTGCTAAGACTGTTGACATTATGACGAGTAGTAAGCTGAGTAATTCTGTCAGACGAGTAAATAAACTTTGCTTTTCCATTAAGCTCCAATAGTTCGTCGGCAGTGTAACAGCATCTACACAGTGTTCGTTTGAAAGCTAACCGGAACTTCTTTGACATCACGTTATACAAGATTGGATTAATAGTTGAATTGCAAAAGTAGAGTACGCCTGTAAGAAAACGCATGATTTTGTAACTAATAGTATCATTTGACGACAAAGATTTTATACACTGAATTGTTTTCTTTAGGTTCGTGTATTCTATTAAGATGTACTGTTAAAATAGAGAGCTTGTTGTGAGTCACGACAATGACTTATTGTAATCATTAAAATACACAAAAGTATAGTAGTTTTCAATTATATTTGCCATTAGTATTCAGATATACACTGAACAATTTTTTCTAAACGTCCATATAATGAAATACAAATTAAAGAAAACGGTTTTATATGCCGACTTAAAATTTGGCATTCTAGTATTATACATAGGACGCTATCGCTTTTCACAAAGAAAATACCGATGTATTGTCATGGTTGACCATGCGTGACGGTGAGTACGATTTTCATCTTTTGGCACGATAATCACGTGTTCTGTGTAGTAAGCGGTAAATTTCATTGCAGTGCAATCCACGTTGTATTTCTAACACGAAAAACAGAAAAGATGGCGAGAATGACCACTGAAGAACGCTCCAGGGCCGTCGGTATGATTGATGCTGGTACTCCGATTCGACAGGTATGGCGAACTATATAAATTAATTAATCAATTTTAATAAAATCTCCAATTTCCAAAAATCTGAAGAAAAGGCGTACTGCAATAGTTTAAGTGTCGCTAAAACAGCTGTTTGTTGAACGTTATCGAATGCGCATGCGTCTTATTATAATTCAGACGAATGACCTTCACATTACCTGAGACGTAAAACAGATGCGTCTGGAACTGGATAAGTGTTGGTGTCCACAATTCTATTGGAATGTATGACGTCATCAGTCTCTGTGCATGAAATGGTGCCCATTGTATGAAGAATGCCACAACGACAGCCACTGTATAAAAGATGAAAAAATGTATTAATTTACAATCAGATACATCCACTTGCTCGAAATCCATGTGTATCAAAGTTATAACCGGTCGGCAGTTCAGTGAATACCCGCTTGTTCCTTCCCTGTTATGTTATACCCACTCCTGCTTTCGGTTTCATAATTATGGAATTTGATGATTTTCGCGGAAGTATGTCGCTCATGAAAGGATCGGAATTCGCGTCCGTCTGATCAGGGTCCGATCATTTACCCCTAAATCACAATGTCTCCCTAATACGTGTGTCACAAAGTTAGCAAACGATCGTATGATGTTCATTATATGATCTGATGTTATATACTATGTAAAATTAATAGAGAATACCATTGGTCAATAATTTGCAAAACATGTTTTTATTGGCTGAACACCTCAAAGTTTATGTACTTGCAAACACGTATTCATGTACATACATAATTACTTTTATATCTGTACATTGTTGCTTCGTTAGATAAGATAACATGATTTATAATATATACAAGTAAAGTTGTGTGTTTATTTACTATAGTGTTACCCCTACTTAAAAGACCCTCCATTTCTGACTTATGAGACACATTCCTTCTGAGCACATTTACTTCCTGATTTCTATCATTTCATGTCAGGCACCAGGCAGGTAACAACTATTCTAATAGGTGGTGGTACACTAACCACCTTTGACCAGTTGGGTGAAGTAGGCGCAGCAATCGTACATCGTACATCAACATTCAATAACGACCTAGGTTGAATACAGAGCCCGTAATGACATCGTTTTTCGACTTATTTATTTGAATGCATACCTAAAATCCAACCGAGAGCAAGCACTGGCATGAACATTTGAAACGGGTCCGCACCGAATACATATCTGGAGTCGAATCAAGAGCCAGCTCGTACATTCGTTATTCGAGTTTCTTTAATATGTTCAATACATACTCAGTAACGAACCCAAGGCTAGGACTGACATTAACATCTGAACAAGACCGGGATGAATACATATCTGGAGGCGAATACCAATCCAGCATTTAGGTTTGTATTCAAATATATAAGTCGAATAACGATGTCAGTGTTTGCTCTGTATTCAATCTATGGCTTTATTGAATGTTGATATACGATGTACGATTGCTGCGCCAACTTCACTCAACTCCTTTGCCTCCCGCTCGTAGCAGGATGTATTAACCACTAGGTCACGGGAGACGGATAGATAGTATATATTCGGAGGATCTAGCGACCATTCCTCGTTATTCTGCTCATGTACAAGTTCTGTCTCATGATTTGCCGGAGATCGCACTAGCGGTCCAGGGGGGACGCACCCGGCGCGCGCCCCCCGAAAATTCCCCAACCTTACATGTATGTCTGAGTATAAATATGAAAATATATAGACATCTTTAATTATAAGACTTTCAAATAAGCGATTCTGATGAATTGCAGCATTATATTCTATCATGAGAATGTTTACAGACAGTTATTGCCGTTTTATCAGTCTTGAGCAAAACCAAAAATGACACTAAGATACGCCCCCCCCCCAAGACCAAATCCTGGATCCGCCCACGGATTGTGTAGTATGTCATGAACTTGTTTAAAACCCGTACGTTCCATTAATTGAAGTCGTATGAGTTATGTCTTTCTTTAAAAGGGATTGGTTTGTTGAATCAACTTTATAGGATTCCGTTCTGCGTTCAGTATAATGTTAACATATGAGAAGGTGCTTATTACTTGAAGTTGTGACTGAATAACAAATTAGTGTTGAAATTAAACCTTTAAAATGACTGATGTTTGTCATTAGTTTGAAGAAAATTACAGAGCATGAAAGGAACAATACTTCACCGTGTAGTGAGAATTTTATACAGTCTATAACTTTGTCAGAAAATGTAAAATACGCCTCGGTTTGAGCACTCTGTAATGGCATTCATGAACTACGTTGCGTGAAACGTAATAAACAATTATCCTGTGTTCATTTTCAAAGTGAAACCAGCCTGGTGGTTCAGAGGTAGGTTGTTCGCCACGAGTCTGTGAGATCTCTGGTTCGAACCACGGCCGCGACATATCAAATTGTTCAAAAATGGTTAAAGTGGCATCCTTGCTAAGCTCGGAATAACAAGGGCCTAGGGTGGTTGTCCAGCTGACAGTCACCCATAGATGGTCTCTCTTGCGCGCAAAATGACATGAACAGTTAATACGCCATAAAACAACAACCCTTCATCCGTCGAGCATGACAACGATTTGAGCTACTAATAATTACAATGTATAAGCAACTAGAAACACTAACCTAACATCCTGACCACAGCTTTTCTGGTTCTCATCTTTGTTCTATGTTTCGATTCGTGCATTGATCTTCGTAGTTTGGCTGATATCAGGCCATACATTATCATAATAATTGTCATTGGGAATACAAAAAATAAAAACGTGGATATCTGAAAGGCATAAGTCATTCCATGTTGCCATTTGAAAGGAATGTTGCACTGAAGCGAGTCCGGTAAACCAGTGCCATTATACGTCACGTATGGAAATACCCTGGTGTGTATAGGAAATGGCAGAGCGAATAGGCACGAGACGATCCAAATCGCTATCACCATCTTTACGGCTCGAGACAAGCTAGAAAATATCTGCGCTCTTAAAGGATGGCATATCGCCACATATCGTTCTATCGTAAATGCAGTTATTGTAAGAACGGATGCATATGACGTCATTTCCGATAAAAACGATTTGAAGATACACAGAGGCTCGCCAAATGGCCATGGATACGATTCCCAAATTCCATACAGCTCTGTTGGCAGACCTGAAAGTATATTCTAATGGATTAAATAATCTTACAATATATATCAAGAGTAAGAAGACACAAATTCAATCTAGTATTGTTATAATTTTCTTTCTAACTTACGAGATTTTGGCATCAACGCAGTAACTTCTCATATGCTACGTTCATGGGTCAATACAACATGTAAGTGTTCAAATATTATTTTAAAATACTGATATAATGATATTGCATTTATTCAGGGCCTACATAATCATTATTAACCCAATACAAACCAAATCTCATCCCCTATGAGGTAAATGTATTTGAAAATGGTAAATTGTCCAGTAATTAGAATGTTATTACATAAATTTATTGGCCGAAATGGTCATTTGAACTAAAATGTTTTTGAATTGTTCGTTTATGTGGAAAATATATTTTCCACTAATAGACACTAGCAGACACAAGTTTATAAATATTTACTGTACACCGACGAAGCTGTTTTTGAGATTTTCAGAGCTTTATTTTCATTCTAAGCACTGATATCTTATGTTACTATATTTCAGTTTCGAGAATCATTCTCATACACTTGGTCCTATTATATGACTGTGCAATGCAGGGCAGGTCAAAGTGACAAACAAATCAAAACTTCCCCGGACCAATCTGGATAATAGAAAGGGAATGAGGCGTAGGCAATTCCTTGCGCTCATGTACCATTGCGTATTTACCCATGTACCCTCCTCAATGCCTGCTGTTTTTGTTTTCCCGGCAGTCCGTGAGGGGAGGCATTGTCTTGTGTATGCGACGTTCCATGTAGCTACTTATTCTCTCTTTTGTTAATTTCAACACAAGTGTTAAACATTTTATTACAATCGCAAATGTGTTTAAACAACGGGGGATATCTATAATTTACTGTCGAAACAGCCTTAGAATTTGAAAGTTAAAATAATAATTTAGCAAGTTGTTGAGACTTATCACATACAGTCATGCAGCACGCTATTTGTGACTTACAAACTTCTGGTCACTGTTCATGTATATAGATAAAAAAGTTCTTCAAAGACGACGAGATTCGAAGATTTTGAAATGCTACGAGAGTTTCATAGCTGGGAACGATTCAAAGGTGGTGAAATCATTGACGTAACCTTTGGA
This sequence comes from Mactromeris polynyma, assembly GCA_032209605.1. Classification (NCBI taxonomy): domain Eukaryota; kingdom Metazoa; phylum Mollusca; class Bivalvia; order Venerida; family Mactridae; genus Mactromeris; species Mactromeris polynyma. The sequence goes on from JASFXZ010000005.1 coordinate 20,588,654, forward strand.
ACTGGTCAAATATCGCACTTTAATTCCTGCCAGGAAACAGATCTTGATTGATTAAAATGTCTGTGTGTCTAGAGAGATAGATCACGAGACGAGGACGACTTCCAAAATCTCCGTATTTAGAATTAATTGTTCAACACTGATTTCGTGCTCAGAAATAATATAACATTTATACATTAGTATACAAACGCTGTCCGCTAATTGAAAATTATGATAATATTATGTTCACATCAAGAAGTTCACAAAGTCGATATAACCTCAGAAATATTCAGTATTTGGTATACAGTATATACCAGCATGCTGGCCATGTATTGCAATAGTCACTGCACGCTTATATACAGTAAAACCTCAATAATAAAACCACCTTTGGTATGATTGTACGCTGGTCTTCTTATTGAGGTGACTCTGATACTAGTATTGAGGTTGAATAAGGATCAAAACAGTGATAATGGTTCTGAAAGTGTATTCTTAATTTTGAGTTGGTTTAATTATTGAGGTGGTCTTTAAGTGAGGTTTTACTGTATATGCTACGTAGGATTTAATTTATTCCGGTGTAAAATATGCCACGATTTTGACCGTATAACTACTGAGCGTGTATCCCAATGGTAATACAAAAAAATAGTATAATTTTAATATTGTCATAATATAATACAGTATAGCTTAGAAAACAAAACGATATATGTATCCATGCAATGCTAAATTAATTTTGTTTTAATACAAAGAGATAGAAATGTTTCCCTTGTTGCCTCAGTACTTCATTCAGCAGACGGTGGACCACCTGATATAATATTTGTATACAACTGTTAACATCTTCTTGTTGCCTCAGTACCTCATTCAGCAGACGGTGGACCACCTGATACAATCTTTGTATACAACTGTTAACCTCTCCTTGTTGCCTCAGTACCTCATTCAGCAGATGGTGGACCACCTGATATAATCTTTGTATACAACTGTTAACATCTCCTTGTTGCCTCAGTACCTCATTCAGCAGACGGTGGAACACCTGATATAATCTTTGTATACAACTGTTAACATCTCCTTGTTGCCTCAGTACCTCATTCAGCAGACGGTGGACTACCTGATATAATCTTTGTATACAACTGTTAACATCTCCTTGTTGCCTCAGTACCTCATTCAGCAGATGGTGGACCACCTGATATAATCTTTGTATACAACTGTTAACATCTCCTTGTTGTCTCAGTACCTTATTCAGCAGATGGTGGACCACATGATACAATCTGTGTATACAACTGTTAACATCTCCTTGTTGCCTCAGTACCTCATTCAGCAGACGGTGGACCACCTGATATAATCTTTGTATACAACTGTTAACATCTCCTTGTTGCCTCAGTACCTCATTCAGCAGACGGTGGAACACCTGATATAATCTTTGTATACAACTGTTAACATCTCCTTGTTGCCTCAGTACCTCATTCAGCAGACGGTGGAACACCTGATATAATCTTTGTATACAACTGTTAACATATCCTTGTTGTCTCAGTACCTCATTCAGCAGATGGTGAACCACCTGATATAATCTTTGTATACAACTGTTAACATCTCCTTGTTGCCTCAGTACCTCATTCAGCAGACGGTGGAACACCTGATATAATCTTTGTATACAACTGTTAACATCTTCTTGTTGCCTCAGTACCTCATTCAGCAGATGGTGGACCACCTGATATAATCTTTGTATACAACTGTTAACATCTCCTTGTTGCCTCAGTACCTCATTCAGCAGATGGTGGACCACCTGATATAATCTTTGTATACAACTGTTAACATCTCCTTGTTGCCTCAGTACCTCATTCAGCAGACGGTGGAACACCTGATATAATCTTTGTATACAACTGTTAACATCTTCTTGTTGCCTCAGTACCTCATTCAGCAGATGGTGGACCACCTGATATAATCTTTGTATACAACTGTTAACATCTCCTTGTTGTCTCAGTACCTTATTCAGCAGATGGTGGAACACCTGATACAATCTTTGTATACAACTGTTAACATCTCCTTGTTGCCTCAGTACCTCATTCAGCAGATGGTGGACCACCTGATACAATCTTTGTATACAACTGTTAACATCTCCTTGTTGCCTCAGTACCTCATTCAGCAGATGGTGGACCACCTGATACAATCTTTGTATACAACTGTTAATATCTCCTTGTTGCCTCAGTACCTCATTCAGCAGATGGTGGACCACCTTATACAATCTTTGTATACAACTGTTAACATCTCATTGCAAATGGAATGAAATGCTCAAAACACCTTATCGGTGCTTCCAAAAAAATATTGTGTCACCAATTGGCAGGGTGGTTGAATACGTGACTTTTTGTTTACTACGCGGCACGAAAAGCTGGCGGCGGATCACAAAACGGAACGTATTTTGGAAGTTTTTGTTTGTCATCCAAAATCCGTAACATCGATGCCCATATCGACACACAGATCTCTGCAGATTTGCCGGAATGCGAGAGCGGCAAATCTACAAAAACTAAGACTGCCAAAATACGTACCGTTTTGTGATCCACCGCCAGCTTTTCGTTCCGCGTAGTAAGCAAAAAGTCACGTGTTCAAACACCCTGAAATGTATTCTGGGCTTATTGGCTGGTTCAATATAATGCTCTTCGCATCATTATATCCACTGTCAATTTGATCCAAGTTTTATCAACTAATGCAAGATTTTTCAGCAATCATCTATTATCATGCTGACTTCTCCACACCCTTCTAAAAGCTTTTCTGAATTTGTTTCCTGTTATTTGACTACATGTTCAAATGATGTAAAATAATTGAGACAACCATGTACTGGTATGGTGGGTTTTTATCAACAGCAGCAGAATAAAAGAACTGAATGAATTAGGAGGTACCAGATTATATCATTTATAAGAAGTTGAATGTCAAGGTTTGTGAGTTACCGAGAAATATGGAGAACGTGTCACCTTCAGATAAACACAAGCTGCCAACCACTAAAGTTTAATTTACGTTTTAGTTTAAACATATTTATTTACATCGATTATGAAACAAGTTCTTACAATGAATGCTAATCACTCTCGATGTCTGTTGTATTATAGAGATATATTAGTGTTCAGAATTAGAGTTAAGTTGAAAAAACCGGACATGTGTGGTGTAAGGTATAGGTAATAAAAGCATCACTAACGCTTTAGTACGTGAAACAAATTGCATCTACTTACACTGGGGTTGTTCAAAGTGGGTGAAGTCCATTCAGACCCTGGGATACCATCTGTACTTCTAGTTACCCAGTTATGTCTAGCCAGGTTACGACCATCGAACGTTTTAAGCATAATCCTTTTAACATAAATTCAATCATTGCAAAAGCTCTAATTCTTTTATGTGCAGATAACTCAAGTATCCAGTCGCGTAAATGTGCAATAAATAAATATGTGTGGTCCATTACATCTTCTTTACATCGCAATGGATTTAAAGAGTAAGTCGATGCACGGGTGCGCGTGTATACCATTGAAATTGGATCGGTGGTTGATTGGTTCAACCATGTACGTTGTTTTGTGTTAAGCTACGGTCTCATCCGACCCACGTGTAGGCGTAGCGCACACGTAGGGCAGTAAATTGTCATACGTGGCCATTTTTTCTACGTGGGTAAATTGTACCTGGGAGTGGTCACACCCCTTGCGTCCGGTCCACGTAGAAAATGCATTTAATCGAGGTGTTCACGTGGGTAGTACGTGGGTGCTACGTGGGTGGCGCACAGGTGCTACGTGGGTGCCACGTGGCGCAGCACCGCGTCCGTGCCGCGTATATATAAGGTCGAGAATAGGAATGTTTGTCATTAAATTTGAGACTGCCAAAGAGATGCCCCCACGCACCACTCACGCACCCGCCGTGTCCAATTTTTCTCCACGTAGGAAAATAAAGCTACGCGGGGGTCAGGTAGCTTGAAATCACTCGCGTAGTGCGTGCGGGCCACCCGCGGAGGGTCACGTACAACCCCAGAATCTCTACGTGGACCCCTCGCTACGCCTACGCGGGTCGGATGAGACCATGGCCTTACAAACCGTCGATGGCCGTACATGTGTATATTCCGATCCTATCAGTGTTATGTAAACCAATCAAATCTTACGTTAACTACCAAGGCAATTTCTCTTCAACCGAGCAACGTTTGTAACATTGGCGCGGATAGGTTTACCTTTCGATAAATGGTACGTTACCTTACCGAAATCCACCGAATTTGGGGCTAATTTACCAACATCCATTTTGGATGTCGAAACTTTTTTATTTTTCAAATGATCTTAAAAGCACAGGTAGAATAACAAACTGTCATTTGTTACCTTTCGAGTTATTAAAAAAATATTAGATTTTTTCAAATATTTTGGCGGGGGAATTTGCATTTATATGTAACCACTCATATTCACATTGAATATAGTGTAATTCGGCCGAAAAAAATGCGAACTCTGGTTTAACTTGTAATCTGACGAAATGTGCTTGAAAAAACAAAAAAGGCACAGGCGGAGTTAAAACGGAAAATTTATTCTTATTTTAAAAATATCTTTCAATAAATTTTCAATTGAAATTTAGGCGGGGCAATTTTGTTTCAATTGTCAATCCAATACATATCAGTGTACAAATGTACAGGTACAGTGTACATGGAACAGTACTGCATTTGGTCTCATTTTATCAAGAAAACATCATCTGTAAATCTGTAAACGAGTCCCTAAGCTAAAAGCCCATGGTTAAAAATCCAACTGTAGGTTTGAACTCACCAATATACATGTTTTAAGAAATAGATTATCATTTTGCTATTTTAAAAGCAGATACATCAGACATAGTTTCTTGTTGAGCTACTGTAGATGCGAGAATGTATTTTGAAGTCTCGTATGACTGTAATCACATGATATATAATAATTATCGTGTCAAACATTTACACAAAATCACCAATAAAACCTGAAAAAAGTTATATATATTTACTTACCAAAAAGAAGTGTAAGCATGTCCGAGACAGCCAGACTGAGAAGATAGTAATTTGTTGCCGTGTGCATGTAACCGTTTCTTGCGATCACAATACATGTACAAATATTTCCAGTTAAGCCGGTCATAAATATTAACACATACACAAAAGTTAATATTCCTACTGATATAAGACACCGTCGCTTCTCACCCATCATTTGCTCCAGATAAGAATTCAAGTCAAAGAATTCGGTTGTTTCATTTGTATTACTTGTATTTTTGAGAATTGTTGAAATATTCATAAAATAAACATTCTTTAATTCCATTTTCTTTGTTGCACTAGAAATCACAAACAGTATCAATATGAAACGATTCCCAGTTAATTTGTATCCTTAGAATTCTGTCTAAGTGAAAACAAGTTCAATTAATATTATTTTAAATGTTTCAAATATAACCATGGAATGGCAGATTAAATATTTGCCAATTATCATTCTTCTAACTGGTTCGTTGTTCTAAATTGGTATGAATTTCAGAGCACTGACCTCAAGAATGTTACATCCTAATAAGTTAAGATCGCATCCATAAATCCAGTCGAACACCTGGTCACTTGTCATGCAGACCGTCAATAGGTCAGGTATCATCTGGCAACCGTCAATATGCTCGGTATTAACTGAGGATTTCCTATACAGTAACCATTAATCCGATACGAATAGAACTTGAGTTACAATGTTTCCATTTCCCAAATAAATCTTACTGAACTAACAACGAAAGAAAACACTAGAAGCCCGGACCCTAAAGTCACTCACTTTGTAGCATATAGTAAAACTAGGATGTTAATTATTTCTGTGATCTTTTCTGTAAATGGTCATACATAAATGTCGACATCACGCACTAGTATTTGTTGTTGGTCAGTGTGTGCCTTGGGGATGTTTTTCTGTATTGGTGTTATTTTCAGCTTTGATGATGTCTTTGTGCGTTGGTGGTGTTTTTCATTTGAGAATTGAAATATTGCGGATGTAGCTTTTCTCTACGTACCGTTCTAAGTTGGTATGCTTTGGTGACTCTCGTATCATCCTCGTGTATTATTTTGTGGATCATCATTTGTCCAAGGTTTGTTGGAGAGTGGGCTTGGCAATCTGGTTGGGAAGGTAAAAAGATAAGCTGTATAGTGTGTTTCTCAGTTAGGTTTCTTTATCAAATGCAAAAGAAAATAAACACTTTTTTTAATATAGATTTTTTTTGAGATTTATAATAATGCTTCTTTAGAGATATATTCAAATAAAAACCATATAACCCATCGTCGTCAGTTGATCAATGTTTGGTTATTAGCTCGGTGATGCAAGTGGTATAGTCGTTGTTACTGTGTTCAGTGCCAGATGCTGTTGTCGTAGGGGTTATGCGTTCGATGCGAGGTGTCGTTAAACCAACTCAACACAATGTTTGGAAGAAGTCGTGATGAGATTGTGTTGGGTAAGTGTTCATGTTCAAAGCTATAACTTTCATGACCAACTTGCTTCAGAATTCAAAAACGGACTCGGGTCCAGGCGCCCCTTACGTGGTTTAGGGCACTTACGTGCTTGGTTATATCAGTAGAACACACTGCTTGTGTGCTCTTCTGTATCGCAGCTTAGTGAAGGGTCATCTTGTTGGTACATGTACTCTTAAATTTAACTGTGCATTTTAAATCATGTTTTCAATTGAACTTGTATTTTTGTATTGTTTGGAAATTAATTAAATACCACTTAGATAGAACAATATTACGGACTTTATCCATTATCTGAAGCTTTCCGTGCCTTTCCTATATGGGCGAACATGTAATGCACTAGTAAATGCACTAATGGTGTACTCGTAAGCTTCATTTAGATCGTATAATTGTCCTACACTTTATAACCATGTGATTACCTTTGCCACCTACTGCGAATTTTGTATTCAAATGAACACATACTTGTTGCTGGCCAAATGATGCGAACCTGATGTCGGACCTCACCGTGTTTCTTGTCTTGATTATCTTCATCTACAGCATAAAACTTGAGAGGAATGTTTCATGGATGAATACTGATTAAACATTACAGTAATGATGTTACTTACGCTGTTTTATTTCCGACATCAACTATATTTAATTCCTGCAACATTTCTGCATGCTTTTCGTCTACATTTTTACGTTGAATTGTTTCCTCAAGCTTCATGTGTGCGGCTATTTACTTGATTAATTTGAGACTTTCCTTTTCCTCGCATCTTACTTTAATTTAATTGTATGCTTTCTCTGATGAAAGAACTTGTCTTTTTGTAGTCTTTTATATTGTTGGTCGTTTGGAGTTTATTGAACTGTCTTCCAGCTCAGTCAATTTTGCGTTAGAGAGAGAAATGTCGGCAATTTAACAGTTATGTGAGAACAGTTGAGTGTGAGGTGTGCATGTAATCAAATGAATTTCAACCCCCATGTCTCAATTCTATGGCTGTGAGATCGTCGTATTGCTAAGGGTTCTCTTATTGTTTAATTGTTATATGATGTTCCCCATTCCCCACTTGGAGGTAAATTACTTGACAATGTAATTAATGAAGTAACAACCACTTGCCAACTGCGTCAAGTAAATTACAATTGAAATGTCGAACGTAATTAATTATATTACAATTATGTTTTGCAAATTGTAGTTGATTACGGTTCAATTACTTTACAGCTATGTGGTATTCAATGTTTCAAATGTACTAAAGACACACAGGAAATAGGTACGATTTTCCACATGATTACCGCATCAGGTAACTAGTCCTGGCAGAATGCATTTTCAACAGATTGTTCTAAATATTGCAGTAATTCTCTAATAATTACTTAGAAGTATAGATGTTTCAGATAAACAGCGAGGTAACCTATGCAACAAACTACGTTAATTTCTTGATTCATTAACGTACCATAGCATCAGTATAAACAGGAAATTGCGACCGGTGTGTAGTTAGCAGTGACAGCAGTAAATAAATGATAATGGGTATTGCTAATGTGCAGTTAAAAGCCTATTCTGTAATGTTATTACTAGGCAGTATTACCCTTCAATGTTAGGAGCAGTACACCCCTCTCACTCATATCACTCTTATTGCTTGTAGTATCAACAGTGAATCTCAAGCTGACCATTCCTTTACTGCTAGCAATTACATATGCATTGATGCTTATTACTGCTATTATCATTGATTTACAACAGTAATACTGCTACCTCTTCCAGCTGTCAGCATGTTCAAGACTAGTTATCTCAAATATTAAGGATCGCATGTCCTAATGACATTGTTGTGATTAAGATTCACGGGAGTTTCAATTGTTTGTCGTTAGTAATGCACCCTGAATATTCTGTTACAACATTTCAATAATTACTACGAAAGATTGAATACTTTTCAAGTTGACTATTAAAGCCAAATAAGGATATTTTTTCACCACCTAAACCACAAACACATGCATAGATCTAAATGGATTGGAAACAATTTTACACATTTTGGTAGATGGTTATCAGTAATTTCTGTTTCGACTTTAAAAAAGTATGTTAAACATCACTTATTCATATGCACCTTTCGGTGGCCATCGTATACATCGGTTGACAATGAGAAAATAGATAAAAAACAAGCCCGTTGACCAGATTAAATTATAATTTCTTGTGCAACGGTACCGTGTCTGACTTCTCCCAAATTTGTAAAGATAACGCAAGTACATATATATTTAGAATATACTTAAAATTCGGAAATAGTTCAGATGATGCGGATTATATGATACAAAATGGTAGTTGAGTGAAGTTTGCGCGTCAACCGTACATCGTAAATCAACATTGAATACCAACCAAGATTGAATACAGAGCCAGCACTGATATCGTTATTCGACTTACACTTTTGAATACATCTCAAATGTCGGTAGTTTCCGTCTATTTTCGGTCATTTTCGTATATTTTCGGTAGTTTCCGGGTATTTTCGGTAATTTCCGACTGTTTTCGGTAGTTTCCGTAAAATGTCGGTAATTTCCGGGTATTTTCGGTAATTTCCGTCTATTTTCGATTGTTTCCGGGTATTTTCGGTAATTTCCGTCTGTTTTCGTTAGTTTCCGGGTATTTTCGTTAATTTCCGTCTATTTTCGGTAGTTTCCGGGTATTTTCGGTCATTTCCGGCTATTTTCGGTAATTTCCGGGTGTTTTCGGTCATTTCCGTCTATTTTCGGTAGTTTCCGGGTATTTTCGTTAGTTTCCGGCTATTTTCGTTAGTTTTCGGGTATTTTCGGTCATTTCCGTATATTTTCGGTAGTTTCCGGGTATTTTCAGTAGTTTTCGGGTATTTTCGGTAATTTTCGGGTATTTTCGGTAATTTTCGTCTGTTTTCGTTAGTTTCCGGGTATTTTCGGTCATTTCCGGGTATTTTCGGTAATTTTCGTCTGTTTTCGTTAGTTTCCGGGTATTTTCGGCAGTTTCCGTGTATTTTCGGTCATTTCCAACTATTTTCGGTCGTTTCCGTCTATTGTCGGTCGTTTCCCGGTGTTTTCGGTCATTTCCGGGTATTTTCAGTAGTTTTCGTTAGTTTCCGGGTATTTTCGGTCATTTCCGGGTATTTTCGGTCATTTTCGTCTGTTTTCGTTTGTTTCCGGATATTTTCGGTCATTTCCGGGTATTTTCGGTAATTTTCGTCTGTTTTCGTTAGTTTCCGGGTATTTTCGGCAGTTTCCGTGTATTTTCGGTCATTTCCAACTATTTTCGGTCGTTTCCGTCTATTGTCGGTCGTTTCCCGGTGTTTTCGGTCATTTCCGGGTATTTTCAGTAGTTTTCGTTAGTTTCCGGGTATTTTCGGTCATTTCCGCTATTTTCGGTCATTTTCGTCTGTTTTCGTTTGTTTCCGGGTATTTTCGGTAATTTTCGTCTGTTTTCGTTAGTTTCCGGGTATTTTCGGCAGTTTCCGTGTATTTTCGGTAATTTCCAACTATTTTCGGTCGTTTTCGTCTAATGTCGGTCGTTTCCCGGTGTTTTCGGTCATTTCCGGGTATTTTCAGTAGTTTTCGTTAGTTTCCGGATTTTCGGTAGTTTCCGGTTATTTTCGGTAATTTCCGGCTATTTTCGTTCGTTTCCGGGTATTTTCGGTAATTTCCGGCTATTTTCGGTCGTTTCCGGGTGTTTTCGGTAATTTTCGTCTGTTTTTCTTAATTTTCCGGGTATTTTCGCTAGTTTCCGGGTATTTTCGCTAGTTTCCGGGTATTTTCGGTCATTTCCGTTAAGTGTCAGTAGTTTCCGGGAATTTTCGGCAGTTTCCGGGTATTTTCGCTAGTTTCCGGTAATTTCCGTATATTTTCGTTAGTTTCCGGGTATTTTCGTTAGTAAAATCTTAGAATTAAGTCGGTAAGGGTGACTTCCCTTTATTATCAGGGGAGGTCACCCTTAATCTTAAAATTAAGTCGGTGAGGGTGACTTCCCTTCATACCCAGGAGAGGTCACTCTCAAAATCTTAAAATAAAGTCGGTAAGGGTGACTTCCCTTTATTATCAGGGGAGGTCCCTCTAAATCTTAAAATTAAGTCTGTAAGGGTGACTTCCCTTCATAATCAGGAGAAGTCACTCTTAAAAACTTAAAAATTAGTTGGTAAGTGTGTCTTCCCTTCATAATCATATAAACATTTGGTTTTCAAACCCCCACTCCCCCTCCTCCGCCACACAAAAAATGTCCTCGGTTTGGAGAAAAAGTGCGTGTTTGGAGGGCGGGTACTAAGTCTGTTTTCAAATATTAAAAAAAAACTCGAATAACGATGTACAACCTGGCTCATTATTCATCTCCAGAAACGTATTCGCCGCGGTCAAGTTCGAATCTTGATGTCAGTGCTAGCTCTGGATTCGCTACTATGTCATTATTCAACTATTTAGAAAACTCGAATAACGATGTACGAGCTGGCTCGTTATACGACTCCAGATATGTATTTGCCGCGGACCCTTCTCGATTGTTGATGTCAGTGCCAGTTCTTGGTTCGCTACTAGGTATGTATTGAAATATTTAGAAAACTCGAACTTACAATGTACGGGCTGGATCGTTATTCGACTTCAGATATGTATTTGCCACGGACCCATTTTGAATGTTGATGTCCGTGCTAGCTCTGGGTTCGATTTAAGATATGTATTCAAAAATATACGTCGAACAACGATGTCAGTGCTGGCTCTGTATTCAATCTGGGTCGGTATTCAATGTTGATGTACGATTGTCGCGCCAACTTCACTCAACTTAATTGTACTGATGACTCATATTTGGACTTTACAGCAGACACACAACTTTTATGCATTTATTGAATATACAAAGAAGACATTCTTGTCGACGTAAATATCTTTCTATTGCAAGAATTTAACAAATTGTTTAAGAAATAGCTGTAAATGAAAAATGACTGTAAAATAAAATGCTTTTTGACATGAACTTCAAGTTTATGTTTGATGTATGCATCAGGACATATACAAGGTGTTGAAAAAGTCCCGTGTACACAGCATTTTATTTAAATCAAACTTTGAGATCAGACTTTTGTAACACCCTGTATATAATGTAATTTCCTGTTCGTAATCAAAACAACAAATCCTCTCGGATTTATCAGAAATTCTAATGAAGGTTACAGACAATCCCTACTGTCGTTCTGATGTCTTAAACTGGCTATTTTCAGTTCAGAAGCCCGTCAAATCCATCTAACAGGACGTCATTTAGTGAAATGAAATACAGTTTTGGTGTTTTGGAACTATCAAACAGTCAACAGAGAATAGAAAAAATGTTATGCTAGTTCAACAAGCAGTCGGTCGACATTCATTGATTCAGTTGACATAGACAGCAGTGGACTTGCACTCGTTAATCTCCGTAACTGTGCTCGGGCATAATCGCTATGCTTGTCGAGTAGACACGTGATAATTATACATTTAACTTTACCATTTATGAATTGCAAATCGGCAAACAAAAACGCCTTTATCCATTCACAAAGTCCGAAAGAATGATGGTCTAGGCAAACATAAGTGCATCAATGTTATCATACTATTACATGTATTACATAACAAGTATACATATGTCATTATAAATATTTTAATATCATGTGTGACATTATGTAACAAAGGTAGTACGAAAACAGTCCTGCACTTTTCCGCGAACTATTTGAACACCCCTAGTATTTCAGCGTTACGAAGTGGCGAAGTTCGACAGTTTTTCCTTTGGAAATTTCATAAAATGATTAATGAAATTTGCTTAGTTAACGAGTATCCTTCAGCTATTTTAGAACAAACAATATTATTCAATGAGACCCATGATAAATATCGTAAAATTGAGTTGGGTATTGAGATCGCAAACGCCTACTCAAAGAACGTCATGGTAAACATGGTACTCGTATATAACGTATCTTGATAGTATCACTACGTATTAGACCGACGAACTAACCAATGGGTTCGAGTTTATCTAGTGCCAGATAAAATTTGTTCGGCCACGTACATGTTCGAGTAACAGACCTTTATTTAATAGCATCAAACGTTATATGTTGTGCAGGATGCTTTAATGCGTTCTTGGGATAAGGTCAAGGTCAATGATTTTAATCCATAATTAATTGTATAACAACAAAATTAATATCAAAATAGCGTGAGCGATTTATAGCAAACCTAAGAAATCACATGATAGCGTGTTTACATCGAATGAAGATGTAAATTATCACCAACAACTTAAACACGCATTCTTCATCTCATGGAAGCTCCGACGCTCATGAATAAGAGTACAAACGCTGCTATCATGGATTACCTCTGAAACATTTGTCACAAAAAATAATTCAGACTTCGACTTTAAATTTGCAAACTTTATATTTACCAGCATGTTGTTTTAAGTAATATTATGCTCATTTGTGTTCATATGTTTACCTTACCAAAAATGAAAAATATATTTCCTATAGTTAAAACATCAATAAACCTGCATTAACAAAGAATTGACTCATAATGAATTAATCCATATTTGTTGAAGAAAGATGTTTGTACATCATAAAATTAAAAAAAAAAATCAAGTTTTTTTAACAATCAGGCTTTTTACAAATTTTGACTGCCAGTTATATGATAAAAACAATATTTTTCAATCGGTTATACATTGCAATGGTTCTTATTAGAGATGTTTTAGCCAATGTTACAACAATACTGGATAAAGCCAAGTCAAACATTAAATGTTCTGATGAGCCAGATACATATTTAATTACATCTAAACGAATGAAATATGGTTAGTCTGAATGATTACGGTTTACCTCTTAACATCTTCGCCAATTTTATTAAAATATGTATTGTTATAGCGAGATAGGAGCAAAAAGATAATTCAAAATGTTTTATGAAACTCAGACTTGCAATGTTAACGAATTAGACGCCTGGATACCAATATGGCAGCATGATATGCTTTGTTAGAAGAATTTTCATCAGATGTTGAATACTGTGTAGACTATATTTCATCGGTAAATCTTTATACAGCGGTCGAGTCAGTTTACTATGTCGCCTACAATAAGCTGAATAATTTTCCATTTAAATAATCATAGTTCATTTCGATTGTTTCATATAACCTGACAATATAACGAAGATGCCTACAACAATATGGCGACATGCATATCACGAAATGGAGATAAAGAGTGTAAATATAAAAGTGACAGTTGACGGAGTAATCTCCCTTGGTAACACACACTTTGCAATTCTCTAAAATTTCACCAGTTCACGGTTTATGTCAATCTTCATGAAAGGTGGTGTGCACAAATTATATTAAGTTCCCGAGTATCAAGCATATAAGCGGTAATGATTCTGAATCGTAGCCTTTTCCATTCCAACAATTATATCGTCAAGTTTTCAAGTAATTTCATCTTCTCTCACTCATTTACAAGTCACTCCTGGAGGGGGCTGAAAGGTGTTTCTGTCCAAATCTCCGTCTTGTATTGACAGAAATAAATTCTCTTCATCGTTGGCTAACATTCTGCAATAAATAATGTTTGTACATACAGTAAAACCTCGATAAAACGACCACCCCTGGTGAAAACTGGTCTTAATATTGAGGTGGTCTTAATAATAAGGTTGAATGAAGAGTTAGCGCATGCTTATATACAGTAAAACCTCAGTAATAAGACCACCTTTGGGACCCGTGTTAGCTGGTATTCTTATTGAGATGGTCTTAATACTGATGTTGAATTGAGAGCAAAACAGTGAAAAATGAAATTGAAAATTGTGTTCTTAATTTTGAGGTGGTCTTATTATTGAGGCGGTCTTTAAGTGAGGTTTTCCTGATCGAAGGTACCGATCGAGACGCGTGTAACTACAAGAATTACGCTTCTCATTGATATGTCATATAACTTCAACAAATATGTATGATAAATGTGTTGATTGTAAATGAGATAATTTTAAGTTTCATTAACATGTTATGATGATTGAAATTATTAAGCGCAATACATTAGTCATCAACACCGGTCTACAGCATACTGAATCATATATTGCAATTGTTGATGACAGTTATTTACCACCTACTTGAGTTTTATAGAAACTTCACAATCCCTAAAGGCGCGTGTACTGGTTTGTAGCCAGGAAGCAGTCATCGAGAGTCATTAGGATGTAAAATGAATAAGTTTAAAGTTAAAGATATATTATACTCATTTTTTTTTTCATTTCTTTACCTAAACAATCATGGAAAGTCTACTTTGTCTAGTTAAAACTTCAATAAATATGCTTTATCACAGAATACAGTTATAATGTATTCCTCGAAAAAAGACGTTTGCATTATCATACAATTAAAAAACAAGAGGGTGTTTGTATTAGTTTTGTCTGTTAGTAATATGATTATACAAGATTGTTTTAAACGGTTATACATGGCAATTGTTCTTATTAATGGTGTTTTAGACTGTGTAACAACAATACTGGATGAAGCCCATTAAAAAATTATGTTCAGATGAGCAAGATACATCTTTAAATTTATGAGACGACTTGTCACAAGCCGAAGAAGACGTGATCCTTAAGGCAAAGTTTGAGTTTTATCGTATGTCGTTGGAAGTGGAAAGCGAAGAAGCACTACATATACCCAAGATGTATAGACGAGTGTCAAGAGTGTGAGATGGCCCACTTGAAGAGCAGAGGATTAGGCCTACACAAAGAGTAACTACCAGTTATTATGTGGTATATATACATGTATATCACATACTTATACAGTAAAATCTCAATAATAAGACCACCTTTGGGACTCTTGAAAACTGGTCTTCTTATTGAGACGGTCTTAATATTGAGGTTGTATTAAAGGCAAAAAAGTGAAAATGGAATTGATAAGCGCCGTCTTAATTTGGGATGGTCTGAATTTTGAGGTGGTCTTATTATTGAGGTGGTCTTTATGTGGGGTTTTACTGTTTTACACAATTGTTTTAAGGCAATCTTCTTACTTGTATGGTAATCCATTTGCCGTGTGAAAATAATAATCGAGCGTAAAAAGAAAGAATTCTGCTCTCCAGTGATAATATGATGTTATATTGTCCTGACCTACTTCAACAAAATCAACATCAGGAAACAAGGGGCTGTTAGGGAACTTGTTATACATCGTCCTGTGATAAATAAAAGCATCGTTTTAATCTGTGAAATTGTATACATGTACTAACTTCAGGCGATTTTCTAGCCGAATTTTAGACCAATTCCAAATGCAAAACAGGGACCACTTTTCCCACTTTCAAGACAAAATCATAATTGAATCTCATTGAGTTTAAGGGAATGAACAAACAAATAAACAGGCATAAGCCTCTAGAGTCCAGATTATAATTAACAATTACTTGAAATCTTCGATGTAATTGCACACAGACAAAAATTATCACGGACAAAAGAACTGACTTATATAAGTATAAACACGCATAAATTAATGTTGAAAATCTTAACTCATATAAAAACTGAATGTCACGTGGTACTTACGTTATTGTGCATGTCCTATACGGCGGGTCGGGGGATGGGAATAATGCCAACATCGTATTGATATCATACATGTATATAAATATATATAAGGGGGGACCATACTGCGGACATGCGTAGTCAAAGTCTTCCACCATGTCCATATAATGCTGTAACAGTTCCGCTGTACTCTCATTTAATCCTGTAAACATTAATCATATTTCAAGATCATGTTGAAAGCTTTCGTCCAGTCGCTCATATACAGTAAAACCTCACTTAAAGACCACCTCAATAAGAGGACCACCTCAAAATTAAGAACACAATTTTCAAGTCCATTATCACTGTTTTCTCTTAATTCAATCTCTCTATTAGGACCACCAGATTAGAATACCAGTTTTCATGGGTCCCAATGTTGGTCTCATTATTGAAGTTTTACTGTAATACTAAATATTTATTATTCCTGATGCTTGACTTTCTATATTGATACATACAGCATATACAACATTAGTTTATCATCATCTTGGCCCCGTACCGGGTACTACATTCGTACTTATTATCTTACTTGAATTCAATTCAACATGACTATCGGAATCAAAATGGTTGTTCAAACATGACTTGTTGCCTGCGCATTCTGTGTTTGGCATGTTTTACTGTCTCGAATGAGCTTAGGACAGAACGCTGGCTTGTTTTTGGAATTAATGGTTACGATTTACAGGACTTAGCTTTCCGTTCGCATACATCGTTCTTAGTGGTATGATTCGAGCAACAATCTATTATTATAATGTCATATTTTCATATAACAACATATAACGTTGCATGCAATGTAATCGTCATATCACGTGTTACTTACTTCAGACACGCAGCTAGAGACGTATTTCAGAGACCTTTAGTATGGAGGCCAGGGAGGCGTAAAGGTCGGGTGGAATCCAGATGTAGCGAGTTCGAACCCCACTTTAAGCGCGGTTGGATCATGAACTTAACAATCCCTTAAGTTGGTGCAAGGAGGTTATTAGTCCACGTATCATTCATCGAGAGAGGTTAGCATAGGTTGAAGGAGCTAGTCTTACCATCGATGTAAAATAAATGCAAGTAAGTTTTACAAAACTAGTGTTTATACAATTATAGGATAATGCTCTAAACAATTACCTGAAGGTATACCATAACTGTCCAGTCTCATACGTTTGTGTTCACTATCCACATACCAGCCAGCCTTTATAAACTCTCTTTGGCTTTGCACATTCACACAAGACTAATCGTAAAAAGACAAATTTTGCATAAAAATTGTAGCAAACACGGCTGTCGATTTTGTGCAGTTTTTGTTGGATATATTGTTTTGTGTATAAATTAAGCTGTATTACAGCAATTATTCAACAACAGTCTAGACACGTTGATACGACAGGAGATTGGCACGAGTACTTTCCCATCTGGAGTTCTCTCCCTTTACCCCTTCTATATATGTATATCTATATTAGATGGGCCAAAGGGAGAGAACTCCATATGGAAAATAAAGGGAAAGAACTAGTGACAATCTCCTGGGGTTGATACAGATTATTGTCAGCTAAGGGTTGTATACTACTATAAGTTCGACTCGTTATAAGTTATTAAGCATAATGTTGACAAGTGTGGGGAAGTAGAGATATTACTGTACATCTATATCTGAGCAATAAGGGGTTTCCGGGATATAACAATGGTTGATATAATCGTTAATGACGTAAGTTATACGTATTGTAGTCCTGATGACAGCGTATAACCAATCATATGTATCCTATACGGTACATCCTCTTCCTTTTGGGAGTTTGAGTCAAGTTCGAACTTCATTATTAGACAGCGTTATAAACAATATTAGGAATAAATCAAATAAGTATTTTTATGATTTATTTCTTCAAACTAAATTTCAAAAGCCATACATTCACTCGTTATGGTCTCACAGCTTAAATGTTGATGTTAATTGGCCTTCCGTTCACTTTTTCATTAACAAAATAATAATTGACAACAGGATCAAACAATACCGTTATAAGTTAATACACAAAATTATAGCAACTAATGAAAATCTGTTTATTTGGAAAATTACGGATAATCCTCTATGTAATTGTTGTCAAAATGTTGAAACAATTGACCACTTTATGCTCTATTGTAAATACCTTGATAACTACTGGGTTAATGTGTTAAATGCATTTAAAACATGTGGCATATCTATCAATCTAAGAATGCTTACATATCTTGTTATCGGATATAAAATTTAAATAAAAGAGTATTCATTTGTAAATATAATGTTAAGCTATGTTGGATTTTCAATCTACAAATCTTATTTTTGTAGTGAACGAAGAAAAGAAAATTTCGACATTTCAAAATTGTTGATAAATTAACTGAGTTTGTTGTTAAAAATATACGAAAAGAATAATTGCACTGTACCATGATTCAGAAATGTCTTAATGCGGTGATATAATCCTCACATACCACCTAATGTGCTGTTTGGCTTCTATTATATAGAAGCGCTTTTCTGCGAAATCTACAGAAAACCACATTAATTGAAATATTGTCCTTTTTTCCTTAATATACCTATATATTTAATTAACCTATCAACTTTCGCTTTCGCCTGATAGGTCAATTGCCATGAAAAAAGTTCATTATGACCAGCCGCATATAGACAACTTAAAGCAAAATT
Source organism: Mactromeris polynyma (assembly GCA_032209605.1). Lineage (NCBI taxonomy): Eukaryota > Metazoa > Mollusca > Bivalvia > Venerida > Mactridae > Mactromeris > Mactromeris polynyma. Next base: position 20,607,112 of record JASFXZ010000005.1, read on the forward strand.
AAGTTGCTCTTAACATGCGAGCTAATTACCTTAATACGTTTGTATTTATTCTCCTCTTTTCTATCAGTTTCATTAAATCCTTTCTCTATAACTATAGTTACATTTTGATAATTTCGTGCATTTATGTTTTTTTGTGAATTTTCTTCTATGAATTGTAACAATAATGCTATTGCTAATAAATAGGCCTGCTTGGTCCCAAAAAGAACAAAAAGTAATAAATTCAGATTTGGAAGCTAAAATCACATTTAAATGCGAAGTTTAGTACTTCAAATGTAAAAAGTTGAAAACATAGAGAGTTTTTTCTCTCTCCTGTATAATTTCAAAATCCAGAGTTACGAGGTTTTGACTCCCAAGCGACGATATATTACTGTACATATATATAGAGCAATATGATGTTTCCGGGATATAACAACGGTTGATATGATCGTTAATGACGTAAGTTATACGTATCGTAGTCCTGATGACAGCGTATAACCAATCATATATATCCTATACAGTACATCCTCTTCCTTTTGGGAGTTTCACTGTTATTGAGAGGCTGTTGATGATGAGTGGTTTAAGTGTAAGTAAATTCTTGCTACAGAAAAGCTCGCATGGTATGATCTGTTGGTAGAGCGCTCGGCTATCTGCCAGGAGGTGCGGGTTCGAAACCCGGGCGGGCGGGGTGGTGGGGGTCACGTCCTTTTGTGCCAGTTACTTAGGGAAGGGCAAGTTAGGCTCGTTACTTAAACACGAAACTGAGCGAGGTGGAATGGAACAATAGGAAAACAAACATACTAAAATGTGGACATTTCCCATGACAATTTACTAAAACACAGAACAGACAAATTTGCTAAAACACGGAACAGACAAATTTACTAAAACACGGAACATACTTAATTAGAACTGGTCGATAATTAATTCGACGGAAACGGATTAGACCATTATATCGAAATATGTAACCGTAAAAATGTTAAACCACAAATCTTACTACATCACCGGACATTTTCTCTGAAAGATTCGCGTCATCTTATGTCGTCACACAATTACTGTTTATGAAAGTAAAAGCTGAAAGTATTACAATACCTTATAAACTTCCGGCCAAGTTGGATTGGGAGGGTTACATTTAATGTAATACACTAGTAACAGTACAACAAAAGAGATCCAAGAAGCTGTGAACATTGCTGCACTTATATTCCTACGAGATTATGTTAATTAATTCCTGAACAGAATCAAAAAGCTAAATCTTTTGTAACTATAAACAACAATTAATCTGTAACATGTACACTAAATATGTATGATAATATTGCTATCATAACAAAATCAACATGCTGTGTACATGCAATACTGATGTGTTTAACAAATATAGGGGGTGACTAACTCATACTCGAATATTGAAGCCAACGTAATCTTCACTTCAATAGGCATACTTATTTTCCCTCATAATTGTTATTTGCCAATAATGAGCCGTTTTCAATTGTATTAGAATACAATTTAATATTGCAAAATATCAGCTGATAAATCATTTCACAGATACGCACACATCGCAATATCACATTATATCCGTGATTTAAACCGTGTATCTCATGTTTACCGCCTGATAACATTTTGACCGGCCCTCATTGGACTATGACCATGTATATTGATACAAATGTATTAATATCGTACGTCAAAGTATCCACAACATTTGTCATCCTTCGCCAAGTCATATCTACTGATAACAATGGCTGTTGACTGTAGTTAACTTTACACCGATTGTGAAACATTTATTATGAATTCGATGGCTGCTGTATTGGTTTGTATTTGTGAAGTCCGTTGTAGAATTTCACCCATAGCGGGACTCCAGCCCACGACTTACGGTTCAGTAGGCCTGCACTTTATCCCTAAACCACCATTACGAATAGTACTCATTGAACGTGTTATTGCTAAGACATACAAATATATGTAACGTGTTGCATAATAGCACATACTTTGTAACCAGTTGTGTAAAAAGTCTCAACAATCGGACATAAGATAAAACAGCAGTGGACCACCGAACTAGCATTTATACAGATCCATCCTGTCATACCATTGTTCTGATCTATTCATTACATACATCCAACTTAGATCTAGCCTTGACCTTGACATTCACAGAGATGTGCGATGGATGAAAATCTACAAACGAATGTAGTATTTAAGCAGGTTCAAACGGAATATAATATAGGTTGTCATTCCATAATTCGATGACTATGATAGTCGTTATTATCCAAACAAGCACTGATGAATTTGTATTTATGATATGATAATTGTGCAATAATGTATACAGCAACAGAACAATTATAAATCTAAAATAGTTGAAAATATATTTTATTCAAGAATCCAAATGCAACTAGTCACAATTTGGCAATGCTTAATAGAGACAATGATTTAAAAGAGACAGAGAACAAAGATATTAAATAGTAATAAATATATCAATTAAACAAAGGAAATAGTAAAAGACAAGAAGCCATAGACTGTAAGCAGCAGGTTTGACAAACATGACTACAAACGAAGTAGTATATTTAATAAGCCAAATAAGTGTCTTCAATTTCTCAAACTCTTTACGCCAACATTATTGTCGTAATTATTGTCCTTGTCCTTACGACGTGGAGGTCGTTGTATATTACAATCAGTACAACAGTTGGTTTCCTTGAATCTTCCGGATTGAGCATACTGACAACCTTCGTCTTTGAGATAGTCGAGTTTGTCTTGTTTGCCATTGTGACTTTGATGAACTTCAACAACAGCAACTTGTCTCGCTAGTTTTGGACTATCTTTGGGTGTTTTCAGCGATATCCTGTCGTATGTTTCGAAGTCTGAACATTTTCCAAAAATGGAACTTGTGTCCTCCTTTTCGATACTGCCTGACTTCTGATCAGTTCCTGTTCCAAACTCGTCATTTACCACGGCAGGATTGACACAACCACCACTATGAAGGTCGATATCTGCGACTGTTGCATAGACCGACTCGACTGACGCAGACTCCCAACCTTTTCCATACGTTATACTGGCAGTTCCGCCGTAAGCGTATTCCGCTTCTTCCCGCTTGATGCGCTGTCGTCTGAAAATACGTTATCAGTCATTATAATGTCAAAATTGGAGGAGTGAAAACAATACAAGTCTATCTGCTTCTTTATTCAAATGCAGATGGACTGGTTTCGCTTTTAAACATCTAAATGACCTCAAATAACTTGAATATAAATTATACGCATTTCAATTTGGGTCATGAGGTCAATGTGAAAAATAAGTTTACCTCATACCTTTATTACGTACCAAGTTCCTATTATATTTAGCAAGTATACGTGATTTTTTCGGCGCTTTTTTTGCTATTTGCATATCAGTGTAGTGTAAACCAATCAAATATTACGTTTACCATCAAGGCAATTTCTCTTTAACCGAACAATATTTGTAACCTTGACGCGTATTGGTTAACCTTTCGTTAAATGGTACGTTGAATTTGCCGTAATCCATTTTGGATCGGGAATGACAGTTTTTTTATTGTTGCACAACAAATCTTAATCATCAAATTGCGCCGACCATCTTTTTTCAAGATATCTCTTGTTTATCTATCAAGTCATTCAGATGTCTAAACTCATGTGTTAGTGATGTAACAATGACTTACTTTCGATAGTTGTGTAGAGTCAGTAGTCCTACAGATCCAATGATGAGGACAGATCCTATACCACCAAATACAAGCGCTACCATTCCACCTGCAATATACAACACAAAATGTGGCCAATATTCATGAATGGTCCTCTGTAAACGGTGATAGAAGGCTTCAAATTTATTCCTTGGGAAAAATATGTTAAATTTAAGCAAAGCATTGTCACCGGTGTGCATATTTATTGCATGCAGTTCTCCTCGTTTTTGATCTAAACTTCACAAGTGAAGCTTAGTCAAACGTCTTACTAACACAAGTGTTATACAACGAGGGTTACAGCCTTGCACACTGGCTAAGTACGTACATTGTATCAATTCATAAACGCTTACCTGAACCAGACTTCTTCTCGCCAGAGTTTTCATCCATGGCAGTGGCATCAATGCCTTCACTCATTACCTTACCAGCTCCGCTTTTCTTATTTGGGGTTCTTCTCTGTGTTGGTTTGTTTGGCGGGGCCCTGCCTGGTGACTTGGCCTTTTTCTGTGTTCTGATTGGAGGAGTTGGGGTTTTAAAGACAGCGTTGGCAAAATTTATAACTCCTTTGTTATCGTTTTTGTTATTTTCTGTTTCTAATTTGATGTTCCATTTAGAGAAGTCGGGTGGAGGCTTATTGGCCCGTGGAGCCGGTGGTGGTCTGCCCGAAGGGGCCAAAGAGGGGATAACTGGAATGGTCGGACGCAACGGGGGAAACTGCGGAAGCATTGGCATACCCATACCAAAGTTATTATTATTTCCAAAATTCATTCCCCATGGCGGTCTCCCCATAGGTCCGAATCCACCGGAAGCTGGTATAGATCCCGAATTAGACTGAGTGTTGTCGTTTTCGTTCGGGCGAGGACGTTCTTGCAATTTTAATCCGTTGGCATTGACCTTCCCGCATTCGATTTGAATTCTGGGCGAAACACCCAAGTTGTCAACTGAAATAATGAAGCAATATTTTACACGGTTTTATTTTCTATTTTATCTGATAAAAACAAAGCAAATGGACAATTCTTTGGACTTAAAAACGTGGAATACATGTTTCTCAAGACATGTTTTACGACATAAGAAATAAAAGTGCTCGATAAATAAATTTTATGTCGGTAAATATGTTTAAATAATGATACGATGTGTTATTATAATCGTATGATTTTACGAATGTGAATACATCATAATAGTAAACACGAATTATTAATTTAGGTTTAATGTTGTCTCTATCTTTATCTTTCTCTAAACCCAATCATGTCATCAACCAATGCTTGCAATGGACAGCTTAATTCAAAACTGGATATAATAAAACAAGAAACAAGAAAAAACACTTTTTTCCGTACTACCTATATTCTAACCTCTCTTAACTAATACACCTGCTGTTTGTTTGGTAATTTATGTGCTTTAATAATATTCTCATTTGTACATTGATCGAAAGTATTTATTTATAACTATGTTAATATTTACATGTACACAATATTGCCTTTTGCAATAAATAAATCTATCTATCTATAATATAAATTAACAGACTAAAAGTACCTGTAAACTTTGCTAGCAATCCACGTTTCTCCATCGGCCCACCAGAAGCGTACGTCAGACGTAATGTTCCAGCAAACCAGCGACCCTTAATATGGCGCTGTCCACATACCTCCAACTGGTCATCGTTTCCTGGCTGGGTAATATTCTTCTTACTTTCAATCAATATATATTCATACGGACAATTTTTGCCTTCACTGTAAATAGGACATAAAATTTATAAAACGAATATCAAACCTAGTGGTTTTAAATTTACATTAAATAAGTTATGCAGGCTATTTGTCTAAATAACTGTAACATCTGTATTACAATATTAATATCATATTTTCACTTTTAAATATCAAGTTAAACAATATCATTATAAAAAAATGTATTTATTGTAATCGTGTTTTAAAATTTACACCTTTACAGATTAAAAAGTCAATTTATAATTAACCACTGCAATATTTTATTTCAAGGCTATTCTATAAAATGTCGCATTTCCCCCCAAATGTTTCCCTATAAAGAGCACTAATTGTTAAATAACAGCTTGTATAATCGCTGCATCCGGCTTGATCACTTCAGTTAGATGTCATGCTGTACACGCACTGTTGGATACCGATCACGCGTACACCGCAATATATTGTGTATTCAAAATTATTTGGAAAAATAATTATTTTCAGTTTTTTTCAAATACATTGCTAATTTAAATCAAACAGGGAAGCATGAAGATCACATTTAATTCGCATTTTAAAAACACCATTAAAATATTTATATTTTGTAGTTTATGTACATATGTGAATAAATAGTGTACTTTAAATATAAATACTTTAAATATGTATCTAAAAATGGGATATTTTATGAAATTACAGTTTTTCGTGTGTTTTTCAGATAAAGATATAAGGATCAATAAGGATCAATAATAACAATTTTAAATCAAACAGGGAAGCATGAAAACAATAATAAATCATAAAATAATTTATATCATTTTCAAAAGGAAACATTGAAGTTTGTGCTCATATGTGAATAGATTATGTGAATTAAATAACAAAAACATTATGATAATTTAAAAAACTGTTTACTCTATATTTCAATAGCCACAAATTGAGCGAACTGACAAATCGATACCGCCGATAGCGTATTTTCAAGGGAGACAATTTCATCAATAAGCCAGCGATTTGCTTGGGATTTCTGGCAATGCAATATTAAGATCATATAACAAGGAATACCAGTTTTCAAGGATCCCAATGGTGGTCTTATTATTGGGGTTTTACTGTACATGAAATCCGTAGAACTAATTATTGATCTATCTTTTTAAAATAATGTTTGAAAGTAGTCGAATAATATTTACATTTCCATCTTAATCATTTTTAAAGATATCACCGGTATCACCGGTATACTAGTTCTAGTTGTTGATAACATTTTCTATATTTATTTTATTAATTTCAGTAATGAAAATGATCATAAATACATCTATAGTCGGACATCGTTCATTCGAACGCATCGGGTCCTAAATTTTATCTCGAATAATTCATGGTTTCGAATAGCCCATCTTAATTCGACATGAATAGGAAGATATTCTGGTATTTATTTCGAATGATACCAAGTATTCGGATAGAAGGTTGTCGAATAAACGAGGTCCGACTGTATATATTTTTATCGATTATTTTATTCAAACGATATAAACATATGAATGTATAATACATATCTAGAGAAAGCTACCAGAAGTGTTCGCAACCAATGTTTCCAGCAATGTTTTTTATGAACAATTCCTAGGTCGACAAATTCATGATAAGACGATGTAACACACGGACTTAAGACTATGTATACACATCCTGTCGACTGTATAAGGTCAACACTCACCTCACTAATTGAGTTTGCAAATATTCCAAGTACATATCTGCTTTATCCTGTGATTGTATAATACACTCACACATCTGTGCACCGGAAGAAGCCGGTTTGGATGTACCAAGGTATCCTGGCGAGGTGATCAGTACTGACGCCCCACGCGCCACCGTGCTTACTGTCTCGCATATTTCAAATGTCGCCCACGCTGAAATTATAATTGTAATGATAATTTTACGTAGTCTATTTTACAGTGTGAACTTCTAAAAAGCATAGAAAAGAAATTTGGGAAGAATAAATGAAAAATCCGTTACGCAAAATGAACAAATATAAACCAAGATCTAAAAGTAAGTGCACAAGATATAGTTTTTTATTTGCTTATTCTTAAAGCCAATAAAATATTGGAGTATATATTGACATATTAGACATCATGATGACGTTTTGAATTTCGAAGTGCCGCCCTATCAGCTGCTACCTTCGACGACAATAAAGTTTAATTTTACAGTTAATGTCAAAAGACGCCCTTCTGACAGTTCTGACATCACTTGATCACGTGGTTTACTTACTGTCCACACATTCGTACTCTACCAGCATATAGTTACTTGTTCTACGACAATTTAAAAACTTTGGCTGAAGAGTATTCACCGGGCACGTCGACTTGCCATCGCACTTTTTAGCCATGCTCACGCCAGCATCAAATTTCTCCTCACAAAATGGTATATTCTGACACGATCCAGGAAAAGCACTAGCTCCATATCGTACTCGTTTGATCAAAATGCTTCCTCTATCTCCACTGGGGCAGCTCAGACTTCCTACTGCTGGCTGCATTCCTCCGAAACCTCCCATTCCTTCGTCGGCTTCTTCCATCCCCATTCCCATCCCCATCCCCATCCTCATTCCTCTTCCCATTCCCATTCCCATCCCCATACCAAAACCGTCTTCATCCGATTCCATCATTCCTTCTACCCCTTCGAATTCATCCGCCTCCATACCACCAAATCCATTCCCGTCTCCTCCACCGAACGAATCGCCTCCGTAGCTACTCAGTCCAGTAATGCATTTCTCTCTTGTATCGGACCCTGAAATAACGCATTATGTGTATCTGTATAAAATGTACAAACGTATTTTTTGGAGGCAACAAACATCTGCGATTGTTACTCATTATAAACAACGCATTCGTATGCAATACCATGAGGAATGAAAAGCACCAAATATATGTCTAAGAAATCTTTCAATGCTAAATGTCTCTCCGAGACGAAAAAGTTCTATCTTAAGTAATATTGTATAAAAATACTGTAATTTCAACGCTAAGAATGGTTAAAACTCGCGGAAATGATTTGCCGAGTTACAGCCATGTTTTGTTAACTAGCCAACATACGAGAATATATAAAGCGGTTTCTTAAAGCCAAACAATGTGGGGTGTCCGCGTACTGTAACATAATAGGGCAAGCCTCGATTTGATTCTATTATAGAAGCCTCGTTTAATAAATTGAATAAAAAATGTCATGTAAGATCTTCTCTCTTTATATATACTACCCACATTTGTGTACCCATAAAATCGATAAATGCTATGTCGTGTTTTTACACCGCAGAAAGATCGATATTTTTCCATACTAATCATAATTTGCCAGACTTTGTAGTGCTTACAGTCCTTTGATTTACTCTAGTTCAATTATTTGATCTGACATTAAGTATCTAAAATAATCTGGGTGATTATTTTCGATACTTATTTAAGCGTATCTTATTGAAACAACTGGACATTGTTTTCCCCTCAATGTTGTAGCTGATTTCTCTCATGTCGCGCGTTTGAATAGCGCCAGAACGAGATGGCAGAAACTAGCCACCATACCTCAATGATATGCATGATTAATATATGTACCGGAATGACAAATTATATTATTTCAGTCCTTCTTTCATTTTCATATACATATACATGGATATGTGTGCGACGACTCATTACAGTATCAAGTAAATCTATAAAAAACCTAGAAAATAAAACAATATTTTAATTACGTGTGCGGGCGTGTCTGTGCATGCGTACGTGAGTGTTTTACATGCATGTGTGCGTGAATGACGCATTTTATTGTTATTATGTTCAAATACAAACGTGTTGAAGTACGAGGCTGCGAACGTTTAGATATTTATGATTGCGTTGTGATAATTACCCATACGTATCAGATATAATTATGATAAATTATTTTAGAGAAGACTCGACATTTTTAAAAGTAAAATTAATTACGTACTGAGCTAGCCTTTTTTCATTTCTTTGTAAATTGGGTCTTTACATAAATATCTTCAAAAAGCCACAAACACCCGAATTTTGCAGCATAACAGTTTTCTGTCAAAGATTTGCTTACGCAAGCTTAATTCCATACAATATGACACTATTACCGGATATAATCCTGTTGGTGCACCGTGAGAAGAATAGTTTGGAAGGTTCTTGAATCAATTATGTGTCTGAGAATTTGTCTAACTTAACATCAAGGCTTTTAAAGTGTTAATCCATAGTCTAAACCTTAATTAGACTGACATTTAGCCTTTATGTATTTATATAAAACGTTTTAATATACACAGCACCTAAACATTTCCCATTTCAAGCATTTAGTTTAGTGGGCAGAAGCAACTAGATCACGCCTGGGAATCGATCCGTCTTCTTACCAACGGTATAACCGTAAAACCTGACGAATATTCTTCCGATATACCGTAAGATCAACAAAATCGGACTGCTTATCTCTTTTCTCATGTAAAGGACTATCTTACGCTGCACCGGAAGCCTATCCGTCAGGTATTAAGGTAGTATCGCTGTTGCTGTGGCTGTGGCGTATCGATTCCAATACGTATTTGTGCATAGCGTGCTTAGCATACAAGCTGGGATGATATTATTCCAATTTACCTATATACATGGTCCTTCGAATTCCATGGCAAAAACGTCGTACAGGTCGGGAGATCATCAACCAAATAAATTAATTCACTAGTTCCATGAAAGGATGTTAGAATCGCGGCTGGTCAAATTTATTCAACATAGATACTGCGCTTAAAGAATGGAATCATTTCTTGTGGATTAATATAGACATAGCTAAATATTTTTAAATTCTACATTTCAAGTTTACAAGCAAGTGTGTTTTTCATTATGTCCCGCGCACTGGTTCTGTGCCGAGTTGGTTGTTCAAACAATCCGCCCACCCACCTCCTATCAATAGTTATTCTATATATGTATAATAAATAATTCACAACTAAAAGGAGACTCAAAATTAGCAAAACGAATTCATGGTCCAAGAGATGATTATCTTGTTCTAAATATTTACTGTAGCTCTACACATGTATTTAAAAGTATATCACGCAATCTTTTCTTAAATTATTAAATGAACTTATCTTTTCTCATTCAGACATGTTCATAATTATGTCAGTTGAAACATATTTTATTAACATTCTAGGAACAACGTAAGTATCCCATACAGTATGAAAAATTGCATAAAATAGTTAATGTAACACAAATATGTTAATATTATACTCAAATCAGCTAAACAAATTTTTGAGTTCCATGTGAAATAAAAGTACATTTCTTTCTCCTAATAACTGAATCACAGCGTTATCAAATAATATAATAAATAACATGATCATGTTTAGATCTGAACTCACCTAATACTTGCACGGAGGAAGAAGCCAAAATGGTTCCGAAAAGTAGACATAACAAAACTTTCATTTTTGATATATTTTATATCATTTCACATTTTCTACGCTTCGAACTCAGCTTTCCGATCAATACTCTCTTTTGAAACACGCTTTGACCTGGCCGAAACAACTGAGTACGACAAAGTTGTCAATTTCTGATTGTTAGAATTGTCAATTCGCAATTAAGACATCAATTTTGTGAGGCGCCGCCGCCGCATATGATGTAAGACACATTTAAATATATTAGTTATGCGCGCATGCGCAATGTTTGCAAGAAGACGTATTGGCGATTAAAACAATTGAAATCTGAACATTACGGCCAAAAAGGTTAACATTCAGAATAGATTTACGCAAAGTACGCGTCAATGAAAAGTACCTAATTATTTACTTTACTTTTTACCAATAAAATACGTATAAAGTATTGACGAAAACACAATCACTCATTGTGTGAAATCGATTTGTAATCGATACATGTGATCAGTTGATGTGTTGACATCTTCGCTCCAGGGTATGTCTGATCAGTCAACAACATTGTTATAAGTACGTACATTTAAATAATGTTCACATATCACATGTGAAGCAGTACATTTGATAAATCGGACAGTAAAAGCGAAACAAATCTATCTGTTTCTTAGTACGCAGATAACTTATTTTCGTCACACCCTTAGATATGTACACAAACTCACACCGTGAACACACGAGCGCTGTATGGTTTTTGTAAACCACACAGCTTGAATATAATTTCATTAATTGACTTTCATTTATTTTGATACTGATATGTCCGTGAACTTAAAGTAGCCGATTTTGAACATCAAAACGAAAGTGAAGATTTTTGTGGCCTACATTAGACATTCAGACAAATGGTTTTGATTATGAAAAGGGAAAGACATTCCGAGTCACTTAGCATAATGTTCATCAAAAGAATTTCTTCATATGTATCTCAAATCAGAAAATAACTCATTCAATAGCATATGCCTGGAATTCTTCACTGACAGCAAAGTGTCTTTCCGAAGACAGTTTGGATGTAAATGTTCTATTTCTTGCATAATAGGTCAAAGTGTTAAAATAGAAAGACATGAGTAAATGCCGCTTTAAAACAGATAGACATGAGTAAATGTCGCTTTAAAGTAGATAGACATGAGTAAATGCCGCTTTAAAATAGACAAACATGAGTAAATGCCGCTTTAAAACAGATAGACATGAGTGAATGTCGCTTTAAAATAGACAAACATGAGTAAATGCCGCTTTAAAATAGATAAACATGAGTAAATGCCGCTTTAAAATAGATAGACATGAGTAAATGCCGCTTTAAAAGAGATAGACATGAGTAAATGTCGCTTTAAAATAGACAAACATGAGTAAATGCCGCTTTAAAATAGATAAACATGAGTAAATGCCGCTTTGAAATAGATAGACATGAGTAGATGCCGCTTTAAAATAGATAGACATGAGTAAATGCCGCTTTAAAATAGATAAACATGAGTAAATGCCGCTGTAAAATAGATAAACATGATTAAATACCGCTTTAAAATAGATAGACATGAGTAAATGCCGCTTTAAAATAGAAAAACATGAGTAAATGCCGCTTTAAAATAGATAAACATGAGTAAATGCCGCTTTAAAATAGATAGACATGAGTAAATGCCGTTTTAAAATTGATAGACATTAGTAAATTCCGCTTTAAAATAGATAGACATTAGTAAATGCCGCTTTAATTAAAATTGACAGACATCAGTAAATTCCGCTTTAAAATAGATAGACATGAGTAATCAATGATTTATTGCAATGAAGTCCTAGCTTTATAGTGTTGTATACTACATGTTTAAGATATAATATACTGAATACTGATACCGACAATCACGTGTATTATATCAAGATTGTACTGTCAAAACAGTTCTAAATTAACTATCATTTATTTTTTGCATAGCTTTGCAGTTTTGGTTAGTAGATATTCGGATAATGTTTCAATATTATATTTGGACGACCAACATTCATCAATTTAACAGTACCATACAATTACTGTCTTTGTGTAAAATGAAATAAACTTCCGTCTATTGTCAATGCTTAATCCTAATACAGAGCAAAATTTTAACAGGTCATGTCATTCTCAGTGTGGATACAAATAGCAGATTTTTAAACACTTAACTGTATGAATGATTTGGAAGACTGTCTCGAGTTCAATAGGATAAGCCTGGGGCCTCCGTGGTAGAATAGTTGTGGTCGCCAACTTCATATGAGTGACTCATACTTGCCCACCACAGCGGGTTCGAATCCCACCCGGGAAACGGTAGAATTTGTGTGAGAGGACGCTATCCAGCAGGCATACAGAAGGTCAGTGATTTTACCCCAGTGTCCGCCTGTACCCGAACTAGTGCTAGAAGGTATACATGGAGTCTTCATCTACCCAAATAGCGTGAGAAATCACTACATGACCCTGGCTGATTATGTGACTTCGCTGTGGTGTAGTGGTTAGCATAACGGACCGGCAATCCGTAGACCCGGGTTCGAATCCCGATAGCGCCATTGACCGATTTTTCGTGTTCCTCAAAACATGACTTTATTTCGATATTTCTACAGCTGGTGTTAAGTGCTGTGTGGCGGATGTAAAAATTCGCCCCGTACTTCGTCCAAAGTGTAGTTTACCTAAATCAACTTTATATTTATAAAAGTTATATTTACCCGAAAATGACGTTAGGTCGCTGTGGTGTATTGGTAAGCATAACGGACCGGGAATCCGTAGACCCGTGTTCGAATCACGATAGCGCCATTGACCGATTTTTCGTGTTCCTCAAAACATGACTTTATTTAAATCCCCATTACAACATTACATTGTGTTTATCATGAAACGGGTCGACAAATATTTGGTTGTGGTTTATATTATCTCTGACCTGCTGACTGATGATGATTAATAAACGCACGATCTCAAATAACATGTCTTTCTATTTTTACTTCATTTCTTAGCAACTCGTGGCCACGTGAAAATATTTCATGTTGCTTTCCGATACACTCTCATTACCAGGAAAAAAACACAGAATGTGTCCACTATTGTATACGATGCTATTTAAACGAAAACCGTTTCGTTTCGTGGAAAATAATCTTCGTCATGATAGAATTCTATAAATAGAACTGATTGGGAGTGTAGCGTTACCTCCAGTTACCACATACATCTAGGTAATCGTTAATAAATCGACTTTTTGTAGTGCTCCGTATCACATTATATTGACAGGTTGGTAGGACGATTTTTACTGATTATTTCTGTATACACCAATATACGAACTTACAAAAATGACACGAAAACTCCAAAGAGCTGAAGGTATTTGAGTCGATTTTAGTTTCGATAATTCGGTCGTGGTAGTGTAAACAAAGAACTGATTAAGGATGTCCTTCTGTGGTTGAAGTACGGAAGCAGAAGACGCATGTTTAACGAGCATGTATGACAGCTCAACAAGAAATAAAACAAGATGATAGATTGGAATTACTAAAAAAAAGAAGAAATTAAATATGGTCTAAAATTGTGCTTGTGCACCGACGACTTTTCCCAGTCATTGGATATCTTAAGATATATCCATCTTGGAACAATACAGTCAAACCACGGTAATAAGACCATCCTTGGTTCTGAAGAAAGTTGGTCGTAGTTGTCCGGTTGTCTGAATATCGAGATATAATATGGATGAAAAAATGAACTCTGATCCATGAAAAGACTGGCTTGTCAATCGGAGGTGGTCTTAATGTCCAGGTGGTCTTTAATTGTTATCATACTGTACATTGAAACGTTTTGGAGTTATACTTGAACATAAGTGAGTGCGATAGTGATGCGATTTTTGTCGCAATTTGTTTTAATGGCAGACGAAGGTAAGAGATGCTTTATAAATTGAATATTATTCAAATCAACCATATGCTTGTAAATAATTTCTGCGTTAGTGTAATATAACTGTATTTGTATCTCTTGTATTGAATCTTAAAGACTTATATACTAACCTTCATTTTTTCTTATGCATACCAACAGCTATTTTGTAAACGGTATGGAGTGGAATGTCCTCGACCCACGCATACTTATTCACGAGGACAATAAAATATATCTCCTCCAACAACAAAAAAGTCGACGCTGTATCTTATTTTCGAAACCTTTCTAAAATGTCGACATGTTTAGTGGAACTTTTCCGGATTATAATCTAGTGCTCTAATGGCATAAATATGCCACCATATATAAAGGAGTGAATAAAGACCAGCTCAATATCACGGTGTTCTTCCAAGAAGAACGGGAAAATTCAGTTCTATTTTTAGCTTCATCTCACCGCTTTTTTTGTTTGCTTAATAAGCTCAAACGTTCGAGATATTGTAAACAGTTCACTTAAATCACTTCAACTTTGTATGACGAACTTCCTAATTATGGTTATAAATATACGTAATTTATGTATATAAGTGTGTGGATATGATTTTTGAGTTTGTGCAGAAAGAGGCAATAAAGTAGAACGCTAATTTATATCTTAAACGGAAACAGCGAAGTGGACGAAAAGTTGAATTGACATAAATAACAATATCGGATACTATCAGTACAGGTTGGTGTGCATTTATGCAATTTTATGTTCATAACGTTTAACCGTGTGTTTTCTGCTCAGTCTGATAACCTGCTTGTCTATTGAATGAACGTATTTGCTCACTGTGTTATATAAACATTTCAAAACAAAAAAAAACCATCTAAATAATGATTGTGCTTAATCAAAATGACACGCTTTGATGTGTTTATCAACCTTTAAACGAAGCTTTTTGTGACATATAAAACAACATACATGTTTAACATTAAAATGTACATAGCATACTTCACAAAACGAGCCTTTTTATAATGGTTATTGGACTGAAACGTGTGTGTTAATGATCGTAGTTAAGATTTTGGTCTCCATCTATTGTTGGAATGGGGAGTTACACACAAACAAGGTTAGTGTACATATCCATACTATTGGTGAACTCCACAAACCGTCAAGTTTTCAGTTACTCGTATTTGAGAAAATTACTGTCATTCAATGTCTCATTTTACGTTTATGTCTCCCTTTCATAGAAGACTATGTTTTGGTCGTGTTAATAATTACGTAACTAATGTATGTTCAATTACTGATATTATTTGGTTGGTATTGATACATAACCGTGATCGGGAATCGATCTGTTTCCACACTGGCCGTACTGCCGTAAAACATATCGGATACTCACACTATGGAACGCCGGCACTGTCTTTTGTTGTCATGAAAATTTATTTTTAAGTTTGTTTTTATTATATTGTGTACTAACTTCTTTACATTGTATGTTATATATTATACGATGTCATATATTATTATATTGTGTGTTATATATTATACAATGTCATATATTATACAATGTCATATATTATTATAGTGTGTGTTATATATTATACGATGTCATATATTATTACATTGTTTGTTATATATTATACAATGTCATATATTATTATAGTGTGTGTTATATATTATACAATGTCATATATTATTATAGTGTGTGTTATATATTATACAATGTCCTATATTATTATAGTGTGTGTTATATATTATACAATGTCATATATTATTATAGTGTGTGTTATATATTATACAATGTCCTATATTATTATAGTGTATGTTATATATTATACAATGTCATATATTATTATATTGTGTGTTATATATTATACAATGTCATATATTATTATATTGTGTGTTATATATTATACAATGTCATATATTATTATAGTGTGTGTTATATATTATACAATGTCCTATATTATTATAGTGTGTGTTATATATTATACAATGTCCTATATTATTGTAGTGTGTGTTATATATTATACAATGTCATATATTATTATAGTGTGTGTTATATATTATACAATGTCCTATATTATTATAGTGTATGTTATATATTATACAATGTCATATATTATTATATTGTGTTGTATATTATACAATGTCATATATTATTATAGTGTGTGTTATATATTATACGATGTCCTATATTATTATAGTGTGTGTTATATATTATACAATGTCATATATTATTATAGTGTTTGTTATATATTATACAATGTCATATATTATTATATTGTGTGTTATATATTATACAATGTCTTATATTATTATAGTGTGTGTTATATATTAAACGATGTCATATATTATTATATTGTTTGTTATATATTATACAATGTCATATATTATTATATTGTGTGTTATATATTATACAATGTCATATATTATTATATTGTGTGTTATATGTAGTGGTAACTTTATTATGATGTAGTGAATTTCTAGCGGGGTAATATTCTACCTCGACACCGAAAAATGCCAGCGCGCGTGATGTAGACTTAACATTTGGGGAGCTGATAATTTTGAGAGAAAAAAAAATACTTTGTCGACTGTGTTAATCTGACAGACGAGGAATTAAAACATTAAGGCATCGCAACGATGCTGGTCCTCTACAAGCGATCAACGTATGTCACTGCAAATATTGAAAAAACAACAACCAAAAACATACACTTCTTCACTTCTTAAAAGTTATAGTCATTCCTGATTAATTACACACTTAATATTGTCGACATTAACACCATCAATATAAGCCATTTGAGGAAAAACTTTCTCGGTTGCACTAATACATCACACACCGGTAAAATTCAAGCGTCTTGTATTTCAACCATAGAAACTGATGTACTTACATGGTGAAGGATTTAGGGGAACTCCTTTTTGTTATACTTAAACCCTTTAATTTCAAGTTCGAGAATGGCGCCATTACCTGCTATCTCTTTTTAAATGTAGTCGACGTCATGTATACAATTTAAATTGCACTTTGGTGAGTGTCCAAGGGGGTTCGTCGGGATTCACTGTTAATACTAGTATGTCCATGGTTGATTGAAGACAATCTCTCACATTTGAGCGGTCATGAGGTCGTGTATTGATACTTGCTTGAATTTCACTTAAATGCTATTTCTACTCGTGTAAAGCTGTCATTATGTCCGAGCAAACTTGTTTTTAAACCCTTTAGAAATGGAATTTGTCAAGCGCAATATTTCATTTATGAAGCTATATGCACAGGAAACAGTAAACTTCGGTAAATATGAGCTGTCCACAATGGGTGTAAAATAAATAAGTTGGATAATAACTAGCTGGGGTGAAATATCCGTTTTAATAACCTCGCAAAGTGTGTGCATATTTAAATAATAGCAAGTATATTGCCTAGTTGTTATACATAAATAAAGTATTGACAAAGCTTGTACAATATACTTGCAACTGTATTCAATTGGCGTTTTCTGATAACATTTGAAATATGTGAGATAACATCTCGAATGTTTACCGCTTGCTATGATTTAAACACTTGAATCACAGGGAAGACATATTTCCGTTCGTTTGAATATTGAACTGAGTGATAGCTCTTTAAAAGAATTTTGGGATTAACGCTGTGAATGTCTCGATGATAAAAAGTCTCATATGAGCTGGAATCTTGGAACAAAATTGTGAGTACATGTAAATACGGACACACTTTTGATCAGTGTATATAGGGATACGTAATTGTTTCTTTGTGCGAAATTATTATCCTCTTAGCGGTATACTTAAAAAGGCTTTCATAATTTTGGGTGTGTGAATGTTTTCACTTCCTCTATGATTTCGGTGACTACTGTGTTTTAACTAGGTCACAGTAAATAGGTAGGATTTTTTTGGCCTTGAGACTTGAAACTTATCGAAGCGTGGTATTGACTTCGAAAATGTGCCTTAAGAACTTACATAGGTAATGGTCTCATTCAGTGTTAGCTCATTTTGCTTTCCTAGTCGTAATTGAAATTGAAAATCATTATGATATTAACGTATTTGCATTGATTTCTAGAGTATACAATGTGAAAGTGTTGATTTATTTTGGTGTCACTCCTAATCAAAGGGCCAACCATTTCTGACTTATGAGTCACCTTCTCAAGTACTGATAACATTTACTTCCCCATTCCTATCCTATAATGCCAGGAACCGGGCAGGTAGGTGCACGGAAACCATTATTAAACTAGATGGCGGCTCATCAACCGGCCATATCAGAATGGACCCCTACCTGGTTTCAACCTCCCGCTCCCAAGGCCACGTGAGAAGGTTATATGTACAATGTAATATATAGCATATATGTAATCGGTAATAGAATAGGGTAACTTTCGATCAGACCTGGGGTATATTGTGATGAGCAAGAAAGTAGGTTAGGTCATTCATTAAGTTCTTGGACCTTCTCAAATGCGCTGTACATGTAATCATGGTAGTTTCATTGAAGATTGTCATAATGCTTTTTACGATTAAGACACACAGTCTTACCTACACAAAATGTAATGTTTGCGACACGGGATTGGTAAGAAAGGTTTAGGGCAGTCGTGGCGTATTTCAAAGGGCTTTGTGCGCCTGGGCGTGGGGCATGTTTTGCTTTGTCATAAGTTCAGAATTCTGTGTACAGTAAAACCCCAATAATAAGACCATCCTTGGGACTCTAGAAAACTAGTTTTCTTATTGAGATGGTCTTAATATTGAGGTTTAATAAAGAGCAAAACAATGAAAATGGACTTGAAAATTCATGTTCTTAATTTTGAGGTGTTATTATTATTTAGTTGGTCTTTAAGTGAGGTTTTGCTGTAATTATTTCGCGTACATGTATGATACAAAGTACCTCTAAATGGTCCACTTAATAAACATGCATTGTATCTCAGATGATAACATTCACCAAGCTAGATTCTGAGACGCCGTCAAAATAGTATTCTATTGATTGTCCGGGTATGTTTATGGTTCATGTGTAACTCTAATCCTGATGTATTTTATTCATATAAGTTATACGAAACATTCAGCGATGTATGGCAGTATTCATCGAGTGAAGCACAATAGAGAAATAAGATATATTTAAGCTCCACAATGACATATAAAGCGCAGTTATAATTTCGTCCCTATTTATTTTATGTCAACTCATCTCGTGTCCCTGTAATCATAAGTGGCCTATGCATTTTGCCCGAATGAGGAAGAGAAATTATTTTCTCTATAACGTTTTACCAAAATATAGCGACATGACACTAGACGAGTACACACGGCATGGAGTGATAGCATATTATCTTATGTCAATACTTAACTTCAAACTCATTCTGATTTATTACAAAATGTTTAAAGACGCTATCAACCAAACTATGTCTTAAATCGTATTTTGTCATTTTATTTGAATGTATCACCTGCGCCATGCTGGTAAATGTGTGGTGGCGTGACGTCATGTCTAACCTATAACTTAAATATGCCAAACTGGTCTGGTATTTTCAGTCACTATTCCTCACATATTTGACAATTTGACTGAAGTAAGCCCTAGTTCAAGTGGTTAGGGGATGAAACCTCGTTTTTGAACAATGCATATTTCAGTTAAAATGCAGGGCGTTGGCGCCAAGCCCGACCGTCATGTTTGAAAAAATTAATTTTCACATTCCAATTTTAGTAGAAGTTTGAGTAAATTCTCTGTGTCGTCACAGTGTTGATCTATGATAGTACTGAACTATTCCGAGTTGGTTGACGTCAATGGTCGTTCTCCCTGAGTGACAGGTATATGAATCCCATGCATAAATATGTCCGAACACTTGCTTGAAGTAGTCGATGTAATATTGTGCAGAAGTCGAACTACTTGCATTATTGTAGTACGTAAGTAAATTTGTATACTTTGTAGCTTCTCGGATTTAAAACAAAGATCTTTAACATTACCATAAATCGAGTGTCATCTTCAAACAATATTTTCCTTTTTTTTCTCCACTTTTTCTCATTTATAACGTCATATGATTTGTTTGTCCTCTTAAACTTGTTGTAATCCCCCTGGTTTCTTCTTTTTCTCTTCCGTTCGTATCATGTTCTCATATGATGTATTGTATAGTTGTACTATGTATGTTATTTTTTATGACGATGTACTATGTACAAGTCAAAACAAATACAATGGTCTGTTCTGTTCTTAAATGATATCGCACTTAGTGCTTGTAGTATACTGTAAGTAGTTTAAAGTACCACGATTAGCGGAATACTTGCATTAAATCTCACGATTTGTGTATGATATCGATCCACGTGTTAAATAAAAATGAATAAAAGATTAAATCACACATAATCTTGCATAATTCGAATTTTTCGGTGATTATCAGTGTAAATATCAAAACTTGATTTTGATAACAGCAATTGTACATAGTTGAATCACTCGCCAGTATACTTCCTGGTGAGACCCCTTCTAGTGTCTTATCAAAAGTTTCGTGACCTTTAAAGGATTCGAACCCGGATAAAGTAGCTGGTATCTTATCCACTCACGATACAGATAACCTTTGTGTCGAATCTCACCATGTTGAGATTGTTCTGCGTTCTCTGCAATCCTGGAATTAAGTGCGAACACGGGTTAGATAGCAATGAGGTAGCCGTTGAAAGCGATTATTATAGTAAAGTGTTTATTTATTATTATTGTGGCATCCCCTATTTAAAGGGCCAGCCACAGTTATTGTTTGACTCATGAGACACCTACTAGATTCCTATCTTTTAATACCAGGCACCAGGCAAGTAGGCACATGATAACCATTATTTATCTAGCTGGCGGCTCACCAACCGGTCATATCAAAATTGACCACTGTCTAGATTTAAACTTTCAACCTCCCGCTCCCAAGGCGGATGCCTTTACCACTCGGCCACAGGAGCCATACATGTTGTAACAATTTGTTTCACAGTGGGTGTAAACACGTGTTTAAGAATTAGAGTACATTTTTTATTATTGAAAATATATAAAATTACCTGATTTACATACAAATGTTTTTATGATAATAGGGTCCTTTTACTAGGGAAATTAAACATATTGTATTACGTATAAATGTAAGACGTCATATAAAAGTTCTCTGAAAACGGTAAAAACGCGCCTATATTGATTTTTTTATTGTTTTACGAGAACGAGCTTTGTAAATTTAGAAATTTATGCGCACAGATGTATTGTCTTATCTTTATTGATGTTAAATCTGATCGATATTGGCTCCATGCTATAACCGATTATATATACGCCACTTTAACGTCTCATGATCATTATCGTTCGCGACTTAATTAGCACCCCCGCTGTGTTTAGCCAGCATAATGAAATTGCCCCGGGCTGTACTGATTTATCAGAATGTATTATACATTCATGATACTTATATCGTAGCCTCTTTCGAATTATGCACCATAAGGTTTTGCCTTGTATTTTGTTTCGGCAGAAGGTAGCTACTTAACTTTCTAGCATCGCAAAGATACATTATTCTTTTTTCAACACAAATGACCAATACAACTACATGTACTTATTTTGTCTGTTACATTTAAAAACATGATCTTGTATTTTTTACGATGGAATGCAAATTATCTATACCATCATCATATGTGCATTCATGGTACTTATTGCAGTCTCTTTCGAAAAATATCTATTGAATAATGTAATTATGCACCATAAAGTTTTACCTTGTATTTCGTCTCGACAAGGTAGGCTGAATAATGGTAGCTATACTTACCTTTCTAGCATCGATAACATACATTTATCTCTTTTCAACAGAAATTATAATGACCCCGACTAATACACCACTTATTTTGTCTGTTACATTTAAAAACATAATATTGTATTTCTGATGATTGATTGCAATTATTTGATATCATCATCATATCTGGGACCAATGTATATATCCCAGATCATATGTGCATTGATGATTATAATCTAATTGATAGTAAATATAAATTTATTTATGATATATTAATATGTAAAATTGTGTACGCCGGACAATAACCATAACACTTAAGTATGTAGTTTGAATAAATAATTATTTTCGGTGCAGTTATTCATTGTTTATTTTCGGGTATTTGTTTAATATATTTGCAAACAAACATTCAATTTAAAGGCAAGTTTGGGCACTATAATCGGATCCTGATTATTCTATGATTTAGGAATATAATCTGGATTCATTAATTTTCAAATATTATCAGTCATACCACGGACCTATATACCATATTATTATTTCGTTTATTTCCTCCAAGTTGGAGAGCAGAACAGTATATACAGTTTTAACAAAACAAAACAAACATTATTTACTAATATCAACGGAACAAATATCAATGTATATATGATGAATGTACACGTAGTATATTCCTGAGACTTGGGATTAAATATTTTAAACATCAATACATGCATAGGTGATAAAAAAGAATGGTTAAATAGGCACATATTGTCCAAGTTTTTAAATAATGATAAGTCTAGACATCTTTTGAATTAAGAATAACCAATTAGCTTGGGAAAAAAATGACTGTAAGCACACTTTTGTCTTTCCGAAAACGAAACAAAGACAGTAGTATGACATACAACCGTGGTCATACATGATAAGTTTTTTATAATTTTTGCAAAAACAATCAAGCAACGCCGTTTTACTTTGAAGATACATACGTATTTCATGTATATAATATGATTTCTCTTTTGCAGAAAACGATATAAAACTTTAAAAATGAATATCAAGCCTTATGCTTTTAAAATTATTTTATGTAAGTTATGCAGGTTATTTGTCTAAATAGTCGTAACATCTCTGTACATATTGGTCCCAGCAAAGACCTTAATTTATGTCCCAGGTGTTTCAATATTAATAGCATTAATAAAATAAGTTTCACTTTTGAATATAAAGTTAAACAATGTCAACAAAATAATGTAATCGAGTTATACTGTTTCAAATTTCACACATTTATAGATTAAAAAGTCAATATATATTGTCACCCTATAATTAACCACACCAATATTTTATCTCAAGGCTATTCTATAAAATGTCACATTTCCCCCAAACTCTTCCCTATAAAGCGCACTCGATGTTAATTAAAATATTGTATAAATGCTGCATCCGGCTTAATCACTTCAATCAGACATGTCATGCTGCGCGAGCGCTGTTGGATACCGATCACGCGTAAACCGCGATATATAGTGTATTCAAAATAATAGGTAAAAACTAGCATGTTTTAACAAAAATCGTTAAAAAGGACAGCATAATAGAACACCCACATTAAATCTAAAAAGTGTATTCGAAACTGCACATTTTGAACTCTAATATATCTCTGCACACAGTATCTACCTCTATTCGAAAGTATTTAAACTCACAGATATTGTTTTAGCCCCTTCAATGCTCAATGTAAAAAAGGGGATCTTAAAAACCTCAAAAAGGACAGTGATGTAGAAATCACAGAAACATAATATTTACACCATCATAAAGTAGAAGGTTTCATCTCTAACATTTGTTTGCACACGAAAGATTCCTTATACAGATTTTGATTTATCTCGCTTTAAAGATATTTTCCTTCTATAATTTGTAGAAAGTTGATCGGACCGCAGTGACATGAAAGTTGGGTATGATAAAAAATATTACATGATGTTTACCAAATAACTGAGACGCATATGATATATAATATTGCTTGTGATACATCATTCATATTACGAGATTTGTTTTTTTGGTGTACAGAGTTTCGAATGTCGGTGCGAGTTTCCTTATCAATTTATTTGAAGTCTTTCCGGAACTTATTGTATGAAACACTCTTAAACGAAACTTTGCCTAATGCTTTATTGGTGGTAATTTGTACGAATGAACAAATATTTCCGTTTTCTACTTAAACCAAAACGATAAGAGTACGTGAACCACAGAGCAAGTAATAAGCCAATGTCATGGTTCCCTTAATACGTATGAACCACAGGAAATTGTCACGAGTTCTTTCCCTTTATTTTACATCTAGAGTTCTCTCCCTTTGTTCCTTCTCCTGGTAACGATACATATGTATTATATATAGATAGAAAGGGCAAAGGGAGATAACTCTAGATGGTAAATAAAGGGAACGAACTCATTACAATATCTAGTTGTATGAACATACGGTAGAGGCAAAGGAATGCATAATGTGGGTATGACATTAAGCGGAAGGGGCTTAATTGCACAAAGGGTCTCTCCGTCACGAGCATTGTTACGATATGCCACATGTCTAGTGAGTGAATTACAAAAGATACAAATTTGTTGGCTGCTGAAACCAATTAAAAACCGTTTTTATAAATTATAAAAACTGACGGATGGTGTGCATTGAATAATACATTAACAGCTTGGGTTTATGATCCTCGAGCTTGATAGACTTGTTGGTCATGACATGTAGATAGTTTGAGGTCAATAGGTCCAATGTCAAGGTCACGGTCGAATAATGGTTTTCGCAGGTCTCAATTTCATTAAATCACAAAATGGTATCTTGTTTCATTTACACCCTCTTCCAATGTATTAAATTGCCTATATCCAAGGCCATCATACGGGTCCTGATCACGTTTGTGATAGCTTTAGTTTATGTATCCGGAAGTGTGTGGTTCAACATTGCCAAGTATTGTTAGATGACATCGGTGCACGGCTATTTTTAGAATTTCAACAGCAAGCCGGTAAAAATATCTGTGACCGTAGCGGTTGGTCACTTGACGAAACAAACACACACTGTTTGATGACCACAAAAACAACGTTACAAAACCCACTTCCTGGATAGTTATCAGTTAAAATCAATTTCTTCTCTCATTCAGGCATCATGGGAACCAATAAAAGAACAACAACTACAACTGCAGAACCATCAAGTCTTACCGCTAGTGAATCTACAACTGATGTTACAAACCTGACCTCTAGCGCACCAAACACTACGACAACCGTGACAGTTGAAACCTCTTCGACCACATACGTAACAAATGTGACGTCTTCAAACGTAACAGTCACGAAAGGTTATCATGAAGATACAGGAGGCCAAGGTAAAAAGATCATTGATAGCGACATTTCATTGTTTTTGTATTTTTACCTATTTGAAAAGAAATGATAGCCTTGCGGACGTTTTTTTTCTATTTCACGGAATCTTTTTAAAAGGCATTCGATTACCAACTTTCTTCCTAAAAGCACTTTCCTCTACACGTATGAAATTGAATGTGACAGTCTATGAAATGATAAACGTAAAGAACACAGTTCTCCTCGATGTTTTAGAATATTTTATAAAGTCACAGAAAATTCCTACTTTCATTTTGATGGCTATAAATAGACTACTTTCGGTTCCGAAAAAAGAAGAAACAAGACATATCTTGATAAAAGATGGTCGGCGCAATTTGAAGGTTATGATTTGTTGTTCAACATAAAAAAATGCCTAGATGTTACGATTGCTGGTCACTCCAGATCCAAAATGGATTTCGATAAATTTCGGTGAAATTCAGTGGATTTCAGGGGCGTAGCTTGGATGACATCAATGTGTAGGCCAAGATCTAGGGGGGGGGGGGGGGGTCTGGGGGCATGCTCCCCTAGAAAAAATATTGACCCTAGCATGTCAGAGGTGCGTTTTGGCGTATATTTTCTGGGGAAATGTGTAGGCCGCGGCCTATAGGAAGCTACGCCCCTGGATTTCGGTAAGGTAACGAAACCTATTTTGAAAGGTTAACCAATCCGCGTCAAGGTTATGCCCCCATCACACTAGGCCACGTTCCCACTACGTCCTCAAAAATCTGGCAGGACGCAGTCAGAACTTGGTCAACGTAGAAGGAACGCAGTAGACACCGATAAGGACGTGGTATGGTCTTCATGGACGTGAAGGACGTGAGCGGACTTTGAACATGTTAAAAAAACGTAGTGAGGACGTGGTCGAATCAGGACGTAGTAAGAACTTAATAAGAACGTATTAACGACGGCATGGACGTAGTGACGGCGTAACTAAAACCTAGTAGGAACTTGATTGACGTAGTGCAAGCGTGGTATGGACGGGAAATATTGAATGGCGTTCTCATCGCGTTGTCTCTAGGTTGTCATTGCGTGCTTGCTACGTTCTTGCTACGTCAATGGACTTCTCACCACAACCTCTCCACGCTTTTACTACGACTATGGTACGTTCGTGCCACGTTGTAGAAGACCTCATTCGGTTGTTAATACGTTCTTTCGGTGCTTAACACGTCTTAGACACGTTTGTATCAGGTTCTTACCACGTCCTGTCAGGTTCTGAACAGTGATCATGTATAAATACGGGATTCTAAAAATAGGCCAGTTATAAATAGAACACGGTAATTCCATCTCGACCACATTCGCAAATAAATTCAAGTCATAAGAACGTAATGAGGACGTGATGAGCACTTGGTAAGCGCGTGGTGCAATCTTCCTGGTCGTAGTAAGAACGTACAAAGAACGCATTGGACGTGGTGCGCGCGTATTAAGAACGCATTGGACGTGGTGCGCGCGTGAAGATGCGCGCAGTAAGAACGTATTTGGAACGTGTGAGACGCAGTGAATGCCTGGCAGGGACGCAGTAAGGACGTAGTATGAACTTGAGTAAAGTATTTTTTAAGAATTTGACCGCGTCCTCGCTGCGTTTGTCAAAATTGCCAGGACGTAGTGCGGTCTTCATGGTCTTCGTCTAGTGTGATGGGGGTATTACAAACGTTGTTCGGTTGAAGAGAAATTGGCCTGGTGGTTTACGAAAGATTTGATTGGTTTACACAACATTGATATGCAAATAGCAAAACCATGTTAATACGGCTGCGCCGAAAATGTTATAACGCATAAAACTTCTCCATTTACACTTTCCAGATTCATCTAAAGCTGGTCCTATCGTTGGTGGAATTTTTGGAGGAATTATAGGCATTGCAGTTATCATTATCGTAATTGTATATATTAAAAGGTATGTACCGTAGTTTGGTAATAAATATGTTTATTTAGGGTGAAAGGGCAAGGAACATATTGCAATACGTACCACGATATATTGCGGCATTAATTACAGATATTTCTGTATTCTTTTCTGACTTGAATTGTTTATTATTAAACTCCAAATGTATTACACAAAATAAACACGCATGATCTACAAAATGTATCAAAAAACACTTGTCAGTCTCATTTGCTTTTTTCTTTGACTAACTAGTCATTTAAGATAAACAAAATAGTTATCAATCTTATTTAATCTTTTCCCAATACATTCTTGTAAATCAAAATGAGGGTTTCATGATTAAGAACTTTACAATTATCAAGCTCATTTCTGCTTTGACTACGATGCGGTATTCATGCCAACAAACTTCACATATGTAGAGTTTGTAGCTTGTAACTTTATTGAAGACAGCAGAAATATCTTAAAAAAAGATGGTCGGCGCAATTTGAAAGTTAAGATTTGTTGTGCAATATAAAAATATGCCGAGATGTTACGATTGCTGGTCACTCCGGATCCAAAATGATCATGTGTTTAACCTATCAAGATATGGCTTTCCATAAAACCTATATTTTTAAAATGCGAATTATTAATAAATAATGTCACTGGAAATTTGTGTTAAACATAAAATTAATTCACATGACAGGCGATTTTATCATCAATGGATAGGGGAACCAAGGCTGAATAGAACCGATGGTCCATTGATTCAAGAATTCCATTTGATTCCTTACTCCTACTCTCCTAATCTGAATCCCTCCCCCCAATATCGAAACTATTGCTAGCGACGTCACATGTTTGATGTAGGCCAGATTTATTTCACAAGTCAACAATCAAACATTACGTAATTAAGCTAGCATTTAATCTAATCTTAATTAGGTGACTCTGGCCATGTGAGTTCGCGAACATTTCATTCCGTATCACAGAGACGACGAGGGCAAACAATATCAAATAAACACGCTTTGCTTTTTTTATACGAAATCCAATGCGGTTACCAGTTTCCGTTTGATACCCCTTTCATCGCGGCCTTAATACTTAGAATTGCTCACCGGACATGAATACTTCTAGCGCGGCCATGAACTCCACCTGCTTTAATTATAACATATTAATAGAATACAAACATATATAACCATGTGCACTTTCTTATAAACGTATCTGTATTATATCAAGTTTTACAAATCGGTGATATTCGCACTGTTCTTTATTATTCAGAAGACAACGTCGACAGACTCGTGGTAATCTTAGTAAGATGCCCGGCAAGGAAGATTTGGAAATGCCTTCAGGTACTATAAGTTATAAGTACACACGTGTCTATTGTTAGTCTATATCAAATGCACAATTGATGCATTTATTTACAATGGTTAGTTTGTGCGTTTGTATGCGTTGTGTTTTGGAGGGGGTATGAGTAACGATGTGTATGAAATCCCATGCAATATTACTTAAGTTTATTCATCAAACATTTTATTCAGCCTGTTCATTATTCATATGATTTTAAGGTATTCATTTAGCATTGATGCTGCTATTGTGATGATTTGCTATTGCAACATACCTTGTAACGTGTTCATACATTAGTGTCTATTTGGATAAGCATGAAGTTACACCAGTATTCCAAAGTTACTGTAAATCCCTTGGAAATTCGGAGTTCTCTTTTTCAAAATCGGCGCGTTTTTACAATTCGATTATTTGCAACTGAGTCTGTGATTCCAAATTCAAAATCGGCGCGTTTTTGCATTTCGAATTTTTGAGTCTTTGATTCCAATTGCAACAAGTTTTACATATTTGCATATGTAGCTGGTATTTTGTCTACACATTGACCTCAATTTACACATGCTTTGTTTCTTGCTTTGAAAGAATTCGCGGAAGTTAGCCGCCTTTAAGCGAAACGTAGACAATCATGAACAAATATATACAATGTAGTGATATATGGTACTTGATTAATTTATGTTCGGGCATAACAGCTAATTGTTGTTTGTTTTAAGAGATTAATTGTTGCCTTCAGATCCACATGAAAAGCCATATGCGAACATAACTGCGGCTGGTGACACAGATGAACATACTGATCCCTCTGTTGGACATGATGGGTACCTGAAAAAGACAATACACTACGTTAAAGCAGCAAAAAACCCTAAAGCAAATGGTACAGGAAGTGGAGGTGATTCGTGTGATGCTGATCAGATGCCTCTGTACGGCAATGAAGAACCAAAGTCTAGAGTGAATTCAATGCCGTCACACAACGCACCAGAACCACCTGCTGCTGATAAAGTTGGTTACTCAACAGCTAGAGTTCGTGACGTTAAACTGGAAGACAATGTAACAGGATACACTAACGCAAGAGTACTAGACAATGCGGAACCGGGTCTGTATGTTGACATGGGAAACAATCAACACGGTGAGTTTGAAAGTGCAAGCGCTCACAGTGATAAAACTCCAGACAAATTGTATGTGAATGAATCGGCATTGGACCCGTCTAACGATGAAACAGAAAGTACGAAATTGTACGAGAATATTGAAAGCCGAAATTACAAAACTGTTTCAAATGATAATGCTTCTGATAATGTGAACAGTGATCTAACTAATGCTCCAAATATTCCATACGCTAATGTTGGGACTGTAACTACTGACCACTTCGTACAAGATGACGTGTATGAAATCCCATGAAATCCTACATTATTCATCAAACATTATTCATCAAACATTTTATTCATCAAACATTTTATTCCGCCTGTTCATTATTCATATATTTAAAAGTAACTCGTAACCGGAGTTCTTGTGCAGCAATCCGAAGATAATTGGCATTTAATTGCTTTGTCATGGGATAAAAATTCAGTGCATTGCAAGTCTGACACAAATATAGTTATGTTGGTGTAAAAAGTAGAGTAGTGTTGTTAAACAATATTACGATGTCATGTTGAAAAATTGTAGCCGAGTATATGTATCCATGTTTCTTGTCAGATTCTCTTGAATTTAAATATACATTAGGCTTAAAAAGCTATCTCTTCTTCCTGTAATCCCTCTGATCCTAGTATTTCATACCTTGTCGCAATTTCATGGCTGAAATTTCTGAAAGTCAGATATAGTAGTGATGGCATGATTATCGGAAATAATCGAAAAATCGTCGCTAGACATCCGACATCGGCGACAATCGATTATGAACTACAATAATCGATTATAATCGGACATTTTGATTTTTTTTGACATCTGTAAATTGTTTCTATCTATTTCTTCAAGCAATAGATCAAATCTTTATTTACATGCACACAAGTACTATTATGTATATAGAACATAAAATATAATTGTTTTCAATTTCTTCAGTCAAATACAAATATACGAAATAAACATACAAACACAAAATAAATTTATTGAATGATAAAATATTCTTATGATATAAGAGTAATGTAAACGCCATAGATGTTGAATGTAGTTACAAAGAGATAAATAAACTTGTATAAATGAACTTAACTGTCAGCATTACAATTTTACTTATAAATACTATATATTTCGATTATTTCCGATTCGATTATCGATTATGAGTTTTCAAACCAATCCAATAATCGATTAAGAAATTTGTCCGATTATCCATCACTAAGATATAGTAACCTCTCTCGCGATAAAATGTAGAACACAATGTATAGGCTTATTCCAGCATGCTAGTGAAACCAGACGTGGTTTAGGTCACTCGGAACACCTCGGAGATATAAATACCGCCAAGTAGTTACGAGTGAGTTGAGGTCTTACATCAACGCATTTATCTTTCCATTATGGTGTAAGATTGCTTCAACATATTCATAATGGCATGGACATCTCCAGTTATTCGACAGTGGAAGTCCGTGGTCAGTTACTGGTCAAGGCTTTGCAACACACCTACATCTAGAGTCACTAAGCGGTTAGCACTCTGGGCAGACAGCAATGCAAATAGGTCATGCACATCTTGGTTTTATATTGTCAAAGAAAAAAGGTTAAATTGTGATTTGAATGCATATATTGATTTGAATAAGAGTGTTTCTAAAAATATTTTAGTTAAGCAAGTGTATGATAAAATGTTATGTTTGCATTCAAATGACTGGCTTGAAAGTATTAATAAAACCGAAGGTATATCTGGTAGGGGGAGAAATAAGCTTAGAAATTATTGTAAATTTAAATTGGATTACAAACCAGAAAATTGCTGTAAACTCATTATGGCACCCGAAACATAGATCTGCTTTAAGTAAATTTAGATGTGGAGTAGCTCCTATTAGAATTGAAACATGACGTTATGAAAACCTTGTGGGAAATGAACGTCTCTGTATTTTTTGTTCATGTAACATGGTTGAAACAGAAATGCATGTATTATTATATTGTAACTTATATGACAGTTTACGACAGCCATTTGATAGAAAAAGCTAATGCTATTAATCCTATATTCAATATCATGTCTGATGTTGACAAGTTGTCCTTTATTTTATCTGATATAACTCTGTGTCGATTAAGCGCCAAAACCTGTAACAGTATTCTTAATACCAGAATGTTTTATTTATATGTAAGTAATGTATGTCATGTTTTATATTGTTGTTGTTTTATCTATAAACTAGAGGCAAGTGCTAATCAGTTC
Source organism: Mactromeris polynyma (assembly GCA_032209605.1). Taxonomy (NCBI): domain Eukaryota; kingdom Metazoa; phylum Mollusca; class Bivalvia; order Venerida; family Mactridae; genus Mactromeris; species Mactromeris polynyma. Next base: position 20,639,063 of record JASFXZ010000005.1, read on the forward strand.
ATATACTGTCTGACAGAGATGATAATCGATTTTTTACACACATTTTTACTTATGCACGCTTGTGTGCGATACTTTCAGTTTCTTATCCTAAGTATTACCTTAATTAGTTTTTTTTAAAAGGATTAGCATTTGTTTCTAGTTTCTTATCATGTGTATAAGAGTATGCTTTGTGTAATATATGTTTTATGTCTCTTATAACTCTAATTTAGAGTGGCTTTGTACATAGTTAATTGTTTTCATTACGTGCATATAAGTGTTATTTATACAAAGAAGAGACGTTAATAAACAAATATATATATACTGTCGCCAAGCGTTCTGCATGACTGCGTGAAACATTCTTCTGCATTTGAAGGCTGTTTGTAATCTGTTGTTTTCTTGTCGTCCTGTGACATGTGAATGTATTTTATGACTTAATTTCTGTGCCCCGTCCTTCATCATTTCCGTCATGTTGTACTATACATGATTATCTCGCGAAAATTATAACCGCTACTTACTTATTGAAGAACCCGGCATATTCAACATATGCTTATAAATATCTTATTAGTATTTAGATTTACTTTCTATGTTATAAATTATGCATTTTCTATTGATAAATAAATGATGATAGTATACTATGATGTTAGTCATATACTACTGAAAATAATTCCAGATTGACTCGCAAGTATAATACATGAATAACCCGTGGTGACATTCACCACATATTTACTTTTCCTAGGAGAGAATCAAGGCACTGTGACTGTCACCTCGGTACAATATCTAGATAAATATTTCACCGTAGCATTTGACTTGAAAAAACTTACTTTTCCGACTTTTCGAACTAGACCTTTTTTATATTTTAAATACATCTTTAATTTCCGCTGATAAGGAAGCTTTTTCGTAAACATATTGTTACCAGTTGTATTCATAGTATAAAGGTATTGTGTACATGCGATATAGGAAGATATCTTAGAAACAGATTACACATGCAAAATGGGTTATTTCCCATGCATTCCCATACACTCTTGCTACCGCAGATATAATGACTCAAAACACAATTATTTTATTATGTGTGGATTAGCAATCAAGAATAACATTTAATATTTGAAATGTAACAAATGATCATTTATGGTGCAGTCACACTATGACGTATTAGAGAAACTTATACCTAGCGTATGAAAAATCATAAAATAATGTCAACACGTCGGCATACGCCCAAAAAAGCATCGAAAATTCTACAGCATGAATAAATTGGGCGTATGCATAACGTATTGAACGTATACATATCGTACGTCTAACATATAAGTAACCTATCACTAACTTATATATAACTTATGGCAGCGTATCACAGCGTATGACCAGCGTATGTCCAGTGTTCTCCACTTATGCCCAACGTATGAGTAACTTATGATAAACCTATGCGCAGCGCACTCGGCGTGTTACCGACGATCACGTGACGTTCTACGTAAATACGGCGCCGGTCTCTACATTACCGCATTCATACTGTAGTCAGCGAGCTTCATGCCAACGTATCTCGACGTATGAGTAAACTACCTCTAACGTACTTAGCGTATCTCGACGTATGAGTAACCTACATGTAACGTACTTAGCGTATGGCTAGAGTATGCTTAACGTATGCCTAACCTATGAAGAGGACGTCGGCATACGCCCAAAAATTTGTGCATGCACAAAAAATTATTTCGGCCTCTGCGTATAACAACGTATGCCAGCTTATACCAGCGTGCTTTTAGCGTATACAACTTATACCAAACCTACCCGTAACTTATGTCAACGTACACCAGTGTGTTGGTGAAAATTCTCATACGTCGGCATACGTTACTGCTATACGTTATAGTGTGACTGCGCCATTAAGAGTGAGACCAGCACACAGCACTGCATTTAGTTACGGCACACAGTTGCTCACGTTACGAAACGGTTTTGTTTTGTATCCCTGACTCACCGTTTCGCATTCACTGCACACGGGGAACTAAATTACAAGCCGCAAACACCTTAACTGAAGTCAGGACAGCGGGTTGCATGAAAGTGTGGCCGCCATTTTACGACCTTTAAGATGCCTACCAAACCCACTAATGCATGGGTACTAACTCATTATGGGGGAAAAGGTCGGAAAATGGCGGCCAAATGTATATACGGCCATAGTAGGCCCTATATGCGACAAACATGTATTTTTGTTATCAAAGCTAACATCTCTCATGCCCGCTTGTTTAGTTAAGTACAGTAAAACACGAATATTAAGACCACCATTGGGACCCTTGTAAACTAGTCTTAATTGATATTGAGGTTGAATAGAGAGCAAAACATTGAGTATGGACTAGAAAGTTGTTGGTGGTCTTTGAGTGAGGTTTTACTGTATACCGTCATGACTACCATTATGCGATTTTTCATGACCAGGGTTTGTTACAGGTCGTGGATTTTACAGTTGTTAATATATTGAAATGAAGTGAACTTTTTTCATGACGTTAATACATAAATGGACTATTTTCAATTAAAGTTTCGGAAGTATGTGTACCATTGTTTTCGTGTTATACATGAAATATCAGGGGTCTAGTTAGAATAGTCCACAAGTGTAGTTGGTAGCGATAGTCCGATACATACATGGTGTTACAAAATCAGACAACAATGGCTGTAGTGCAAATGTGTATAATTTAAATAGCAAGGGAAGCTAGCATATATGATATATCTAAGTCAGAACACAGTGTCTTCCCAAATCGTCTTTTTACCCACTATATTCTAAATAAGTTAAAATGTTTTTTCCTTTTTGGACGGTACCGCTCAGGTACCGTCTATAGTAGTGGCAATTTTGAGAGGCATACAACAATTGGTTCCCGTTTTTCAAAACGCAAAACAGACTGAAAGCCGGTAATAAGTCAATTTTTTACACATTGACCCACTTACTTAGCGAAAAGTAGTTCCAAAGTTTACCGACCCTGATATATCATAAACGTTTCAATAAAATGAAATATTGAAAAGGTGACCTGCTAAAGTGGATTGTGAACTAATTAGCTGTTTCTGTGGAGATCTGATGGGTTTAAAGCAATGTTTTAATACACACTAGTTTGTTAATAGTTTTGGATTTATCGTAGATATGGTGTCATCTTTCTACGTACACCTCACTCTGTGCTTGGAAAATTATTTGGAAAATATCCCACTGTAGCAACAGTTTGTTTGGTTAAAATTCTGTAATATTCGTTCGCATTTAAAATCAAGCAAAGTTCAAGATGGCAGCGCCCTAGCTTGGATATCGTTCAAATACTGAAACATTCATGCAGTAGCGAAAACGGATAATAGGAAATGAATCAAATTCGGATAGAAAAAAGCTCTTTTCTGTTTAACTTTTTTTACATAGATGTCTATTGATATTAATGCAACTTTTTGCATCTCTGTAGGAGAGTTTTATCCAATTTATTCACATATCCCCAAAATCAAAGTATTCTAAACATTTGAAGATAAAGTCATGATCTACACTACCAAAGGCTGTTTGGAAGTCTGAGAAAAAAATCAATCCTTCGTCGTTATTGTTATTTATTTTTTCTATTACATCGTACAAGATTCTTATGTTTTCACCAATATATCTTTCTTTGATGAATCCAGTTTGGTCTTTGTTTATTATATTATCAATTACTTTTTTCATTCTATTAGCTATTGATTGGGATGCTATTTTATAATTTATATTAAGGAGAGATATGTGTCGCAAGTTGTGAATTTCAGTCATTATTTATTTCGGAAGAAGAGTAATGACGCTTTGTTTTTGAAGTTCAGTTAGGTCTTTATTTTCAAATGAGTAATTGAGGGGATCTGTAAGGTATTGTTTTATGTCATTCCAGAATTTCCTTTTTTTCATTTCTTTTAAAGCCAGACCACATTCATATTCTCTCAATAGGTCTTCACATGTTTGTTTTGGTTCATTATTCAGCTCTTTATGTATATCTGGACAAAGATCTGCGTTGTTTATAATTTGTTATCTTTTTTATACAAATTGCTATTGAAGGAATGTATTTCATTTATAATTTCTTTTGTTTTCGTTTCGACTTTGCCATTATGTTCAATTTTGTTTATAATATTTTCTTTTGAAAGATTTTTCTCGAGATCTGCAAAGTATTTTGTATTTTTCTCGGCTCCCTCAATCCATTCAGCTTTTGTTCTTAAAATGCCCTTGATTGTTTCATCCAAGAAGTAGTTTTTCTCTTTTTGTGTATTTATTCTTGTAAAAGTGTATATTTTCCAGGGGATCTATTTATTTCTTTTTAAATCCTTTTGGTCTTGTTTTCTATTTGAGTATGTTCTCTTTTTTCCTACTGTGAATTCTATAGATTCATTTCTTATAGTGCTCTTCCCAAAGAGTATTTGGATTCGCTTCATTATTAATTTGTACAATTTCATTAATAGAGTTTCGTATAATATTTTGATACTCAGGATTAAGGAGTATGCTAATATTTAGTTTAAAGTACCCGGACCTTTCAAATTTACAATTGAGTGATCTGATCTATAGCCTGGCGCAATAGTGCATTTTGAAATGACATTGGTTGACGCTTGCATTTTGACGCTGAGGTTAAGAAGGCGAAGGGTCGTCATTGGTATAACATGCAGAAGAAATTGTTAAATGACTGTAACATTGATCAGTCAAAAATTTGGAAATAGATAGGTAAAATTGGTATCGGTCATAGTTTTAATACGTCGTTTTTACGGTGTTTTTGCTGTTGGTGCGTGTTGGTCGATGAGACCCCGATATCGCAGATTCCTGAGAATAAGGAAATATATATTAGAACTCCAATTTTGTTTTAAAGTACAGTTTTATTAAATTCTATAAGCTCACAGTACAAACTATTCAAACAGCAGACTCATACATAATGATATTGTCAAAGAAACACAATTACTAACAGAATTATTAAAAAGACATATTTCTAAACTTGATCTGTAATTAATAAAGTCATATAATCTAACTTCCCAAAAATCTTTATAAGTGAATGCTGATTATTGAGTCATACAAGAAGAAATAAAATAACTACAGTTTTCACAAACTTCAATTCAAGTGGATGTGATTCGGATAAAGCATTTATATAAATCGTGAAATACATAAACATTTCTTAGAAAATGATTTCTTAATCGACTCAACTCACCTTTTATTTCTGTTTCGAAACAAATCAAGATTACTTCTTAGATAGTTCTTCATACTTTCTGATAGCAATTATAAAATGCAAAATTGCGATATGTTCATGTAAATAAAAACCGCTACCTCCACTTAGGAGTGTACTGTATCAAGGGTACTAGCCCCGCAAAAAATTGACGAGATCCAAAACGGATTTCGGTAAATTCTCCAAAATTCAGTGGATTTCGGTAAGGTTACGTAAAAGCTCAGGAAAACTATACCCGATTTTTTATAACCCATTCATTTTAAGCGATTGCAAGTACAATTTACCACATGATAGTGTCATGAGTTATTTCCCTTTATCCATTCCATAGTTATCTCCCTTTATCCCTTCTGTAAGTATACGTATATATAATAATGTGAAATATTCTCTTGTGTGTACTATTGTATTCATATACAATAGAAGAGATCAAGGGAGAGAACTCTAGCAGGGATGAAGGGAAAGAACTCGTGACACTCTCATGTGTAATTTACATAAAACAAATGTACTAATTTGTTTATGAAAGAACATATGTAGTATAACCACTCCAAAGCGACCCTCTTTTGAGAAACAACCTCTCTTCAACAACCGTGTATTCGTCTCCCGTAGTTAGAATTTTCTGTCAATTTAACCTCTCAGAACCACTTAACAACAGTCACACTTTTCGCCTTTCCAAGGGTACCGCTCTGGAGGGATACTACTGTATAACACATAAATCTAAATTACTGAACTGTATAAAGCTGTCATTGATTCGGCAAAATGCATATCGACGATATCGATATATCGGATGAGAAATATCGTCGATACATCGATAAATCTATCAAGTATTCTTCACTAAAATGTCTGCTGTTGCAAAGTTATACGGACTAGACTGGAAAAAACTCGAGAAAGTTAAAATGATTCCTATTGATGATACTTTCTCTAGTATTCTCCAAAAACATTTTACTTTCTGAATAAACAAAGTTCTTATTTGTTTTTATTAGTTTGTGTTTGCTTCGTTCGTGTTACATCGCCATTACAGGATATTTGTTTTGTAGTATGTTGGTATTTTTTATCAGAAGCTCTGTGAGTTGCAATCTGTTTGATTATATAAGCGTTAAGGCATGGTTTTGCATGTCTATGTTCACTGATGTTGCGACGTTCGGTCAAATGTTTCATCGTTTCGTTTGTTCATTTGTTTTCATCAGGTTTTACACCGGGTTTCAACAATTGTCCAATGATATATACGGCGGCGAGTATCGTTTTCAGTTAAATACGGCGGTCAATAAATAAGTGTTGGTGGGTATCAAATTCATTCGAACTCATCATTCAGACAACAACTGACAATTTTTCACAAGCTAAGTTTGATACCAGAAAGGAAGTTCCTAGGCTTGGTAAAGGGAATGGTTGTTCGGTAATGTGATACATTATGTGCATGACAAGATATTTATTTGGAAGTGTTTGTTGCTCCCTCCGTAGTCGGGGCGTCTACATGTATATCGTATTGACATAACCTACACGTTTACTGTCTATTTGATCTTGTCACGAAACCTGTGCAAGTCGTAAAACAAAATCATCTATGGGGTAATACTATATCTAGGGTATTTTAGGGCAAATTGCTCGGGATTTTCGTGTGTAGCTAGTCACGTGGTCTAAGTCGGATAGATATTTCATGGAGTTGTCTTACAGACGAGGTTTGATACACCAGTTGTTAAAGCTCGAGATTGTTTAACTTTGCATGACCACGTTGTTCTTATGGTGCGTGTGCTAGGAACTCCACGTGGTATCCATGACAACATACCGGACGGTACAGTGAAGAAATACTGACCAACATTGTGTTATTGCGATGAGTTCTTATTTCATACTGGACGGAATTTGATAAATTAATAGCAGTTTCTAAAATATGGATTACTAAGTTTGCATTGAAGTGATAGTGTGTTTGCACGCCTACGAATATGCTATCTACAAATTAATATATATATTCAACCAAATGATTAATGGTTTGATCCTTCAAAAGTTTGTGATAAAATGTTTCGTGGTGATCTGAATGTACCATAATATACTATACTGATTACCTCAGGTAATCAAAAGACGTCTGACTCGAGGCCGCCTAACATGGAGTTAAGGCGGAACATAACGAGTTTCTGCAATCTGATTGATCGACATGGTGTGAAGTCGCCATATTACAAACAGGCAATCGATGGATGTGGCTACAGGCTTCTTGATTGAATTGGTAAGTTTTACAGTGTTCTTTTCATGGTTTTTGTTGCAACTTTACCATAATTGATTATTTATTACTATGGCATAAGTTTTATTGGTGAATTATTTGATTGCATATGCATAAAGTCGTTCCGACTAAATTTCAATCGGCCCCTATATAAAAAGTGCTACGGGAAAATGACGATATCCCGTATGACTCCGCATTTGACAGAAAATGAAGGTAAAACGTGAAGAATACAAATGCTTGGAGATATGTGTAGGACTAGAACAATTCCCTATCATGGATTCAGCTATGTGTATTGCTAAGAAATGTATGATGGTAGCAGGGGCTGATCCAGGATTTGGTCATGGGGTAGATACTTTTTGGTCATTTTTTGGTTTTGCTCAAGCCTTATAAAACGATAATGACAAAGTGTTTTTTATAAGTTATTGAACATAAAACCAATTCAGAATTGGTTTTTTAAAAATCTTATAATTAAATAAATTGAAGTTTTATAACGAAGTGACCAACAAATTAACTGAACCCTGAATCTGAACGATTACTGTATAACTAGGAAGTAGTTCTTAGAAATGTTGAAGTCCCAAATTTAAGCCTGTCTCTGGCTGTACTGATTGATTCAATGTCAGCTGCATTTATTGTTACTGTGTAACTTTTGTGTCATTTCTGATCACTGAACCAGTGATTTCTCTTTGCACCAGTTCGGCAATGTCGACAGTTGTGTATTGAAAATTTGGACAGTGACTGTATACATTGAATGATAGCCGAAAAGTTCCCAGTTGATGTTGGTGTTTTCTTGGTGTGAATTTACTGTAATTTGGAACCTAGAGGTTGCATATAGCTGGGCCTATGTTGTGGAGTTCACAATTTCAGTGTGAAACTTATACTTATACTTTTACTATTGAATAAAGGTGGCGAAAAAGCACCGGGCCGACATGTAGTTGCTTTATCATAGCTTGTCTTATGATGGTGGACATAGGCAGTGTCTTGTGTAGTTGCTTTATCACAGTTTGTCTGATGATGGTGGACATAGGCAATGTCTTGTGTAGTTGCTTTATCACAGTTTGTCTGATGATGGTGGACATAGGCAGTGTCTTGTGTAGTTGCTTTATCACAGCTTGCCTGATGACCGTGGACATAGGCAGTGTCTTGTGTAGTTGCTTTCACATAGCTTGTCTGATGATGGTGGACATAGGCAGTGTCTTGTGTAGTTGCTTTAACATAGCTTGTCTGATGATGGTGGACATAGGCAGTGTCTTGTGTAGTTGCTTTATCATAGCTTGTCTGATGACGGTGGACATAGGCAGTGTCTTGTGTAGTTGCTTTATCACAGTTTGTCTGATGATGGTGGACATAGGCAGCGTCTTGTGTAGTTGCTTTATAATAGCTTGTCTGATGACGGTGGACATAGGCAATGTCTTGTGTAGTTGCTTTAACACAGCTTGTCTGATGACGGTGGACATAGGCAGTGTTTTGTGTAGTTGCTTTATCACAGCTTGTCTGATGATGGTGGACATAGGCAGTGTCTTGTGTAGTTGCTTTAACACAGCTTGTCTGATGACGGTGGACATAGGCAGTGTCTTGTGTAGTTGCTTTATCACAGCTTGTCTGATGACGGTGGACATAGGCAGTGTCTTGTGTAGTTGCTTTAACACAGCTTGTCTGATGACGGTGGACATAGGCAGTGTCTTGTGTAGTTGCTTTAACACAGCTTGTCTGATGACGGTGGACATAGGCAATGTCTTGTGTAGTTGCTTTATCACAGCTTGTCTGATGACGGTGGACATAGGCAGTGTCTTGTGTAGTTAATTTAACATAGCTTGTCTGATGATGGTGGACATAGGCAGTGTCTTGTGTAGTTGCTTTAACATAGCTTGTCTGATGACGGTGGACATATGCAGTGTCTTGTGTAGTTGCTTTATCATAGTTTGTCTGATGATGGTGGACATAGGCAGTGTCTTGTGTAGTTGCTTTATCACAGTTTGTCTGATGATGGTGGACATAGGCAGTGTCTTGTGTAGTTGCTTTATCATAGCTTGTCTGATGACGGTGGACATAGGCAATGTCTTGTGTAGTTGCTTTAACACAGATTGTCTGATGACGGTGGACATAGGCAGTGTCTTGTGTAGTTGCTTTAACATAGCTTGTCTGATGATGGTCGACATAGGCAGTGTTTTGTGTAGTTGCTTTATCACAGCTTGTCTGATGATGGTGGACATAGGCAGTGTCTTGTGTAGTTGCTTCAACACAGCTTGTCTGATGATGGTGGACATAGGCAGTGTCTTGTGTAGTTGCTTTAACACAGCTTGTCTGATGACGGTGGACATAGGCAGTGTCTTGTGTAGTTGCTTTATCACAGCTTGTCTGATGACGGTGGACATAGGCAGTGTCTTGTGTAGTTGCTTTAACACAGCTTGTCTGATGACGGTGGACATATGCAGTGTCTTGTGTAGTTGCTTTAACACAGCTTGTCTAATGACGGTGGACATAGGCAATGTCTTGTGTAGTTGCTTTAACATAGCTTGTCTGATGACGGTGGACATAGGCAGTGTCTTGTGTAGTTGCTTTATCATAGCTTGTCTGATGATGGTGGACATAGGCAGTGTCTTGTGTAGTTGCTTTAACACAGCTTGTCTGATGACGGTGGACATAGGCAATGTCTTGTGTAGTTGCTTTAACATAGCTTGTCTGATGACGGTGGACATAGGCAGTGTCTTGTGTAGTTGCTTTAACACAGCTTGTCTGATGACGGTGGACATAGGCAGTGTCTTGTGCAGTTGCTTTAACACAGCTTATCTGATGACGGTGGACATAGGCAGTGTCTTGTATAGTTGCTTTATCATAGCTTGTCTGATGATGGTGGACATAGGCAATGTCTTGTGTAGTTGCTTTATCATAGCTTGTCTGATGATGGTGGACATAGGTAGTGTCTTGTGTAGTTGCTTTATCACAGCTTGTCTGATGATGGTGGACATAGGCAGTGTCCTGTGTAGTTGCTTTAACACAGCTTGTCTGATGACGGTGGACATAGGCAGTGTCTTGTGTAGTTGCTTTATCACAGCTTGTCTGATGACGGTGGACATAGGCAGTGTCTTGTGTAGTTGCTTTAACACAGCTTGTCTGATGACGGTGGACATAGGCAGTGTCTTGTATAGTTGCTTTATCATAGCTTGTCTGATGATGGTGGACATAGGCAATGTCTTGTGTAGTTGCTCTATCATAGCTTGTCTGATGATGGTGGACATGGGCAGTGTCTTGTGTAGTTGCTTTATCATAGCTTGTCTGATGATGGTGGATATAGGCAGTGTCTTGTGTAGTTGCTTTAACACAGCTTGTCTGATGACGGTGGACATAGGCAGTGTCTTGTATAGTTGCTTTATCATAGCTTGTCTGATGATGGTGGACATAGGCAATGTCTTGTGTAGTTGCTTTATCATAGCTTGTCTGATGATGGTGGACATGGGCAGTGTCTTGTGTAGTTGCTTTATCAGAGCTTGTCTGATGATGGTGGACATAGGCAGTGTCTTGTGTAGTTGCTTTATCATAGCTTGTCTGATGATGGTGGACGTAGGCAATGTCTTGTGTAGTTGCTTTATCATAGCTTGTCTGATGATGGTGGACATAGGCAATGTCTTGTGTAGTTGCTTTAACACAGCTTGTCTGATGACGGTGGACATAGGCAGTGTCTTGTGCAGTTGCTTTAACACAGCTTATCTGATGACGGTGGACATAGGCAGTGTCTTGTATAGTTGCTTTATCATAGCTTGTCTGATGATGGTGGACATAGGCAATGTCTTGTGTAGTTGCTTTATCATAGCTTGTCTGATGATGATGGACATAGGCAGTGTCTTGTGTAGTTGCTTTATCACAGCTTGTCTGATGATGGTGGACATAGGCAGTGTCCTGTGTAGTTGCTTTAACACAGCTTGTCTGATGACGGTGGACATAGGCAGTGTCTTGTGCAGTTGCTTTAACACAGCTTATCTGATGACGGTGGACATAGGCAGTGTCTTGTATAGTTGCTTTATCATAGCTTGTCTGATGATGGTGGACATAGGCAATGTCTTGTGTAGTTGCTTTATCATAGCTTGTCTGATGATGGTGGACATAGGCAGTGTCTTGTGTAGTTGCTTTATCACAGCTTGTCTGATGATGGTGGACATAGGCAGTGTCCTGTGTAGTTGCTTTAACACAGCTTGTCTGATGACGGTGGACATAGGCAGTGTCTTGTGTAGTTGCTTTATCACAGCTTGTCTGATGACGGTGGACATAGGCAGTGTCTTGTGTAGTTGCTTTAACACAGCTTGTCTGATGACGGTGGACATAGTCAGTGTCTTGTATAGTTGCTTTATCATAGCTTGTCTGATGATGGTGGACATAGGCAATGTCTTGTGTAGTTGCTCTATCATAGCTTGTCTGATGATGGTGGACGAGGGCAGTGTCTTGTGTAGTTGCTTTATCATAGCTTGTCTGATGATGGTGGACATAGGCAGTGTCTTGTGTAGTTGCTTTAACACAGCTTGTCTGATGACGGTGGACATAGGCAGTGTCTTGTATAGTTGCTTTATCATAGCTTGTCTGATGATGGTGGACATAGGCAATGTCTTGTGTAGTTGCTTTATCATAGCTTGTCTGATGATGGTGGACATGGGCAGTGTCTTGTGTAGTTGCTTTATCAGAGCTTGTCTGATGATGGTGGACATAGGCAGTGTCTTGTGTAGTTGCTTTATCATAGCTTGTCTGATGATGGTGGACGTAGGCAATGTCTTGTGTAGTTGCTTTATCATAGCTTGTCTGATGACGGTGGACATGGGCAGTGTCTTGTGTAGTTGCTTTATCACAGCTTGTCTGATGACGGTGGACATAGGCAGTGTCTTGTGTAGTTGCTTTATCACAGCTTGTCTGATGATGGTGGACATAGGCAGTGTCTTGTGTAGTTGCTTTATCATAGCTTGTCTGATGATGGTGGACATAGGCAATGTCTTGTGTAGTTGCTTTAACACAGCTTGTCTGATGACGGTGGACATAGGCAGTGTCTTGTATAGTTGCTTTATCATAGCTTGTCTGATGATGGTGGACATAGGCAATGTCTTGTGTAGTTGCTTTATCACAGCTTGTCTGATGATGGTGGACATAGGCAGTGTCTTGTGTAGTTGCTTTATCATAGCTTGTCTGATGATGGTGGACATAGGCAATGTCTTGTGTAGTTGCTTTAACACAGCTTGTCTGATGATGGTGGACATAGGCAGTGTCTTGTGTAGTTGCTTTAACACAGCTTGTCTGATGACGGTGGACATAGGCAGTGTCTTGTGTAGTTGCTTTATCACAGCTTGTCTTATGATGGTGGACATAGGCAGTGTCTTGTGTAGTTGCTTTATCATAGCTTGTCTTATGATGGTGGACATAGGCAGTGTCTTGTGTAGTTGCTTTAACATAGTTTGTCTGATGACGGTGGACATAGGCAGTGTCTTGTATAGTTGCTTTATCATAGCTTGTCTGATGATGGTGGACATAGGCAGTGTCTTGTGTAGTTGCTTTATCATAGCTTGTCTGATGATGGTGGACATAGGCAGTGTCTTGTGTAGTTGCTTTAACATAGTTTGTCTGATGACGGTGGACATAGGCAGTGTCTTGTGTAGTTGCTTTAACACAGCTTGTCTGATGACGGTGGACATAAGCAATGTATGCCACAGACTTACTCATTCATTTATGTGTTTCTACCAAACATTGTACACTTTTGTTACCACAGGAACAACATACTTCAAAACAGAAGAAACAGGGTTAAAATAGGTGTGCGAAGTTGGCGCGTAGTTCGTAAGTCGTAGATCAACCAAAGTTTGGTCGACCTGGGTCGTAGGTCGCAGATTAACCACATTTGGTCGACGTGGGTCGTATGTCGTAGATCAACCAAATTTGGTCGACCTGGGTCGTTGGTCGTACATCAACCAAATTTGGTCGACCTGAACAGACTAAACCTCTTTGTTGACATTAATTTGTAATTTTGTTCCATGACAACTAACACTGCATACCAAATAATGATATGTAACTATTTCACTAGTTGAAATGCAATTCTCCAATTTGCTAGCTTTTTTTATATTGAGATTTTACAGGATATTCACGCACTTTAGTAATATTCGAAGATATACATAAATTATTGACAATTGCTTGCTCATTGAGACAATTATAAATTTCAATATAATCACAACATTTATTATTTTATTAAAGTAAGCTTTATTATGTTATATTCTGAAAATTATTATCCCTAAATTGAGTCACTTCGTACCTATGCCATTTTGTCCCGGAGTCACTTCGTACCCAGATCACTTCGTACCTAGTCCACTTCGTACACGTGTCATTCGTACCCGAGTTAATTCGTACCCGGATCAATTCGTACCCAGGTCAATTCGTACTCGTGTCATTCGTACCCGGGTCAATTCGTACCCGGGTCAATTCGTACCCAGGTAAATTCGTACTCGTGTCATTCGCACCCGAGTCAATTCGTACCCGGGTCAATTCGTACCCGGGTCAGTTCGTACCCGGGTCAATTCGTACCCAGGTAAATTCGTACTCGTGTCATTCGCACCAAGTCAATTCGTACCCGGGTCAATTCGTACCCAGGTAAATTCGTACTCATGTCATTCGTACCCGGGTCAATTCGTACCCGAGTCAATTCGTACTCATGTCATTCGTACCCAAGTCAATTCGTACTCGTTTCATTCGTACCCGGGTCAATTCGTACCCGGGTCAATTCGTACCCTGGTCAATTCGTACCCATGTAAATTCGTACCCGGGTCAATTCGTACCCGGGTCAATTCGTACTCATGTCATTTCATTCGTACCCAAGTCAATTCGTACTCGTTTTATTCGTACCCGGGTCAATTCGTACCCGGGTCAATTCGTACCCTGGTCACTTCGTACTCATGTCATTCGTACCCAGGTCAATTCGTACTCGTTTCATTCGTATCCGGGTCAATTCGTACCCGGGTCAATTCGTACCTTGGTAAATTCGTACTTGTTTCATTCGTACCCGGGTCAATTCGTACTCGTGTCATTCGTACCCAGGTCAATTTCATTTCATATAGTGTTCAGCCCAGTTTAGGCCTATTGTTGCCAGCTGTCCTTTGATCTTTTCCATCCATTAATTCTCCCCCCCCCCCTCCTTCACTTTCCCATTTGGTTTTCCTAGTTATTCCTTATGGTCTGCCAGTCCATTTCTTGCACCTCTGTTCCTAATAACGTATGTACCATTTAACCTGCTCAAGTGCTTTATGTATTATGGATTGTTGTTTTCCCGGAGGTCTGTGTGGGGAGGCACTGTCTTATGTACGTGGTGTTCCCTGCAGCAACTTATTCTCTCTTTTTAATTAGGCAAACTTGTAAATGGAATTATACAGCCTAATCTGTATACAACTAATCCCACTATGAGTGAACTCGCTTACAGTGAAAACCCGCTTTTAGTGAAATACTTTTTTAAGTCCTGGTCAGCTCTTTGTGAGTTCTTGTGTAAATCGTGTGGATACATTAAACCCGTTTTCTATTAATAAAATTGTTGGGCTCAATTGCATTGTAATTTGGATCACCGGAAGTCATAAATGTCTGAACAGTCGCCTTAATTGCCGGAACGATCCCTGTAATTAGCTCTATGCAAACATCGGATATGATTGGTCAGTCAGATAATTTGTTTTCAGAGATTATAAATATTAGAACGGCAGTAATTACTTGATCATCCTTACCATCAAACATAGTTCGAGCTTTTTTGTGTTTATTCAGAACGCAATTCAAAAAAAGAATTTTTGAGATATTTTTATTAAATTGGTCACATCTCAAAAAATATGTTTAAACTATTTTTTTATCTTGAATTTCATGTTATTCATTTGAAACTATATTCGTATGTAGTAAGTTATTGTATGTGTTTAGCCTATTGTTCTGTGACATTGCATGTTTGTACTTTTATCCCACTGTATTCTAGGGCTACATACCGGAATTCGATATTTATCATATACCAATATTTAAGATTCGATCAGTGTGTCATATGAACGTTTCCATATTAGACAAATATCAAAATGCAAATATGTCTGAACTTTCTTCATAAAACGTTTAGTGAGCAATAAGTACCATAGGTACCTTACTAATATTCTCAATTTGCTTTGTACCTGATTCTGGATTGAAATTTGGACACAGTATGAACAGAAATAAAGATTCATGTGCTAGCGAAGACTGTGGTAATTTTAGATATGTCTTCACTGTGAATGTTTGCACCAGAGAATACCTTTTTGGACGGTACCGCTCAGGTACCGTCTATAGTAGTGGCAATTTTGAGAGGCATACAACAATTGGTTCCCGTTTTTCAAAACGCAAAACAGACTGAAAGTCGGTAATAAGTCAATTTTTTTACACATTGACCCACTTACTTAGCGAAAAGTAGTTCCAAAGTTTACCGACCCTGATATATCATAAACGTTTCAATAAAAGGAAATATTGAAAAGGTGACCTGCTAAAGTGGATTGTGAACTAATTAGCTGTTTCTGTGGAGATCTGATGGGTTTAAAGCAATGTTTTAATACACACTAGTTTGTTTATAGTTTTGGATTTATCGTAGATATGGTGTCATCTTTCTACGTACACCTCACTCTGTGCTTGGAAAATTATTTGGAAAATACCCCACTGTAGCAACAGTTTGTTCGGTTAAAATTTTGTAATATTCGTTCGCATTTAAAATCAAGCAAAGTTCAAGATGGCAGCGCCCTAGCTTGGATATCGTTCAAATACTGAAACATTCATGCAGTAGCGAAAACGGATACTAGGAAATGAATCAAATTCGGATAGAAAAAAGCGAGCATGGAGCTGTATAATATGTGTTTGGTCTGTCTATAATTCTGATCAACACATACGTGTACGATTCGATGCTTCGTTATAAACGTCTTGATTGGGAAAATGCATTAATCTAGGATAGCATGGAAGAAAAGCCCCACAACTAGATGTTAGAACACACAATGATTTTACTCTTAAATTAGTGCTGATATAATTTAATATGTCATTTTTTAATTAAATATTCACGGACGTTACATAAAGGGTCTGATATCTTTATATTTAATTTATTTTCAATTGTGACAAACATTTCACTTGTTTTACAAGGTTCTACCATTATTACTGACCATTTTTCTTTATTTCGGTTTGAAAATCTAGCATTTCTAGGACAAGTCAATTTGAAGATCTCTTGGAAAAAATGTTTACTATTTTTCAATAATTTTTATTTTTTTCGCATTTCTGACTTATGTTTTAGTTTTGTTTCATATTCCATGCAAACCATCTTACCTATACATGTATACACATACTTTGATATTATAAAACTGTCTAGTTACAAAACGGAAACTTGTATGCAACGAGTTGCCAGCTTGGCTACAGAGACGAGTGGTACCGTCCCACAGCACTTTTGTGCTTTGATTAGTATTATTTTTGGTTAATTAATTCAGGTATATAAGATCCTTCAAAATTGTTTTGAATGTATATTCGATAACTATCGCATTTATTAAAAAGAAATAGGCATTGCGTATGTTACGGGAAAACTCAAACCACACCACGCAGTTAATGACCGCCCCTATCGGTGCATTACCCAGACTGTAAAGGGAGGCCACTGTGTAGAAGATTATACTCAAGCGAATAAGAGTAACCTTCCTTTAAACGTTTTAGACGACTTGATGCAAAATGTATTTTTTGTTTGAATAAACACAATCTCAGTAAAAAACGAAAGTATTTTATAGCACATTTTGTATGTCATTTTAATGAGACTTGTATAACACGAAATTTAGAGGACTATCCATCCACCATACACTCTGTTTACTACAAACTGAGCACTTTCAAAGGCTATAGCCTTGCCATGTGTTTTGACAAGTTTATCAGTATACACATTTATGGATTAACTATATACACTGTATAGTAAATGTGTACATGTAGACTTTTGATGATGTTTTATATCATGGTAAATGCTCACACAATTCTATTTTTTTTGAAAGGAGAGAAAGTATAGGGACTACTAGCTTATGCTATCGAGTTTTTTTTTCGAAATAATATCAATAAAAATATAAAAAAACAAGATTTTCTGTACTCATCACTTGTTTCTGGTGTTGTTATTTTGGAATACAAAATTAATTTTAGGTTGTTTTGTGTATCATTTTAATAGGAATTGTATAACACGAAATTTAGAGGCCTATCCATCCACCATACAATATGTTTACTGTAAACTGAGCACTTACGGTGTTTTACTGCATTTTGTTTCCGAATCACATGCTTACAGGGTGTTATTATATCCAGAACAGAAGTCAGCCATACTTGTTCCTGTATGTTTACTTCCAAAGATTCAGCACATTGAAATGTCGCCGACACGGTTCACAACGGCAATGACGTAATTCCCGATTCGCTATCTGTTTGGGCGTATTCAAGTAATCGGCTTCTTAGCGGAGAAGATAACGTTTTCTGATTACAATATTTTAGAAATAAGTTCGAATACATATCGCCAAAACAAACGTCGGGAAAATCTGACGATCCAAAGCGCGCAAACTATCGTAACTGAATGTAATAAATGATCATTCCAGTTTTGATATAGTGAAATGTGAATAAGATCTAAGAATTAGCTCCAGAGATGTTGTGGTTACAGCAAAAGTTGACGTATAACGACCGTGGGACGAAGACCACGCAGAACAGCATAGTCTGAACAATGTTACAATATCATTCACGCTTCTGGTGCACATATAGTTCAACGTCTGCTCGGTTAGCTCATTCTACCAAGTACTTGACAACCAATCTAGAGGTCGTTGGTTCGACCCGGTGGGCGTTTTTCTACGCGACAATTTGGTTGAAGCTAATTCATCTCGGAAGTAAACTGTTCTTGACCCCGTATCCATATAGAGAGCAGACAGTTTCTTCCAGAGGAACCGGTTAGTATTGGTTGGTAACCTAGGAACACTAGTTAAGTCAGCTGACCGCACTTCTTCGGATGCCCACGTTCGCTTGCTACGCTTCATTATATCATACTGTATTGATATCACAGTGCTTCCGAGAGTGCCGACGATGCTGACTGCCGGACATGACTGAAATAATTGTGATTTACGGGGTCAAACTCTAAAACAAGCAAACATAAATATATGCATAATCAATAATTTTTATATAGAACTATGGAGGGGAGAGATTGGGACTGGAGATTTATTTCGGATAGTATCAGGAATTCGGATAGATAGTTGCCGCATGAACGGGGTCAGACTGCATTGGCATCGCGTTTCATTCATACGAAGTGAAAATACTCGAATTTGTGGTAGCTTTAGCACCGTGTAAACTACAAAATAATAATCCCTCCCCCCTATAATACATAGCGGAACAGAAGAGATACTTCTCATCAATGTTTGAAGTCAATGATTCTCTTTATGTAAGACATATTTCTCCATATTTCATTATTCTATCTAAAATGGCCGTATTCAACGGAAGACATTACTTCAATCTTTGCGTTACCATATTTTGGTAATGGAGACGTAAATTTTATTTGACGGCAAAACAAATTGTCTCCAGCATTGGTAAATTGTTAGAACAGACTATCCCTCTACGGTATTGTCTTAAACATCCAACATCAATAATAACAGACGTGAGGTGATTATTCATTTATAAAAGTCGCTTTTGTCATTTATTAACAAGGCACGCTGGTTCAGGGTAAGATAGTCTGACATCTGCCCTGCGTTCAGTAAAGGACTATTTGCGGCAATTTGGTTCCCCGTGTTCAGTCAATGTAATACGGTGGGCCAGGGATACAAAACAAAACGTGAGCGACTGTTAGCCGTAACTGAACGCAGGGCTGATCTTAAGGTCTTGAGAACAAATGCCGTCATGGGAGGAAGACGTAGTGATCGGGAAGTAGAGCGCCGGAAACCTGATCAGAAGGTCGTGAATTCGAGCCCCACAATCCCTACTTTACTAATTTAGGCGCAAATACTGGTTAGTAACCCAGGAAGAGGTATCGAGAGTAATGAGTATAAGTTGTAAGAACTTGTTTCACATTCGATGTAAAATAAATAATTTTAGATTTATATACCGTCATGGGACCGATTTTTCACTCGTCTTCCCGATCCTTTAAATAGATGCAAATACATGTACTGGTTAAAGTTAAGATTTGTATAACTATAAAAAATGCAAATACATTTAAAGGTATTTACTTGACATTGATACATACATTTGAAGGTATTTGCTTGACATTGATACATACATTTGAAGGTATATTTACTTGACATTGATACATACATTTGAAGGTATTTGCTTGACATTGATACATACATTTAAAGGTATTAACTTGACAGTGATACATACATTTAAAGGTACATGTATTTGCTTGACATTAATACATACGTATGAAGGTATTAACTTGACATTGATACATACATAAGAAGGTATTTACTTGACATTGATACATACATTTGAAGGTATTTGCTTGACATTGATACATACATTTGAAGGTATTTGCTTGACATTGATACATACATTTGAAGGTATTTGCTTGACATTGATACATACATAAGAAGGTATTTACTTGACATTGATACATACATTTGAAGGTATTTACTTGACATTGATACATAGATACGTTTATTTCCTCCAAGTTGGAGAGCAGAACAGTATATACAGTTTTAACAAAACAAAACAAACATTATTTACTAATATCAACGGAACAAATATCAATGTATATATGATGAATGTACACGTAGTATATTCCTGAGACTAGGGATTAAATATTTTAAACATCAATACATGCATCGGTTATACAAAAGAATGGTTAAATAGGCACATATTGTCCAAGTTCTAAATAATGTTAAGTCTAGACATCTTTTGAATTAAGAATAACCAATTAGCTTGGAAAAAATGACTGTAAACACACTTTTGTCTTTCCGAAAACGTAACAAAGACAGTAGTATGACGTACAACGTGATTGGATTTAAGCTTAAATTGATTAGAGCCTGACTGAAATGGAAAGAAGGCAGTAGCAAAATACTATCTAAACCTTAACAAGGTAAGGTACCTTAAGTGCAATGCTTACTTTACTTTTATTCCTCCAGTATTGAAGATCAAAACATATATACATATATTTCATACAGTGTAAATGGTTTGCATTATACATAACTCTAATAATAAATATCTTACCACATAGATTGCGATAAGTATGCATTAGTATACACAGCAACAATAACCAAGTATTGATAACCATAATGTATGCGATTCTGTATATGTCCATGAGTCTGTATGTCTGTGTGCGTGTTTGTGTGTGTGTGTGTGTGTGTGTGTGTGTGTGTGTGTGTGTAATGCTTGTTCGTGCGTGGGTGCGTACGTGCGTGCGTGCGAGATAACGTAAATTATAAACATCTCATGTTAGTAATGCATTATATCAGAGATAAAGTCAATATCATAAAAGAACATGTATTCAATCAATTACCGGAACTATAAAAAATGACACATACATTTAAAGGTATTTACTTGACATTGATACATACATTTGAAGGTATTTGCTTGACATTGATACATACATTTGAAGGTATATTTACTTGACATTGATACATACATTTGAAGCTATTTACTTGACATTGATACGTACATTTGAAGGTAGTTTTCTTTCATAGCTTGTCTGATGATGGTGGACATGGGCAGTGTCTTGTGTAGTTGCTTTATCACAGCTTGTCTGATGACGGTGGACATAGACAGTGTCTTGTGTAGTTGCTTTATCACAGCTTGTCTGATGATGGTGGACATAGGCAGTGTCTTGTGTAGTTGCTTTAACACAGCTTGTCTGATGATGGTGGACATAGGCAGTGTCTTGTGTAGTTGCTTTATCACAGCTTGTCTGATGATGGTGGACATAGGCAGTGTCTTGTGTAGTTGCTTTATCACATCTTGTCTGATGATGGTGGACTTAGGCAATGTCTTGTGTAGTTGCTTTAACACAGTTTGTCTGATGACATTTATTATTTTATTGAAGTAAGCTTTATTATGTTATATTCTGAAAATTATTATCCCTAAATTGAGTCACTTCGTACCTATGCCATTTTGTCCCGGAGTCACTTCGTACCCAGATCACTTCGTACCTAGTCCACTTCGTACACGTGTCTTGTGTAGTTGCTTTAACACAGTTTGTCTGATGACGGTGGACATAGGCAGTGTCTTGTGTAGTTGCTTTAACACAGTTTGTCTGATGACGGTGGACATAGGCAGTGTCTTGTGTAGTTGCTTTATCACAGCTTGTCTGATGATGGTGGACATAGGCAGTGTCTTGTTTAGTTGCTTTAACATAGCTTGTCTGATGACGGTGGACATAGGCAGTGTCTTGTGTAGTTGCTTTATCATAGCTTGTCTGATGATGGTGGACATAGGCAGTGTCTTGTGTAGTTGCTTTAACACAGCTTGTCTGATGATGGTGGACATAGGCAGTGTCTTGTGTAGTTGCTTTAACACAGCTTGTCTGATGACGGTGGACATAAGCAATGTATGCCACAGACTTACTCATTCATTTATGTTAAATGGACGTAGCACACATGTAACATATATAAATCTATACTAGGGACAATATTTAAGGGAACCCCTTTGACTTTTCAGAGTACGTGACAATACAAAGCTGTTTTAAAACCGGGCGTTGGTATCGAACGCGTGTAATAAAAGTGCTCAAACTTCACACATTTCTCGTGCATATCGTGTTATTCAAGGTTACAAACTGTTGTTTCTCACACTTGCCGTTAGACAACACATCTGAAAGGTTTATTTGTTAAGTGCAAAGAAGGAAAATGCCTCCTAAAGTGTACATGACGGAAAATGAGAAATGGCGTGCAATTGGCATGTTGGAAGATGGGCAATCCCAGAACTCAATTGCTAGACACTTTGGTAAATCCAAAAGTGTAATTTCGCGACTGGTGTCACGTTATCGACAGACGGGTGGGGTCAAGATTAGGGATGGGAGGGGGGGGGGGGCCTAAAAAGACATCTCCTCGGCAGGATCGGTATCTGCGCATCATTGCGTTAAGGAACCGATTCATTTCGGCACCAGAATTGAGGGATACATTCAGGGGTGTCACGGGAATTCGACTTTGTAAGTCAAATGTTCATAACAGTGGGGTGGGGCTTAAAGCAAAATGTCCATTCAAAGGTATGCATCTGACAATGGCACATAAACGCCTTAGGAATCAGTGGGCACAACGTCATATAGGGCGGCAACAGCGTCATTGGCGATACACGACGTTCTCGGATGAATCACGATTCTGTTTGAACTTCACTGATGGTCGAAAACGTGTTTGGAGGAGAGTTGGGGAGAGGTACCATCCTGCAACAGTCCAGCAGCACGATATGTATGGGGGTGGCTGTATCATGGTCTGGGCGGGCATCACGTACAACCAAAGGATGGAATAAATGATTGTACAAGATAACTTGACCGGCCAACGTTACGTTGATCAAATTTTACGTCCAGTGGTTGTTCCATTTGCCCAGCGCATTGGTGGAAACTTTGAGTTCCAGGACGACAACGCGCGCTCACACCGAGCCCGTGTTGCCGTCGACCTTCTGACACAGCAAGGTGTAAGAGCACTGCCGTGGCCAGCCAAATCCCCGGATATGTCACCTATTGAGCACATTTGGGATGTGTTAGGTCGCAGGGTGCGCAACAGACCCCAGCGTTGCAACAATTTGCAACAGCTTGGCCGGGCATTACAAGAGGAATGGCGACGGATTCCAAGGGAGATAAGCCGTCGCATAATCGCTAGCATGTCTAGAAGGTGTCGTGCATGCATCAATGCTCGAGGGGCATGGACCAGGTACTGATCCCCTTCGGGTATAAACATTCCTTATGCCATTGAAAGTTTGCTTCTTTCTAATTGAATTTGGGGGTTCCCTTAATTATTGTCCCTAGTATATTTCAGGATACATGGAGATGTTGTATGATGTACTACCCCTTGCGTCATGGTTACCTGTATTTTCTACCAAACATTGTACACTTTTGTTACCACAGGAACAACATACTTCAAAACAGAAGAAACAGGGTTAAAATAGGTGTGCGAAGTTGGCGCGTAGTTCGTAAGTCGTAGATCAACCAAAGTTTGGTCGACCTGGGTCGTAGGTCGCAGATTAACCACATTTGGTCGACGTGGGTCGTAGGTCGTAGATCAACCAAATTTGGTCGACCTGGGTCGTAGGTCGTACATCAACCAAATTTGGTCGACCTGAACAGACTAAACCTCTTTGTTGACATTAATTTGTAATTTTGTTCCATGACAACTAACACTGCATACCAAATAATGATATGTAACTATTTCACTAGTTGAAATGCAATTCTCCAATTTGCTACCTTTTTTATATTGAGATTTTACAGGTTATTCACGCACTTTAGTAATATTCGAAGATATAAATAAATTATTGACAATTGCTGGCTCATTGAGACAATTATAAATTTCAATATAATCACAACATTTATTATTTTATTGAAGTAAGCTTTATTATGTTATATTCTGAAAATTATTATCCCTAAATTGAGTCACTTCGTACCTATGCCATTTTGTCCCGGAGTCACTTCGTACCCAGATCACTTCGTGCCTAGTCCACTTTGTACTCATGTCATTCGTACCCAGGTCAATTCGTACTCGTTTCATTCGTACCCGGGTCAATTCTTACCCGGGTCAATTCGTACCAAGGTCAATTCGTACCAAGGTCAATTCGTACCCTGGTCACTTCGTACTATGTCATTCGTACCCAGGTCAATTCGTACTCGTTACATTCGTACCCGGGTCAATTCGTACCCGGGTCAATTCGTACCCAGGTAAATTCGTACTCGTGTCATTCGCACCCGAGTCAATTCGTACCCGGATCAATTCGTACCCGAGTCAATTCGTACTCTTGTCATTCGTACCCGGGTCAATTCGTACCCGGATCAATTCGTACCCGAGTCAATTCGTACTCTTGTCATTCGTACCCGGGTCAATTCGTACCCGGATCAATTCGTACCCGAGTCAATTCGTACTCGTGTCATTCGTACCCGGGTCAATTCGTACCCAGGTCACTTCGTACCCAGGTCAATTCGTACCCAGGTCACTTCGTACCCTGGTCACTTCGTATTCATGTCATTCGTACCCAGGTCAATTCGTACCCAGGTCAATTCGTACCCAGGTCAATTCGTACCCAGGTCACTTCGTACTCATGTCATTCGTACCCAGGTCAATTCGTACTCGTTTCATTCGTACCCGGGTCACTCCGTACCCAGGTCAATTCGTACCAAGGTCAATTCGTACTCGTTTCATTCGTACCCTGGTCACTTCGTACTCATGTCATTCGTCCCAGGTCAATTCGTACTCGTGTCATTCGTACCCAGGTCAATTCGTACTCGTTTCATTCGTACCCGGGTCACTTCGTACCCAGGTCAATTCGTACTCATGTCATTCGTACCCTGGTCACTTCGTACTCATGTCATTCGTACCCAGGTCAATTCGTACTCGTGTCATTCGTACCCAGGTCAATTCGTACTCGTTTCATTCGTACCCGGGTCACTTCGTACCCAGGTCAATTCGTACCCAGGTCAATTCGTACTCGTTTCATTCGTACCCTGGTCACGTCGTACTCATGTCATTCGTACCCAGGTCAATTCGTACCCGGGTAAATTCGTACCAAGGTCAATTCGTACCAAGCTCAATTCGTACCCTGGTCACTTCGTACTCATGTCATTCGTACCCAGGTCAATTCGTACTCGTTTCATTCGTACCCTGGTCACTTCGTACTCATGTCATTCGTACCCAGGTCAATTCGTACTCGTTTCATTCGTCCCGGGTCAATTCGTACCCAGGTCAATTCGTACTCGTTTCATTCGTACCCTGGTCACGTCGTACTCGTGTCATTCGTACCCAGGTCAATTCGTACTCGTGTCATTCGTACCCGGGTCAATTCGTACCCAGGTCAATTCGCACCCAGGTCAATTCGTACTCGTTTCATTCGTACCCTGGTCACGTCGTACTCATGTCATTCGTACCCAGGTCAATTCGTACCCGGGTAAATTCGTACCAAGGTCAATTCGTACCAAGCTCAATTCGTACCCTGGTCACTTCGTGCTCATGTCATTCGTACCCAGGTCAATTCGTACTCGTTTCATTCGTACCCTGGTCACTTCGTACTCATGTCATTCGTACCCAGGTCAATTCGTACTCGTTTCATTCGTACCCGGGTCAATTCGTACCAGGTCAATTCGTACTCGTTTCATTCGTACCCTGGTCACGTCGTGCTCGTGTCATTCGTACCCAGGTCAATTCGTACTCGTGTCATTCGTACCCAGGTCAATTCGTACTCGTTTCATTCGTACCCAGGTCAATTCGTACTCGTTTCATTCGTACCCAGGTCAATTCGTACTCGTGTCATCCGCACCCGGGTCAATTCGTACCCGGGTCATTTCGTACCCAGGTCAATTCGTACTCGTTTAATTCGTACCCAGGTCAGTTCGTACTCGTTTCATTTTGTACCTGGGTCACTTCGTACCCAGGTCAATTCGTACTCGTGTCATTCGTTCGCAGGTCGCTTCGTACTCGTGTCATTTCGTACCGGGGTCACTTCGTACTCGTGTCACTTCGTACCCAGGTCAATTCTTACTCGTGTCATTCGTACCCAGGTCAATTTCATTTCATATAGTGTTCAGCCCAGTTTAGGCCTATTGTTGCCAGCTGTCCTTTTCCATCCATTAATTCTCCCCCCTCCTTCACTGTCTCATTTGATTCTCCTAGTTATTCCTTATGGTCTGCCAGTCCATTTCTTGCACCTCTGTTCCTAATAACGTATGTACCCTTTAACCTGCTCAAGTGCTTTATGTATTATGGATTGTTGTTTTCCCGGAGGTCTGTGTGGGGAGGCACTGTCTTATGTACGTGGTGTTCCCTGCAGCAACTTATTCTCTCTTTTTAATTAGGCAAACTTGTTAATGGAATTATACAGCCTAATCTGTATACAACTAATCCCACTATGAGTGAACTCGCTTACAGTGAAAACCCGCTTTTAGTGAAATACTTTTTTAAGTCCTGGTCAGTTTTTGTGAGTTCTTGTGTAAATCGTGTGGATACATTAAACCCGTTTTCTATTAATAAAATTGTTGGGCTCAATTGCATTGTAATTTGGATCACCGGAAGTCATAAATGTCTGAATAGTCGCCTTAATTGCCGGAACGATCACTGTAATTAGCTCTATGCAAACATCGGATATGATTGGTCAGTCAGATAATTTGTTTTCAGAGATTATAAATATTAGAACGGCAGTAATTACTTGATCATCCTTACCATCAAACATAGTTCGAGCTTTTTTGTGTTTATTCAGAACGCAATTCAAAAAAAGAATTTTTGAGATATTTTTATTAAATTGGTCACATCTCAAAAAATATGTTTAAACTATTTTTTTATCTTGAATTTCATGTTATTCATTTGAAACTATATTCGTATGTAGTAAGTTATTGTATGTGTTTAGCCTATTGTTCTGTGACATTGCATGTTTGTACTTTTATCCCACTGTATTCTAGGGCTACATACCGGAATTCGATATTTATCATATACCAATATTTAAGATTCGATCAGTGTGTCATATGAACGTTTCCATATTAGACAAATATCAAAATGCAAATATGTCTGAACTTTCTTCATAAAACGTTTAGTCAGCAATAAGTACCATAGGTACCTTACTAATATTCTCAATTTGCTTTGTACCTGATTCTGGATTGAAATTTGGCCACAGTATGAACAGAAATAAAGATTCATGTGCTAGCGAAGACTGTGGTAATTTTAGATATGACTTCACTGTGAATGTTTGCACCAGAGAATACCTTTTTGGACGGTACCGCTCAGGTACCGTCTATAGTAGTGGCAATTTTGAGAGGCATACAACAATTGGTTCCCGTTTTTCAAAACGCAAAACAGACTGAAAGCCGGTAATAAGTCAATTTTTTTACACATTGACCCACTTACTTAGCGAAAAGTAGTTCCAAAGTTTACCGACCCTGATATATCATAAACGTTTCAATAAAATGAAATATTGAAAAGGTGACCTGCTAAAGTGGATTGTGAACTAATTAGCTGTTTCTGTGGAGATCTGATGGGTTTAAAGCAATGTTTTAATACACACTAGTTTGTTAATAGTTTTGGATTTATCGTAGATATGGTGTCATCTTTCTACGTACACCTCACTCTGTGCTTGGAAAATTATTTGGAAAATACCCCACTGTAGCAACAGTTGGTTAAAATTTTGTAATATTCGTTCGCATTTAAAATCAAGCAAAGTTCAAGATGGCAACGCCCTAGCTTGGATATCGTTCAAATACTGAAACATTCATGCAGTAGCGAAAACGGATAATAGGATATGAATAAAATTCGGATAGAAAAAAAGCGAGCATGGAGCTGTATAATATGTGTTTGGTCTCTCTATAATTCTGATCAACACATACGTGTACGATTCGATGCTTCGTTATAAACGTCTTGATTGGGAAAATGCATTAATCTAGGATAGCATGGAAGAAAAGCCCCACAACTAGATGTTAGAACACACAATGATTTTACTCTTAAATTAGTGCTGATATAATTTAATATGTCATTTTTTAATTAAATATTCACGGACGTTACATAAAGGGTCTGATATCTTTATATTTAATTTATTTTCAATTGTGACAAACATTTCACTTGTTTTACAAGGTTCTACCATTATTACTGACCATTTTTCTTTATTTCGGTTTGAAAATCTAGCATTTCTAGGACAAGTCAATTTGAAGATCTCTTGGAAAAAATGTTTACTATTTTTCAATAATTTTTATTTTTTTCGCATTTCTGACTTATGTTTTAGTTTTGTTTCATATTCCATGCAAACTATCTTACCTATACATGTATACACATACTTTGATATTATAAAACTGTCTAGTTACAAAACGGAAACTTGTATGCAACGAGTTGCCAGCTTGGCTACAGAGACGAGTGGTACCGTCCCACAGCACTTTTGTGCTTTGATTAGTATTGTTTTTGGTTAATTAATTCAGGTATATAAGATCTTTCAAAATTGTTTTGAATGTATATTCGATAACTATCGCATTTATTAAAAAGAAATAGGCATTGCGTATGTTACGGGAAAACTCAAACCACACCGCGCTGTTAATGACCGCCCCTATCGGTGCATTACTCAGACTGTAAAGGGAGGCCACTGTGTAGAAGATTATACTCAAGCGAATAAGAGTAACCTTCCTTTAAACGTTTTAGACGACTTGATGCAAAATGTATTTTTTGTTTGAATAAACACAATCTCAGTAAAAAACGAAAGTATTTTATAGCACATTTTGTATGTCATTTTAATGAGACTTGTATAACACGAAATTTAGAGGCCTATCCATCCACCATACACTCTGTTTACTACAAACTGAGCACTTTCAAAGGCTATAGCCTTGCCATGTGTTTTGACAAGTTTATCAGTATACACATTTATGGATTAACTATATACACTGTATAGTAAATGTGTACATGTAGACTTTTGATGATGTTTTATATCATGGTAAAGGCACACACAATTCTATTGTTTTGAAAGGAGAGAATGTATAGGGACTATACTATCTTATGCTATCGAGTTTTTTTTCTCAAAATAATATCAATAAAAATATTTAAAAAACAAGATTTTCTGTACTCATCACTTGTTTCTGGTGTTGTTATTTTGGAATACAAAATTAATGTTATGTTGTTTTGTGTATCATTTTAATAGGACTTGTATAACACGAAATTTAGAGGCCTATCCATCCACCATACAATATGTTTACTGTAAACTGAGCACTTACGGTGTTTGACTGCATTTTGTTTCCGAATCACATGCTTACAGGGTGTTATAGTATCCAGAACAGAAGTCAGTCATACTTCGACTTGTTCCTGTATGTTTACTTCCGAAGAATCAGCACATTGAAATGTCGCCGACATGGTTCACAACGGCAATGACGTAATTCGCGATTCGCTATCTGTTGTCATTGGGCGTATTCAAGTAATCAGCTATTTAGGAGAAGATAATAAAGCAGCATTACGTGAATCACGTTTTCTGATTACAATATTTTAGAAATAAGTTCGAATACATATCGCCAAAACAAACGTCGGGAAAATCTGACGATCCAAAGCGCGCAAACTATCGTAACTGAATGTAATATATGATCATTCCAGTTTTGTTATAGAGAAAATATGAATAAGATCTAAGAATTAGTTCCAGAGATGATGTGGTTACAGCAAAAGTTGACGTATAACGACCTTGGGGCGAATACCACGCAGAACAGCATAGTCTGAACAATGTTACAATATCATTCACGCTTCTGATGCACATATAGTTCAATGTCTGCTCGGTTAGTTCATTCTACAAAGTACTTGACAACCAATCTAGAGGTCGTTGGTTCGATCCGGTGCGCGTTTTTCTCCGCGACAATTTGGTTGAAGCTAATTCATCTGAAGTAAAATGTTATTGACCCCGTATCCATATAGAGAGCTGACAGTTTCTTCCAGAGCAACCGGTTAGTATTGGTTGGTAACCTAGGAACACTAGTTAAGTCAGCTGACCGCACTTCTTCGGATGCCCACGTTCGCTAGCTACGCTTCATTATAGCATACTGTATTGATATCGCAGTGCTTCCGTGAGTGCCGACGATGCTGACTGCCGGACATGACTGAAATAATTGTGATTTACGGGGTCAAACTCTAAAACAAGCAAACATAAATATACGCATAATCAATAATTTTTATATAGAACTATAGAGGGGAGAGATTGGGACTGGAGATTTATTTCGTATAGTATCAGGAATTCGGATAGATGGTTGCCGCATGAACGGGGTCAGACTGCATTGGCATCGCGTTTTATTCATACGAAGTGAAAATACTCGAATTTGCGGTAGTTTTAGCACCGTGTAAACTACAATAAATTTTACTGCCAACCAAAATAATAATCCCTCCCCCCTATAATACATAGCGGAACAGAAGAGATACTTCTCATCAATGTTTGAAGTCAATGATTCTCTTTATGTAAGACATATTTCTCCATATTTCATTATTCTATCTAAAATGGCCGTATTCAACGAAAGACATTACTTCAATCTTTGCGTTAGCATATTTTGGTAATGGAGACGTAAATTTTTTTGACGGCAAAACAAATTGTCTCCAGCATTGGTAAATTGTTAGAACAGACTATCCCTCTACGGTATTGTCTTAAACATCCAACATCAATAATAACAGACGTGAGGTGATTATTCATTTGTAAAAGTCGCTTTTGTCATTTATTAACAAGGCACGCTGGTTCAGGGTAAGATAGTCTGACATCTGCCCTGCGTTCAGTAAAGGACTATTTGCGGCTCACGTTTCGAACGTTTTGCAATTTGGTTCCCCGTGTTCAGTCAATGTAATACGGTGGGCCAGGGATACAAAACAAAACGTGAGCGACTGTTAGCCGTAACTGAACGCAGGGCTGATCTTAAGGTCTTAAGAACAAATGCCGTCATGGGAGGAAGACGTAGTGATCGGGAAGTAGAGCGTCTGAAACCTGATCAGAAGGTCGTGAGTTCGGGCCCCGCTAAGCGGAGTTTGATCACTACTTCACAATCCCTGATTTACTCATTTAGACGCAAATACTGGTGAGTAACCCAGGAAGAGGTATCGAGAGTAATGAGTATAAGTTGTAAGAACTTGTTTCACATTCGATGTAAAATAAATAATTTTAGATTTATATACCGTCATGGGACCGATTTTTCACTCGTCTTCCCGATCCTTTAAATAGATGCAAATACTGGTTAAAGTTAAGATTTGTAGCAGTGATCGAGAATTATCGACACTTTGTTTGATTGTTCCTTTTGGTAGGCAGGATTCGTTTGGTACGGTCAAACTATACAACATGCTGTAAATAATGTTAAGGTATACAAGTGTTCAAAATCACCATTAAATTATAAACATCTCATGGTAGTAATGCATTATATCAGAGATAAAGTCAATATCATAAAAGAACATGCATTCAATCAATTACCGGAACTATAAAAATGACACATACATTTAAAGGTATTCACTTGACATTGATCGTACATTTGAAGGTATTTGCTTGATATTGATCGTACATTTGAAGGTATTTACTTGACATTGATACATACATTTGAAGGTATTTGCTTGACATTGAAACATACATTTAAGGGTATTTGCTTGACATTGAAACATACATTTAAGGGTATTTGCTTGACATTAATACATACATATGAAGGTATTTACTTGACATTGATACATACATTTGAAAGTATTTACTTGACATTGATACATAGATACGTTTATTTCCTCAAAGTTGAAGAGCAGAACAGTATATACAGTTTTAACAAAACAAAACAAACATTATTTACTAATATCAACGGAACAAATATCAATGTATATATGATGAATGTACACGTAGTATATTCCTGAGACTAGGGATTAAATATTTTAAACATCAATACATGCATCGGTTATAAAAAAGAATGGTTAAAAAGGCACATATTGTCCAAGTTCTAAATAATGTTAAGTCTAGACATCTTTTGAATTAAGATAACCAATTAGCTTGGAAAAAATGACTGTAAATACACTTTTGTCTTTCCGAAAACGAAACAAAGACAGTAGTATGATGTACAACGTGATAGGATTTAAGCTTAAATTGATTAGAGCCTGACTGAAATGGAAAGAAGGGCAGTAGCAAAACACTATCTAAACCTTAACAAGGTAAGGTACCTTAAGTGCAATGCTTACTTTACTTTTATTCCTCCAGTATTGAAGATCAAAACATATATACATATATTTCATACAGTGTAAATGGTTTGCATTATACATAACTCTAATAATAAATATCTTACCACATAGATTGCGATAAGTATGCATTAGTATACACAGCAACAATAACCAAGTATTGATAACCATAATGTATGCGATTCTGTATATGTCCATGAGTCTGTATGTCTGTGTGCGTGTTTGTGTGTGTGTGTAATGCTTGTTCGTGCGTGGGTGCGTACGTGCGTGCGTGCGTGCGAGATAACGTAAATTATAAACATCTCATGGTAGTAATGCATTATATCAGAGATAAAGTCAATATCATAAAAGAACATGTATTCAATCAATTACCGGAACTATAAAAAATGACACATACATTTAAAGGTATTTACTTGACATTGATACATACATTTGAAGGTATTTACTTGACATTGATACATACATTTGAAAGGTATTTACTTGACATTGATACATACATTTAAAGGTATTTACTTGACATTGATACATACATTTGAAGGTATTTGCTTGACATTGAAACATACATTTGAAGGTATTTGCTTGACATTGAAACATACATTTAAGGGTATTTGCTTGACATTGAAACATACATTTAAGGGTATTTGCTTGACATTAATACATACATATGAAGGTATTTACTTGACATTGATACATACATTTGAAAGTATTTACTTGACATTGATACATAGATACGTTTATTTCCTCAAAGTTGAAGAGCAGAACAGTATATACAGTTTTAACAAAACAAAACAAACATTATTTACTAATATCAACGGAACAAATATCAATGTATATATGATGAATGTACACGTAGTATATTCCTGAGACTAGGGATTAAATATTTTAAACATCAATACATGCATCGGTTATAAAAAAGAATGGTTAAAAAGGCACATATTGTCCAAGTTCTAAATAATGTTAAGTCTAGACATCTTTTGAATTAAGATAACCAATTAGCTTGGAAAAAATGACTGTAAATACACTTTTGTCTTTCCGAAAACGAAACAAAGACAGTAGTATGATGTACAACGTGATAGGATTTAAGCTTAAATTGATTAGAGCCTGACTGAAATGGAAAGAAGGGCAGTAGCAAAACACTATCTAAACCTTAACAAGGTAAGGTACCTTAAGTGCAATGCTTACTTTACTTTTATTCCTCCAGTATTGAAGATCAAAACATATATACATATATTTCATACAGTGTAAATGGTTTGCATTATACATAACTCTAATAATAAATATCTTACCACATAGATTGCGATAAGTATGCATTAGTATACACAGCAACAATAACCAAGTATTGATAACCATAATGTATGCGATTCTGTATATGTCCATGAGTCTGTATGTCTGTGTGCGTGTTTGTGTGTGTGTGTAATGCTTGTTCGTGCGTGGGTGCGTACGTGCGTGCGTGCGTGCGAGATAACGTAAATTATAAACATCTCATGGTAGTAATGCATTATATCAGAGATAAAGTCAATATCATAAAAGAACATGTATTCAATCAATTACCGGAACTATAAAAAATGACACATACATTTAAAGGTATTTACTTGACATTGATACATACATTTGAAGGTATTTGCTTGACATTGATACATACATTTGAAGGTATTTGCTTGACATTGAAACATACATTTAAGGGTATTTGCTTGACATTGATACATACATTTAAAGCTATTTACTTGACATTGATACGTACATTTGAAGGTAGTTTTCTTTCATAGCTTGTCTGATGACGGTGGACATAGGCAGTGTCTTGTGCAGTTGCTTTATCATAGCTTGTCTGATGATGGTGTACATAGGCAGTGTCTTGTGTAGTTGCTTTATCACAGCTTGTCTGATGATGGTGGACATAGGCAGTGTCTTGTGTAGTTGCTTTATCATAGCTTGTCTGATGATGGTGGACATAGGCAGTGTCTTGTGTAGTTGCTTTATCACAGCTTGTCTGATGATGGTGGACATGGGCAGTGTCTTGTGTAGTTGCTTTATCATAGCTTGTCTGATGACGGTGGACATAGGCAGTGTCTTGTGTAGTTGCTTTACCATAGCTTGTCTGATGATGGTGGACATAGGCAATGTCTTGTGTAGTTGCTTTATCACAGCTTGTCTGATGACGATGGACATAGGCAGTGTCTTGTGTAGTTGCTTTATCATAGCTTGTCTGATGATGGTGGACATAGGCAGTGTCTTGTGTAGTTGCTTTATCATAGCTTGTCTGATGACGATGGACATAGGCAGTGTCTTGTGTAGTTGCTTTATCATAGCTTGTCTGATGACGTTGGACATAGGCAGTGTCTTGTGTAGTTGCTTTATCATAGCTTGTCTGATGACGATGGTCATAGGCAGTGTCTTGTGTAGTTGCTTTATCATAGCTTGTCTGATGACGATGGACATAGGCAGTGTCTTGTGTAGTTGCTTTATCATAGCTTGTCTGATGATGGTGGACATAGGCAGTGTCTTGTGTAGTTGTTTTATCACAGCTTGTCTGATGATGGTGGACATGGGCAGTGTCTTGTGTAGTTGCTTTATCATAGCTTGTCTGATGATGGTGGACATGGGCAGTGTCTTGTGTAGTTGCTTTATCATAGCTTGTCTGATGATGGTGGACATAAGGCAATGTCTTGTGTAGTTGCTTTAACACAGCTTGTCTGATGGTGGTGGACATAGGCAGTGTCTTGTGTACTTGCTTTATCATAGCTTGTCTGATGATGGTGGACATAGGCAATGTCTTGTGTAGTTGCTTTATCATAGCTTGTCTGATGATGGTGGACATAGGCAGTGTCTTGTGTAGTTGCTTTAACACAGCTTGTCTGATGACGGTGGACATAAGCAATGTATGCCACAGACTTACTCATTCATTTATGTTAAATGGACGTAGCACACATGTAACATATATAAATCTATTTCAGGATATATGGAGATGTTGTATGATGTACTACCCCTTGCGTCATGGTTACCTGTATTTTTTACCAAACATTGTACACTTTTGTTACCACAGGAACAACATACTTCAAAACAGAAGAAACAGGGTTAAACTAGGTGTGCGAAGTTGGCGCGTAGTTCGTAAGTCGTAGATCAACCAAAGTTTGGTCGACCTGGGTCGTAGGTCGCAGATTAACCACATTTGGTCGACGTGGGTCGTAGGTCGTAGATCAACCAGATTTGGTCGACCTGGGTCGTAGGTCGTACATCAACCAAATTTGGTCGACCTGAACAGACTAAACCTTTTTGTTGACATTAATTTGTAATTTTGTTCCATGACAACTAACAATGCATACCAAATAATGATATGTAACTATTTCACTAGTTGAAATGCAATTCTCCAATTTGCTACCTTTTTATATTGAGATTTTACAGGATATTCACGCACTTTAGTAATATTCGAAGATATAAATAAATTATTGACAATTGCTGGCTCATTGAGACAATTATAAATTTCAATATAATCACATTTATTATTTTATTGAAGTAAGCTTTATTATGTTATATTCTGAAAATTATTATCTCTAAATTGAGTCACTTCGTACCTATGCCATTTTGTCCCGGAGTCACTTCGTACCCAGATCACTTCGTACCTAGTCCACTTCGTACACGTGTCATTCGTACCCGAGTTAATTCGTACCCGGATCAATTCGTACCCAGGTCAATTCGTACTCGTTTCATTCGTACCCTGGTCACGTCGTACTAATGTCATTCGTACCCAGGTCAATTCGTACTCGTTTCATTCGTACCCGGGTCAATTCGTACCCGGGTCAATTCGTACCCAGGTCAATTCGTACTCGTGTCATTCGCACCCGAGTCAATTCGTACCCTGGTCAATTCGTACCCGAGTCAATTCATACCCGGATCAATTCGTACCCAGGTCAATTCGTACTCGTTTCATTCGTACCCGGGTCAATTCGTACCCGGGTCAATTCGTACCAAGGTCAATTCGTACTCGTTTCATTCGTACCCTGGTCACTTCGTACTCGGATCAATTCGTACCCAGGTCAATTCGTACTCGTTTCATTCGTACCCTGGTCACTTCGTACTTATGTCATTCGTACCCAGGTCAATTCATACTCGTTTCATTCGTACCCGGGTCAATTCGTACCCGGGTCAATTCGTACCCAGGTATATTCGTACTCGTGTCATTCGTACCCAGGTCAATTCGTACTCGTTTCATTCGTACCCGGGTCAATTCGTACTCGTTTCATTCGTACCCGGGTCAATTCGTACCCGAGTCAATTCGTACCCTGGTCACGTCGTACTCGTGTCATTCCCACCCATGTCAATTGGTACTCGTTTCATTCGTACCAAGGTCAATTCGTACCGGGTCAATTGGTACTCGTTTCATTCGTACCTAGGTCAATTCGTACCGGAGTCATTCGTTCCCAGGTCAATTCGTACACAAGTCACTTCGTACCAAGGTCAATTTGTACTCGTGTCATTCGCACCCGGGTCAATTCGTACTCATGTCATCCGCACCCGGGTCAATTCGTACCCGGGTCACTTCGTACTCAGGTCAATTCGTACTCGTTTAATTCTTACCTAGGTCAGTTCGTACTCGTGTCATTTTGTACCTGGGTCACTTCGTACCCAGGTCAATTCGTACTCGTGTCATTCGTACCCAGGTCGCTTCGTACTCGTGTCATTTCGTACCGGGGTCACTTCGTACTCGTGTCACTTCGTACCCAGGTCAATTCTTACTCGTGTCATTCGTACCCAGGTCAATTTCATTTCATATAGTGTTCAGCCCAGTTTAGGCCTATTGTTGCCAGCTGTCCTTTTCCATCCATCAATTCTCCCCCCCCCCTCCTTCACTGTCCCATTTGATTCTCCTAGTTATTCCTTATGGTCTGCCAGTCCATTTCTTGCACCTCTGTTCCTAATAACGTATGTACCCTTTAACCTGCTCAAGTGCTTTATGTATTATGGATTGTTGTTTTCCCGGAGGTCTGTGTGGGGAGGCACTGTCTTATGTACGTGGTGTTCCCTGCAGCAACTTATTCTCTCTTTTTAATTAGGCAAACTTGTTAATGGAATTATACAGCCTAATCTGTATACAACTAATCCCACTATGAGTGAACTCGCTTACAGTGAAACCCCGCTTTTAGTGAAATACTTCTAGTAATAATAGTTCTTGTGTAAATCGTGTGGATACATTAAACCCGTTTTCTATTAATAAAATTGTTGGGCTCAATTGCATTGTAATTTGGATCACTTGGATCACCGGAAGTCATAAATGTCTGAATAGTCGCCATAATTGCCGGAACGATCCCTGTAATTAGCTCTATGCAAACATCGGATATGATTGGTCAGTCAGATAATTTGTTTTCAGAGATTATAAATATTAGAACGGCAGTAATTACTTGATCATCCTTACCATCAAACATAGTTCGAGCTTTTTTGTGTTTATTCAGAACGCAATTCAAAAAAAGAATTTTTGAGATATTTTTATTAAATTGGTCACATCTCAAAAAAATATGTTTAAACAATGTTTTTATCTTGAATTTCATGTTATTCATTTGAAACTATATTCGTATGTAGTAAGTTATTGTATGTGTTTAGCCTATTGTTCTGTGACATTGCATGTTTGTACTTTTATCCCACTGTATTCTAGGGCTACATACCGGAATTCGATATTTATCATATACCAATATTTAAGATTCGATCAGTGTGTCATATGAACGTTTCCATATTAGACAAATATCAAAATGCAAATATGATTGAACTTTCTTCATAAAACGTTTAGTCAGCAATAAGTACCATAGGTACCTTACTAATATTCTCAATTTGCTTTGTACCTGATTCTGGATTGAAATTTGGCCACAGTATGAACAGAAATAAAGATTCATGTGCTAGCGAAGACTGTGGTAATTTTAGATATGACTTCACTGTGAATGTTTGCACCAGAGAATACCTTTTTGAACGGTACCGCTCAGGTACCGTCTATAGTAGTGGCAATTTTGAGAGGCATACAACAATTGGTTCCCGTTTTTCAAAACGCAAAACAGACTGAAAGCCGGTAATAAGTCAATTTTTTTACACATTGACCCACTTACTTAGCGAAAAGTAGTTCCAAAGTTACCCTGATATATCATAAACGTTTCAATAAAATGAAATATTGAAAAGGTGACCTGCTAAAGTGGATTGTGAACTAATTAGCTGTTTCTGTGGAGATCTGATGGGTTTAAAGCAATGTTTTAATACACACTAGTTTGTTAATAGTTTTGGATTTATCGTAGATATGGTGTCATCTTTCTACGTACACCTCACTCTGTGCTTGGAAAATTATTTGGAAAATACCCCACTGTAGCAACAGTTTGTTCGGTTAAAATTTTGTAATATTCGTCCGCATTTAAAATCAAGCAAAGTTCAAGATGGCAGCGCCCTAGCTTGGATATCGTACACATACTGAAACATTCATGCAGTAGCGAAAACGGATAATAGGAAATGAATCAAATTCGGATAGAAAAAAGCGAGCATGGAGCTGTATAATATGTGTTTGGTCTGTCTATAATTCTGATCAACACATACGTGTACGATTCGATGCTTCGTTATAAACGTCTTGATTGGGAAAATGCATTAATCTAGGATAGCATGGAAGAAAAGCCCCACAACTAGATGTTAGAACACACAATGATTTTACTCTTAAATTAGTGCTGATATAATTTAATATGTCATTTTTTAATTAAATATTCACGGACGTTACATAAAGGGTCTGATATCTTTATATTTAATTTATTTTCAATTGTGACAAACATTTCACTTGTTTTACAAGGTTCTACCATTATTACTGACCATTTTTCTTTATTTCGGTTTGAAAATCTAGCATTTCTAGGACAAGTCAATTTGAAGATCTCTTGGAAAAAATGTTTACTATTTTTCAATAATTTTTATTTTTTTCGCATTTCTGACTTATGTTTTAGTTTTGTTTCATATTCCATGCAAACCATCTTACCTATACATGTATACACATACTTTGATATTATAAAACTGTCTAGTTACAAAACGGAAACTTGTATGCAACGAGTTGCCAGCTTGGCTACAGAGACGAGTGGAACCGTCCCACAGCACTTTTGTGCTTTGATTAGTATTGTTTTTGGTTAATTAATTCAGGTATATAAGATCCTTCAAAATTGTTTTGAATGTATATTCGATAACTATCGCATTTATTAAAAAGAAATAGGCATTGGGTATGTTACAGGAAAACTCAAACCACACCGCGCAGTTAATGACCGCCCCTATCGGTGCATTACCCAGACTGTAAAGGGAGGCCACTGTGTAGAAGATTATACTCAAGCGAATAAGAGTAACCTTCCTTTAAACGTTTTAGACGACTTTATGTATTTTTTGTTTGAATAAACCCAATCTCAGTAAAAAAAACGAAATCCAGCTTCCGAAATAACGGAAAGTATTTTATAGCACATTTTGTATGTCATTTTAATGAGACTTGTATAACACGAAATTTAGAGGCCTATCCATCCACCATACACTCTGTTTACTACAAACTGAGCACTTTCAAAGGCTATAGCCTTGCCATGTGTTTTGACAAGTTTATCAGTATACACATTTATGGATTAACTATATACACTGTATAGTAAATGTGTACATGTAGACTTTTGATGATGTTTTATATCATGGTAAAGGCACACACAATTCTATTGTTTTGAAAGGAGAGAATGTATAGGGACTATACTATCTTATGCTATCGAGTTTTTTTTTTCCAAATAATATCAATAAAAATATTTAA
Source organism: Mactromeris polynyma (assembly GCA_032209605.1). Taxonomy (NCBI): domain Eukaryota; kingdom Metazoa; phylum Mollusca; class Bivalvia; order Venerida; family Mactridae; genus Mactromeris; species Mactromeris polynyma. The sequence goes on from JASFXZ010000005.1 coordinate 20,678,933, forward strand.
AAAACAAGATTTTCTGTACTCATCACTTGTTTCTGGTGTTGTTATTTTGGAATACAAAATTAATGTTATGTTGTTTTGTGTATCATTTTAATAGGACTTGTATAACACGAAATTTAGAGGCCTATCCATCCACCATACAATATGTTTACTGTAAACTGAGCACTTACGGTGTTTGACTGCATTTTGTTTCCGAATCACATGCTTACAGGGTGTTATAATATCCAGAACAGAAGTCAGGCATACCTCGACTTGTTCCTGTATGTTTACTTCCAAAGAATCAGCACACTGAAATGTCGCCGACACGGTTCACAATCTGACTGACGTAATTCCCGACCGCTACATTTTTACTTCCAACGAATCAGCAGATTGAAAATGTCGCCGACACGGTTCACAACGGCAATGACGTAATTCCAGAGTCGCTATCTGTTGTCATTGGGCGTATTCAAGTAATCGGCTTCTTAGGAGAAGATAATAAAGCAGCATTACGTGAATCACGTTTTCTGATTACAATATTTTAGAACTTGATAAGTTCGAATACATATCGCCAAAACAAACGTCGGGAAAATCTGACAATCCAAAGCGCGCAAACTATCGTAACTGAATGTAATAAATGATCATTCCAGTTTTGTTATAGAGAAATTTGAATAAGATCTAACAATTAGTTCCAGAGATGATGTGGTTACAGCAAAAGTTGACGTATAACGACCGTGGGACGAAGACCACGCAGAACAGCATAGTCTGAACAATGTTACAATATCACGCACGCTTCTGATACACATATAGTTCAATGTCTGCTCGGTTAGTTCATTCTACAAAGTACTTGACAACCAATCTAGAGGTCGTTGGTTCGACCCGGTGGGCGTTTTTCTCCGCGACAATTTGGTTGAAGCTAATTCATCTGAAGTAAACTGCTCTTGACTACGTAGAGATGCCCACGTTCGCTAGCTGCAAATAGCATATAGCATACTGTATTGATATCACAGTGCTTCCGTGAGTGCCGACGATGCTGACTGCCGGACATGGCTGAAATAATTGTGATTTACGGGGTCAAACTCTAAAACAAGCAAACATAAATAAACGCATAATCAATAATTTTTATATAGAACTATAGAGGGGAGAGATTGGGACTGGGGATTTATTTCGGATAGTATCAGGTATTCGGATAGATGGTTGCCGCATGAACGGGGTCAGACTGCATTGGCATCGCATTTCATTCATACGAAGTGAAAATACTCGAATTTGCAGTAGTTTTAGCACCGTGTAAACTACAATAAATTGTACTGCCAACCAAAATAATAATTCCCCCTATAATACACAGTAGTACAGAAGAGATACTTCTCATCAATGTTTGAAGTCAATAATTCTCTTTATGTAAGACATATTTCTCCATATTTCATTATTCTATCTAAAATGGCCGTATTCAACGAAAGACATTACTTCAATCTTTGCGTTAGCATATTTTGGTAATGGAGACGTAAATTTTTTTGACGGCAAAACAAATTGTCTCCAGCATTGGTAAATTGTTAGAACAGACTTTCCCTCTACGGTATTGTCTTAAACATCCAAACATCAATAATAACAGACGTGAGGTGATTATTCATTTGTAAAAGTCGCTTTTGTCATTTATTAACAAGGCACGCTGGTTCAGGGTAAGATAGTCTGACATCTGCCCTGCGTTCAGTAAAGGACTATTTGCGGCTCACGTTTCGAACGTTTTGCAATTTGGTTCCCCGTGTTCAGTCAATGTAATACGGTGGGCCAGGGATACAAAACAAAATGTGAGCGACTGTTAGCGGTAACTGAACGCATGGCTGATCTTAAGGTCTTGAGAACAAATGCCGTCATGGGAGGAAGACGTAGTGATCGGGAAGTAGAGCGTCTGAAACCTGATCAGAAGGTCGTAAGTTCGAGCCCCGCTAAGCGGCGTTTGATCACTACTTCACAATCCCTAATTTACTCATTTAGGCGCAAGTACTGGTTAGTAACCCAGGAAGAGGTATCGAGAGTAATGAGTATAAGTTGTAAGAACTTGTTTCACATTCGATGTAAAATAAATAATTTTAGATTTATATACCGTCATGGGACCGATTTTTCACTCGTCTTCCCGATCCTTTAAATAGATGCAAATACTGGTTAAAGTTAAGATTTGTAGCAGTGATCGAGAATTATCGACACTTTGTTTGATTGTTCCTTTTGGTAGGCAGGATTCGTTTGGTACGGTCAAACTATACAAAATGCTGTAAATAATGTTAAGGTATACAAGTGTTCCAAATCACCATTAAATTATAAACATCTCATGGTAGTAATGCATTATATCAGAGATAAAGTCAATATCATAAAAGAACATGCATTCAATCATTTACCGGAACTATAAAAAATGACACTTACATTTAAAGGTATTTACTTGACATTGATACATACATTTGAAGGTATTTGCTTGACATTGATACATACATTTAAAGGTACTAACTTGACAGTGATACATACATTTAAAGGTACATGTATTTGCTTGACATTAATACATACATATGAAGGTATTAACTTGACATTGATACATACATAAGAAGGTATTAACTTGACATTGATACATACATAAGAAGGTATTTACTTGACATTGATACATACATTTGAAGGTATTTGCTTGACATTGATACATACATTTAAAGGTATTTACTTGACATTGATACATACATAAGAAGGTATTTACTTGACATTGATACATACATATGAAGGTATTTACTTGACATTGATACATACATTTGAAGGTATTTGCTTGACATTGATACATACATTTGAAGGTATTTGCTTGACATTGATACATACATAAGAAGGTATTTGCTTGACATTGATACATACATTTGAAGGTATTTGCTTGACATTGATACATACATTTGAAGGTATTTGCTTGACATTGATACATACATTTAAAGGTATTAACTTGACAGTGATACATACATTTAAAGGTACATGTATTTGCTTGACATTAATACATACATATGAAGGTATTAACTTGACATTGATACATACATAAGAAGGTATTTACTTGACATTGATACATACATTTGAAGGTATTTACTTGACATTGATACATAGATACGTTTATTTCCTCCAAGTTGGAGAGCAGAACAGTATATACAGTTTTAACAAAACAAAACAAACATTATTTACTAATATCAACGGAACAAATATCAATGTATATATGATGAATGTACACGTGGTATATTCCTGAGACTAGGGATTAAATATTTTAAACATCAATACATGCATCGGTTATAAAAAAGAATGGTTAAATAGGCACATATTGTCCAAGTTCTAAATAATGTTAAGTCTAGACATCTTTTGAATTAAGAATAACCAATTAGCTTGGAAAAAATGACTGTAAACACACTTTTGTCTTTCCGAAAACGAAACAAAGACACTAGTATGACGTACAACGTGATTGGATTTAAGCTTAAATTGATTAGAGCCTGACTGAAATGGAAAGAAGGCAGTAGCAAAACACTATCTAAACCTTAACAAGGTAAGGTACCTTAAGTGCAATGCTTACTTTACTTTTATTCCTCCAGTATTGAAGATCAAAACATATATACATATATTTCATACAGTGTAAATGGTTTGCATTATACATAACTCTAATAATAAATATCTTACCACATATATTGCGATAAGTATGCATTAGTATACACAGCAACAATAACCAAGTATTGATAACCATATGTATGCGATTCTGTATATGTCCATGAGTCTGTATGTCTGTGTGCGTGTTTGTGTGTGTGTGTAATGCTTGTTCGTGCGTGGGTGCGTACGTGCGTGCGTGCGTGCGAGATAACGTAAATTATAAACATCTCATGGTAGTAATGCATTATATCAGAGATAAAGTCAATATCATAAAAGAACATGTATTCAATCAATTATCGGAACTATAAAAAATGACACATACATTTAAAGGTATTTACTTGACATTGATACATACATTTGAAGGTATTTGCTTGACATTGAAACATACATTTAAGGGTATTTGCTTGACATTGATACATACATTTGAAGCTATTTACTTGACATTGATACGTACATTTGAAGGTAGTTTTCTTTCATAGCTTGTCTTATGATGGTGGACATAGGCAGTGTCTTGTGTAGTTGCTTTATCATATCTTGTCTGATGATGGTGGACATAGGCAGTGTCTTGTGTAGTTGCTTTATCATAGCTTGTCTGATGATGGTGGACATAGGCAGTGTCTTGTGGAGTTGATTTATCATAGCTTGTCTGATGACGGTGGACATAGGCAGTGTCTTGTGTAGTTGCTTTATCATAGCTTGTCTGATGATGGTGGACATAGGCAGTGTCTTGTGTAGTTGCTTTATCATATCTTGTCTGATGATGGTGGACATAGGCAGTGTCTTGTGTAGTTGCTTTATCATAGCTTGTCTGATGATGGTGGACATAGGCAGTGTTTTGTGTAGTTGCTTTATCATATCTTGTCTGATGATGGTGGACATAGGCAGTGTCTTGTGTAGTTGCTTTATCATAGCTTGTCTGTTGATGGTGGACATAGGCAGTGTCTTGTGTAGTTGCTTTATCATAGCTTGTCTGATGATGGTGGACATAGGCAGTGTCTTGTGTAGTTGCTTTATCATAGCTTGTCTGATGATGGTGGACATAGGCAGTGTCTTGTGTAGTTGCTTTATCATTTCTTGTCTGATGATGGTGGACATAGGCAGTGTCTTGTGTAATTGCTTTATCATAGCTTGTCTGATGATGGTGGACATAGGCAGTGTCTTGTGTAGTTGCTTTATCATAGCTTGTCTGATGATGGTGGACATAGACAGTGTCTTGTGGAGTTGCTTTATCATAGCTTGTCTGATGATGGTGGACATAGGCAGTGTCTTGTGTAGTTGCTTTATCATAGCTTGTCTTATGATGGTGGACATAGGCAGTGTCTTGTGTAGTTGCTTTATCATAGCTTGTCTGATGGTGGTGGACATAGGCAGTGTCTTGTGTAGTTGCTTTATCACAGCTTGTCTGATGGTGGTGGACATAGGCAGTGTCTTGTGTAGTTGCTTTATCATAGCTTGTCTGATGGTGGTGGACATAGACAGTGTCTTGTGTAGTTGCTTTATCATAGCTTGTCTGATGATGGTGGACATAGGCAGTGTCTTGTGTAGTTGCTTTATCATAGCTTGTCTTATGATGGTGGACATAGGCAGTGTCTTGTGTAGTTGCTTTATCATAGCTTGTCTGATGACGGTGGACATAGGCAGTGTCTTGTGTAGATGCTTTATCATAGCTTGTCTGATGACGGTGGACATAGGCAGTGTCTTGTGTAGTTGCTTTATCATAGCTTGTCTGATGATGGTGGACATAGGCAGTGTCTTGTGTAGTTGCTTTATCATAGCTTGTCTGATGATGGTGGACATAGGCAGTGTCTTGTGTAGTTGCTTTATCATAGCTTGTCTTATGATGGTGGACATAGGCAGTGTCTTGTGTAGTTGCTTTATCACAGCTTGTCTGATGGTGGTGGACATAGGCAGTGTCTTGTGTAGTTGCTTTATCATAGCTTGTCTGATGATGGTGTACATAGGCAGTGTCTTGTGTAGTTGCTTTATCACAGCTTGTCTGATGATGGTGGACATAGGCAGTGTCTTGTGGAGTTGCTTTATCATAGCTTGTCTGATGATGGTGGACATAGGCAGTGTCTTGTGTAGTTGCTTTATCATAGCTTGTCTTATGATGGTGGACATTGGCAGTGTCTTGTGTAGTTGCTTTATCATAGCTTGTCTTATGATGGTGTACATAGGCAGTGTCTTGTGTAGTTGCTTTATCATAGCTTGTCTGATGACGGTGTACATAGGCAGTGTCCTGTGTAGTTGCTTTAACACAGCTTGTCTGATGACAGTGGACATAGGCAGTGTCTTGTGTAGTTGCTTTAACACAGCTTGTCTGGTGACGGTGGACATAGGCTGTGTCTTGTGTAGTTGCTTTAACACAGCTTGTCTGATGACGGTGGACATAGGCAGTGTCTTGTGTAGTTGCTTTAACACAGCTTGTCTGATGACGGTGGACATAGGCAGTGTCTTGTGTAGTTGCTTTAACACAGCTTGTCTGATGACGGTGGACATAGGCAGTGTCTTGTGTAGTTGCTTTAACACAGCTTGTCTGATGACGGTGGACATAGGCAGTGTCTTGTGTAGTTGCTTTAACACAGCTTGTCTGATGACGGTGGACATAGGCAGTGTCTTGTGTAGTTGCTTTAACACAGCTTGTCGGATGACGGTGGACATAGGCAGTGTCTTGTGTAGTTGCTTTATCATAGCTTGTCTGATGATGGTGGACATAGGCAGTGTCTTGTGTAGTTGATTTAACACAGCTTGTCTGATGACGGTGGACATAAGCAATGTAGCCACAGACTTACTCATTCATTTATGTTAAATGGACGTAGCACACATGTAACATATATAAATCTATTTCATGATACATGGAGATGTTGTATGATGTACTACCCCTTGCGTCATGGTTACCTGTATTTTCTACCAAACATTGTACACTTTTGTTACCACAGGAACAACATACTTCAAAACAGAAGAAACAGGGTTAAAATAGGTGTGCGAAGTTGGCGCGTAGTTCGTAAGTCGTAGATCAACCAAAGTTTGGTCGACCTGGGTCATAGGTCGCAGATTAACCACATTTGGTCGACGTGGGTCGTAGGTCGTAGATCAACCAAATTTGGTCGACCTGGGTCGTAGGTCGTACATCAACCAAATTTGGTCGACCTGAACAGACTAAACCTCTTTGTTGACATTAATTTGTAATTTTGTTCCATGACAACTAACACTGCATACCAAATAATGATATGTAACTATTTCACTAGTTGAAATGCAATTCTCCAATTTGCTACCTTTTTTATATTGAGATTTTACAGGATATTCACGCAGTTTAGTAATATTCGAAGATATACATAAATTATTGACAATTGCTGGCTCATTGAGACAATTATAAATTTCAATATAATCACAACATTTATTATTTTATTGAAGTAAGCTTTATTATGTTATATTCTGAAAATTATTATCCCTAAATTGAGTCACTTCGTACCTATGCCATTTTGTCCCGGAGTCACTTCGTACCCAGATCACTTCGTACCTAGTCCACTTCGTACACGTGTCATTCGTACCCGAGTTAATTCGTACCCAGGTCAATTCGTACTCGTTTCATTCGTACCGGGTCAATTCGTACCCGGGTCACTTCGTACTCATGTCATTCGTACCCAGGTAAATTCGTACTCGTGTCATTCGCACCCGAGTCAATTCGCACCCGAGTCAATTCGTACTCGAGTCAATTCGTACCTGGATCAATTCGTACCCAGGTCAATTCGTACTCGTTTCATTCGCACCCGAGTCAATTCGTAACCGGGTCAATTCGTACCCCGGTCAATTCGTACCCGAGTCAATTCGTACCCCGATCAATTCGTACTCGTTTCATTCGTACCCTGGTCAATTCGTTCTCGTTTCATTCGCACCCGAGTCAATTCGTACTCGTTTCATTCGTACCCTGGTCACTTCGTACTCATGTCATTCGTACCCAGGTCAATTCGTACTCGTTTCATTCGTACCGGGTCAATTCGTACCCGGGTCAATTCGTACCCAGGTAAATTCGTACTCGTGTCATTCGTACCCAGGTCAATTCGTACTCGTTTCATTCGTACCCGGGTCAATTCGTACTCGTTTCATTCGTACCCGGGTCACTTCGTACTCATGTCATTCGTACCCAGGTAAAATCGTACTCGTGTCATTAGCACCCGAGTCAATTCGCACCCGAGGCATTTCGTACTCGAGTCAATTCGTACCTGGATCAATTCGTACCCGGGTCAATTCGTACTCATGTCATCCGCACCCGGGTCAATTCGTACCCGGGTCACTTCGTTCCCAGGTGAATTCGTACTCGTTTAATTCGTACCCAGGTCAATTCGTACTTGTTTAATTCGTACCCAGGTCAGTTCGTACTCGTGTCATTTTGTACCTGGGTCACTTCGTACCCAGGTCAATTCGTACTCGTGTCATTCGTACCCAGGTCGCTTCGTACTCGTGTCATTTCGTACCGGGGTCACTTCGTACTCGTGTCACTTCGTACCCAGGTCAATTCTTACTCGTGTCATTCGTACCCAGGTCAATTTCATTTCATATAGTGTTCAGCCCAGTTTAGGCCTATTGTTGCCAGCTGTCCTTTGATCTTTTCCATCCATTAATTCCCCCCCGTCCTTCACTGTCCCGTTTGATTCTCCTAGTTATTCCTTATGGTCTGCCAGTCCATTTCTTGCACCTCTGGTCCTAATAACGTATGTACCCTTTAACCTGCTCAAGTGCTTTATGTATTATGGATTGTTGTTTTCCCGGAGGTCTGTGTGGGGAGGCACTGTCTTATGTACGTGGTGTTCCCTGCAGCAACTTATTCTCTCTTTTTAATTAGGCAAACTTGTTAATGGAATTATACAGCCTAATCTGTATACAACTAATCCCACTATGAGTGAACTCGCTTACAGTGAAAACCCGCTTTTAGTGAAATACTTTTTTAAGTCCTGGTCAGCTCTTTGTGAGTTCTTGTGTAAATCGTGTGGATACATTAAACCCGTTTTCTATTAATAAAATTGTTGGGCTCAATTGCATTGTAATTTGGATCACCGGAAGTCATAAATGTCTGAATAGTCCTCTTAATTGCCGGAACGATCCCTGTAATGAGCTCTATGCAAACATCGGATATGATTGGTCAGTCAGATAATTTGTTTTCAGAGATTATAAATATTAGAACGGCAGTAATTACTTGATCATCCTTACCATCAAACATAGTTCGAGCTTTTTTGTGTTTATTCAGAACGCAATTCAAAAAAAGAATTTTTGAGATATTTTTATTAAATTGGTCACATCTCAAAAAATATGTTTAAACCATTTTTTTATCTTGAATTTCATGTTATTCATTTGAAACTATATTCGTATGTAGTAAGTTATTGTATGTGTTTAGCCTATTGTTCTGTGACATTGCATGTTTGTACTTTTATCCCACTGTATTCTAGGGCTACATACCGGAATTCGATATTTATCATATACCAATATTTAAGATTCGATCAGTGTGTCATATGAACGTTTCCATATTAGACAAATATCAAAATGCAAATATGTCTGAACTTTCTTCATAAAACGTTTAGTCAGCAATAAGTACCATAGGTACCTTACTAATATTCTCAATTTGCTTTGTACCTGATTCTGGATTGAAATTTGGCCACAGTATGAACAGAAATAAAGATTCATGTGCTAGCGAAGACTGGTAATTTTAGATATGACTTCACTGTGAATGTTTGCACCAGAGAATACCCTTTTGGACGGTACCGCTCAGGTACCGTCTATAGTAGTGGCAATTTTGAGAGGCATACAACAATTGGTTCCCGTTTTTCAAAACGCAAAACAGACAGAAAGCCGGTAATAAGTCAATTTTTTTACACATTGACCCACTTACTTAGCGAAAAGTAGTTCCAAAGTTTACCGACCCTGATATATCATAAACGTTTCAATAAAATGAAATATTGAAAAGGTGACCTGCTAAAGTGGATTGTGAACTAATTAGCTGTTTCTGTGGAGATCTGATGGGTTTAAAGCAATGTTTTAATACACACTAGTTTGTTTATAGTTTTGGATTTATCGTAGATATGGTGTCATCTTTCTACGTACACATCACTCTGTGCTTGGAAAATTATTTGGAAAATACCCCACTGTAGCAACAGTTTGTTCGGTTAAAATTTTGTAATATTCGTTCGCATTTAAAATCAAGCAAAGTTCAAGATGGCAGCGCCCTAGCTTGGATATCGTTCAAATACTGAAACATTCATGCAGTAGCGAAAACGGATAATAGGAAATGAATCAAATTCGGATAGAAAAAAGCGAGCATGGAGCTGTATAATATGTGTTTGGTCTGTCTATAATTCTAATCAACACATACGTGTACGATTCGATGCTTCGTTATAAACGTCTTGATTGGGAAAATGCATTAATCTAGGATAGCATGGTTAATTAATTCAGGTATATAAGATCCTTCAAAATTGTTTTGAATGTATATTCGATAACTATCGCATTTATTAAAAAGAAATAGGCATTGCGTATGTTACGGGAAAACTCAAACCACACCGCGCAGTTAATGACCGCCCCTATCGGTGCATTACCCAGACTGTAAAGGGAGGCCACTGTGTAGAAGATTATACTCAAGCGAATAAGAGTAACCTTCCTTTAAACTTTTTAGACGACTTGATGCAAAATGTATTTTTGTTTGAATAAACACAATCTCAGTAAAAAACGAAAGTATTTTATAGCACATTTTGTATGTCATTTTAATGAGACTTGTATAACACGAAATTTAGAGGCCTATCCATCCACCATACACTATGTTTACTACAAATTGAGCACTTTCAAAGGCTATAGCCTTGCCATGTGTTTTGACAAGTTTATCAATATACACATTTATGGATTAACTATATACACTGTATAGTAAATGTGTACATGTAGAATGACTTTTGATGATGTTTTATATCATGGTACATGCACACAAAATTCCATTTTTTTGAAAGGAGAGAAAGTATACTAGCTTATGCTATAGAGTTTTTTTTCGAAATAATATCAATAAAAATATTTAAAAAACAAGATTTTCTGTACTCATCAGTTGTTTCTGGTGTTGGTATTTTGGAATACAAAATTAATTTTATGTTGTTGTGTATCATTTTAATAGGAATTGTATAACACGAAATTTAAAGGCCTATCCATCCACCATACACTGTGTTTACTGTAAACTGAGCACTTACGGTGTTTGACTGCATTTTGTTTCCGAATCACATGCTTACATGGTGTTATAGTATCCAGAACAGAAGTCAGCCATACTTTGACTTGTTCCTGTATGTTTACTTCCGAAGAATCAGCACATTGAAATGTCGCCGACACGGTTCACAATCTGATTGACGTAATTCCCGATCCGCTACATTTTTACTTCCAACGAATCAGCACATTGAAATGTCGCCGACACGGTTCACAATGGCAATGACGTAACTCGCGATTCGCTATCTGTTGTCATTGGGCGTATTCAAGTAATCGGCTTCTTAGGAGAAGATAATAAAACAGCAATACGTGAATCACGTTTTCTGATTACAATAATTTAGAAATAAGTTCGAATACATATCGCCAAAACAAACGTCGGGAAAATCTGACGATCCAAAGCGCGCAAACTATCGTAACTGAATGTAATATATGATCATTCCAGTTTTGTTATAGAGAAATATGAATAAGATCTAAGAATTAGTTCCAGAGATGATGTGGTTACAGCAAAAGTTGACGTATAACGACCTTGGGACGAATACCACGCAGAACAGCATAGTCTGAACAATGTTACAATATCATTCACGCTTCTGATGCACATATAGTTCAATGTCTGCTCGGTTAGTTCATTCTACAAAGTACTTGACAACCAATCTAGAGGTCGTTGGTTCGACCCGGTGGGCGTTTTTCTACGCGACAATTTGGTTGAAGCTAATTCATCTCGGAAGTAAACTGTTCTTGACCCCGTATCCATATAGAGAGCTGACAGTTTCTTCCAGAGGAACCGGTTAGTATTGGTTGGTAACCTAGGAACACTAGTTAAGTCAGCTGACCGCACTTCTTCGGATACCCACGTTCGCTAGCTACGCTTCATTATAGCATACTGTATTGATATCACAGTGCTTCCGTGAGTGCCGACGATGCTGACTGCATGACATGACTGAAATAATTGTGATTTACGGGGTCAAACTCTAAAACAAGCAAACATAGATATACGCATAATCAATAATTTTTATATAGAACTATAGAGGGGAGAGATTGGGACTGGAGATTTATTTCGGATAGTATCAGGAATTCGGATAGATGGTTGCCGCATGAACGGGGTCAGACTGCATTGGCATCGCGTTTTATTCATACGAAGTGAAAATACTCGAATTTGCGGTAGTTTTAGCACCGTGTAAACTACAATAAATTTTACTGCCAACCAAAATAATAATCCCTCCCCCCTATAATACATAGCGGAACAGATGAGATACTTCTCATCAATGTTTGAAGTCAATGATTCTCTTTATGTAAGACATATTTCTCCATATTTCATTATTCTATCTAAAATGGCCGTATTCAACGAAAGACATTACTTCAATCTTTGCGTTAGCATATTTTGGTAATGGAGACGTAAATTTTTTTGACGGCAAAACAAATTGTCTCCAGCATTGGTAAATTGTTAGAACAGACTATCCCTCTACGGTATTGTCTTAAACATCCAACATCAATAATAACAGACGTGAGGTGATTATTCATTTGTAAAAGTCGCTTTTGTCATTTATTAACAAGGCACGCAGGTTCAGGGTAAGATAGTCTGACATCTGCCCTGCGTTCAGTAAAGGACTATTTGCGGCTCACGTTTCGAACGTTTTGCAATTTGGTTCCCCGTGTTCAGTCAATGTAATACGGTGGGCCAGGGATACAAAACAAAACGTGAGCGACTGTTAGCCGTAACTGAACGCAAGGCTGATCTTAAGGTCTTGAGAACAAATGCCGTCATGGGAGGAAGACGTAGTGATCGGGAAGTAGTGCGTCTGAAACCTGATCAGAAGGTCGTGAGTTCGAGCCCCGCTAAGCGGAGTTTGATCACTACTTCACAATCCCTAATTTACTAATTTAGACGCAAATACTGGTTAGTAACCCAGGAAGAGGTATCGAGAGTAATGAGTATAAGTTGTAAGAACTTGTTTCACATTCGATGTAAAATAAATAATTTTAGATTTATATACCGTCATGGGACCGATTTTTCACTCGTCTTCCCGATCCTTTAAATAGATGCAAATACTGGTTAAAGTTAAGATTTGTAGCAGTGATCGAGAATTATCGACACTTTGTTTGATTGTTCCTTTTGGTAGGCAGGATTCGTTTGGTACGGTCAAACTATACAAAATGCTGTAAATAATGTATACAAGAGTTCAAAATCACCATTAAATTATAAACATCTCATGGTAGTAATGCATTATATCAGAGATAAAGTCAATATCATAAAAGAACATGCATTCAATCAATTACCGGAACTATAAAAAAATGCAAATACATTTAAAGGTATTTACTTGACATTGATACATACATTTGAAGGTATTTGCTTGACATTGATACATACATTTGAAGGTATTTACTTGACATTGATACATACATTTGAAGGTATTTGCTTGACATTGATACATACATTTGAAGGTATTTGCTTGACATTGATACATACATTTGAAGGTATTTGCTTGACATTGATACATACATTTGAAGGTATTTACTTGACATTGATACATACATTTGAAGGTATTTGCTTGACATTGATACATACATTTGAAGGTATTTGCTTGACATTGATACATACATTTGAAGGTATTTGCTTGACATTGATACATACATTTAAAGGTATTAACTTGACAGTGATACATACATTTAAAGGTACATGTATTTGCTTGACATTAATACATACATATGAAGGTATTAACTTGACATTGATACATACATAAGAAGGTATTTACTTGACATTGATACATACATTTGAAGGTATTTGCTTGACATTGATACATACATTTGAAGGTATTTGCTTGACATTGATACATACATTTGAAGGTATTTGCTTGACATTGATACATACATAAGAAGGTATTAACTTGACAGTGATACATACATTTAAAGGTACATGTATTTGCTTGACATTAATACATACATATGAAGGTATTAACTTGACATTGATACATACATAAGAAGGTATTTACTTGACATTGATACATACATTTGAAGGTATTTACTTGACATTGATACATAGATACGTTTATTTCCTCCAAGTTGGAGAGCAGAACAGTATATACAGTTTTAACAAAACAAAACAAACATTATTTACTAATATCAACGGAACAAATATCAATGTATATATGATGAATGTACACGTAGTATATTCCTGAGACTAGGAATTAAATATTTTAAACATCAATACATGCATCGGTTATAAAAAAGAATGGTTAAATAGGCACATATTGTCCAAGTTCTAAATAATGTTAAGTCTAGACATCTTTTGAATTAAGAATAACCAATTAGCTTGGAAAAAAATGACTGTAAACACACTTTTGTCTTTCCGAAAACGAAACAAAGACAGTAGTATGACGTACAACGTGATTGAATTTAAGCTTAAATTGATTAGAGCCTGACTGAAATGGAAAGAAGGGCAGTAGCAAAACACTATCTAAACCTTAACAAGGTAAGGTACCTTAATTGCAATGCTTACTTTACTTTTATTCCTCCAGTATTGAAGTTCAAAACATATATACATATATTTCATACAGTGTAAATGGTTTGCATTATACATAATAAATATCTTACCACATAGATTGCGATAAGTATGCATTAGTATACACAGCAACAATAATCAAGTATTGATAACCATAATGTATGCGATTCTGTATATGTCCATGACACTGTATGTCTGTGTGCGTGTTTGTGTGTGTGTGTAATGCTTGTTCGTGCGTGGGTGCGTACGTGCGTGCGTGCGTGCGAGATAACGTAAATTATAAACATCTCATGGTAGTAATGCATTATATCAGAGATAAAGTCAATATCATAAAAGAACATGCATTCAATCAATTACCGGAACTATAAAAAATGACACATACATTTAAAGGTATTTACTTGACATTGATACATACATTTGAAGGTATTTGCTTGACATTGATACATACATTTAAGGGTATTTGCTTGACATTGATACATACATTTGAAGCTATTTACTTGACATTGATACGTACATTTGAAGGTAGTTACTTGACATTGATACATACATTTGAAGGTATTTACTTGGCATTGATACATACATTTGAGGATATTTGCTTGACATTGATACATACATTTAAGGGTATTTGCTTGACATTGATACATACATTTGAAGCTATTTACTTGACATTGATACGTACATTTGAAGGTAGTTACTTGACATTAATACATACATATGAAGGTATTAACTTGACATTGATACGTACATTTGAAGGTAGTTACTTGACATTGATACATACATTTGAAGGTAGTTACTTGACATTGATACATACGTTTGAAGGTATTTACTTGACATTGATAGTTACATGTAAATGCATTTACTTGACATCGATACGTACAGTTTAAGGTATTCACTTGATTTGATATATACACTCAGTTTAAGGTATTCACTTGGCATTGAAGCTTTGATTATGGTTATTTTCTATTGCAACATGTAGTTTAATGCTGAACACTCATACGTCATATAAGTATACTACTCTCTGTTTCTCTCATGGATATGAATACTACAAATCAATATGACAACATAAATAAAGTACAATCAAAACTTGTTTTTTGACTTCCTGAAGATAATGATATTTGGCAAGTTGGTAGTCACTGTTTTATCTCATCAAACATTACCAATTTCCCGGAGTGTAACATGAATGAGTAATCACGTGTTACCCATGGATTGTCCGGTCTGACAATTACAGAATTCAGATTCTACGTTAAGTCGAGCCCGATGTCTAATTATACTTTATCACAGCGGGAGCGACACTATACACAAGAAAGAACATTCATTTTGAAGTAGAGTTGAACGCTAATTTGTGGTAACTTGATTGCATGGTGTTAATTATATTGAACAGAGCGTATTGCTGAAGATTATGTATGTTGGAGAGAAATGTATCGAGAATATAACCAGTATAAATTCAATCAATGAAACACATTTCTCACTGAAAGCCTTATGCAATGCAGCGCACTTGTAATGTAGAATTGTAAACATACACACATAAAATGTTCTACTCGTAAAACACTTTCCCTTGGTTTTAATGCATTTATTACTTGGGAAGAATAATTTACACGTGCGTTTACTGAGCTCTTGAACGGCTAAACCGCTGTATAGCATTTAAAGAGGCTTAGTCGGCACCGCCCGGCTTACTTTCCGTTCCACTTCATTTTATCGATCATGAAGCGAACGTCGGCATTCGACAGGTTTACAACAGGATACATGCTACATTACACATGCTATTATAATTATGCGAAAATAACGGTACATGTATTAAATACGCTTTATATTTCCAAAAATATAAATACATGTATTGAAGTTCAGTTCAACATCTCCAGACAAACACCCTCTGGGATATTATGATTTCATCAGACGTTGAAATGTTGCTGCTGTGCAGGAATTAAAATTGGTAATTAGTGCGGGAACATTGCTACTGAAATAGAAGTTGTTGCTATTGAAAGAGAAGTTGTTGCTATTGAAATAGAAGTTGTTGCTACTGAAAGAGACGTTGTTGCTATTGAAAGAGAAGTTGTTGCTACTGAAAGAGAAGTTGTTGCTATTGAAAGAGAAGTTGTTGCTATTGAAAGAGAAATTGTTGCTACTGAAAGAGAAGTTGTTGCTATTGAAAGAGAAGTTGTTGCTACTGAAAGAGAAGTTGTTGCTATTGAAAGAGAAGTTGTTGCTACTGAAAGAGAAGTTGTTGCTATTGAAAGAGAAGTTGTTGCTGCTGAAAGAGAAGTTGTTGCTATTGAAAGAGAAGTTGTTGCTACTGAAATAGAATGTGTTGCTGCTGAAAGAGAAGTTGTTGCTATTGAAAGAGAAGTTGTTGCTACTGAAATAGAATTTGTTGCTGCTGAAAGAGAAGTTGTTGCCATTGAAAGAAAAGTTGTTGCTACTGAAAGAGAAGTTGTTGCTGCTGAAAGAGAAGTTGTTACTCAAGAAAGACCAGATGTACTGTGAGCTCAAAGACCTGGAAGGAATGAATTAAAATAGAAATGTCGGGTGATAAATGCTTACGGCAAAAATATATATTTGCATGTTCTCATCGTAAGATAAATGGAATTGTAGTCGACGAATAAATGTTTATGTTGACCAAATGTTTACCACACTGAGAAAAGTGACAGGAAAGTGTCAATTAAGAAAACATCTCTTCATGCGGTGTAACAGAGTCATGATTGAATAAGATGCGGCGCAAACTAACGTACAGGCTGCTAAGATTATTTCAGGAATTTGGAGAGAAAAATATCCTAAAAAGCTTCGTTCACCAGGAATCCGAACCGTGTAGTGGCCGACAAATGATTTTACTGATAAGTGGATTCCCTTAGTGAGCTTGGCCAAGGTACTTCATAGTAACTCTATTTGTAAGGGTAACAAATTTCGAACACAATCATGTAAATCCAGATCACCTTCAAATAATGGTGTATACCTAACCCAGCAGAGAAAACGAGCATCAAACTTTAAAAGAACATGTATTACACGAGTCAGTTATTTGCTGCCACTTATGTTCGTGGTCAAACACAAGGCTTTGGAGATCTAGCTTATCTTGTCGCATCCAATTACATTTGCGTTCAGACAGTAGAAATGACGAATACGTTTGCGAGCGTTGGTCTTTGAATATTGCAAGCCTAGATTCCCAAACAATTACTCCCAAACAATTAGTCACGATTCGCTTGCCTGTCCACTGAAATGTTCTCTCATATAATAACATTTCCGCTTAATCCCATTCACCACCTATAGTGCCACGAGACAAATCTGTCTTAATGTCATTTCATAAAGTCGCACATTGTAAATGACTGGAGAACAATCCTGTCAGGGGAATTAGGATTTTAGATCCAGATATCAAATATGTTTAATCAGCCTGTAATATTTCCCACTGACCTGATACCATTACCGGGCAAGGCAATTGTCCCGAGTGACACAACTAACAATTCATTCGTGATGCATCAAGAAGTAGTCACTGAGGCCGACATTAACAATAAAGGAAAAAAGTTTGCACTTCCCCTACCAAGTTTGCAAAATTGGGAAGGTGATTCAGGACATATGTTTTATCATTATTGGAAAAGAATATAATTGATAGTCTTATATGCAACGGAAATATGTGGGGCTCGATAATTCAATATAACGATCACCGAAGACAGCACTACTCGGTGCTCTACGATCGTAAACAAATTCCTTGGCCGAATGTAAAAAGATCGGGTCGCAGCTACTTTTCCGGGGAGCTATGAGGTTGCGTTAGAGCAATCCATCATATGTTTAATTTACGCCTGAGGTAACGTTCATATGATGTCTTAAATATCGGGGCACATAATGACTCATGGCTATGCAACATCATCTGACAGCAGCAATACCATGGAATCTACTTTACATGTAGTTATCATAGATATCATATAATCTAGTCGACTATGAAACAATATGTATACATATTTTCTATGATCTAAGACAATGTTCTTAGATAATTATCTAGCGGATAATATCTTACACAAGGTGACATTGACCAGGCTCAAAGTTGACAGGCATACTTGTAAAATAATTCCTAATTATAAGTAAATATTGAGCTTCAATAGCATCTACATTATCACCATTGTTGATAGACGACCGACATCAATTTAATCATTGCTATATGTATATATAATGTATTTGGTTCAAATATTTTAGCAGTTTCCCGCAAGGATCAGTACATGGCTAACTACGAAAGACCGGTGGGGACATTCATACTTCATTTTTTCTCTCCTCGAAAATACTGAATTTGGGAAGTTGAAATCATGAGTTCGTGAATTTGGAATGGTGAATTCACGATTGTAAATTCTAGTAGCTGAAATCGTGAAAACGTGAAATTCACGATTTCAACTTCACGAATTCAATATTTCCTGGAACAGAAATAATGAAATCTCACCGCCGGTTTTTTGTAATTAACGTATGTACTGTGTTTTATGATAGAAAATGTAGATAACTTAATGAAACGAAAAATAACTGTATTTTGTAAAATCATGTGTATTTTGCGTTTACACTTATTAATTCAATAATGAAAAAATAACACTTGACGCACAGAAAATAGATTTATCATTCATTTACGAAACCGTCACGGATACATACTGAAACGGGTATACTCTGCCTATATATTATTCGAACAGACCTGCGTTGCCATGTTAGAGATTGATGCTCGTCTGAACTGATAAAAAAGAAAACACACATGTATACAAATGTACATGCAACTAGACGTAGTTCCAATTTGCTTTGACGAAATGAGGCAATTAACTTAACGGGAAGTAATCAAACTGACATTTTTTTACAGATGTTGTACCACTTAATCTTTCAACATGCATGTAATAAATTGAACTGAAGACGCCTTGTGTTTTCTTGCTATATTATGCAGATAATGTTCTGTATTCTTGCACTTCGGATTTTCGTTATTTTGTTATGAATATGTGGAGTTTGATGTACTGGCAATGTCTGGAAGTATGAATCATAGCTGATTTATTTGCATCAATACTTTATAATCCTATACAAGTTGAGAAAACACGATTCCAGATGAACGAATGTACAGTACCTCAATTATGCGACCACCCTTGGGACCCTCGTGAACGGGTCTTCTTATTGGGGTGGTCTTAATATTGAGGTCGAATAAAGAGCTATTGATGAAATTGGATTTAAAGATTGTGCTCTTAATTTGGGGTGGTCTTATTATTGAGGTTGTATTTAAGTGAGGTTTTTACTGTATGGAGTAGTGAATAAATATCAGTCTTTGGTATGGAGACTGATCTCGTGTATTATAAATTGGAATCCTTTTGTCGTACTCCTTATGCATGTACAACTCCTTGTCAGGAAAATACGACACGATCCGAATGATACTGTCTTTTACACCATCCAAGCAGTCGACGAGAGTAGTAGATAGTGATTAGAGATGTTGCGCAATAATTTGAGTTGATCGATGACACAAACGTGATTATTGTCGCGCCTGATGTGCCAAGATCGGTTTTTGTAAGCTGAAGTAGGTTTGAAAAGATGCTGGATGATTTTTGCGCGTTCGTTCCTCGGTCCTGACATATATGATTTATTTCTATGTGCGAGGTGGTGAATTCCTTTTCTCGATGTTGATACCTACGATGCAAACGTTCCGACGACCGATATTACAATACGGCGATGCCTAACAATGTAGTGTAACAGATTCTTGAATATCTGCCATACTACAGGGAACCATGTGACCTAAGCTGGCAATACGAACTGGTACCCTGCCAACAAGACTATAGATATACAACACACCTGTCAGTATCAGTAAAAGTCCACACACGTCCACCTGTATTACAATCGACACTGTGAATGACGAGGAATGAGAATAGTGGCAGTTTTATGGATAAGACCTTGGTCTGGTTTCACAAATACAGTAAAACATCCGTTAAAGATCACCTCAATAATAAGACCACTTTAATAATAACCACCTTAAATTAAGAACACAATTTTAAGTTCATTTTCACTGTTTTGCTTTTTATTCAACCTCAGTATTAAGACCACCTCAATAAGAAGACCATTTTTCAAGGGTCCCGATGGTGGTCTTATTATTGGGTTTTACTGTATACTTTACCATATTTAAATAACACAGTCAATTGATTGAGTATTGTCAAAATGTTAGTGTCGATATCAATGCTTCTGTCATCATTTTAAGAAAAATGTGAGAAATTGAAAAATCATGCTTTGGCTAAATTGCTTTTGCCGTGAAATCAGGATTTTATTAACTTACCATAAGACTTTGCGAGTGATAAATAACTTGTTCTACTGTGTTTATTTTTGTGATGATTTAAATAACATCTTCAGAAAATATTTACAATAAACCGTTTATTTCTTAAATGTGAAATGAAATTGATATGAAAATTACCAACTCTCGATAACGAAATGTATAATATATCATAATAAATAAATCCGAAATTTTGTTAAGAATCTTGCTGCGTATATAATCGTTAATAAGAATTTTGATATGTATATATTCTTAATGCAAATGTATGTAAACATTCAGATAACATAATTCGCAATGATAACAAACAGAGAAACACAGATATAGCATTTTAAATGCACCAACATACAGAATCCTTGTATTAACATTCTTGTTTTATATTCCGGCGGTCTGACACTAAGTGCAACGAAATGTATCATAGATTTAAATTTCGTTGAGAATACTTTTATTGTGTACACTATGTCCAGTGGTCAATATTAACCTTAGCCCCAGGGGTGTAGCTAAGTTGAAATTGATGAGTATGCCTAGTTTAAGGGGGTTCGGGGGCATGGTACCCCCAAATTTATGTATAGCTAGATTGTCAGAGATGCGTTTTTGGTGTATATTTCGTTCCGGTAAATTTACTTTCAACAACATCAAAAACATGCATTAAATATCTTATTGCAGTTTTGGCCATTTTATTTTTTGCGACTTTCCGAAAAGAAGTGTAGACCGCGACCTACACGGTCTATAGGAATCTACACCCCTTTTTAAGCATATTTTCATTAGCCAACCATCTCACAATTTGATTATAACCGTTCTAAAGTAAAAAACAACGGAAAGCACACACTTGCCCGTCTGTATTTTCTTTTATTATACATGTAGTACAGTAAACTACTGTGTTAACTTTATGCTAATTAGTATGTAATGATAGATCGACTTGTAAACTTATAATAACTGAACGCAAGTCACGTGACCGATTCGAATATTAAAGATTTCAAGACGAGGCTCGGATATTTGACGACATCTGTTCCATATGTCGCGGTTGAATACTACTAAGAATTGTTGTTAAGTGTAATGTATCGGACATGTAATTATACAGACTAATTAAACAACAGACTGATGATGGCGCAAGTATTTCTAATTTTCCGATGCGGTTATATCCGTGACCATCTAGTAGCTGTATTTAGACAAGCTTAATCATACGACAGTAAGTGTGTTTGGTGCACAAAATACTAACTCTGGTTTTATTTCGTCTTGTATCGAACAAATTCCATTATTATCAAAGATTTTGTTAAATTATTAAATTCTCTATTATTATTGATCACTAGTTATTTATTTATCATTAAATATGATAATCTACCTCAAGACATCGTAATTATGGTTTCGATACTAACAATATTGAACGCGCACGCAAACTATGACGTCATTACCGGTTTAGCCTTTTATTAAATCTGAGGTGTAATCAGTTCCCTAGGTTGCGCGAGATAAATAGAAGTACAATGTAAATTAACATCGTGATTTCAATCATGCACGCAATTATCGTATTTTAACATTGTTGTTAAATTATTTATAGTTGTAGGATTTACATGTACCAATCTCTATTGGTTTGTAATATCAAAGTATTTCATAATCTATTAGCCTTACGCATGTCATATGTTATAGCCTTATACACGCCAGAATCAAACTTAAATGACATCAGTCTTTAAACAATGTCAATAAAAGATAGACCGGGAAACTCGGACATCCCAGCATACCGTACACCAGAGAATTAATGTATTCTCGAGTGTGGTTAAAAATTAGTAAAATGCAATGTTATATTTGTAGTACTTTCGGTCCTTTGATACAGAGATTATGAAATAGACTCGTAGTACTTTCAGTCCTTTGATACAGAGTATATAAAACAGACTCTTAGTACTTTCAGTCCTTTGATAGAGAGTATATTAAATAGGCTCTTAGTACTTTCAGTCCTTTGATATAGAGTATATAAAAAATGCTAATAGACTAATAGTACTTTCAGTCCTTGGATACAGAGATTATGAAATAGACTCGCAGTACTTTCAGTCCTTGGATACAGAGATTATGAAATAGACTCGCAGTACTTTCAGTCCTTGGATACAGAGATTATGAAACAGACTCGCAGTACTTTCAGTCCTTGGATACAGAGATTATGAAACAGACTCGCAGTTCTTTCAGTCCTTTGATACAGAGTATATAAAATAGGCTCGCAGTGCTTTCAGTCCTTGGATACAAAGATTATGAAATAGGCTCGTAGTACGTTCAGTCCTTTGATACAAAGTATATGGAATAGGCTCGCAGTGCTTTCAGTCTATTGATACAGAGATTATGAAATAGGCTCGCAGTACTTCCAGTCCTTTGATACAGAGATTATGAAATAGGCTCGCAGTACTTTCAGTCCTTTGATACAGAGATTATGAAAAAGACTCGCAGTACTTCCAGTCCTTTGATACAGAGATTATGAAATAGGCTCGCAGTACTTTCAGTCCTTTGATACAGAGATTATGAAATAGACTCGCAGTACTTTCAGTCCTTTGATACAGAGATTATGAAATAGACTCGCAGTACTTTCAGTCCTTTGATACAGAGATTATGAAATAGACTCGCAGTACTTTCAGTCCTTTGATACAGAGATTATGAAATAGACTCGCAGTACTTTCAGTCCTTTGATACAGAGATTATGAAATAGACTCGCAGTACTTTCTGTCCTTTGATACAGAGATTATGAACAAGTATCGCAGTACTTTCAGTCCTTGGATACAGAGATAATGAAATAGACTCGCAGTTCTTTCAGTCCTTTGATACAGAGTATATAAAATAGGCTCGCAGTGCTTTCAGTCCTTGGATACAAAGATTATGATATAGGCTCGTAGTACGTTCAGTCCTTTGATACAAAGTATATGGAATAGGCTCGCAGTGCTTTCAGTCCTTTGATACAGAGATTATGAAATAGACTCGCAGTACTTTCAGTCCTTTGATACAGAGATTATGAAATAGACTCGCAGTACTTTCAGTCCTTTGATACAGAGATTATGAAATAGACTCGCATTACTTTCAGTCCTTTGATACAGAGATTATGAAATAGACTCGCAGTACTTTCAGTCCTTTGATACAGAGATTATGAAATAGACTCGCAGTACTTTCTGTCCTTTGATACAGAGATTATGAACAAGTATCGCAGTACTTTCAGTCCTTTGATACAGAGATTATGAACAAGTTTCGTAGTACTTTCAGTCCTTTGATACAAAGTATATACAATATGCTCGTAGTACTTTCAGTCCTTTGATACAGAGATAATGAAACAAGCTCGTAGTACTTTCAGTCCTTTGATACAGAGTATATGAAATAGGCACGCAGTGCTTTCAGTCCTTTGATACAAAGATTATGAAATAGGCTCGTTGTACTTTCAGTCCTTTGATACAAAGATTATGAAATAGGCTCGTTGTACTTTCAGTCCTTTGATACAAAGATTATGAAATAGGCTCGCAATACTTTCAGCCCTTTGATACAGAGATTATGAAATAGGCTCGTAGTACTTTCAGTCCTTTGATACAGGGATTATGAAATAGGCTCGTTGTACTTTCAGTCCTTTGATACAAAGATTATGAAATAGGCTCGTTGTACTTTCAGTCCTTTGATACAAAGTGTATAAAATAGGCTCGTTGTACTTTCAGTCCTTTGATACAGAGATTATGAAATAGGCTCGTTTTACTTTCAGTCCTTTGATACAAAGATTATGAAATAGGCTCGTAGTACTTTCAGTCCTTTGATACAGAGATTATGAAATAGGCTCGTTGTACTTTCAGTCCTTTGATACAGAGATTATGAAATAGGCTCGTAGTACTTTCAGTCCTTTGATACAGCGATTATGAAATAGGCTCATAGTACTATCAGTCCTTTGATACAGAGATTATGAAATAGGCTCGTAGTACTTTCAGTCCTTTGATACAGAGATTATGAAATAGGCTCATAGTACTTTCAGTCCTTTGATACAGAGATTATGAAATAGGCTCGTAGTACTTTCAGTCATTTGATACAGAGATTATGAAATAGGCTCGTTGTACTTTCAGTCCTTGGATACAGAGATTATGAAATAGGCTCGTTGTACTTTCAGTCCTTTGATACAAAGATTATGAAATAGGCTCGTTGTACTTTCAGTCCTTTGATACAGAGATTATGAAATAGGCTCATAGTACTTTAGTCCTTTGATACAAATATTATGAAATATGCTCGTTGTACTTTCAGTCCTTTGATACAAAGATTATGAAATAGGCTCGTTGTACTTTCAGTTCTTTGATACAAAGATTATGAAATAGGCTCGTTGTACTTTCAGTCCTTTGATACAAAGATATTGAAATAGGCTCGTAGTACTTTCAGTCCTTTGATACAAAGATTATGAAATAGACTCGCATTACTTTCAGTCCTTTGATACAGAGATTATGAAATAGACTCGCAGTACTTTCAGTCCTTTGATACAGAGATTATGAAATAGACTCGCAGTACTTTCTGTCCTTTGATACAGAGATTATGAACAAGTATCGCAGTACTTTCAGTCCTTTGATACAGAGATTATGAACAAGTTTCGTAGTACTTTCAGTCCTTTGATACAAAGTATATACAATGTGCTCGTAGTACTTTCAGTCCTTTGATACAGAGATAATGAAAAAAGCTCGTAGTACTTTCAGTCCTTTGATACAGAGTATATGAAATAGGCACGCAGTGCTTTCAGTCCTTTGATACAAAGATTATGAAATAGGCTCGTTGTACTTTCAGTCCTTTGATACAAAGATTATGAAATAGGCTCGTTGTACTTTCAGTCCTTTGATACAAAGATTATGAAATAGGCTCGCAATACTTTCAGCCCTTTGATACAGAGATTATGAAATAGGCTCGTAGTACTTTCAGTCCTTTGATACAGGGATTATGAAATAGGCTCGTTGTACTTTCAGTCCTTTGATACAAAGATTATGAAATAGGCTCGTTGTACTTTCAGTCCTTTGATACAAAGTGTATAAAATAGGCTCGTTGTACTTTCAGTCCTTTGATACAGAGATTATGAAATAGGCTCGTTTTACTTTCAGTCCTTTGATACAAAGATTATGAAATAGGCTCGTAGTACTTTCAGTCCTTTGATACAGAGATTATGAAATAGGCTCGTTGTACTTTCAGTCATTTGATACAGAGATTATGAAATAGGCTCATAGTACTTTCAGTCCTTTGATACAGAGATTATGAAATAGGCTCGTAGTACTTTCAGTCCTTTGATACAGCGATTATGAAATATGCTCATAGTACTATCAGTCCTTTGATACAGAGATTATGAAATAGGCTCGTAGTACTTTCAGTCCTTTGATACAGAGATTATGAAATAGGCTCGTAGTACTTTCAGTCCTTTGATACAGAGATTATGAAATAGGCTCGTAGTACTTTCAGTCATTTGATACAGAGATTATGAAATAGGCTCGTTGTACTTTCAGTCCTTGGATACAGAGATTATGAAATAGGCTCGTTGTACTTTCAGTCCTTTGATACAAAGATTACGAAATAGGCTCGTTGTACTTTAAGTCCTTTGATACAAAGATTATGAAATAGGCTCGTTGTACTTTCAGTCCTTTGATACAGAGATTATGAAATAGGCTCATAGTACTTTCAGTCCTTTGATACAAAGATTATGAAATAGGCTCGTTGTACTTTCAGTCCTTTGATACAGAGATTATGAAATAGGCTCGTTGTACTTTCAGTCCTATGATACAAAGATTATGAAATAGGCTCGTTGTACTTTCAGTCCTTTGATACAGAGATTATGAAATAGGCTCATAGTACTTTCAGTCCTTTGATACAAAGATTATGAAATAGGCTCGTTGTACTTTCAGTCCTTTGATACAGAGATTATGAAATAGGCTCGTTGTACTTTCAGTCCTTTGATACAAAGATTATGAAATAGGCTCGTTGTACTTTCAGTCCTTTGATACAAAGATTATGAAATAGGCTCGTTGTACTTTCAGTCCTTTGATACAGAGATTATGAAATAGGCTCATAGTACTTTAGTCCTTTGATACAAATATTATGAAATATGCTCGTTGTACTTTCAGTCCTTTGATACAAAGATTATGAAATAGGCTAGTTGTACTTTCAGTTCTTTGATACAAAGATTATGAAATAGGCTTGTTGTACTTTCAGTCCTTTGATACAAAGATATTGAAATAGGCTCGTAGTACTTTCAGTCCTTTGATACAAAGATTATGAAATAGGCTCGCAGTACTTTCAGTCCTTTGATACAAAGATTATGAATAGGCTCATAGTATTTTCAGTCCTTTGATACAAAGATTATGAAATAGGCTCGTTGTACTTTCAGTCCTTTGATACAAAGATTATGAAATAGGCTCGTTGTACTTTCAGTCCTTTGATACAAAGATTATGAAATAGGCTCATAGTACTTTCAGTCCTTTGATACAGAGTGTATAAAATAAGATCGTTGTACTTTCAGTCCTTTGATACAGAGTGTATAAAATAGGCATGAGTGATAATGCAGTAACTAATGATACAAGTAAATATTGCTTCCAGAGCACAACACAGACAGCAGCTTCCTATCAATTTGTTATTTTATTGTTTTGTGCATTGTTATGTTTTCTGGAACTATTGTTGTAAATTGAGCAAATAACGTCTGCGCTGATTGCTGATCGTCTGCAACGATACAAGATAGAGCTGAGTCTGCAAGGCCGTGTGTATTCATTTACCAGCGAACAGTTTGTTAGACTCATTTCTTTATGTATATGTACTAGCATGGACTTAGTCGAGAGAAAGTGATTACAACATACTCGTAACATTCATGACCTTGCAATCATTGTCATATATAAATTAGCTCAGTGAAAGGAAAAACAGGATTGCGATCCAGTTCGATGAATGAAATATACAATAAAACCTCACTTTAAGACCACCTCAATCATAACACTACCTCAATAATAACACCATCTCAACAATAAGACCACCTCAACAATAAGATCACCTCAACAATAAGACCATCGCAGCAATAAGACCACCTCAATAATAAGAACACAATTTTAAAGTCCATTATCACTCTTTTGCTCTTCATTCGACCTCAATATAAAGACCACCTAGATAAGAAGACCAGTTTTCTTGCAAGGGTCCTAAAGGAGGTCTTATTATTGAGGTTTTACTGTAATTACAAAATATGAAAAGAATAATGCGATTGTAGGTACTTAGATGAGTATGACAAAGCATGTCTGATCTTCTTTGGTTTCCAGGAAAAGTTCCTGTGCAGATATAATACATCATTATAACTAGATTTCAATCTTGAGTGAAGAATTACTTACTTAACCTGAGGTTAATTAACTGTTAATATCTAAACACGAAAGCCAGGTGTGTTCTACATAACGTTTTAACGTTAGTTCATCCAGATTGCAGATCTAAAGAACTGTTCTGATGAGCTGAAAAACGAAAACAAGAAAAAATATAGTACATTCAATCAAAGCACTGATATCGACAGTCACGCCTGTGAATCGATCTGTAACCGCACGCAACGAGTACAATGCAATACAAATAGTTGATTGCATTTAAACATAACATGCTACATAGCAACATAATGTACACAACAACAAAACGCGTGGTTTTGCAGGAGCACAAGATGTTATACAGTGCATATTCAACATTTTACATTTCATTACAAATATAATTATAAATGATAAAAAATGTTAGCGTAAACTATTAATAAAAACGTAAAACCTGACGGATAAACTTCCGGTTCGGTGCAAGATAAATAATTATTTAACGATAGGGAGTGCGTACTCTCTTCTATACTCCAACACTAGAATTAAACCGTCCATTTCGTCAGACTTTTAAGATTTCAATTCTGAATGGGATGGAATTAGCTAGCTGTAAATCTAATTATTAGAAAATTAATGTACAGTAAAACCTCAATTATAAGACCACCCTTGGGAAACTTTAAAACTGGTCTTTATATTTAGGTGGTCTTAATATTGAGGTAGAATGAAGAGCTAAACAGTGAAAATGGACTTTAAAAGTGTGGTCTTAATTTTTAGGTGGTCTTATTATTGAGGTGGTCTTTAAGTAAGGTTTTACTGTATATACATACTTCGTCAGTGACCTAGCATAGTTTATGTGAATATCAACTCGATCCCTTCCTGGAAATATCCGATTATTTCCGATAAAATCTTAACAAAAATTATATTTTGATGCATACCTGATATAAGCGGACGTGAATCTGGAAATTATACGACCTAGTTCCACGTTTTAGATAGCATTAAATTTGAAATAATTGGCGTTGCATGTTTACAACCAGAGCGTGGCATCCCACTAAATACTTTAATTAAACCTTGAAGCATCTGTTGCAATTTCTCAATGGTTTGTTCTCTCTTACAGTTGTACATTATACTGCTTTCAATAAAATCTCAAAAATAATTTCTCGTTTTTTAACAAGACGATCACCAACATTGTTAGCGGTAAGCTCTTCGTGGTATAGTTTTACCTTGACCACATATGGGTACGTAATGGAATGATTGATAGCATAAAAAATAGAAAAGTAAAAAATATTTTTTTTTTTTTTATATACAACAATGTAATCAATGATACAAGCTCATCTGAATTGCCATCGGGCTTCAACCAGTATTGGCGAAAATATCGTGAACCATTACCGGCAATGTTTAACTGATGAAAAAAATCGTTTGTTATCAATAGTGAATTATTTTTTCGGCGCGGCCGTACTAACATGGTTTTGCTATTTGCATATCAGTGTTATGTAAACCAATCAACTCTTACGTTAACCACCAAGGCAATTTCTCTTCAACAGAACAACGTTTGTAACATTGACGCGCATTGGTTAACCTTTCGATAAAGGGTACGTTGCCTTACCTAAATCCACTGAATTTCGGTGAATTTACCGGAATCCATTTAATTTGGATCTGGAGTGACCAGCAATCGTAACATCTCGACATTTTTTTATGTTTGCACAACAAATCTTCACCTTCAAATTGCGCCAACCACCTTTGTTCAAGACAGTTCCGGTTTAATTTCATAATAATAAAAACTTGTTTGTTTAGGTAAACAAAGGCATAGCGGTCCAAGGGTATAGCACTGGACAACTTATCCACGTGTCACATGTTAGAATCCCGCTATGGACTGGTTACTGTGGTCTCCTCACAATTCTCCCACATTAGGCGCAAGCACTTGTTAATAATCCTGGTAGTAGTCTTTGATAGCGATTTATATAATTTGTAAGAATTGTTTTCTTCATCGGTGTTTGAATTCAACTATATGGGAACAACAAGTGATACACCTGCCAGTGACGTGACTATAACCATCCATTTGTTTTGTAGGATTGTTGATTTTTTTAGAATTGCCGCAGACGTTAGGTAATTATTTTACGATCATGCTGGTGCCTCGATGTAGTTCTTCTAATTTACTTTAAAGGTCATAAGTCGGCGTTATTTTAGTCTCATTCGTCGAAACCAAAGGCTTTTCAATTGTTAGGACAAAAATGTCCATAACTTTTTTATCACAACCGGCAAAAACTAGAGACATTTTTCTTCTGTGTAGCGTTTGATGAATGAGATGTTTCCAGGTGTCTGCTTCCTGTTTCTGTCGAAAATTCATCTCATTTCACAGCCAATTGGTATTTGCAAGAAATGCAAACATATTTTATTGTGCATGTGTAGGACGTATATTCGCGTTATCGGCTTCCGTTGCCATAGAAAGACTTCATTTCGTCCCAAAAGTGTGTGTCAAAGTATGTTTGTGACTTGATATTGTCAGATGAATATTTGCGATTAGCTCCGGTTAGGCGTAAAGTAGTGACAAAGACCAATGTGACTAAAGTTGGTGGCCAACTCTTAGAAGTAAGTGAAACACATGGATCCAAAAGGAGTTAAGCACGATCCTTGTTAGCTTGTTACATATTGATAGAACCTTAGTATAGCAAGAGCAAGTCACAAATATTCGTTCTGCAGGAACAGGTCACAAACATGCATCTAGAAGGCGTTTTTCACAAACATACGTCCTGCAAGAAAATGTCCAAAATATGCATCTGGTAGTAATAAGTCACAAAATTTCTCCCACGGGAGTTCTGACAAATCGTGACAAAATGCGTTCGTAATTAACAAATCTGTTTCTATAAAACCTCAACAATCCAAGATATCTTGTTTCTGGAACATGGCGAAGTTGAATAACACCGGTGCACAGAGAACAACATAAAAGCTAGGGAAAGGTTGTCTTCTATGGTTTAAATGTCATTAAATATTTAATTGGAACAAACACAGTAAACATGATATGGGCAGGAATATAACCCCGCCTAAATTTCTCATTACATCTATCTTATAATTCTGTAATGTTATCTCAGTTACTGTAATACTAAGTGACAAGTAGAGAGAAACAGAAACAATGGAAAACTCATTTATCAAGACAACATCCAGCACTTCAAGAACTACGCATGTATCCATAAAGAAGAAAATTACATCTAGATTTTATAATTGAAATTTTGATTCCGTATGTCTCTCACAGTGTAGACTATAAATATAAAATGTCTGATTAGTCTCTGGAATGAGAATTTCCACTTAACATGCTAAAATATCGAGATATTCGGTGTTATATAAATAACTGCAATTTGGAAGCTGATTACTTTCCGTCCATCGGTATGTATTAACAAACAATTTCCTTGGAAGTAAATTTGCTTTCTCGCGAAAGATTTTGACATGTGTTTTGAAAGTGTGCTAAATTCGAATGCTTCTTGAATCCTACTGGTATTGAAGCACCTTATATTCGTGAAACCGTTCGAGAACAAACTTGAATTTTAACTTTTGTCAATGAAATGTTTCATTCTGTTACGTGTTCCATACACAGTGCATTTGTGATAATGGTTCAACAAGCATTGTTTCAATCGAAAACAAACTTGAATTTTAACTTTTGTCCATGAAATGTTTCATTCTGTCATGTGTTCCATACACAGTGCATTTGCGATAATGGTTCAACAAGCATTGTTTCTTTCATAACTAATAAATCATGGGAGGATGGGGAAAATATCACCTGCTTCTAAGAAAATAATATTTTGGCATGTAAATGAAATAAAAAGCAGGCCTACTTGTAGATAAGTCACATTGTCATGTCATTTGTATGCCAAAGAAACTGGCATATGTTGCAGCTTGTTATCTCAAACGTACAATGTAATTGTGGATTTCCAGGATAAGGTGGTTACAAAACACACCCTGCTTGCAGGCTTCTGTTACATTTCTACTGTTTTAAGGTCATACAATATCATGATTCCCACCATGTGCGTGATGTAATACAAACCCGTGTATATAATAATTTAAGTATGACTTGAAGCAACGACACAATGACATGAGCACATAAAGCAATGGCATGAGCACATACATGCCAAGGTGTAACATTTAAAGCGGCCTAACATTTATGTGTAAATTACAAACCTCCCAAAATGCATTTCATTTTACAAAAAGAACTATGTTATTTTGATATTGTCATGTTTCTAAACTGAAAGTAGCCCGAAGTTTAGACATCAAAACGAAAGTAGGGCATTTGGCAAATCGCACAGACTTTTCTAATTTATAATTTTGATAACAATCAGGTGTCATTACATGAGAAAACGTTCTCATACGTGTTTTCGTGTCAGAAATCATTAAATTCAACAGTTTAAGCCTCGAAGTCTTCAGTGATAGCGACATTTCTTAGAAGAAAGTTAGGAGTTAAATGTCCTTTTTTGCAAGAATAAGTCAAATACAGTGAAATTAATTTATTTTTCGCCCGGGATGTATATCATTGGTTACCAGACATGTAGGAGAAGCATTTTACACACTCATTGATTATATAAAATATGGTCACGCCGCTTTAATAACCTCTTCAATCAAAAGCGTCAATTGGAGCGCATATAGGCGGGTTGGGGGGACGAAACCAGTATATCTGCGAATAAAAAGTAGCATGTAGACTAGTTCCGCTTTCATCCATCACTATTGTATTAATCCAATGTCCATTAGTTTTCATCATGAAAAGAATAAATTAAGGGATCCGATACAACGTCTTGAGACCATCTTTGTCATTGAATGATTCGAGAAAGATTGGAAGAGTTGCCAGTGGAAATAAATTTCTTAATGATCGACCAAGATTATATCAATTATATCATACTTCAATGAAACTTATATTGAATTGGCATGTTCCAGTCAGACCAAGATACTTCTGGACATTGGATGTGTCTTAATTTACATTAACATACTAGTTGAATAGGGTCTGTAATGACAGTTTATGGTCTTTGGTTTAGTCTAAATACATAGTTGATCGTATTGTGACAGACACTTAGCTTCTGAATTACGTGTCAGAGAGTAACTATAGAGGAGCTGTATTTGGAACACGTGTTCGTATATACTCGGGGTTGCTTGAGGAGCTATATGTAGAGGAGCCATAGAGGTGCTGTATTCGGAGCATGTGTTCGTACATACTATAGTTGCTGATTGGAGAGCTATATAGAGAGGAGCCATAGAGGTGCTGTATTCGGAGCATGTGTTCGTACATACTATAGTTACTGATTGGGGAGCTATATAGAGAGGAGCCATAGAGGTGCTGTATTCGGAGCATGTGTTCGTACATACTATAGTTGCTGATTGGGGAGCTATATAGAGAGGAGCCATAGAGGTACTGTATTCGGAGCATGTGTTCGTACATACTATAGTTGCTGATTGGGGAGCTATATAGAGAGGAGCCATAGAGGTGCTGTATTCGGAGCATGTGTTCGTACATACTAGTTACTGATTGGGGAGCTATATAGAGAGGAGCCATAGAGGTGCTGTATTCGGAGCATGTGTTCGTACATACTATAGTTGCTGATTGGAGAGCTATATAGAGAGGGGCTATAGAGGAGCTGTATTCGGAGCATGTGTTCGTACATACTATAGTTGCTGATTGGGGAGCTATATAGAGAGGAGCCATAGATGTGCTGTATTCGGAGCATGTGTTCGTACATACTAGTTACTGATTGGGGAGCTATATAGAGAGGGGCTATAGAGGTGCTGTATTCGGAGCATGTGTTCGTACATATAAGTTGCTGATTGGGGAGCTATATAGAGAGGGGCCATAGAGGTGCTGTATTCGGAGCATGTGTTCGTACATACTATAGTTGCTGATTGGGGAGCTATATAGAGAGGGGCTATAGAGGAGCTGTATTCGGAGCATGTGTTCGTACATACTATAGTTGCTGATTGGGGAGCTATATAGAGAGGAGCCATAGATGTGCTGTATTCGGAGCATGTGTTCGTACATACTAGTTACTGATTGGGGAGCTATATAGAGAGGGGCTATAGAGGTGCTGTATTCGGAGCATGTGTTCGTACATACTAGTTACTGATTGGGGAGCTATATAGAGAGGGGCTATAGAGGTGCTGTATTCGGAGCATGTGTTCGTACATATAAGTTGCTGATTGGGGAGCTATATAGAGAGGGGCTATAGAGGAGCTGTATACGGAGCACGTGTTCGTACAAACTAGTGGCTGGCTTTGAAGCTATATAGAGAGGAACTATAGAGGAACAGTATTCGGAGCACATGTTCTTAATACCAGTTAAATCGGGACTGTAATGGCAGCATGGTCCTTGATTTAGTCCAAATACATACTTGACCGTATTGAGTCAGGCAATTAGCTTCTGAAGTACGTGTAAGAAAGTCACTTAATTTGAAACAAATGTTACATGAAGGTTTATTTTTTCGGACCAGTAACTGCAGACTTATAGCCCTTGACATAATAAAGCAGTTGCCCAAAAGTCCCCAAACTGTTATGACATATTGACTGACAAATAGTGGTGGAATTTTGGCCCTTGCATTTGATTTAATACTTCACAGAACCTGCTCTTTAAAAGCATACACAGCACCAAACTTCACACAAATCTCATGCTGTCATAACAATGCTTTTCTTTTATAACAAAGATGCAAAGTGTGGGGAGTATCCGTGTCCTATGAACATCGTTTAAGGCGTTATAAAGTCAAATGCTGATGGTCGAGCTCTGCATTCTAGGTCGGCATTCATTTATTACTATGAAAGATTGAATGCCGATTGGCAAGCTCGACATTCCAGCTATGTATTCTATTGTTTTGCTATATAAACTTGGATGCCGAAGGCAGAGCTCAACATTGCAGGCTCAGTATTCGTTATTCACTATATCAAGGTGAATGGCAATCGCCGATGACCGGTCCCACAGCTAACTTCCCACCACACATTACTGAATGTAGAATGCGGATACCGACTATTTTATATTTCAAAGCACTTTAGAGAAATGAATCTCAATATCTGAAATGAACTAGCAGCTACCTTACCTGTGTTGCATCAAGTCGCCGATGAGCTTTATTCGGAACAGAGTTACAGGTGTTCCGTATATAGCTCCAATTTTCGCAAGGGACTTATATACGGCGAATATAGCTCGTAGGAGCTATATACGAACACGTGCTCCAATTACAGCTACCCGAGGGGCTATATTTGAAGGGAACTATACAGGGTGTGACCATGTGCATTGCAAAGGAGTTGATAGGGTTTGAACATTTCCAATACATCCAGAGGTATATTCTACACGATATACGAGGTCATTATTGATAGAAAGGAATGCTTCATACGTACTAGTATTCGTACACGTATTTGAGGACTGAAACTGTGGAGTTTCGTTTCACTATTTGATACTCTTTTAGATATAAAATTGTAGATATCACCGATTCGAAAGGTATAGGTATCAGAAATTTGAACCGCATATATCATAAGTTCAGTCAGAATATCAGTCAGAATATGAGATATCTGCAGGTCGATTACTAGATTGATAATATCACATATTGAGGTAGAATACAGTATAACCTCAATAATAATACCACCCTTGGAACCCTTGAAAACTGGTCTTAATATTGAGGTGTTTCTTAATATTGAGGTGGAAATAGACTTGAATATTGTGTTCTTAATTTTGAAGTGGTCTTATGTTTTGTGGATTGTTGTTTTCCCGGAGGTCTGCGTGGGGAGGTATTGTCTTGTGTATGTGGCGTTCTCTGTAGCTACGTATTCTCTCTCTTTTTTATAGGACAAACATTGGAATACGATATGTTTAATCGTTTTTACTGGTTTTACTGTATATTTGAAACAGCTATTAAATAGAAAACCAGTACCTCATAATAAACTATGAAAGGGCAATTGATATTGGTAATAAATCGAAATACATGTGCTAAAAACTTCACGTTTTATATCTAAATGTATAAACTTTCATCACCAACCTATATCTTTGGGCAATTAAGAATATAATTAAAGATCGAAAGATATCGTATCATCGTAATGATTTTTTTTCTCCAAACTTGATATATGTTTTTTCAGTCAGTAGTTAATTATCTGAACGCTGGTCATCGTGGGGACGAGTGAAGGTAATGGCATTGTTTTTTAATTGTGAGACTTTAAAGTTGCTTTCTAGCGGAGAAAGAATATACATGATATGACATTTTAGTATTCAACAGAGAAGATATAGTTTAATCGTGTTGATTCGTCATTATAATGAGTTATAAAATAAAATGGTTATAATCTTGCTGTATGCTGTTTCAATGACGCGCTAAAAAAATGTTTACAGAAATGTTTGGTATTAGATATTATATAACCTTCATGCTTAGTTTTCGCTTTGATAATGTCATTAAAATGATTTTATATTCTAAAGTTGAAACTCGCGATGAAAGAAAAATATTGCTCTATGATCGCCTGATTTCCACAAGGCCACATTTCAATTTTAGTCATTTCGAAATTTTCCGGTACCAAGTAGGGACTACTATCGCTTTTGGCCTTAACGTTTCGTAGTGGAATGTATGTAACTTATGCAAATCTTATTTCCATTGAGTCCTAAATTGTTCGAAGTTATGGATATTAAAAACTTATGTCCAAAATTTGCAGAAAAAAATGATATTATTGGTATTATTTCGAGCCTGGCAAGAGTCAGTAAATTATCCTAACTATGCTTGGTTTATTTGTTATCTGTACGAAATATTGCTACTTTAACCCCAGATGAACATTATCTACTTAGCACTAATTAAAAGAAGATCACTTATCACCTTGTGGATAGCTGATTGATTGAGATAGTGATATATTCGTCTACTGACATATGTACAATCAAACAGGTGCTTTGTACTTAGCCGAGTTGTCATCAATATGCTATATATAGTTCTATAAAAGTCTTTCTATATAATTAATGCGATCTTAATCAACAAATATCCCGGTTGAAACTTGCTATATAACATATGTTTGTTTTGTTAATGATCAATTGATCGTACATATACGATACTGATTATATCAATAAATGTAAAGTTAAATGTCATCAAAATGTAGGATATTTATTTTTAACCAAAGTTGACAGGATAGCTTACTCAAGTCATAGAGAGGCAATTTGTGAAGTCATTGATTTTTTTTATTAAATCATATATTATAAAATGTTATATGGTTCAAACGTAAAGCTTATTGGCGAAAAAATGTTTCTAGTAAATAATTTGGTGATAACGTCAATTTTATTATGGCATCATGGGTAGAGACAAAATTCATATCACTCATGGCTCTAACTTATAGTTTAGTGGCAAACTAATATTATGGTTCCATCATTATGATGGCAAAACTAATATACATTAAAGATAAGGAGACTATCATGTGGCAGAATGACCAGTTGTATATTCCCTGGGACCGTATCATTCCAGATATCATTCACATCAGAAGTAGGAAGCAATACAGACTTGGTAGTACAGTTGAACCTCTCGTTTATTCGACAACCTTCTATCCGAATACTTGGTATCATCCGAACTAAATATAAGGTTCCGGTGTATTTTCTTAGGCACGTCGCATTGAGATGGCTTATTCGAAACCATGTATTATTCGAAATAAAATTTCGGACCCCATGAAATTGAATGAACGAGGTCCGACTGTATATATATGTAAGCTTTTTCATTGGTCATATAGAAGTCGGGTCTCGATGCGGTAGGGAAAATTCAAATATACATTGTTGATAATCGGTATAACCTCAAATATGCGCACCTTTGTTGTCTATATGACACATAAAGGATATTTATGTAAATAGCAACATCAAATTGTAATAAAGCTACCATAGTTTAGACAGAATAAATGATCAGGGTGTATTTGTAATTCAAACAGTAAATGCAACATCAATTTAGGAATTCAGATGACAATAAAATCAGAACCACAAACAAAGAACCCAACCAGTGTAGCCCAAGGCAAGTGAAATTAAATAATTATATGCCTATAAATTCAATGACTTCACAAATTGCCTCTCTATGATTTGAGTAACCTGGGTGAAATACCCTGTCAATTTTGGTTAGAAATAAAAATCCTATATTTGGATGGAAATTAAACTATACTTTATATTTATTGGTATAATCAGAATCGTACAGTAAAACCTAAATAATAATACCACCATTGGGAGCCTTGATCGTGGTATTCTCATTGAGGTGGTCTTGATATTGAGGTTAAATAAAGAGCAATACAGTGAAAATGGACTTCAAAATTGTGTTCTTAATTTTGAGGTGGTCTTATTATTGAGGTGGTCTTTAACTGATGTTTTTCTGTACAATGCATTTGATCAATAACAAAATAAACATAAATATGAGATGCCCAAGACAAAATGATACATAAATGTTACAATTACAATATCAATCATAAAATACAAGCATTGCGTTTTCAATAACCATTGTCATTCATTCGAATGATAAGACTGCTTTTGTCATTTCACTTACTAGTATGAGGGTAATTTGAAGCAATGACGCAGCTAGAAATGTATTGATATTTGTCTGCAACAAGCAATTGCAACTTTTATACTTAGTCCAATTTAAAAGTATTCATTTTAGATTGATTGTGAAACAAGATTTTACAAGTTATATCAATCACCCTCGATGACTGCTTTATTGGTTTATAACTAGTACAAACGTCTAAGTCAGGATTTGTTAAAACCGCGGAAGAATTTCGGCCATGGGGGGAACAAACTCGGGACCTACGTGTCAGGAGTGCGGGTAGCGGATCCGTAGTCCAGTGGTAACGCGCTGGACTAGTAATCCAGGGATCGCAGGTTCGATTCCCCGCTCCATCACTGACAGTACTAACAGTCTTTCGGACGAGACTTTGAAAAACCCAGGTCCCGTGTATGATGCTTTACATCGAGCACGTAAAAGAACCAGGGGTGCTTCTGGAACTGGGGCATCTCCTGTATCATGCACTATCCTCTAAAAATCTAAAATGACTAACAATCTTCCGGAGGCGTCGCCCATACGGGAAACCGATGGCGACGATAAATAAACGCAAATACAACAACAGGAGTGCGGTAATAAAACCCTACACCACCCAGCCTCCCTACTGTTATACCTAACGCCAAGTTATGACTGCACGGTATAAATATTTGTATGATATCATACGATTGGAAACATCATTAAAACAAAAAATCTAAGCAAGAGATAACAAGCAATTATCCAGTAGTATTTACCCATGAATTATCTATCAGAAATCTGTCTTAGCAGCAACACTCAATGTCTGAAGTGGACAAGTTCTCAAGTAAATGGTTTGATTGGTAAATATCAAGAGATCAACCTTATCCATCCCCATTTATCTGTCTGTCAATATATTAGTCCACTTCCTAAATAAACCTACGGAACATCAATATATACCCAGATTCTGTGTTAGATCAATTCACTTGTGTTTATGTTGTTAATGTGAGCTCAATTTACTTAACACTGATTTGCCTGATACAAGTCTGGGACGCACAGACTAATGCCTCAAACTGATGTATGTCTCAAACACAAAACAAGCTGTGTAAGATAAAAATGTTTTTGTGAGTTTGTAATCTTAAAAACGACTAACAGAGAAACTACACTTGAAGATAAATATCGCAAATATAGATAAATATGTATGGCATAATCACTATTCTGGCCATCATTTAGGATATATTACATTATTGTACCTCACGTGGCTTTGCCTTGTTAAATTTCCATATACTCATTATGAGTCATTCCGTACTATTACCCTGACAGTACGTTTTTCACCGGGTGATAGTATACTATCACATGGCTAAAAATAGACAAATCGCCGCGGGTTATAGTGTTTCCCCCCATGTTGACAATCTGTACTGTCACACAGGAAGCCTTCTGTGATATTTATATGCTATCGAACCCCTTACAACAGCTGAAGTTACCTACAGACACAAGTCATGTTCCCATTTTGTCGTGCTGTAGGGCACTCGGTCATCAAAAGACAATCTCCAAACGTGACAAAAAACTCAACTACCAGGCTAGGATTGCAAGCGTAAATTACCAGGCTAGGACCACAAGTTCCCTGTACCTTGCTCCGATCACTGCCCATGACTTACTGTCTTTGCAGAATGGAAGCAGTTTCGACCACATTACAAGAACATAACACAATTACTGAATGGACATTATTTTAGCTAGCAATCCAAATTTAAATATGGAACATTTTTCCGACAAGCGGCAATGTGGTTAATTAAAATTGCACACGATCAATCCACACTTGACTCTTGTTTTACTGTAAGACAACTAATTGTAAGATTATGTAAGTGTTGAGGTGATTATGCATTCATTACTTTAAATATACATTTATATATTAAACTATGTAATTAGTGTACGTGTTACTGTACTGTCGAGTCTAGCAATGAGTTCGAGTAATCTAAGTTCGAGGTATCTATGTTCGAGTAATCTATGTTCGAGTAATCTATGTTCGAGGTATCTATGTTCGAGGTATCTATGTTCGAGGTATCTATGTTCGAGGTATCTATGTTCGTGGTATCTATGTTCGAGGTATCTATGTTCGAGGTATCTATGTTCGAGGTATCTATGTTCGAGGTATCTATAGTATATGCATGTATGAGTATGTACGAAGTGACTGTCCCCGGTACAAGTGTAATAAGGCATGCTTAAACATTCACAGTTGTGTGTTGTTTGTGCTGCCATATTGATCAATAGTCAGAGCATAATGCATACTAATGATACATAAAAATAAAATTAAAAAAAAAATTAAATAAATAATTCGTCTGTTCTACTTTTCATGACAATGTTCTATTATTAGACGCACAGTAATAACACATCTTATTATTATTATAATTCTATTAAAGTCTCAATATTGTATATAACACATCATTTTATAATGATACAACATAAATATTCATGTAAGACCATTCTATACGAATTATAAGAGACTATTGCATAATGATTATAGACATTCAATTAACAATCTAATTAGAGTTAAATTACTATAAAAATAAAAAATAAAAGTTGAGAGGCTGGCATTAATCTTGACTCCTAAGTATGAATATCCTAAAAACGCACGAAACCAGAAGAAAAGCCATATAAGATGTGACACTAATGTGTATTACTTATGAAACAGTTTAGAAAATCGAATATAACATCAGATCAGATCTGTTGTCAACTGATTAATATCAGCTTCTCAGTTTAGCGATGATTATCTACACTTGATTTAAACATAATAGTAACATCTTAAAATAAATGAGGTATCATCTTATGTATATATAAAAACATTTCAGTGTTTAAATACGATGCACTTTTGTGAATGTAACCCTTATTTATAATACAAAAGTAACCCGTAATGATGATATATATACAGAGTATCAAAACGTATCGTTCATGAAAGACATACAATAACAGCATGCATCAAGTTATGACTGAAACCCAACCTAAATTATGCATTATACGTCAATTCATGACTAAACTAGAACATACATTATGCATTATGAAAATGATGAAGATAATACATTTCCGGAAAACATTAAACCAACATTGACAACTTTACAATGCACTTTACACTTTTGTTTAAGATATTTATACAGGAAGGTAAAGTGTTGTTCTAGAATATCATTCACTCCGTAATTCAATAGATAACTAACAATTAAAATTTCCCTTCTATATTTCTCATTAAGTATTTAATGGATGTAGGCCTACTAAGTGATTTGTTAGTGCCATGTTTGTCACATACGTTTTGTATTGATATGTGATATTAATGTTTAGTATATATAAATGTATGTAGATATTTTGATGT
The DNA here is from genome assembly GCA_032209605.1 of Mactromeris polynyma. Classification (NCBI taxonomy): domain Eukaryota; kingdom Metazoa; phylum Mollusca; class Bivalvia; order Venerida; family Mactridae; genus Mactromeris; species Mactromeris polynyma. The sequence goes on from JASFXZ010000005.1 coordinate 20,720,607, forward strand.
ATTAGTTTTATGTGTATACATTATCTCTTATAACTCATTGTATGAGTGGCAGTGTACTTTTATCCGTTGCATTCGATTTTTTATTGTATATGTATGTTATATGTACACTGATTGAAATAAACATTGAAATAATACGGACATGTATATATTACAACAGTCAAATTATCAGCACGATGTACATGTATGTATATAGTATATAATTGAACAAACAAATAAATATAATTGAAATAGTAGTCCTACAACAGTCAAGTACATGCAAATAGCACGGCGTGCGAAACAATGTTTTGCCAATCTCACACGTCAATAAACAAAAGGATACCAACGGACCATCAAAAGGGGTTAAGCACTGTATTGTTCCACCAATTTATGGTGACAAAAAATAATGAAATCATGTGCAAGTGTTCGACCTATCTTTGTTCAAGTGATAATATGAAATAAGGGATTTCGTCGGAACTTAAGAACGTGTTTGAAGCATCCACTGTGTTCGAGTCAAACCTGTTCGAGCCAAACCTGTTCGAGGTTTCGAAATTCCACTGTACGTGTTAAAATCTTGTTAAATAATCAATAAAATAATCAGATTATCTAAAACTAATTCTTTGAATCATAGAATGTGTAGCTAGTAAAAGGACAAATTTCCACTATCAAAGTTATGCCTGTGTCACAGCTACCGTTGTACGGACTGCCTACGGGTCTATAGCCGTATGGTCCCTTAAAGCTCAGGACCACCCGTAGGACCGATCCAAAAAGCAGGCCCGCACGCACAGTATGCCGTGCGAGTACCCACGGATTATCTATGTTTTGGCCCTTACGGGGCTTGTAAACTACCCGGGAGCTTCATGACCTTGACATTAGTGTTTGACATACTAGCAACCGGGACTATCCATGATAGAGATTGTACAAAACGTTCATCACATAAAAAATGAAAGATTTGTCCTCCGAGAAATCTCACATTACGTAGTTTTGTGAAACATGAGTACATGATCTTCTGACTTAGGTATCACTGTGACAAGTCATACGAAGCTGTCAAGCAGTGCATGTTTTCATTAAGTTCTGCACTTGTTTTTCTTTTATCAAACATCGTATGCACACGCAGTAAGTATCCAATCATCGTGCAGGTGATACAAGTGTAATGCTATACAATTAAGAATAGTCCCGTTGTTATTGATATATTTCAGTATTGTCATGACATCAGTGCTCGGAAATTCGTGCTAAATGAGCTTTAACTATTATACCGGTTGACATTTGACTTTTAGTGCATTACTTTATAAGTATTCGGTGTGATAATTCTGCTTATCATAATGTACGTACCTGATTATAGGCACACCTTGTTTCAACAGAAGCTAAGGACATAAGTATTGATCTAGAAATGTATTCATTATTCACTTCCACTGAGTACAATATTGAAACAATCGTGCTGATACACTTAGCTGAGCAGAACAGAAATACAGTGCTAAGTAAGGTATAATTTCTGTCGTCAGGTACTGATGTCAATCGGAATGATAAAATATTCAATTTTATAGTCAACACAATAATTATACTTCTGATGCCACGTCAAAGCAGATAAAACTGTTAGGTTAAACTTATTTCTTGGGTTGCTTGTCGGTACCGCAACCTAACTCTGTGATTGTCATGTTCACGGTTCAACCCCGCCCAAGGCGGAATTCGAACCCTCGACCTTCGGATCAGGAGTCAGCCAGATTACACATAGACCCCCTCTTGATCTAGGATTAGGTAAGGACAAACATATTTTGCCAAAATCTCCGGGGGGGAGGGGGCTCTCCGGGGGAGGGAGGGGGCGGACCTCCCCCCGCCACCTGGATCCGTGCATGGACTATATATGCACAACATGCTATCAACTCATACTCCTATACAATAAGTGGATGAGTGTATGAAGAAAAGAGGCAGACAAATTATGGATTTATGCTTTCACTACTTAAAACATATCGCTCATAATCGGGGATGTCCTATCGGGCAACAAGAGCAGATTTTATTATCTTCTATCACTCAAAAACATATGGCAACCCCGCTTAATCCCCTTTAACATGTCAAATATTGATCCCCTCTTAATAAAATCCGGTTACTATGTTAATAGCACCAGTGATGAGTGAATAAGGGGCTAAGCATTACTTTGTCCCCGTCTAGAGTTGATAACAAAATGATATGAATATTAATATCCCATCACTAAAGTGTTTTGAAATCAATCGTTCGTCCTTTTATCATATGAGAGACATTTAGGCGTTACAATCCTAAGACCGTGTTTTTGTCAAAATTAGAATCTTTCCAGAAAATACAGTACTGGGTGTCTGTGTTAATCCAAACTGCCATCTAACTTAACAGAAAAGTGTAACACACTATTCAGCTAACTAATGGAAACACTTATTTTAAGATGATAGTTTTAACTGTTGAACATACTTTGATCCAATCAATTATGTTTTATAAGACATCTTAGACTAAACAACGTAATAAGTTGTTTAGAATAATAACCAATATTCTAAAATATTCCAGTGCAGTTCATTAAGACTCGCAGGGGTGTTGTATAGATGAATTGTAAGTTACATGAGTGAAGGGATTAGGAAAGGTAAACATATTTACTTTACATTGTGAAACAAGTTCTTACAACTTATACAAATCACTCTCGATGACTGTTTCCTAGCTACCTACCAGTACTCGCACCAAATTTAGGGATTATGAAGATAGTGAACAGAGCCCACTCATCGCGGGACTCGAACTCATGACTCATCGGTGCTAGGGGGCTAGGGGTTAGGTTTAATGAACTTTTCGAATTTTAGGTGACTAATATTTTTCTGGATTTCTAAGTTTTCATTACTTAGCTAACTCGATCAAGTAACCGGGAATAACATGTCAATCACCTATATCGTAATATTACACTGTAAAGTTGAGATACATCATGCAAACAGTTTATTACACTGAACTACTAGATGCGGGACAAAAAGTAATTTGATTCAAGATTTACTACTTCAGTTTTTTTGGGTAAAATTGTTAGAAAAAGTGTAACATTTCACTTAAATGAATAAATTGAAGCGATCTTTGTAATATGTTGTAACAAACTTAATCGAATAATTTTGTGGCGATGTGAGATTTTTCGTCTTCTAAACAATTTGTGTTTATTTTTCATTAAAATATTTTGTGACCCTAAAAATCAGTATTCATCATTTTTACACAATCGGTTCATCAATGCATGAACATTATTTGGTTCAAAATTATCCACGGAAAATAAGTGGAGCAAACTGAAATTAAGATTCAATAACTCGTGACTATCAAAACCGTCATGTAGATTTGCTTCATTAATTATCAATTATTCATAAAACTTTACAACGTACCTATAACTTATGAATATTCATTACTCTCCACCAGGTGCAGCATCGGTTGTTACTATTTTTAGACACAGGGCATTTTACATAGGAGCGTGCTACAGTGTAATCGAGTTGCCTCAGCGAAATGTAACAGGACTAGGCTGCCGGAAAAATACCACAGTTCATTTCCTTCTGATAGTATCCAGGCTCTGGTCACGTCGTGTCAAACTATGTACAGTATTTTATCTACTTCTCTGAAATAAAGTACGTACTGATAAAAGTTACGGAACCAGGGTTATTGGACTCTGACGGAATATGGTAAAGTTCTTAAGTGATCAGAGTGAATGGAAGTAGTATAGTGCTTAATGAGTACTTGTGAACAACAAATGAAAACTCTCTACAGGAGTTTGGAGTTCGTGTATATGATATGGGATTTGTGAGGATATCCGTTGAAATAATGTTGAATCTACTTCAATCTGGAATTTATTTGTAATCATTGAATAATTACTGGTGTTTAGAAACTTGAAATCCTGACTGTTTGTAAAGCATGGATGTACACTGGCCACACACGTTCTGCGTATGGATAACACTTCTATCTCTGCTGACAGGTAAGCGATTATTTCTGTACTAATTAATAGAACATGTTGATTATCTGATGATTTAACACTATTAGATTGGCTAGAATTTTTACTCGCGATTTGTTTAGTTTGTTATGAGCATACTGTTTGAAAACTAGCCTTCTATATGTAGATATATGCCCGATTAATTGGGCTATAACAATTTATAGTCAGTCCCATTCATATAGGACATTAAGAACTAATCATAAACGCTTATATTTCTGTTAACTAATTCAATGGGATATTTCTAGAGACTGAAATATATGAGTCAGTTCACGTTTGAGTGGTATTGTAATTATATCGGTGTATATACATATACAATATATTCACAGATCAAACAGGTACAGACCCCTATGTCACTATATATTACTACAAGTATACATGTATTTCCGTGCAGTACATGTATTAGTATCAAGTTTGTAGGCCGACTACGCTGAATATAATGATTAATTGCCTTCAATGTGTTTGTCAGGGGGGATAGAATTGGAAAATTAGAATGCCATGATATTTATGTCATTGACCTATCAATTTTGTCTGACAGACTACCGAGACTTGATGAATGTGCATGAGCATTTGTGTGTAATATTGTGTTAGACCAAAATGTCGGGTTACCTTGAGTGGTTGGGGGTAGTTATTCTGTCATATTGAGTGTTTAATCAGTCACTAAAGCACACTTGTCTGTATTGTTGTTTTTAATTATCTCTAAAATCCTCAGACATATTGTGCATGGTAATGAAAATACAGTCAAACTCGTGTTAGTAGACTCTTCGTTATAATCTACTTCACACCTGATTGTCTGATATTTGTACAATGTTAAAATCAATAAGAAGTTAACTAGACTCATTATGAAATTAATTATAGAATAGAACTTCACTTAAATGCCACCTCAATAATAAGACCACCTCGAAATTAAGAACACAATTTTAAAGAACATTTTCTCTGTTTTGCTCATTATTGAACCTCAATATTAAGACCACATCAATAAAGAGAAGATGTTAAAGGGTCCCAAGGGTGGTCTTATTATTAAGGTTTCACTGTACATTTATTTCACTACCTATTTATTAATGATGCATCAGATCAAAAGTCCAGCTTACATGTTATTAAGTTATATTTAATTTATATATAGCAAACATGGCCAGCATGGTTTACTGTATTGGTATTCAAAATGTAAACTGCATTCATGGCAATTTATTTTGGTCTTTATCTACAAAGGAAGTGTGTTGTCCTAATTCTCGAGGCTGTAATGTATGGTACATTTCTGTGTCATTACATAATATATATGTTAATTATATGTTTATAAGAACCTCAATGAGCCACAGGCATATTTGCATGATATAATTATGTTATATAGTGTTACATTCTATAGTCATTATCAGGTCAAGATATCACAGCAAATTATGTCCGTCAGCATTGAATCAGATGAGAGGTAATGGGCACGTTGAGTTTCATTAACGGATATGATCGAAATTGCTTATTGTAATGTATGTCTATAGCTCATTGCCTGCATGTAATAATATTTATATGGCTGTTTAATCTCAGACATTTAATGTGGTAGTAACGTCTTTTTAATTTGTCTGACAACAATCATTAATTGTTAATTTAACACAATTTCGACACATTTGACAGCCCCTTCAATTACCTTACTGTCAAGTACCTAGCAGACTAATTTCAATTGTCAATCTAAAATTTAATACTTCAAATACATTTCAGTCAACTCACGATTCCTCACACTTGTCCCAAGTCTGTGAAAAAACATTAATTGTTGGCAGAGGAAAGAAGATTTATCAGTTTCACTTTTAGAATAAATAAATTGAACATGCATTGATTAATGATAATCACATCCTAGGAGATATATTGCTTGTCATGATTAGGCTTTTACTTTGTCATAGTGAGTTATGCACTATCAATATTTTCCCCAGGGGGTGAGCAGTTGGTTGAACCAGGGGAATTAGATAATTTGTCTTTAATGGGGTTTTAATTTCCCCACCCTAGAGCCAAGCATTTTGTCTAAATCCCCACAATGGGAGATGTCTTAAATTCCCTGGTATCTGTTAAAAATTCGACTCAAGTCTGTTACCATTCAGTGTCTACACCAATAACGAGGTAGCACCTGTGTCCTAATAAGGACATATTCTGTCTTGTGACAGATTGCTTCATGACAATGGGAGAGTATTCAAATTGATGCACTGCGACTGTGTGGGTGTTTATCTATTGGGACGGGAAGATATATACTGTGTATTCAAATGGTCCTGACAAAATCTGGAGAATTTATCAAAATTACAAAACAATCTTAGAGCCAGTCTGACTCCACTGTGAATTATAAACCTTCAAGAACTGCTGTTTTGTGAAATTACAGAATATAATACATTACAGTCTTGGGTGTTTGCTGGTATTTTAGGCTTCTTATAACACAGCTGTATACTTCCAACAGTGATAAACCTATCAACTAGTTGTGAAATGTTAGTCAAACATATCTTAATTCAAGTGATATGGAGCAATTAAGTGATTTTATGGTGTATTGGTTTCACTCTTAATTGTCAATTAGTCCGGAAGAGGTTGTACCTCTGTCTCAAGGTGTTGTATTTCATGTAACATTTTAATGGATTATTAACTTCAAATTGTTTATCTTCCTCTGACAGGCAAACCATCCATTGATACTGAAATATACCACTCTAACAGGTGCTTGTAAATTGTTGATGAGAGAGGATTACTACCTGATATTGTATGGTTTGTGGTCCAGATTTCCTACCCTATTTTACACATGATGTTAGATATATAAGTGCGTAAACTGATTTCAAGAATATAAAAAAATATATACTTCATGCCATTAAAAGTTATCCATGTCAACACAGTGACATTATAAAGAAATAATTATATTTTAATTCTCAAACATATCATTTCATAAATTTGATCAGTTATGAAATATGAATACTAGAGCCATAGTTTATATATACGTATCAAGGGCAAGGCTAGTAAGATGCACATATATGTAACATCAGTTGGAAAAACGAAGAAATAATCAAGGCCAACAATGGTATAAAATCAGACAGAAATGAGGGTGAGCTTGAAGATTTCATCATGACATTAACACAGCTGAACTTTGAAAGTTAAGCATATACTAAACAATTGCCCTGAGCTAATTGCCCCTGCACTATAGGAATAAACAGGTCAGGAAATGCCCCATTCACTAACAGGACATCTCAACAGATAAAGAATTGGGAAGGGTATAAAATAAAGCTATGGCAGTGGGGAATGCTGAACAACACAAATACTGCACAACTTGTAAATACCGAATATTCCCTAATAAATGCCCCTCCCCTAATTAACTCCCCCCCTTAGTTTGGAAGATAGTTTAGGCTTGCAATTGCAAAGGTTAGAGAAAGGCTAGCCAGTATTGTACTTGTTCTAATAGATTATCTTATGAGCAAATGAACTTATTGCAATTGTATTTATTAAATGCCCCCTGCCCCCTATTAAAATGTAACTCCCTAGGGGCATTTATTAGGGAATGTTCGGTATGAAGAGAATCTTAATACCAACACTATGGACTCACTGCCTTATAATTGTGAGTATATAACTACTTGGGGATTGAACCTGTTTGACAGCATATAAATTACAGATACCAGGTTTGCTTATATTCATTTATTCCTATCCAATTCAACTATGTTTGTATTGCTGAATACTGATAAGTTTCTTGTGTTCTTCTATAATCAATTGTTTGATTGAGGGAAATAGGAACATTTCGTAAATGAAGTGTTACTGGAGTGATCCATATCGTGATTGTTGTCTGTACATCTGTCCGTCTCTGTCAGCCAGTCCACATTTTCCTTGAATTTACCCATGGGATGAAACTTGGAAGTGATCCTGAGGGACAGGGAAAGAAAGGTTGCTAAAACGTGCAATAATTTGTACAGACTTGGTTACCATAGCAATCAGTTTGTTTTACAAAATATATATTCTCTGCAACTACTTGGCAGAATTTGAAATATAGTTTTGCAGAATTGATCAGCAAGATGTCTTTTAAAATTGTTCAAAGAAATTATCTGCTTGTCAAACACGCCTGCAAGTCTGAGTGGGAGTATTTTACATAGTTACGTTTACACTTAGCGTTTATTACTTGAATACAATTGTATACGGAACATTTAAAGGACTAATATATTATTCATTAAAAGTGCCATGCATAGATCTAAAATATTTTATGTACCGCAATAACCTTAACAAACTTCTGTTCAAGGCCCGTCCCTTATTGATCCCTTATTTGGATTGCCACAGTGGTCTGTATTAACATAAGTTGCGTAAGGGGAAAACTATTTGAAATAATTGCTCAAATATTCAGATTTTAGATTTAAAATACAAGAGTAGAACAAATCTTCAAGATTCTTGGTGCTGATTTATCTACCAGAATAGCAGGTCAAGGCAGGTTACCTTAATTACAACTGGTTACATTCAGAACATAAACTAAATGCATTAAAAATGATAGTAGATTCTTTGCCTTTAACGCTTGACGTATAAGGGTATTAACTCGGACTTGTTGCACAGCCCTGCGTTCAGTAACGGCTATCAGCCATATCGTTTCGTAACGTTTTGCAATTTGGTTCCCGTGTGCAGCCAATGTGCTATGGTGGTCAAGGGATAAAGTACAAAACGTTTGCCACTGATAGCTGTAACTGAACATAGGGCTGGTGTCAGGTCACATTATCACATTATATATCGTCAGGCTTATAATCATGTTATGATACTCCGGGGATTCAGTGGCCATAATATATCTAATACAAGCAGATGCTGTCTCCATATTAACTGAAAAAGTGTTGCAGGAATGTAAAACACTAGACACAAATATTGCTACTCAAGTGAGCAATATAGCGTCCTGATGGCCTTCTTGTAAATAGTGTGTCTGATCATCGTATATATTTCTATGGCTTCACACAAATCATGGATTGGACATTTTTGTCAATAACATGACTATAGCTTTAATGAAAGACGAATAATTTGTCTAGACAAGTAACAAGAGAATGATATATTGGAGGGTCCACATCAAATATTGACTCGTAGAATTCCCTGGGTAGTCAATATGAAGTTATATTTCATCCCTACTCGGGGGGGGGGGCCCCTGATCTTAAGTAATACAGTTTAACGATTAAGTTACAATAACATGCTGTGACAGGGTGCTCTGGTATCAGGTTTTTCGGCGGGGGGGGGAGATGATATGAAATTGCGGAAAGTATCACATCAGAGCTGGAATGGTCGATTATTGATCAAGTTGTGTCTCTCTATAGAATGAATATAGTACAGTATCAAGCCGGTCCAGTTATCTCAGTCAATAGAGCACAGCTGGCTGCCAACCTGCAAGAGGTAGGGCTTAAACCCCAACTGAGGCACATTTTGAACACTGTTTTTCCTAAATATAACGCTTGTCCTCTTACCTCTAATTCATTGTTGCTGCAATTAAAGAACAGTTTGAAACCCGGCAGCATGGGTTAGGTTTACTGCCCACTGTACATTACTCAGGGGTGACAATTAGAGCTGTTACAAAGCCAATTAAATTACCCGGTAACTTTAATGCATCATTGCCCGGCTACTTTTCTTGAATGAGTGATCATAGTTATGGGGAGTACCGGCCCCAGACCCCCGTCTGTACTGCTCATTCAACTATAAGTGACACCCCTGCATTACTTAAATATTGCGAAAAACTCTGACACAATATGGAACAATATCTGAGTGCCACAGAAAACTAACTGACTTTATGATCTGATTGCTGCAATATGTAATTAACGCATGGTATTTGAAACCACCATCAATGCCTTATTTGTTACCATGGAGATTAAATACTTACAAAGATTAACAAAATGAAAACATGATTCCAGTAAGGAAAGATTAGAATAAAATGTTCCAAACCGCTTCAAAGATATTACAAAAAATTCATAATCTTTTTTATGATGCCTCAGATAAAAGTTATAAAGACTGTTGATGTGTTCAAATTAACGATTTTCAGTCGAACGGCAATTACTGTACTGTAGGAATAGGCTTGTATGATGTTTACATGTTAAGAAAACATCGTTCATTAATCATTATGTCATTATTGCAGTGTTATGTGTTGCAAATGGGAACATCACTTGGTTAGATATTAATTGGCGTGTTAAAAGCAAGTGTTAAAACATGAATTAGTAAAACTGAAAGTATTATTTAGAGCCCTTTAAAATCTTCTCCTTTTATATACTGGCAACTACCCCATGTGTGGAGTATTACAAGGAATAGATGTGCATATGTGCATAAAGAAGCCAACTTTATATTGCTTTCTTTCAAAGATTCTTCACATTTCTAATGATTATCCCGGGGCAAGGACAATAACTGTTGTATTTTTGTACGTAACAAATTCAAGAACCAACACAGTAAAACAACAGTTAACAACATCTGTTATTATCCCAAAAAACAACAAAGCATTTCATTTACTATAAACCTGTATTCATCCATTTATAACATAAGCAACATCTGTTTATACCCTGTGAAAATCAATAGTTTGATGGAAGATGTAATAAAACAGACAAAGCACTTCTCAACTTCCAATTAACGCTTCAAAACAAAAACCTCAGGTAGGCAAGTTAATACCATTAATCTTTATGTGTATAAAAAGTCTTTGATTGAAACAGAAGGTATTGGTGCATTAATATCCGCTGGCAGCTAAACTGAATCACATAAAACTGTTGTTGTTCTCTGATGTTTCAACTTTTCCTGCAAGACATAATTATAATAGTAATTCAGTTTTACTTCTACAAGTTTGGCTGTTCTGTTAACAGTAAAAGTCACCTTTATTTATGAGTTCCAGTGTTTTCATTAAGTCTGTAACCATTTCCGTTGGTTGAAATTGCCAGTTCAAAAGGCAATTGGGTCAGTTCAAATTTCCAAAGGTTCCATTTTTTATCCCCTCCCCACCCCGGGACCCCCCCCCCCCTACCAACTGGCCAGTTACTTTTTTGTTTTGGCCAATTCAACCAAATCTTATTGACAATTCCCTGTAATGAACAAATTCTGTATTATTATGTTGTTATCTAATGTACTGAACAGTATATTATTATACTAATAGCTCCCAGGTGTTTGTAACATCCAATTAATGTTGTTGAACCAGTGGCTCCTGCAGGAGATTGAAACCTTCTGGCCATCTGTCCATACTGCCTTAATGTCCATCACAGTCTGGACAATATAACTAATGAAATTAAGTGATACCTGACATAATGATAGATCAAAGCTTTTGGTTCAATACAGTAAATCTGTTTACACTTCTTTACCAAAGGTACAGAGTTACTGATGTTTTGCGGAGTTACTGATGTTTTGCGCCATACCCGGATACATCAGTGAGAGGAACTTTGTACAAGAGCTTTAACTTTACCTGAAATTGTTTTACAATAAACTTGAAATTATTCAATCAAGGTCTCTTCACATATGGACTGAAACATTGCATTTTAGCTTGTTGTTGAAATATCCCAAAAAGGGGATCAATATAATGTCAGGTGTTAAAATTCACTCAAGCTCCATATTTCAGCCACACTTGATTAAGGCCCTGGAGTGTGGCCGAAATATTGAGCTTGAGTGAATTTTTACTCATTTGCATTTTATGCTTGGTGTTGATTCAGATTTCAATATTGATTTAATATTGAATCATCCTTTCTTATTTCATGCATGGTAGGATTTTCAATATTATTCGAAATTTCATGTTTTTGTTTCTTTATAGTATTCGGTGTTGAGTATATTTTAATGTATTTGAAAGTATTTGGCACTAAAGCTTTAGTGAAGTTTTCTCAGACTGAGGAATAATCATGACTATGTGGCTATTGGGTCAATCATTTACTGTAATTGTACCATTTGTCCAGATTAGTGTCTTTATTAGGTGTTAATATTATACCCGGTAGTTATTGTTTAAGGAATACCCCGCTGAAATGACCATTGTCATATCAGGACTGACCATGATCAAAACATGGTCAACAATGATTTGACAATGAAAAAACATGATAGCTGACAATGAAGATTTTTGACAATGAAATAGTCCTGGGGCCGATCTCCCGAAGCATCTCAAATCAAAATCTCAACTCAATATTGAGTTTTTGCTCAAATCTGAGTCAGACTTTGAGAATATTCTCAATTTGCATCTCTTGAAAAAAAATTGAGAAAAATCTCAACTCAATTTTGAGATCTGTCTCAAATAATCTGAGATAGGTTAAACGCTGTCTCAAATTTGATCTCAGAATCAAAATGGCACTGTGACAGAGACGCCGCCGACGCATTCAGCGCCGGGAACGTATCATCAGGCCACGATTTGCCATCGCAGATATGTGCGAGGTGGAGATCGTGGCCCGGTATAGGTTCTCGGTGGCCACAATAGTTCTTCTCGTCGATCTGTTGCGAAATGATTTAGAGAGACCTACCCGGAGGAGTCGGGCTGTTCCGGTGGAATTGCAACTCTTAGTAGCTCTAAGATTTTTCGCCACCGGAGCTTTTTACCGGGTGATTGGCGACACCGTTGGATTATCTGCCAACACAGTCATGCGATGCGTGCATGCGGTTGCGACCTCCATTGCTAACCTAGCACGAGAGTATATAAAGTTTCCAAGTGGCGATGTAGCTCGCAGAACTCAGCAAAAGTTCTACAGTTTGTATGTAAACATACAAGACAACCAATCATATTTTGGAAATAGTCCCTCATGTGACGTAGTATATTATAGCTCCGCCTACTCAAATACACTAATGCGCACAGAGGCATGGAATCATGAATGAATATTAAGAAGTAAATTCGGCGCATTTTTATCAGCATAAAGAATTTTGCAATTGTTCGTTGATGAATTAGAAAACAAATATTAACATCAGATTAATTCAATAACAACGTGATCGGGTAAACTCATTGCCGTAATATTAATATATCATAATAATTAAAACTGTACTTACGCATTTACTCTATCGGCAATTACTTGCCAGCATTTCAGCTTTGATTAAGTGGTTACGGCTCCTTTACCACCGCAACCACTCAACCGACCAAACAATACCCTTTCCTCATTAACCACTTCGTCAACCAACTGGACTTTTTCACGTTCCGTCCAGTTGGGAGTGCGAATCTTTTTACAAACATCCATCGGTGACGTTTGACGGGATATTTTGACGCAGACGACACGCACTTACGTACCTTTTCCAACGAAGAGCTCTTCCGTTGGCCGCTTAAACGTGCATAAAATAACATTGAGACGATCTCAGTTGAGAAAAAACTCAAACTCAATTTTTTGGTTTCGTGACATCGAATTTGAGTCCGGACTCAGTTGAGTAAAATCTCACTGATTTGAGATAATATTTGAGCTGAGATTTTCTCAGTTTGAGATGCTTCGGGAGATCGGGCCCTGATCTGACAATATTTTGACCATGTCCTTATCATGGACATTTACAACCAACCGATTTGACAATGATATGATCATTATCAAAACATAGTCACAACAAAACATTAATTTCTCCATAGTCATATCAGAGTCTTTTTATTGTTGTTTTAACTGACAATGTTTTGACCATAGTGTGTTTCATAACCATAACATAGTTAAAACATAGCCAGTGTTAATTCAACAGCATAATTGTGATGAAAATTTAAATGACAATGATATAGCCATGCTGCTGTTTTGATCATGTTCAGATCATGGACATCCCATACAGAAATTATTTCAATGTATTTTTAAGTCCTAATAATTCCTTAGAATTCTTAGCAATAAATACCATGTTGTCTCATTTAGAGAACATTGGAATTCTTTGGAATAGATCTCAGGGTCCTAACAAATCCTAAAAAATCATAAGATTACTTTGGATATTTAAGTTGGAAAAGTATGGAAAAGATTGGAATATTAATCCAAATATATCCTAACTTTTCTGGATTGGAAAAGTTATCACTATTTAGGAATTTAAATATTTCTCTGAAATATGAAAATCCATACATTTGGATTAGTTAGGAATTTAGCATCATGACATTGAGCAAATTGGGTATCTTATTACAAGTTAGAAGTTTAAAATCCTATGTTTTCCAATGATCTTCATTTATATGTGCTAGAGGAATACTTTATTAATTAATATATGTATACATGAATACTTAGTAATTTGTATACAAAGAGTACATGTACATATCTGAACAATATAATTATTTCATGGTTGCCATCATGTATAGTATTTTGTAATAATCAGTTTGAGATAAACAAGTCAATTAAAAATAAGTTGACATACAAATAAAGATGTATTGTCTTAAGACTTCATCTATTTATTTTTATACATAAAACAATAACATATAAAAGGAAATATTAAATGTGCCAATGAATATTTTAACCATGTAAAGCTTTACTAACAAGACAAACATTTTGGCAACCATGAAATAATTATATTGTTCAGATACTCTTTGTATACAAATTACTAAGTTGACTGTCATCTGACCATGGTTATAAACATTATAGACATGGTTGGCTATGGTCAAAACGACTTTGTCCAAGGTTCACCTTGGTTGAATTAATGGTCAGTGTTAATCATTCACTAATAAAAAACTGTTTTATATCCTTAAGTAATAATTATTCTAATAAAGTTAATGCATTCAAGACAAAATTATTTGTACAGGTTATCAGTTCAACAAAGCATTTGTTCTACTTTCACTCAATTTTCAGAGACATTTACCATCTGTTTTTTTCAAAATTATGATCTATTTATGGCAAATGTAGTTCATTGTAGTTGTAAAACATAAGAAAATTGACATTGTTACCAAATTATGTCACTTCCAAGACTTAAACTAACATTTTTTAAAAATATTTTGAAGTATTTTAGTAAATTACCTCCCTTAATAAAAAAATACATACTTTTTTATTTTTTTCCAATAAAAGCACCATTAAAAAAATATACAGTAAAGGATTGCCTAGAATATTATAACTTGCAACTGCTTTAAAATTAAATTTAACATACATTATACAATTTAAAAATAGTTTTAATTGTGTTTTAAGTTACCATATATATAGAAGGAAAATTATGTAACTTTATATAGCGGATCAGTGGTCCAGTGGTAAAACGCTGGACTTGTAATCCAGGGATCGCTGGTTCGATTCCCCGCTCCATCACTGACCGTACTAACAGTCTTTCGGACGAGACTTTAAAAACCGAGGTCCCGTGTATGATGCTTTACATCGAGCACGTAAAAAGAACCAGGGGTGCTTCTGGAACTGGAGCATCTTCTGTATCATGCACTATCCTCCAAATCTAATATGACTCACATTCTTCCGGAGGCGTCGCCCATGTGGGAAACCGGTGGCGACGATAAATAAAAGCATATACAACAACGTAACTTTATAAACTGAATACTTTATCCAATGATGGATTGAAAAAAGGTGTTTTGACTATGGTTCATAATGACCATGATTTAACCGTCAAGATGACCATGTTTCAAACATGGACGACCATGGACGTTAAATGGCACAATTGCCTAAACATGGACGACCATGTTTTGACTATGGTTCATAATGACCATGATTTAACTGTGAAGATGACCATGTTTCAAACATGGACGACCATGGACGTTAAATGGCACAATTGCCTGAACATGGACGACCATGTTTTGACAATGGTTCATAATGACAATGATTTAACTGTCTGGATGACCATGAATTAGCAATTGTATGTCGATGTTTATATCATTGTCATGATAAAGTCATATCATTGTTAAAGTGACCATCGTCAGGAATTGTGCCATTTAATGTCCATGGTCGTCCATGTTTGAAACATGGTCATTTTATTGTCATAACAGGGGTCGAACATGATCACTGACCATGTTTGAAACATGGTAAAACCATGGATTAAACATGGTTTGACAATGATCATTTCACAGGGGTTAAGGTCTTCATGGTGATTTCTTACATGTATATAAGCAACCCTTTTTTCGCTAACACGCCGGTCAATAGCAAAACGTGTGCGCTGTTTCGTAACGTTTCTGACTGTTCGACTTTACTGAACGCAAGGCTGGTTTCTGTACTTTATATTTAGCTCACTAAGTGTGCTAAAAGAGCCCTCAGTACCTTCTTGTTTCAACCAATCTTACTTATTTGTAACATCAGATATCATAAAGCACATTGATCAGCTGTTGCAGTAGAAATTGGTTTATGTTCTTTACAAAGTACTTATAACACACATTTAACACACCTTTATCAATATAGATCATGATATTATTGTTTTTGAATTGCTAGCTAGCTCAGTCTCAGTACTGATATGCTTGCTGAATGGTTAAACACCAATCAGGAAATAAATCACTTAATGTGAGTTTTGGGTTTAACCTTTTGGTACATGATATTATAGCACCCAACCCAGAGACCAAGGTGCAAGGAAAATATTAATGTCAGTATAAGTAAAGGAACTGCGGAACTGTAACAAAATGTTTACGAAAATTCGCATAAATCTTTCAGGATAAAATCTACCTGTGTTTTGTATCACTCTAACTTTGACAGGTGTATCATAATAGTTATTTTTTTATTTATTACCGTTTGTAAATATTTCCTCTGTAATTGTGTACTTATTAATAAATAATTAATTTTCATTTTGGAGTAAACGTTAGTAATGAAAATTAGAAATGATGTATTTTGTTAGATGTTTATGAAATTTTTTATTGCTAGATATAAATTTTGTTGAAAAACATCTGTTATGATTGTGATTCCAGAGATGGCTTTAGGAGATAGCCAGTCTCTTGAGTCATTGATTCTTTTGATGTTGGCTAAAAGTGATTAAATTTATGCTGTTACAAAAGGTTTGAGTGTTTGAAATAAAAAACTTGCTGTCATATTTTTATGACAAATCAAATCCTATTTATATACATTTCCATGTTATCAAGACATAACTTAATAAAATGAAGATGGGTGATCTGTGATCTGTGGGTGATGTGAAAATACTGATGATTTATGACCCTTTTTAATTTAATGGAAAAGGGTCATATATTTTTATACTTTTTTTATTATTTTTTATTATATTTTTTATTATTTGAACAAAGCCTTCTGTCGACCTCAACTTAAAAACAAATACTCCAAAAACAACAACATGTCAGCCACTGATCTTTCAATCTTAGATCTTTCAATATTCAAGCATAATTAACACAGCTACTGCTGACTATGATCTAAGCTTTTTTGCCAGCTAACCTTTTAAGTATTCACAAATATCAGTAACTTAGAAGATTAATACTTCCTGCTCATAGACCACTCCTAGGCTAATTTAATTGGCATAGACCTGAAGTCAGTACATGTAGTTAATACATTGATACCTACTTTTAAGGAATGAACTCTTCCGCTGAACTTTTTGGAATGTTCCATGTACAATTTAAAGGGATATATTATGAATAATTATGATTGTAGTTGTTGTCGTATGTAGAGAATGGCCAAAGTTGTTCCATCATTGTTTATGTAATAATGAAAGAGCCAATATTTGGATTCAAGTAGTGTGTGCATTGTACCAGTAGATTCAAGTAGTGTGTTGAGGGTACTAGTAGATTCAACCTGTGCAGGTAGTGTACATGTGCAGGGTACCAGTAGATTCAAGTAGTATGTGCAGGGTACCAGTATATTCAAGTAGGGTATGTGTGCAGGGTACCAGTAGATTCAAGTAGTGTAAGTGTGCAGGGTACCAGTAGATTCAAGTAGTGTACATGTGCAGGGTACCAGTAGATTCAAGTAGTATGTGCAGGGTACCAGTAGATTCAAGTAGTATGTGCAGGGTACCAGTAGATTCAAGTAGTGTGTGCATGGTACCAGTAGATTCAAGTAGTATGTGCAGGGTACCAGTAGATTCAAGTAGTGTGTGCATGGTACCAGAAGATTCAAGTAGTGTATGTGTGCAGGGTACCAGTAGTAGTGTACGTGTGCATGGTACCAGTAGATTCAAGTAGTGTATGTGTGCAGGGTACCATTAGATTCAAGTAGTGTACGTGTGCAGGGAACCAGTAGATTCAAGTAGTGTATGTGTGCAGGGTACCAGTAGATTCAAGTAGTGTATGTGTGCAGGGTACCAGTAGATTCAAGTAGTGTTTGTGTGCAGGGTACCAGTAGATTCAAGAAGTGTACGTGTGCAGGGTACCAGTAGATTCAAGTAGTATGTGCAGGGTACCAGTAGATTCAAGTAGTATGTGCAGGGTACCAGTAGATTCAAGTAGTATGTGCAGGGTACCAGTAGATTCAAGTAGTGTGTGCAGGGTACCAGTAGATTCAAGTAGTGTGTGCAGGGTACCAGTAGATTCAAGTAGTATGTGCAGGGTACCAGTGGATTCAAGTAGTATGTGCAGGGTACCAGTAGATTCAAGTAGTATGTGCAGGGTACCAGTAGATTCAAGTAGTATGTGCAGGGTACCTGAGTAGGGCTGTAAATCACAGGCTTTTACATATCAGAGGCTTCTAAATTTTACCAGTTAAGGTACTTTTAAAGTTCCAAAAGTGCTCTGAACATGTAATAATAATAATGAAAAAAATACCTTTTTTTAAGGTAACTCAATCAGATATAAAAACATACATATATCTCACAAGGTTTTCATACATGCATACATATTATAACAAAAATTACACGGAATAAGCATTATCATAACACTAACAATCAATCATAACAAGTCGAGATTTTCAAATCTGCTGCATATTAGTTCATTATGAGCAGAACTTTCATACATAGTGTATATACCGGTATATATGCAACAAATTGAACAATCACCAATGATTGAACAAATCTACTTTATGATCTGGTATATAATACCCTAGACTCATTTTATGATTATTACAAGAAGTTATAAATGTCTTCTTCTAACAATTAACTGGTGAGAGCTAGCTAGATCTAGAGCTGTAACGTTTTATGATACATGCTGCTTAAACGAAGAACAGTTACTGCACTGCACAACATCTAGCAAGTGTAGCGATAAGTTTTCAATTTACCTTGTGTATGCAAATTTAGGGACTGTGATATTCGAACCTCTCACAATTGTGAATTAAAAAACCGACAAAGTTTAGTATTTCAAGACAGATACAGATAAACAAGGGTAAATTTTCTTGCAGTATGCATGTTACTATGACATTTTCATTCAAATATCGTGATGGAAGGTTTCTGAATGTAACCCAATTATTTCTTTGCCATTCAGTTGATTATGTTGACATTTAAAGCTGAGTTTTTAAGAGAAAATCTTGATTTCTGTTCTCTCTTTTTTGACAATGTTCCTTCATTAAGTTACAATAATATGGGTTTGTAGATAAATAAATGAAAGCAAATAAAACCATATAATTATTATAAGGTCAGTCCAAATGTCATTGAATACCGTTGGTTTTAAAATTTTATTAATTGTGGGAAATTTATGCATTTAGAATAATCTCTTTTTTTTATACATCATTACTGTAAAATAAATTGTTTATCCCTCACTTATCCCTTGATTGGTTTTATTTGTTCATGTTTGTAAATTGATTATGGCGTTATTACAGCCGGACCTCGGTTATACGACAACCTTCTATCCGAATACTTGGTATCATCCGAAACAGGTATCAGGTCCCGATCTATCTTCTTTAGACACCTTGAATTGCAATGCGCTGTTCAAAACCATGTATTATTTGAAAAGTAAAATTTTGGTCCCGATGAATTCGAGTAAACGAGGTTTGACTGTGTTTCCACCTCTGCATTGTGATCGATGCAGGAAAGCAAAACCAGTCTGTCGGTGTCTATATTTATATGCAGATAGGCTTGTGTTGCTGTTACCCCTTGATTTAACGGCAGAATATCATGTTAGCAATGCAAACACTTCCTATTGTACTCTAACTATTCTCATGCAAATTTTAATGAACACTTTTGATTAAAAATGTGTTAAACATGAACTCTTCACGTATGGAGATAAAATCTCTATATTCAAGTTTTCACTATTAATTATAATTCCTGTCTCCAACTCATGCCCCGGGAAGAACAAAGGCTGACAAAGCATGCTGTCTCCCATTAATGGAAATAAAAAGCAGAAAAACCATTAAACTCGTACAGGTGACAAAAATCATCAACTCAGAGCGCCATCTGGTGGATAGAACGTTTCTTTTTTAAAATGTGCATTTAATAGATTATATACGATATCTGCTTTTTAATGCACATTCCGTTTTGGTAGCATATAATGCACTGAAGCCTGGTTCAAATGCTATTGTTTTACTAGTTCGTGCTGTTAATTCGATTAACTGCGCTTTTGATAGATTGATTTTTAACATAGGTCAGGTTAACCAACAGTATGAGACCAAATCATGACACGGCTCTATGAATACAACAGGCACTTACGGGCACTAAAATAACGTGAATTATCGCATAAAAAATACACTGAAATGAGAATTCCTCACAATCTGTCAATATTCCATTCAACTTCAATTAATAAAATAATGTTGGAACCACCTGTCATTATTTTAAACAATGAGTCACTCATTAATCTATTCTTTTCATAACTCAAATGAATAATGAGACAAAATATTGAATTTTTATAATAACTTGAAAAGGTATTTGATACTTCAATTAACACTCGAAGTAAAACACACTTTTTTAATGCTATTTATAAATCATTTTTCATGTTTTAATTGTGTCATGAATTATGATTAATCAAAGTTTATTTGATTTTAATTGAGGGTATAATATTTCAAAAACATTGTACCTGGTTGATTGTACATTAAATGACTACATTAATTTACATCTGGATACACTACCTATGAAATTTGATCAGTCCATTTAGACTAGCAACTTCAATATTCTTTCATGATCAAAATTACAGAGTTAAATCAATTTGGGTCTGTTTCGATATAAATCAGTCTACAACATAAAAAGGTTACGATGACCTTTATTAGTGTCCGAATATATGTTTCATATCATAAAAAATATTCAGACTGTTTTTTTACATGTTGTGTAATGAAGGTTTAATGGATTACAAGTAGTTTTATGTTACTTTGATACATGCTTCAGGTGCCTGTGGTGTCTATTTCTTACATTGAACATAACCAAACAGCTTGCAAACTGAATTAAGATTACAAATAACTTTGATTCTTTAACTGCATGGCTAATTGTTTCCTCTTCTGTAACAATTAATACATTCTTTGTTTAAAACACTAAATGTTTAAACAGACTACCTGCCTCCAGAGAGTATTTTCACTTGATGCATAAAGCGAAACAAGTCTTCCTAATTCCTTTTTACTCTGCCGAAACTAGTCTTTCGCTTTCCCTCGCTATGTTAGGTTGATTTGACTGGCTTTGGCAGGCTTCAAAGATTATGATACAGTTGTAAAAGGCTCAGCTTCCCTTTCATATAATTCGAGGGTTCAACAAAAGACTATTGTAACTCCTATGTATAAGAGTTACGATAAGTCTTGCACTGAATCCTCGATATGTATAGCACAGGAGATTGGAGCAATGTTTGATGGAGATTGTTACAAACTCCTGTGGTATAATTAATAAATGTTCAATTTTTTCAGGAAAATTATGCTCCTAAATTAACTCACCCTACATGACATCGGAACTCATGCAGCTGTTTCTGATTACCCATTAGTTATTAGTCCTGTACTTCGGTCTTATTTGTTCCATCTTTTCAAAGTCTTGTAATTTGATTTCACTCAGGAAATCCATGTCCATTTAGAAAGTAAACATACTGCCATGACTAACAATGCCGGTTATTACTAAACACAGGACAAGTATGTGTGTGTCCGGGGGTTGGCATACATTAAGACGCAATATTTATGGACATGTTTCAAGTACCTACATCCCTTCTGGAGTGTGCCAAGTCCTGGTTGGAGTGTGCCATCCACAGATACTATTTACATAACATGCTAGAATTACCGTACCCAAGAGGTTCTACAAAGCTTAATAAGTGGTTACATTAGCTACCATTTTATACTGTACAAACAAATAAAGAGTTTAAGAAAACATTATCAACCTTTTGAACTCTTTTAAGATAAAAGCTACGATCATAATTATGATTAGAGTTAAATTAGATATAAACAGCTTGTCAATATGTCAATAACAAAGGAATGATTCATGGCTTTCTTGTTAGGACCCTGTAATTATATTACATTACTCAGTCAGCCTATTTTCCTGAGCCACGACTTTACGCAAAAATCAGGAAATAAATTATTATTGGCAGTAATAACAGGGAGTTCAATCAATGACCTTCACATGAGTAATCAACGAAAAATTTAAACTATATTAAAGATATCTCTATTTGGAACTTCTTGCCTATTTGCCAGCCTGAATTGCTTCCTTACTTAAACACTAGTAAATCTTGTCTGGATTTTTCATGCTATTATATTTACTGTAGTCTGGTTCTTAATCCAACTTGGTATTTATAAGACATTATTTTGAGTTTCTCCGCAAATTGTTTGCCTTAATTGTGAAGTGAAATTCCATTTGATCCCTACGAAAATCTAATTTTCCACAAAAAAGAAGAACAACGATATTGAAGTGTTTCATTCAGTGCAATGGTAGAGGATGGTGTCGTATTTAAAAAGGGTCAAATGAAAAATGATTTATTATCTCCTTTAAAGATAATAAGACTGGCATCTCAATTAACATCAACATAATTTTTTCTTAACCAATTAAGTATTATAATGCTATTTAGGACAAAAATCAGAATAATTTTAACTTACCTCGATAGATGTATGAATTATTCAATATTGAATTAATTCACTGTTCATTCTTTGTTTACATTGGCATGAAATATTCAGTTTGTTTACGTCTAAAGTTTTGTGTTTATGCTTCACACACCAGTATTGCAACACTTCCTAGTCTATAATGGTCCATGGAAAGACTACTACTATTGTTATTGCTGTCGTCTTATTAAAAATGTTTAGAAAAAAAACAAGCATTTATGTACTTAAAGTACTCATCAGGGCTCTAGAAATCCACTAGCCCGACATCCCGGACTAGCCTAATGCTGAATCGGGCTATTAACAGTTGAGTTAAAGTTAGTCTCGGACATGTCTGTTTTTTTAAGCTAACCAACATCAGCAATTGCTCAGTTGTAAGTCAAACCTTAGAATCTTGCAAACACATATATGTGATTATTAATTTCAGATTGTGGAGCTATCATTGTGTGTGTTTATTTGATACTAAATGGACCAATAAATTCGGACAGTTACTAAATGGACCAATAGTTTCGGACAGTTACAGCTTCCTTAGAAAATGTTACATTTCCATTAGTCTGGGACAAGTGTCTTTGAAAATATTTCGAGAGCCGGCTACACATGAGCTAATTGTTGCCTTCAGCTTTTCTCTTGCACTTGTAATACCTACATGAAGAAGTTACATATGTTTTTATGCCTTGTTTCTTGTCACTTACAAGTTCTTTAATTTACTTGGAAGTTAGTTTGAATTCAATTTAGCATCCCCTGCAGTGATCTTGGTTCAAAATATCCAACAAAACAAAAAGAAATTACCATCCAGAACATTGATTTTATTCTAAAATTGGAAACACTGAGAATTCCTAATTATCATTTTAATGGCAATTTTTTTTGCGGACAGATATCCTTCCTTTTCTCTATGAGTTCATTGTTCCATTTTATATGGCGGCACAATCATGGAATGACAGAATTCATTCTAGCTGTAAATATAATTGATGATATTATTGATTATGATTGTTACAACTTTTTACAAAAATAAAAAAGCAGAACAGTTAATGCCACATATAATGTGCTATGCATGCAGCCACCCTAAAACTACAAGGAGGCATTCAATTTTTTACGTACAAGTAAACAATTACAAAGCCAAAAGGGACACTAAACGCAACCCTAAATAAATTGGATGAAAGTAGGAATACCATCTTGGAACAATCAGTGGACAAATATCATCCAGGACTTAGATTGATAGTTCAGTTATATACTACTTGGCTGTCACCCTAGAGGTCTGGGTCAGGTCATGTTCATCCGTTCCATTTGTCCACCACCTCTGATCCATGTGGATGTTAATTATTGCCAGCTTCTTGCAGATTTAGGGCAAGTTATTTCGGGTTGATAATTTAATTTCAGGGAAATGGGTTAGGTCAGCTGACCACTATTTTTGTTACTGACAAATGGTGTTAAACCCAAGAAAAACAACACAAAGTATCCCATGGATTATAACAGTGTGCCATGCCCAATTTTATGTCTAGCCTACAGTTTTATTTCCACTACATCCTGTATAAATACCATGGTGTTGCTTATAAGCAGTACAAAAAATTTAGTATTTTAAAAACGCTGTTTTAGTGTGTCTGGTTTGCATTTATAAAACAGCACTAAGAAACTAATAGTCCAGATTTCAGCATCCCACTGACTGTTTCTGATTACCAACTAATGACATATGTGCACCCAGGAGTGCTATTATAAGTATATTTAGTAGAAGAATCAAAGACATTCACAGGCTACATACATTTCAAACCCTGAGATATAAAAACATTCAAAAAAATCCAGCATTCTATGATCTATGACATCAGTCACTGTGTACATGATTACAAATGCAAGCTTTAGTCAATTACAATAACAATTGCTGTACTTACTCATGTCATGCCTGCTTTTGCAACCAGATATCAGAACAATAGCGTGTTTACTATGCCCTTGTTTTTGTCAACAATTAAGAATTCAAGGCTTAAAGTAATTAAATATTATACACCCAGAAAAATGTACAAAATATCTGTGTTTGGTTACAATGTACTCGTAACAATCTTACTTAACATTGGTATAGCTATGTTGTGGCATACCACTAAGTATAGCTGCAGTTGAAGCAGACTGGATCGAAGGTCTGAAAACACAAAGCATGCTCTGAGTTTCTGTTCCTCAGAAGTTACTAATTGTTCATTGTTACCTTGCACTTAGATGTTGTAGTGTTCCAAGAAATCCCCTAAGCTCCATACAATACCTTTGGGCATCCTTATAAACTGTAACCATGTGATGATATATCTGCAGACCTCTTGTGCCTTTCGCTTGATTCTCCATTGTTGTTGGTGCCAAGAACTGAAGACGCATTGCAGTATAATAATGCAAGTGGTACGTGCACCTTAAGGACAAGCGATTGCAAAGACATTGTAATGGTGAAATAAAGCCTCCAAATGGTGAAATAATGTGCTACATCGATTGATGATAAGGTGTCTAGATCGCCTCATCTTACAAATCCTTCAATTTTTTATTTTTTGCAACATTGGACTGTCTAAACGTGTGTTATTGCAACAACAAAGCTCATTTAGCTGTCTTAGTTGTCTATGACCTTTTCCTTATTCATGTATTTATGTCAATGTGCGATGGATAGATTAGATTAGTAAGACTTGGTACAATAAACTGGAGGAAATGGGGATGCTGTAATTCAACATTATACCTAATGTAACTCCTCATGTTATAGATGAGAGAGAAGCACCTATTACCTGAAATTGTCTGAAAATATTGAGAGAAGTTATATGCAAACAGACACTATCTGCTTCTGAATTTATGGATAGTTAAATCTTTCTCCTGTCTGATATTTTATCAGAGTGGAATGTAGATATCAGGAAGATATCAGAAGGAAGCGGAGATATAAACCTTTTTCTCTATCTGTAAGGATGGGTTGTGTTTGTATTATATAATCTGAATATGCATGTTTAAACTACTGTATTATGACTCTTGTATAAACTCATATTATTTTTTCTGAACTCTCAGTGATAAGAAATGATTCTGGACAATTTCAAATGGCACATCAGAGAGAGTTGGTGTACTTGAAGAGTATTTGAGAATTTATGTATGTGTTTTCTTATTTTTTTAAGAGTATAAGTCAAAGATATGTTGTTGAATACAGGGTATGATTAAGCAATTGTGACAGTTACAATTGGTTTCCATCTTTCATATGAATCATTAATGATTGAAGCTGTTATCCTATCTCAGTTAATCAAGTCATTGTATTGGGTATGTCTTGTTTCAAGTCTGTTATAAGAAGTATAGTATATATACATATATGTTGATTAGAGTCAGCACCAAACTACTAGTATTTTGGTGAGAACATCAGCCCTCTCTTTCCTAATTAAAAAAGTTAAGAAACTGCCCTTGGAGTGAGGCAGCTGTAGACAGAGTAATTAGTTTTTCAACTGTATAGATCTATCTCTGTGCAGATAGAATACCTAGGGCTCGCCGCAAAACACTGTTGTATATCCTATATGTATTTATATAGGACTTACGACAGTGTTGCGTTGAGCCCTCGATATTACGTTATGCATTTAACTAATTAAATCATCCGACTGTCTATTACCACAATGGAAATTGTAAATTGAACTGCTCTAAAAAAGATTGGATTGAGAAATATCAGCAATTAAAATACAAAATGGGGCAGATTTAAATAGGTGTAATGCCTACTAATCAGGAGGTCGTGGGTTCAAATCCTACCATGGATGGGATTCTCCCATTGTATTCACATAATCCCTGATTTATAGTGTGACTACTGGTTTAAGTAACCCAGGAAAAGGTCATTGAGAGTGCCTGATATCTGGTGTTAGAACTTCCTCAATGAGAATGTTTTAACTTAAAAAGTGCAAGTATCAGAAGGCGTCAGTATTTACCATCTGTGTGTGTGTGTTTGTATAATGACTGTGGAATCAAAGCACTGCCTCAAGAATCAGACATATATATATACAAATAATGCAATGCTTACAATTACGTGGTTAATGTGCAAGAAAATTACTTAAAACCATGGCAACTGGATGCCGAAATTTGCCTAGAAAATTGTTAAAAATCACTGCAAGTCCTGGAAGGAAATAAATTATTTATGATATATGAGATAAGATAATTGGTTGTATGTGATAATATGTAATTATAACAGCATGCCCCAGGCAGCAGGTATCAACACAATATCAGTTTATCTGTTTGTGAAATAAGAAGATGGTTTGGCAAAGAAAATCTTATGTAAAGCTTCTAGGACATTGCTGCTCTTATTGACCCACTCTCCTGTTTGTTTATGTCTAAATCCACCTCTTTTGTTTGACTAAACCCCCCTCTTTTCTTATGACTAAACCCCCCCCTCTTTTCTTATGACTAAATCTCCCCCCCCCCCTCTTTTCTTATGACTAAATCCCCCCCTCTTTTCTTATGCCTAACCCCCCTCTTTTCGTATGACTAACCCCCCTCTTTTCTGATGACTAACCCCCCTCTTTTCGTATGACTACCCCCCCCCTCTTTTCTTATGACTAAATCCCCCTCTTTTTATGACTAAATCCCCCGCTTTTCTTAATGACCCCCCCTTTTTATGACTAAACCCCCTCTTTTTATGACTAATCCCCCTCTTTTTATGACTAAATCCCCCTCTTTTCTTATGACAAACCCCCTCCTATTTGACAAAATCCCCCCTTATTTTGAAGACTAAATTCCCCCTCTTTTCTTTTGACTTAAACCCCCCTCTTTTTAGGACAAAATCGCCCTCTTTTTTCAGACTTTTTCCCCCCCCTCTTTTTTATTGATTTTTTCCACTGATGATTTATTGCTGAAAGTATTAATCACCTCTGCATGTATGGCTCCACAGTATCTTCAGAAAAACAGGAGATAAAAAATGGACACTTTAAAAAATTCTACCATCCCTCGTTGGGTTTTTAAAAACCAATGTGTCTGAGAAGGAATACATCATTTGTTTGACCTTACTGTTGTGTTTGACTTGGTTCCCTGTATACAGATAATGTACCATAGGCTCAGATATACATCAATTATGTCTGCAGTCTGGTGTCTTTAAGCAATACTACCCCACTGTTATCTATGCCTCTGGTACATGTGCCGTCATTGTTGGTCATTAATTACTAGAAATATTACCTGATGTTTGCAGTTATCGTTACTAATTAGGTGATTAGATGGGTGTTAATTGGTTTAACATCAACCCTATCTGTCGAGTAAGTCTGTTTATATGAGGATCACATTATAACAAAATCCACATGCAGATACGGGGTTCAAATCATAAGGTGAAAGCAGAACTTGAAGTAGGTCTGCATGTAAATACAGAAGCAGATCTGCTTGTTTCACTGTCAGCCCCTGAAGTGTCAGATCTTCTGTGGAGAATATTGATTCATAATCTTTATTAAAGGCTAAACTATCGATGGAGCTTGTAATATTTGTATTAATAACTGTTTCCAATGGCCAGCGAAAGACTTAAAGAGTGGGAGTGATGTTTTAATTAGTGTGCCCCCCCACGCCCTCCCTGGAAAGTGCTGTCTAATCGCTCTTAACTGTTGATTAATTGTCTGCTTAATGAAGGTGTTTTTCTTAATATGCTGGTTTGACACAGTGTGCATAACCTAGTCACAGAAAGTTACACCTAAACATTAGCTGGTGGGAAGTAATATTTTATAATATAATGCAAAATGCAAACATTGTTCATGATTTAAGTAATTATACATTGCTTATATGTTAACAAACAAATACAACAATTATAATAATGAGTTGCTCATAATCACCGGCAGTTACAACAATAATTAATACATTAATATGTGAGTTTATGTTCCGACATTAACCAAGTGTAGCATTATAATGCCATTATTTATCAAATGCTTTATTTTCATTCATGATGTTTTCTCAGAAAATAGAATGGGGAGGAGTTTTTACTTGCATTTTATGTCTCTCATTGCTCTTCAATTGTTGAGGTAATTTTTTGATGAAAAAAAGTAATTTTCTGCATAAATAAGAGAGTACAGGTTGGGACAATCATCTGGCAAACAATTCAGTTGTATGTTGCCTGGTAATATTATCATCGTTATTTGTTTCGTTTTACATTCCATTGCAATGGGGAGCATGATTGTAATCATTTTTGTAATGATATTGAAACTAGAGAAACAAGTACAAATCACTTTGAAACTGAGGAACAATCTGACCATCATCATGGTTTCCTGTTTATGTCAATAGATGAAATCCGGAATTCGCTAAAAATGGGTTTTTACCAGTGGTACAAACAAAATTTAATTTTAGATCCATTGAAGTTCTGTCATACTGTTTTTGTTTTCATTGTGATTCCAGTATGATTTTGATGGCATAATGTTTTTTGTACTGCAGGATTAGAGGGGAAAACCCACATTTTTACTATTCCAGAGTGTGTCTATTACATGTTGTTACTACAGTAAATGGAATCATTGTCATGAACATTGTGATTGTAGGAATTTATATTGAGCTGACAGGGCTGACTACTTGCTGAGGAGCATGAATTCTTGTAGAACATATCTTGAGCCATGTTTCTGTCAGTTCTTGTTCTGTGTGTGTATTAATATACATTGTTCTCTCAATTGTTGTGCATGCCTTGACAACATTGCACTATCTATCTGCTACAGGTAGAATCAATGTTCAAATTGCAGGCTAAATGACAAACAGGCTGTCAAATGTGCCATATTATTTAACACAAATAATTTAAAAAAAATGTTTTCTTCATCAATTATTACATTTACAAATGTACCGAATAAGCAATCATATGGTTTTGTTGCATTTCTAGAAAAAGTAAATCTTGGACAATTAACAAATTATAAAGGGTCTACATTTGGGCAGATTAGTTCCTTTTTAGCAATTTATAAGTCTGCTTGTTTTTCGCAGTGCTGTAAAGCAAAGTATTTAATCACAGATATATTAATACAGGAGTACAGTTGGAATACAAGGCCAAATTTTGTCCGAATTAATCATTTTCTCAGACTAATCCTGCTGTTGTTATTTTTTCCAATATAGCATGTGGGTACATAAATCAGCTATGCCCAAAAGGGAGCCATAAAACCAGTCTGGAAATCTAACAGCCATAATAGATGCGTTTACTATGAGACAGACTGGTTTAGGTAAGGTTGTAGTGTCCTCAATAATTCAACTTACTGTAAGTTGAAACTGTCTTGGAAACCAGTAAAACACTGTAAAAAATTCACCTTAAGGGAGCCTAGCAGACATTTATTGGATTTCATTAGTAAGCGCTCACCTGAAGGCTCCTTATTTATGTAAGCTTTCTGGTAGCATGTGGTCTTGTGTCAGTTGTTTGTTGTTATAAACATCTCATTGTGGACACCATTACAGCATTTTCATTTTTCGGCACAGCCTTACATAAACATGGTTTTGCAATTTGCATGTCAGTGTTGTGTAAACCAATTAAATCTTACGTTAACCACCAAGGCAATTTCTCTTTAACCGAAAAACATTTGTAACCTTGAGGCGGATTGGTTAACCTTTCGATAAAGGGTATGTTACCTTTTCGAAATCCACTGACTTTCGGTGAATTTACCGAAATCCATTTTGGATCAATCGTAACATTCTGGCATTTTTTATTAATCGCACAACTGTTGAAGTCTAAAACTCCAAATTGCGCCAGGGGCTCATTCACAAAGACTGAAACTCAGACTTAGACTAAACATTTGCAGTTTAATTACCAGCATTTCATTTCCTCTGTATATATATGGATGAAATTTTATCTGATTTATACATGTAGTTCTGATTATCCACTCTATACTTTTGCCAAGTATTATCAAAATTATGTCTCTTATAACAATGTGGGAACGAAAAGAACATTTAATATTTTAAAGTCTAAGTCTTAGTTTCTGTCTTATAATGTTTATGAATAAAGCCCAGTCAGAGCTTGAAGTACCCATTGTGAGCTATCTATACATGTATATGGAGTGTGGATTATGTCTTCCAACAGTCTATTTTCACAGTATAGCTTCTCTATTTCTGAACCAATTTTAATCAAACTTGGACACAATGTTATGGGATTTGAGATCTTGGTTAAGTTTGATAGTGAGCGAAATCAACCATCAAAAATTACGGCTCTTGATTTATCCAAAAAATGATACATATGTATATAAATATATATAAGAGAGAGAGAAAAGGGCCATTTTGACAGTCTTGTTCAATTATTTCAACCAAACTTTCATAGTGTAGTGATATAACCAAACATGCGTGATTCCGTTATTTAACTGCTCTGATCCAATATTATTGTCCTAGTAAAGGCCTTTATAAGGGGGGCCTCTGTAGTTGAGTCATGGTTGGTGCATTCAAATCACATGCCCCTCACCGCTACAAGTTTGAATTCCACATAGGATGTAAAATTGTATGTGAGAATACTATCCAGCTGCCTTTCAGAAGGTCAGTGATTTTATCCAGGGGTCTGAATGAATGTCTAATATTACCTTAGAAAGGGCGTCTGGGGTCTTGAAAAGTAACTCCTCTACCCTAACAACTGGAAAAGTCACTACATGACTGGATGGCTGTTCAATGTGACTTACAGCCCCATTGCCAAAAAGACCTTGAAATTATATAAATGTTTTTATGTGGGATTACAACCTCTTCTGTAAGTGACGTTATTTCAAGAAAACGCAACATGTGATAACACTATTTGCAAGCAGGAAACAATATTTACTCCATATGTTCACTTCGTTTTCGTATTGCCATATGGGGCAAATATTGCTTACTGTCAGTACATGGTGACGTCACATGTGACGTTTTCTGGAAATGACGCCTCTTAAAGAAGAGGTTGGAAATCGTACAGCAGCGCTCATATATTGATAGCAGCACAGCCTTAAATGTTCTATTATAATATGCATGCCTCTGAGTCCTTGAACTAGTCTGTGCACTTCTTGCATTACAAGGATTTTGACAACATATAATAACTTGTTGCAATTTCTGCAAACAATTCTTGTATAGATTTAATGGTGAATGACTTGTATTTCACGGTGAACTTGTACCAATGATTAACGTTCAATATCATAACATGACATGATGAGCCAGCCCGACTGCACCAATTTGCTGTCAATGACATTGAAAAGTCTAGCATAACCAAAGGATCAAAATGAGTCATGTTATTAAAGAAGCAGTTATGATGCTGATTCTGTTATGAGAGGAAATCAATTTCATGTTGTTTTTGTGCTGTCTTGCAGAATTGTGTTGTTATTGTTGAATTTCATCAATCAGTTAGCTTGCAGTTAACATATATCACTTCTGGGTAAACAGTTCAAGAAATCTGAGACTACGAAATTTGAGACTATACAGTACATTGAATTAATACGGTGATAAAAGGCCTTTTTCTATAGTTCCCACACTGCAGACTTTTTGACCCATAGACCTAAAGCCAAATATATGGGTTTTTTCAAAATCAGAAAAAAAAATCCCAGTCAACAGCACCTATGAAAAATCGTCTACTGGAGCGACCTGGTATATCTTGAAGGTCTTTGAATAACTCTGGCTATTATTGTCCCTAAAATGTGTCATAAATGTTTGCAGACATTTTGTGTGTCTTTCTGACAGTTGATATGTACATTAGAACGCTTGTTTATATAAAATTTAGATATGAAAAGCATGTTCTTTTAACTATGACAATTCCCATAATTGGAGTGATTGGCAAATTTTAACACGCAAATTTTCCCAATTTTAATATCTAGGGTCTTTTTCCTAAATTGGACAGAAAATGGCCTGCCGATACCTCGAGACATTGTCAATTGTATTGTTGGCCAGGAGTTGTCATGCTAACTTTGGGCTGGGTTAACCGTTTGGTTAACGACTGTGAGTGTCATCAGGTCTTGGAGATAATTTATAGATATTTATAATTATTCACTTTAATGCTCTGTTCTGTTATAGTTTGGTACTTTACAGACAGATAAATTGAGTAATTAAGATTTCCATCTATGGCATCCAAGAAAAGCAAGAAAAACTCATTCCATTGGGTGAACACCTTTTGTCATAGCCTTTGTCTTTTATGTAGTTATGAATTCTCACAGGACATATAAAACTGACAAGAATGTCAGGAACATAAGTCTGGGACACCTGCTCACAGAAATTGTTCATGGCATTAAGTTGTGTAGGGCTGCAGAGTATCCCAAAGATATTGGTAATTCATTACAAAAATATTAATTAATTATCTGCTACATGTAGTGGGATACTTAAACTCTGAAGCCATACTGGATATCTAGAACATCAGAATTTGAATGATCTGTTCTTATAAAAACACTTGCTGCAGTAAAGGTAAATACATGGTAAAATATAACATATACAATGCTGTTGCATTTTGGGTCATCGAAAGGTAATATTGTTTAATTAGAGTGTTTAACTAATGTAATTAGAGGGCTCAACGCAACACTGTCGTAAATCCTATGTATTTATATATGAGTTACGACAGTGTTGCGATTTATTAACCCTCCGTATGTGCTATGTAGGTCACTTTTACATGAAGAAATGCTACAGTAATAGTGAGTATGTACACCCAATGCACCTGCAATTGTCAGAAAACCACAGAAATATTCACAATCTGTGTGAAAATCTTGTACTGCATTTTTTGGAACAATATATTACTGACACCACTTAGAAAGCGTTACAATTGTGGATCATTTCTCACCACAAAACCACACCAGCAACAAGTGGTAATGCAATTGAACTACTTGCTTGTCTTCTGTTTGTGATATGTGGCTTGATTATGTCATTAATATGGAGAGGGGTGGCTTTAAAATAGTACTGGAATTGTATGAACAGGTTTCCATTAGGCTATTATAGTGCTTGATTTAAGTGAACCTGGATATATGAAGTTATGAAGTTTGACCCATGTTAAGGCATTTAACATTAGTGTGATGATGTAAGTACTTTTATCAGCTCAAGTGTGGGCTGATGTGATCCCTTTTGTTCCTTATAAGATGTCTGTCTGTCCATCTGTCGTCTTTAAAAAGTTTCTGTTTTTACACATCAGAGAGTTCAATCAAATTGAACTATCCGTTACGAAAAGTGTATTTATCTATTGGCATAAGGCAGTGGAAAAGATCTGTAAAAGGCATGCTGGCTTAATTGCTTAAGAATCTGTTATGTTAATATTGCCTCTGTATTGGGTAGTTAAGTTGCCATATGACACCTTGTAAACAGGCCCTAAGAGGTCACATTTCTTGATCAATAATCATGAAATTGGATAAAGTGCAAATGTTCTAAAGGCCTGAGACAATTGCAATAATTAGTCTTAATTAGTTTTAATCGGTTTTATTTGCCACATCTGTTTTGTCATGTTAACCTGCTTACTCCATAACAATTATATTTGTTATGGTTTACAAACCCACTTTCCTCTCAGAAGCCGCACTCATTGCTCTCACCATTGCCTCAAAAGCAAATGAATTATATCAATGGGACTCAACTTTATATCCCCCCTTTCAGATGATGTGAAACATGCCTAAATAAGGCCCCTTGTTTAGTTTACACTTGTTTGATAAATGCACTGAATTTAGAAGTATCAGATTGGAACAGCTTCCTGTGATAAAATGGTTTCACAGTCTATTGAGACATTCCCGGGCACGTTAATGGTATCAAGTACAGCCAATGGCAAGACTTAAAATAAATTTGTACAATTATAAGGATAACATTGTCTCTTGGTGAATTGCATCAGAAGAAGCAAATCTTGTACATCTTGTTGAAGACACATTATTCAACCTTTAATTATGGTGACTATAACACATTACCTTACTTTTCTGTTTTGTGTTTCCACATACTTGGTGTTCAAAGACTTTTCCTAGTTGATTGTTCATCTGTTACAGCAAATTATCTGCCAGTGATGATCCTGTTGTAATTTGTAAAGTAAATTGCATACCCCACCTTTGTGCTCCTGTAACTATGTCAAAAAGTGCCTGACTGTTATGTTCATCAATCAGCCGCTGCCAACTAATTCCTGGTTACAGGAAACATTACACTACATACCGTAGTGTTGTTCTACCTGGAACTTCCATCATACATTTCAGCCAGTGTGTTGCGGATTTTATAATGTGTTGCTGCTCTTAGTTGTCGAATACAATTTGTCTCGGCTAGAACTACCACCATAAATTTCAGCCACCATGTTGCTGCAGTTATGTTTTATCTTTTGCAGTCTCTGATACATTTCTGTATGATAGACACTATTGTAACTGCCTCTTTTAGTTTTGTACCATAAACTCCAATCTGTTGGCAACCCCCCACCCCACCCCAATTTTGAGGGATAATAGGGAAACTAGCCTATCTGCACATTAATGAAGAAGCGGATAGCTTGTTTTGCCTTTGCCCCTTGATTTGCATATTACAGAATTGCTTCATTGAATATCAAATCATTGACTGAACTATTATGTGACAGGGTCTCTGTGGGCAAGTTTTTTGTAGCCTTATAAATGTTTGTGAGAGTATTATAATGAATTACATGGTACTACATTGATGTAATCTAGTCAGTGGTAGACATATAGGACTGAAGTGCAGTGATTAACTCAAGTACTTCCTCCTCGTACAAGTCCGGCACTTCGACAGTGTGGGGCAAAACTGTTGTACTACATGTATGTAAGGAAGCACTTACAATAGTTTTGCAATGAACCTTCAAGTCTTGTCTATCTCACCGTGTTTACTCTATGATACCACAATACTGTACATTTCTGTATCAATAAACCAGTTCTGTATGAAACAACCTCTACAAAATTGAACATGCTATGTCTGCGAAAATTCAAAGGATTTGAATGGCAAAACCTCAAAAACTGTATACAGTGAATCTTATGGAATATTACTTGCTATTTGTTTATAGTTGAATGTTTCTGAACATGAGTATGAGGGAATTGATTCAGAAGTATTGTTTGTCGTTTTTATTTACTTGTAACTTACAACAACATGTTAGGAGCTCAGACTGGCACTTGTGGTTAATGTGGTTGAGAATCTGCCTTAGATGCAGAATGTTGTAGGTTTGATACAAATCAGTAACTACAGGAGACCGTGAGTCACAAGTTATTTTCCTTCAAACCTTTTATAGTATCTGTATATGCTATAGAATGTGTGAAGGGGGGAGAACTCTAGAAGTGATAAAGGGAGAGAACTTGTGACTGTCTCCTGTTACTGTAACTATCTTGCTATATTATAATATATGTTCAACATTATATGGATTTCATTGTGTTAGGACCAGTTGACTTGGTGTGTGGTTAATGTGTGCATGGCATAATCTTACAGTGTGTCAGGATTTTGTCTGCTACCAGTACTATGGCACCATCTCTGCCTGACTGAAACATTGTTGGAGTGACCAGTGAAACCCTTGTACTAAACTCATTTTACAGTTCATCATTGTTGAGTGGAGCTTACACATTTTATTTTAGTATACTTCTATATTTCAGGTGCACAAGCTATAAACAAACAGAACATTTATTCGAGTGGATGTAGTGAAGAAAGAATCAACCTAGTTTGTCCAGAAAATCATAAGATTGCCATCAAAAGACTGTTTTATGGAATTAAAAATGACGCCCGTTGCTCTGGGGGAGGACGCTACCATTCCGTCGACTGTTGCCAGCCAACACATAGCGACTGCCTTGTCGTCGACGACCGAAAGTATCCTGTGCTCAACATGTTATGTTCTGGTCAGAGAGGTTGTGATATCGCTGCGACAAGTATTGAATCTGGACAGACTTGCTACGCTAAAGGTTATGGGAACATGACTGACTACATGTCAGTCATTCATGACTGTATTCCAGGTCAGTAACATCCTTATTTGAGAGTGAGAGAATCACATTATGTGTGTCCAACATAATATGTTCTTGTAGGGTTGTATTGAAGTGAAGCCTACACTATGTAAAAAATACTACATGCACTTGTAGGGTTGTGGTTAAGTTTTATGCCATTATTCAACAGTTACATAATTAAGGCAGTCTGTTGTCCTAACCGTGGTTCCAGGGTTACCAAGTTTAAGCAAGCAGCTGACAACTTCACTTATACTTAAATGACTTTGGATGTATTATCTTCAGTCAAATTGTCGTGGAGAACAGTAACGCCTCACCCAGGGTTTGAACCTTAGACTCTAGTGTGACTGAGTTAAGCAGGCAGGCTGTTCATGTAAAGGATTGCTACTGCACATGTGATAAGTACACTGTGCGCTCATGAAAACAAACATATCGTTAGTGTTCCCTTATTGTCACTGTGTTGTATTCATTGATCAAGCAAAATGTATACCATCACCATAGGTAACAATCACTTCTGCAGTGATTCTATTGTTCTATAATCATGACAAATAAGTTTTTTGAAGTGTTATTATAAGCTGATTTAAACCTTGCAATGCAATGAAAACTATTGGTTTATTTTCCAATCCTGAAACCATCCCTATCCGGAGTTTAAGTTATACTCTATGCACTATGTACAAATAACAAATATCAATGCTAAACCAGGTGGTGTTTTATGTATACGTCACAGTTCACCTTGCTTGCATTACTATATTATATATACTACATTGTACTTTTCTTTACACAATGGTTCGCAAGTTATGAGTTATTTTATGTTAATGAAACCAAGATAAATTTTAATTTTATCAACACCTTAATATACCCATCAATGTGACTGGGTTT
Source organism: Mactromeris polynyma (assembly GCA_032209605.1). Classification (NCBI taxonomy): domain Eukaryota; kingdom Metazoa; phylum Mollusca; class Bivalvia; order Venerida; family Mactridae; genus Mactromeris; species Mactromeris polynyma. The sequence goes on from JASFXZ010000005.1 coordinate 20,757,815, forward strand.
TTGTAGCTGTTATTCAGTTATATCAGTTTCAATTCTGAAATTATGTGTAGAATATTCCAAAAGTCTTTTCGAAAAAATATCTGATCAAAATCTATCCAGAAATGGCAATAGGAGTTCGACACTTCTTTTTTTCATTGACAAGAACGAAATCAGATACCAAAATGCGAGTATGCTTCCATCAAGTGACAGTTATTTTTCCAAATCTTTAACCATATTTATTGCAACAATTCCCAATTCATGGACCATGTAGCCAAAATAATTAGAAAAGCCATATATGATGTTACAATTTCCAGTTGATTTCCAGTAGTTCATGTTCTACATCTCATATCAGCCATAAATAACTTTCATGTAATTCATATCAAGGAATATGTATTTGATCTGGAAATTGCCCAGAAATTGGTCTCCATGGAAATAAATTGTATGGGCATAAACTACTGATGTTTCCAAAAAACTACGGACTCAATGAAAATTCAATGAATTGATATGCATAAATTTTGAATCTCTATTGAGCCAGGCTTATAAGATTTAAATGTATGTATGAGATATGTCTGCGATGTCGTTGAACTCCTACTAGCAGAGACTACTGTTTGATCTGTTATACTGTTTCTAAAGGTCTGTGTACTCACCAGGGAACACTGAAGTATAATATTTGGTGCCAATACTTGTCCTTAATAATTTGTAGATTGACAACCAGAATAATAATTGTGTTAACTATGAATAGGTCTTACTGACCAGATCAATGTGTCTGCCTGAAATATCTGATGTCCCATGTAGTCCTTCTTGGCCAAGTACCGGTAGTTACGGCATCCACCTTGGGACCGGGAGGCAGAAGGTTCAAATCCTGGTAGGGTTCGTTCTGATATAGCCAGTTGGCGAGCAGCCAGCTAGTTAATTGTTACCATGTGCCTACCTGCCTGCAGGTGTTTGGCATTAAAGGATGGGAATCAGGAAGTAAATGTGCTCAGAAAGTACCGTAGGTGTCTCATAAGTCAGAAATGGCTGGCCCGTTAAGTAAGGGTGACAGTATAATAAAGAAATAGTTTTAGAGTCAATAAAACTGGCTCACCCATCTAATGTAGACCGTTTAAGGACAGAGTGTTTCATGTGCATATTTGAGGATCATTGGATGTCCCCTATCCATTTTTCAATCATCTATCATCCACAATTGGTTTGTATCACTCTAGCAACCATTCTCATTTCTCTAACAATCTCCATCAAACTTGAACTCTATATTTATGGACATGACATCTGCGCTAAGGCCGATTAGCGACCAAATTGAATAATTAGGTCAAGAGTTATGGTCCTTGGGTTATCTGAAAATATCATATTTAACCATGTTTACTCTCTGCTCTGTATTGTTTAATTTGGTTTAGTTTGAATATTCTTGAACAAAGCTTCACATAAATCATCATGACACAACGTTCATGTTTTGACTGCTAAATGTTAAAACTGTATGATATAATGTTACAATCAATTCTACTTTCAGATGAAGACATTATCCCTCTCTGCTCAAACACACACAAACGAGGCAAGCGTCTATACTTGGCCAATGCCAACTATCCTCTCCCTCTGGCACCCGGCAAGCAGCAATGTCAATGCTTGATCAAGACCGGGAACCGTGTCGGTATAGATATTCATGCTTTAGATGTGATCATTACAAGGACAGAGCATGGGAACCAGTGTTATCAGGATATAGAATTAAGGTAGGTTTGATAACATAAATGAGAATTTGAGCTGCACCACGACACAACCTGTAGAAGTAATGTTGATTATGACGTCGAATATTTCCCTATGGAAGTTTTGATGCTTTATGCTTAGCGCTTTGTCCGAAGATGTTTTGGAGGCTTACTGTGATTTATAGGATTAAATGAATGAGTAATGCATAATTATTTTTTCCATTTGAAGCACAGAATACTTTTTTAAGAATTATGTATATTCTGACATGACGTCATCATTTTGTAGCCTACTTTTGCATCTTTATATTGTTGAAAATAATTTACATCATGTTAAATCACTGACTTTGTGAAGCTTATATAATGTGATGTTTATTGCAGGGATGATGATGGACATCGTAAAGAGATCACGTGTGGTCACCCTGGTCTGTATGCCTTCAGGAACATATATAACAGTGATGTACGATCTGTCACATTAACATTAAACAACAGAGCACCTAAAGCACAAGGCTACATTTGGATACAAGCTAAAGGTATTCTATTTTATATAATCTGTCACATGATCTGTCACATGATGAAAGTTTGCCTTAGTGACTCCATTTACTAAAAGCAACCATGGGCACTTTTTCCTGGTAAAAGTCTGTACCCCAAGTTAAACAAGTGAGATGTGAAATATCAGTTTGCCTGAATACACAAGAATTTTACATTACCTTTAAACGTTTTCTGATTATCTAGCATTGTTAGTTTGTCAACCATGTATTACTATGTGGTAATTACAGCTCTTCATGTTTCTGACCTTCTACCAGAAGTATCTACCAGCTCCTTTGTTTGAAAGCAATCTATAAATAATTTGGTCCATTTTAGTTGACACTTATTTGTTTGCATCAATATTGAAACAATAAATTACAATTTACATGAATCATTGTCTGTGTTTGCCTCATAGGTTACCAACCAGTACTCGCATCTCATGGATTGTTCGGACACTTTGGAATCTTGCCCCTTTTAATAGTACTGTTATTTGTATATTATAATTTATAACTTGTCTGCAATTCTTGTAGAAAGAATGTTTGTAATGAGGTATTTGATGGACAAAAAACAACCCTCTCTGACCTCTGATAAGCAGTTATCTTAGATACAGAATAAACAAATAGAAAACATAACATAAATAAACCCGGAGAATTCAAGGTCTAAAAATGAAAGGTCTTGTGGGTTACTGAAATATTATTTCAGTTGCATATGTAAAATATTCTAGAATCTTTTCCCACACTTAATAAGTGGCATTACTTGGAACCGGTCATTGATCCATGATGTGAGAAAGACTCCTGGTATTGTATTGGTACAATGCACGATTAGCCTTCTCACTGTCCTGATGGGGCAATCAAATATTGCATGATGAAAGCAGTTGGACTAACTTAGCATAACCCCATTTATTCTATCAATCTAACAGTTGTAATTGGTAGGGGAAACTGTGACCCCATACTGACCTTACAGTATTCATATTGTCGCATAAATTTCCAGAACCACATAACTTGTTTTTCGTCTTTTTGAGAAAAGCAACTTTAAAGTTTACCCTCCTGTAGAGAATAGATACATATGGGGTCATAGAATTGCATTTTGTTTAAGTTATGTGCATTCCAGAACAATATAGGTAGTACAGATAAAATAAGCAAGAGTTTAAATGAATACTCAAAACCGCCAAAAATTGAGTTACGGGGTTCTGGAAATAAGGTGACGATGTGTAAGTTTAATTATGTATGTAATATTTCAAAATACAGAAAGCATTGCCATATCTTCATTGTCATATTTTTATAGAACTATGATGTTTTTATGTTAATGAAAATAAGAATATCAAAAATATTTCAATAGAAAGAGACAGATTGCCAGTAGGTTTTCACACAGAATTATATTTTCAGCCAAGGAAGACAGTGACTTTGTTGAGATATACTGTGGTGATGAAATGTTGAAACGTCTGGGTTATGTAATTCCTGGAGACACAGAGAGTAGAACAATCGACAATGGAGATAATGGACCCAAAGAACCGACTTTAAACCCTGTAGATACTGTGGGTAATTCTAACAACTCAAAGGCAGGAACTCCTAACGTCATGTCCGATCTAAGTATGAACATATTTATTGTACACCCCTCTATGAAATAGTGGTGGTATGTTGTTTTGCTCACGTCTGTCTGTCCGTCTGTCCATCTGTCTGTCTGTCAATCTGTCATAGGCGGTCAAACCCCACTAGATGTGATTGCCTATGGTCAGTATCCATCTTGCTTAAATGTCTGTTCGTCGGGATCACAGTTATCTTGAGACGGAAAATGATCAATATCTGGGGAATGCTTAGGCATACCACCATCAAACTTTTTAGGGCAGATGTCTGTTTTTAGTAGATGATTCCATTTTTAGGGGTTGCTAGATCAAAAGACGCTTGATCAGAATCACCCACTTTCCACCAACAAGCCATCATGCTGGGCAAATGTGCTTTACAAACATCTATTGTTTATTACCTTCATTACTGTTGAATATAAAGTCTTGTTATATTCTTGTTATAGATCAATAAAACTGCAAGATATGTATAACTATTGTATTAATATTGTCTGCAAAATCTTTAGGGAGACGAACAATAATATTTTCTGTCTAATTATGTGATGTTTTCATTGTTTCTTATTAGACCTAAACTGCTACATAGAAGCCAGAGTCAATAAATTGATAATCCATGATTCCCTACTGCTCACTAACCTGATATTAGAAGTATTACACATCTGTTTGATTTTCAATAATTTCCTCTGTGCAGGAAGCTATGTTTATGGAAACAAGCCAAATGTATGGGTACAGCCAGTCGGAATGAACCTTATAATTTTGTATGAGATTATCTTTTGCTAAATCAAGATAAAACCTTCTGTGTATGTCTGGATGTTGTTTGTCTGTTTTCAGTGGAACTCTTCATTGGAATCGGTGTTTCTGTAGTTTTTGTGATCATTATTGGTATCACCGGAATCATCATACTTTGTGTCAGGTGAGTTGTGGATCAAACGAGTACAACTAACAGACTCCATATTCACAAACAATCTCAAGTATTTACATACACTCAAGTTTTTTTATGAGATTTCCCTTAAATACTCTTTACAAAGACAATTTTATGGAAAGGACCAGGTACGATAAGAGGTATTTTTGGTCCCAAACATTTGGAAAAAATAAAATCATTTTTTATTAATTTTTCTTCTTTGTTGTAATAAATGAATCATGGTTTAAACTTGCAGTAAATCTCAAATGTTGACTTAAGCACTCAAATATTGGAGGTTGGTATGTGGCAAGGTTAATGCTGGAGAATATTGTGTGAATATGGATTTAAGATTCATGGCAACCCGGTGGTCATTTGGAGCCAGATGTAGGTGCTATAATTAAGTCCCGTACCCATATTGTAGGACAAAACTATTCACATGCATTATTTTTCTGGTCCTTCCTGAATCACAGAGCCTTTAAATTAAATCTAGGAATAAATGTGTATGACTGAAACTAATAGGTAATCCGAGAGTGTGAAATAGATGAGTGTTTTAAATCATGTCAATAGGTTATTATCAAATTTGGTAAATTGATTGGTATTTGTACTTTATAGTAGTACATTTATATTCTGGGTTAAAAAGTTAAATACAAATGTACTACTTGTGTTGCTGGAAAATATTAGGCTCCATATGGGGCGCCATTCTGTTTCAAGTTAGTTTATACATAAATATTTTGGGGAAAAATATATCTTTTACCTTACCAGCATGTAGATATCAGTAATCTATTGATGTTGGTATTGGTTGGCATTTCTGAAATTTTGCCACACACGTTTAAAAGAAAACATTTCTGTGTGAGCTTTACAAGTAACATTTTTTGTGTAAGAAAACTATTTATCAAAACCTTGGCCTGTAAGATAGATGGTTTCCGTTTGCCTGTTGTCAAGGTAACAATAAAATAATAAATCTCGTATTTCATATTTTACAATCAAAGTAAGTCGTACCAGAACATGATGTACAAGCAGTTTCTCATGCTAACACACTTGAAGACACTTAGATTCGAGATTTCTTAATGCTTTAACAATGAGTTTAAGTGCAACACTTACTCTGCACCTAGCTACAAAAAAGGAAACACTCACTCATGTGTTTTCCTACTGAAATGTTTTGCATTTGCTAGAATGCCATGTACCTTCGTACCATGCAATCCACTTTACTCTTATAGAGAAAATTTCACTTGCCCAAATTGATTTCACTTGTAGGAGCTTGGGGCTAGAGTGTTACCTTTAAGACTGTGGAAACTGTAAAATTCTTGTCAAATGTTTAAGTTCGTTTCATCAATGTAATAACTGGGTAGAGACTCTTTCGGTGGTTTCTTTTTCGTACTGTAAGGTTAAGATAGTAATTTAAGTAGTTTTGATGTTAAGATTCGATCTTTTTTTATAAAGTATCATTTATCAATGTGATGCATTAGTAGTTTCTGCTGCAGCAAAGATAGTCCAGGGGCAATATAAACAATTTTTTTTTGACATTTTTATATCTTAAAATTGAATTAAATCAAATGAACCGTGAGAAGATTGTGAGAAGATTGCTGTCGAAATTTGTATTCATTCCTTCACGTATTTTGCCGTATCATCATTAATATCTATAAAACACACCCTGACCTAATTACTCCAAAAAAAGCTGCTTTGATGGTGTGTTAAATGTAATCTGCCAGTAAATCAAATGTTAGGAGCTTCCTGAAAGCCAGTATGCTTATCAGTACGGTAGAATTTATGTACCTTGAATCATTAGTTGCTACAGATTTCCTAATATCTATGATAGATTATTTGGCCAGTATTTTAGTGGAGTTGAGATTAGCTTTGCATATGATAAATTTTGTAACAACCTTTTAATTTTTCCGAAATATTTTAAAAGTTGTTCAAAAGTAAATGTAATTTTCTTCCGATTTGTATTGTCATATTACCCCATGGTCTTAATTGGCCAAAAAATGTGTTTTACGACAGTTTATTTATCTGGCGAACAAATACTGCGCAAAGCCCATGTAACCAGAGTCTGTTTGGGGTCCAAATTCAAGCTTTCTGAGCATCCGGTTGTTCGAGATCTTATCAAAAGATTTAATTGGATTTTGACCAGACCTTCTGAATTAATTATTTCGATGTTTTAATCTTGTATGCTTAATTTCATTAATACATTGCAAGTGGTAAACGCAAAACTGATCTGTCTTAAAAAAAAGAAAATAAACAAGAAGCAGATAGGCTTGTTTCACTTCCACCCCCTGCACAATTGAAAATGTAATATCAGAATTTTTGGGAACAAGGGAGGTAACACTCTCCATATATTTGTTTAAGTGAATCGTAGTTATCTTTCTTAATAGGTGGGAGTAGTAGCAGTCAAATATGTTGGGCTTTAAACATGTAACATTTTTTGCTTGCAGACGAGGTCATCGGCGAAAGAGGCCTGTAATACAACAGCCACCACCATTTCCATCTCCAATAATAAAGAGTAGAGAAAACAACCACTCTTCAAACACATATTGTCATTATGACTATGATGAAGATAAGTATTGTTCGATCAAAAGAAGCCCTATGAAAATGACTAAGTACTCGGACATGAATCGAAATGCCGGTAAAAAGTTGAAGGAGGCTTTTTCACAAGGCGTAGCGTCAGATGAACCGCTCGATCAGAATGGTTATATGAATTATTTAGAGAACGTTCACCACTTGGAAGGAAGCCAGAATGAACCACTTCTAAACAAATCGGGAGCAGAAGACAGTGAGGAAGATTCTGAAGATGAGATCATTATGCCTCGGTCGGAATTCGTAACTATCGGCAAGGCTATTCAGCCCCGAATAAACGATCGTGATCAAAATGTACCTACTTTACCGATGAAAAAGAAAATGAAAAATAAAACTGTGACATTTTCTCCTGTTGCTATGGTAACACCGTTGCCGTCTGGTTCTGAAGAATCTGTACCGGAGGATTATATGGAGGAACCTAAGGCTAACTATCTTGAAATGTACAGTAAAACAATGCCGAATCGGTCGCCGGACAAAGTGAAGAAAATAATAAATGGTCCAGCTTCACAAGATGATATGTGCATTGGATCATTTCGATCCACAGATTGTGAAAATGTAACTGAAGAAGATTTGTGGAAAGCGTTTAATATAACGCTAAGTGATAACATGTTGTCTGATCCTGAAATTAGGCAAAAGAAGGGAATAGAACTCAAAGAAATGCAAGAAGATCCTGATTATGATGAGAACCCGTACGACAATCTTCCGTACATAAATGTTGGAAGTTTACGACGACATAACATACCCGAGAATAATCAGAAAGATTTATACAGGGAAGTGCTTAAAAGAAATTACAACCATGAACCAGCGATGGAGTGTATCCCTGAGTACTGAGATCATAAAAGATGCTGAGATCCAAGAAATGAGATCGAGGAAATGACATAAACAGTATATATATGTATTGAACCACAGAAGTCCTAAGGACATTCGAGTACCATCCAGAGATTTCAAATATGTGATCCACCGTGTGGATATTCAGGTTGTGAGATGAAAAAAAGAAACAGAGATTTGAATGAGTATGTTGAGATCCATGAGTAAACTCAGAGACCAAAATATTGAGATCATTGTAATGTATTTTATTGCTCTACTGAGATTTGAGATCTACGTTTAGCTTTGGATTAATGAACTGTTCTGTCATGGCATTCAATTGACTTAGAACATTCAAGAACTATTTCTCATATGAAAGTTCTGTACTACAGTCAGTTTCACAACACTTATCCAATCTTAATCTTAAGTGTGTGCTTTTTAAAATTCCTCTCTTTCTTTAAAACTTATATCATATGACTCAAATTCTCTCATCCAGTCTTTTTAAGCAGACATTATTACATATTACATACATTCTGTCCTCAAAAACAAATCTCGTCAGTGTGAAAATTCTCAAAACTTGTCTGAAAAGGCTGGATGGATATATGTGAAACTGTACATTGAAATTGTTGATCTGTGATGAGATGAATGTTTTATACATGTATTAAGAAATACTAGGTCAGAATTTTGTAGATAGATATTCCTCACAGATCACAAGCATTTTCCTCATTAAAACGAATATTTACCGTAAAACCTCAAGAATAAGACCACCCTTGGTACCCTTGAAAACTGGTCTTAATATTGAGGTGGTCTTAATATGGAGGTTGAATAAAGAGCAAAACAGTGAAAATGGACATGAAGTTTGTGTTCTTAATTTTGAGGTGGTCTTTAAGTGAGGTTTTACTGTACATGTGAATTTGCATGGTTTAATCCACAAAGCATTGACATCATGAATATTTACTGAGGTCCAATAATATTGGCACAATCATAAAATGGACCATGCCTACTTACTTGTCACGTTTCATCCATATAAACAAGTGTTGTTTAAATATGTGTTTAAGTGTGAAAGACAATAATCAGGGATGTCAAGAGTGGAGAATTTTGTCTCCCCCAAAATTTATGGAGATAATGTTTTTGGTCCCGTTGTCTGTGTGTCTCTAATATTTATCCATCAATATCATGGGCTTCATATCTTCAGGACCCACTTGAAGAATTTTCATATAAAACAACACAAATAAATGGCATGATGAGATGACATGCATAACTTAACTTGGGACCATGTTGGGTCAAAGTCATGTGGTTAGGTTAAAGGTCAGCTGGTCATCAAGGTCATGTGGTTAGGTTAAAGGTCATCAAGGTCATGTGGTTAGGTTTAAGGTCAGCTGGTCATCAAGGTCATGTGGTTAGGTTAAAGATCAGCTGGTCATCAAGGTCATCCACTTTAGAACTTATGGATACCAGGTATTGCCATATACCAGTTTCTCACAGTTTTAACAACTGACAATTACACCTCCTTTAACTTTCTTCAGTTTCATTGTTTTTTGCTTTGATATTGCATCAGTTTTGGAGTGTTCAGATAACAAATGAGAGAAAATATGGATTCTAGCCAATACCTTAAGTTTAATTTGGAATGACCCATTCTGACCAAACTCGGTACATAGCAAGCTTAAACTGGGACCTAGTTTAGGATTGTAAATCGAGCTTGTTGTTACTGAAAATAGAAAGATAGAAGTATATTTACTAGGTTTACTCTTTTGTGCTCGAGTCAAAACAGAACTTTGGTGAAATGTTGAAAACCTGGTATCAATGATAATCATTGCATTGCTGTGTGTCTTGTTTCCATTTCTGTGTGATTTGTATTTATATTTTGGTATTTGTTTGTTGTGTAGATACTTTTGTTGGGTTGAAATTTTGATGTAAGATAACGGATTCCTAAGTGTCTTATGTACAATAAATATACATGAACTGAATTAATATATTTGATGGAAATGCATGGTACGCTGCATGTGTACTGGTACGAAACACAGATAGTCAAGGTACTGCTTGATAGTACCGAAATAATTCTACATATGACAATAGTACATGTACCGTAATAGGAGATTGTCACGTGTTCTCTCCCTTTATCCCTTCTAGAGTTCTCTCCCTTTATCTGTTCAATAGTATATGATAATAACTATAGAAGGGATAAAGGGAGAGAACTCCATAATGGACAAAGGTCGAGAAGTTTTGAAGGGATAAAGGGAGATAAATTGTGACAATCTCCCGTGTACTGTATATACCTGGCTATGGCTTCGTGACATTTCTCAGTTTAATAATTTTGAGTGCCAAAAGGACCCAAATATTTAATTTTAGTGCGCAGTTTGAGTTTGAAGTAGATTTCAATTGAGCTCTTTCGTGTAATTTTGGCCAGGTATAATATTTATGTAATTATATAAATTGAAGAATGAAAATGAAGAATTTTGTTTCAGTCTCGTTATCCATAGGCAATAATGATTGTTTGACTAACATCTCTGGGTGTATGCACAGTGCACCCTGAACATCACATCAGCATGGTCACAATAGTTAATGATACATAGATTATATAATATCCTCATATATTATCACTTTATATAGGGCTGTATGCTACATAATGTATGATATATCTCTATCTATATTATAATCTTCACAATTATTTTATAGATTGTCAGTGTATTCACTGAAACATTTTCACTATCTTCTTGTGTAATGTCTTTTTTGTAAAGTAACCATAAATTAGATTTGAATGGCAATTAACATGTTTCATCTGCTAAGATTTCTCATACTTTATGTATAAATTAGATATCAATGTCACAGTGAGCTGGAATAAAAGTTCCTTCAAAAAACTACAGAATCCTGTTAGAGCCATTGCGAAATTCGATATGAAATTTGACATTTTCTTTATTCTCGAATTTCAAATGAAAACACTGTAGTTTTTGTATGCAAAGTAGCACAAATTTGAAAGAATAAAGATCCGAGAATGTTACAAACGAATCACGCAGGTTTTTTTCTTGGTCTATTAAAAAGGCAAGGGGCGAGATAGCGATGGCCCTTACAGGATTTCATAGAAAACAAATAGATGTTGATTTTGTTTAAAAGTCCGAAAAATATCAAGATCGAGTTTCAAAATGTACTGACTGTGTATATCATGGGTTTAGGAACCAGTCGAGTCCTTTGCTCCAGTGACCAACTATCAGTGGAGTGTTTTGGTGAGTTGACCAATTATTGAGTATTGAGACTAGTATTCAAGAACTTGTTGACTTTTGCTTTAAGTTATTCAAGTTCAACTTGGCTCATTGTCGTAATTAGGTAGATGGGTTATTGTGCAATATTTTCTTGTAAAAATGCATATTTATTTTATAAAGTTATAGGTTTTAGTACAAATTAAATCAATTTGTAACAACTATTTACTTAATTATTTATCATACTATGAAAACATTGTATATACATTAATTCATTTTTTTGTTTGGTTTTATTGACAGACCTGTTACTCTTGTATTTCTGTGTGTATTTAATTATATTAATTACAACATGTATTCATGTTATGTATTTGTACGAGAATATTGAATTAAATTGTATTAAACTTTGTTCCACTTTTATTATTACCCCAACTCTGCTTTGTTCTCAGTTTTTCAAAATGACAAATATGCAACAAATAGTCCCACCCTTGCTTGTATAATGACAAATATGCAACAAATAGTCCCACCCTTGCTTGTATAATGACAAATATGCAACAAATAGTCCCACCCTTGCTTGTATAATGACAAATATGCAACAAATAGTCCCACCCTTGCTTGTATAATGACAAATATGCAACAAATAGTCCCACCCTTGCTTGTATAATGACAAATATGCAACAAATAGTCCCACCCTTGCTTGTATAATGACAAATATGCAACAAATAGTCCCACCCTTGCTTGTATAATGACAAATATGCAACAAATAGTCCCACCCTTGCTTGTATAATGACAAATCCCAAACCAAAATCGCGCACTTAATTAAGATTGCGGGAAGCTTGCAACAAGCTTGCGGACATGATCGTATTATGCATGCAACGATCTTATTTAAGTGTGCGACGATCTTATTTAAGCACGCAGTAAGATTGCGATTGGAACATTTGCAATCTTAATTTAAGCGCGCGCATGCTTGCGCAACCTTTTCTTTGCGAGCTTACTGCGACCTTATTTTGATTGCGCAAGCTTACAAGGTTGCGCATGCTTGCGATTGGAACGAATACGATCTTAATAAGGTTGCAAGCTCGCAAGCCCGCGTGCTTAAATTTAAGGTTGCGCAAGCTTGCGGTTGGAACGTTTACATGCTTAAATTTAAGGTTGCAAGCTCCAGAGTCCGCATGCTTAAATTTAAGATTGCGCAAGCTTAAATTTAGGTACGCGGACTTGCGACCATGCTGGTTTGAATTCCCAACTGGCCCCAAAAATATCTGGAGATATTATATCCTGGAATATTCTAATGCACATATTTATTAATTATTAAATTTTTTGATATTCACAATACAACTGTAATTGAATGTAACATTAAAGTTACCACAATGTGTCGCATTATTGCCAGGACCCCATAACTTGTTTTTCGTCTTTTTGGGAAACAACAGCTTTGAAGTTTTGCCCTCGTGAGGTAATTGTTACATACAAGGTTATGTAATTGCATTTTATTTAAGTAACAATATAGGTAGTACATATAGAAAGAGCTTTAAAAAGACGGTTTCGACAACACCAAATACTCAAAACTGCCAAAAACTGAGTTACAGGGTTCTGGAAATAAGGCGACAAATGATTGGACTGTCACCTTTCTTGAACTGATTAAATACATACTTCTAGAATAAATTTATCAGATTTATTGAACAAAGTGAAAGCAAACCCATGAATACAGTAAACAAGAAATATCTTTAAACAAGATGGTAGGGCGCAATTTGAAGGTTAAAAAAATAAAGAGATATTACGATTGCTGGTCACTCCAGATCCAAAATGGATTTCGGTAAATTCACAAAAATTCAGTGCATTTCGGTAAGGTAACATACCACTTATCGAAAGGTTAACCAATCCGCATCAATGTTACTAACGTTGTTCGATTGAAGAGAAATTGCCTTGAAGGTTAACGTAAGATTTGATTGGTTTACCCAAGACTGATATGCAAATAGCAAAACCATGTAAGTACGGCTGCGTCGAAAAATTAACATATATTTGTGTTAAAGATGACTCAATTTATCAAACGCACATATCCTAGTTAACAAAGTAAAACAATTGCAGTTACTATTGTTTAACATTTTTATCGAAAAAATAATTGACTTTACAGTTACTTTTATATGATAAGAGCTTGTGCAACAATTGTCAAGAGATAAAGAGAATACTTCACCGGAATCATTACAATGCATGTTGAGTGACGTAGAAAACTACTGTAATAGATTTGGCTTAAAAAGCAATACAAGTAAAACTAAAGTGATGCTCTTTGAAAAAGGTCGACCAGCAATTAAACTATAAGTTTTATCTTCATTAGGAAAAACATGAAATAGTACATGTATCATCATTTAAATACCTCATATATATTCTTAAAACTGGCACCAAACACAAAAACATATTGCTGAAAATACATCAAAAGCCTTATTATCTTGATAATATAACTATCGATAAAAAATTCAAAATAACTTCATGTAGATTTCGTCTCTCATTACATAATTTAGAAATAGAGCGAGGAAGACGAAAGATATATATTGTAATGATCCGATTCAATTTAAAATGATAAAAAATGATTATCATTTGTTTTATTATTTTGTCCTTTATACACACACTTGCAAAAAAATTACTAAAATCTAAATATTACACATGGCCATCATTGAATAAATTTGATGATTAAATGATGTCTACAACAAAAAGCAATAACAAATCTCGGAAAATTTATAACCACCTCAAAACTAACTTAGAAAAGAATTAGATTAAAACTATCTTCTCAAATGTACACAATCTCATCAAATGTACACAATTACACATGTTATTACATAGTATGATTACTATTTACTTTTTTTCTTAAGCTTCTCATTAAAATTATTCTTTGTCTCTATTAATTATCATGTCTAATTCGCTACATCTGTCTCATCATGAAGAACGTTTTTGCCAAGTCATTTGAAAATCCTCCAATAAGTGCACTATAGCACGCACATACACCGAAGCGCCATTGTGATGACTATGTCGCGCACATACACCGAAGCGCCATTGCGATGACTATGTCGAGACATACACCGAAGCGCCATTGCAATGACTATGTCGAGCTCACGGCTAGTTGATTAATGATTTTAACATCACAACACCAAAATGTTTGTGCAGTGTCATCAATGGAAAACACCAATCTCTTCCTAGCTACAACAAAACCTCCGAGACTTGAAACGACCAGGGTGCTTTAAACACATCTTTCATATCATCACCTCGAGAGCAATACAATTGCCTGAAATATAAAACATTACTAACTTCAGAAGATATATAAAACAACAAATTGAACAAATCACATTTAGATTAGCAAGGTGCCCCCTATTTTATCATGGAGGCATAACACTGGTAACACTAAATAAATGTTATACAACACACTGTCTCTTTGTGGTGAACATTTAGTCATATTATTTGAAAATCGCCCAATAAATGACTGAGTAATGATTTGCCAATTGGACAAAACAAATCCAGAGGCATGCATGCACAGTCGCACTTACACCGAACCACCATCATGGCGACTATGTCAAGCTGGCAGCAAGCGGCTCAACTAAATGATTAATTGAGAGATAGGTCATAGAAAGTATCATAGATTAAAGTCCAAGCAGAAGGTGGTTGCAATGCATCATACCAAAATGGCTTCAAAACCAAAGAAGAAACAATCCGGTAAAAATTAAATGAACACTGTAAGTAAACCATGGCAAAATCAAAAGCTTAATTAAATAATGAAGTCTATCACCGAGTGCATACAATTGCTCGAGACATTAAATTGATTTCATCAGAGTTAATTTTCAATGTTTGGCAATAAAAGCATGACACCAGTCGCCGTATAAGAGTGCTATGGGGCAAAACGCCTTGTGTACAAACAGTATCCTGGCACAACCAGATTTCGACCGCCTAACGTGATTTTCCCATTGCACATTCCGTAACTCGTCCGACAGCAGTTTTTATTTATACCGATGGTTTAAACAAACCTTATCCCACATTGATGCCAAAAAAATAAGGACCTAACTATCATCGTTTGTTTATTATACGCGTCAAACTACGCTAACCCTATTTTCTGTTAACCAGGATGTTCACAACCAGTTTTCATCCACTTTGGAGTAACTTCCCTTGACTACAGTACACAACAAAAGTTTATGCCCTACATGTAAAATGTGTAACTGTACGAACTCATTAATGTAACTAACAGTCAATCTGGACTGTTTAACTAAGTAAATTACCAAGAAAGTACCATATTTAGAGGGTGCAGTTTTTTTTCTTGAATTCAAATGAATAAAACTTGTTTTGGGGATACCATAATGTCAACGATGCTTTTCTGATTGATAACTCAATATATCTTACAACATTATAGGCTCTGATTGAATTATATGAGTCATAGTCTCTGAAGGCAACCCTAGATGACACATTGGCCTGTAAATAGATGAAACAGTCACTTAATACACAACCAATCAAATCCAAACTAGCACGTATTGAGAATTTATGGATTAAGACACGACCCATTTGTGTTACAATATTTTTGTAGTGTACTGTACTTCAAGCCTTGTCTGCATAGATGCAGATGAAATAAAAACAACAGGATTGTGCAGCCATTTTTTATGTAAAAAAATGATTTTATTGAAGGATATATTTGGAAGTAGTTAAAAACACAATATTTTTACACTTTTTACAGAAAGGTTTATGGTTTACATTTCTAATCTCCATTTTTCACTAGCTTACATCATTTGACAATTCTGCATCCAATGTAAACAAATGTGCGTGCGTAGCAAATATTTTTGTCTGGTGACCTAGCTTTTGGTATTTTCCGGTACCGGTCGAAAATAGGTTTTGGTCGAAATCTGGTTGTTTTGGGCAAAGACCTAAATACCATAGATGCGCTACTAGTTTGGACCATAGAACGAAGTCTCGTTCGTTCACTCGACGATCCGAGAAACGAAACAGGTGCGCGAGATTTGGAAAACTGCTAGACGTCGCCATTTTGTATTGCATTTCAAAACACAGTTTGGACAGTTTTGAAACCATTATTTTCTTAAAGAAGCTTTCAATGATAAAAAGTTAATATAAGTAAAGATCCTTTACTCCAAAAAAAAGACCTAAAAGACGTTTTAGATCTTTGCTCGAATGAAAGCCGAATCACGCCTCTGAATTTCGGTCGCAAATTTTTTCATGTTTTCGTACAAATCGGACACTTTATTTATTCTTATCAAACGATAAATCCTTGTATTAAGTTTAAGCATATTAAAAATATTAGGTTACAATGTATTCAAGTTTGTGCATTAACAGCATTCAAGTAATCATAGGTAGAGAATTTACGCTGCACACGCTGAAGCGTAATTTCTTCACAGACTCACGTTAAGTTTCCTATCAATTCTCCGATTTTCACAATAAGAACCATATATCTAACTTATCCAAATGTAAAAAGCAATCTTTTAGGACGTCAAATCCTCAAAAAAATGTGTTTAATATTTATAGTTTTTCCAGAAACGGCGATCAAACAATCCAAAATAAAAAAATTCACAACATTATTGCTTCATAACTATATTTCTAAACAGGTCGGTTATTTCCGCTTCATTTATGGATATTTCATCAATTTCTAATTGTACTAATACACTTCATGTCAATTAAATATTTTAAAAGGATGCTGTGAAAAACAATATGTGTTCACATAATTTTAAAATTGTGTAAAGATCAATTAAACAAATGATGAAAATCACGCGAGCATGTCATGTTTGTGTACACAAGTCGTCTATTTTCCCCAGCACAAGGGTGTGAAAAATAAAAAAATAGTAGGTCAAAGCAATGTATTTATTGTCTGTGTAACAGGGTGGTGACAGCAATTTAATTCTGAACAAGAATTAACATTAAAAAATGTCGGAAGAGGCTGGTTTAATCTTTGAAATATGAACATTTCTGGATGACAGACGTTGAAACCCGATTGTGTTTATTACAAATTGAGATCACAGACTGATATGACCTAATCATTTCAATTATCAAAGGCAATTATTCTATTAAACAGGAAATAGCAGTATGAATTAACACATAACAAAGATCTCCTGGGGTTTTATGACTCTTGTGTTTTTACAGCTGACACCTAGGGCAATTTTCAATTACAGTAGTGACCAGTAGAACTAATCTGCCGAGGGCGTGGTTTATGAATTGCAAAACAATAAGAATCGACCAATCAAATTAATTAAAACACAAGAAAATTCATTTATTACTGTCAATTATCAATTTATATGAGAACACAGAAACTGTTTAAACATTGAAATTAAATGGCCAGCCGCGAAAGACGTCTAAAATATTTTATGGATTTTAGCGCTATGTGCCATTTTCATAAGACATTCCTTTAAAAGTAACTATAAACAATATATATTTAATCTGAGTATGAATAACAAAACAGACAGAGAGTTTCATATTTCATTTTGACAACAATATATTGTTTTTAGACTACGTCTGCCGTTAACATCGTATCGATGCGCCATATCTGGTAACGTTAACCTGCTCTCGCGAGATTTTATTTGCCGCGAGAGTTTACGATATCTGGCCGAGTAGCGCATCTGTGGTATTTAGGTCTTTGTTTTGGGATACCTCTCGCACGTGCATGCTTTGAAAACGTATTTTAATGCAAATCAGCTACTGCAGAAGCTCTTATTTACTCTAGGCAATCGTATGAAATTAATGACGATAACAATCACCAACCACAGCACCCGACTCTACAGTTTTCAAGCTAGCATAAACGATTAATTCGAAAATGAAATGGACAGTTTGGCAGCGTTCTTTTGGTCGGGGAAATAAAGGGCTGAAATTCACCGCTGCCACCAATGTTAAATTCGACAGTGTTCAAATAGCATAAAGTCACACTTACTTGCACCATTTGTTGGGTTTCTCTGTTCCGTCGAAGCTGTTATTTGGTATTATCGTCGACTTTCTAGAACAGCTATCGTCTGGCGGTGCTCCCGCTTTTTTTTCGTCACAACACTCTTCATCAAGTGAGGTAAATAAATGCGGATGGGTAAAAAGTCAAGTATTATACCGGTCGCGACCGGGTAATGGACGGCACACACTTCATTGACGTACGAAATATACGTTTTCACGGGGATTATTGGTGAAGTGGAGATGTTATTCGGACCATTCTTATTAAAGTATTTTATACAACAGTTTGTGCAGATTTAATGTTTACCTAAAAAATATTTCTCGACGTAAAATTTTGAAAATAATAATTAATTTAATGTCTGAAAAAGTCCGTCACTGTTTTCTGGTATAGAGTCATGTATATTATTGGTCCCAGTTGTTTTTGAGATTTGTTTTATACATCTAGCATCAAATAATTGAGTTTGTCATGGAGCACTGACACTATAAATTATAGTATCATTATTATATACCACTGGTTGAAAAAAAATCCACTGGAGTTGAGTGAAACTGAATTTTTTCACTGGGGAAATGCATGTGTCATTTACCTCAGTTGCACACATCTGAATTATTCTATACAATTATAATGCATTTATAATTTTCAATATTAGATCTAGTAATAAAATATTTAGAATATTATTTAAAACATATATGAAATGGTTTCCTGATGTTTTAAATTTGTGAAGGTTCAGACTTTATTGTTTGATTTGTTTTTTCTTAAATAAATTTCAAAAACAGGCATCTGAATAATTCATACTTTCTAATTCATACACTTTTAGACGTCTGAATAGTTCATATCTGATTCAATAATATTCAGAATTTTTCAGTTCCCGAAATGCTTGATTCAGAAATATTCATAAGTGTTTTTAAATAATTTTAAGATGGCGAGCTTGTCGCTACCTTAAATGATATTAAGATTGCGGGATGCGCGCGATATGCTGGCGGGAAGGTTGCGAACAAGAGCTGTCCGCAAACTTAATTTCTCTGCGAGCATCTGCGAACATAAAATTGGAGACCTGCAATCATATTAAGATTGCGGCAAGCTTGCGGCAAGCTTGCGCAAACTTGGCGCAAGCTTGCCGCAAGCTAGTATTTTGGTTTGGGAAATATTCCCACCATTTCTTGTATAATGACAATTATGCAACAAACATTCCCACCATTGCTTGTATAATGACAATTATGCAACAAATATTCCCACCATTGCTTGTATAATGACAATTATGCAACAAATATTCCCACCATTGCTTGTATAATGACAATTATGCAACAAATATTCCCACCATTGCTTGTATAATGACAATTATGCAACAAATATTCCCACCATTTGCTTGTATATTGACAATTTATGCAACAAATATTCCCACCATTGCTTGTAAAATGACAATTATGCAACAAATATTACCACCATTGACTGTTTGTCTATCTACAGCTCTTTTTATCGGCAATGTATTCTGCAATCAAAGTATGTGTTCTTGATCATTTGTTACAAAATCTCAATGTAGAATTGCGACATGTGAAATCAGTCCAAGAAATGTTGACAATATCCAGTCTAATTGTCTGTCACTTTCAGCATCGACTACTTGGAATTCCCTTGGTTTATTTTGTAATAATGCATGATTCAGTGCTTGTATATTTTTTTTGTTTATATATGCATGGTTTCATTACAAGAGATCGTCACAAGTTCTCTCTTTATCCCTCCTATAGTATATATGTATTAAGAGCACTAAGGGAGAGAACTCTGAAATGGATAAAGGGAGAGAACTCGTGACATTCTCCTTTGGTCTTCACTTGTGAAATATAAAAAACTTTCTCTCTAAAATCTAGATATTTGAACTCGGATAAGTGATCTTGTCGTAACCATGGACCAAATTCCTACTGTGATATATCTCCATATGACCCTCACCAAATAACCAGGGCTCAGTTTTAATAAGTTTTATTAAGTTGAAGCCATTTTTAATTTATAATTTGTTCAGACGAGTTAATGGCATTCGATACACTACCTGATAGATATAATCAACGATACACAAAGGGAGGTAACTTAGATATTTAAATAATTATGTTGTTGCTGATACCTTACTGTTTAGTTCCCATTACATTTCACGTTCAGTGCAAATAACAAACTGGTTGAAACTCCGACTTCTTTAAAGTAATATTATGCTCATTTTGTGTCCATTTGTTTACCTAAACGATTTCCTATAGTTAAAACATAAATAAAACATGCATAAACAAAGAATGAACTCATAATGTATTGATCCGTATTTGTTGAAGAAAGATGTACATTATAGAATTGGGATAACAATATTTTTTTAACAATGAGGCTATTTTACAAGTATTGTCTGTTAGTAATATGGTTAAAAAACGATATTTTCAATCAGTTATACATTGCAATGGTTCTTATAAGAGATGGTTTAGCCAATGTAACAACTGTGATACTCCATGGGTGAAGCCAATTCAAACATTTTATGTTCAGATGTGCCAGATACATCTTTAAAATCTGCTGACGTTGACTTGTTGAGATCCAAATGTTTTAAATAAACTTCAATGACAGCTTGATGCATCAGACTAATTTAGAGCAAACCGCGCGCAGTTTGATTAACAAACGATTGACATTGAGTGATCTGAAATATAGATAATTTGCCTCAAACAACCATTTGGTAAGAAACCGATTCACCGTATGTTATACTTCGTACAAAAGTTAATTAAATTATGATGAAAGACGTGTACACATGGAAACCAATTTATAATTTCGGATTATAAAAATACGAACGCTGCATATTGGCAAATAAAAAGAGTATTTTTGTTCATCATAACTATGGCTTTATGAAGCAATTAAGATTAAATAGTTCTTATATCGCAGACATAGACGGGTTAAACCTGATCACTTCATTCTATCGAGATGTTGGCACCAGAATCAGCTAACTCCATATAAATTGATTGAGGAGATGGTAGATTCTGGCGCTAACCCCTCGATATGATGAGTGTGGTGTCTAGATGGTCCAGTGATGTTTTGCAAGAGATGTGCAAAGATTTTATCATACGAACAAAACCACCCGGCCTGTGTTATTATTTTGGTTTCGCTGAAAATCTTTTGCAAAACCTGAACACATCAAAACACGAAGAGCAATTTTCAAGCTGATGTGATTTTAATAACGTGAATGTAGAATTCTCTTTCATATTCGTAGAATATTACCGTATCTGATATAATGTGGATATTAAAACGATATAGAAAGACATTTATGATAATGAAGACTGATGAGTGTAGTATATCAATGCTGTTCAAATAAATGAAATTTCCTTAAATGATTGTTAAGTTGATGAATGGGACTTTTTACGAAATGCATCATTTTATAATGTTGTGTAATCAGAACAGTGGATCAAACTTACGTTATGACTGTACGTACAATGTATTGCTGTTTCTATTGCCGAGATACCTGAGTTCATGTTAAATTTCGTGTTTTATAACTTTTCGACAACGTGTGGTCCAATAAATGACAAGATTGCTATGGTGATATGTCTCATATTCCTAACAACAAAACGAGGGGTATTTAACATGTAGTGTAACCTATTGCCGAATACAAGATTGCTATGGTGATATGTCTCATATTCCTAGCAACAAAACGAGGGGTATTTAATTAACATGTAGTGTAACCTATTGTCGAATAAATACAAAAATCTGTTTTACTCACCATTGCATGTCATCAACACGAACTATCATTGGATGTGAAATCAAAAAATTGGAATTGCGGAGTTCATGATTTTTATAGTCTACGACTTCAAGAAATCATTCATCTCACTTTTCCTGCTTTTACGATTCCAGGATAAGAATTGATAAATACAGAAGCCATCACAGGTCTTTCACAGAAATCAATCAATCTTATGCTGTTGTGATATATAGTTCGATAACAGTTTTAAATCAATCAAGCTGAAACTTAGTAAAATCAGTATTTATCACAAACTTATCACCACTCCAGATTGGTCCTTTCTTGCATAAAAAACCTCTCTTAAACAACAGTATCATTTGCCCTGCAGCAAGAATGTATTATCTATCAAACCTCTATAGAGCAACATCCTCTCAACAGCAACAGTGAAAATTTGCTTCTTCTGAAGGACATAGCTCTGGAGATGTTGCACTGTGTGTTATGCGGTAATGTCTTGGACCCAGATGAATACACATAACATACGCACAGGTCACTGTAACATTTTATTAACTGTAACATCACACAAGTATCTCAAACAGGGCAAATGTTGCTCGGTGATACAGTAGTAACAACAACAAATCACCCTTAATTGAGGGACTGTGAAGACCATGGTAGAATTTCGCCTCAGGCAGGATATACGACTTTCGTATCAGGGGCCTTATTAGCACCGCATACGTGTCTCTGTACTCCGACTTTTACACGCGTCTTCGTAACAGTATAGAGATGTGACGTCCGTGGCTGGACTAGGGCCTTATAAACAGACTTGGACTTGTTGAATGTACTTTTTGCTCCTATGTTGTTTTAACAGAATATATTTCAATAGAAATCGGCAAAAATAATATCCCAGGAGCTAGCCGCTCGAACTCTAGACCACCATGCCGTACAAGGACTAGGGATTGTTCTTGTTTATCTTAACTGAATAACTGAAAGTGTCAAACATTTCGCAACAGAATACATCCAGACAAAGGTTTCCAATTCGACCCGTGTATCCGGATCTTACTGGTATATGTTGATGAGGAGAATAACAATGATATAATCTACGAGGCAACGTGCTATCTGATTGATCGGAATTGTTGGGATATGTGATACTGTGCTATGTAATTATTGAAGATATACGCGTATCAAACACCCAGAAATTACAAAACAATGGAGTATACGAAGATGTAATTGCAAGTCTATCAAATAGCTGCATCATTGTCAAGTAAATGCCATTATATCTTCAAGTAAAAAGGTTGTTTTTATCGCATAACCTAATAATTCATAGATCACTGATATGAAATAATGACAGACTAGTCACTCTTTCTGATAGGGGATACTGAAGTGTCCCTTGTACTATGTGTATGAGGAATGTTTTGATACCTCGTTGATTTCTGTCAGTTTTATAACATAAAACGTGATTTGCTATACTAACATATCTCGCAAAGATATAAACAAGAGTCTTTGGAAGGGTCACTTCATTGATTGAAACTTTAAATTTTCAAATGTTGTTATTAAAAACCCGTGTTACGTATTTCGGAGTGTATGTAAAATATTTCAAACTAGTACAATACAAACACACGTGTTACGTATTTCTAGGCGTTTATAATTTATAGTTGAATATCAAAGACACGTGTATTGCGTATTTTTGAGCATGTGTAACTTACAAGAAATCAACGCATTTATCTGAAGCTTGGCTTTACCCTTACTGTTCATATTTTTAACATGTCTAACCGCTTCTAACAGTTGGCCTTCGACCAATGAAAAGTATAACTGGGTTTTATAAAACACATGTACTTCAATTAGATGTAGTACCGGTGTTTATTTGTGGAAATTACTAAATATTGAGGTAGTAAAATTACAAATATGAAACACAAATAAATAACTGAACGTACAATTTCATACTCTAAATATCTCAGTAAGCATAGAGCTCAGTATTAATGCCGGAATGAGTTTCTTCTTCAGTGTGGTGCACTTTGTTTAGATGCTTTAAAATCTACACACAGATTATAGACTTATTCCCGTTTCAACATACCCCCTCCCGGTAACTTAAAATCGCGTTCAGATTACCGGGGGTAACTTGAATAGATGGGTGTCTTGAACCCTTTATATCGGTACCGTCACAGTTATCTCAGTGCCATGCGCTGCCGTCGTAGGGGTTATGAATTCGAACCCCATCCGGGTCCACCCATAATTTTCCAAAATGTATATGAATAGTGATGTAGCATATAGTCGTAAAAGTCATATGACGCGTATGTTTATGACAATTATAATCAGTATAACGTTCAAAGAAGGTTTACTATACAAAGACATGAAACACATTATTCACAATGGCAGTTTTGACCAAGCTCAATTTGTAACTGGAAAAAGAATCACATTGGACATCAGTTCTAGAGAATTTCATAGGACTGAAATCGAAGAACTTCAATGTTAAATATGCTTCATCTTATAAACATTTCATAGTATCAGGCTTACAATGTTCATTTCATAAAACTTATGACACTAATAAACACTCTATTATGGCGGTTTTTGGACGGTGCACCCCAAGGGGCACTGTCCTAAGTATGCACAACTGATTTCAAATCTACAAACCAATTTACAGGAATACAGCTTTCTGCATTGAAGAAAATAGTGCAGTTTTCAATACTTAAATACACATGGCAAATTAAAATACCCTTCCAAAATTCCAATTAATATGATAAAATATAGCAAAAATTCATCAATTTAGCATATTTTGATAAATGCTGCTCGATGATACAGGC
Source organism: Mactromeris polynyma (assembly GCA_032209605.1). Taxonomy (NCBI): domain Eukaryota; kingdom Metazoa; phylum Mollusca; class Bivalvia; order Venerida; family Mactridae; genus Mactromeris; species Mactromeris polynyma. Next base: position 20,782,437 of record JASFXZ010000005.1, read on the forward strand.
TAAATATGATAAAGTATCCATGCGCAAACCGCCGTTCCGCTTGAGTGGTTACAATCTCTACAAACCAATTTACCTAACAGGAATTAAATAGATCTGGTCGCCAGACGAAAAACTGTACTAAATAAAAGATTCCCTTCTGAAAACTTATGTGCGTGTTACCAAAACAAAAAGAAAATGTGTGTGTATGCTTTTGTTTAAAGGACGTGTGTAAACAGATATATCTACAAATTCAAAACATCGAATATATTACTGCGCAGCGCGTGGAGATTCCCGGATTTTACTCAGAACGCCATTGTTCAAGTCGCGAAATTCTACGTTTGTCAACTCGCCGTATATCCTGGCCTTCAGGTCATTGTGAGTATTTTTTACGATATCATTTAAATGCTTATAGGTTTGCTTAGTTATATGTTGTATTATTTTCATTCGATGTGTATGCATATGCTTATTGTGTAGTATAGTCATCATCACTATTCTCGCGGTATGACGTCATCCTGTAAATATGGCGGTGACCCCATGTACATTTGTTTACTTGTGTAACAAACTTTAAACAGTTTTTCATTAATTTAATGCTGTTAAGAATTGGGATAGGATTGGAATTGATGCTTATGTGTTGGTAATTGATTTTCAGTTAACTATTATTTCTTCATTATTCGATAAGTACCGCGAGAATGATATGCGGTGTATTATTTATCTGTTTATGTCCCATTTTCGTGTTTACGATTTTCCGTAAAATTATAGCGGGATAAAACGCTTACCATAACTGAATCTTCATATGAATGTTCTGCGTTAATATATTGATTGTGTTTGATTGAATTACTGTGTAAATTCGTCCGTAGCTAGTGAACAATCCCGTGTCGAACCGTGACCTAAATCAATTTTTAGAAAACGTTCGTGACCTACATATCAGGTTATGTAAACAAACAAACATTGATAATGAAACTGAAAGTGAACTGACATTTGTGCACATTGCAAAGGATTTTATCAGTATTTTAATGTTACCCTGTAAATGTTGCTTTTGATCTGTACTTTACTATTATCATGAAACTAGAATAAGATAAATGGAATTTTATGCCAACATAAAATTATTTATGGCATTGTACAAAATTTATTAAAACCATTTAGTGGAGTGGAACCGGGGTTTGGACAATACGCATACATTACCAGTTAGCCAATCAATGTTCTTTATTTATCCAATTGTACTCCATGTTACTAAGTTTTAAAGAAGAAAAAGTTAATACTACTGGAATTTGAAGTAGTAATACTAGTAGCTAATAAATGCAATAGTTATTTCATAATATACTCATGATATTACAATCAAATTGTACATAGTTTGTACATTAGCTTTTTGGTGATATATACATGAATAGAGGAGTCATTGAAAAAAAAGAAAAAAAAATTTATTTACAAATTATTGCCTACAGAATTGAATAAAAAAGCTTAATAGCTTATACTGTATCTTTGCTTCTAGAGGTCCATGTTGTATAAATGACTAACAATGTGTCATAGCCACTTATGTCTTCAGTTTATTGACTATCCATGTTAAACCTGTTATGCTGTCAAAAAATTAATCATATAACACGCGTGAAATAAATATTTCTTTGTTCCAGATGTCCGCCATTAATGACCTCTTTGACAAAAGGGACTCTGGTCCTTACAGCAAGCCACTGAGGGTAGTGGTCGTTGCGTCCGACGAGGCCAGCAAGTACCGGGGCCAGGACGGTAGCGACCGCAAATGCATGAGTGCGGCCATTAGCGATGGAACAACATGCATTTTATGCAAGATAAATGATGAAAATAAGTTCTGCAAGTTCACGTCGGGAACGTCATTTGTCACAAGACAGATGACTCCCGTCACATTGTGGTGACGAAGAACATCCCAGACGACCATCTAACCCAAGGCCAGGCAATTATACATCCTCCGCCAGCTGATGTGGTACCACTTCAAGCCGCCCTGAAGTCTCCAGCAAAGCAGCGGGTTTCCGTATGTGGACGTCTTGTGCAGGTACTTGCTACAAACTCATCTGTTTTGTTCTGAGTAGTGCTTGTCATTAATATACTATAGAACATATTGTGATCATATTCCTCTTCTCATTTTTGTACTTGGAGGATTTGTAACTAATTTCTTTTAATCAATTAACAAGTGTATGCAATTCGGTATTATTTCACAGTAGCAATGTAATCAATAAATGTTATGTGCATACCAACTATGTTACTATTTAATATTTATTAAATTGAGAACTAATGTTAACAATATACTGCATTTTTTTTCAAAGATGTAAAACGCAATAGACACATCACTTGATAACGTTTCTTCTTTACTTAAAGGTTGTAAATCTCATTCTGAAAATAGTTAAAAAATCGAATACTAATTGCTAATTTGTAAAATTACGATACTTATAATCCTTATAGCGATTCACACCTTTTAAAACCAATAGTATTAGTCTTATTATGTATCTTGTTCATGTACATGGCCTACTTCCATAATTCTTAGGACCAAAACTTTAAACACTTTAACATTTACTGCGCATATATCTATAAGTTATGTATTTCAGAGACATATATCCTAATACATTTGACACCTATTTATTATATTATGCTAATGAATGATATACACATGTTGTGATTATCTAGGAGGAGGCCAAGCGAACTGTAAAAGTGAAGGGTGAAGACGTAGAAATCAAGGTGGTGACCTTGGAAGAAAACTCAGTAAAAGCCAAGGTGACATTGTGGAGGGAAGCTGCAGATGCAGACATTAACACAGGAGACTTCATCAGTGTTACTGATGTAGTGGTGAACGTGTTCAAGGGAGATGCTTCCCTGTTCACCTCAAATCAATCTAAAGTCAAGGTAAATCTATTAATTATTACAACATCAGAATTATAGAACAACTTACAATATCATAATTGTTTATTAAAATCTTTTTCATTGATTTAGATAAACTTAAGCATTTGTTTCACATGCCACATATTCACATCATATAAGGCATTTATTGTAACTATACGAGCCTCGTTTTGACAAAACCATACTTAATAACACAAGTAAAATGACATAAAAAATGCAGTAAAGTGTTTAAGTGACGTCACATGAGGCGGTCTGGCATATTTTTCAGTTCAAATTGTATGTTTGCTCAATATCCATCGTAAGCTATACAGGATATTCGGCAATAAACCAGCAGAGTTGAGATTTATATTTGAAGAGCTTTAAAAGTGGGCCCAGGCGTCGTTTATTCTCTTAAAAATATTTATTTATGCAAATAATATCTTTGTACTAAAGAGCTAGGTAACTGCTCCGCTTTTCTAGTATTGTCACAGACAGTTGAGAAAGGTGCAAAATTCGCAATTACATAAAAAGAAAAACAGGATACTGACTAAAGCTTGTTATATGTTTTGATCATCACCTGTGACGGTACATTGGATTTCTGTGTAAGGAAGGCATGTGTCAAACACCTTTAGTACGCATTTCTTATTAATACTTACATGTTATTATTGTCATAACACTATTAAACCATCGTTGTATAAAGAATAAATCTTTAAATAATTACTAAATTGTCTTTTTTTCCATGACATTGTTTGGTGTAGTTCATGAATCTTTGGCGTGGTTATATATAATATGTATGGCTGTGGAATTGAAGAGTTAAGGCAATAGTATGTTGCAAATGTTTGAAAGCTTCATTGTAGGCACTCCTGAGTGAATGTTAAAATATAAAGTGAAGATAGTGTCACGATATATTGCATAAATAGTAAATAACGAATAACATTAGCAGATCTAGTTGTTATCTTCAGCTGAAACTCATGTATTGATATATTTTTTTTCAAATAATTATAAGTCAATAATGAAATATTAAAAAATTGTTTTTGGTGATCAAAATTTATAGTGGTTGAAATTGAAACATTCAGAATAAACTACATGTACTTGTAATTCAACTCTTGTTCATAATTTAAGGCTACATTTCTTCTACATTTAGCCCATATTTTTATCATTTTTACAGGCAGCTGAAGCCCCACTGGAAGACTTTGTTGCCACAATCGATGGCGGGAGCATTGATGGTCAAACAGCTGACCTCTTGGCATCAACAGGAGACGTCATCAGCATCAACGCTGAAATGCTCCAGACAGCAACAGAGGACGACATTGAAACATTTTTCATCTCTCATGTGCCTGTGGCTATGAAATTTGTGAAAAGGGGAGCAGTTGTAGAGGACTGTTCATTAGTTGTGAAATAATGTATCGCATCATTTACAAAAATGTATTTGTTTTATGTACTTAGCCTTTGTATTTTAGTACAATATACATTCGCATGTACAAAAATGTATACACTACTCATATTTTTTCGTTTGGTTTAGAGTTACAAAAAGGTCTATGCTAACAATTAATCATTGCTTTCAATATTATCTTAACTTTTTGGTCATCTTTCTGTTGCTTAATCACTATTCCTATTCAATTCTCTGATGTAATAATCTCTTGCATATTCATAGAAGTTTTGTTTATCCCTTTTCCTTTGTTTTACTATATTGTTTCATTATTTCTGTATTGATGTTTAGTCGATTGGCTTACTTTTTTGTAAAAAGGTATGTTTGATTTATATTTTAACTCTTCAACATTTGAGGATTAAGAAATATGTATATACTTTTAAAGGCATGAAGTAATGCTTTTTGAAACATCAGGGTTTTTATTTTACTTGTATCAAAACTGTTACCATCTTTTGACTGTTTTTGGATAGACCATTACGGTATCCTTTTGTGTATTGAAATACCTAACATATCAGCTGGGTGATGACATTTTTAAAAACATCATTTTTCCACTTGTGCCAATACTGTATGTATGATGTGCCTTTAAATGATCTCACTCATTATTACCATATACCTTTAAAAATTGGTATTTACTAGTCAGTAAAGTTTATTTATCTGATTTTCATAATAACTGTTCATTGTAAATACTCAAACTTTCCTTTAATAACATGTTTACTTATTAATGGACACTCATCTTTGTTTTTAATAAATAAAAAAAATATTATATGCAGATATTTTCAAATACATTCACCTAGAGAACATTACATTAACATAAATATATAATAAAAATGTAATATTTTAAGTTCTCAGAATTCACTAATATGCATATGCTTCCATTGAGTTTTTTGGTTTGGGTTTCAACAAGTTTTGAACAATATCCCATACAGGAGGTAATCAAAATTATACAATAATATCTTTACAAATGACGATAAAGGCAATATATTTGGTTCACATGAAATTACTAAGCATGTCATATTGCAATTATTCCTGATGACAGATGTACAATTGTTTCACTTTCAATTTAAACCGAATGTTCACATGTATACTCTATTTAGACAGTAGAAACGTTATTGCATTATTTCTTTTATAATTTTTTTCCAATCCGAAGTCCTTGCTATAAAAACGCTGATTCAAAATGTTTCAAAAATCAGCTCTGTTATATTTTAAACTCAATCAAATCATTCCTCTCAATGTTACCCTTAATGTTCACTTTTTAACTAAACTAACATTTATTAATGATATGATAGTGTGAATAAAACGAATTACATTTCTTCATCTATATACATCATTGTTAAACCTTTTTCTAACAACTCCATTTCTTCTAAGCTCCATTTTCAACATATTCATACTTCCTGCACATTTCTAGGAAGTTATTCAGGATAACATAATAATAGTGTCTGTTCTTGAAAATTAATATTACAATTTTTTATCAGAAATTTGGAAACAAAAGTACAATTCTTTTATACCTCATATGTGCTTTGCTTTTAACATTGTATTATGTGATTATGGCCAGTGGTATTCTGATCAATGTACTATTTGTATGCCTTTAATTTTCCATAACTATGTTTGTAGATAAATGCACATAACTTTGAAATGTGCTTGTTATATGTCATGTCCACTGCTAACTTTGGCACCAATTTGTGCAAACTGCTTTTGTAGTGCCAAATTTATGCAATCTCTTTGTCAATAGTGCTGTAAATATTTTTATGCTCTTTCATAACATCAGTATTAAAATTACATCTGTATTTTACATATATGTTTGTCTACTGCTAATGTTCAACTTGCACGTGCCTGTGCTTTTTTTGACATAAATCCAAATATATCCTCAGGTTTTTTCATTATTTTGGTATTTGTTCATTTCATTCATGTATTTATTTCTCATAAGTTAATAAATGTTTATACTTGGTGTTATACAATGTACTATATGCACTTCTTACAGCTAAATATAGATCTTCCTATCTGTAAACATTTTACACAAGCTGAAAGTTTACTTAGATTAAACTACATGCAAAACTGTATTACAATTTCTGTGTCTATGGTATATCTCTCTTAAATTTTTAGGCACTTCTTTTATGCAGATCATTTCAAGTGCTGTTCTACTAAAACATAATATATAATAATCTGCCATTACATATTTATTCAATTTCCTTCATGTATGCAACTTTGTTTATATGCCAATATTTAGTTATTTCCATGCATATGTCTTGTCATTTTTGACACTTATGTTATGAAACACTTAGATGTCTTGCTTTTGTACTTTTGATAATTCAGCTCATTCTATTCATTTTTATACTACAATTTTTCAATATCTAGTCATTATATATTAGTTATATTTCTAATGCCATTTTTATAGATAAATTTAAACATCTTTTTCTTAAGTCATAAAAAAACAAAACAAGTACAAGATAACTCCACAAACATCTTCAATATAACATATTCATTACTACATTTCCATGACTACTTTCAAACTATGTACAAACTTTGTAAGCTGACAGAACACTACATATAATAGGTTTAACAAAACTATTTTTTCACATGATCCAATGTCAGTGACAAACACAATACACTTTTTAATATTTGTGCCACTATAAAAATCGGATGTTATGTGTTCAGCTATGTATTCATATGATGATGATAATATTGCCATAAATGACTTGCTTTATACTCTTTTAGTCTGTATACATTGAATTGTGTTGAGCAGCAGCCTTTTACGCTAATCCTGTTACCTTTTCGTTTTAGTTAGATATATCTTTAATGTTCATTTAGCGGTAAATATTTCTTTAATCAATCTTTTAAAATATACATCCACCTAAAGGTACCATGTGGTCACCTTATTTCAGATTAAAATTGACATAAATACAATCCATTGCTGATACTTATGACCAATAACTGTTCGTTAATAAACATTTGAAATTACATCTTTAGTTCAGTGTTTCATGCATCAACATTTATCATTTCCAATTATTCGTTATCACCCACTTCCTTACAAGTAATACATACTTGATAAGCATTTTGTGTGCTTCCAAAAATTGTTTGAATCACCTTGCAAACCATGTCAGTCCTGCCAGCACAAGTATTATGTATGCAGTAAGAATTACGTTAGTTTGGAGAGAGAAAAATCCCAAGCAAAGAAAGTGAAGGCTTGAGCACCACAATCCTAATCCACATATGCATTATTACTCCTTAAAGGTTGTGATTTGCATTTTGAGAATAATATTTAAAAAATCTAATGTGTCGCTATGTTCAATGAAGTAAAATATACCAAGATAACACCTGATGCCAATAATGAATTTAACGTATAAATTAAAGAATGCAAATTTCGATTTGATGTTCTATATTGGCGCGTAGGCCAGGTGAGATTTGTAATAATTACGTGTGCGTGGCACCGTCCTTCAGCACTTTCAGTGCTTTGATTAAGTTTTAGCTTTATTCCGGATCAGGCAAGTCGGCGAAGCTCATGTTTGATAAGTGACATGTGACCTACAGTAGTGACATGTGACCTACAGTAGTGACCTGTGACCTACAGATGTGACCTGTGACCTACAGTAGTGACATGTGACCTACATATGTGACCTGTGACCTACAGTAGTGACCTGTGACCTACAGATGTGACCTGTGACCTACAGTAGTGACATGTGACCTACAGTAGTGACATGTGACCTACAGTATTGACCTGTGACCTACAGAGTGACCTGTGACCTACAGATGTGACCTGTGACCTACAGTAGTGACATGTGCCCTATAGTAGTGACATGTGACCTATAGTAGTGACCTGTGACCTACAGTAGTGACATGTGACCTACAGATGTGACCTGTGACCTACAGTAGTGACATGTGATCTACAGTAGTGACATGTGACATACACTAGTGACCTGTGACCTACAGATGTGACCTGTGACCTACAGTAGTGACCTGTGACCTACAGTAGTGACATATGACATACACTAGTGACATGTGACCTACAGTAGTGACATGTGACCTACAGTAGTGACATGTGACATACACTAGTGACCTACAGTAGTGACCTGTGACCTACAGTCGAGTCGGGTGGGTACATATGTAAACTAGTATTTATGTTACGCTTCCAACGTTTCTTTAGACTGATTTTCCCATACAAAACAATGCAGTAATAAATCAAACAAACATTTATTCACGAATCCTGATATAAAGATGATTCATTTCAGACTGTTATGAGAGACTGTTTGTACTTTTCTCTTTCTCTTTCTATTCATTAACCACGTAACATATGGCAAACAACTGTGTCTACCTTCATACTTGTTTTCTTGAGTGATGATATCAACTTATGTGTTATCCAAGGTAGACCCTATTGCGCTAAGTTTCAAAGAAGAACCAGCCGGGAGTTCCGCGTTGTCGTTCGTGTGTCTTGTGCAGACTGTTAAAGTAGCGAGTTACTCTATGTACAGTTGGGCAAAATGTCACACTTTCTCTGTTAATCAATCGTACCTCACACTTTCTCTGTTAATATATCATACCTCACACTTTCTCTGTTAATATATTATACCTCACACTTTCTCTGTTAATATATCAAACCTCACACTTTCTCTGTTATTCTATCATACCTCACACTTTCCCTGTTTATATATCATACCTCACACTTTCACTGTTGATATATCAATCTTCACACTTTCTCTATTAATCCATCATACCTCACACTTTCTCTGTTATTCTAGTATACCTCACACTTTCCCTGTTAATATATCAAACCTCACACTTTCTCTGTTAATATATCAAACATCACACTTTCCCTGTTAATATATCATACCTCACACTTTCTCTGTAAATATATCAAACTTCACACTTTCCCTGTTAATGTATCATACCCCACACTTTCTCTGTTAATATATCAAACCTCACACTTTCTCTGTTAATCTATCATACCTCACACTTTCCCTGTTAATATATCATACCTCACACTTTCTCTGTTAATATATCATACCTCACACTTTCTCTGTTAATATATCAAAGTTCACCCTTTCTCTGTTAATATAGCATACCTCACACTTTCTCTGTTAATATATCATACCTCACACTTTCTCTGTTATTCTATCATACCTCACACTTTCTCTGTTAATATATCATACCTCACACTTTCTCTGTTAATATATCAAATCTCACACTTTCTCTGTTAATATATCAAATCTCACACTTTCTCTGTTAATATATCATACCTTGCACTTTCTCTGTTAATATATCATACCTTGCACTTTCTCTGTTAACATAAAATATGTCACACTGTCTCTGTTAAACTGACGTTACACACAGTATCACAATTAATAACACCGCAGGGCAAGAAAAATAAACGGTTATACATAAAAGTTTGTGCTTGCGAAGCAATGTCTACGAGGGTGCTGTAGATCTATTTCTCCAATCTTAAAATAACTCTACCTATAAAAATATACCAACCAGTGTTTTGATTCACGTAAGTTTGGCATAACTTTTGCCTAAAATAATACCCGCTCGGCAGCAGTTGATTTATCTAGGATATATTTAGTAATAGTGACTGATTATATAATTAGACATATTTCTTTGCTATGTGATTCCTCGTCATTTTTAGTAGGATTACCTTTTTCTAAAATTGTATTTCACATTAATAACTTTGTATTTTCCTGGATTATTTGTTAATAATTGTGTACTGCTATGGTATAGCATTTATGATTTGCAAAGGTTGAAAACTATCGCAGATAAGTATTGTTCTCTCAGTTATCAATGTGAATTGTGAAATAAGTTTTCAAAAAGTTTGACATGTCACAGAAAAGATTCACCGGCGCGAAGATAGTGTTGATTGGAAGCTCAGGAGTTGGAAAGACAGGTAATTAATTAGTTATTGTTGAAGTACTAAAAAAACATTATTACAATAAGTAAATAAAAACTTTTACTTCGATAATCCTGATATTAACCTTCCATACCTCTATCAAACCAAATTTAAACCATTCCACTGGAGATGTTGGGAATTATATTTATAGGGAATGGGTTTGTAATTTTCGATATACAATAATATGCCATTGATCGATATACAAGTGTTCAATATGTCGTTATTCGATATACTCGCATTCGATATCTCGTTATTCGATAAACGAACGTTCAACGTACGTAGTTATTCGATATACAGATATTCAATACTCTTTATTCGATATAAGAGTTTTCCGAATGTCGTTATTCGATATAAGACTGTTCAATATATCGTTATTCGATATAAGAGTGATCAATATGTCGTTATTCGATATAAGAGTGTTCAATATTTCGTTATTCGATATACAGATGCACAGAATGTCGAAATTCGATATACGGACAATACGTCGTTTTGTATTTACTTGTGTTCAAGAAATTCAGAATTCATCCTTTTTGGTTTTATTCTGCGTACTTTAATGTTGGTTGTTGTTGTTATCATTTATGCTTATGAACCAATCATTTGATCTTAAACAAAGAATGTGTGATTAACTTGAAGGGCGTTCTACGATACTACATCAGTTTCATCCTACTGACAGCTGAATAACGCCTCAAAACACTTTGTTAATAAATATCAATTATAAACGAGATTTCCAATTTAAACTTACATAAATAACGACGTAATTGCCGCAAGTTTCGTACATCAAAAACTTTTTTATCCAGACCAAGAGATGTTCGATACAATTTCACACAATGAAATACTTGAAGCATATGGTAGTTATTATAAATAATAATATCAGAGAAGATCAATGTTATTCATAGTATAAAACAACCTGCGATTAGAATTTAAAAAATTCATTCAGCGATGAGATATTTTGACCTAGGGTAGTATAGGGAGTGCCTTGTCCATGTCCCGTGACGACTAGGCGCCATGTAGCACGCCCATAAACTCCTAAACATATCGTGGAATGACGTCGCGTGTCTTAAAGCTACACCGGTGGTCACTAAAACACGATATGGAATGGAATTCTGAGAGATGGAGAAATCATTTCCCTAAAGTAACAATGCATTTATCAGGGGTTCCATTTGGCCCCTGTGTCGAGCCTTTGACCCCTGGAATTACCAAAAGGACACTATTTGACCGTTAGAACTCTGGCTTAGTGATCATATTTTCTCTAAATCATTGGTATTTTGGCTATAAAATCCCTTCAAAATTATCGACATGACTTGATATTCAGCACCTTGTGGAACCCCTGATTTATACCTAATTGCTGACACCGATGTCCAGTATTATGGTATACACGAATTTCGCATGAACTCGGTTTGGATATCCTCATTAAGAATTTTGTCTCGGTTTCAAAAGATTTCTTGTCTGAAGTTTTCAATGCAGACATTATTACTGAATCATGTGATCAACAGTTAGTTGTGGATTAAGGATAGTGTGTCGGACTCCTATTTCAGGGGTCGTGGACTCGAGTCCTGCCCTGGCCGAGATTTCTGCGCGGTCTGCACAATTCCTGAATTAAGCGCGAGTACTGGTTAGAACACAGGAAGCAGTCATCATGAGTGATTAATATAAGTGTAATAACTTGGTTCACAATCGATGTGAAATAACTTCAAACCTCAAACATATTTATAATAGTTATAAGTTAATAACAAATGTGTGTTGCTATTATCCGGATATACTTACTCTTCCACTATAAAATAAAAAAAGAATGAAACAGTATCATTTATTTTTCTAATTACAGTAAATCCTCACTTAAAGACCACCTCAATTAAAATACCAGTTTTCAATGGTCCCAAGGGTGGTCGTATCATTAAGGTTTTACTGTATGGTGCTTTGCGACATATTTTCAAATGAGTCATTTGATTAATGAATACTTTTAATAACTTGGTTTTCATGAGTTTCCTTCTTTTCCAGCATTTGCGGTTCGATATATTACGAAGAGGTTTATTGGTGACTATGACAGAGATAAAGGTTTGAACCATTCAACATGTTTCTTGTTATTTTGTTGCAACTTTCGTGAATGATTTCAAGTTGTTGGGGTGGGGATGTTAAAGTAGAATTGTAGAACTTTCTATTAAAGATGTATCTGGCTTATCTGAACATAAAATGTTTGAATTGGATTCATCCAGTATTGTTGTTACATTGGCTGAAACATCTCCACTATTAAAGAACCATTGCAATGTATAACTGATTGAAAATATCGTTTTTTACCATATTACGTTCTAACATACCAAACTGTGAAATAGCCTGATTGTTAAAAAAAATGGAAGTTTATTTTAATTTTATGATTTACAAACATCTTTCTTCAACACATATGGATCAATACATTATTGATCAGTCTCTGTTAAAACATGTTTTTTGATGTTTTAACTATAGGAAATATATTTGTCATGTTTGATTAGGTAAACAAATGAACACAAGATGAGCAAAGTATTACTTTAAGAGTACATTTTAATAGTGAACTTTGTTTGAAATTCCCGCTTTTCGGTAAGACGTGTCAGTTTCTTGACCATTACATTCTTAGATATTAGAACAAAAGCAATATGTTGCAAATTATCAAAATCGATTCGACTGTTTTTACTATCTGTCGTCTGTATGTTATAATGCGTTGAACGTGTAGTTACATCCGCATACGTCCACCAGGCATAAAACTGTGTCCAAGTAATTTGGGATGTTCTATTGCAATCAGAAGATAGTTGATACATAAATCCCTTAAAATTTTGAATACTTGGATTCCTGAAAATCATAAGTGTGTTTATATTTATCGCAACTTTCACATGAGATATTCAGGATGTTGATGGCAAGAATGTGGATTACAAGATATCAAATATTTCGGCCGACTAGTAGGTCTAGTTATTTTGGTTATTTCAGGGTCTGCGACTTCGCTTTTAAATATAACCACAGGCAGATCGTCATACCTGAACGGCAAACGTACTGTTACGTCTGTATACGTCTGTGTATTATAATTCAATACAACCTCAATAATAAGACCACCCTTGTGACCCTTGAAAAGATGTATTCTTATTGAGGTGGTCTTAATATTGAGGTTGAATAAAGAACCGAACAGCGAAAATGGACTTTTAAGGTGGTCTTATTATTGAGGTGGTCTTTATGTGAGGTTTAACTGTATGTGTTTTGATGATTGATGCCAACAGTTAATCTATTCTTTTGTTAACCGTCCAAACATGATCGAAAAACATTAAAGCAATTTATCGAATTCTGCAGCATGAAGTCATTGCTTCTACGCAATTCTACGCATTGTTCTCATCAATGTCTGGTCTCAATTCTACAATTATGATATGAAATGTTATTTATGTGATCACTTTATCTCACCTATCCATCATTTATTTAACAAAAAAAGTGTTTGGTTTAAAACATTAGATCGCAAAGCTTATTTTTCATGCCTTTATATCTGTTTTTCCACCTAAGTTTAAAGATATACATTTTTAATTTGAATTTTGCAATTGCCAGCATAACAAAAATATCTATAACTACAAATCCCTAAACAATTTAAGCTGTATCAATCTTCAAGTCGAATAGGATATATTTTCCCACAAAACAAATAATGCATAGATATTATAATTCTTCTTTCGATTTCGACCGCGAATATTTTATAGGCAGAATACAATTTCACAAATGGAGATGTGCCCTGTTTGTATCACTTATTCAAGGCAATGCAAAACTTCAGTCAGTAAAAAAATAAAATATCTAAGAGCGGGAATTGTCTAACAGTCAAGTAAATATAACTTAGATTTGAAAGGTAATTAAAAAAAACTTCGATTCCGACATTAACAGTTCATCATTCCAAACTTTTAGCTGACTTATCGCAGAGATAATGACTCGAAAATCGATATCGAGTTTCCAGCTTTACCAGTTTTGATCAATAGATTTTACCGGAAAATTATACAAAATTTTATAAATTTCATAAAATTATCACGTTATGATAATAAGCCACTGTCAAACAATTGTGTTGACTTCAGACCCAGGAGTAACAGCATACATGTATCCAACAAGGCGTCTGCTATTAAGTATCCCAATAACTATTTTTATATAGCTCGAAAAGAGATGCTTATGTCGGATATTGGTATTATATCTGAAGAATCGCCTGAGTCGGTGTATAAGTGGATTAGAAATAATAATTAGCAGGTGAAAAGTATATCAATTTATGATATAGCATACGGTGTAGAGAGGTAATAACGGCCATGTATTACTCGTGAAATAACAACTCACGTGCGTGACGTCACAACCGTACAGGCGTGACGTAGATGCGCTCATATGATGTTGAAATTATTAAATACGTAATTTGTACGAAGTATGATATTTGGTTTCATTGCAAATGTTTCTCTTGTTAATTTAGATCATTATGATATGTGATTCGAACTCGTATCTTGTCGTTGAACAATAAAAATATGACCACTCATGCAAGATCCTCCATGTATTAGGGGTTGAACATTCTATTCTATCTTTGATTTAACTTTCATCTGGTGCCAAGCGCTACTTGTGCTGTTGCCTAATACAGTGAAACCTCAATCATAAGACCCCTCTTAGGACCTTTGAAATCTGGTCTTCTAGATGCGATGTTCTTAATATCTAGGTTGAATAATGAGCAAAATAGTGAAAATGGACTTGAAAACTGTTTTCTTAATTTTCAGGCGGTCTTTATCAACCTAATCAACTTTATATAAGTTAGGTCGCTGTGGTGTAGTGGTTAGCATAACGGACCGGCAATCCGTATAGACCTAGGTTCGAATCCCGGTAGCGCCATTGACCGATATTTCGTGTTCCTCAAAAACATGACTTTATTTTAATATTGAGGTGGTCTTTAAGTGAGGTTTTACTGTATTTGTATCTGTTATACCGTTTTGTATTATTCCATATTTGTTAGAAACATATCATATACCTTGGTATTTATGTCTTTGTCTTTGCCTGTTCATGTGTTCTATGATTCGACTCAAGATTAAATTAATTATGCAACAATGAAAATTTATTGAATAATTGCTTTGGCAGAAACGCAATAGCGAAATATGCAGAAATGTCGCATTTTGTTGATACAAATCGAGCGTTTGTGGCAAAACTATTGTATCTGCTTCTTTCCTTCAAGTGTGTTACAGCAGTATTGCGTCAAACATTCGTTATGTAAGCCAGAACGATAATAATAAGTCAGTTTCACGGTTACTGCTGAAGGCAAGCCGTATACTATAATGAACAACTTACACGTTGATTATGTTATAGATTGCGTAAATGATTGATTGCACCATATTTGCAAAGTTTATTACGTTTGTATATTAATAATTAAACACAGATGAAGCCAATCACTGAATATTCCAAAAGAACCTGATGTTCTGTGATTACAAGGTGCACATTTCATCGTATCGCTTTAGGAATTTTATTGTACACTGAAATATTAAATATGTGATAAATAACGAAAAGTTTCATAAAATATAAATTACCAACACTTAGATGATTTTATGGCGTGTTTTAGTAGATTTACAAGCTATAACAATGCACGTGTTGAGGTATATACGGATTTATGTCTCGTTGTTATAATCTTGGTACCCAAAACAATGAATATTCGAATAAAATTTAAATATCAAGTTATGTAGTCTATTTACTTGTTAGATTAACAATATGCTTCGGCGGCGCTTTAAATCCAAATCGAGAAAATATATAAAACACATAAAATTATAATATGTTATATGTAAGTAATTATGCTGGTAAACTTTACTTTTAGGTCTTAGAACTATATACGAGGGGTGTTCAAATAGTTCGCTGTCATATTTTTATTACCTATTGAAAATTTATGAAACTATACACAATGAAGTGTAAATATATCACACACATGAAAATCATAAGAATTATAAATTACTTCAGATAAAATAAAAACATGAAAGTTTACTAAAGGGAATATCCCGTAACACGGCCCAACGTCATCGCAACATCTTGACGTCGTTACAAAAATCAGGCTAACTACATCAATGGGCATGCTCAGTCCTTTTCGAAATAGTCCCCACGGAACATTATACACTTTCTACATCTATCTACCCACGAAATATAACTGTTCCAGTAACATTCTGATGAAATTGATGACATTGCCAACTGAACTGCGTGTGGCAACTCGATAGCATCGAAGTGTTGTCCTCTCAGCGTGGGAAACTCTTCAGCATGGGAAACAAGATAAAGACGCACGGGGCTATTGTTAATCACCATTGACATTTTGTCTTTACTGTATTGTTTTTAATAATGTTGAATTATTGACTCATTGCCTTTTTCTTAATAAACGTATCTATCTACATATTTTCATCGATCCATAAATTAATTGTACCTTTCCCGCCTAAAGTCTATAATTATTTATTGGTTAATTGATGACATGGATATTCATTCCCATCGACTCTCCGAAGGCGTCAGTCATGGTGGCTAAATTCTGCAATGTTACGTCATGTCCTTATTTCGCCGACAAATTCGTCGACAATTTAAAGCGACATTATTGACGCGAGCGACAAGAAAGAATGAAATAACGCCGATAACGCCCCGAATCGTCGACTTTTGCGGATGAAAGTGACGCAATGGACAGACAGTAAAACGACAAGTATAAAATGTCGTCTTTCCGTGTACGGAATAAAGGCGCAACGAAGAGATGAAAACGCGAAAAATATAAAATGTTGTCTTTCCGTGCGAGGAATAAAGGCGCAACGAAAAGATGAAAACGCGAAAAATATAAAATGTCGTCTTTCCGTGCGCAGGATAAAGGCGCAACAGAGAGATGAAAACGCGAAAAATATAAAATGTTGTCTTTCCGTGCGCAGGATAAAGGCGCAACGAAGAGATGAAAACGCGAAAAATATAAAATGTCGTCTTTCCGTGCGCAGGATAAAGGCGCAACAGAGAGATGAAAACGCGTAAAATATAAAATGTCGTCTTTCCGTGCGCAGGATAAAGGCGCAACAGAGAGATGAAAACGCGAAAAATATAAAATGTTGTCTTTCCGTGCGCAGGATCAAGGCGCACCGAAAAGATGAAAACGCGAAAAATATAAAATGTCGTCTTTCCGTGCGCTGAATAAAGGCCAAACGAAGAGATGAAAACGCGAAAAATATAAAATATCGTCTTTCCGTGCGCAGGATAAAGGCGAAACGAATAGATAAAAACCCGACAAATATAAAATGTCGTCCTTCCGTGCGCTGAATAAAGGCGCAACGAAGAGAAAAAAACGCGAAAAATATAAAATGTCGTCTTTCCGTGCGCTGAATAAAGGCGCAACGAAGAGATGAAAACGCGAAAAATATAAAATGTCGTCTTTCCGTGCGAGGAATAAAGGCGCAACGAAAAGATGAAAACGCGAAAAATATAAAATGTCGTCTTTCCGTGCGCAGGATAAAGGCGCAACAGAGAGATGAAAACGCGAAAAATATAAAATGTTGTCTTTCCGTGCGCAGGATAAAGGCGCAACGAAAAGATGAAAACGCGAAAAATATAAAATGTCGTCTTTCCGTGCGCAGGATAAAGGCGCAATGAAGAGATGAAAACGCGAAAAATATAACATGTTGTCTTTCCGTGCGCAGGATAAAGGCGCAACGAAGAGATGAAAACGCGAAAAATATAAAATGTTGTCTTTCCGTGAGCAGGATCAAGGCGCAACGAAAAGATGAAAACGCGAAAAATATAAAATGTCGTCTTTCCGTGCGCTGAATAAAGGCAAAACGAAGAGATGAAAACGCGAAAAATATAAAATATCGTCTTTCCGTGCGCAGGATAAAGGCGAAACGAATAGATAAAAACCCGACAAATATAAAATGTCGTCTTTCCGTGCGCTGAATAAAGGCGAAACGAATAGATGAAAACGCGAAAAATATAAAATATCGTCTTTCCGTGCGCAGGATAAAGTCGAAACGAATAGATGAAAATGCGAAAAATATAAAATGTCGTCTTTCCGTGCGCTGAATAAATGCGAAACGAATAGATGAAAACGCGAAAAATATAAAATATCGTCTTTCCGTGCGCTGAATAAAGGCGAAACGAATAGATCAAAACGCGAAAAATATAAAATATCGTCTTTCCGTGCGCAGGATAAACGCGAAACGAATAAGCGAAACATGACAAATATAAAATACCGCCTAGACAAAGACACAACGATTACAATATGTTGTCTTCTTCGTGCGCGAAAGAACAGCGTGGCAGAAATGAGCCACCGCATTCACCTGTAGTAACACACCTAGTTGCTGGGTGTGATGTGTAGGTACCTGATGGGCCTCTTCATTGTCAGTTACATTCGTAGTAGCATTTGTACAACATCTAGAATATAACTACAATAGTCTTTAATGTGTACAGAGTAGTCAAACTGTGTGTAAAAGTCATTGCTATTTAGTGTTGACTGTTCTGATATAAATATCCATTCCGCAAAAAATCATACGAGTATATTCTGGTTATTTATCTTACATATGTTGTATAACTTAAGGTACAACATTTATTACAAGATTCCGCCTTTGTATCTTTTCATTTAGTATTTGATTAAAATTTTATAATATTGCAATTTTCTCAGGGTACAGTAAACTATTTTAACCACTGAATTAGCTTGGTAACTGAACAAAAGAAGAATTTAATCAAAATATGTATAAAACATTTTTAGAGGTGCAAAACGAGTCTATCTGCTCCTTAATTAAAATGCAAGATACACTTGTGTCGCTTCCATCCCTTGATCAATCAGTTAAATGTAGTTGGAATTGGCGACTTGACCATCTTGACGCAATGACGTGATAATGTTTGGATGCAGTATACTGTCCTTACTCTCCATCGGGTGCTTATTCCGATACTTTCATAAGTGAGCGCTGCTATGCGATTTACAACCTCTTCTGGAAATGACGTTATTTCATGCAACGCAACATGTGATGTCACTATTTGAAATCAAGAAACAATAATTACTACATATGGTCACTTCGTTTTTATATTGACATATGGGGCAAATACTATTTACTGTCAGTACATGGTGACGTCACATGTGACGTTTTCTGGAAAAGACGTCACTTAAAGAAGATATTGGAAATCGTACAGCGGCGCTCATATATGAATGTAACGGTAGTGGAATTAAATCGCTTTAAGAGACCGTAGATGTAGTTCCAAGCATTACATTCACTGAAAAAAACGTGTAGACCCTCCACATGGTTCTAATTATGTTTTTATTTTTGTATTACTTTATTCTTCATTTTCTTATCAAAGGAATACTAGAATAAATAATTTGATTTATTATTTTTCGATTGATCGAACATTTCTGGAACCGCGTAATTGTTTCACGATCATGTTTGACATTCCTGATTAGTTTACCAGATGATTACCGGCAGTTTGGAATTTTAATAGCTTACTTCTCGTTTAAGATCCTTGATTGAATTTTACATGAAAATATGACAACTGAAACAGTACAGCAATTGTTTCACTAGAAACCGACGCCAATATAGAATGAGCGTTCAATAGGTTATATACTTGAAGTCGGAATGAAATAGTTGGTCCACTGAGCGCTATGATGGGATTGCAACTCTCCGAACGCTGAAATAACATTTTCAAAGTAAATTACCATTTCCAAAATTGAAGACAAATATACAATATTTATATTACATGAATATATTGTACATTGTTACAGTGAACTCTCGTTGGTTAGAACTCGGATGCGTCGAACACCCTGGATGACTCGAATTGATTACAACATCCAAATAAACTTCTCTACCTAATATATAATGTTCTACTACTGTTTTTTCGAACTGCCCTGTCTCGAACTCTTGAACCAATCTCCCTCCCCCTCTTCAACATTAATTCGCACCTTTATGTCGAACAATACATATTCTCACCTCATAATAGATGTATATAATTATATAGTTATATACTAGTCAAAAGTGCCATCCCCTCTGTAAAATATTACTTGCAATCTTTATATTGAGATCAAAGACCTTTTTTAATTTTGAGGCGATCTTATTATTGAGATGGTCTTATTATTGAGGTGGCTTTTAAGTGAGGTTTTCCTGTAGTTTCTAAATAAATGCTGGATTTTCTGTTGGTGTCGTCCATCGTTTCAGATCGCTTTGTCATAATGTATTGAAGATTCTCAAAATACAAATGGCGTGTTAGCTGTTTTAACCGCTATATAAATCAATACTAGCGCTTGTGATTGAGCAGCACAAATGCATCCAATAGTTATTCATATACTACCTATATAAGTGTTCGACATGATAAATCCATCATTGTATGTTATAAGTTAAGAATACAATTATTTTACGTATGTTCCATTATCCACGTTCGGTTTTACTATCACTGTTGGTAGGTATTTGGTATAAATGTGTGCGGTCGAAAAGCAATAAATCAGAAAATGCAGTTATTCAGAAAATATCGAAATCTGTCAGACTGAAAGCTGCGAATGTTGCGATGGATCATTTTAATAGCAATGGTTCATCATTCAAATGTGGAGCTTGTATGACTGTCAGTGATGTAAGATGAATGTATATTCTTATCACTTTCAATCTATCATGTTTGAACTTTGAAATTCTATCGTCAGCAATCAGTTAAATGACTTCACGAGGTCATAAATTGCAAATCTGCTTCCTACGATGAATTTATTCGGTTACTCGTAAAAAGCATGATACACGGTGATGTTTAATATACTCGTACACATTGAGTCGGGTGAAAGCGACACACATCTTTCTGTTGTTTCTTTCTGTCGTACTGGTTGAATAGTATCGCTATCACGCCTCGATATGTTTCATTCACAATATTTTATTTCTACACCATGTTTTACAAAATCGTTATATGAATACATTTTACAAAAACTTCAGTTTTTATGAAAATGGACAGTAGATTTTGATCTATACCAAGTTGTCAGGATATCTTCCTGATTGCAGATACAGTGTGAACAAAAAGTTATGTACAATGTTTCCTCATATTTTGGCACGTTTTATAACAAGGAATGTATATCATAGCTGAATGTTACAGAATCCACAAATGTTGTAATTGATCCGAATCATGAATTATGTTGCATCACATTTAGATTTGTCTAATTTCGTATATGATATGCTATATTATAGAGATTGATCTATGCTCATACATGATGTTTTACTACAAAGAAGGTGATCTCTACACACATATGATGTTTTACCACAATGTGATTGATCTCTAACACATATGATATTTTACACCAATGCGATTTACCTTTCCTCATATTTGATATTTTACCACAATGGGATTGATCTCACATCATATATGATGTTTCACCACAAGGAGATTGATCTCTCATCATATATGATGTTTTACCACAATGTCATTCATTGATCAATACTCATATATGATGTTTTACCACCATGTGATTGATCTCTCATCATATATGATGTTTTACCACCATGTGATTGATCTCTCATCATATATGATGTTTTACCACCATGTGATTGATCTCTCATCATATATAATGTTTAACCACAATGAGATTGATCACTAATCATATATGATGTTTTACCACAATGAGATTTATCTCTACACATATATGATGTTTTACCACAATGAGATTTATCTCTACACAATATATGATGTTTTACCACAATGATATTTATCTCTACACATATATGATGTTTTACCACAATGAGATTTATCTCTACACAATATATGATGTTTTACCACAATGAGATTTATCTCTACACATATATGATGTTTTACCACAATGAGATTTATCTCTACACATATATGATGTTTTACCACAATGAGATTTATCTCTACACATATATGATGTTTTACCACAATGAGATTTATCTCTACACATATATGATGTTTTACCACAATGAGATTTATCTCTACACAATATATGATGTTTTACCACAATGAGATTTATCTCTACACATATATGATGTTTTACCACAATGAGATTTATCTCTACACATATATGATGTTTTACCACAATGAGATTTATCTCTACACATATATGATGTTTTACCACAATGAGATTTATCTCTACACATATATGATGTTTTACCACCATGTGATTGATCTCTCATCATATATGATGTTTAACCACAATGAGATTGATCACTAATCATATATGATGTTTTACCACAATGAGATTTATCTCTACACAATATATGATGTTTTACCACAATGAGATTTATCTCTACACATATATGATGTTTTACCACAATGAGATTTATCTCTACACATATATGATGTTTTACCACAATGAGATTTATCTCTACACATATATGATGTTTTACCACAATGAGATTTATCTCTACACATATATGATGTTTTACCACCATGTGATTGATCTCTCATCATATATAATGTTTAACCACAATGAGATTGATCACTAATCATATATGATGTTTTACCACAATGAGATTTATCTCTACACAATATATGATGTTTTACCACAATGAGATTTATCTCTACACATATATGATGTTTTACCACAATGAGATTTATCTCTACACATATATGATGTTTTACCACAATAATATTTATCTCTACACATATATGATGTTTTACCACAATAACATTTATCTCTACACATATATGATGTTTTACCACCATGAGATTTATCTCTACACAATATATGATGTTTTACCACAATGAGATTTATCTCTACACATATATGATGTTTTACCACAATGAGATTTATCTCTACACATATATGATGTTTTACCACAATAATATTTATCTCTACACATATATGATGTTTTACCACAATAACATTTATCTCTACACATATATGATGTTTTACCACAATAACATTTATCTCTACACATAAATGATATTTTATTAAAATAAGATTGATCTCTACACATACATGATGTTTTACCACAATGTGATTGATCTCTACTCCTATATGATGTTTACCACAATAACATTTATCTCTACACATATATGATGTTTACCACAATGTCATTGATCACTACACATATATGATGTTTTACCACAATGAGATTTATCTCTACACATATATGATGTTTTACCACAATAACATTTATCTCTACACATATATGATGTTTTACCACAATGTCATTGATCACTACACATATATGATGTTTTACCACAATGAGATTTATCTCTACACATATATGATGTTTTAC
Organism: Mactromeris polynyma; assembly: GCA_032209605.1. Classification (NCBI taxonomy): domain Eukaryota; kingdom Metazoa; phylum Mollusca; class Bivalvia; order Venerida; family Mactridae; genus Mactromeris; species Mactromeris polynyma. The sequence continues at coordinate 20,805,727 of JASFXZ010000005.1, forward strand.
CACAATAACATTTATCTCTACACATATATGATGTTTTACCACAATAACATTTATCTCTACACATATATGATGTTTTACCACAATAACATTTATCTCTACACATATATGATGTTTTACCACAATAACATTTATCTCTACACATAAATGATATTTTATTAAAATAAGATTTATCTCTACACATACATGATGTTTTACCACAATGTGATTGATCTCTACTCATATATGATGTTTTACCACAATGAGATTGATCTCTACAGATATTTGATATTTTACCACAACGAGATTGATCTCTGCACATACATGATGTTTTATCACAATGAGATTGATCTCTACACATATATGATGAATACCACACGGAGATTGATCTCTATGCATATATGATGTGTTACCGCAATGTGATTGATCTCTACGCATATATGATATTCTATCACAATAAGATCTATATTCATAATTCTATGATGTTTATAATAGCTATTCATTATCGTTTCTGCTTATTTCATTCACCAAAAGATACGCATATGAGGTAGGTCTTTGCGCCAAATGTAATTTAGATCAAAGAAAGAATAAATGCAAATTTTAAATTCAATTAATCATTGCCGCAAAGCACATGTTCTATAAGAAGGTAAATTACATGTGGGGGATTAGCGCAAATCTATACTGACTGTTTCCTTATGAAACTAAGTTAAACCAGTTTTGCGGCCCATGAATCCCTTGAAGAATATCAAACATTGTGTTGCTTGTTTCGACGATTCTTTGATGTTACAACTGTACATAATTTTGCTGATTCTTACAGCATTTATATATTGGCTTCAACAAGATCGTCGGAATGATAACAGATGCGATGTGCATTGATTTTCATCCGGTTAAATATTTCAGACACATAAATAAAACATATGTATTTTTTGTGCCAAGGCAAACATTAAGAATGGCAGAATAGAGTACAACGTTGTTTACTTAATTTCCACGAATGATCATTCTTACAGTTAAGTACAGAAGAGCAATAGAAGTATGTAATAACGAAATGTATGTATATCTGTACATATTGCCTTCTTTAAATAAGGAATTAATTATGTATATCCTTCTAATTATTATCATCATTATTATATAATTCGGAATAGTGCTGTGTTACAAAAAAAAATGTAATAAAAAACCGTTCGGTTATAAAAAATTCATCCTGAAATAACTGGAAACCAGTTTACAACTGTGAAATAAATCTTATTTCACAAGACTGGTTAGGAAAACTTGTTCTATAAAGACAGTGCTGAACGTCATATATAATGTTAACAGACAAAACTAATGCACTTGACTAACTATAAGCACGACAGATAGATTCTATAAAGCTAAAGCTAGACGTTGTAGATTTTCTAAATATTTATCTACACTAACCTAGAGACCAAGAAATATTTAATCATGTTGTTTTTTATTGACAACACTACTTGCGTGGAAACGATAGCACTGATTACGTCATCAACATTTACATAAATTTACGCCACGTTTATTTCATATTACTGATAGTTTTGTCGTACTTTGTGTGTTTTGCTATCTCTGTAAAATGCATTATAAATGTCACAACAACACGGTAGATTCATCAAAACAAGACATTGTATGCAAGAGAAACTGCTTTGTTTTTGTGGCATGGATTATTATTGTAATATTTATGTTCCCGGAAATAAATCGATGTGCTATTAGCTCAATAATTGGCAAAATCTAGGACCCGTCTACCATATCCACAGCCAAAGCGTGTTAGTTTGTGCTTGCGAGCGTCACATATATTGTAACCTGAATGTCCATGTTAAATGGATCATCAATATACATACGGGATGTTTTTCGGAGCAGCCGTACTAACTTGACTTTGCTATTTGCATATCAGTGTTGTTTAAACCAATCAAATCTTACGTTAACCTCTTAACCAACTTCTCTTCAACCGAACAACGTTTGTAACCTTGACGCGGATTGGTTAACCTTTCGATAAAGGATACGTAACCTTACCGAAATCCACCGAATTTCGGTGAATTTACCGAAAACCATTTCGGATCTGGAGTGACCAGCCGAATCGTAACATCGTAGCATTTTTTAATGTTGCTCAACATATCTAAACCTTCAAATTGTGCCGACCATCTTATTTCAAGATATTTCTTGTTATTATTGCAATTGGCTACAATTGTATCGGAATCAGATGATATTGCTCACTTAAATTTTGAAACTGCTCATGCTTACATCCGACATCCAGTTCTCTCGTCCCCGACTTTCAAATACATTTTTATCAGCTGTTACCTCCCTTAGCAAAATCGATAAATATGATTCGGAGAACATAACGCAGGTTGCTGTCAAATATGAAAATTATCGATAGATCTAAAGTTTAATATTTGATGTGGTAAGTGATAAATGGCTGTAGTGTTGTACTCGTCTTTTTTAGATGTTCATTAAATTCACATTTGGTGGCATGATCGAATTCGTAAAACTTCCGATACCATCAAGTCTCAATTGGAATACATGCTATTTTTTACTGTAAACTGTAATGTTCTGTGTCGATTAAAAAGAATAATTGGTTTTCAAGACAGTTTATAATGGAGCATTAGTAGCTTGAATGAATCTTATAAATATTATTGCACTGAACTGACACATATTTTCTAGTTGGTAATTGCCGTCTTTATCATATTTTTACGATTCATCAGTTTACTTAGATACTTATAAAGAAAAGCAAAAAAATCCTTCATACATTACTTAAATAACAGACTTAAGGTAAGCCGTTCATCATTGGCATAATGTCTGCGATAAATGTAAAATTTGAATTTTTTTTTTTTTTTTACCGTTCCACAAAAATAATGGCCTGTTTTCTTCTCTGAAAAAAACTTAGCCTTAAAAGTGAAAATAAACCGATAAATGGAAAATCACATTTATTTTCTTATTTCTTCATATTTTCATGTTGTGAAAACCACCTATGTACTAAACAGACTTGAAAATTTAAGAAAAGTCAGAAATTATTTCTTTCAAAAGTATGATTTATTTATGGCAAATGAAGTTCATTGTAGTTGTTAAACATAAGAAATTTTACATTGTTGCTTCCAAGACTTAAACTAACATTCCTTTTAATATTTTGAAGTATTTTATTAAATTACCTCCCTTTATCAATAATTACATACTTTTTTATTTTTTTTCCAATAAAAGAACCATTTAAAAAATATATATAGTGAAGGACTGCCTAGACTATTATAACTTGCAACTGCTGTTTAATTAAATTTAACATATATTATACAATTTAGAAATTTGTTTTAATTGTGTTTAGTTCCCATATAATATTATTATATAGAAGGGAAATTACCCAACATTAGGAACGGAATACTTTAACCAATGATGGACGGCTTACCTTAAGTGAAAATGTAATAGATACACTTAAAAGTAAATAAATAATAAGTAATAGGTAAAGCATTTGTCTTTATTGTCGAGATAATTACATAACAATTAACGTGCTCTAGTTAACTGGAAGTTTGAAAATGTAAGGGGTTCCCTTAAGGAATACGCAACATACATTATCAAGTTATATGCTTTACAAAATGAATATAATTATAACACGCTGAAAATTTAAAAAATCAGCCACAGCTAAGATCGGGAACTTATTAGTTATACAGGTTGTTGGCAGGTTATATTGGGTAATACAACCTGTTCGTTCGCCATATAACCCAAGGCGCTATTACCATATATACCCTGCCAACAAGCTGTTTAACGAATTTATAATACTGCCTAATATCATATCATTGTACGACAATGCCCGTTAGTGGAATCATGTACTATAACGAAATAAGAAGAAGAGGATATTATTGGCAAACCATTGCTGTATTATTGGCCTAACATTGCTGTATTATTGGCCAACCATTACTTTATTATTGGCTAACCTTTGCTTTATTATTGGCCTAACATTGCTTTATTATTGGCCAACTATTGCTGTATTATTGGCCTAACATTGCTGTATTATTGGCCAACCATTGCTTTATTATTGGCCTAACATTGCTGTATTATTGGCCTACCATTGCTGTATTATTGGCCAACTATTGCTGTATTATTGGCCTACCATTGCTGTATTATTGGCCTACCATTGCTGTATTATTGGCCAACCATTGCTTTATTATTGGCCTAACATTGCTTTATTATTGGCCAACTATTGCTGTATTATTGGCCTACCATTGCTGTATTATTGGCCAACCATTGCTTTATTATTGGCCTACCATTGCTTTATTATTGGCCTAACATTGCTGTATTATTGGCCAACCATTGCTGTATTATTGGCCAACTATTGCTGTATTATTGGCCAACTATTGCTGTATTATTGGCCTACCATTGCTGTATTATTGGCCAACTATTGCTGTATTATTGGCCAACTATTGCTGTATTATTGGCCAACCATTGCTGTATTATTGGCCAACTATTGCTGTATTATTGGCCAACTATTGCTGTATTATTGGCCTACCATTGCTGTATTATTGGCCAACCATTGCTTTATTATTGGCCAACCATTGCTGTATTATTGGCCTAACATTGCTGTATTATTGGCCAACCATTACTTTATTATTGGCTAACCTTTGCTTTATTATTGGCCTAACATTGCTTTATTATTGGCCAACTATTGCTGTATTATTGGCCTACCATTGCTGTATTATTGGCCAACCATTGCTTTATTATTGGCCTAACATTGCTGTATTATTGGCAAACCATTGCTGTATTATTGGCCAACTATTGCTGTATTATTGGCCTACCATTGCTGTATTATTGGCCTACCATTGCTGTATTATTGGCCAACCATTGCTTTATTATTGGCCTAACATTGCTTTATTATTGGCCAACTATTGCTGTATTATTGGCCTACCATTGCTGTATTATTGGCCAACCATTGCTTTAGTATTGGCCTACCATTGCTTTATTATTGGCCTACCATTCTTTTATTATTGGTCAACCATTATTTTAATCATGGCCATCCATTGCTGTATTATTGGCCAACCATTGCTTTATTATCGGCCTACCATTGTTTTATTATTGGCCTTATATTGCTTTATTATTGGCCTACCATGGTATATTTATTACTAAATTACAAACAGTCTACAAATGTACATATACATGCCAAAATATGCTACATACATATATAATGTGAACAAATTTAGTCCCTGAAAAACGTCTGGGGATATTAGAATCACTCAATAAAGTTATCACTCAATAAAGTTGTCAAGTTGACAAACATACAAACACCCGTCTACCTCATTGTTACTTAATACGAAATATGCATTCACCAATTAATCTTGAAATAATGCCAGATTTGCTATCTAGAACTGTTTATAAATCGTTCATCGCTCGGATTTTTCGAGCGTTATTTCATTAATGCATGCTGCTTGTAATGCGAGCATAATCAAGAAATAAAGACAAATAACTGTTGGTTTGAGAATGTGACTTACCGCCACAAGCAGCGATTGGTGAAAACTGAAGATAGTGAATCAATGTATTACATAATTCAGTTTATAAATATATAGCCCCGCATCTCTGTACTCCGACTTTTACACGCGTCTTCGTATAGCCGAACAGATGTGACGTCCGTGGCTGGACTAATCAATATAATACTTTATGGAGCATAATGGAGACATGGTGATACAGAAATAGACACCCGAACACTAGGCTACTGCGATCTTCACAATCCATGAATAAGGTTCGAGTACAGGTTAAAATCGTCGGAATCCAGATCGAGTGATAAAAATTGTTGTACTTCTCGTTTTATGGCTGGAATTGCTGATTTGTAATACATAAACGAAGTACAAACGCATTTTATGGTTCAGACTAATTTATTAACCAAAACTCACATCGTTGTCATCATTTACTAAGTTTCAATCTGTAGCAATAACTTGTTTCACAATCGATGTATAACTAAATAAGTTTTTAACTAATATAAATCAGTCGTATTCAACAATGTGTTTATGAGCAAACATGTTCGTTTGGATGGCTTCTTTCATGTAATGATTGTTGGAAATGGCATACAAGAAACCCGTCCAAAACCCTGTTGTCAATAATACTGGTCCGCTGAATGTTCTTGTTGCATCCATATGCTTTCAATGGCCGGGTATTTTTTCCGTGTTCAATGATAACTACATATAGAAACACATTAGGAATGAATACTAGATATCTTGAAGATATAACTTATTCGGACTTACAGATATCTCCATTTCGATCCTAAATTATGTATATCACATATTCGAATTGGTGAAACATGTAATATAATTTGCAATTATATTTGTTTTTGATATCATATCAGGGCTCTAGAAATTGTTTCCAAAGACACTTGTCCCGGACTAATGTAAATGTAAAATTTGACTGTCCGAGAATATCGGTCAATTTAGTAACAAATAAACATTCACAATGATAGCTCCACAATCTGAAATTAATAATCACATGTATGTGTTTGTGTGATTCTAAGGTTTGACTTACAACTGAACAATTGCTGATGTTGGTTAGCTTTAAAAATAGACTTGTCCGGGACTAACTTCAACTCAACTGTTGGTAGCCAGATTCAGCATTAGACTAGTCCGGGACGTCGGGGTAGTGGATTTTCAGAGCCCTACATATACCCAAAAACAAGATATCAAAAATATGAAATAGTAAAACAGAACCACATACATATGAACATGAAATGTTGAATGAATGGTTCTCATCCCGAACGTGTTTGCATGTTCTCAACAGGAACAAACACATGCTACATGTCGATGAGTGCTAGTAGGTAAAACGTCTTTACATTAACCATTAAATTGATCACATCACTTCAATTAAAATGATTATCATCTTAGTTTATGGGAGATTTTAATGAACAAGGCAATGAAATAGGTTTTATGCCAGCTTTCGAGAGTACCTCTCATTAATTCGCTTGAGTTGTTGCTATACGCTTAAGTATGCGAGATTTTGTTTAAGAGTTGGCAATGATTGGGCATTAATCTTGTTGTATATAAAATAATTATTATCTTACGTATGGGTATATATACAACTCACTTCTGATAAAATCAAGAAAATAAGAAAAGTGTCTGATATATCTGATATAAGATGTGTATATTATTGTATAACTTGATGGTATTGGGATAAAACGTGAGAGAATTTAGCCCTTTGTACTGGAATTGTTTAGATGTGGAGTAGATAATGAAGAATTATGATATAAAACGCAAGGAAACTATGTAATATATATATATGTTAAGTTTGAATAAACCCTGTTGCAATGTGTATCTGTCTGTCTGTTCGTCCATCCGTCATACTATCCGTGAGTATCCTATTACAGTAAAACCTCACTTAAAGACCACCTCAATAATAAGACCACCTCAAAATTAAGAACACAATGTTCAAGACCATATTTTACTGTTTTGCTCTTTATTTAGCCTCAATATTCAGACCACTTCAATATTAAGACCAGTTTTCAAGGGTCCCAAGGGTGGTCTTATTATTGAGAAATTACTGTATATCGACGAAATTGCCATCAATATGTACATATATAAACTTTCATTGAGCAGCAAGGTAATGAAAACGGAACCCTTTATCGAAAGGTTAACCAATCCGCGTCAGTGTTACAAATGTTGTTCGGTTGAAGAGAAATTGCCTTGGTGGTTAACGAAATATTTTATTGGTTTACACAACACTGATACGCAAATAGCAAAACCATGTTAGTACGACTCGCCGAGAAAACCACAACAAACTTACGGATGCATGGAAACATACTGAATGACCGAAAACAAGTGCCGGTGGTTTGGGAAACATAAATCAGTTTGGCGTCTACTGATATCCAAAAGATTTATTCTGAAAAGTGTCGATATTTACGATTAATTCGTCGAAAGCTTTCATGATAGCCAACTGATAAACATAACTGACGATTCTTACTAAAACCATATGTTTCTCAACAACTGTAAAGTTTTGTCCTGAATTCAATCACTCTACAATGATAATAGAGGAGATTGGAGGAAGCCAACCGTTTTTATTCAGTGTGTACAATTGAAGGTTTATCTGTAAAAACTATGGATGTCAACGAATGTCATATATATTTTTTCTGATTTAAACTAGCAATGTTAGCTAAACCTCACTTAAAGACCACCTCAATAACAAGACCATCTCAATAACAAGACCATCTCAATAACAAGACCACCTCAATAACAAGACCATCTCAAAAACAAGACCATCTCAATAACAAGACCACCTCAATAACAAGACCATCTCAATAACAAGACCATCTCAAAAATAAGAAAACAATTTCACGTCCATTTTCACTGTTTTGCTCTTTATTCAACCACAACATTAAGACCATCTCAATAAGAAGACCAATTCTAAGGGTTTCATGGATGGTCTTAATTTATAGGTTTCATTGTATGATGAATGGAAACACAATATGTGCTTAATGTACTTAAGTATTGCATACATTTTGATGTGTTGATGTCTTACAAATACTACAAATAGTTGCATTAGCAACAGTTAGTGACACACCCATCGAGTGTACAATTTCACTTTCTTTCAAAAGAATGTGTGCTTTCTTATTATTACAGAAATGCATTTTGTAAATCATCCTAACGGTTCAACATGTACGGCTACAATGGTTTCATAACTTCGTCACATCATTTTATACCCAATAAAGCCTATGTCGAGTGTCCATTAAGCAAACCATATTTAATTGGACGGCAGTGGCAGGTGGTAGGAATAAGTTATTCGCAACCAAATAGTTAGACTGACTAAACAATAATATATCATTTTACCTTAAAGAACACTGACAATTTATTTGTATGTTTTATGTGCAATATCTGTATTCCAAACATTCTGGATGATAACGAACACGTAATAAAGATGTTATTACCCGAAGTATTCATTACTTTAATTACGTGCATATTCGCAAGGAAATTAATTAGGTTAAATGCCAATGAAGGAATATATATGTACTCTAGTTTTCTAGAATTGTATCGACACCGTCATACAATGTAGATAACATCACAGTAGATGTCATTCTAAATGATACGGAACAATGTTGATCTAGCAGATATTTTTTGCTAGACACTTTCTTATTCTTCCGCAGTTTTCGCGAGTGATGACGTTATTCTGAAAATGTATTCTGACGCCTATGAAGTATTATAAGTAGAGAAATTAATAGAATAATAAGAAACAAGAAACATGCAAAACACTAATGGACTATCAAGGTTCCAAAATGCAAACACATGTCGAAGCAGAGAGTTGGTGTACTTATTTTATGTGCTCATACTAATGGTTAACATATACGAACGCTGTTATTAACAGTGGGCATTAGTTCTCATTTGGGTGTCTTCTTGACCCAGGTTTAAATCCCCAGTGGTATTTTTGCTGATGGCCGTTGCAAGGCGATACTCCTATGCTCACCAATCACTTAATGGCATTTCCTTCTTCATAATATTATGTTCATTCCGAAAGTAATACGCCTCATGTTTTGTGAGCCCGACCGGCTAGGTCATTCTGTAGAGAGCTAGACTGGATCGCAGGTGCTTGTTCGATTCTCTGGTTGTGCAGGTTATGTGCTGCCCTGACATTAGTTACGGTCATGTCCTCCACATGTGGAGAGGTTTTCATTTGGTTTTACTGGTTGATAATTAATTCCAGGAAAACTGGTTAGGTCAACTGGCCGCCGTATTTGACTGAAAAATCGTTAAAATACGGCGTAATCCCTGATGAAAAAAACCAGGCGTTGCTATCTCTGATGACACTGGTATTAAAGCAATGTTTATACTATCACAAATCTGTGTCGTTTGTACAGGAGATGTTCTACATCGTTATATTAAACAATCAAGGATTGTATTATTATAATCAATGTTTTACTTATCGGTGTCTAGTCGCAATAAATGAGGATTCCATACACAGAGGATTGATTGATTCAAAGATTTGATTGAAACCATCCTTGTGCCAGCATCTGCTAGATATTGCAACCCTGATTTATGTTATGAATGTAAAAAGTATATAAATGAAAGACTGGTTGTTTTTTTGTTGTAGTATTCTCGTGTTTTATGCTGTTTCATTCAGGTACATATGTTTACTTTGATTTGAAACATATGTTTCTGTGGTTAATATTAGACATTATATCCCACTTGAGACTGTCAGAAATGAAATATGGTGACCTAACAAAAGATCAACTGTTACAAATATTTCATCTAATAAATTTC